>CAJVRI010001532.1:18937833-20330666 GCA_911649635.1 Poeciliopsis gracilis
AAACATTTTTTTCCCCGTTCATATTAAATTTTATCTTTCAATTCATTGCAAATATAGCACATTTTTCACTGCTAATTAGTTATTTTGGTATTTATTTTCTTTAATAAAATGATCTCTTGATTAGGGTAAAGAAAATACAACCCAGAAAGAAGTTGATTTGTAAAGACTGACGTATTTAACTGGTCAGGAGAATATGTTTATATATCAATCACAGTCGTTCCCAATTTACTAACTTCTTTTGGAAATAATAACTTACCAGTTAATATTGCTGCCTAATCTGATCTATACTTATTGCCAGTCCTGTTAAAGATGTATTAAAAATGTTATCTTGTTGTCTGCTTGACAACCATTAGTTGCTTTCTGTTGTACTTATACTTATTGCCAGTCCTGATTCAAATAAGGGCTGATTTTTTTTTTCCAATGTACACGTATAACTTATGAAATATCAAAGCGTCTCCTTTTTTTTTTTTTTTTTTTACATGTCTTTATCAGGCTGGGGTACATGTTTATTAATTTCAAACTTTAATGGATGAAACAACTTGGTAATATAGTACCTTTTATTCACCACTACCGTCTTATTTGTTGGATTTTTCGATGAACAACTGGCAAAATAACACTTTCTCAAATGTCAAAATTTTCTGATTTTGCAATACTACTCATGTTGAATACTTTGATAGGGTTTTAATTTGTTAATTTATTATGAATAAAAACAGTGAAAATGTCTACATTTGGAGTTTAACTAGAGTTTAGGCATATATTTTAGCTTGGTTGGAAATGTGGCAAATCTAATAAACTTGCTGCTGTGACACCTGAATCTCCCGACTGTAGGACAATAAAATGATATTTCTGTTCTCTCCTATAGACAGAACAAATAAGACTGACAGAGCTGGGTGGGGGGAAAAAGTTAAAAAGAAATAAAAACTGAATCTGGGAAATGCGAACTGAGGAGACAGTGGGACTGGAGAGGTCAAGACTTTCATAAAATTAAATGGGATAAAAAATATATGAGGAAGGCACAAAAAGTCTCCCCAGCCACCATCAACCCCTGACTGGAGCCAATCGTCAGAGAGACGAACTGAGTTTGTGTGAGAGGCGGAAGGAAAGAGTGCCACTTTCATCCTATTACAGCTCCATCTAACCTTCCACTGAAGCCACCTGCTCCCACTGTCACACAGTCATAATCTCAAACTCACACACACTCATGCATCTCACATTTGGAGTCTCATATCCAGACTGTACGTTGAAAAACATTCCCCGGTGCCAAACGGTATAGATGTTGCTGAGCAATGTAATTTCGGTCTTAATACCGCACTGAGATATCATGGAGTATTAGAGAAATAAATATTGAAATCCTGAAATTCAAAAGCAGCTGTGCTTCTCCCTCTTAAGCCACTGATACAATGGAAACTGAAAAGCAGGTTGAAATTCAGCCTTCCGTCATCTTTTCTGTCTCTCAGCTTTCTCTCCCATTATGTCTTGTCTTCGTCAGGTAATTGTCTCCCCTTTAACCTGTACCTGCTTTGGTTCTCCTATGCTTCTGTCTCTGTGACTTCCTTGGAATTCACCTGCCTTTGTTCCGGCTAATCCTCAAGGAAGAACTTTTTTTAAGTCTGGAAGTTTGGGGTAGAAAGGAGACACAGATGGGAAGTGTGGGGAGGGGAGAGGTTCAGGGACATACTATCAGGGTGGCAGGGGAGAAGTGTGGGGGGCTTGGCTTATAGGAATCCAAATTATCTTCCTGCACTTTTCTAGCTCACTTTCTCTTCATTTTTCTCCCTTTTCCTTTTGTACGTGGCATCACCCACGAGTCTTTCCTCCTCTCCGTTTCGCTCGTCTTATCAGCTCGCCACCTTGCACTTTCAAGGACGAGCTTAACTGTTAAGAACACTAAGGACTGGATAAACCTGTGTGGGTGTGCATGTGTGTGAGTGTGTGTTGGTTTTTAACTTGTGCTGTTTTTGTGCTATTAATTTCCCGTTGTGTCTGTGTCATTGAACAGTAGGCATTAAATATGGTGTCCTTTCACATGTGTGTTCTCTTCTTCTGTGTGTGTGTGTGCTTGCCAGGGCAGCAGAAACTAATCCTATCCCCTCTTTTATCGCCTTACAGTACCTTCCGTTTTACCATCATTTATTTATCCCCATCTTGTTCCTTTTTCCTCAATTTTTTTCATTAGAATGCTTCGCAAAAATATTCACACCCTTTAACTTTGAATTTGAACATGTTTTGCCATCTCACAATGATAAACCATAATTGATTTAGTTACAAACACAAAACAGTGCATCTTTTATGATTTTACAAATAAAAAAAAAAAAAATGAAAATGAACTTTATCCCAGAATCCTTAAATAAAATTGTCGACAGTATATTACATTCATTACTTCATCGAGTCCAGTTTTGTGTAAGATCGACGTTGCCATGGTGTTATTAACTACCGAGCCATGGATGGAGTCAATATAAAAGCACATCACACTTTTGACTTTTTGTGTAAACTCCTTGGGAAATTACTGATCCTTAAAGTACCTCATCAAAGTTAATGTCTACTTTTTATTGATCTACCACATAAAATCCCAATAAAATAAATAATTTGTTTGTAAAATGGCAAAATGTGAAAAAGTTCAAAAGAGGGGAAAACTCTGGCAACGTCTGTATGCTTTTGTTCCCAAACCTTTTCTTCTACATAAATGATTTTACACAAATTACTACGATCTTAAAATGGATTACTGGAAACATTGGAAATTGCATTTATTATTTATTATAAAAAGATTAAAATAATTTCACCTAATTTTCTACTGAAGATAAAAAGTGTGGCTTCCACAATAAAAACTATTTGGACCAATTAAGCCAAATAGTTTTGCCTAATCTCTTTTAATTTGAACTCATAAAACTTCCACTAATATTCAGTTTAGGAAAAGATGAAAAAATGTTTACTATTGCTGTCAGTTGAATTCTTATGGGAAATAAATAACCAGAGGCAATTACAGGCATCCGTGATTTGTGGTAGACCATCAAAGCAGATCTGGTTTCAGGAAATTCTCCCGTGGAATTAAAAAACACACCTCTCAGGTTTCCCAAAGAAGTATCACTTGACGGTTTTCATGCAACTGTTTTCCACTCTCACAGACAGAAGTCTCACACAAGGAGTTGCTACAGAAAACAATTTTTAGTTTTCATAGTTTTGTTACAGAGATTTTTAACCGTTTGATCAAAATTGTGACCAAAGAGCATGAGCAGGACAGGAGATGACAGTAAATTAGATCTCGTTAATTATACAACGTAGTCGAAAGCTGCGTTCTTTTATAAGATAATCAATAAAAAAATGTTGAGAGGTTTTATATTCAAGAAATGTGAGTTTTGTAAATGATATGAAATATTTTGTTAGGTCTTTTCACAATTTGAGACCTGCAGAACCTTCTTAGGAACCTTTTTACATGCAGTATCAGTATTATGAAAAATTTTTTGATCTTGAAAGTGTCTCAAGTTGGACATTTTTGAAACATGTCAGATAATGTATTCAGGTGCTACAAATTTGTACTTCTTTAATAGTAGTTGTTGTAGTAACCTCTGATATTTGCATATTTTATACTAGCAAACAAATAGTGCAATATTGCCACTTTCATTGTTCTGTTTTAAATGCAACAACCATACTGAATTTTGAGGACTTTTGGGTTCCCATTGCATTTCAGAAACCTATGCAGCACCTGATAGATAATATTAAAATCTATAGCTTTAGTTGAGAAGATTATTAATATAAATATTAGGAAAACTTTACGATCCTTAAAAGTGCTTTGGATGAATGTTTAGTATTTATCCTTTGTAGTTTAAAGTGAGCAAAAGTGATTGCTAAAAGCTTGGGATGCCATCAAACAAATAGCTTTCAAATCCCACTTAGCAAAAGCTGATTTAATTTGATTACTGGTTGTATTTTCTGATCTGTATGTGAACACACACAGAAATTTATTAGCCATGCTTCCATTTACTTATACACGTCCAGTAAATGAACAGGATATGCTTTGCATTAAATAGTATTAATGGCGCTATTCACCGGGGACGCTCTAAGCTGCATGCTTTGGGGAAAATTGACCTTCTGTGGTCTTAATTGTACTAGAGGCTCAACACTGCCGTGACATTTAACTGTGCTCCAGTGTTAATTCTTAGCGTTTTATTCTAGTGCTTTGCTGACATTTCAGTAGGAGGCGGCTTTGCAGAAAAGATGATTGGTGATTCTTTGGCACTTTGAATAAATAAGCACATTTGTTCCCATTGTTTGAGTCTTTCAGTGTCTTTCTCCGCTTTGCATACAGTATTGAGAGAGTTTGGTTCATAGTAAGATGGGAAAAAGCCTTCTTTTTTCCATGCAGTGAAAGCTATACTGGCTTTCACTGCAGTGTAGATATTGCAAAGAAGCATTTAAATAACTTTATCAATCGGAAACTAGAAGTTTCTGATTGTTTAGTGCACATTAGGTACCATTGATTTCCAAATAATACGTACCTAATTAATGAACCTTTCAACAGTTTCTTGAAACCAACTTGGACCAGCTGGGGTCAATCTGCTGATCTTCCTATTAGGTACAAAATAAACAAGCATATTTTCAAAAATATTCTTTATATTGCTGAGACATACTGCTTTAGGTTTAAAATTACATAAACTGATGGTCATTTAAAAAAATAAGCTTCTTATCAACATAAGCAAGGGTCTACTTAAGACTGCAGATGGTGGAGTGACTCTCACCCGTTTGGTCAAAACAGATTCATTAGAAGACTGATGAACTATGGAAAGAGCTAATTTGAATAGCTGTTAGCGTGTGCATAGGTGAACTTGTGTGTGGATGTGAATAAGCATGTTCTTGTAAGGGCACTTGTCGAGTCTCTTTGCTTTAGTGCTACTTTGTTAAGAGGCTGAAGTAATTAGCTGAGAAAATGGAGAGCTTTTCACCAGCAGCTGCAATTACTGCTTTCTGTAGCAGGATTGAATGAATAAATGGATGGAGGAAAGAGTGGTGTACTGTATTAGATGAACAGGGCAGGATAAATAAAGACTGGGTTGGCTGTGGATGGAGGACATTGGTGAATAAATGAAAACAATTGTCTGTGGATGCTTAGCATTGTGAAAGGTCTGTAAAAAGAACATGCAAACTCGTCAAAAAAGGACAAAATTCTAAAGGCTTGGATTTTACTTTTCTTTCTGCATGATCAATAATAATAAAGGCATGCTTTATTTTTCCTGTTTGGCTGTCCTGATCAGTAAAAAGTTAAACTATCACTGACCTCTTACACAGGACATTTTATTCTCTCAAGGCACCCAGTTAGCATTAATTATCATGTTTTAGACCAACAGCCTTCTGTCGTACTTTGTGTTCCTCGGGGTTCTGTCTTAGAACCTCTATTTGTTCATCACTCAACATGGCTCTGACTTTTATTGCTTCTCAATCACATTTTTAGGCTTTAAACTTGTTTTAAACACAAACAGGAAGGAAACTTTCAAATTCAAAATATCTGTGGTCTAACATGGCCACTTTGGGTTGCTTAATATCTAGGCTCACATTTATGTGAGAAGTTGAGTTGGTTATTATATACAGTTCCATAACAACCTTTAGTCAGTATGAAAAGTTTTGACAAAGTTGAGAAAAAACACCTGGAGATGTTCTTAAAATTACTTGAAAATTAAAGATACATTCTCTCTGGACATTTATAAAGGACTGTTTGGTGACTTGGACATGGAGATATCTCGCTGTATCTGTTTTGCTTGATATATTTTGACATAAATGCTTTGATAATTATAACTGATCCCATTTGTCTGTCTTGTCCAGGACTCTCTTGAAAAATAGATCGAATACCACTATTTTCTTCTGATGACATAAAGGTTTTAATAAAAGCATGAGTTAAGCCATGATGGCTTAATTATTTGTTCACGTCATCATATGGATGTGAACAAAGATGTCAGATTATTTCCATTCCTGTGAAATAATTTTTATGATAAGGTCATTAATCCACATGGGTTTCAATGTGAACGAGGAGTTTTGCCCAAGACCCTAAATATGGAAAACATGTAAAGACAATCTTGGCGTTTACAGTCTCATTACACTTTTACTTCTATTCAGTTTGCTGGAGTTTATTCTTCCACAGCTCGTTAAAGATCCTGCCACAGCATTTAATCAGGTGGAGATTGAGAGTATTTGGACTTTCCGCCGTAGCTTTTTTGTTTTCAAACCTTAGCTTGTTTATAGACTCGTTTCAGCCAAGCTTTAGGTGTCAGATTATCTTCTAATAGACTGGAATATTTCAATACATTATACAGAAGACATTTATCAATGACTCCAACTTGTCTAAGTCCTCTATCTGCTAAAGAGGCTCAAATATTTACCTGACACTCGGTGCTTTGTATTTTACTAATATGTTTGTTTTTTGCTGCAGTATGGCCAAACCTGTCTGTGACTTTGAGTTTGGATTTAACTTTGCAAAACATCACTTTTAAAGCATTGTGTCATGTTTTCTTTCTTTTGCTGTTTTGTTTCTGAAAGTAGTGCCTTTTACTTGGCAACTTTTCCAACCTTTCTGAGTGCACTGCTGTGTACTTTAAGCTTTAAAATAGTAACCACATTTGCAGAGGCATCCAATCCTTCAATGTTTGGCAACTGCCTCTTTTTACTTATGAGTGATCTTTCATACTCCAAACAGTTTTTCAGTGGCCTTATCAGACAGCCTGATTGATGAACACTGAGAGTTCCCTCTCTGAAATACTTGCTGATGTCTTTTCCCCCTTGGGATTGTGTTAACCAGCAGCTGAATCCTTCACAGAGTTTGGCTAATGATATGTTGATCGTGTTCAGTAAATGACACCCTGGTGCCCTTAAACTTAGAAATGTCTCTGTCAAGATTTTTAACCCTTGATGCCAATCTGAGACGTTAAAGATCAAGCACTTGCTGATATAAAATCATATTTATGGCATAATTAGTAAGTGTCAAGTGTATATTTCATAACTTCGTAGATCTTCAGTCCTTAAAAGATAACCTATGCTGTTTCTTAATTTGTATTGCTATTATTATAGTCTGCTAATCAAATAAAATGCCTTGGTAAACTTGTTTAAAAAGTGTGACAGAAAGTTTTGTAGTTTTGAAAATTATGACCTTAGAAAACTTTGATATACAAATGAAGCTCAGATTATTCATATCCCCTGAAATATTTAGGTTTTAATTTGACCATGTTTCTTCTGACTCGAAATAATACCACCATTTTGGAGAAACTCAGCCAGAATCCAGACTTCTCTGGAAAGAGGTAAACATTAGGGTGATGGTTAGGAGGCCTTACTAGGAAGGCATCCAAGGAAGGAAGGCCTCCTAAGGTTGCTGTAGTTAAATTGACAAAATACTATTGGAGATATGCAAAAAGCTGGTCAGCAACTAGAAGAAGAGTTAAACTGCTGTCATGTCTATATTTTGAGAGATGCATGTCCCCTTTCCTATCAAAAATTGTTTGAAGTACACTCATTTTAAATCTAAATCTGCCAAGGATTTGAGTAATTCGGGCTTAATTGTACAGTAGTACCAATGACTAGCTCATGCCTACACACTGTACTTTAGATTTGATCAGAATATAGCTATTTTTAGTTCCTATACAGTCAGGATGGACTTGGTTCTGCATTTTAGTCTAAAGCTGAATGTTTTGTCAATTTACAGGTATATTTATCTAATTTTAAAGCCCTTTATGGATGTTGATATTTTCAAATGTTTGAAAGTGCAATTTGAAAAATACTGTACTGAAAAGACACAGTTTTGATTACGTGTCTGTAATTACTAAGGTGATAAACATTTTGTGTCATTTGAGTTAATTTGTAGTTTTGCAGTGTACCCTTTTCTGTCTTAAAAATACATATTGTAGTTTATTAGACTGAGGTGACATTTTCCTTTCTACACCAATATGTATGCCAATAGTCATTGAATGTTCAAAAGCAAAGGCATTAAATACATGACAGATGACATGACACATGCACAAAGCAACAGTAAGGTACTTGTTTTTAATTAAGTCAGCCCAAAGTACTGTCAGGGCAGAAAGATGTGACTGATAAATAAAGATTAGTCCAAGCCAGCCCTTATTCATTGATCTCTCCGAGGGTGAGAGGCAGAGCAGGGGGAAAGGACGAAGACAGGTAAAATCTTTTTTGATTTACAGAAGGAGAAAAGGACAATGGATTTAAAAGATCGGTATCTAAAAGTGAGACGCAGATGTGGTTGAAATTATTTAAGTTAAATTTGATAGATGGATACATTTTAGCAGGATAGCAACTGCACAGATAAGATTGGTTGAGCGATGGAACTGTCATTGTTGTGTTAAGATTATTCTGGTGTGTTCGCAACACTGGTCCTAATTTACAGTTCATCACATATGGCTGGTATTTAGATTTATTCCTTAGTTTACACATTTTGAGAAAAGGTTTTTATACAACCATCGTGGGCATGAACGTGAGATTAAATTGGGTCTTGCAATACTTTGTCCTACCTTATATTTTATTTTTCCAATTTGTATTCACGAGGAGACAAATTTGCCTAGAATTTATATATTGGAAACATAATTTCCAGTATGTTTGAGTTTATTTTGGCCAATCTTTTCACCAAATTCAAATCTGCAGGCTCAAATACCACAGTTTTTATGGTTTTTAGTGTTTTGAAAATGAGCATTTTCAAAAACCTCTCATCATAAATCTACAATTTATGATTTATGAGTCACGATTGCACCATTACCTAGTAACCTCAGTTGAGTCCAGAACTTCACCTAACAACCCAAACTAAGGTCTAGTGTTTGGTCAGCTGATTTTACAGCTGTATGTTCTGAACAATGGCTGCTGTAAAAGACAAATGTTTTGTTGATGACTTACAATCCAGAAACCACTTGCTGCATTCTCCTTGATTTTGCGTTGGGCTTTGCTTATGCTTTTCAAAGATGAACAGTTTTATAATTGCGCATATGTTTTCTTGTGCGAGTGTAACATTGATTTGGGGGAGGCACGGCCAGCAGCAGTTTATTTGGATTTAAAATGACAGGAGATCCTAAAACAGCTCATTCTGAGTTTTTACAATTTGACCTAATTTATACAACCTTATGTGAAAGAAATTTGTTTTGACTTCCTGCTTCCGCAGCTCCTTGTGGTTGTCTTCATAGTTCAGTAAAGTAGTTTTCCTAAGCCAGGGGACTACTGAGTGAAGTCTGTTGGGCTCCTGTCTTCATTTTGAGACAGGAGAGGAGTTTGAGTAAGAAGCAGGAGCAAGGATAGAGATTTTAAACAAGCTGAGTTGAAGGAAGCGATTTCACAGTACTCCTAAGAACCCTTTATTTAGCTGGAGCGAGGTTGGTTAATGAAGAGAAATGATTAAGTCTGCTCTGGGAGAGGTGTAAGCACAGGCGGTTGGGGAGAAGAAGAAGAAAACAATGAAGGGGTGCCAGAAGCAGAATCACACAGAAAAGAAAGACTCAGTTCAGAGTTTGGACAAATTACTTTAATTTAAGCTGTATACATCTGCAAAATTCTCTGTGCCCATCTAAGGTTCTTTGACACATCCTTGAAACAGCTCAAGTGAAAGGGACTGGACTCTGGATCTTTCATGTCTCTGTTTCATTGTATCTGTGGAAAAAAAAGAGAGATAGAGAGAGAAACAGTAGGAGTGTGCGTCAGTGCTGAAAGTGATGGGTGGTGTATTTTATGGGTAAATTGAAGGGTCTGTTAAAAGGAGAGAGATGAGCCCCTCTTACAGTATGTGTGTGTGCGTGTGTGTAAAAGTGTGTGTGTGCTCTCCCTCAGCATCAGTCTCTTCTGCTTGATTTCTGTGCTCTCCTCCCTGCCTCTCCTCTGCTCACTATGCCGTGAAATGGTTTTTCACTAGACCATTACCCCTACCAGGGCACTACTGTGCTGCCACAGGACTCTGTGAGTGAAAGGGAGTGTGTTAAGGTGTGTGTGTTTGCCTGGAGAGAGGGAATGATGTGTGTTTGTGTAGCTGCACTTGAAACAGAAAGATTATGATTTTTTTTTTTTTCAATCTGTGGTAAAGATGAGTTGTGTACAGCTACCAGTACGTAGCCTTGTGTGTGTTTGACTGCATGTGATGGGAAAGGTGTGTTCCTTTGTACGGTGCTTTGAACGTTTTCATATTTTTAGTCAAACACAGAGTAGGAACGATAATATATGATTCTCTTTTTGTAAATACATGTCTTAAAAGTGTAGCATGCTTTTGTATTCATCCTCTTTTACATTAATATCCTTTAATAGAGTCCTGTTGCAGATGTCATCAAGTTAGAAAGTGGAAGTGACCTGTGTGTATTTTAATCTCTGTTGAGTTATATAACTACATCCTTACCTTTAAAAATTAAATGTTTCTGTTTAATCCATCATAGTAATATGCTAATCAAAGAAGCAGCCAAAACATCACTTGTTATGTTATTCCAGACATGAAATTGATTTAGTGATAGAGAAAAGACTTGAAAAATTAATGTGAACATTTGTATTGACTCTTGGGGACTGAATACAAATTCATTCAACGCTTTTAACATTTATGAAAAATGTTAAAAGAATTGACATCATTTTTAATATCTTAATCTTGTACATAAACAAGATTAAAAGATATGATTTAAAACTGCATGTTGAAAAAGGTAAAAGTTTAGGCATCATTTCCCCTGAAAATAGAAGAGAAAGTTAACTCCACCAGCGATTGCACAACTAAGGTTTCCAGCTTCTTACCTGCACATTGGGCAAAATCTGCAACTTCATATAATTTTTTCTCCTGCTATGCAGTACTTTGCGTTGGTTCATTACTTAAGATCCAAGTAAACACTGATTCACTAATCACTAATGTGACAATATGTGAAATGTGAAAAAGTTGAAGCCTCGTTTATACTCTTGTTAGTGTTTGACTTGTGCATTGTTTTCTACAAAAAGAACTATGATACTGAAAATCTCCAAAATGTAATGATTCCACTTCATTGTCAGTGAGTAAAACATGTTGTTGAATGAGGGATTTTCTTTATGCTGTAAAATGTCATTTAGCCTATTACAATCTGAACTTTCCTTTCCAGACTTTTTCAATCTTTTTTTTTATAATTTTTAATTGAATAATGAATTTAGCTTCACTTTCTTTCTGAAATTCACCGGTGTTCAACCTACAAATTAATTCATTAACCCACAGCTGCTGGTCATTTCTAATATGTAATTTATTTGTGACAACGTTTTGTATTGACGTGTTTAATTGATTAATGTTTTCCAGATGTGAACAGGTTTCTGTTAAAAATATCTTTCTCACATCAGCTTTCGCTTCACCAACTCATCATTTCTCACAGCCTCCACCGCATGATGCAACTCATTCATCCGCTCATCTCTTCCCATCTCAGGTTCCCCCTTTAACATCTTGTTTAAATTGTGCCGTTAATATCTTTTCCACCTCCCCACTCCACCGCCCTTGTCTTCACCTCATTCGCTCTCTTGTTTTATAAGTCACCTCTCATCTCCTTTCTCTCCCTTTGCCCCTCCTCAACAACTTCATAATTTCCCTCCTCCTCTATAAGTCATTTTACTCCCGTCTCATTCGCTCCAGCTCTCTATTCCCCGTTCTCCTCCATTTAATGCCTTTTCATTCCTTAGCTCCCAATCTCTATTCGCTCTTAATATCCCGCAGTTTCTTTACCTGAGATATTGAAGCTATAAAGACAGGTGTTCAAAAGAAAGCAGGACCAGCAAATCTGATTTATATGCCTCCTGGCGTCGTTCCCCTGAATACAGATAGAAGAGGAAAGGCAAAGTGGGAGAGCAAATAGCCGTGCTCTTTGATATCAAAATCGCAGCATGTTGTGAAGGAAAAAGCACTGAGCTTTCTTCGATGTCTCCAGTCTTTTGTCTCCAACACACCTCACCTCATATTGTGTAGTTTTGAATTTATTTCCCCCTGTCCTTCTTTCTGGAGCTGGGCTTACAGTTCCAACCTCAACACAAAATCAATTATATTTACATTGTATTTACATTTAAATTATAATTGAAATGTAAATACAGTACATTGTTTTCAATAGTTTTCAATCTGAAATGTGTGGCATGCATATTTACCCCTTGACTCTGATACACCTAAATGTAATCCATACAGCTCTATTTTTTTCAGGAATCTATGTTGATATGACTTTGTCTCATCATAAATCCAACTGTGAAGGTCTCAGAGGTTTATGAGAAAACATTGGTGAGCTTAGGGCATCATGAAGTTCAAAGAACATGAACATGATAGGTCGGAATAAAACTGAAAAAGCTCTGAATATGTCTCAGAGCAGGTGGGTGACATGGATTTCAAATTCACAATATTTTGTGATACTATTGTGATAACAATACAAACAGTAGGAACCATTTTGGGGGACTTGAAACAACATTAATTGGAATTTATTGTGACAGCAATAACTTAAAATCTACTGTGATCAGAAATGTATCGCAATAAATGCTAAATGATACAATCATTACCCACTTCTACTAGAACCCAAACAACACCTTAATATAGGTCACATGCCAGTACAGCAAAAGTCAGAGAAGCAGCCGAGAGGCCGATGGTAACTCTAGAAGAGCTGCAGAGATCCACAGCTCAGACGGGAAGATTAGTTAATCAGTGATAAGAATAGCACCATTAAAATAAACTTTTTTCATTGATGAGTAATCTAACTAATTACTTATTCTATTGTTACAGTGCTGTTACCATTTCTGACGCAGAAATCCAACTTGGAAATTTTACACAATCTTATTCATAGAAATTTTCTGTTTTACTGTGACAAATGTGAAATTAAAATGCGTTTAACGAGCTCCAAAACCATTTTTTATGTATGGCTGTGTGTGTTTGCCCAGATAAAGTATGTTGATGTTTTGGTCTTTAGTCGAGCTGGAATCTCCCCGCTGAATAGACCAGAATATTCTCAGAGGGAAATATTGTGCTTCAATGAAAGAGAGAGGGAGAGAGAGAGGGTTAAAAAAAAACAGGAATATGTGAAGAAGAAGAAAACAAGATGATGAGGGTTAAAGTGAGAACCAGTGAGAAGAGGAGGTAAGATTGAACTGTCAGCAGTTTGGATTAATCTCTGCTCTTTTTCTTTCAGTATGGAGATGAGGTGCAGTTCTCTTCATGTGAAACTGTGTGTGTGTGCGCGTGTGTGTTTATGAAAGAAAGAGAGAGACATAATATTTTGAAGTAACCTAATCTTGGATGGAGACCCTTCCTACCCCCACCCCAACAAACCTCAGAAGACCTAAATCCCTAAAATCGAGCTTTTTTTTGGTCCTAAATTACCAGAGTATCACAAACACCCAAACATCGAGAAAATTAGGGGCTTATGGCTAAGCATCCCACATGCTTCCACTCCCAGCTTTAAAGTTTGTTCTTCTTTAATATAGAGTTTAATACAAGATGCTGTACTAGTAAGACGCCACAACTTTGGGTATCTACTGCTCCTGTTCCTACTGCTCCAAACTAACGTTCATTTTGTCCGCCAGATACCAGGCAGAGGCACTGATCCCCGTCTGACTCCACGATACGAGGAAGTGGAACGCCAGTATGCCTCCTTACCAAGGTACAATTGTCTCCCTCCATCTGTGAGAAACTCCAATTCCTTTCTGTTTATTTTTCTTCCTCTAATTTAATCTTTGTTTACAACTTTTCTTCCTAAATTTCCCACACACCGGAACCCGTCATACCTCCAACACTGGAGCCTACTCTACTCTTTTCAAACTTGTTGAATGCCTTTTTTAGTTATTTTGTCTGGGCAAGTAAATGAGCTCTATTATAGCTTACTGAATTGTAGAAAACAATGAACCATTTGTAGCTTTTAGTCATTATTCTAATAGTTGTGGTCAGCAGCAATTACAGGTGGGACATATGATGCTGTTAATTCATAAAGGTGTGAACATGATGATGTTCTGCAACAGCAAAGACATTATGATATGGTCTATAAAGTTAATTTTGCTACTTCATGCTTTTGTACAAACAACTAACTTTCATTTTCTGGTTTGCTTGAGCTTCATTTGATATATTTTATGCCTGTCTTTTGAATCAGGATCATGGTCTTTTTTCAGTTTGACATAAAAATAAATATAATTTATAAGTTTGATTACAAACATCCTTTTTGATTTAGATATGTACAAAAGGGTACAAATCGATAGAAGTCCATTCAAAGATCGTGTTTGGCCTTTTTACGGTCTGTTTTTATAAATGGAAACTAGTTTTCAACTTTTTTTATTGGTCTATCTTTGTATATATTGAAAATTGCATGTAAACAGTTTAATGATGAAGACAGTCTCATATGAATATACAAAAAGCCTTCAGTCACTCAAGCATTTTTTCTCCTAATTTGCTACTTTTTTCCTTCTTTCTCAAAGCTACGATTTTCTTTTTTATTTTCTTCAACTCCTTTCTTCTTCTTTGTTTGCTCCTCACCCAACGTTATACCTTACTTTGCTGCACATTTCCCTTTATCTCCATACTTAAGGCAGATGCAGTAATGCATTTAAACAACTCCTTAGTTACTGATCCAAAGCACGTTGCAAGCAGAGGAGAAAGGAACTTCAACAGAAAGAATAATGCTGCTTCTAACTTCTTTTAATTTTGTTGTACTTGCTGGTAACTACCAACACCTCTGCAGACTAACAGATGTTAGTCGTTGTTTGTGTCTATCAGTAATAGGGAGTTGGCAAGTTGAGCTGAAGAACAGAACTTTAGAACATTAAAAAGTTTATTGCCAAGTTCCCAACCCTGTTAAAATAGTGAGGGATGGGTATATCACACCTCTTTTGTCAGTGTTTGTGTCTCTGCGTGTGCGTGTTTGTGTGTGTCCAACATAAAGAGGGAGGGTGTCTCTGCATGGGTGATGGCTTTGGCAGATGGGGGTGGGAGCAGTGATGATAGTTTTGAGGTCTGGCTTTGGTATCTGAAAAGCCTCGGGAAATTGGACACATTTGCACACGCTGGCATACTTTAGAGGTCCTGCATTTCTGTTTCCACTTAGAAACTTGGGCTGCTATTTCTACACACTCAGCCAAATCCACACGGATGTCTGATCATACATTATGATGCAGATCTGACTAAAGAGAGACCTTGCCCATGAATGTATGCTAAATAATTAATTTAAAAGAAAAAAGCCTTGAAATTGGTTCAACACTTAAAACAGAAAATGGTCTTATGGTGTCTTTGCTGCCAAGTCACAGATGCCAAACGCTTTTTGCAAGCGTTGCACTTTTATATCTTTCTCCACAATGACCACACTGGCATAATAGCAATAACTAATTATTTAATTCAATGTGTATATGCAGAATGTCGAAAGAGCATAAAAATTGGTGGTGCATGATATAGACTTAGAATTTTATTATGATATTTTCTAGGACTGTGGTGATAATGCTAAAAACTAGTTAGTACTTATTTGTTAGATAACTGTATGGACATAACTTTTTTGCACAGAATTTATGTATAAGTTTGTGATGAAAAACTTTTGAAAAATGTACTTACACAAGAATTCTGAAAATGCCTTTTTTAGGACACCATTCACATGAACATATCTGATTTATACTACAAAGCTGCACATAATCATGTTTTTGAATTTACTGCCATTTTTTGAGGATCTCTTGGAAAAATAAAATTTCAGTCTATTTTTCTGAATGATAAATCAAAATTCTTATCATGACAAGCATTTTCTTTTACCACAAATGATAAACGATATGATAAATGTTCACCTCTAATAAAATCATCATGAAGACTAAGGAACACGCTAGACAGTCCTGGAATAACATTAAGATGTTTATTGTGAACAGGAATTCTGATGCTCTTCATTCGGGAAGTTCTTGGAACACTGTGAGGAAGAAGATTAGCAGGGTGGATCATAAATGTGAATATTGTTAGGAGATGAGCGCAGAGGCTGTAAGATGATGAATGTCAGGAATAACTGAGCAAAGTCCAAGTGGAGCGTTGGAGACTGGACGGGTTCGGCTTGGAGGATGGTGGTGAAGAGGAGCATTGGAGTTTCTTGTCATGGTTGTGTTTATCCAGGAAGTTCTTGTCCTGAGTAGACTGACTGAGGAATCACAACATTGGAGGTAACTTTCAGGGATATCCGAGAAAAGAAAAGTTAGCACAAGCACTGAGCACATGCAGAATAAAAAAAGAGCCAGGAGTCGTACTAAGGTTTCCACTTGGGTGATCAGTGACCACCAGCCAGCTCCTCCTACCTTTGATGAGCTGAGCGGCTGAGTCGGAGGTGTACAGAAGCACCTTGCTCAACTTCGCCCTCCAGTGGTAACCTGTAGCAACAACAAAAAACAGCTAATCACTTCACTGTACTTAACCTTTAGCATTAATCTGGGAAGCAATCAAGAGATCCTCACAGTTACATTCACTTAAATTTAATTATCTACTTTAAGACATATGTTAAAAATGGACAATTAATAAAATTGAATTGGTTTTAAGAATTTCAACTTTAAGAAAAAACTTTAATTTAATTTAATTATGTTTGTATGCCCTGGCAGTTAAAAACAAGGCATTTCCATTTATGGATTTCTCAATATTGTTGACCTTACTGATAAAATACGGTACTTAGTATTTTTGAGCTGATAGTATTTATACAGAAGTAAGTGAAATGCAATTGATAAATAATTACGATTTTCGAAAAGCAATGTTATCTTCAAATGGCCTAGACAAAGTCAGACCTAAATTTAATTAAGGATTTGTGACCAGACATAAAGTTTATGCTTACAGATGCTCTACATTCTGTGTGAGTGACATAATTAGCTAAAACTGATAGACATATCCTAATAAAAGTTTGTTTTCCTTTGTTAATTAACACATTCCATCATCCAAGATAGGCACAAAGTAAGTCATGTTTTGTAACTACATCCAGGATGTTGACCTCATAAAAATATATTTTTCCACCTGACTACAGTAGAAATAGCTGGAAGGTTATGTGTGTCTGGCATCTGCATGTCTACCTGTACACCTCATGAGTGACTCCTAAACCATGTTCCACAGATTCTGTTTTGAGCATTTATATTATTTCCAGGATGGTACATAAATAATTTTTGGGTTACTTAAGCAAGTACTGCGCTTTTGACTCAACATCACTTAAATTCAGTATGGAATACATAAACTGAGTTGGTGTGAATTTATCTGTGCATGTGTGTCTGTGTGTATGTGTATTGGAGACGAGGTTTTGATGGCTCTAAAATTAAAACATGACCCCACTGTGGATGAAGTTTCCCTGCCCAAAGCGCCAGCACTTCACCACATAAACTGTCAGCAAATGTCACTGCTTGAAATAGATAGGTGGTCTGTTTCAGGGTAAACTGAATATTTTGCTGCCACATAAAACTGTTCACTATTTTATTACTGAGTTCACGTTCAGAAAATGAAGACACAAAAGTCGATTCTGTCTCAGTGTTTTTAAGATTAATGTATTAATATGTTCAAAACCAAATTGCTTAGTGTTAAAATTAAAAAGATGAATCAATAAAATGTTTTTACAGAATAATTTTATGATAAAAAGTAGTTTCTGAATACCTTACTGTTGATGATTTACCAAATTTAAATAAGAGTGGTGATGGTACCTAAAACCACTCTAACAATTCTTGCGAATTAAGTAATTCTTTCTTAATTTTTAATACCTTTTCTTACGAAAAAGCACTTTATTGTTTTATTCCTTGTTTGTTTTTTGCAGATTTTCTGTGAAACGTAACTCCAAATTTTTTATGGAGAATTTGTCTACTCCCAGGATTTTTCATAGAGCAGACCGAAACTAGTTAAAACAAAATCCAGTTAGAGAAGCTCCATTTTCCGCAAAATGGACTTGCGTCAGTCCATTTTGCATAAAAGTTAAAAGATCTAGATTTTCATGTTTTATGTGAAAACAATGGGCACAATGACATAACCCTTCACCTGACAACTACAATGACCGTCTCTCTCTGCCTTTTAATGAAACTACCTCTCCATCGTCTTCACCAATACATCCTTGTTTTCCACCATTTTCCCATTTTTTCCATTGTACCTGCTCTCAGAGTTCATTATCTAGAAACAAAGGAACCAATGCAGAGTTATAGCCACTTTAAACCTTTGCCTATGTGACTGCCAGAAACATTTAAAGTCAATTGTTTGTTTAGAAGTAAGTTACTAATAAGAGTTTTATTGCCAAGCTACATCCTAATGCAGCTTAATCTAACCAAACTGATATTCAAAGTGTTTCTGTTTATATTTTCAGTTGTTAAACCAGAATTACCCTTAGCATCAACAAGATAATTAGCATGTTTCTTCAAATAAATGTTTAAGATTTACAGAAAATCTAAGATTAAAACATACTATTTTAAAAAATGCTGAAATATTTCAATTCTTATTACGTTTATATTTAAAACATGTTAAATAATTTTTGGCCATAAACACTAAGAGCCGCAAGGTTCTTCGAAAACATGTCCTTCCAGATTATCAGGTTACAGGCTGCTGGTCTAAAGAAGAACAGAATACCTGTTTGAAATTGGCTCCAAACAAAAAGCTTTCACATGTCATACAGTTCAAAAGACAATTAACCCGAACATTGACCAAATGTATGTAAACTTTTAAATTCAAGGAAAGTTACAGAAACAAAATTCTTAAAGTCATTTTCTGGTGTTTCGCATATGCCAGAAAACAGATGACTGACCAGAAGCAAATGATTTTGGTAATTAAGCTAAAACAAGAACATTTTTATCTGGAATAACTGCACACAGTGTGTCTTTTCAGTCAGGTTGTCCAGATTCTAATGGAAGCTTAGCCGAAGGGGCAACACAGAGTACAGCACACAAAAATAAATTTGAACTATTAATTACAGCTATAGCAATCAATATCTGTTCTTCGCCCACTGCTTCACTCCTAGAAGCTTGTCCTGCACTGCTCAAATTTCCAGTGCTGTGACTTTTAAGGGAAAAAAAACTAAAGCACGATTAAAATATTTTTGCTTCGTGTTGCTTAAACAGCAAAGCTGTTCTCTGTTTCAATCATGTAGCTACTCCTCCATGAAAATCATTTTTCATAACATAATACAGATCTCACTAATCTTCATCAAAACCATAAAAAAAACCTACACCTAACACGTTACTTATTCAATAATAAACCTTATTTTTCTGAGGAACTGTGAATATTTGTTCCATAATTCCCAATGAATTGCTTAAATAGGTGTTCAGGATTAACTATAAAATTGCATTCTTTTCTTAAAAGTTCTAAAGAAAAATGTCATATTTTGCTATTTGATTTTTTTTAGTTTTGTTCTATTTATAATAAAAATGGCAGGTACCAGTGCTAGTATTACGTCCCCAAACGGTAAGGCAAGGCAATTTTATCGATGGTTGGCTGTACAGATTTATGAAACTTTTTTTTTTCTTTTTTTTTGTCAGAAGAGTTTTTGCGGTGCTAGTGGCTCGTATTTTTTTGCAACAGTGGGCAGACAGGAAGAAGCGTGAGGAGTGGGGGGAAGACATGCGGCAAAGGTCGTCCTCGTCGAGGACTAAGACCTCCAAACGTGGAACGTGCTAACCCCCTGCGCCACCACAACACACCCCATAAAACTTTTAAAAACGTTTTGCGTGTATAAAAATATGAAGGTGACAATTAAAATGCAACAGCCTATTCAAAGCTGCTGGGAAATCAAAGATAATCTCACAGATTGCAGTCTGCAAAGACTGAACTAATGAGAAAGAAAACCATTATTTAAACTTTGGGAACTTTGATTGTGTTTCAATGAATGTACATTTGTTTGAAATAACCTCATTGACCAGGAATGGACATGTCCGTGTTGATAATGAGCATCAGAATCTGTGTGTGCGTGTGTGTGTATGCATGTGCCTGCACTGTTTCATTTCAATTATTCTGGGGTCAGTAGATGGCTATCACAGTTTGTGTATGGATAACATTAGCAGGTTATGCCCCATGTGTGCCTCATTCATGACCCATTTGCACATTCTTTCTCTGTGTGTGTCGAACACACACATTCATTATTGTTTTCATTACATAGCAATGCAGAGAGAAAGGGGGGAACAAAGCGACATAAACAGACAAAGGTCAGGAGTTGACAGATTTCACAACAGGCAGATCTTAACTATTTAAAGGCGTGCTCATAAAAATATTCACTGTGAAGATTTCATCAAGAAAGAAACAACGAAGGAAAGAGGAGGAATCAACTCACGTGTTTTCAGTCTGCAAAGTGAAATCTGTCCTCAAGGACCTTTTCTATTGGTTGCATTTTTTCTTATAATAACATGTCAATTTCCATTAAAAGGTGTGATGACCTGATCACTAGAAAGCCAAGAGACATTACAAAAAAAAGTGTGAAAGAAAAAATTACACACAAGATATCCAAGTAGGTAGAGAGGGCAGTCTCCAGCTTTTCTCTTGTTTCATGTTTTAAAATTGTATTTTTTTTATTTTGTTGTTTTTTTTTTATCTCCTTATAATTTTTCAGTACTGTTTGAAAACGTTTTATAAATGAAGTTATTAGTAAATTAGTTTGATACTGAAGATCTGAAGATTTATCCAGTAAAGATGAAGGTGTCAGTAGAAATGTTCTATGAAAGTAGTAGTGTGGAGATTTAACAAACTAGCACTCTATAAGGAGATTTAAAACATGCCCAATCTCCCTGTAATTCTCCACAGTGACAAATCACCACCTGTGACAAAGCCTGTAATTTGCAACACATTAAAAATTAATGAGATTTCTTCTCTACTTCTGACGAGCATTGTTGCTCTGAGGTGTACGCCACAGCATCATCTTTTTGCCATCAAAATAGTCCACGTTATATTCATGAACCATGCAGGTGTTGTTCAAATCAAACTTTTCCTTGACATAATCACTAAATCTTTTACTCATGAAGATTGAACTATATTATAGTAACAACTGTCGTAACATACATGTAAGCAAACATGGAGAATGATCATTTGGAAAGAGCTCTTACAGATTTAATATGATCTGGACTGGCAGGGGAAACACAAAAAGCAAAAGAAAACATGTTATTGCTCGAGATAACTCTTCAGACCCTATTGTTCCAGATAGTACTCCTGGTATATGTATGTGATACGTTTTCTTAAAAATAAATAATCATTTGTTTTCCTTTAGGGCTTTAAAAATTCCTTATTTAGTAAGTTTTCAACATTTTTAGGTTTTCTTCCTCTAAAGTATTAGATTTATCATTCCATGTAGATTTATTTCAACAGTAGCAGCTCAAGATACATTCCTGATCCAATTTGATTAGGAAGACATCCTTTTTCAATTTGCTCTGGTTATAGCTTTTATTAGATTAAAAGACCCAGTCAGAATTGTTTTCTAGGGGTCTGGAGAAACTGTCACTTCCTTATTATAATTTTAATTCAGGCATTTTTTAATTGCTGCAGCTGTATTAGCTGAGTCTTCTGCTTCACATGGCACCGGTTTCTGCCCATCTCCTTCACATCAGTCCTTTTCTTTCCTTTTGCTCTCTATGCCTCTTGATGTCTCATTTTCATTCTTGCTGAACTGGGGGTGAAAAGGACATTTTCGAATCATTTCGCCCTGCCAATGGAGAGAAATTAAATGAGAAAGTCTTGCTCTCTTGAGAAGACCTCCCATCCAGGCCTGAGAGTTTCCCAGACCACTTTACCACTGCTGCACAATCCAGCCCATTGTTAGGTTGTTTTCCCGTGTTTCTCTGGGATCATTGAGACCCAGATTGTTTGTTAGTTATCCAAGGGATCCATAGAATTATTCCTTGCAGTCTTTTTCTTATTTGCATGTTGAAGTATGACAATAGAAAAGGAAGTCGATTGGTATGAAGTTCTTTAAACAAATGCTGAAACTCTCCAGGGGGAAATTTTTGTTTCAGAGAAAGTTATATTTTATACAAGGAATGGGAATAGCTTTTCTCAGTTGGTTCACACTTTAATGGTTTCTTTTTTGAGAGCATAAATCAGCTCTTTCCATTTAAACCATAAGCATGTGCAAGACAGAGTAATTGTAAAGCATAAAAAGGAATAAAAGTTAAGTATATTTCAGGCTACATGCAGGAAGAGAAGAAAACATATTATGGACTCAGTTCTACAAGATAATTATCTAAAATCTTGAGAAAATAAGTAAGAAAATAAGTAAATTGTAATTTTTGTGATAAAGGTACATAATCACAATGATGTGTTTTTTTAAAACCTTTAGTTCAGCATGTTAGTCAACAGTATCTTGATTTATGCGCCGCATATATGTTAACCTGTACAATAGCAATATGCAAATGACAGATAAAAAATACATGTAAGCCTAATAAAGTTTTTAAAATGTACTCTGTAAGTGCAGATCATGTTCAGAGTTTTTTATTTTTGTAACAAGTTGGACATAAGGTAATTTCTTATGTCTTTGTTGCTTTTGTATTTACAATTGTTCATGTTTTCCTGTTATTGTAGAAGATGAGTGTTGCTTTAGTAGTTAAAAAACCTTTTAAAATGATGCTTTTTTTCCTTTGTCTTCAACAGTAAAATAATTCAAGGGTTATTCTTGTTTCACTCCCTCTCAGGAGCTACTGCTTAAAAAAGAGAGGGTAAAATAAAACTATATTAATTGATAGTCATTTAGATCTATGCAAACTTGAGAAATAATACTTACAAACTCTTTTTTTCCTCTGTGTTCTTTGGTTACTATCAACCTTGATCAAAGTGTACTATGAGTACATGGCCACAAGTTCTTCAGAGTCATTTCATTTGGGACTGAAAGCAGATTGAACACTTGCATGGCTCTAAACCCAGATGTTCCCTGTTCTTTTAGTCTTTTCTTTCTGCTCTGTTCAATTGCAGAAGTTAAAGTCAATATCAGTTGAGAACTATATAGCACAGCTCTGGACAGCTTCCGCACCACCATCCTCCATGAGGATTTCTGGCATTGACCCCATCATATTCTTGATGGTCTGCTCACTTTCTCGTGTTCACTCAGTATTGTTTTAAAGCATTTTGTTCAGAGCTTTGATCTGATCATAGTCTCTAAAATGCTGGGTTATAACCCATAATGTGTTGCAGGACCAGCAGGTGTGCATGACTGTTGGGTATGATATGCTTGGACCCTGGGGTGAGGGAGGAAACACTTTTTTAAGGGTCCCAGGTGGAAAGAGTTTAACGGCATTTTAGTGGATTTGGAGCTGGACTGATGTTACGTGATACTTTGCTCATGGATAATGAAGGTTGACATAGTTGGAAAATTGGCACAGCAAATATCCATTGTGGTGAAGTAAGTCTACAGATAACGGCATTAGGCAATGAAGTCATAAAATATTAAATCACCCTTACTGTAAAAGTCAGAGATTGTGATTTCTTTATCATTTTGTCAGTATAGAAAGTAGTTTGATTCTTTTACAGAAGTTTATGAACTAGTGAATATGAGCACACTCTAGTAACACACTCCTGTTTATTTTTTGTCTATAGGCTGCATCTCAAACATTTCAACAGTTGCAGCTGCAAAATGGTAACATCTGGCAACAGTTTAATGAACATCTGTTGTTTCTGACCTGCAGAAGAAATGTCCACGTTTCAAAGCTATATTGTATAGTTAGATAATTAAATGTGTTTACATGCATGTAGCATTTTATGCATTACAGTCTTTAACTTCAGGACATACCTATATCAGAACAAGTCTTCAACACCTCCAAATTTTTGAAGTTAATAAAATGCATGAAGTACTTTTACAACTCTGCAGCAGTCGGCTTTTAAGCACAAAATAAAGCAGTTAGAGTAGAAATGAAGCTTGTTAAGTTTCTCTTATAGATTCATTTTTAAAACTCCAATTACCCTTTTGTTACATTGTGAAAATTGCATGCTGCGGTGGCTAAATGTATGACTAATACATTTCAGTAAGTTATACTACATGTCCCGATGAGGTTTGTTAGTTTAAAATTAGTTTTTGATGATAATCAGCAAGCAGGTATTAAACCTCTTTTTTGCCCCACATTTCTGTATTTAAAATTATTTTTATTTATATTAGATTTTTATCTCAGATGTTGAGTTTTCATTAGCAGTAAGCAGAAAAGTATCATAATTAGTAGAAATAGAGATTTGTGTAAATTATTGTATTTCACTCAATGAATTGGGTTACTGAAATAAAATCTATAATTTATCAAACTTGTCTATATTTATAAATATGCCTCTGTGATTATAGAGGTATTTCTTGGTGTATACAGTAGCATAGTATGTATTAAAAGCATGTTTTCTCTCAATTTTGTCAGCTGCTCAAGTAATTCAGACATATTAATATTAGTTCTGAGATTATGTTATGGGTGGAACATTGGAAAAACATCGAGAGGAGATATTGACACACTTACAGAAATACTTTACATCAAGGGTGTCAAACTCCAGTCCTCAAGGGTCTGCAACTTTTAGAGATGCCTATGCTGCACCACACCTGAATAGAATAATTAGGTCATTAGTAAGACTCTGGGGATCTTATCTACACAAGGAGGAGGTCATTAAGCCATTTCATTCCAGTGTTTTGTACTTGTGGCACATCTAAAAACTGCAGGACACTGGCCCTTGAGGACTGGAGTTTGACACCTGTGCTTTATACAAAAATCTTTCTTGGTGGTGACAACTTAAAGACATCTCCTGCATAGGAAACTACAGGAGATGAAGTCCTGTGCACAAGGTGTATATATTGTTCATGTATGCACCTGAACAGTTGATCAGGTGTTATTTTCCATACAAGTCTGAAAATCTTAATGATTCTGGGGGTTCCTGTCTTTTAACCTTGAGTTCTTTCCAATGGTTGAGAGCTGTAAACAATCAAGTGAATAACTTATTCATTCTAGCCATTTTACTTTTTTTCTTAAACCACCTAAGAGTTTCTTTGACTGTGGGTTTGGAACTGTTGTCTTTCTTGGAAATTGACCCTCATTTCATTTTCACATTCTTTCCAAGAATGTCTCAGAACATTTTCTGTTTATGTTTCCTTTTATTATACATAGTCTGCCAGTACCATATACTGTATAGTACATTGCACAACATGATGTTCCCATCTGCAAATTAAATTTTTGGTGTGATGATTTTGGGGTAACGTCCAGACCCTTTCTATCAAAAGATGTTGTATGCCATGAGATCCACAGAGTTCGGGTTTGACCTTATCTCTCCAGTCTATCCTCAGTTTTTGCTGATTTATCCAGTTTTCTGCAGAAGACTTGAAACAATGTTTGAGATGATTTTTCTTCAGCAGTGGAGACTTGTGCAGTGTTGGTGCATAAGAGGCCACTGTTTGAGTAATCATTAACTTTTGACTGTCCTGTCATGAATTTTCTTTTTACACCAGCAGTCGTTTTATCCACTTCAAGATTTTCACTCAGTAGATCATTCAGACATTTTAAATTGAATTGATAAGTAATGTGTTTTGCAACAGTAACATTTTCTGTTTTCCACTTTTACCAACTGTATCACTCTTTAGCCACGAGAGAACTGTTCATCATTTCTACCAGCTGATAACCATACACTAGAAATGCTTTTTGAATACTCATCTTACTTCTTTTGTGACTCTGTGTCTCTTTTTGCACTTATCTTCATAAGAAATTTGGGTATTGTATTGATACAATACCTAGTTTTAGTGTTATTAAATGTCTTCATATCTTCATTTTATGACTAATGTGCTTTGATTTCTTTATATGTGTGAAATGCTGGGATTGTTGCCAACATCTGGTGCACATTTTATGTCAGTGGCCTTACTAGAAGTATTTAAAATGAGATAAATGTTGTTTTCGATAGTTTACCTGCAGTATATTTTTCTGGCACCATGTGAATGCCATAATCCATAACAGTACTTATCTTTTTATCATCATTTCTTTGGGTTGTAGAATTCTAATTTCAAGTATGCACCCCATGCTCTTCATGTTCCAGGTTGAGTGTTTTACAGATCAGAATTTAGGCTGCAATTTGTATCCTTTAGTCCCAGACAGACCAAAATGTCCCCAGCCTGCAGCTATTAAGCATAAGGGTCTCAAGATGTGAAATAATGATTGCTGTTTCAATAGGACATGGTGTAATTAGTGTTGTATTTTACTATATCTCAGGAACCCACCAGCTATTCCACTCGTAATTGGGAATGTATGGTGTTCACATAACTGAATGTCAACCCTAATTTGATTCATTGTTGCTTCTATGGATGGTTATGGTTAATTTTTACATGCAATTCACAGCCTTAGCTGCTGTATACATTCATTTCAGAAAAGTTATTTTTGTTGTATGTTTTTTGGAAACAAAATATTTTTATTGGTACTCATTCAAAATGAATGCATGAATTCATTTACAAATTTTGACTTGTACTAAAAATCACTACTAAAAGGAAACTGTTGCATGTTGGGGTTTTTTTTTTCATCTTCTTATAGGAGTTGATCACAATAATGTGCCCACAGTAAATGTGCAGGCTGCAGTTTCTCTGCTCAGTTTCCAAATGGCATGGCCATATTATGATGGGATACAAAATGCCACTCCAAATCCCCATTGTTCTGCCCTCTCTGTGTTTCCGAGGCAACAGTCTCTTACCATCTGGAAGGCCCTCATCCTTCAGTTCCTCTTATTTCCCTCTAATGGGTTCCTCTCCTGTCCTGATTTTACGTTTCTTTTAGGGTTGTTTTTTTTTTTTTTTTAAGTGTGTGTGTGTGTGTGTTACTGACACCTCATATTTTACCTTTTTGGTGCTCTAATTTGAACTGTCTCTTTTTTTACTCTCTTTATCATACATTCAAGTTTAACCACTTACTGTAGTGCACTTCGTTCATTTGCTCTTCCCATTTCTCTGCACATTTGCATATGCTCAGAACATTTGTTCTCATTTCTCCACAAAGCACAGCTTTAGTTTGAATTATGCATAATCTAACATTCAAAGATGGCATTTCTTGAGACCTGGTGCATAAACACTTATGTACACAGGGGAATGTAATCAAGTTGGTTTCCTTTACCAGTAATTCCTGCATGATATACTGCTGAATTAATCCTACCTGACAGAGCTTTATTGACAAAGACAGATAGGAGCCTCTGAACGGAGTTTAGTTTCATTGAAATGTGAACAAGTAAGTACCCAGGCGTCTGCACACATGTGGACTCCTCCAAAGTAGTGCCCATTATTCTCAGCAGATGCTGACCTTCAGCATGCTTCCTCTCTGGAGGGCAACACTTTGTGTTTTCCTTTTTCTTCTCTTCTCAATCACTAACCCCCTCTTCTTTGTTACTTTTTGTATTCTCCTTTTTCATTTTCATCCACTTTGTTATCTGTGTCCTTTCATTTCTATCAGTTTCAGTAGATGTTCATATGAGGCTGAATTTCTCTTCGCTTGCAGCCACCATCCTCTTCTCTTCAGTTTTTAGACCTAAACTCCTCTATTCTTTTTGCTCTGTCTTATTCTTTCATTTTCATTTTATTTTACTCAAAGCCTTTTCTGTACTGTTGCTGTATTTTCCATAATACACTTAGAGCTTTCATGTTTTTCTTGGTCAATAAGTCAAAGTGGTTACAGTTAAAATATTATGTTGTTCCTTTATGAAAATAAAACATACTCGCTTTTGCTTTATTTTTCTTTAAATGTTAACTACATATCATTTTTACAACTTTTGATTTTCATTTGTGTTTAGTATCATGGCCGAAATTGGGAAATGTTTAAAAAAGTGAGCATGATGCAGCAAAAGTTGCCAAAATTTTAGAATGTTCCAGACAAAACACGCCCTTTAAGGAGAAAAGGCAATGATTGTTTTGTGAGACAAGGAGGAAATCACGACCATCTTTTAAAATCATTCACCAGGAACAGACAAGCAAGCTACCCAGAGATTTAAATATGCTGCTTGGTGAGCTCAGTCTGCCTGTACTATATTAGTGACAAATGGCCACTTGTGAAAAATATTGTCATTCAAAAAAGTTCAATTATGTCATCAGTAACGTAGATATTGTGATTTTTTTCTTGGATTCAGATTCTGAATTTCACAAGAAAAGCCTGCTTTATTTGGACATCAGCAGCAATGAATGGAAGCAGCTGAAAGTCCCACATTTCTGCACATAATCAATTTTACTTGTGGGGAGTTTTTGTATGGATTTATACGTTTATTAGAGCTAACATTTCTGAATGAAAATGTATCTTAGCAGACTCCTACAGACCTTAATGATATGCAGAAAAGATGTTTCACCCATTTAAACTGCAAGTGTTAAAGCAGGAGCACATCTGACATATGGAACTGACTATACCACAGTAGTGTAGTTGTCAAAGCATTGAATCAACATCTTTTGAGCCAAGTCATCCTATAAATTTAAAATTAACTCATAAAACCAATTGTTGATCATATGGGTGTAGGGCTGAGTAGTTGGGACCAAGACATTCAAATACATTTAGTCTCACTCAGAATCCTGTGGCCTCATTCCTTTGTCCTTGACCTGTTAGTGATCAATTTTTTGTCTGCAAACTGCTTATTAGATTCACACACTGAACCAAAACTTAACAGACAATAAAAGAAGAAGAGGATGAATCTTAATTTTTGAGAAATTCTTTGCAGCTAAATTTAATCGGTCAACTTTTAAGGGTAAATTGTCCAAGTTGTGTCAAATTTCCTGATAACCTATGACTGCATTTGACCGAAACCTCGTAGTCTCTAGCAAATGATGTTGAACATTTGAATGTTTTATCTTTGTTTTCTAATCCCGTTTGATAAGACCCGAGCTTAGCCTTTAACCTCTTCTTCTCAATGTGAGGTGGGAACCAATGGAGTTTCATGTGACTTTCATGAGGTCAAAAGTTAAGAGTGATTTTAAAACCAGGGGACAAGAAAACACACACACACGTTCACCAATGGAAACCACATTAGCAGCTGAACCAACAGAATGCCATGTATGTTAAACAAATACACCCAGACACAGTGTATAAACGCTTACCGGTAAAAAATCAGCTTAGAGCCTCATTGGGTTTCTGGGGTGTCACTCCTAATGATTTGGCTCTGATCTGTCACAGTAGTCTATATTTCTCTTCCTACTCAGTTGTAAATTTCCTAGATGGCATTAAGAAAACCCCGATGTTCTCACTCTGCAGTAGAGCTCCACATGTGTTTTCTCTAATTTGTATGCATTGGCTTGAAAGAGCTTGAAAAAGAAACAAGACTCCTGACTTTGAGTTTAATCTCAGAATTTTGCCTTTAAAAAAATAAATAAATAACTTTAATTTTTCCAAGTAAATCTGACATGGTCTTCCAGAAAGCTTGTTTGTTTGAATTTTCAGGAAAAAAAAGTTATAATTCTGAGATTAAAGAAATTAAATTCTAAAATATCCTCCTTTCACTCTAATATTTTTGACTTTGCAGCCACTACTTGCAGTATATGTTATTGGGATTTTAAGAGATAAAACACAAAGTTGCAAAATTCTGATGTAGAATCACAAATGAAAATCTAAAGAGCATGATGTGAATTTGGGCGCAGGAACCTTGCTCTAATATCACTACATAAAACTGTTAAAGGTTATCTTATTAGTGAAACAATTTTGGAATACTTTGAGATTCTTTATTATTTTATTTTCATGTAAAAAGTAATTTCTTACTCCTCCAACATGTACAGACAAGAACTTTGACTTTTGGCAAGAATTTCATTACGTGTAATCCATCCATCACATGAAGACACTCCATGTGTGCATGCCAATCTGAAGTGATGTTGTTCATTAGGTTTCCCAGATGTTGCTTTTTTATTTTGGTGAGAAGTAGAAAAGCAGGTGCTCTGCTACTTTTTACTCTTCAGAAAATGTTTCAGTCTTTTTATGCAACTGGTCCTTTCTGGATATTTTGGACTCTGCTTGTTATTTCTAAAATTTCCATATGTTTTTAACTTGGGTAACAATTATAAATTGTATGTTTATATCATAAAATTTATACAGCATTCTCTCCAAGAACATTGCATAAAGCTTCTGTGCTCTGAAAGTTGGCTTCTATTCCAACTGAAGCACATAAGTAAGACGAATTTGATCTGTCCTCTGGGAGGACAGGCTAAGGGAAATTACAACATTTCAGAAAAGAAAAGAAAATCTTAGATGATTGAAGACCACATATTGAGTAATAGTTACTTTTGTTTTTTTTTAATTATGAAAATGTATGTTATTGAATGAGCATAACATATTTACTTAGCCCCTGAAGGTCATTAGGAAAAGTAGAGTAAAGAGACTCTGAAAATGTATAGTTATTTATAAAAGTACATCCTGATTCTTTTACCTATGGACAACATACAGTGTGCAATGAATATTCACAAATTATCAGAATAATAAAAAATAAACTGGATTTGGTTAGTATTTGGTTGCAGAACTACAAATGTGGTTGCAAATTAAATTTGATTTATTTTGTTTCGATTTTTCTTTTCAGAAGTGTCGACTACACTTAGAAAAATAACCAAATTAGCCACAAACTTTAGACATTAAAAACTGAGTCAAAATAAAAGTGCACCATATATATGGATCAGTCTGCTATGGGAAACTGCAGTCTAGTATCACTGCGAGGCAAATATTCTTTTTCCTTACAGAAGCTAATTAGCAAAAAAGATTTTCGTACTTTGTCTATGAAATAAAATCCAGCTAGAAATAGATTTGATGGTCTTGCTCAACATGTAAACATATAGAAACAATCAATTTCACTCTGAAATCTTACATTTTTTAACAACAAATGGGATTGTAATTGTAATGTTGCTTTAACCCCCTCTGTGTTTTTCTATCAGGTTTTATTGCTTTGCATTTTGGATTTTTCATCTCTCTGACTAAAGTTTCATAATTAAGGATCACATTAAGACAAAGAAACATAGTTAAAGTTAGGTTAGCTTCAATAATTTTAGATTGCTGCACCTTCATTATTATACATAACAAATTGTCATGACATAATTGTTGTGATTAATTTGTTTTATTACCGTATGCCTCAAATTATTGTGACTCTTTCTGGTAGAAAATCGGACAATATAACACAACGAGTTTTATTTTGTGTTCTGTACATACTAATAAAGAAATAACCTAATTACACCCGCAACATTTATTTACTTTTCTTTCTCTCCTCTCCACTCTTTGAATAAATCATTACTTCATCTTTTGTTCTCTCATTATCTGTTCTCGCTCTTATCTGTAAAATGTTTACTTTATGTTGAATTGATGGTTTGTGTACTTACTTTTATTGATGAGCTCTTGGAGTAATTTTGCCTGACCCGGCCACTCCTGGTAGGGTTGCATGTTTTCTCCATTTGTGGATAATGAGTCTCATTGTTGCTGACTGGAATCCCAAATACTTACAAATGGCTTTATAGCTTTTTAAATGTTACTTTTTCTTTTTGTTTATTATTATTTTAGATCTAGATATACTGCAACACTTTGTTTTAACCTTCTTCATCTTGTTCTGCTTATCTGATTTATTGATTCTACATTTCTGACAGTAATGAGGGCTGGGTGTAGTTAGAGAATTTGAACAAAAAAAATCTGTTAAATAACAGTTATTTTTCTATTAAACTGATATTTTTCTGATTTTAAGAGTTTGATCTGAAAAACTGAATTTTGACCAAAACAACAACAAAAAAAAACATTAGGAAGTTTTTTAATAGCCCTGTAATGGTGTTACATTGTGTGAGTGAGCGTGTGTGTTTTTCAGTTGTGTAGCAGCTGTGTGCAGGGCTCCAACAGTGTGTCTACGTGTCTGTGAGGGAGAGGGGCAGGTGCGCTGAACATAGTGAGTCGTTGTTTCCTCTGAAATCCATCAGAAATCTTCCTAATACATGGAATTAGAGCAGCTCACATTACTCTCAATTACTGTCAGACCTAAAGAGAAATTCCCCCCAATTATCCTCTCGAATATCTGACCTGATTTATGAGAGCACTATCTGTGTAATAACGGCAGTGAGGAAGTCATCCTTAAACAGGTATTACATAGTTAAATTTCACTTCAAACTGAGTCGTCAATGTCTTTTCTGTTCTGTTTGGACTGTTTTCAATTTGCCGATTTTCATTTTTTTTGGTTTGATGACTCTCTCAATTACATTAAACTACTTGTTGCATATGCCAGAAAGCTGTTCTCACTCATTACATCTGTTTCCCTCGTTCGGTCTTCCTCTCTATGTCTTTCACAAACGCATACACATATGCACGCTTGAACACCAACAGGCTAACAGCCTCCTCATTGGGTCTAAACTCCCCTCCAGCTGTGCTCCAATTTGCCTCCTCCAGACTGTAGGGGGTTTGAGAGGAGGACGATTAGCAACTCGTCCTGAACGGAAACTCTGTGAGAATGTGTGTTTGTTTTTGTGAAAAGGTTTTTCTAAGTCTCTGCGTCTGCGTAAGTGTTTTTTCCTTCTTGGATGTTCGTCTTTATCTGTGTATGTGTGTGTGTGCTTGTGAGTACTGGGTTCCATCCACATTACTTCGTAATCCCCAGCTGCTGTGGAGTGCTGACTGGGTTCCTGGAGGAGGAATTCCAAACTTGCCACCGGATTTACAGTGGATTCTCTGAAGATTACCACTGGATTTCTTTAACATTTCATACCACGCTGGGGTTTCAATGGTTGTTTTCATTTTCATGCTGACAAATGTTTTATGAAATTAATCATTTATTCCTCCAGTCTGGAAAAAAACCTACTGGTTCCATAGGAAGGAGAGGAGATACTTAGAGACTGAATCAAATCAAACAGTTTTAACCAGTCAGTATTTTTATTTCTGTTTTTCTGGATAACATCAACAACAGGGAATTTATGATTGAATATGTCAACTATAAATCCATTTCGAATTAAGTTATTGGCAAAAAATGTACATGTGACATTTGTTACAAGCTAGGAAATCCAGAAATTAACCCAAAAAATCCAACAATCATGAATAAAACAGTGGAAGGGCAAGTGAATATGCTTATAGAAAGTTTTTTCTTTCTTAATAAAATGAAATTCTTTGGAATTGAAAACTTTAATGTTTCTTGTGTAAAAAAAAGTCACATGCATTAAAGTCACATGCATTGCTCAGGTTTTATTTTGTGATCTTGAGATTATTTCTGAAAATTTATCAATCAAGATACTCTAGAACAAACTGGACTGAATAAAGAAGCAGTTGTCTCAATTTTCTTAACTGCGTTTCCATAATCATCACACATTGGGATGATGTGTGATGATATTGGTAGTTTCTTAAAAAGCTGTCAACTTACAAAACAAATCTAATTATTTGTATCCAGAAATATTTATACCTCATACAATTGGGGTTATAGAATGATGACATTTAAACAATATCTATTTGAATTGATTTTTCTCCTTACTTTCCTTAATCTACTCCTTCTTTATCACTCTTTTTCCTGCTCTCTTCACCACATCTTTGCTCCTCTTATCTCTGCTTAATGACATTATCATGTCTAGAAGAAAAAAATGCTAAATGACAGTCTGCCTGACCAGAATAAGCACAGGTATATATATGTTTCTGATAGACTTGCCTTCATAAAACATCTAAAAAAAGGATGACAGAGAATTAAACAGACATATTTGCAGACAGGGAAACTGACAGTCACAAGTTGGGGGACTTTCCAGCTAAAGAGCAGACAAAATGGCTGCAGATTGTGAGAGGAGTGAAATTTGAGACGTCCAGATACGCTGACCCTGAGTGAGTTCCAATAAGTAGAGCAGAATAAGCCAGAAACCAGATGACAGGTGACGAATAGGCGGACAGATGAGTTGACTTAGCAGCAGAAAAGTAAGGTGTGTGTGTGTGTGCGTGTGTGTGCTCATGGACACATAAGTATGCTAACAGTGGATGTGGAGCCAGGAGTGGCAGAAGAAGACATCCGAAACATGAAGGGCATGCAGTTAGACACTTTCTCCAGCTGACCACCCAGATTGGCTCACGCAGGCACCAGCATGGAGACCACCAGCAACTATTTATGTATAAATCTGTTTTGTTTAGTCTCCTGCATGAGCAGATTAACAATATATCTCCAGGCAACAGTCAGTAGATCATAACGGTGTTTGGTTAGAAGTTCCCACTTAATAGAGGTTCAGAAAAAGCCATTCTGTAAAAAAATTGCAATTCCTTGTCCTGGGAATTCTGAATCAATTCAAAATGTTCAAAAATTGATTTTAAAAATGTGTTTGTTATACATCTTACAAGGCAATGTAATTACCCAGAGCTCAAGTTAATTCCGGAAATTTATGATTGTAATCTAACTTAGAGTTACAATTTTGACAAAACAAATTTAGTTCTTCTCTAATTTATTCAGGAATGCAAGCACACTCAGGCCAGTGGCCGAATTTAAAGTGAGAGGTAAATGAGACATATGAGTAGATCCAGAAAGAATGAGGCAAATGCCGTTAAGTGAGAGAGACAGAAAGATGGGGGATAAAACCTAATACCTCATAATGTTTGCTATGTGCTGAGCACATGTTTGTGTACTTGCTTTCCACAGGGCACAAGACATTAATATCTATTAACAAGTCCAGGCTGGTTTACCACAGCTACGTGTGTGAATGTGTGTCTTTGCGTGCGTTAACTGAGCCTTATCCCACTTAAAACTGTCACATGTCACTTATATTCTGTTGCTATGTGATCTTTGGCTGCAACAGGCTCTTGGCTCGTCAGGGTGCCTGTCGCTTGCCTCCCCAGTCCGTAGCAGACCACTTCTAGCAGCTTTTCATGAATATTTCAGCCTTACAGTCAGCAGATTGGCAACAGGAGAACTATTACCATTTGCTTTTTGTTTCTTGATAAAAATCCGAGGAAAGGTACATGATGAAAGAAACAAAAACAGCAAATGTGGCGTTCATGGTGCCAGCAGTAGGTTGATTATTTGTGTTATTGCCGGTGATTTTTCAGGCTGAGCAGGGGGTTCAAGTTGGTGGAGTCATGTAGGTCAATCTTGTTTATTTCTCTGATTGCCTTTCATAACCTTGTCATTTTTGCAGATTTCACTCAGGTAGGAGTGAAATCTGAAAAACGAGATAACGATACAGTATCTCCTGTAAAATTCTTTGAACTATTATGCACTGAAAAAGAGCCTATCGATTAGGATAAGCAGAAGAATTAAACTAGAAAATACCGTGGGTGGGTGAGTGGCTGCGTTGATGGAAGGATGGATGGATTGATGTATTTCAAGAGTCATCACATAAAGATGTATATCGGGTAATTGCCATATTTGTTTCAACCTAACCAAGGCTGTGCTAAAATGAAAAAAGACTGAACTGTTGCTTAATAGAGAGCCATGCTTGGAATATTGCTATGTGTGCAATGAATGCATAAGTTACGCTTTTTGAATTGGGGTACGTAACTCGAGCAAGACACTGTAATTGAGGTTTTAATCAAACATAAACAAAAAAAACCTAGAAAACAAGTGGATAAAACCATACACAAGATCACAGTTGAACAGTACAGTTGAATGTATCTGGAAAAGTTTTGGCCATACTTAGAGGTATTTGGGAATATCAGGTGAGACCTACAAATTTTAAGCTCTGGGTAAAGCAGGGAGATGGCAAGACCTGACACAAACACAGGAGTGGCTTGGATACACGACCATATGTGACAAAATTCTCAGGAACAGATCACCAAACTAATCAAGAAAGACGATCCAAAAAGAGAAATAATAACTAATATTATTTCTCTGAGAAAACTTGAAACAGTAGAAAGACTAAAATCTCTAAGCAAAGTCCCCAAATAATCACAAAACCATCAACTCTCTTTTTATAGACGAGGACCAATGGATCCTGCTGACTACCCAATGCAGTCGTGGTCGGGTCATTACCCGGGTCCGCCACAAGCCCAGCCTGGGTACCCCCAGTCACCAACTTACTCTAACATCAACTCCCAGTCTGGTCCGGCATTCTCCAACTTCCTGCCTGGCCAGCCTTATCAACAGCAGCCAAGAGACCCTCGAGGGATCGAACCTGGTTACTACCCTCACCCCAGGTTAGTCAGTTTACATATGTTGCCTTACAATTGTTGGTACATTAAAGTTTTATACAACTGTTTGTTACAGTACAAGTCTTTCAGTCAAAACATGTAAAATGGTTTCTTTACATTTATTTAAAATGCATCATTAGCATTGGCAACAACACTGGAACTTAAAATTTTTTTATAGGTTTTTTCCTGACTGAGAAAAAGCAGAGTGAGGGGCATTGTACATTTCTTTATTTTGACAGTTGGATCTTTCTTTGTCTAATTTCCATGATTTCCTTCTCTCAGTTCCCAGCAGAGAGGACCTTTGCGGCAGGACGTGCCGCCATCTCCTACTCCGCCACTGCGGGCACCACGGTACGACACCATGGCACGTGGAACTGTGGGTGGGGGGTACAGGTAGGAGATCATACACGGACGATGACAAGTCCAGGTAATTTTTACTGTTATTTTTTGCTTTTATAAATCACTTCTGTACTAATATAACACTGACTCTGATCTTGTTTAATTTGAGAGTTTTTAATTGGTTTCAGGCACCAAATGGAACCTAGCACTGACCAGTATGGTTATACTGGGAATGTAGGAGGAGCGCAACGCCAAAACAACTCCAAACAGAGGATTGCTTTCACCACAAGATCCACAGACTGAAACGTGCAAAACCTACCAAACACTTTGCACCTTTTTCTGTTATTAATACCTTGATGAAAACCAGCAAATGTCGGTGGTGTGGCTGCTTGGTATTTTAAATTGCTTCAAAAAGACTGCGTGTTACATGATTACTTTGTACTTTACACATATTAAAGGTCTAAGTCAGTCAAAGACATAAAAGAAACAAGATCAGTTTAAAGCCGGCATCTGAAGTCTCTACTGATCCTGATGGTTCCTGTGCTTCTCCAAAGTAACTCAACTGACAGATTAGTGAAAACAAAACCAGTACAACGAATGTTATCTACAGAATACGATGATTCACACAGAATAGACTCTTCAGTCTTATTAGATTTGTGCATAAAACCATTTCTGTTCCTTTGAATGTGTCTGGAAGTATTTGATTCACTGTGAGGAGGATGTACATCATGGAAAATGGAAAAAATGGTTCAAAAATTTATTGATGCGTCAATGAAAATATCTTTAAAGCTTTATTCCATTAATAATTGCTACTTGATTTTGAAAATCTAAATATATTCACGCATTACATACAGCCCTGGCAAAAACTAATCTCTCCATACAAGAATTTGTAGGAACACCTCAGTAGTTATTTTCTGTGTAACCACTTCAGTCTCTTTTCTTGTGGCAGAGGCATCTGGTTTTCTTTGCAAGATTATTCTTAATACATGTATTAATGCACAGCTCCTTAAAGTCCCATCCACCTATTATCCAATATGCTTATTCCCAGTGAGGTCACCAGGGGTGCCGGTGCCTATAGCCAGCAGTCAACAGGCGAGAGGTGCGGTATACCCTGGACAGGTTCACCAGTCCATCGCAGCGCTCTTTAAGGGTCCCTTCACAGCATTTAGATTAGATTGAGGTCTGGACTTTGACTGGGCCATAGTGACATTTTGAATTCCTTACTTTTTGAGCCATTCTTCTGCAGTTATACTCCAGTGCTCGGGACCCAATTTTGCAATGTGAGTTATTAATTTTGCCAATTTGGACTCACATTTTACTGTATGCAAAGACCAATATTCGAGAAGTTGTGTTGTCCAACCAGATGCAACTTTGCAAACCTAAGTGAAGCTGCCATTTACTTTCAAGGAACAGAAACTTTCCCTTTGGAATCCATTACAAACATCCATACTTTTTCAAACGTTTGTAATGTTACATTAAATATGCCAATCTGTGGATTTGTGCAGCATCGTAGGGCCTTACAGGGGTTTAACTTGTTGGAATGTCCATCACATTCTGGCAGCCGCCTTAAATATTTTTACACTTGTAAATAACCTTTCTAAATGTAGAATAATGAACTTTTTAAAATTTAGCCTTGGAGCCCTTTCCAGATTGATGCAGTTGCTTCAATAAATGTCTTTTCACCTTGGCATTGTCTAACTGTCAAAGCATACATTTTTCTGATGATCAAGTGATAAAGTGTATTTGATCATCGGCAACTCAGTGATCATTTCTACTAAATCCTCTTAAAGTGTACTTAGTTTTTCACATGCCTATATTGACAGTCAAAGAAAGATTTCTATCAAGCTGAAAGTATCTTCAAAATAATTGTTTTGTGTGTGTGGGCGCTGCCAGAGTGTTAATTTTTTTTTTTTTTTTTTTTTGCCAGTGAGCCATTTCCTTAACTTGACTTTTAATTTTTTCAATTCCTTTAGATTTCCTTTATGACTCCTGAAGTTACATCACAGTAATGCGCTGTATGAAATCTGCCACTGTGTAATGATATGCTTTTAATAACATTGCACTTTTTCATTTTTAATAATGATATTTCTGTCAGTCAACTTGAGTTTAATTACTTTTCTGGCACGGAATTAGATAAGATCCAAATGGGAAACTTTATGACTCCAGCTCAGTGTTAAACTTAGTAATATTTCATATCAGATAAAAATATTAATAATCAGCTAAATCTCAAATTTGACATTTGCATCAACTTCTGATGATATTAGCTGATCTGGACCTTCACTAACTTTATTTAAACCAACTCCTACTTGAATGTATGATGAACTCTGATGTTTTCCTATCAGTATCTCTTGTCTTGCATGTACAGACTGGTGGTAAAACTGCACGACAAACTGCTTTTAGTTTCATTTCACACCTGCGTCCAAATATCTGCGTTCTGCAACTGCATCAAGATCAAGCCAATCCTATTTGTAGGGTGTTTTTACGGAGCTGATACAGAGCTCGCTCTCTTAGTCACACTGAACTGTTGATTTACTGTTAGTCAAGAAAAACATTTATGTTTCACACTACTCCACTCAGCAGTATTAACTTCAATTGATACTAAATGTTTTTATGTATGTTGGATTATGTAAAAGCCTGAAGATTAAATCTCAATACAGTGAATGTTCAGAGAAGGTTACTATAAATCTTGAAAAATAATGAATTTTTTTCATACAAATTTAGATTTAATTACATTTTCTGGATACATGTTTGACAGATATATAAGGTTTAGAATAAGAAAGAAAGTGAAAGAAGGAAAAGAGGAGGTAAAGAGATTTTTGGAAACTAATGAGTAAAAACTGAAAAGTGAGAAATACAAGTGATGGTAGAAAGACAGTAGGAGGTCAAAGGTCATCTCACGCACTTGTCATTTTGTACTTTTGCTGGGTTTTTTCTTCCCATTTTTGTTCCCGAATAAGCCCCTCTGTGTCATTGTGACTTAATAAGCTCTATTTCATTGGAGTTCACAGAAACCACAATCAGTAAACATAGAGTGTGATCAAAAAATATCAAGTAAATAATATTCAGTTAAAACATATGTGCGACTTGATTATTTTTATGGTTATTTATCCTCATGATTCATCAAAATCATAAATAAACAAACTGACATGCTGCGGTAAAATACACGATTACAAAATGTTTTGTTTACTGGTTAGGATTACAACATGTTGGTACGAAATGGGTTTGTGAGTTGCTGAAGAGGCGTTTTGACCCAGAGTAAGGAAGTTGTGGGATAATGAATGAAAACAAACATTTTTCTGAAGATGTGTTGCAGAAGTGAGGCTCTGCAGTTTGAAGGTAGAAATTTTGTGAAAAGAGATCACTTGGTTTAGTCTTTCAATTTTGACAAAAGTCTAAAAAATAATCCTGAAAAGTAAAATTGTTAGTATTTTGTTGAAAGAACAGCAGTGAAATGTTTAGTTTTAGCTTTTTGGATAAAGTTACAGGTTTATTCTGAGGAAGGCAACACAATACTGACATTTTATGTGTGTTTATTGTTTTTTTTTTTTGTTTTTTTTTTCCAGTTTTAAAATTTAAACAGCACCTTCTGTAGATTAAACTGTTATTGTCGAACCTGATAGGCCGTCGAAGCAAACATGTTAATAATGTAGTTTTGGAAAATTTGGGAATTATTTTCCACACCAGGATAAAATTGGAAACAAAGTCAACTAATAATGGAAAAATGTTTCCAATTCTAGACTTTCTTGCTCAGTACATTTTCTGCAAGAGGTTAAAAAAGAAACTTAATGTTGTTTTTCATTGATTTATATTTAACTTTATTAATTTCTAACTTGCCATAACTTTTTTTTTTTTTTTTTTTGCCATATTGTAATTTCATTTTTCCAGTTTATGGCTGGGATCCCATAAATAAATGCGTTGTCTGGAAGCCATCTTGATTTATAAAGTGTAGCCATTAAAGATTCAGTAAGTTCAGATGAGAAAATCATCGTAAAACAGCCTGTTACAAACACAATCAATGCAGAAACCAACTTCAGCCTAATGTAACTTCATCATTTCTGAAATATGCCCATGATAAAACCTCTCAACGCACTCTAACGTGAATCTTTTGTTTAAAAATGTCCACAAATCTACAAAAAAAAGGTAATAAAATACTCATCATTTCCATCTGTATACCAGCTGTTACAGTAATTTACAATAAAGTGTACATTTGTATTATTATTCTGCCTTATGCTCAGTCCAATAGATTGAGCATAAGACAGAAAAAATAAAGGTTTCCTCAGCTCTAACTGCCTAATAAAACTTTGTGGACTTTAGTGAATCCAGATGTGATATTAAAGTGTATTTCTGTTGTTCATTTTATCAACACTTCACATATATGTAACTCTTCACAAGCATTTTATTTCTATTGTTTCTGTGTAATGGTATTGAATGTTCATGGATTTAAGCAGAGCCACAGGCTGTTTGAGTAATGTTGCTGTTAAATCAAGATGTGCTGCAAACTCAGTTCATGCTGTGTTGAGTTTAACACCAAAAGTCAAAAGTTCAATTATTGCACCGAGTGTTTCTCAATTTTGGTAATGCACAAAACCAAACATGGAGTTTGCAAGAACAGATCAAGCATCCTGTCTGGCTCTTGAAAACATGAGTTGCACAAGTTGATGGTACTAGTTTCGGTTTTACATTGTGAAGGGTTCTGGTACTGCTGGTTTTGCCTTTACAGGGACCGGTGCATGAAGGAACCGTTTTAATAACCTCTTTGTCTTAGACATATAACAATTTTTATTACACTGCTTTGTATCTACAAATCTCAAATCTCATTTTATGATGTTGCAACAAGTTAATTTCTGTTTTATCAGCATTTTTACATTTATGTGCATATCATCTTTTTGCAATAAAATATACTTTATTAAAGACTTGTGTCATTCTTTGAAAAAAAAAAAAAAAAAAACCTAATGGTTAACATTTGCTCTTTAAGCTGCAATGCATGCCCAGCACATCTGCTGCAGTTAATTTAATATGAGTCAGGAGAAATTATTTCCCTTATGTCCCCCATACGCTGCAAGGTGACTCATTAACATTGCCAACCTAATTTAGTCCATCATTTAAGCTGCTGATAAACTGTACCTTTGTGATAAGAGATGGATGTTAGCCCCAAATTAATGGAAGACTAATTATCAATTAGAAACAGAAGATGGAAAAGGCTGATTGCAGCTGAAAGTTTTTCTTTTTTTGAGCATAAAGTTGAGTTACTATTAGGTCATTCTCCTCAGCTGAATAGACCTGTAGGTGCTGTCCTATTTGTCAGACGCTAAAGGTGCTTTGGCTGCAGTCTCAGGAGTTTGCAGTAATAAGACACAGAGGCAGAGGAAGCATTTTATCTGCCAACACTTAATTAGCATATCCCACACTTCCTGGCCAATGGGGATACAGTGAGCAAGTAATTAAATTCTCCTGTGTCTCTGCCAAGGTCTAATGTTGATTTACAAACTGAGTGTGTGCCATTTAGTGTTCTGATTGTGATTTTTGTTTTGTCTGGATCTCAGTGACTGTTACTACAGATGTCTTGAAAACTAGTCCTGATCTATGGCTGTCCCAGGTTTTCAAAGATGTTTCAAAGGTTTACGAGCTTTGACTGCTTTTTTCTTTTGTTTTTTTCTCTCATTTAAATCTTTTGTTGCTCGTTGTTTTTTTCTAAATGACAGTTAAACCCTATTTTACAGTGATTGCTCTTTTACACACAGTGTGACATTGCCCCTGCTTCGAGTGTACATGACAAACAAAAGAAAAAAACATTTATGCTGTGCTTCTAATATAATACAATCTGAACAAGGTGTCAGCTGGTCAGGAAACTGGAGAACTGGGGATTTTTTCTCCCTTAATTCAAGAGCATACATTTTCAGTCTGAAAGCAGGATTACATGTCTTTTGTTCTCAAATCTTTTATTACTTTTGCTTACATTTTCATTTAGAAAGTGACAATATTCTGTTGTTTCTCCTTTAGCTACGCTCAGTGACCATGAAAACATCTCTACAGACTCAAACAACAGCCGAGCACCATGTCAGAGTCCGCTCCCCTCGAATAAGATTAGAATTAGCTTGAATCTGCTCGGTTGGAGACTGGAGATCTTCGTCTGGTCAGTCTTGCTTTCTGCTGAGGCTGCAGATGGTGCAGCCAGAATCTGTGTCGACCTTGTGCTTGTAAATTCTCTGTACTATATTTGACAGACTGTCAAAGAGCCTGGTTGACTGACTGTAAGAAGGAGTCACTGACTGACTGGGTGTGTAATTGTTCCAAAGGCAGGTCTGGCATGCTGTAATTATTAGCAGTTATTATTAGTAATTTTAATAAGCATTGTAAACCTCTGTAATTAGGATTTCCTATTATGAGTAGCTGCCAGTTTGTGTCTCTTTGGGAAGGTATTGTTCAGTCACGGTTATTACTGGCAGTCTGGCAGCTGCCTTTTGTTCCTTTGACTTCTGATTGTTTTCTATGTACACATTGTGTTTGAAGGCTGTCCTTAGAAGAGCCAGACCTTCAGCCCTCCTTAATTAGTGTCAACACACAGCCCTGTCGTCTTCAGAATGTGGACTCAGGAATAAGAAAAGACAAGCAGGGTTCACATCTGCTTGAACTCTCATCTCTTAGAACAACAGTTTTAATGTAAATTCATTTTCCCGACAATGGGATTGGAGCTTTTAGGGGTTCAGAAGTTCAGATGAACACTGACTGATTGTGACCTTGTTCTGCATGAATCAGTAGATATGCAGAAGTGAAACACAAGGCAAAGTGTCAGATTTCCATAAAGTCATCAGAATTCATATCTCTACTCAGTAAAATATTTTTTTGTATTGGAGGAAATTAAAGGAATTGCTGAAGTTGGTACATGTTACACGCTCAGTTGTTTGAACAAATTTTGAAATATCAACAGTGAGAACAGAGTGAAATATCAACTCTGTGAGAGTAAAAGTAAATTGAAAACAGAGCTCAGGTACATTTGCACTTTGGTTTTCTGCAGAAAAAACATTATATGGTAAAAGAGGCTTCCTGGGAGACTTGTATGCATAAAACATGTTTTTTCCATGAACTTTTTTTAATTTCTATAATATGGTAAAATTACTGGCCATGGCTGTGTATAAAATCAAGCATCATGTAGCCTAGAATCTTAGAATCTTATGAGAATTGGTCGCTCTCATCCTTCTCACTACAAAACAAAACTTCAGTTTTAACATACACTTTTCAAACCAATATTAATAATATAACAGTATTTCTTTTAGTTTCTGTATTTCAGTGTAATATTTATGTATAGCAAATAGCTATAAAATGACACAGAGGAAAATAAGATTGATATGTGTCCTAACTCAACTTTTGAAGAAATGTAACCGTCACAGGACTTCCACTTCACACTCTGGGAAAATGTGTGAATAAGTTTATGAATGTGTCAGAAACATCCTGGAGAACAGAGGTGAAGAACCGCTGACAGTGAATTCTGTTTTTGTGTCCGTGTCAGTCCTCAGATTCACATCCTGACGGGGTCACGGACAGTGCATTACGAACACCGAGTCCGTCCTATTAAGTGCCTGTGTGTAAAAATTACATTTCCTCTGTCCCCTGTGCGCAGTAATGACTGGTGGTAAACTCCTCTGGCAGCTGTTTCCCTTCTTCCCCCCACTACCACCAGACACAGAGACGCATCTCCTCCGGTGTTAACCTTGAGGCGAATCGCTCGCTCTCATCCTCTTCGTCGCTTGCACCCATCAGGCTGAGGAGAGGCTGAAGGCGACAGACTTGTCTTTGTTTCTGATCCATTGATCCACACCGAGGGGGTTTCTTCATGCACAAAGACTCTCTCTTGTTATACTTTGTCACATTTTGTCACCATAGGCGCACTAACTTTAATTTATTTATTAAAACACAATGTGTTTATAGAAGACTTCTACTATTAAAAATCTGAACGATGACTCTGGCTTTTGTATTCAGAATCATTTTCACTGCTGTTATAGATTTAGATTGTATTTGCTCCAGTATTAACCTCAATGCCTTGAACTGTCCACAGTTGCTGGATGTTTACTCAGGAGGAGTGATTGCTGCAAATTCAATGACTTGATGCAACTGCCTCAGTTTTCTGAGACCAAAACTTTTTAGCAATTGGCAAAATAGACTGAAGTTGACGGTAGTGATTTATATATAGAAGTGTTTTCGAATGCATTTAGATTAATTTAAATCTCTCCATACGATTAGATTGTTTATACATTTATTTGTATAAATTGTATGAAGGTCAACCTTTTTTGTAAAGTGTGCAGTTATCTGTTATGAAGCTAAGCTATATGAATGAACTGAAATGAATTAAATTGAGATTTTTATCAACTTTATGCATTAAGAAAACTGGTTAAACACCAGAAGATTGAACTGAGAGCATCTGTGAACATCAGTTTTCACAGATTCTAGACTGTATTTTGGTCTGGACTTTGACTTGACCATTCTAACACATGAACATAGTTTGATCTAAGTTGCCCTATTATAACTCTGACTGTATGTTTAAGGTCAATTTCCTGTTGCCAGTTTCAAGTTTTTTATATACTCCATTCCTCCTCCAGTCAACTCTGACCAGCTTGCAGAAATGTTCCCTCACAGAATTATGGTGTGAAACAGACGTTTTTAATTAAAAACGGCAGTTTGCTGTCAGTCATGTGCTGTTTTTTTTTTATTCTCAGGATGTTTTTTTTTATGTTGGTTTCAGCCGTTTCTTCTCACTAGTTCCCTTTAGTTCCCTCACAACTGCAGTGGGCCACTAGCCTCACACCTGGTCCATATTCAGTGATCAACACTGACAGACTAAAAACCTCTTGGTTGATTTAAAAAGCTACATTACCTCCTGAATATTTCAGATTTAATTAATTTGATTGAAATGTGGTGAGTCAGGGACACATTTGAGGTCTGCTATTGAACATAAATGTATTAATATATGATATAAAATGTGGCTGTGCCAGTTTTTACCAGTCAGGAGATCACTCTGTTACTTTTGTTGGCTGAAGAGCCATAAATTCTCAGATTTTCTAAGAGTAGTCATTAATAATGAAGTGTGATATAAAACCATCAACAAAGAATATGACATTAAATTAAATGTTGGATTTAATATTCTTTTGTTTTTCGATCTCCATGATGCATCAACATATTTTACTACCTAAATTTATATGGCAGGTGTTTCATGCTTCCTATGTTATCTTTGGTATTGATTAAAATATAGTGGGGACACTTAGGTACCTATGCAAGACGTTGGCTACAAAAAACTGAGATTTATATGTCAGAGTTAGATGGCTTAGTAACACAGACAAAAAAATATGTACATAAACTTATAATAAAATTTAGATGTACTTTCCAGGAAGCCTGGAGATGTATTGAGCACAACCTCTTCCAAATATAACAAGATAGTTCATCTGTCAGTTTGGCAGCTTGGAAGCAAAATCTAAACAAATGAGGGATGACTTGAAATATAGACTCTGCAAACTATTTTCATCTGACCTTCTAGGTATACATTTAGCTTGTCAAATGACATCACTGTCATCTTAACAAGCACGTCTTAGCTCCTGTAGACCTCCGTCTATAACTACAACTCCTCAAACAAAGTGTGATTTATCCGTCTTAATGTGTGTTCAAGGGGAGACGTTAATGAAAGTAATTTGATGTCACTTTGTGCTGCACTAAACGAGGATTGTGGACTTGATTACCCTGAGATTAGTTTCTAAATTACACACAAACAAACATCCCATCCATCAATCACGTAATCATGGTCTGAAATTTGTGTGGTTTACCGAAGCTGCAGAATTATTTGAGGGCCTTAATGTGCTGCAAGAACCAGTCTGAATAAACTTTCTGGATTAGTTAAAAGGATCTTTGGGAAGGACTAAATTTAAAGCTTTCCTCTGAGGATCGCCGCTGCTTCTGTCTTTCACACAGACACAGCCATGAGCCCATGGGCTCATCCAATTCTTAAACAGGCTGCCGGAGCGATGGGACCAGCATGACATGAGCAATTAAAATCAGCCCAAAATACATCTGGCTCTTTATTCAGTCCGTATCTGAGTTTATGCAGTGTGGCTGAAGAGTTGTGCTCTAATGGCTGGAGGCAACCAAAAAAAAAAATGTCAAAGAGGATATAAACATATATGCACAAAAGGATTCTTGTAAAGTTTAATGCTGAGTAAATAAACTGAAAAAAAAAAGAAAAAGGATATTGTACACAGATGGGCCGCTGGTCCATTATCTCCTAAACCTTCGTTAGTTTTATGAAGAATTCATGCAGCAAGAGATGATAAATAAATTTAATTTGATGCCTCTTCTGACATCAAAAGAATCTGGTGTGTTACATTACACCTGAAACCAGGTGTGTAACTTCCTTCTCAAACAAACGTATTCTGTTTGTATCTCTTTACTTTTCCACAATGAAGAATTTTGAAGTTACACCTCTGGGTTTTGTTCAAACTTTAGATTTTATGTGATAAACCTACAGCCTTAGTGCTTCTAAGTTTCTCCTAATAATTTTGGCCAAATAGATACAGCTGGTGTTTTAAAATATAGATACAATAACATAAAAATGCTGGAATAAGCAGTCTGAAAAGCTGAAATTCATCCTCAAGCAAAATGAAAGAAATTATATTTTGCCTAAAAGTGCAAAGTTGATTCTAATGTCTACAAAGGAACAATTTCTCTAATTGGAGGAACTAAAATCTCTAAGTTTTCCATCTTGACTGTAGTCACGGCTAAGTTCAGATTGAGGTTGAAAGTTTAGAAGATCCAGTTTCATCCTTTTAACTCTCCCAACTCTCCAGATGGCCGGTCCATCTTTGGGTACAGGATTGAGCCGATACCAGTGTGATACTGGAGCCAAAAGTTGATCTTCTCACAACTCTGACGAGCGCCATGTGCTGGCACCAGGAAGCGGTGGACAGATTCTCACCCAGATCCTGTGTTATCCTCTGGAAGGCTGTAAAGGACAGAGTGGAGGAGATGGATGGACTAAGTGAGGGGTTCTTATCAGGTCAGGACCCTCCAACTGTCCTCCTCTTTCTTCCCTCCATCTGCCCATTTGTCATTCTCGCTACAATTGTCCAATTTTCTTTTTTATTCTCAGGACAGTAATTCTTTGCAAAATACTTGGATTTTCTGTATATCCAGGGTCTTGTGATAAATGCCTCTGTTGCCTAAGATGTGCTTTGGATGCAGGATGAGGGATGAAGGAAAGGCTTGACTACTGATAGAGTTAAAAGGATGCAGAGTGTTACAGGATTAGGATCAGTTTGATGTTTTCCTCTTTGAGTGCTCTGCTTTGTTCCCTCTCTCTAAAGTGAGAGTTCAGGTTCTGGTTTGAGGCGCGGTTCTGTAAATTTTAGCACTTGTCAGCATCTTTCCACTGGAAGAGCTTTTCTAATCAATCTCAGTTTGGAGAGAAAGAGTGATTTGTTTAAAACTTGGAGTCAAACTAAAGCCTGGTCAGAGTGACCGTTGGACCAAAGCAGAATTTTTCCTTGGAAAAAAAAAATCTTTTAACTTTATAAACTCTTCTTCATCAGATTATTATTTATAGTTGAAACCACAAACCTTTTCTCAGACCCAACTTCTCCTTTTTTAGGTCAGTTAAAATCATCAAATTTATTTTTATGTGCTAAACCCGTTCCTCCTGTCAGAGCAACTGCAACTCTAAGCAAACTGAGTAAATTACATTTAGGGCAGTGAGCATCTGAAGACCACATCCAGCATTCAGACAATGTAAAAGTAAAGTCAAGGCTCTGTTTTCATTTATTAGGTGAAAGAGGTAGAAACTGCATGCAGAAACTTTGCTGCCACTTTTTCCATTAGCAGCTGCAAGTTCTGAAATTCTGCACAAAACTAATAGAAAACTGTTATTTCTATGATTAAACGTCCGTTCTTCTTTTCAGAGAAACCTTTACGTCATACAGTAGTAGTCAGAAAATAATAACCACCTCCACTGACATGGACTGGGAGCTGACAAGCTCTGTGCCTGTTCTTACTGTTTTATTCAAAACAATGCAGCATAAAGCTCAGATCTTTAATTTGAAACAAACAGGCTGAGAAACGGTCACCTCATTTAGCAAGTGGAACAAACAAGGACCTTTTGTCCATTTGTAAATTGTAAAGAGCATATTTTGTAAACAGAGCTGTTTAAATTATTGAATAAGAACCCCGTTGTTTCCCACCAACCTCTCATTAATTTCAACAGAAAATAGACGGCAGTGAAGCATTTCACCAGGAAAGTTTGCATTATTTGTGATTCTAAGGAAAGAAACAGTAGCTTTAAAACATGATTGCTGAATACATTTGTATTATAACATATTCTAAATGTTGCACTGTTTGGGGATTGTATAAAGCTTGAGAAAGCATCCTAGTTAAAACATTCAGCAGTTCTTGACTTGTGTTGCACTGAGAGCCATTTCCATACAGAAACATGTTACACATCAGCCACAAGTGAATTTATAGCACTAGATTTTCACCAATCATTTAGTAACACTTATCAAATAAGAAACCATTTTCATAGTCAACTGGGATCTAATTAGTTTTCTAGGATTTGACATCCATTGCAAGCTTATATTTTTTTCTTTACAATATTTACTGAGCTGAAAACTGTAATGTGATATAAATCCGGTATGATAGAAAACAATAACCCCCCAAAAGAAAATATTTAGATTTATATTTGATTAAAAATAAATGTAATAAAATATTTGTGTATGTGTGTATATTTGTATAGACTATATATGTTTAAGTGTGTGTAAAAACATAGCTATTTTAATTTCACAATGAAATGATTTTCTTGGTATCTTTCCCATAGAGACTATTTGAGAAGAGCTCCTCAGCATTTGGCAGATCCAGACTGGAGCATTGCCAAGAAGGATCCTTAAATCACAAGAGGCAAAATCCTCACATCTGATAGCAAACTTAGCAAACTGTATAATTCAGCTGCAATGTTCAAAGATACGAGGCTTGAAAACCTCATACCAACTAAACACAATATCATGATTAGAGTTCTTACAGAGAAATATGGTAGCGGCTCTGTTGTTCTGTACGATAGAAGGAAAAATGAATTCATAAAGTTCCTGAATTATGTTGAAATTGTCTGTCCAATAATAAGCAGAAATTCTTTGTATTTTTCTGTCTCATTTTCTCTTGTATTTACTAATTAGAGCTACCAGGGATACATTCACTGCTGCTGGATCATGTTCTGATGTGTAGCTTGTTTTCTTCATGTTTATCACTGGTTCCCTTTTTAAATCTGATTGGGTGGCAAATCTTTAGCTTCTTCCTTGGAACAGGAAGATAAAACTTCTTCAGATGTTTTGGGTAACTTTCCAAGTTTTTTTCTTTTATAATACTGAACTGAATCTTTATACAGTACATTGTTTTCTCATCTATTTGCTTGAAGCGCACCAGTCCCTCCTGCAGTAAAACACCCTGACAGCATGACTCCATCCTTGTTCTTCACAAGTGGGATTTGTTCTCAGGTTTGCAAGTTTCCTGCTCCAAATACACACAGTGATAATAATGGTTACACATGTTTCTTTTTTTTTTTAATCCTCTAAAAATGTCTCCAAAAATTTCCCTTAAGTTCAGAAAAATATTTTTTTTTTACATTTTAACGTACAAAATAGTTGTAGTCGAGGCTTTCTTTGGATGAAAAACTGCTGCAGAATATATTTTTGTTTTTGTTTTGTTTTTTACCACTTAATGATCAATTGACTTGTTTTACTTTATTCTACTTAACTACACAGTACATACTTGGATGCAAACATATCTATATGAATGGATTAGAGATAATTGGAGTAATTTGAACTGCACTTGGATCAAACTGGATTCTCTACTATGCCCTGGAAAAATTTATTTATTGTACTTGTGTAATTATTACTTAATGGGATCATTAAATATTGATTACCCTTATCATTTGTCACTGATTAATAAACAGTATGTTCATTAATATCTGATTGTCAGATCTTCCTTCATAGGAAACATTTTTTGACCCTTTTAGGTAAATGCTGCATAAAATCCAGATATTTTGAGAAAATCCAGGAACAAAAAAAGTTGTATAGATAGAATTAAAAATATATATATTTTTTAAACATGAAGAACACAAATACTATGCAACAGAGTTATTATTATTTCATTAAATACTTGAGGAAAACCCCACTGAGCTTTTCCAGATTATTCTGGAGAATCTAGACTTGTTTCACTGCTGATGACAAAATGTCTGTGAAATCTCCAAGAAATCAAGACGTTTGTGTCATCTGTCTTTCTGAAGGACACATTTAATGTGTGTCCTGGAGTTTGTTGACGTACATTTGAAACTTCTCACGCACTCTCAGAACAAACTCTTGACGTACATGTACTCTCATGTATTAAAAAGACAGAGTCCAGAAAGCAAAGGGTGACAGGGGAAACGTAAACAGGCCTGACAGGTATGCTAACACCAACCTTTCTCCTGTAAACTCAAGATCTATTTTCTTCCTCAGACTTGTCTCTGCTTTGACTTTTGGAAGACGTGATATTCTCTGAATTGCTTTTTTGCCTTTGGTTCACACAAGAGACCATGGTCAGAATGTGGATCTAGGAAATGGAAACTTTCGGGACTGCTACGATAAACACAGCAGAGATGGAGTGCAGGACCCGAAACACTTATTGGAACCCAGACAGTGTTTGGGAAAAGCCAGAGAATAAATGTTTTTTTTTTGTTTCTTTTTTTTTGCAGCATTATAATCTCGTACTGATTCATTCAGAAATGTTTCAGTAAGTAGTTACTGACAGCTTTAACAATTCATCTGAAGTTAAAAAAACAAAACTTTTTTATTAATACGTTTTAAAACTAGGAAAGCCAAGAGAACATCCCATTCATATAAGACGTGTATTGAATTTCGTAATTGTAGCCATTTCCTAAAACAACTGCTTACCTAACTGATAAAGACAGACAGACAGATGGATTATCTGCACCTGTCTGCAGCAGGTAATATCTGGTTTTCATCAGACTTAGCTACCCACTCCCACCTCTTATTGGCTGATAAGTTGTTAAATGTGACCTATTTTGCTTCCTTGAACACAGATTTACAGGCTATACAAAACATGTTCATTACATTTTTGCACAAAATCATTCTTAGATAATGAGAGTTTAGTCTGGTCAGTTCTGATTATTTTGAGCTCCCATCAAAATCAGGTGTTTTAGGACCTCTTAAAAAGCAGAAGTGGAGCCTCCTGCACAACCAACATGAATGTGCAGCAAGTGGTTTCTGGATGGTAAGTCAACAACAAAATACTTAGAATTTCCAGCAGTTGCTGTACATACAGTGGTAAAGCCAAATCACCAAATAGTGACTCAACAATTGGAAAAATAGCTGTTATTTATTATTTAAGTTAATAAATAAATAAAAAAAAAAACCCATTAAATTATCCAGAAAATGGGTGGGTGGTTCCTGAAAGAACTTGGGCTGTTTTTAGAAGCATCTGAGACCCAAATGGAATCACAAAAATGTGCAAATTTGTAAAGTGTGCCCTCTTTAAACAATACATAATCGACATATAGCCCTTTGTTTTCATAATTTACAATGCATTTTGCTTATTTTATGATATATTTAACATCTGCTATAATGGGTATTTTGTGATGAAAATAGTAAAGATGTCAAATTTCCAGAGTAAAGTGGAGTAAAGCCATTTATAACCTTGTTGCATTGAAATACATAATCACCCTTTGCACATATCCTGCCTCCATCTGCAGGCCGGCTGTGCACCGACGAAGAAACAGATTCCATGTGTTCAATTACGGGTGGATTTCAAATGCTCTTACATCTTACTGAATGTGTGCTGATGTACATTTAATGGTTCTTTTCAACACTTGTTCTGCTCCTTGTTCAAACATGAAACATGCTGCCTCTCAGGAATCCCCTTGAGTAACCTCCTTTTATCCAGACATCTTCATAAAGACATTCTCCACACAAAGACACATAAACAGACCATGTCTCCAGATATTTAATGAGCACACTGACACACAATAAGGGAGTTGAACCTATGGTTTAATTCATTTCTTAAAAAGAAAATATTTTCACCTGGTGAAAGTAGCTTAATCACTTTGGCTCCAGTTTATTTGTTGCTTTAAATATTAGCCCAGAGGGGGATTCTCCAGCTTCTTTCCACTCCTTCTCCACCAGCTATCTTCCCTGGACGCCCTCTTTTACTGCCTTTTTCTCTTCTGCACTCAGAGTGCTCTGCTCACACACCCACGCGCCCCTGTAGGTGTAATGTTACGATGCAGCCTGTTAACATTCCCGGGCCGGACCCGCTGAGGCTTTCCAGATTGTTCTGTTTAGACAAACGTTGCCGCGCAGGAGCTGCGGAGGTGAGGGATGGAGTGCCGATGCCGCACAGCAAAATGCGAACACACCAACTGACATTCAGGCAGCGGCCTTAAACAATGCAAGTGTAAATCACCCAGTGTGTTTTCATTTTCACATTTATATGACCGTGCATCTAAACACACAGACACACACGCGGAGTTACCATCCTTCAGAGGGACCCTCAGCCTCTGTGTGTCATTATGCTGTTGGAAATGTCAGCATCGTTAAAGTGGCCTGTTTGCTTTAATTGAGAAGCAGAGTGAAAATAAATGCTTCAGTGTCGTTTGTTTCTTCAGCTCCCTCAGGCTCTCTACTCTCGGCCTCCACCAATTCGTCAAAGAACCTTAAACTCTCTTTCTTTGTTTCTCTTTTTCCTTCATCTGGCTCCAGACCTTCTTCCAATTTTCACTTTTTTCTTCTTTACCATTCTTATCTCCACCTGAAGCTCCCATAGCTATAGATTACACTGACGACAAATGGAAGATCATTACAAGTTCGATTGATTAGATATGTTTGCTTGGCTGAAAACTCCATTTAAACAGTGGAACTCTCTCGTTTAGGAAGAAATTTTCACTCATGATGGAAGTTTAACATAAATATGATTTAAAAGGATAACTTTCTCAAAACCTAAAATCAACAGGGGATGGGAGACATTCTTTTACTCGTGACATAAAATGTTTTGGATCATTTCAGCAACAGTCATGGGAAAAATGAAGTACACTGGACCCCTGCCTACTGGCAGTTTAGTATTTGCAGATTTTTCTGTGGAACGTTAACTCTAAATTACTCACAAAAAAATCTGCCTATGCATGTATTTTCTTGTGGAGCATATCCAAAGTATTCAAAATAAAATACACATTAGGAAACTGAACTACATAGTTGTAATACTAGTTGATATGCTGTTGTTTGGCCAATCGAGATTAGCTTCTACAGTAGTGCAAAGACAGTTTCCACTTTGCGCATTAACACATATTAAGTTATGTTCTGCGTTGTTTAACTAGCAGGTATAAGCATTTTTAAATGAGGCCTAAATTAGATTTCAGCTATTTGTAGACAAACAGAGTCTCTACACCTTGACTTCTTTAAATCCAGAGTTATGTCATAGCATCTTAAAATGATCAGATCTAAAATTGTTGTAATCTAACTTCATGTGAACAAAACCACATTTCACGTTTTCATTTGTTGACAAAACAGAAAAACTAAGTAACTACACACCAGGACTCAACAGCTTGTAGAAGCACCCTTAGCAGCAATAACTCAAAGTTGTCACTGTCCTCTTGACATCAACCTTTCACATGATGATGCCATCATCACATGATGGCATAATTGCTACAGCTTGACTCAATCATTGCACTAGACCAGGTGTGTCAAACTCATTTTCGTTTTGGGCCAAATCAAGATCATGAAGGCTCTTAAAGGGCCGGTTGTGCCAGAACATGTTGATAAAACCTGTTCACAAACTGTTAATATGTCAATGAATTCTTAAAATTACATATTATTGAACATCTTTTCAGTCCCTTCAGGAACTAATAATAAATGCGACTGTTTATTTACTCGCTGTATAAATCATGGACTATAATCATCATTTCTCAAGAAACTGGAGGGATTGATTGATATAAATTGGCAGTAAACAGATAAAAAATGCATTGATATGATTGATAATATAATATTTAATCACACTTAGTGTTTAGTCTACACTGTAGAGGGCCACATAAAAAGCTACGGCCTTGAGTTTCACACATGTGCACTAGACCGACACCACCAACCCAGATCACCCCTCCACCACTGATACTTGTTTTTCTAAACAAGCTGAGTATGGAGGGCTTATATCTTTGGTATTTGGTCTCATGTCTGAACATTTTCTAGTTGTTCCATTGTTAATGTTAATATTTACTACACTAACTCCTCCAGAGTCTTACATGGAGCTTGTAATTATTTTGTAGTTTATTAGAAAAATGCCACAGTCTTAATGTGATGTAAACGTCTTAAAACACTGACTTCTGGAAATGCTAGAAGTAATTTTAAATGTTTTTATTTGTAATTTTCTATTGCTTGTCACCATCATTACCCCTACCAAATTGGTGAGCAGCAGTGATTGCTGTTCTAAAGTAATTGCTGATTTCTTTTTTCCCTGGCGTTGTGTTAACACACCTGTTCACTCCAGACCAACAAACGTCCGAAACTCCTGCTTTTATAGACGTGTTACTGGTGATATGTTAAAATCACCTGGATTTCTTTTTCTTTCAATAATACAAAATGAAAGCAGGAAGTTTTTCATTGTTTGTTTGTTCATCTTCACTTTGGTGGAGTTTGTTTATTAATAAATAGCAGGAAATCGAATGTGGGTTTTTCACACCTCAAAGTTCAGTGGCCTATGAGGTTGTATTTACCCAGAATCCCCTGCATCATAGTCAGCTTACTGCTTTTGGAGCGTCTCTGGTCTGCTTGCATTATGCATTCGAACCAAACCAGAGTTTGCTTTCATGGTCTGCATCAGAGTTTGATTGCACATCCACAACTCGCCAAACAAACTGGAGTTTGAATAAAACAGACTAAACAAATCTGGGGAGAATCCACCCTGAAGTCTTAACACATAAACTAAATGTAACAACCCAAAACAGAAAAAAAAAAAATACTTTCCTAATCTTATATACTGTATATTAGCAGTTAACAGGTTTTTTTTACACCACAGGTTGTTTTTCTAAAGACATTTCAAGGCGAGCAAAGCTTGTCCGAAGTGATTTGCAGGACTATTCTGTCTCTCCACTTTCCTCCATCCAGTCTGCCTCTGCTTCTTTTATTTATTTTTTTTGTACCGTCTTGCTGCTCATACACAACTCTAAACCTTTCCTGTCAGACACGACACTTCCAGTGGAGCAAGGAGACGACTGAATGCTTGATCGCTTGCTCAGACTACATGCGGCCCCACTCCTTGACCCATGCTACCCTGCAGCCTGACAGGGAAATACGGCCTGCACTCATTCACAAACACACACATTCAAGTCTCTCTTAATGCGGGCAACATGTCACACTCTAAATCCTCTCATTTCCCCTTTCCTGTAGCTGCTCACTCAGGCGTGTTCGACGCTGAGAGTATCAACGGCCGAGGCATTTTTTGGCTGGCCCAACAGACAAGAAGACACACACAACCTCAGGCGTTCTTCATAGCAAACGTCACACACTCGACTCTATTGCAAATACATGTGCTCAAATCCACACACTCTGATCCCTTTGGGCACTAGAGATGAGGTTCAGATACTGCCCAGTTATGCTGAACCGACACCAGCGCCTGCACCAGGTGTGTGTGTTGATCCTGGACGGTCAGTGGTGCGTTTCGGAGCCAGGTGATAATGAGGTCCTCGCTGACTGCATGGCTGTGTCACTGCAGGGTTTTGGGTTTGTGTGCACATTTGTCCAGACAGGTCATGGACTGTTGCTCTTTACCGAACCCCATGATGTTCCCCAGACAGTCATCAACACCTGTGGAGGGTCCATCTCCCACCACTGTTCCGCTCTCACTCAGCTCAGTGTGCCAGAACCTGAATGTATACCTATAGTCGCCTATTCAATGTTGCTATTACTAGCAAAGTAGGTGTTATTAAAGTCACTGGCCATCTAGGGGTTACAGTTTCGTGGAGCTGATATTCTTTGTAGGACTGCAAAATTGTGAGAAAGTTGCAGGATCTATTCTCCTTCCAGCTCCTTCTGCATCTTTCACTTGATTTAAAATGTCTGAAGTTGGATTTTTTAAATATTTTTTCTTCAGAAGAATCTTTTGCAAATATATTGCGGTCATTTTGATCATTCTTTTATTTGTTTTCTATGTTTTTCTACTGCTGTGTTTCGTTGGTGATGACTTGTCATTTTTCCTTTTTCTCTTTTTTTCCAACACTTGGTCAGAAGGTATAATCAATCTACTAAATAATACTTTAATTTGTTGATATTTATCAAGATGACTGGTATGTTTTTTTGTTATTTATTGAAATTTTTAATTGCCAAATGCTAAAACTTGGGTGGAACTTAGTAAAGAACTAGTTGCAAATTGAGTTTTTATACATTTTAATTCTGGCAATATGATATAATTTAGACAATATTTTTATCTGATTTTTGCTCCACGGACAAAAATAGTAAATCTGAATTTCTTTTTGACATATTCAACAGAAATATAAAGTTTTGAACATCATTTGGTTATTTCTAAAATAAATGAAAATATATAACTTCTAATGAAAGTTTCAGATACCAGCAAAGTAAAAAAAAAAAATCTAAAACTTTCACTTATTTCCTCCAATATTACAGTTATTGCAGCATGGTATGAAATTCAAACAGCAAAGAAATTAGAGATGATGAAGTGGATTGTTCTGCTTTGAAACAGAAAACTAATATAACCTCCTGCTATAAACCTGAGCGACAATCAAATTGGACATTTTCTTCCTTAAAGCGAGGGCTAGTTTGTTTCTGACACTTAAATAGACTACAAACTACAAACAGTGCATTAGAAGACACTTACACACACTCGCAATAGACATGAATGTCAAATTAATCTTAGATTTTTAATGATACGTTTCAACAGTTATTTTCTCCACGTACAAAAATAATATATCATCTACTTTCAATGCTGTTTGATAATAAGGGCTAGGTGCACAGGTATGAATTTATTGTTTAAAGACAGGCAGTGATTCTAATTCACCAAATTCCCTGAGCTTAATGAGTATATCCTAGTTTTTTCAACCTTTATATCTTCTTTCTGCAGTTGTATTCATTCTTCATTGGCTTTGGCTGAGGCTGCAGAGTACTAGAGAAGCCTTTTGCTGCTTTTGCCAAAAACATCTTCAGGTGTTAGTTGTTAATGGTTCTGGTCCTGCTGATGACGGATTGACGGCTGGTGGACTACTTACACTAATGGACTGCCTCGTTAAAAAGACCCGGCTTGATTGGAATCTGTTTGGTTCCCTGAAAAATGTGACCAAGTATAAAAAGGCTTTCAGACCATGAAAAATTAATAAAGGCAACTTTTAAAAAAAACTAAACGGAGAGTTCACTCTGAAATCGAGCGCTCCTCCTTCTTATATTTTTGTTGAATAAGTGGGTGTGCCTGTGTGTAAACTTTGGACCAGAAGTGTCAAGATCTATTTCAGCACTCAAATTCTGCAACTTTCATACATGTTTTTGGTCCAAAACATGATCAAAATGGGTAATTTACCTCTTCAGCATTTTGTCTTTTTTTTGAGACCTGCTAATGACGTATTTGATTTAGGTGTGATCAAGCAGACACAAACCTAAAAGTTGTCAGATATGAGCCCTGGAGGGCTAGAGGTTCACAGCTGTATTTATTATTTATTCAACTCTTTTTATTTCATTTAAAATTATTATTCTTGAATTAGAATATTTAACGATTCATGCTATGGCTCTCACATTTTCAAAAAGCGCACTTGTGTTTTCACCCAAATGTAAAATATTATAGCCAAATCTCATCATTGTTGAAATTGAATTAATGCAACACATTTCATCTGAACAATCCATTGAATATCAGAGGGAAGTGAAAAATAAAAAAAATCTGAGCCATATTAATCTAAGCACTTTTTTGTTTGCTTCGATTTGTCTCTGTTTGGAGAGGAAATCCAGCTACTATAGTCTTAGAGTGCGAACACAATGGAGGTTACAAGAGGTTGTGTGTTTGTTGTGGATTGTGCGGATTACTCAATCGTGTGTGTGTGTGTATGTTCAGGGTCTTGATTGTGTGCATTTCTCTTTGTGTTAATAAATGAGGAAGGGCAACAGAGGTTGAGCTCGCTGCTTGCTCCCCAGCTGGCTTGGTTGTATCATAGCAACTCTACATGAATAATAATCATAAACACACACACACAACACACACCGTAATGAGCTATTCTTCCACAGCTACTCCAGCTAATCTCTCTCAGCTATTTCTACTCTATGCTGAGATCGGGTTTGGAGTAAGCATTCATCAACTTTGGTTAAATCCAAACAGCGATTCAGAATTTAAATGAATTTGACATTTTCACCTCAACACAAAAACAGATGAAACAACATACAACGGCAATCGGTGCCTTTTGTTTTCTTTCTTCACACTCTTTTATGAAGGTTGCACATTATACAGAGTTAATCAAACTATGGGATTACCACAGTAAACCTAATTATGAAAATGGATGTTAAGAAGTGTTTTTTGTTGGGTTTTTTTTACTGAATAATCCTCTAGAAAATTATTAGTTTCAAATAGAGAGGTAGCTGCATTGAAGTTTTGTGGTACTGGAGGAACTTTGTGAACTCAGAAGAAAACATTAACATCATTGCTTGTCTTATGGTATGCACCCACAAATAATTCACATTCCATCAACTTAGTGCATTTAGACACCTAGACATGGAGAAAACAACTTTCTAGAGTTCAGATGGAGAAGAAAGGAAACTCAAAATCTGGCATGGTTGTTGATGCAAGACTTGTTTATCTGATTGCTTCAGATGTAACTGGATTTCTATTATGATAGAAAGGCGTCAGTAGCTCAAATAATCACTTGTTGCATCAAAGGCATGCAAAACACCAAAATTGAAAGGTGGAACCTTTGAAGCAGAAGACAACACTGGGTGCCTCTATTTTTAGCCAAATTTAGGAAACTAAGGTTACAACTCATCCAGGCGCACCAAAATTGGATAATGACAGACTAGAAAACCTTTGAAAGGTCTGACAATTCTCAGTTTCACAAAGACATTCAGATGGCAGGCTGGAGGCTGCTAGGTCTCAAACTGGGTTTTACATGTGGGCTAAAAGGTTTCATTTTGATCTCATCTGACCTGATAACCTTTTGCTATCTGCCTACTTCACTCTATATGGCAAAGTGCAAACTGGATGTCTTAAGCCTTTCTTTCAATATTGTAACACTAATAACAATTGCTAATAAATATTAACTATCTGCTCAGGCTGATTTTCTTGTCTTGTTAGACCTACCAATGTTCTACAGTCACATGTTTTCTAATGAAACAAGCTCTTACTCAGCAGAGCTTGTTTCCTCTTATGGTTAACTGCTTTTGGTGAGGTGTGAGAGGTCATCTGAAATTGCAAAGGGAGCTTATTTGGATAGTATGGGGGGGAAAAAAACGTTTTGTTAGATTGAGAAAAAAAATCTAACAAATGACCTGCAAAGTTTTGCCACCTAAGTACACAAAAAGGGTTTTAATTTTTAAAAAGTGCGGTTCTTAAAAGTGAAACAGCACAACAGCAATGCAGAAGTTGAGCTTAGTGAAGATGTGTTATTGTTGATTGGTACTTCCCTAGTTTCATTGTTTCTTTATATTTTTTGTGACTTGTTTGCAATGAATAATATTAATCAGCTTCAATTAGATTTTTGGGGTAATGCTCTAGAAAAATGTTAGAAAAAAAAAACTATCTCCTGTCAGTTTTAAATGTCAGTTTTAAATGTTTTCAACATGACAGGAGATAGAAAACAAACATTTTTTTCTTATAGAGAAGCAGCATAAAAAGAGGGATCAAGGATTGCTGGTACTCCATGCTTCCTCTCTCTCTCAAACACTCGACCTTTGCTCATCTCTGTTTTCATTTCCTGCTCTCGCTGTCCCTCCTTCCTCATCGTCTCCCTCCTGTTTCTGTCGCGCTGACATGTTGAAGTGACTCCTACAGTTCTCCTCTCCATCACTGTCTTCTCTGCACTCTGTTCCATTGACACAGAAACAAATCTGACACCGCGAGCACAAAAACAGCGACCGTGTTTGATAAACAAGCAACACAGTGTATGAGAGTAAGGAAGCTTTTAGCGGCGCCTCTTATCTCACTTCCTCTCGGCAACAAAAAAAGTAAAGAACCCCAAAACCAGCTCAAGTCTGAATGTTGCCTTTGAGAGTCGCTCACCCTCCTGACACACACAGCCTCATTCTTTCTTTTTTCATACACTCACTCCTTCCTCCAACATGGACCGGCTGTGGTGTGAAGTGGCTTAATGAAAGCACCCTTACAGTACAGTTTGTGTGCACAGTACATATGTGCACACAAACTACCCAGATGAACTGAAGGAGGAAAGATACTTTACATTAATGAATTAAGCCAAAAAGTTTCAACTCACAATCAGCCATATGGATTTTGACAGAAGTGGCTTAAAGTTCGTGGACAAAATATTCCAAGCTGATTTCTGTTGGATTCTCTGCATGAATTAAAAACAGCAGATTTTGTATTTGATCAGAAAGAACCTGGACAGTCATGAGCACCACAAAGTGGTTAGTAGTTAGTAGGATTAGCTCAAAAGCTAGTTGAGTTAATCATAAAGCACTAATCATAAACTTTAGTTCTGTTAATGCTAAAGCACTAAATTAACATTTAGTGGATGCTAATGCTAAAGTGCTAACTTCAATAGTGCTTCAGAATTTATCCATAAAATTTTAATAGGGGGAAACTAAGTGCTCTTTTAAACATTTTCATAGCAAAAGCAAAAAATTTGCTCTGCTATTATTGCATTAGAAAATTAGCAGAAGTGTCCACCTCTGCTTCTGAATATTTAACTTTTAATCAGTTTGAAACATTACAATAATTCTATAAAGTTTTATTTTTCTCATCCCGCCATTCTATGAAAGTAAATGTTATGTCTTTAAATGAAAGACCTAAACTCACACCGCATGCATATGTGTTTTTCTTAGTGATATTTGAAACATTTTGTCATGTTTAGAACCTCAGTGTATTTCTAAATTATTTAATTTGTGGAAGGAAAATGAGACTAATGTATTATTCTGATAATGCTAAATAAAATCAAGTGAAACCAAATGCCTTCAGAAGCCACCTAATGTGTAGATAGATCCAACCTGTTTAATTTTATCTCACTATAATTATGTTCTGTAACATTTTTGCTTGCAAAAAGGAAACTAAGCCATGTGTAACTTTCCTTTCACTCAATTCACAGTTATGAACGCCTTTGTGTTGGTACACAACCACATTGAAGTTTTAAGGTACCGAAGCATCTTTAAAAAAAACAAAAAGACCTCTAATGCAAACATATTTAATTTAATATCGGAGAACTTGTTTTCATGTGTCAAACACAGTCAGTTGAATAATGACATGGTTTACTTTTCTTACTGTTCACTTTGATTTGTTGTCTTGTTGTCCTGTGATTATGAACCAGACTGTTGATGAATTCGTTGCTTTTTGATGCGCATCATTTGCCTGAAATTTGATGAGAAAAAATGCCCTATTACAAAGAGTCATAAAAAGGTTAAAAAGTATGGATTGGGAAAGATTAAAAGAAAAAAGAAAAGTTTATCCCCTGCAGCTGCTCCCTGGCAGACTAATGTGAATAAAATCAAAGCAGACACTGATCACTGCATATTTGTGCTTTCAGATCATTAAATAGTATGTTCTAAATACATGATAACACAAACACCTGTTTTATGTGGTTCTTCAAAGCACTGTTACTTTCGGGTAAACAGTGCTGTTGAAAGATCAGGCGTTGGTTTCTAAAGGGGCCGATGTGTTCTGTGTTGGTGCCCGCTGCTGATGAAGCATTTTATTCTTCCCTGGTCGGCAATGGAAGAAAACCGACCCATAATTTTAGAAGATAACTATTTCATTTCTCACACTGCGGATGCCTCATTAGCTACTGGCAGGATGTGCTGTTTTTCTTTGAATGAAAGTTGTGAGAGACTTTGTTCTCTTACAGGAGGAAGATTAGATAGAGTTTAGTCCGTGAGCAAAGCCCAGCGCAGCTCATTTGTTTGTTTAAATTTGCTCATTGAGATATAAACTACCAGCACAGTCCCATCATCCCTTTACTGTCGCCTCCATCTGTGGATCTAGCTGCTTCCATGTGGTTGAAAGTAAACAGTTGGAGAGAAACTGAGTAGATGAAAAATGAGCTGGAACTTTATTTTGGTCTTGTACTGTTTTGAACTATTTCTGGTTACATCTGTTTTGTTTATCTTATGCTTTGGCTCCTTCTGTATTTATATCCACATACTGGAAAAGCCACGTACACATCTGTGTGCCTTTATGTCATTTGAAATAGAAAAGGGATTTTAATTAGCACCTACTCCTGTCCTCCTCAGATAAGCAAAAGGTTACACTTTCTTTGATTTAATGACGCAGGTTTAGATAATCATAAATGTCAAAAGATTTCATTTAAACTTTGATGCAGTCCCTCCTCCTTTTGTGCGGACAAATGGTAACAAGGCAGATGAATAATCCCTATTTAACTGGAAGATGAGCAGCTGTCTGGGACTCCACTTTAGGAACAACCAAACAGTCTGAGAGCTAATTACTCTTGTGTAAAAGTAAAGGATATTCTTTAACATATATGGAGCTTGATATTTTCAGGGTTTCATATTATTGACATGGAATTATCACAGATTCAATTAAGACACTAAATTTGGACAAATATATATTTTTTCCTTTAAATTAAAAATTTTGTTGCTTGTTTAGTGATAATTGAAATGCTTTTATTGATCATTTTTGTTCAGTACTCCAAACTACACATTTGTGTTTTCTGCATCATTGTTTCTTGTATTGCCATGTAGGGTAACTTTTTATAGGTCTAAACATGTGAAAATAAAAGAGAAACGGTGTTCAGTGTTCTACTGGTGAGTTACTTCTGTAACTCACATCATTATCTTGCTTTGTGTATATTGTTCTTACATTTAAGGATCAGCAAACCATCTAGGAATGAAATGTTAATGCTCTGAGTAACCCTTGATCTGATAGGAAGTTGTGACTTAACTTTCAGTTTCAGTTTTCAGGTATTCAGCATCCTGAGGTGAGTGAGCAGGCTGCGTCACACAGTGTCACACAAGGAGATTCAAGTCTCGGTTGTATCCATTTGTGCGATTTGCAGGATGTGAAAGGACACTGGCATTCATGTGGATGCATTTTTCAAAATGATGAACAGCATCTGTTGCTGACTAGCAGCATGGTGTTAAATACATAGGAGGCATTGTTAACAGATTGGTGAAGTGATGCTGTTCTGGTGCATGAATCTTCATTTAATAAGAGAAACTGACAAAAAGCTTGCACAGGTATAAATACCTACACATCTATAATTGCTTGTATGATTTTTAATTAATATCATTTTAACATAATTTAGCTCAAGGTGTAATAAAACAAAAAAACAACAACAAAGAATATGGGTACTTTGTTCTGCTGTATTCGTTTTAGCCTCCATTATAAGTGAAATATTGCTCCAAACTGCAAGTTTCCGGCTGAGTATTTTTATCTATAATGTGATCGACTGTATCGAATGCAGCTCTGACATCTAAACGAGTAATTATAGACACAACTCTATTATCTAAGGTCATATGAATATCATTTGTAATATTCACCATGCTGTTTCTGTGTTATCATGAGCACGGTTTCTTTTGTTTAATTTCCAAAGTACAGCTCTTTTTATAGTAACCTCTGGTTGCTTGGCAATGCTGCTTGGTGTGTTCCTGAAATAAACACATGGTGCAAAAGAGACATTTCGTTACAAATTCTCTATGTAGGCTATAAGAAAAATCAATGCATTTCTAAACTGAAGACACTTTCATCTTATATTTTTAATGAAGCTTATTTATGAGGACAGATATTCTCTCTGCTTCTTTTTCATTATGTTGTAAAATTATAGTTGGCAATAAAAGTGAATGCATAGTTAAATTTTTAATTAAACGTAAGGTGTAATTTTACAATACTGAGTTTATGGGCCTATTACAGATGTAAATGTTACCTATTTTAGGATCCAACATTATGTGTAACGTTACCTTTTAGATTCAGCAGAAAAAACATTTTTTCTTCAAGTGATGCTCATGTTTTCTGATTCTTATTTTGTTTTGCAACAGTCATCATTTCCTCCCAGCCTAAAGCCCTGACCTGACCAGATCTGCCCTGACCTGACCTGAGTGCAAAGATGAATACAATATCATGGATCATAAAATTTAAAAACCGGCATCTCTTTATTCTTCCATCAAGCACACTCAAGTGATTTTTTTATTTTTTTTGGCACATATAGCAGGCATCTCAAGCAATGGCTTGGAGGCTTTATTACTGCTGATACTGGTGACACAGAAACACAGAAGATTGTTCTGTTGTACTGGAAATCATGTCTCCATTACATAACCGGGGCCTTTTTGCTGTGCATATCATGCATTTAGGAAGCAGAAGATGTTCCTCGTATCCCTTTCGCTTTTCATCTGATAACCTGAGCCGCTGTAAGGAAAGAGAAAACTACAGCAGTCTAACTTTACACCAGCTTCTTGTTTTCTCACATTTCTGCATTGCATTACTAAGTATTAGCATAAACTTGCTTATTTCTCTATAATTCACACTTGAACCAAAATAATCGCTTAAAAAGATAACAATTCAAATATGCAGACGTTCTTGGTGGAAGATTTTCCAACTTGAAAATTATTCTAATCATTCTCCCAAATTTGTTACAAAGTAACCAAACAACATCAAAGTAAATTTTTTGGACTGGACGCCACAAAGCCATGATTTCAGTCCCGTTTCAAAAGATTTGTGGGTGGAATGGAAACAGCATGTTCAGGCAAAGTGGCCCACATATCTAACTGAACTACATCAGATCTGCAAATAGGAATTTGGTCTCCTTATATACATGTTTCAAAGCTCTTTGTAAATCAATAAAGAAAATTAAATGAATAGGCCAAAATTAAAACAAATTGGTGAGATCTCAAGGTTTGACCAAACTTAACAGCTATTCCTACCACAGGAAATGTGTGTATAAATCTAAACGAAATGACAAAGTTTCTTGTGTTTTTCTGTTATTTATCAAAATCAAAGTGAGTTTGGTGATCCTAAAAGACCTAAAAAGGGAAAAGTTTAGTCTGGTTTAATGTGTTACACTGATATTAAGTCAGAAAAGATATCTACCTCTTTAGACTGTGTACAGTGAATCTGGTTTCAACTGTAAATTTTTTGTGACACCACTGAGATGGAAAAAAAGAAAAAAACTGGTTTATTTGCATGATGGAGTGTCTTTTGTGCATGAATGAAACTTGGTGGTGTGTGTATGTGTGTGTGTACTGTTTGCAAGCGGGTGTTAATTGATGTATTTTCTTCTTTTGTCTAAATGGAAAGCCCTTCTTATTAAACTGTCAATCACAAACCTGCGTCCCCGTGAACGAGGAGCGGGAAGCTGAAAGAAAGATGCTCACATGTCATTATAATGCAGCGTGAAAGGAGAGGAAAGAAGCTGTAACAGGAGAGGAGCATGAGAGAGAGGGTACAGGAGGCACGGAGGGGCAGCCCATTACGACAATTAGACCTCATTTTAAACAGCTTTCCATCAGAGCCGTTTGATATTTGAATGAAGCGACGAGTCTCTGCAGGAGGCTTTTGGGGAAATCAGCCTAACAATACATAAAACTGGCACTCACTTTTCATCACCTGCAGAGGACTTGCTGTTTCACCCGGTCCCAGTTCAGTCGTTTCATTTTAAATTAATTCATTTCGTTCAAATAAGTTCAATTATGTTAAACGTGTTTTAGTTTACCTCAGTGAAGTGTGCTGATGGGAAATTTTTACACAGTTAGTAAATATTGTTGCCAAGCATCAAGACAAAAATTCAAACTGAATTAATTTGCTTTCATTGCATTTTCTCGACAGGAACTGTGGAATGATTATCGCTTTAGCTGATTTGTAATCCTATAATAAAAATGTTTTGTTTAGTGATAAATTGCTGCTGTACCAGCTTCGCTTCTGCCACAAAATTATGCTCTGCTGTTGGCGCATGTTTTACATATGTTATTATTTAAAAGAATTACCTCTGAACAATCACAATCCTACTTTAAAATTAAATAATTTATCTGATTACAATACAGAGTGTGACCAATTATTTCCTGGAATGGGAAAGGTTGTGTTTAAAGTCTTAATGTTAATCTTTTATTACAGTCACGTTGGAATTTTTTAGAAATATCTAAACTTTAATTGAAGTGAATTTAGCCAGAGAATTGAATCTATACATATTTTAATATTATAAAATCATTATTGTGAAAAGCAAAAGTTGACCCATCTGGATCCTACATGATATCAGTTTCTACAACTCAACTCAAATTTTATTTACAGGAGCAATACAGCCAAGAGTAACACAAAGTGCTCAAGGCTTTATACTTTATTCTTACTGTACTCACCTGGAGTGCCAAAAAAGTGACCAAAAATACACTGTTCTAGATAAAGTGCGTTCTTTATGGCTGCACAGAAAAACTTTTTGCTGAGTCAGGCAGTTACATAAACGTTGGTCCTTATCCAACCCTGTTTGTCAAAGTTCCAGCTGTTTAAAGATTTTAGGCATTGCTGTAACTGCATAAAAATGGCAAGTTTATTTTTTTTTTGACTCGGACAGTCATGATCAGGATTTCTTTTTTTTTTTTTGTCATTTTTTTCTCCAAGGATTTTTGATGGCTCTAGTGGCCCATATTTTTTTTAAAGTAGGCTGAAATGAACCAGAGGACAGAGAGAGAGGGGAGGGGAAGACATGCTGTAAATGTCGCCTATGTTTCAGCTTTTTTGCAGTTGTCTGGAAGTTTGTTCCAGATCACTGAAGAATATAAACTAAATGGTGCTTCTCCAAAACTACCACCACATGCTTATTTAGCACCTTTAAACATTTAATAAAGGCAACAAGTTGACATGCAACAAGATGTTTGGAGCTGAAAAACTGATTCCAGGATGTCTTTGTCTTAGTTTCGTCTAATTTGCTTCCTCTTTGGATATTTTCAAGTATCAGTAATTACTTGGCTTGTGTGGCACAAAGGTAAGTGTTTTGTACAATCAAGCCTTTGAAATTAAAACGTCCATCAGTCGCCTTGTTTTATTGAAGAAATGTCAAAATTATACATGTTTTTCTGTTGAGAGTACTGTGATTCTACACATCCGTAGTTCCTGGCCACAGAAAAGGAACATTTTCACTGAGCGCCACCTTAAATTGCTGATAGATTTATGGAAACAGGTGTATGATGGAAAGGGACCATTAACTCCACTCTTCTTGATGACAACCAGTAAGGCTGGCTGTGGAGAACACCGTCTTATAAAACCACACATGTCAAACTCACTTATGATGAATATGCTGGAAGGCAAACTCTCAACTTCAAAGTTTTATTTAAGCATATGCTCAGACACTTAAGCGTAAGTTTCTTTGCATACATTTGACATGACTCCATGCTGCTTTCTAAAGCCTCCCTCATAAAAGGTCTGAACAGGAAAAGTGTTGAAAAGTGATGCAAGACAAATCCTGGAAGATTAAACCTCTTATTTTATGGGAAAATATTTTTAAAGCAATATAAAAAAGACTGAAAAACCATTGATAGTCTTGAGAACTATCCAGGATAAAGTGCAGTAACAACAGTTATACAGTTGTTACTGCAAAACTAGATGGAATAATTAGAAAAAAATAACTTGAGTACCCAGGAAGAAGGCTTGTATGCACAAGGAGACTCCATGCAGAAACCCAAGCAGGGTTTCGAATCGAGGACCACAATGCATCCCCCCAAAATAAATCCCCACAGTAAAAAATAAATCCTGCTTTAATAATTCTTGGAGCTACCAACATTTTTAGAGACATTTCATAAAAATGGGGATGCTGACATTTTTGCAGTAACTTTGTACTTATTGCCTTAAAAATAAACTACTCCATCCTGCCAGGACAGATGCAAACAAGTCGAGTTTGATGCAATGTGCTTTGGATACTTTCATGTGACAACTACTAAATGAGGCTCGACTTGGTTATAAAGCTTTTCCAGTCTTCTGATGCTGCATTTTCAGCAATGTCAACAGACTTTTGGTCATTGATTATCGAAGGAGTCGATAATCATGACAGCCACTCATGACACTCATGGTTGTGTCATGAGTGGCTCTGTTATAAGAATGAGACCTGCCATTTGTAAAAAAAAAAAAAAAAAAAACACAACAGTGACTGAGCATATTAAGAGTTTGCCTTGTGTTTGTGTGGTGTACGGATCTTGTTGGATTAATTTTCTAACAACAACTTTATCAAGGTTGGAAATGAAGGAAAAAGATCAAGAACAGTAGAGGTTTTGCAATGCTATGGGTGTTTTTCTTCTCCAAATGTTTTAGTAACCTGGTTTGACTGCATGACATCATGAACCTTTAGGTATAAAAAGGGTTTTCATTGAGTCTAAAATAATGGTTCAGATCATAGAATAGAAGATCAGATGGTGTCCCTAACCCTAACCCCTAACCTTTTACACCAGTGGTTCCCAAAGATTTTCTTCTATGCTGTGTAAATAAACATGTCACCGTTAGTTATTTGAGCAAGATTTATTTCCTAACATATATTTTATGCCATTAAAATAATTAACTCAAGTTGAGGATTTTGAGAAAACATTTTAGTTTGATATTATGATTCTTGATTTGAATGCGTGTGTACCAAACGCATTCAAATCTGTGAATGCGTTCAGTGCAGTTCAGTGCAGTTTGGCCAAAGGATTCTTTCCTTGATTAATAAAAACATATCCTCAGTCTGACTCTTGTCGGTTCGACTCAGGAAGAGCAAATGATTTGCGGAGCAAAAGCAAGAGTTCCCGGGGATAGTTGATAGTTGTGCTTGATGGTTTGGTGGTATGCCTGATGGTTTCCCTGATTCTCTGTGTCTGTGTTTTAATAGTCACAACTCATTAGGCTTGATGGAGTAGACAAGCAGGAGTGGGGGTTCACAGTGAGAGGTAAACTGTAACTTAAAATGTCTGCATTTAACTTGTCTAAGCCTAAGAAAACACGCTTTGGGGGTGAAGCATGTTTTTGTATCTGGTTTACGATCCTTTAATACACTTATACTGGTTTTCCTCTTTTACTGCTGAAACACAAAGACTGAGTGGCTGTTCAAAGGAAACTTTCTCTTAACTGGCAGGATTGCACTGACCACCTGGTTGTCTCTGTGTGACTATATGGTCGTCTCATTGACTAGTTAACTAAGCAGCTGAAGGACTGTTGAGAACTAAACCAGCCCTGCAGAAGCAATTCAGCTCTGACCATTTGCCTTTTGTCTGTTTTATAACAGCCTCATAAACCCCTCTGGAGTGTGAGAAGAACCCTAAAAACGAAGGGTTGTAAATAAGCTGTAGAAGCTGCATGTGTGTAAGGAAGAGATGAACAGATATGGTTTACTGAATCTGCTGTATCTCATCTTATGTGTCGTTCTATATTCATAAACACAAGGAAAAAGTCAAATGGAAAGATAAAACAACAGAAAATATATAAGATTTAAATTATTCTAGATGAACTTCACTTCCACATCTTCATGCTGTTTTCTTTTTAGTGGTAAATATGAGGGGTTTTTTTATAAATGTTGTCCAGAGGAGAATTTCAGGATGTTCTCTGAACAGAAGGTGTATATAGTTCTCATAGAAGTCACAACAACTTTTGCAGAGCTCAACAGAGAACATGTTTGGCACAAATTAAATATAATATTTCAGGAAAAAAGCCTTGTATTAATGGAGAAGCTTGGAGCGTGAAGAGTTTGGGGATACTTTGCTGCAGGCAGCTAATCATTACATAATCCACCATGAATGCTTCCATGTATCGGCGGTGCTTGAGGAAAATGTGAATTTCTGTAAAAGAAATTAAAGCTAAAGCAGAACTGGACCCTGCGTCACAATAACAACCCAAAATGTTCCAGTAAATCCGCTAAAGGCTTCAGAAATGGAAACTCAAAGCCCAAATATTGGTCTTATTGACCAATGTACTTGTACTTGGAAATAAAAGCAACCCTTAAAATTACAGCTGGAAGAAGAGACTTTTTTGGTTTTTATAATACCAAATTTTGTTAGCTCTTATTTAATGAGGTAACATAAAATATTATTAATGAGCAATACAATCTGGTGTTATTTCATATATAATTATGCATTAAATTTGGTCTAAAAGTTATTTTTCCCCAGAGATAAATAAAATATTCCATCATTTCCTTTAAAACATTATACTCCATTTCTATTTTACAACTGTTTTTTCTTTATCATTGTCCTAGTTATATACTTAAAATGCCTCTACAAAGTTTAGCATCTATGTGCAACAACTTATAAATGTTTAAGATATATTAATTTTTTAATTTGAACAATGTGTAAATAAAAGCTATTCTCACAATTTTTCTGCTGTAAATACTAAATAATAAATAAATATCTGAAAATATTTGCTATGCTTGCTTCATTTCTTGCAGACTCATGTCTATAAATCTTGAACTGTACATCTGAGTTTAAAGTAGCAATACATTGAAGTATTAAAGAAAATGCAAATGTTCTTTTTTCTTAATTTTGAGTTTTTGTTCTGTCAAAAGATTTGTATGCTAAAATAAAACTAGTGGTCTTTGGGTTTGTGACCCAGAAGTCGCTCATGCTTCCTGTAAACAATGTAAAGGTGACCTGACAAGGCCACATGTTACACTCCCATGGTCGTACATGTGTGGGTGTGTTTGTCTTTTTTGAGTGTGTGTTCAATCAAGCCTGTGTAACAGCATTATAAATCCAAACGTCAGTCTGTGTGTCAATTTGGTTTTGATATCCGTTAACAGATTTTAGTGGGTCTGGGAAATGAAACAGCTGGTGACCCCCCTGATGTTTCTTAGACCCATCGCAGACGCTGTCCATCAGCCAACACTCCTCCATCAATTAGAGTCCACTAACCTCTCAGTGTGTGTGTGCGCGCACGCGTGTGTGTGTGTGTGTTTATAGTGGGAGGAAGGGGGTGGTGAACGATGCAGTGAACCAGCTCAATGAAGCAGCACCGCTAAATTACAAATTACATTTGTGGGTCAGAATAGCAAACCCATTATTTGCACCTTCTCTTCTTTTTTTTGTTGAGGAAACAACGGGACAGTTTTAGAAAATTAGTTGCACTGGATTTTATTTACAAGCATTAGTGTAAAGGTGCTTTAATCTAAATACACACCATTTTTCATTTTGTAAAAACTGAAAAAAAATAGTTGTTGGGTTTTTTTTTTAACCACACTTTTCAGATTTTCACTCAATGCGCTTCTGCATTTGACTGCAACACAAACCCCTCATTAACTGTATAAAAGCTTATGATTTTAAAGTCACCATTTTGTTTCCTGTTAGCAAATTGCAGACAAACTTGACTATTTTACCAACCTCTAAAGGCTGTTGGTTGTACTGAATTTTATTTAGGGATATCAGCATAAAAGAGGCAACCCAAAAATATATATAAAAAAAACATTTTCCAGTTTTGTTGTTGTTGATACATTTTATAATCGTATAATTGTTCTTTCTGTTCACAAATTTGAACTGGCATGGTGGGAACTTTTGACACTTATTGTAAATTTAACCCTAATAGACAATCTTTATTTTAAGAGATCTCAAACCAGATCATCACCACAACCTTTTGAGGCTTGAGAGGAAAGAAATTACAAACCAAAAGGTCATAATTTTCAGAAAATGTCCTTCATTTTGTAGTTGAGATGTCAGGTTTACACATATTTTCACAAAAGCAAGGGCTCATTCTTAAATCTGGTTATGTCCTCATGGTGGATTATTATGGTAATCTGCTGGGTAAATGTGCCAACTTTGGGAATTTGGGAAGCATTTCAGTTCTTCCATCCATCCATCCATCCATCCATCCATCCATCCATCCATCCATCCATCCATCCATCCATCCATCCATCCATCCATCCATCCATCCATCCATCCATCCATCCATCCATCCATCCATCCATCCATCCTACACCAAACTGTGAAAAAAAATCTTCAGCAAGAGTTTATGTTTTCCTCCATTTCCCCCAATCTTCCTTCCACTCACATATTCCTCTATCTCTGCTAGACTGCGAAAATAGGATTTTCCTTGGAAGTAACTCCAATTATTATATCAATTCTTTCCTTCTGGTCCCTTCTCCTTCTCCCTCCCCCCTCTCCACCTCTATAAATAGAAATCCAACCCCATCTATACATTTGTTTACTGGTAACTCCCTCCGTAATTCACACCATCAAAGCAGAAATCCCCCAAGTTAGTTATTTTTCACATTTTGGTTAAAGTAGATGGAGATGCTGTTCAGAATCTGCAGCTGCAGCTCAGCATCTGCTGGAGCTCATGTTAAAGTAACACATCCCATCTGCAACCAGGTCACAGATTTTTTTTTTTTCTTGTTCCCTGCAGAAAACAATGTTTTCATTCATTGTTGCAGTTTGGTTTATAGTGAAAGACTTGAAATGTCCACATGTAACATTATTTTTTTCCCCCTGCAGTATTCCTTTTGAAACATCTTGAAACATTTTCTTTCAGGCCAGAAATGTTGCCAGTTTAAAATAATAACTTATGTAAGTATATTTATATCCTATCCTAATATAGTTCAGTGATATGGACAGACAAAATTTCATGCTCCCAATGAAAAACTATTTCAGTTATTGAGTTATTAGTCTTGACTTGGACTTGTGAACATTAAGTTCTCACAATTGAAAATATTCTTGATTGAATAAGATATGGGATTGGATACAAACAGCACAAAAATTAATATTGTTACAGCAAATCAAAGATTTAGTCCTAATTTCAAAGAAAGACTGGAAACAACATGCAGACCAACATAAAGGACAGCAAATTAAAACGATTCACACTCATTTTCATGGATGATCTGGGTAATTACTCAATTGACCTGGATTTGGTGCAAGGTAGCTGGGAAAGTGCAGCAATGTGTACAGCTTGAGTGATTTTAATATTTTTCTATCTCCTGAGGCGTTATTATTTTATTGTTAGTCTATATGACGTTTGTTTTGCCAGCCGATAAATCTTCTAACTAAATGCAGTCCAGAAGTGGACTTTTAAGTTTGTATTTTATCATACTTAGTCAAATACAGACACCACAAAAATCATATTGATCAGGAATATGTTTTTTTCTTTTCACCAGTATGATAAATGCTTTTTCTGATATCCATCTTTTTTATCCTGCACTGTCAAGTCCTTGCCTTGTAGAGTTTTAGTGCCTCTCTAACATTTCCTGATTTTGCCACCCTGCCCCTTTTTTACTCTCCCTACTCCTTTGGCTATAACTCTCTTCCCCGAAACCTACATTTGTGGCTGCATAAAGGTCAAAATATTTTTCATTCCAGTCATCTGTGGAAGATGGAAATGTCACCTGTTTTGTATATGAGCTTCAATAAACCCTGGATCTGAACTCCAAGAGTCATGCAAGCACAAGGTTGATAAGACCTGCAGGTTACGGTCTGGCCTGCTCAAAAGTATGTCCTTTGGCGCTCATTGATGGGTCTTTTTGTGTTTCATTGGGATTTCACACAAATTAAAATCTGAAACATATAGCAGCAAATCTTATATAATTGCAGCAGTTCTGTGAAAGCCTCGGAAATTTAGTAAGCTAAAAACATTATGAGGACAGAGGAATAAAGTCAATGAGAAGCTTAAAGCATTGTGTTGGCCTGTTTCCAAAAAATATGTGGTTTGTGTTTGAAACGTAAAATCTGAAAAAGTCAGAGGTGGTAATAAGACCTACAGGTGCTGTAGGTGAAAATACGAATCATGAAACAAAACCATGAAGATTTGTACTTTTTAAATGTGTTGAACTAAATTCCTAACATCTATCGTCTTGGCTTGCATGTTTTCACCTGATTACAAGATTACACAACAGTCAGCTCCATTCAGTGTGATTACAGTCGGGATTAGCATACAGAGGGCATTGATAAAGGCAGTGACACACTAACTACTCCTCTTCCTTTTGCTGTGAAAAGATAGAGCAAATCAAATATGTAGAAGTTGAAGAAACTGAATGGGAGAATCTGAAAAATCACGTTTGTATCAATGACATTTTAGACGAAAGACCCGTATAGAAAATGAAAAGCAGGAAATAAAAGATTTTTAAAAAGTGACAGATGCTGTAACATGACACACAAGCCCACTTGCCCTAGTACAGTCTGTGTAATGAGTTCTCTGTGAGGTTAGAGGCCATTTAATCAGTGTTGGGTTTCCCAACCCCTCATTTTATCATGATCAGATACCGCCTTGTCTCTGCAGGTTTTTTTGTTAAGTCGTTTAGTGATAACGCTATCAGCTTGTGTCGCCTAAGGCAAACGTTGCCCCCACCCACAAATAAAATACAAGGGCACTTTCCAAAGGGATCCACTCCTTAAAGACAGTGTGAAAGACACAATCAAATATCTTCCATCAGATTGTTGGTGGAGATAAGTTCATTAGGCAGTGAAGGGTAAGACGTTTTGCATCCTGTTTTTCAAAGTGCATCTTTCTGGGTGCTGTTCTGTAACTCCAGTGTTACAGTTGGGTGACTTCCACATAAATAGGTCTGTCTTTGTTTCTTGTTAACAATGGCTCTATAGATGTGGGTGTACTGTCTCCAATTTGAGGGTAGTGGATTGTAAAGTCTTTTTTTTTGTGTCGTGCATGTGTGTGTGTTTCTAGGACGCTTAAGTACAGTTTGCTCCAAATACTAAAATTCAGCATGTTAGCTCACTAATAGAAAAATGGTTGAACCATTGAACCAATCTGAGCCTTAAAAATCTCAAATGGTGAAGAAAACAATAGGAGACAATGGGACGAGGGAGCAGGCTAAATTGCCTCAAAGGGAAAAGTGGACTGTAAAAGGTTTCCCCCCACTCTTACCCCGTCAGCCTTCACAATCCATCTTGTCAGACAGTGACTGACGGTGGTAAACATGATACTTCAGCTGCCAGAAAGCGTGTACTGTAGCTGTAAAACGTTGAACCGAAGAGAAATGTGAAAATCTCCACTCATCACTTGTTTTTCTCACTTTACTTCCAAGCAGCCAGACTTTCAAGTAATCTCTTAAAATTATTTCTATCAATAGTTCTAAGAGGCTTGGGTGCTTTCTCAGTCATTTTAGCCTTTTTTTTTTTCCTCAAGCAATTTAAGTAAGTAACAGCACTTTATTTATATTGTACCTTTAAGGAGATAAAGAGGACAAAGTGCTTCACAAATAACTCTAAAGAAACAAAAGTGGATTTAATAGTGGATTTGAAAAGGTTTTTAGCTGGCCTTTAAAGGAAACCGTAAAGTCCTCTGATCCTCAAAGAAGACAGGACAGAGACTTGTCGCCACAAAAAAAAAAAAAAAATACATGTCCTTTTGTTTTCAGGGTCAGCAGAACCTGATCATAGGACCTCAGAGGACCTGATGGGGACATTTGAATCCTTTAGTCTTCTGACATAAACTGCTGCCTGTCCAAGAAGAGCTCTAAAAGTCAGAACAAGAATCTTGAAATGCTCTTTAAATTACACCAGGAGCCAGTTTAGTTTCATTACCTGTGAGAATTTAGATGATTTTGGCTGCAGCATTCTGAATGAAGTGCAGCTAGTCTAGAGAGGTTTGAGATAAACACGTGGAAAGTTACATTTAGCCATCATCTGTGATCTAAAATAAAACAGTTGGTGTTTGAACTATTACAATAGGCAGCTCTAAGCCGTTTTCTTAGAGGGGATTTCTAGGATAGCCCAACTCAGAGGGTTTGGAGTAGCTCTGTACTTTCATTGAGATTTTTTCTTTTTCCAAACTTTCATTCCTGCCTTTCTGGTGGGAAAATACTTTTTTTGTCATCGGAAAATAGACTGTCTTTAGTCAGAGGCTTCTTCAAATTTGCTGCAGCACGCACTGCTAAATGAGAGCTTTCCTGCCTGAATTTGAATTTATATGAGTTACAAAACATTTATTTTCCCTCTACGATCAATAAAGTATTTTTGAATTAGATTTTAAGGTATTTGCAGATTTTAGTTAGGCAGATTGAGCTGACATATTTTTTTGTACAGTAAATTCTTTTTATTTTGCAGATACCCCTTAATTAATTTAAAATCATTAAGATGACTTCTTGTAACAAAAAAGCCCAAAATGAAAATAGCATCTTTGCTAAACAATTAATCAATCATCAATTTTATTTATGCAACACCTAAACTCACTAAAAGCAGCTCAAAGTTCAACGATAAGTGTATGTAAACTTCTGACTGGAACTGTCTAATAACTTTGACTGATCAATCTCAATCTACAGAAATATAAATTAAGCTTTGAGTCTAAAGTTTGAAATGTTTATACAGCTCTTTGGAGGGTATTAATATTTTATTAACCATTTCCCACCCACCGTAAAATTTCAATTACAAGACTCATGAGTAGTTACAAAGTCAGCCTGCCATCGCTGCAGAACCCGTCATTTCCCCACTGTGAAACACTAAGCTCCTAACTGCTGCTGCTGTGCTACCAGCTGAGTAAAACATCAAGCGGGAACATCCTTATCTATCAGCACACACAGAGAAAAACAGGCAAGACATGGATGAAGGGACAAGATGAAAAAAGAAATTACAATAACAGAGTGTAAATGACACGTTCTGAAAGGAGGGAGGCAGGGAAGTGGTATGGGATGAAAGAGGCTTGCAGATCGAGGTAGTTGTGGACAGGAAAGCTCAGAGTGGGAGACAGCAACTAAACCTCAAAGTAAATAATAAAGTTGGCACAGGTGTTATCTGTTGATACAAGGTTTTGGATGTCACTTTTTCATCCTTTATATACCTGAAATATGGAAACAGCTGGCAAATTTTACAATGGGAAACAAAAAAACTCAAATTAAACACGCAGTAGATTTTAATCAGGATTTTATTGTGTCATTGTGCGCTACCTGACCCACTGCACTGGGAAAGATAAGGAAAAAAGTAAAAGTCCAGTTTAATCTGGAGTACTATAGCAGACTTCTGGAATAAATGCATTAAATACTAGCTCAGTCCATTTAAGGGGTTATTGATTCTTATGGCTAAATTACTTCGTCACGGTTTCCAGAGGCCTGGTAATTTACCAGTCATTTGACTGAGGTGTGCTGACCCACGGTGACATCGAAAACATGAAAGACATTGGCCCTTGAGGGCCCAACTTTGGACACTACTGGTATTGTATACCCTGGACAGGCGTGCAGTCTGTCACTGGGCCAACAGTGAGAAACACAAGTCAAACAACCATCCACATGACTGTCAGGAGGTGATTAAATTCTCCAGTCTAACTTTGAACATGAAATCTCTCAAAAAATTGCCAATCCAGCTGGGATTTGAACTCAGAATCATCTTACTGTCAGTTAAAGTTAATGAAAAAGTGGAAAAATTACTATAGACAATAGGACTTTGATATAAAGATTAAAAAAATAAATCCTGTTTAAAGACCAATAGCTACAATAAGTCATAAAGGTATAAATGTTATCTGTCTGAATTGGTATTTCAATATTCTTTATGGGTCTTATATCTTTTTTTGGAAAGGTGTGCTTAGTGTAATAATATTCCACTTTCTCTGGTTAACCCAAACAGCATATTCCTCTTAATTATATTAACTATATTATCATAGTTTCATCTCCACATGTACATGTACATCGAAACAAAGGCAACTCTGCCTGCGTTCAATCAGTGCATTATGAAGCAAAGCTTTCAATCATGCGATTTTCAATTAAATCCCCTTAAACACAAAACCTTAAATTTATTACTATTTTAGATATTTATTTCATTCAAAACTGAAATTGCATGATGCAATGTGAACCTACTGGAATGTTCTCTCACTTGATGATCAAGAAGGATTTTGATGTGACGCAGTTTACAGGAACCACAACAGCACTGTATCATTTAGCAATTTTGGAGCCTCTTCTTTTTCTTGTAGATTTCTCTCTTTATATAAACTGATAATCAAAGAAAGTATCTTTGAATTTTGCAATACAGAAAAATTTCACCCTCATCATAAATCTGAACTTAAAAACAACATAAATTAGATTTGCAAGTAATTTAAGGCATAAGTTCTCAAAAGTTTCAAAAAGGCATTTTTAATATTCTCCCTTTCAAATAACTTGCCTTTCATAGCACTTGAATATTTGAGTATCAATTAAAATGCAAAAGACTTCGAGCAATGAGTCTCATCTGAAACACCATGCAGTGTTCAAAACTACTGGATTTTTGCAGATGCTGTCTACAAGGTTTTCTATGCTTTAACACACCTGATTTAAATAAATGTGCTATTAACTGACTTCTACAGGGCCTGATCAGCCTCTATGGGGATAATTAAATCATTAGAATCAGGTGTGTTGGGACAGGGAAACATTTAAAACCATTCCGGGTAGCTCATGACAAGCAGCACTGTGTTAATCCATAATTCATATCTGCGTAACTCTGTTCAGGATTGTGTTAGACTGGTTTCAAACACCAAGGTCTGGCATTTGAAAGCCACTGGTCTTTCAAATCAATTTTAACCATTGCTGGTATATGAATGCAAATAATTTTGAAGAGAAAGTGAAGTATATGCATCCACTGACCAAAAAAGCCCTGGGAATTGGTGTGAATGATTTGATTTGTGTGATCATAAGAAGAGCAAAGGAGTTTTACCCGGTATATGAGGCGTGCGGACGGCCCGGCGGTGATATTGGTAAATAATGGTACCCACACATCTCATAAACATTTCCACTGACCCAAGACAAATGACACCAATGTATAATTATCATATTGTGTATCGGGCTTTATAGGACATCATGACATCTGTGCCTTTTGCCCTGACACAAGTCTTGGACTCCGTCCAACACCCCATGTCATCCACACCACTGTGGACGGCTGGCATCAGCTGCACTGTGGGTTAATTGTCCTCTGTGCACTGCCATTAAAAACCGAGCAAAGAGAACTCTGTTTAGTGATGCCACAATTGGAAAAGAAGGGTATTTTATTCATGTTCATGCTCGGAAATTAATCAGAGTTCTTCTTGGATTGTGCCTCCTGAGATTGTGGCGCTGTCTTTCAGTAAAGGAAAGCCCATCCATACAAGGTACTGGTATGTCATGGCGGTAACACAGAGAAGTCCTTCAGTCACCAAACACAACCCAAATCTTGCTCCAGCTGAACAGATTTAACTCTAGTTAGAACAGAGATGGAGACCAACTGCAAAAAGAGTGGAAATGTTAAAGTTTTGTAATGTCTAAATACTTTTATTTGGGTCCAATAAGATGCAACACTAATTGCACCGTGTCCCTGGACTGCAGGCTTCTTTATCCATTTGAATGGATGTTGTTACCCTGAATTTATTATTACATCCCGTTCACAAGATGACACCTGATATTGAATTCAATTGAATGAGGCAAAAATGTATCAAATCCAACAGTCTTTTTACTTAAACCCGCTTATCCTTGCAGGGTCGGGAGTGAGCTGATTACTAACTGTAGCAGTTACTGGCTGAGAGACAGGATTCATCTTGAACAAGTAATTTCATTTAAAGATTTTTTTTGATTGTTTTTTTTTTTTATTGTTTCACAATTTGTTTTAAAGAATCTGAATCAGAGTACTTGTGTATCTCAAAATATATACAAAAAAACATGATAGGAAATTTCATTTATTTAAATTACTGGGCTCTGCAAAACAATTTAGAGGTTTCAAAAGTCTCTAAATTGTTGAGTCACAGTTTGTTACATAGCAATCCTAAGCCAACTCCAGCTCCTCACCTGTCACCACTGCTGGAGAAGCCAGCAAAACAGGAGACCTTTAATTATGATTTTTTTTCCGCTTATAGCTTATGAAAACATAATGTTGCATTAGATTATTACATAGAAATCTAACATTTTTAATACTGAAATTTGGGTTTAATAAAGGTGTATTTAATACCTGCTTAAATATTGTTATTTTGAAAGATATATATGTTTAATATGACAAATGAGCCTCATCAGAAAGCATATTTTAAATTACTGAGCAGTACCTGTAGAATTCTCCGGTCCAAGTTGAAGCAGTCTACATATTTTGTTAAATTTTAAAGTGTTCCTTATTTCAGAAGACTTTTTTTTTCTTAAGAGAATAAAAGATTAATAAATCTCAAACTATGGCACCTTTCTTTCTTTGCAGTCTCTGTGTTTTGTGAACGAACTAAGGAGTCAAGGGGGTTGAAGTCAACCTCCCTGTTACTTTCCACTTCATCGCCAAATGCATTAATCCCAGCCTCAATTCAGCTGCTGTGTGAGTGTAAGCTGTAATGGCTAAAATGCGAGATGTAGAAACTACAGATGGTATGTTTTGTCTTTTATGAAAAGGCGAACAACAAATACCAGTTAAGGATGGGCATATCTTAGGTCTTAAAAACAGAGAGACTTTCCTCACACACTGATAGCCTATTGGGATCCATAACACTGTGTCCAAACAACTTGTGTTTGTGTGCGTGTGCTGTCGTGTATTTATTCGTCCTTTCCTGGCACTTCTGCGTCCTTGCTAATAGCTGAATTGACATCCTGCAGTCTCCACAGGCTGGACTGCTATTATCACTACTGAGCTCTATACCCACGCAGGCACAGAGACGATTATCTCTGAGTATGTCAGTGTAGCCCGCGTTAACCATTGACACTCATTTCCTGCGGTTTCCCGTGGAATGTGCTTTAGAAATAATGCTTATCGACGAGGCTACACAAAGTGTGATTGTGTGTTGTGCATATTTGCATTCAGATTAGTTTACTTCCTCTATCAAAGACAAGTTTATGTGGGAGAGATTCAGAAAGTATTCACTTTGAATGGCAGCAAGACCCCAAAAAACACCATCTGCAGAATCCCTGGAGCCTCACAAAGTCAACAGGTTACTGTGCACGCTGGCCCCCAAATAAAAAAGCATATCCAACACGCTGACGGCTTCCAACTATGCCCTGAAATTTTGTTTGACTTTGTGACACTCAACCACCTGCACAAACATTTATTCAAAGGCAGAAGCACAAATGAGGAGAGGATGATGGATGCAGAGCTGCTGGTTTCCCCTGAGATCGTAAACTTCTCCATGTGGTTTTCTTTCCTTTTCTGATTCCTAAAGCTTAATGTTGTGCTGCAGTGTGACAGACTTAGAGAAGTCATTCTGTTTTACCTAAGATTTTTGTCAACATTTATTTAACTTCTGAGTACTTATACATTTTGATTTCATAATAATGTGCATAAGATTTGATGGAATAAGAAGCTTCGGTGGAGCTTTTATTTTTCTACTTTATGCAATTAGTGCAGAGTTTCACTCAAAGGGACTAATGTTGCTGGAGTTTATTTTGGTCCCTCTGAAAAAACAGAAAACGGGAATTTTAAAAATGTGGAACTGTTCACACATTGGCGTCCTAGTAAAACTACGTCCCACAGTTAAACTCCCAAGTGAAATGTTCATTCAGGTTTTCACCTCTAGAGAAAAATAAATAAAATGTATATCAAATGTGAAAATGTGACAACCAAAACAGACAATAGGCAGACTGAAGAGTTGAAAAGAGAAATTATGGAAACGGAGATTTTAAATCAAGGGATCCTTCATCGTGTGAGTCAAACCAGAGGGAACCAAATAGCTTCAGAGTCTCCTTAAGGTGTGGACAGAATGGGTCTTACTTGATGAAAAGCCAACCAAGAAGTTCTTCCCTTGACGCAAAGCAGGGATCAACTTTCTCTCGCCTGGTTTCACAGCTCTGCTAAAAACACACCCTCACATGTTTTCATTAAGATGCCAATGGGCTTCATTTCTCTCCCTACCCGTTGCTGAAAGTTGAAGTTCAGCTAAATTAGTTTAACTTCAACAGATTAATGATGAATCAGAATCTCGATCATGATGATGATGTAAACCTTTTGTGAAGATAACCAGGCAAGATGAATTTTAAACACAGGGGCTTGCAGAGCTATTAATACCTCCTGGACTTATAGTTGACTTGTACTATCTGTCCTTTCATTGTTAGCTGATGGATTAATCAGTTTTCTGTAACATGTTCTCTGTCTCAAAAGTTGTATTTTACATGGATACATAGAGCTGATGTGCCTTGCCACAATTTTTGTCCAGGTCTGGTTTGTCAGTTTGTTTTACAAATTATTCTCTTGAACCTCAAGTCAAAAGCAAAGCCTGATTTTCATTGGTTGTCAGAACATTTCTATGCATTGTTAGCTGTGCCAATTTCAGTTTTTTCAGTTGTTTGTGTTAATGGCTTTTTGGTCATTAACACAAACAGTTTTATATGTCTGTATACATTGAAGTTTGTGGTTGTAATATGACAAAAAGTTTAAAAAAAGAAAGTTAAGGCATTTTAATGTTTTTGTAGTCCAAAGTACGATGGGACTCAAATGTTTTTGTTTTTTCTATAAAAGTTCTGCTGTCAGATTTTCTAAAGAAAAGCTTTTCCACATCATGATGCTGTCGCAATGGGGATGGTAGAGATTTATGGACTGATGCTTAATAAAAGTTAAAAATTTTGAATATTTTATGACCAAACCTCTCCACAACTTTATGCCTGACCTTTTGGTGTTTTCCTTGTTCACTAAAATTCTCCAACGATCTTCTTAGGACTTTCACAAGTCATCTAGGTTTGTATTACACCACAATTTGACTATTAAATAGTCATACATTTGGGGAGGTAAGGTTTAGAAATTCAATTTATTTGAAAAGCATTTATGATTTTCCTTCTGAACTTTCTTCCGCTGGTACATCATGCAAAATCTCGTCCAGAAACCCCCCAAAAACAAGAGCTGCTTTATAGAAAGAGTCAGGATGAAAAGAGCAATTAAAGAAATCTGGACTTGTAAAGCTAAATGAACTGTATTAAAATCTAAATGTTTCATAAAACATTAATCAGAATTTAGTTTTGATATCAGCAGCTGTCAGCAGTCTTCACTAGAATACAGAGCTGACAGTAAAGAGCAGCAGCATCTCTGTGTGACACTCTTAATTGGGATGCTGATGATTTCACTAGTTAATTCTGGGAAAGCCTGCCCACTACTGCATGGAAAGCAGAAAAGATGTCAATGACTGGAAAGTCCTATTTTGCAGCAGTTTTATAAGGTCAGCACTGAGTAAAGGAGTGGAAAGTAGAACTGCTCAGTGTTGGCCTATACCTAAACTACAATACTAGGCAATTTTGATTATTTCATTTCATCTCCACTGAAAATATTGTGTATTTTCAAAATCTGAACACTCCATCAGAATCTCAAAAAGCAAGAAACTTCTCTTGTTTTAAACATTTAGTCAAAGTGAGACTAAGGTGTCAGACATTACGTTGATCATGTGACTTCTGTGTGCTCTCATCACCTGACAGATTCCAGGAGACCTGGTGGATTTAGTTTCAGTGCAAAGAGGCAGGAAGGAAGGCAGCAAGAAGGGTGAGAGTAAGAGAGATCCTGGTTCCAGAGGTCACAGGAGCAGAGAGACCCAAGGAACAAGTTAACAGCTACTCCAGTAATGTGTCACAGAAAAATAGCTTCAGGGCCTCAAGAGACCGGAAAATACCCGACTGGTACATCACACATAGCTGTACCTTTTTAATACTGTAATGTAGTCCTGTAATGGTAAAATCAGCTGTCTTTCTGTGAGTACCATATCACATATCACGGTCCAGTCTGAAAATTTTGTGTCACAAAGTTCAAGAGACTATAAATAATCTTCACTCGATGTAAAAACAGTATCAGCTATGTTGTGATTATCTTCTCTGTCATAAAGGAGTTTGTAAGGGCTTTTCTTCCCACGAAATCCGGGTGCAGGTCTTGATTTTGTTTTACTGAGTGGTCAGTGGTGAGTTCAGCCGTGTCATTATGGCCTGTATGTGTGTACATCTGCGCATAGATGTGAGCAGGGTGTGCCCTGGGAAGGCAGAGCTAGGGCCGAGGCGGGTTGGGTTTGTCAGACCGCAGAGCTCTGGTGCTGCTAAAACACACCTCCCACTGACGGACTCCCTCCATTACACCGCTGAGGAAACGGGAGCAGGCAGTGGGAAGGAGCCCAAGTGTGTGAGCAGCTATAATGACAGAGCCAAAATCTGGATCTCTTCTGAGTAAAAGAAAAAAATCTCATCACCTTATTATGTAAACCAAGTTTATTTTAATTCGCTGTGTATTACTCCACCTCTTGTTCAGATCCTGTTTCCCACCGATCCATGTGCCCTTGGCAGAAAGCTTTTCTGCTTTTTTTTTTTTGCCTTGCTGGCATGTGCTGCCATTATAAATGTGGCGATATATATAAAAACCATCACATCCTAGTGCAAAAGCTTGTTATTGAAAAATGTGTTGTTTTTTTTATTGTCATGTTTCCAATGAGTGAATTTAGTTTTGTGATTTCAATTTATTTTATGGTTCCTAAACACTAACGTTACCATTATAAGGACTGTTCTGCATGACTGGTCAATTTGTCACTTCTAATAAGAAGTGACAAATTTGTCCTTAGTTTGTAAGATAGATAATTGGCTACAATAACTGTGTGTCTTTTACAAATGTCTGCAAAACGTTGTCGATATTATGTTATGTTGAAGAAAGCACTTTAACAATTGTGGTGTTTCCATTAAATAAGATTTTTAAGACTGCAATTAAAATCACAAGTGAGTAAGTTCATGAGATAGTCATTAAAAAATATGTCGCACCATCATCCTCCTTTCACTTCCTGCTGTCTTCTTCTTTATTTTTGCCAGTAGTAACATTCGGTTTTTGCTCATGCGACTTGTGTGATATAAAGCGTTTCCATTGCATTTTTACACATTATATTGGGATTTTGTGTGATGGGAAAAAGTAGTGCTTTAGAAAAGAAAAGTGGGGAAACTGAAGACATTTGGCTGGAGTTCAATGTTGTTTTTAAGGCCTGAAATCTCCATTACCTCCCCAAATGTATAAACTATAAAATAAGACACTTAAGTTGAGGCAATAGATTGTTAGGAGTGATCTTCTTCCAAAATGTGATTTTTTTCACAATTCCACACCTTTACTTTGAAATCTCTAAACAAAATATAGCTTTAAGCACACTTAGGATTTTGAACAATATCCCAAGCTTCTTTTGGAGCACTGTTCAGTCTGCTACTACAACTAAGGAGTTGTTATAGTGGTGGCAGCATTGTGCTGTGCGGATGCTTTTTAAAAAAAAAAAAAAAAAAGAAGGTACAGGATACAGGAAAGCTGGTCAAAACTGGTGCAAAGATGACTGGTACTAAATAAATTGTAAGTTTGGAAGAAAAACTATTTGAGGTTGAAGCTAAAGCTTCAATGGAATGATTCAGACCAAAGCATATTTACGTATTAAATGGCCTAATCAAAACCTCCGCCAGCCTGACAAAACTTGAAAGCTGGTGTTCCTGCACACTCTATATGAATAAAGTGAGTTTGAGTTAATTGCAAAGAAGAAAGGGCAAAATGTGGGTCTCTGTATGTAACATAGACATCCCCAGTACAAAGCATTGATCAATGTGGACTGATTGCCCATAAAAACGTTTTGAAATAATTTTTTTACATTATAGCCCAACTTCTTGATGGAATCTGAAAGAGATACAGTAAAGTTTGTGGCTATGAACAAAAAATAATATAGTTCAAGGGGTATGAGTACATTTGAAATGCAGCGTACAGAATGAAAATGAACGATATGTTATATGAATATAGAATCCAGATCAAAACAGAAGAAACTAAAGAGTAATTTTAAAAAATAGGGGGGAAAAAAGTCGGATGAAGGTATAACGACGTGTAGGATGTTGAGAGGTGATCAGGCGCAAAAGAGACAAGAGGGAGATGAAGCTGCTCTTTAATCAGTGAGGGGCCACATGGAGGCGGGCTGAGATGCCCACTGTAATCCGATACACGCTCACGAGCGCACGGCGTGCACGCGCGCCGGAACAGGGTGAACTGAGTGAGCAGTCCCATTTGCTGCCACAAACCTGGAGGAGACCGGAGGGGAAGGAGCGCGCTGCCGGAGCCTGCCTGCCGGGAGACAGACACACAGAGGCACACGGGCTGCTGCTGCTACTGCGCGTAAAGAGGAGGAGCGGAGGGAGTGGACTGAAGAGCAGAGGGCTGCAGCGGAGAGACGCACAGCTTTCAAGGAGGAGAAGAAGTAGAGACGAACCACGTTTATTTTCTCCGGAGCAGTTTTACGCACGGCAACTGGATCTGCGCCTTATGAGAAATACATTTTTCATTGGTCTGAGAAATAACTGCTGTTGGGGCTGAACATAAAAAGGGAACATTAAAAATGAGAACCTGCCCTTTTTCAGTAGAGTTGTAAACGAAGGCTTAAAGACATGTTTGAAGACCATTTTTTGTTTTAAATTTTCGTTCTTATTTTCTTACACTCCTTTTGGTGCGACTTGATCACCAAGTTAGATTTTTGTTTCTTTTTCATTTTAATTTGAGTGTCTCTTCTGTCCCAGATCTGTTCCAACACACGTTTTGACACTCTATGGGACATCCTCACCCGGACTGTGCGCACCAACATGGATTTCGCTGGGATAAAACCGTGTTTGCAGTTCAAATCCTACAGACTTGATGCTTTTGTGCTGCATTAACTGCGGGTTTCTGTCGAAAAGAAGCAGTGACAATAACTCACATGAACTGTGTAAAAGAGCCAAAACCGTATTTCTTGGAGAGCCGCAACCCGGCGTTTGGATTGTGATTGTTACTCCTGAAGGAACTGTGGGAAAAGGACGGGAAAGTTTATTACCGGAACACTTTATTTTTAATACAAACCAAAAAAACAAAAACAAAAACAAAAAAACAAGGAGAGTGTTTTTCATTTTTCTTCTGGTTTCTCGACACCTTGAGGGAAAAGATGGATTCATGTTTATGGTTGTGTGGATGTATTCTGCCGCTTCTTTTGCCTTCAGCTGTAAAAGCTGACGACGGAGGTAAGTTTGACACCTTTGTCTCCCGCGTAAATCCATGTGCCTCCCTCGGGTTTACAAGATGATCTAACCGCTCTTTTGAAAAGGAGTCATGAGTTAACAGACACAAGACAAAACAAAAAACTCCACTGCGATCTGTGAGGTGTCAGAAAAAGTCAGTTGTGATTAAAATTCATTTCCTACAACACAACAACCTCCACCTCATTTAAAATATGTTTTGTCTATTTAGTATTGAGTGCAATTAAGAGGAAAGTCGTCCATTTTTTTTGTCTCTTTCTGTTCCAGTGCAAACAGTTTGCACCGCTACATCATGGAGTAATAGAAGTAAAATCTCGACAACAGTCATCTGTGATCAGTTATCTGAATAACCTGTAAGGCTTGATGCAGGATTAGTGGGAGGCTGGTTGTTTCCGTCCGCTCCTGCTCTCAGCGCGTCCAGAAATGGATTGTGCGCTGATCTTGAATGGCATCGTCTTCCATCTAATTGTTAACTTAAATCCCTCGTTTTAGTCGGGTTCTCCGGTGTCACCGATAATATAAACCAAATCCAAGATGATACAGCCAAAGGAGCGAGTGACGCTGTCAGCGTCGACATCCTGATCAGAGTTTTACGTCCTCATTTGTGCGGACTCGACCTTATTGCTCGAAAGTTATCCCAAAAGTCTGAAAACTGAGCGCAACTTTCTAAACTTAGTTTTCAAATCTGGAGCCACTACATTAATTTTCACAGCCAGGTCTGCAGAGAGGTGCTGGTGAAGCTGGCTGGTTTTACTGTCTCCTTCTGGCGGGGTCAGCTGAGCTCCGACACTGTTTGTCTGGTTTTCAAAGCCAGTTCGACTCTTGAATTTCACTTTTTTATGCACAGTCGTTTCTGAGAGGCACAACCCAACCTCTGCTTATCAGACACCGAAAGTACGTGCGTGCATTTACCGTGCATCTTCACGTGTGCATCGTTTTACGCACAATGAATTTTACGCACCAGATTTCCAGCTCCGAGCAGCTTTGCTGTGCACATGATACCAGATCAGGAGCTGCTCGTATTTGTCGCTCTGCTTCTACAGGTGTGAACTTTTTAAGCGCTTTCAAGTAATGGGGAAAAATATATCAATGCAGCGGGGAATTTAAAAAAATACTACTGCTTCATTTGAGATTACATATGAGTAGATTTTTATCTATTTGGTGATAAATTTGAGTCTTTCCAAAGGGACTCTTTATGATGACGCTTTCAGGTTCGTGTTCGTAACTATGGAGAATCAAGTCTGTTATTGTAGAGAAGAACCTTTTAGTATTTCTGAAGGTTTCATTGGTTTAATGAAACATCTGTCAGAGGAACTTTTAAGCATCTGAAAACTGAAAACCCTGTCTGTCAAATGCTGTTTATTTATTTGAGTTAGTCAAAATTTACTTAATCCCTTAATATGTTTAATGTATTAAAACTCATCTGTTTGATATAAATGTCTTATTTTCTCACCATGCTCAGATATAAAACATTATTATCAACCCACAAGAAAAAAAAAATTAATATATTCTGTTCTTCTGTAAAAGACCTGTTGTTTAGAGCCTTTCTGACTGAATTAGAGAATTAGAGATGCACAAATCCTGCTTTTACTGACCGGTTCTGATTTTGGGGTTTGCCTCATTTTGCCTCGATTTGACGCGATTCAGATCTTGTTTTCTAAGTACTGTAGCACAAAAAGATCACAAATACAAATACTACACAAAAGGGCTTTGAATCCAACTCGGGGGAAAAGGACTTTCTCGGTGGTTTGTGACACTTATTACTCAGCATGCTTTTGACTGACGTGTGTTAGGCTGAGCTTGTGCTTGTTGTGGATACATTTAAAGAACAGGGTGGGGGAAAAAACTGGTTTCTCGTCTGATGCCGATCATAAAGGTAACAACGGCCGATTGCTGGCACACTGACTACAACTGGAAACAGAATATCTGCTGACATCAGATGAAACTTTTCCCTGTAGCTTCCCTCCAGCTCTCCCCCCGTGGCACTCAGTTGAGCATCCAGATCTTCTGCAGGATGAAGCTTCCTCAGCACTAAACTTTTAAAGTTGCCTTTCCTTTGCTGTTTCCCGAGAGATGAGCGAGGAAGGCACAGAGAGACGTAGAAGTGTATATATAGATATATATCTATATATGTATATATTTCTATGTAAATGTAAAGCAGGAGGCAGGGGGAGATGGAAGTACAGAAAAGAGGAAGTAAGAGACGGAAACAGATACGGGGAAGCAGCAGTAAAGATGCGATCCTAACGGAAGAGAGATTTTTAGCCTCGCTGTTTGATCCTGTTTCTTCATTCCGTTTGATCGCAGCTGCGCCTGGAAGGGAGATAAACGGACATAATTGGCCACTCAAGACCAGCTGTCTGCCTCTATAGTGTCTCCACTGAAATATGCTGGATGATGAAACAGGATCACCGCCATGCACAGTGTTAGAAGTGCTCCAGCAAATTGCCCACAGGTAGAACTCAGGCTTGAATTATGTTATTAATATAATTGACATGATTGCTCCCACCCAACTTAGAGCCATTTTATAAGTCTAAAGTGGACGGGAGCAAGTAACTCCACATACATACATGGGTCTTATATTGCAAATCGGATGTTTCATCTGTTTTGAGTTGTTTTATTCTTGTATTGCATCTGTAAAATACCCAAAGCAATTTTTTGCTGCTGCTTGAGGCTTAAGGAAAACCTGTATGATCAGTGTTTAATATGACCTCAAGGTTTAAACCTACTTGTGGGTTCAGTTTGTTATAATTAATTATTACATCAGGCTGAGTCAGAGGGCTCCGTAAGCCATCAATAAAACAAATTATCCATTTCACTTGTTCGCCTAATGAGCTTTTGCCCATTTTAGTGCCCTGCCACAAACATACAGTGCTTTCCCAAAGACACCGTTTATATATTTGCCATGTTACAGACACCAACTGAAGTGAAATTTTGTGGGATTTTTAAGGCTTTCAGTGCCAAACTGGTGTTATTGCTCAATTTGGGTTTGGATTTGTCTTTGTTCTTTGCTTTGGTTCTTCTGGCTTGGGGTTATTTTTGTGTTTTGTTCTGATTATTATGATAGTTAGCCAATGTTGTTGCCTTTTTAACTCATGTCCTCTCAGAGCTTCTGTGAATTCAGTGTAACACACCTGACCATGGTCCCACTAATGGCCTTCCGAGCATTTAAAAATCCCTTTTTTTCAGTCAGTTCTTTGCCAGTCCTCTGTTCTGTTGCAATGCATCCTGTTCCTCTTGTGTTTCTCACTGGTTTTGATCTCATTTTTTGTGTTTTGCACATGTGCTAGTAAATTTGCTTCATTTTGTTATTCCCCTAAAATTCTCCAACTGGAATGATTTATGACAAGTAGCGTATAATTGTGAAGTGGAATGAAAAGGATGGTTTTTAAAACTATGCAAAACAATCTCTTTTTTTCAATACCAGTTTTGCACATCTAAAGACTGAGATTTCAAAATTATCTTTGGAAATAAAAACAAACTCAATTAGTGTGCATAAACAGCAGTGGGCCTTTTCAATGCATGAATAGTTTCAGATGTTCTGCACCCTAACAAGATTGCTTTAACCTGATTTAGCTCTGTCCAACTTCCAGTAAACTCTAATCAACTTCTGTGCACCTACTGTGTGATGCTGCCACTACTATATGCCACAGCGTTCTTGTACAATGTCAGTTTAGATGAGTGTATAGCTCTGTGAGGTATGTTCATGGCCTTAGGTATTGTTTTATAGTCTGAACCTGCTTTAAAATTCAGCTCCACATTATCTCTGACCTGTTTTCATGATGCTGTAATCTGCTGCCACTTATTAAAGTTTTATTTATAAATCACATCAAAGAGCTTGACTAATTTTCCAAATTTTTTACAAATCTTCTCCACTTTAAGCTAATTTTCACTCAAAGGTCCAGTAAAAACATTGACATTTGGAGATTTAATGGATAAAATGTGGAATAGTTCAAAGACATGTTTGCTTTCTCACATCACTTCATCCCCTCAGAGTTTAGCTGAAAATATTGAAAACATTCCAGCTGTTTGAAATGAATTTGGATAAATCATTTTAATAACTTTTGATTTAAAGAGGGCATTTAACACGGTAAATGAAAATATGTTCCACATAGACAATTAACAGGTGAAATTAGAAGGCGTTTCTGTATGCATTGCATATTTCCCTGGATATCTCGCAATTTTCTCTTGAGATGTTTTTCATTACGGCTGCATTGTCAGACGTGTTGATTCACAGGTGCAGAGGGTAGGAAGGCATAAAATACAATCTATTTACAATGACTCACCTGGAGGAATTGTAAACTTCACTCCCAGCAGAGCGCACTGAAACAATGGAGCAGTAAAAACAGAGCGTGAGGGAGGGAGGAGAAAATATAAGTAGCGAGAAGAATCTTGAGTGTTTCAGGGCATAAAAGAGGGAGGTAAAGGGAAGAAATGGAGGCAGGGAGAGAGGAAGAGAGAGTGGGAGTATTATAGGGCGTTAGAGTAACAAGAGGAGAGCAGCTGGGTGTGAAGCAGTAGTTGAGTGGAGCCACCTGCAGTAAACCAATCCAGATTTATTCCTCTCCTCTGCTGAGCTCAGGAGGGTTTCTGGCCAAGGGAGGGCATTAAATACACTCTGATTATGATGTATGGAAGGTGGAAGACTCAGATTTATGCCTAAACATACAATTTAATTCACATTTTCATCCAATGGATCCTATTATTTACAGGACTACTCATTGTATTGTTTACAGGCAGAATTTTCTTTTTATATAGTTTTGTCATTAAGTATATTTTTGCAGAATTGAGAAAAAAAAACATTTCTACATTTCAGTGAAAATGGGGTTCAGGTCATTCTCTGCTATAACTGAGCGAGCAGGTGACTCTTTGCTGGAGACTTTCCTTGGATTGTGGTTTGATTATCCTGAAGGAAGCAGGTGTTTTCCATCAGGTTTCAGGATTAGCAGTTATTGCTTTTCATATGTTTTTCTCAAATAATGATTTTACAAAGATTTATTTTCTCCTATTTTCCTGAAGTCACATTCAGGCAGCCTAAAAACACTGAGAAAAGCCACAGCTTTTTTGCCCAAACCATGTATCCATGGTATGTAGCTTTTGTATATGGCAACATTCACATAGTAGAGAAATGCGACCAGACTCCAATTATTTTTTTGGCCCTTGTGAACCATATCCAACTCGATCATTCAGAGCGGCCCAATCTTGATCTTCTTACCCCCAAAAATATGACATGTGTCACTTTCATACGTGGTACTAAATTAGATGCATATTCAACAGCTTTAAGAATATCTGCAGTCTAAATGGTCATTGCACTTTTTATCCAACTTGTACATCATTGATGTGACGTGTCACGATTCTTCACCAGAAGTAGCCAGATGTGGTAAATCCAGATGTAAACAAAGGGTGAAACGTCATTATTAGTTGTGCTTTTGTTTTCTGCTCTCCTGTTCTTTTGTTTTGATCTTGTGTGAACAATGACAGCTTTCGTTGTGAAACAACTTGATCCTCAGATGATGACAGCGATTATTACTTCTAAACAGTGCACTGATGTGTGACGTCTGCATTCTTCTGCCCATTCGGGTTGCTTTGGGTCATAAATGGCTTTTGGATTCCGTTAAAAAACCCGAATTGACCACCTTTACTGATTGCCTTTGAGTTAAAGAACCATCATCGACAGAGTTCATCTTTATTTCTGAGCCCTCCCCCCTATAAAGGGAGCTAATTTCAGTGACTTGTGTCTGAAATGCTGTTTCCTCTTTTATGACCCAAGTTGAGGGCTAGAATGTAGTCCAGCCTGTTAAATGGAGGGCATCACTTGGTGGCTCAGTGCTTTATTCACCACCCGCATTACAGCAGAGAAGGCATCAATCGTCTATCCATCTCCAACTATCACCCGTGAACAAAATGCCCAGATACTGAAACGCTTCAATGCGATGCAGTGACTGACCCTGGCGGGAGCATTGCTGCTCATTTCACACCTCTCTGCTGCTTGTTGAAGGTCATGGCCTGATGACACCAGCGGATGAGGTGAGACCCTGAGGTTCCCAGCGGTGACCAGAGTCCATGCATGAACAGCATAAACAAAATGGGTGATAAGAAGGAACCATGATTGGGACCAATTCACAAGACACAGGTCTTGGTTTAATAAGAGAAGAGTGCTCTTTCAGTCTTCTGAAATAATATTGACTAATAATGTAGGGGGTCTGGAATTAGAGGGGGTGTTTTAGTAGCATCAACAACGTAGTTCACAAAGAGTGAATAAAATTTAAGCCAATTATCCTTTGGCACATTTCTCTCAGTGTTTCTCTCATGTAAAAAAAGAGAAAGGACAATTAGGGTGTCCAGCAGGATGTTCTAATTACAGTTATCATGTCATTAGTAAACTGTTAGCATTCTCGTCTGTTTATTGGCCATGTGTAATCACTATAGTAATTATAGAAAATGGGGAGAGCAGCGCGACGAGTTCTGTTTGTCCACTTGTAAAGAAAAAATATCCTCAGATGGCAGCCGAGATCACGCAAATCCTTCAAATTGGGATATTTGCCTTTTCCTCGCTTCTTCAAAACCTCCGCACACAAAGAAGAATGTTTGTGTAATCGAGTCTGTGCACAAGCCAAGTCCCTGGAGAGTCGGCAGGGTGGTGCGAGGCCACAGGTTGTTTTCCTTTTTCTCTCTCTCTTCACGCTGAATCATCTTGTTGTTTTCCCCTCCTTTCACGCCACTTCACTTCATCTCTAATAGCGCTCTCTGCCTCTTTTTCCACACATCTCTCTGTCAGTGTTTTCTCCCTCACCCCGGCTTAAGAAAGCTCCCTCACCTCCTGTTCTTCTCGTTCCGACACGGTGGGAAATCTCTTTACTGTTTCAGCCGCTCTTTGTGTTTTTCTCTTTCTGCCTATTCTCTCTGACTCTGTCAATCTATGTTTTCTCACACTTGTTGGAAATCCATTCATGCGATTTGTTAGACTCTCTCATTCATACACTTCTGAGAAGCCTGATGTGGAGCATTTAGCACGCTGCCTTCAATCTGATTCCAATCACTTAAAGGAGAACACCAGATAAACCATTCGTTGATGTTTGCATATTCTTTCCATAATCAGGATCCAAGAAGAATAGGAAGGCGATAGCAGGCTGTATGCTAATGATTGGAATCAGAACTTGAATTTTCAAATAATACGACATCTCACTGAACCATGTTCATGACATCTAAAAACTTCTGTAATCACAGACATTTTCATCATTTTTCACATGCAAACTATGTTTTCCCTCCAAGTTTTCTTAAAAGAAATGGCTCAAAACATTTTCTATGAGTTTTTGTTTAATCATGAAGTCTATTAGTAATACATCCCATCTTTGGTAAAATGTATATTACACAGGCAGCTTGAACATAAATGTTAGTGAGTAGAGTTGTTTTGTAGATTTTTATTAAGAGTCTGTTACCATTTAAGCAGACAAGAACAAATTACCCATTACAAATCTGTGAGTTTGACTGTTCTAATAAGTGCTGTCACTTGTTTTCAAAGCAATTTTGGTACTGAACTTGTAAATATCACTGTTTTTTTCTCATTAGAGTGTCATTTTGGATTAGAAACCCCTATAACTTGAAAGGCTTAGTCCTCTGCCAGTATTTTTTTTCTCCATTACACACTCAGTTTTATTTTTTATGACTCATTTTGTCTCCCTTTTCCCCCTTGCTGTGTTTAGTCTTAGATCCTTTGTAGTTTTCTCCCTGTCATCATTCTCTGTCTTTAATCCACACTCACTCGGTAGGTTTCCACTGTGTGTTAAAGCAGAACACCTGGAGAACACAGCCCCACCTGTTAGTGTGTGTTTGTGTCTGTGCCAGTATGTGTGTGTGTGTAGGTTATTTTTTTGTCCAGTGGGCTTTTTTGAGTTGCTGACTTTCTCCTTTTTGTTGATGAGAGACAGATGTTCTTGGATTACTCTCCCTTTCTGACATTCATCCTCCTCTGACTTCTTTTACTTCTTTTTTAGCCTCTGTTATTTTTTTCCTCAAATTTTATATCAAACTTATGTTATAAGAAATAAACTTTTGAAAAAGAATTTAGCTCTTTCAAATTTTCTAACATTAAAGCTACATATTTCAGTTTATGTCATTCAGTGTTTATGCAGCATATCAACACAAAGTTGCACATGATCAGGAAGTTTTATTTTTTTATATTAGAACTTTAAAAAGTGTTTTGTGCATTTCTGCAACAGCAATTGTCTTGCAAATTTTGAACGTGTCTCAACTCCAGCAAACATAAATACAATGGCTAAATTCTGCTAATGGGTCACTGCTTTGATACTATCCTGCATCTTTAGGCTGCAGGGCAGAATTAGAATTATTAGGACTTTAACCATTACTTTTATAGCCAATAGCTGTTTTGTTTAAGTCCATCCATTTTCTATCTTCCTTGCTAGAGAATTGCATTTCCACATAAAAGTTTGCAACTCTACCAAAAAGTTAAGTTTTGCTTTGATCTGTCCAACAGTGACCAACTGTTTCTTGGTATTTATTCATTTGTTTTGTACTATTTCCATTTTCAGAAGATGGAGTTAGAGTTCAAGTTTAAAGTTTATTTGTATAGAACATTTCAGCAACAAGAGTGCTTTAGATCATGAAAACATCATGCAGTCACCAATTGCAAAACAATCAATAAACATTATATTTTGTCAAATGCCATCAATACACATCAACTATGTTGATCAGTGGTCCATTTACTACTAATCAGATGCAAATAAAAGCTGAATGTATGGCACCCTTTAGGTTTTTTTTTTACAAAATAAAAGCTAAAGTACATCAACATGTACTTTCCAGTTCATAGTTATGAGGTAACTTGTAATATACCTATGATATTAAATCACTTTGAAGTTTGTGGTTGTAATATGTCAAACTGTGAAAACTTTAATGGTTATTCATAGTTTTAAGGCTTGTTATTCATGTAGCAAAAGTTGTAGACCTCAACTGGTCTCCTGGGCACCGTTTAAGGTCAGAATAATGAGAATTTATGACTCGCTGTGCTGTTTGGATTATGGAGGCCAGAACTGGTGGACAGTAGGTTTACAGCCTTTTTCTTAACTAGCTTGCTGATGTGGTGGGGGAAAAACATTTTTCTTTTGTATTTTTATGAATTAAACACCCACTGTTGATGATGCTTTCATTATGGGATCAAGCTGATGGAAATAAGTGTGGATTTCGGTACATTTACTAAGTTCATGCAGGCTAGCGAATCGATTTCTGTGCTCTGAAAGTGTCTGTTTTGACTCAAATCGGGTGAAGCTGGAAGTGAGCTCAGAAACAAGGTCAGAGCATTTGCATTTGGTGCCAAAAAACAAGGATCTACCTCATTTGATAGAAGGAACATCATGAGTTTATTTTCATATCACTTCCACTGAGAATATGCGACTCATTTCTGCACTGAGACATCTGTGTGCGTGTGTGCATGTGTGTGCGTGTGTGCGTGTGTGTGCGTGTGTGTGTGTGTGTGTGTGTGTGTGTGTGTGTGTGTGTGGGGGTGTGTGTGGGGGTGTGTGTGTGTGTGTGTGTTGAGGTTTGCACTTGTGGGGAAAAGTTGCTGAATAGGTGTTATCAGGATGCAATACCAAACACGGCAGAGAGCCATAAATAATGCAGTGACCTGTCTTATATCCCTGCTTGACTGCTTAGCACCATTTACCGCCACTTATCTTGCTTGTGTGTTTGCGTGTGTGTGTGTGTGTTTGCGTGTGTGTGTGTGTGTGTGTGTGTGTGGTCTGAATCCAGTGATGTCTAAGCCAGACGAGGATAAGCGATGTTCAGCGGTTTTTGTTTGCACATTTGTTGTGAATATGTGGTCTAAATACAAACCTCTCCCTGATGATCTCCACATGCTCCTGTGGTTTGGGAGGGAAAAAAAGCTGTGTTGTGTGAAAATGAGGGTCAACGGGAGGGAAGTGTTTATGGAAGGGACGGAAGCTGAAACAAAGAAGAATTTGGGGTTTTCATGTGGTTTCCTTGGCCTTATAAAAGTCGGAGAAGGATGCTGCACAAGTCTAAAAGCACAGTTAAAGTGTGAGTACTTTTTTGCTGTTTGATCATTCTTGGCATGATCTGAGTGTTTTTTTTGGGTTTTTTTTGCCAGATCAGCATCTCCTCCTTACAGCATGCAGATCACAGATCTTTAGTGTAGAATACAAATTAGAATTCCAATTGATTTTGTGTTGGAAGCTGTGCTTATATGCTTGATTCTCCTCATTTACTGTAACAAAACATGTCTCACTCCCCCCGTTAGCTTTGTATAGGATGCATAACAAAAGTATTCACACCACTGAACTTGTATTTTATTTTTTTTTATTTGATAGACTGAGACAAAACAGCACATAGCAAAATGTAATTCCTTGATTTTATTATAAATCTGAAAAGTGTGGCGTGTGTTTACTGTACACCTGCAGTAAACCCATTTCTCTGATACCTTTAAATTTAATCTAGTGGAACTTGTAGAAAACATTTTAGGGAGAGCCTCAGAGGACAGAAACTAAATACTTCCTCTTCTGGTCCTGGGAGGACAGAATACAGGTCTCACATGACTCCTTATATCATTGCAGTGGCTTTCTGTACGTCAAAAAATTTACTTTTAAAATTTCTTGAAGGTACATAAGAGGTACAACACAGTATTAGGGTTATACCAAGAAAAAATTTCATTATGAGAACAAAATTATATTACAAAAATAAAGTTCTAGTATTATGACTTGATTCTCAAAGTTCTGACTTTATTCTCATATTATGACTTATTCTTGAATTATTTCAACTTTGTTCTCAATATGATTTCTCGTAATACAAATTTATTGTATTATTGTGACTTCATTCTCATATGACTTTATTCTCATAAATTAATTATTTTATTTTTATTATTATGGTCCAAATATTCTGTCATACCTTATAGACTTTACAGGCTTTAAGTTTTAAATTCTCTCCTTGGACAATCAGAGAGTCGGTCCATTTTCCTGGTTTCATTCAGCATTTTGGCAGAAGTCTTTTAGACAAACGACAGCTGCATGCTTGATTTGTTTTTCCTTTCCTCCAGAGACCTGTACAGGCAACATTACAATAATCTAACCTATTGAAAATAAGAACCGCATGTTTCTGTTTCTTATTTTGACACAAAATTCTTTTTTCTGGCAGTATTTATAAGGATATGTTAAAATTCAAAAAGTTTGTTTTTATTATTTTTTGCCTCCTCAAGTCTGATAAGTTTTAGTATCAAACAACTTTGGACAGGCAGAGCCACTAATTTTTGGTCAAATTACATTTATATTTGTATGCTGATGAAATACAAATGCAAATTTGTATGTCATCAGCATAGGTGTTGTAAAATTTTGTACTCAATGATCTTGAGGATTCACGTAGATGCTGAGAAGCTCCACATGTTGCCTTTGTTCACTTGAATTTCTGATCAGCACATAAAACAACGTAGTAGCGGTTTGCCACAATAAGATATGAAGTTAGCTCAATAACAGATAACTTTGACTTAGCTAGTCAAAATTGTTCTTCAAAGTATAGATTTAGAGGAACTGAATGCATATATATATATATATATATATATATATATATATATATATATATATATATATATATATCACTGTATTTAGATCTGTACTTGTAAAAGAAAAATGCATCTGTTTAAAAAAAAGTCATTTTCCTACAAATATGTAATACCTGGGGTTTGTCAATCTCATAAATTCCCACTAAAATTTACTGGATATTTTAGTGTAACTCTCACAAGTGAAACAAAATTGTTCTCCAAGGCAAACTACATGCTTTCTTCTGTTTTAAAGAATCTCCCTCGTTGTGTATATCATTGCCTTTCCACTGCAAGGACCTGACATTTAATTTCAATGTGCATGTATCTAAATGATTGTGTGTGCAGATGAGTGAACACAATCAAATCTACTTTAAATGGCACCTAATGCGAGATGATGTCAGCTGTGAACTCTTGAGCTCAATTTATGTCACCTGTTTGGATTCGTAATTCTTTAATGACTTTGCGTGGATCTCTTGGGATTGATAGTTTCTAAAAGAGAAGCAGACACAATATCTCATACAAACCGATCAGTCTGATTCCTCAAATGCTTAGAAGTATTATCCTTATCAGCTATTAGTCAAAGGTGATTGATGGGAGATGGGAGGGATCCATAATGCTGAAAACTGAATTAACAGAGAAAAGCTCTATGCTGCTCAGTTGGGTTTTGTGCAGGTGGTTGAATTGTTTTCTTCTCTAATTCTTCATCAAGAAGACAGTTGGTTGAGGATGACAGTCGGCTGTAAGAAAAAGATAAACAGTCTGGGTAAATTTTAAAGGCCTGTCTGTATCTGCAGCCTTTTTCTGTTATGGTACATAGAAGATTTATGGTTTGATCAGTCTGTTTTACTAACAGCTTCACATATCTCAGATTTGCACTTTGCAAGTTGTTGTTGTTCTTTGCAGAACAATTACAAGAACCACTGTTTATGTGCAGTAAATACCATTATATAATTTTTTTCAGTTTGCTTTTGCCTCAGTTGCTATGATTTTGAACAAAAGAAAAGCAGTGAGTGTGTTTTATTGTTTGCTATGTATGTTGAATATTAAGAGACATGAAAACAGTAAATTTACATCATGTCTAAAAATATTTAGACGTTTATTTACAAAAAAACAACACAAGGAAACGTTGGATGTTTAATTTAATGCAAAATGGGTAATTTGAACTCTTGATCAACAAATGTATTGTTTTACTAATTGTTTAGTGATATACAGATATTGTAGAGATACAACAAAATTCAAGCTAAGTTTGTAAACTGAACCGAAGTCACTTCAACTCACAGCCACCTAACTTTACAAAAGCATCTGTTAAATTCAGTTCAGTTTCATTCAGTCTATTGCCAGTGACACTGTTCATTTCAGTGTAATATTTTTAACCATATTCAACATAAACAGCACTTCAGTTTGTGACAAAAAAGCAATCAAATCTAAATGAATACAATTTTTCAATCAAATATATTTGTAATCTATTAAAGTTTATGACTATCTCTCACACATGACCCCTTCTAAATGTTTGATTTGACAGAGCTATCTAATCAAAGCTTCTATAACTGGTTCTTGGTTGGTACTGCCTTCAGATTCTGGAGTTGTTAAACACTAATCCAGGTGGTGCTGACACAAAATGCGCATGGCTGGGTTACACGGCTCTTGTAACTCTACTCCTGCATTTCTGTGTGTCACCAGGGAGATTGGAAACAGATAGGAGATGGACGGGATTAGTTGGTTCTTAGAGTGAGGGAGAGGGAATTAGAGAGATCCAGACTGCTGATCATTAATTGTTAGCAGACAGAGTGAGGCAGACACCAGGTACCAAAGCCAAAATGTCAGTCATGTTGTTTGCTGACTGCTGAAATCTGATCTTCGCTCTAAACTTCTCTTGCTTGAGATTTAAATGGCTTATATGTATCAGAGTTGGCCTGTTTTTTTTTTATTGCTATACATTAATCACAATGTCATTTAATTCATAAGAAATTCATATTTCTTGTTCATTTTAAACTGTAATAATTGCATGTAATGGTGATATCTGGTTATGTGTTCATGCTGTGCCTTATGTGTGCATGTCTTACTCCTCTCAGAGATGGTTTACAGTAGCCAGTCTATTAATAGCTTTAAACCATGTTGTATTCTGCTGAGCAGTTTGGCTTGGCTATGCTAGCCCTCGCAGCACAGTGGTAATAAATAAAACGTCATAGCACAGAAGGCCTGATGGTGGCTTACACAGCCTCCTCAGACAGACTCTGCTCTCTTCAACATTTCTCCTGGAGGCATGTCTCGTGATGCGTATTTAGCCGTGGCTCAGTAAATAATGAACTCTGTCAGGAGTCCAATTGTGAGTTTGTTCTCCCGTTCTCTGGAAAACAGGAAATTATTTTAGAGTGTTGCATACCAGCCAAGTATTTTCCCATCAATCAGCCAGCACTGGCAGATGCTGTTTTCATTTAAATGACCTAGTCCGTCGTGGCCATCGTTTTCCCCAAATATTTACAGAAAATCCATCTGCTTTTCTGCAGATACAGTGATTTTTTTTTTTCTCACTATTATTATTTGTTACTGTTGAAATAAGGCCATCTTTATGATTGCTTTTTCAACACTGCAATCAAAAGACATTTTCATTTTACTTCCTTGAGCAAGCACTGGTCACACTTTAAATCCTTAAATGACATTGTGATTATTTGTACTGCTTTGTGAGAAGAGAGTCTGTTACTACACCACCTTGTTGTTAATGTTATGTGATGTGATAGAACAACACAAAGTAGTGTACAATTGTGAAGTAGTGGAAATAGGCAGAAATACCCTATTGTAATTCAACTGCACATTTAAAGTGTACGCTATAAGAAATACTGTTCCAGATTGCGGCAATCCGCAATACACATGTGGAAGAAGTTTTTCCACTCCAAAGAGGCCAAAATTGGTTTTAATCAACAGCAAAAGTGAGGAAAGCAAAACTTTGTGAGCATTTAGATATCCAGAGCTGAGTATTTGTGCAGTCAATCAAAAAGAGCAGCCACCGTTTTAGCACAACAGAGCCCATAGATTTCACACAGTAGAGTTGTGTGTATTATGCTGCTGGGTGAAAGAGATATGAATGTGTTGCCCATCTGTGTCAGATTGAATCTGCATCTGTGAATAAGTGGCATTGTTTATGACATGAGACAGACATATGACTGCTGACAAGTGGATCCGCTCTGTGACAGTAACTGTGGCTTCTGGAGGGCGGAGTGTGTATGATGGCAGGTCTGTGTGTCATCATGTACCACAACAATGCCTCTGTTCATCAGGTTGAGATTCCCAGTTTCTCATATCCTGTCTTTATGAACAGATATCTTATTTTGATTGTTCTCCTTGCTTTTTACCCCAATTAGAGATAAAATCAAAATAAAAAAAATCTATTTTTTATGATAATTGCATTGATTCACAACAAATGCATAACACTGACCTTGATGGGACTCTTATCTGCTAATGTCAACTTCGAAGTGTTATTGAGAGCTTCTCCTAATTTTTTTCCCTTTACTTTCAATTTCTTTCTTCATGATTTCTTCTAGTATCGGATACACATCTGTAATAAACATTGAGATAACAAATTATTTAAATCTATTTCCATATTAGCACATGTTAGGAAAGGTTAGATCATTTAATTAGAGACACAAACAATCAATAGATGTATGATTAATTATCATTTAATGCTTCATTTGATTAAAATAATTCCGATTTATTAACTAGCAACATCAGCCTTGTAGTTTGGCCACCGTCCAGCAGATGACACCATCGGTCATCCGTAAACCAGCCAGAGACAGAAATAAAGATGGCAGAGCCATGCTAGGATGGGAAACTGAAATAAAGTCAATTGTGGGATGCAAAATGCACTTCATGCGTTTCTGTTTTTAAACATGAACACTCGACAAACTCCTTTAATTTCACCTTCACAGCGCTCATTCAAGAAATTGTTAAAAATATGTTTTGTTTCTTGTTTTAAATTCAGCATATTATGAACAGTTTAGCCTTTTATGTTGAGGAACGATGATTTACTTCTTGATACAACACAACACTAAAGTTTTTTTTAAGAAAATGGCCGCTTGTCAATTACAGTAATTGTTGTCACCAATCTTTAAAGTAAGATCTCCCTATAAATCTAAATAAATTGAAAGACAAATCTCATATTTTTCTTGATGTCACTCATGCCTCGTCTGTTTCCATTCACCCAGCCTCCGAGCCATGCGGTGGCAACTTAGATGCCAAGTATGCCGGCTACATCACCACCCCTGGCTACCCGCAGGAGTATCCACCCAACCAGAACTGTCACTGGGTCATCACGGCCCCGGAGCCATCGCAGCGCATCGTCCTCAACTTCAACCCACACTTTGAAATGGAGAAACTGGAGTGCAGGTGAGCGAAAAACACACAGATGACCCTGATGACTGGCAGACAAAAGGGCTATAGAGATAAATATTGAGAATGAATTGGTTTAAACAGTGGGGACATTTAAAGTTAGATGAGAAGCAATAGTGAGTTTGAGTTTCTTCTTTCTGCCTGCAGCTTTGGGTCTCGCCTGTTTCTCAGTGAGAGTTGCTGGTGAACTTCAGCCCACTCTCCTTCTGTTTCTTTGGCTTTCACTTTGCCATAATAATCACTTTGGGACCTCCCTTGGTCCCCTGTCTCTAATTATCAAAGTCTAATTACGACACATTTACTGTTCCAGCAGGCTTTTTCACACTTTGGCTGCATTAAAACAGATTAGAGGATTTGGTGTTCGTCACGTTTTTGGGCTGTTTGGCTTTGGTTGCACAGCGAGGCCAACAGGAAGACGTCATTAAATCAAACTCAAGCAACCAGTAATAAAGGCTGAAAAATAATTTGTGGAAAATTGCATTTTTGGATTAGAGTTTTAGGATGCAATCAGAACTCAAAATCAGAACTCAAAAGTCTATTTCTCAACTAAATAACTAATTTACTCATCTTCACTAAATAAAAGAACAATAACTGAATTTGGAGTATCCAGTTGATTTTACTTTTGTTACACTTTGTGCTTTTCTTTATCTTGTGTTGCACTATTCATCAATGAAAAAGAAAATCTTTCAGGAAAAAGAAAATCTCCTGAAAGATTTTCTTTTTTGCACCTTATAAAATAGTCTAAAAGACAAAGACATCAATGTTAGCAAGCCAATGTTGAACTCTTTCTAGAAAAGGAAGTTATTTAATTGCAGTTATTTCATATCCGTACCAATTTTTTAAATCTCAGCCAATTCTTGTGGATCTTACTCATATGTTTGGTCATTTTCATGTGACAGAGGTCAGTGTTGCTTCAGCTTTAATATCATTACAGATAATATTTTTCAAGTAGTCATTAATAAATTGATTGAATGTCTGTTCAAAAGTTTTTTTTTCCAGTAATGCTTATCCTTGTCTACATTCTCTCTGTTTTCTGGCCTTTGTTTTTTTCCACGTCTCTTTCTAGCTGTACAGCCATGTACTTTCATATCAGCAGTAGCAAAAATTGGCTGGAGGTTCTGTGACATTTTGTGATTTTGTGAAATTTCTTTTAGCAACTTGTGGTTTTCTCTCAGGGCAAAGCTGCTTGTGCTCCAAGGTCATGTTGGCATTAGATTTTTGCAAGACTTTTTTCCATCAGTGTGACGGATGATTTCTAGTTATTTTAAGTAGAAATCCATTAGTCAGACTCATTACTTGCTACAATCAGAGATTTCTAATTTACACAGATTTTTGATCTGGTATTCAAGAGTCAAAAGCACACAATTTTAAATATCTGAGATTTTATAATGGAAAGCCTCCTGCAAAATACAAAGACATGATCTAATCATGTGTACCTGACATGATACATCTTTGTTTGATTTTAGCAATTTTAAATAGGATAAAAATGGGGCTGTCTTAATATATTCCTCAACAAAAAATGCATTTTCATTATATTTTACAAAGGATTATATTTTAAAGTGTACTCAGTTTTAATTATTTGGCTATGTTAGTTTTGTTATAATTTATTATTCATGTTAAATTACCACGTTTAGATCTCTTAAAATCACATGCACACTTTCATGCGGTGTCCTGACGTTTTCATGTAACTGTACATTGTTGCTGTTGTTCATTTGGCAAAAAAAATAAGGTTGCTGAGTAATTATTCTCTTAATTTCTAGTGCAAATGAGACAAAACTTACTTACAAGTAACTTTTCAGGAAGATATAGGAGATTGTTTTGTCAATAATTTCTTAATATTAATAAAGAAGTAACATTAGCAGATTATTTAACTTGTTAGAAGACATTTTCCCACATTATGAGATAACTATAAGATAAAGAAACTACAATTAGTGGAGGATTAATATAGTTTTTGAGACATATAAAACAGAACTGCGGTAGGGAATTTTCAGGGAGTCTGAAACTTACAGTAATTAGCTGAGTAAGTTAGCATTCATAGGTCGTAGTTCAGGGTGGTTTATTTTGAGCAATATTTTGTACAACCTCTTCAAACTTCTTTACTGCATCAGATGGCAAAACTCCAAGTCAACACTGAAAGTTGAAGTTACTGCAGACATTTTAAACAATACAAAATTGCTGACTCACAATATAATGGACCTAGAGAGGACAAACTGAGCACAGCTGGTGACATTTACAAGATATCTGTGCACCTAAAACATTGAACAGGCTTGTGAAGTCTTAAGTGCCACAAGATCTACTGTCTGCAAGTTCTTATCTCTGTGGCTGCCACAAAATGGGAGAATGCTTCACATACACAGTAGAGAGAGAGAGACCTTTGGGAGGTAGTGTGTGTAAAAAACTGGAGATTTAAACTTTCTGGCACAGATAGAGAAAAATACAGAAAGACACACATAGTAGCACACACACTTTTCCAACCTCAGTCTGCTTTTCAGTGCTTTCTCATACACTTATTAACATTTCAGCCGTATTAATTATAGATAGGTGAATTCTCCCCACTCAGATGTACCAAAATCATTCAGACATTTCTTTCCTGGGATTGAAGCATCAATATTTTACTGGCTGTCTGTTTGTTAACAGCCAGGGAAGTAGAAAATGCCCACTGTGCTTTGTTCCGGTTTGCTTTCCCACAGAGCTGTGAAAATGAAAAACATACTTCTCCCTTTGTCCCTGGGCTCTTGGTATTTCTTCAGCTATACTCACTGTCCAGTTTATACAGGGGATTTCTCCATTTTCCTGTCTGGATTTTTCTCCGTATCTCCCCTTACCACCTCCTCTCTCACCCTCTTGACTTATCTTGTGCCTCACTCGTCTCAGATCCATTTAAGGTTCAGCCGTTTCCCACGAGAATGAAATGTAGCAGAAATAAGAAATAACATGCTCTGATTTTTTTAGTTTTTTTAAGACCTGATCTAGCCTGCAGAGTGAGATATTTGCAGTGTTGCTGGTGCCCTTTGGTGAGGAGCTATTTAGGTTTACAAGCTCCTGGCCCCGAGTGCATCTTCATGAGTGTGTGTGTGCCTGAAACTGAGCCGTTGGGTTCAGAGGGCAAAAAGAAGTAGGAGCTGTTGGTGTTTGCTTCTATGTAGGATATACATACATGGTCATTCACTGATTGTGAGCAACAACCACAACACGTAACACACACGCAGATCAGTGCGTTTATTTCCTTTTATGTCTCTGGATGTCTCTTGCATTTGATATGGCTATAAAAACAGTGCATATGTTTCTCAGCTTTTGTGAAAACAGATAAACTGTTGTTAATCTCTTAAGAGAGTAAAAAAAACAAACTCCTCTGGGGACAAAAAAGCAGACTGTGTCTGCAAACAAAGGCTGCTTTATGAACAGCCAGAAGATTCATCCTGTCTCTTTCTGTCATTAAAAAAAAAAAAACAATCTCAAGATTTACTACCATCCATCAACAAACATGCCGTCATCCATCAACAACTGATGTTCTATTTACTGTGATGAATATTATAATCTACCATGGTTTTGAGTTTTCTTTAGATTTGTAATTTACTATGCAGTTTCTGCAAAATAAATAAATTAATAAATGGAGTTTCGTCTTAAAAAATTTGTATATTCTTAGGCGAAAAATGTGCTTATCCCTGCTTACCCCTCAAGATAAACTCACAAAAACTGCACAACATAATGGAAACACTAAAAGATTTCAACTACATTTCTTTTAAAGCATGTGATAAACAATCACTTTTTTTGCCTTTCTAGGTTTTTATTAAATTCTTGTTGAAAAGGAATGGAAAAAAATACAGCTTAATTTATGTTTTGTTAAAAATATTGACATCAGGGCTGCTGCTCATGTGCTCCTGTGTTTAAATCAATGTGAATTAGTGCTTGGGTGCTGTCGTTGTTCAGGAACAGATATAAATTGAGGTTAAGGCCTTCGCACTAACTCTCTTCGAAATACCATGTTGTAGTGCTTTAGTGTGAGCAGAAATAAAGTTTATGAATAGTGCTTCTGGGTTAGCACTACTAACTTTATAGTTAGTGGTGCCCACCACTGACTACTTATAATGAATCAAAAGAGAGACTGTATTGGTACCTGCATCTTCTGGTGTATCTGTAGCATGTACCAACTCTGCACTGGGTCCAGATATCTCCAGCTAGCAAAAAGATCATGACTGAAAATATTTGCATTTAAGAAGCAGGAAAATAACTTTAAAATAACATCATATCAAATATTAGTCAATACAATAAATTGAGGATGTAGAATACAAATTTTGGATTGGTAAATTGCATTTTGCTATCAGAAAAATGGCATAAACCCAGTGATGGAGAGCAAATTTCATAATGTCATTCAAGCATAAGTGTATTACTGTTGAGATGTTATTTCAATCTACTTAAAAACTTCTGAATTTCCAAGCATATTTTGCATATGACACTTATTTTCATGAAAGATTTTTAAAAATTGTCTCTAAATGCCAGATACTAAATGACTTCTGATCAGGACATCTTTAAAAATGATCATTAAGAGAAGAATACACACTTACGCATAGAATCAGTCAAAGCAAACCTGCTTGTAATGAGTCATACTTTCTTCTTGTCTGAGTTTTAGTTCCTCAGTAAATCCCACAGGCTCCTGCACCGTTCGATTAAAGTGATCCTTATACTGAGAGACCTGCTCACAAATTGCTTTGATTGAGCTTGTTCATTTTAAATATGCACCGTCTGCACAGCATCTGCCAAGTTACAAAAACCAATAGGTGGTGCACCTGCCAGAAGAACACCACTTAGTAATTATAACTTCTGGTGTATGCTGCTGTACGCTGTGACAAAAGTATGAATTCCTGCAGTTTCTGTACACTGTTTCCACTTACCTTTCAAGACAGGTCAATGCTTAAATCTTAGCCATGTACACTACCGTAATGTGAGCTTTTTATGGTATAACCTTGAGTAAATATTGATTATTATGGTATTTACACAAAAAAATGAAAATGTCAGACATTAGAGCACTCTATAAAACTAAAAGTGTAGGAAAAATTATCTATACAGTTACATTAATTATCTTAACATATTATTTATTCCAGATATGGTAATGATATTTGTAGCATTTACTTATTGTTAGCAATAATATTTTATTGACAATATTATATAACAAAAACACCTAATCTATTAGTCTGGTTGTACTGTTTAAGTAATAGTTGTTGTTGTGCAGATTATTATCACATTTTGATATTTTGTTCACATATTGTGCAAATGCCTAACAAGGTGATAATAGTTAGTAGGGCAATCTGCTCATGTATCCAGTCTATTGTAAGTAACTGCAGTTTTTAAACTGTATTTTTGTAATAGGAGCAACAGGACCACTCCTTTTTTTTTTTTCAAACCGTGATAGGTAATATTTCAAAGAGCAAAATCTTTATTTCTTGTCACATAGAAAAAAAGTGTTCTTACAATCAGCCATCTGCCTGGCAGTGTGCAGCAAGGAGGAGGACCATTGTTGTGATACTCTGTACATTATACCGTTTATCCAGCATTTAATTGTTGGGACTTTCAGCTACAGGAGCAGCATGATTAAGGTTTTCAAAAGAAACATTTTCTACAGTTAATTTAACATTGCTGATTTAGTGAGTGATGACTTCACATTTTACAGTTGCTTGGCTCATAAACTTTCTTAAGCTGGGTTAATTCCTGTTTACCAAAAGCCAAGCATCCATCTCCAAGTAAGCAAACTGCTGTTGTTGATTATCACTTTGGCCACTGCACCTTTGAATATTTTTCCAAGTAAAAACGTCAGCGACGTATTCTGTCAGTTTTATTGCTTACCATTTGTTTTGAAGAATAGTTTCTTGCTGAGGTGAAACATTTCTATAAATGATGGGAGAACTTTTGGGACTTCTGAGGTAGACATAGGCAATCTTCCTTTGGGTTTACAGAATGAGATTTACGGCTTTGACTCATTGGTTCGGTTGTTTATCTCACATGTTCCCCCATACCTCGCTGCACTGCTCTGTCTCTGAAAACAAGATCTCAATTTGGAGTATTTGGAAATCGCTCGCACACAAACACAGACGCACACACAGCCGCTGGGAGAAAAGTGCAGCGTCAGGGTCCGCTGAGGGCAGGCACAAATTATCCTGACAGATACCTCCTGTCGCTCTGTCTCTTCTCCTCTTTCCTGCTGGCTCTTTCCCCCGTTCTCGCCCCTAGATTCATGTCCCCACTCCCACCCTCGTCACCGTTGCCCAATGGATTCCATCTATCATCTTTCATCTGCTCTTGCAACTTTCCCCATCTCACCTCCGTCGATCTTTCTCCCCTGCGAACCTCCTTCCTTCTCTGTCTCCTCTGCTCTCCTGTTTTTGACCTATTTTTGTTCAGCTTACTATGTGTGATTGAGTCTAATTTATCTCCCTCTTTCCATCCCTCTCCAAGCTGTCGGTCTCTATCAGCTGATCTTTGATGAATCAAAATCACCATTCAGCATTCAGTTTCAGAAATCAAGGACTACTAAAAACCTTTTCTAAGTCACATCTCTCTTTTTTTTCTTTCTAGTATTTCTATTTGCATTTCTTTTCATTACATCTAGCATTTTTTGACCTCTGTCTTCCTCTTCAAAAACAGGAAATGATACATAATGTCATGATGGCTAACCATAAAATAATCACATGCAATCAAGTCCAAGGATATTTTTGGTACTAAAGTCAAGTCATGCTTCCTACAAGCCACATATGCAGCCTTTTGTGAAGTGTGGGGAGTAAAAACAATGAGTAGTGGTATGACAACAATTTTCCACATTAGTTATGGTTTCAACCGCAAACATGTTTTCCAATAAACACAGAATGGTTGAGAATTCACAAAGTGAAAGAAAGACACCACACAAAAGGAAAGTGTGGGACCATTTTTACATTTTAGTTTCATTTTTTGCCAGTTTTCTGTTTTTCTTTGCGAAAAAGCAAAAGCTCAGTCATATTGGATGAAGAGCCTTTGTGAACATCTATTTTAAGTTTTATCAAATATGTTTTTTAACGTGACTTAATCTAAATAATTTCATTGCATCTTGTCTGTATTTTTGGAGCCATTGTCTTACTAGAAAGTAAACCTTCAACCTGATCTTAAATCATTTTCAGTCTCTAAAGAAATTCTGAAAGAGTTTTCTGTGTTTAGCTCCATCCAACTTGCCAAGATATTATTGAAAATAGGGATATAATCCCTATTTTTGCTGAAGAAATATTTTCTATGTCTCCTGCATGGACTTCTTACAGCATCCTTCTTGGCATTCCTCCATCGAGACCAGATTTGTGAGCTGCATGTATCACTGTTGCTCCTTCAGTATGACCATAAACCTCTTGAATACTCCAGAATTAAATGCTTTCCTTCCCTGGCCAGCGGTTTAAGCACTTTTACCTCATCTTGGTAGGTTTGCAGTCCTGCTGTATTTTTTTCATTGTCAGATGGATTAAACAGTGCTAAGGTAGGATTTCAAAGCTTTGGAGGTAGCTTTAAAACCTTAACTCAACTTTTCCACTCTTCCCTTAATCATTTAACTGTTTCTTGAGCATCATGATGCTGTTTTTTCACTAGCAGTCTTAGAAAACCTCTCAGACCTTTAGAGAACAGATGTATTTATAGCAGGATCTACATATCAGCTTTTTTTTATTATTATTTTAAGAGTTAATAGTTGCAGATTTTATTCCAGTGTATCTGAGTAACAGGTTCTAAATACACATGCACACCATACTTTTCAGATTTGTGAAAAAAACAAAAGCAAACAAACAAAAAACTTTGTGTAATTTTCTTTCTACTTTGTGTCAGTCTCTTAAATAAAATCCTAATAAAACTCAGTAAAGTTTGTGGTTGGAATGGGACAAAATAACAGAAATAACACTAAAATAACCAAGAGTGTTCATTGGTGATGAACGCCCTTGAACAGGATAAGTCACTGTAAAAAGAAGTTCATATGCAGTCAGCAAATAAAAAAAAAAAAAGAAATCAGAAAAGCCCTAGAGCTTGTTTTTTCCTCTGCCTCAATCAGTCATTTATAACTTTATGCCAGATTTATTCTCTTTTCTGTGTAATATGAGTCACATAGCAAATGTGAACACTGCTGTCTGCAAATGTAGAAATATTTTATCACACATGCAGACACATCTGGCTGGCAGGCAGAAGCCGTGCAGACTTGACCAAGAGAAGAGTGAGAAGATGGAGCGATGTGATGTGACACTGGCCTCCGGGCAGAGCGGCAGAGAGGAGGAAGGTGGAGGGAAGAGAATGCATAACTGAGGGAGGAGGAGAGAGGAGCAGCATGTGGAGTGACAGTTCGATTACCAGCTGTGGGCATTTAGCAGCTGCCTGCATGTTTGGATTAACATCACTGTGACTCTACCAGCAGGAGAGTCAAACATCCAGACAAAAGTTCAAACAAAGCGGCAAAGAGGGTGTTATCACACTGTTTTGGCATGGAAAAAGTAGGAGATCACTACAGAAAATGAACAGTTTCACTCTGTTTACCTGCTTTGGAGGTGAAAGCGTTGTTATTGGTAAACTATGCAGTGACTGCAACAAGTGCTCACAGAGAAATGTCAGCTGTTTATTTCGTACAGCTGGGGTCAAAGTCTAATTGGTGTGGTATTTGTAAAGACAGGTGTATTCATACAAAAAATAATGCATTCAACAAAAAAACATGAGTCATATGTTCAACACATTCAGTGAAACAGCTAAAAAAAAAACCAAGGCTTAAAACATGGAAAAATAAATCTACATCAAGAATTACAAAAGACTGCAACAAAAAATGAATAAAGAAATGTTTGCTCTACATTAAAATAGAACTATATAGGTGTGAAATCTGAATTTTAAAGTCAGGAACAACATTTCTGGAATACAAATAAAGGATATTTTAGTACTGGATGGTAAAAACAACCCATGCTTAAGCCATAAAACTGCAGTGATGTGCTCCTCCAAAGGTTTCCACTAGGGTTCTTGTAAATCGGTGCAGTTACAATTGTAGGAGTAACCAGCTTACTTTAACTACTGTTATGTTATATGAGAAAATAAGTTTAGTCAGTTTTGCCAAGAATGTGGTCAAATCTAAGCCTTTTGAACATAATTCAGTTTAAGTCAATGGATAATGTAGTCCATCTTTGATATTCATCCATCTGTCTGACCAAAAACAAAAAAAAAAAAAAAACCCAACCACTTTACACTTGTTGATTCAAGTGATGTCATGTTGCAAAATAGATTTGATGATTTATTAACCAGTAACGAAGTGACTTTAAATTATGCATTCATACATAACCTCCTTCAGGTATTGTTGGCAATAATGATAATACCTCTGTGGTGATTTATGAATGCTGCCAGGAGCCCTGAAGGTCTACCTGATCAATGTCTACTACTGTAATAACCATATGCCTGTTGGTGTGTGTGCGTGCGTGTGTGTGTGTGTGTCAGTGAAGGACTGATCCTGGTCAATGTGTGTTAAAACCATAATGAGGAATCGATTAGTTGTCCTGGAGACTATGGCTGGAAACATGCGTACATACATCCCCCCCTTACACTCATGCACATCGTCCAGCACTAGGCAATAATAGACCTATTACCTGATATCAGTGAAGTCGGTCACCCTGCTTGCTCTCTATTACCTGCTTCACTGACACACTTACAGCTGCTGCTTTAAGTCAACGCAGGTGTATGAAAGCATGTGTGAGTCTCATTAAACAGAACACTTCTCAGTGACTGATTTATTGTTACTTATAGGCATAAGCAAGAGCAAAATTTCATATTTGAGGCTGTGACTTTCAGAAATATTAGATATTGTGACTATGGACTCTAACTACCTAAATAAAAATCCACTCTGGTAGATTCAATTTGTGTTTTGGACCTAATCTTCACAATCTGCTACTGAAAACTACTTGAACACTATCAGATGTGATTTGCAACACATCGTTAAATTCCTCATGGGTTGTTTTTGCTCACAGAAGCGCCTGGAAATGCTGAGAGCTTTTCCTTTCCAGCTTGTCCTGTGCAGTCCCCTCCCTCAGAAGTACCAGCAGAGATCTTCCAGGATCAGTCCATGAGACCTTTTAGCAGCATTGTCCAAGTGGAAATCTGTGTTTGAAAACAAAGTTTGGATCTCATTAACAAAGAAACAAACTTTTTCCCCCATCTTTTTAAAATGAATCTGGAAATAATGGGCCTGTAGTCTGAACAAAGCCTTCAAATCTCCTGATTTTTTTTTTTCTCTTGGATTGCATCCATGGTAAAATAACAAGCATGCATAAGTGAAGTGAAGAAAAAAAGAGGAAGAACTGCAGAATTACAGTTTGTTGTGGCTTACAGGCATCGTCGCTTTTGCAAGAAGCATCTGTTAACGGTCAGAGGGCTTGGCGGAAACTAGCAGATCTATAATTTCTTTCCTTTTTCTGACATAGAGCCAACAGTGCAGTTTTGCTTCTCTAAGAACAATCTTAGAATATCCCTTATGGCTAAATTTGCACTCTGACACTCACATGACTAAAGCAGAAGCAGTACATTCACTATGATTTACCCCAGATGTTCTGATGTAGGCATTCTGAAGTTCCATATTTAAACTGCTTTTGTTATAACCGGTATTGTTAGGATGTGTATCAGCTGATTTCTTCAACTTAAGCTTTTTTGAATTTTATTTTATGAAATTGGTCTCAAACTGTTAAGCTCTTACTGCAAAACAATGTCCTTAGTTGAAGGACATTTTTGAATTCAGACACAGAATAATTATGTAGTAAAGATGTGTTTAAAACCTTAAAATAAGGGGTTTATTTTGGCAGTAACATAATTTCACACTGAAAAATTTAGAAAGCAACCTATAATTTGAGTGAAGAAGAACAGCCATTGGAAATTTTGCTTTCAAGAAAATCATAAGTGGCATAATGTAATTATTTTTAATATACTATTATTTAAAACAAATGTAACTGAAGCATTTGTATTTTCATTTATCTAGATTTTAAAGTTGTTTTGAGTGTCTTGGAACATATAATCAATAGTCCATGACTGCAACATGCAGTTGCCCATTTCTTTCAGCCACTGACTGATGTGTAAGACGAAAATCCCCAACTTATTTAGTTGCCACACAGTATCAGGTCAGCGAGGTAAAAGCATTTCCAAAAGTCTCTACAGGAGAACAGCATCACGTCTTCATAGCAACCAATAGGTGTTTAGAAAGATTTACCTGGGAAAAGCTTTTCTTTTCTGACAAGCCTGATTGTGTCAAGTTTGCTACTGGGATTTAACTAGGACAATTTTCTTTGGTCAAATGAAACTAAGAGTTTTAATTAATTTAATTCTCATCTTTACAAGTATATTAGTAAGGTCATCGTTTTTGCACATTAGCTTTTTTTTGTCTCTATCATCACACTAATGTGGTAGAGGACCAAAAAGAAAAATCTGATTTAAGTCTTAGAATTTAGAACTTTTTAAAAAGAAAAATCTGACTTTTTTGTTTCAGAATTATGACTTTTTTTTATTAAAAATCCAAAAAAATAACCAAAAATGATCAAGTGAATGCCAATTATGTTGTTTGTACATGATAATAACTAATAACTAATCATAAGGGCTTCTTCCTTGTCATAGGATTTGTAAACCTGCCTGTCCCATATTTATTTGGCAGATTTGAGTTTTAAGACTAGATTTGCATGATGGTGCATAAACAATTTAAACAATTCCGAATCTAAGAAAAGAAGAACTCCCAATTATAGGATTCAAATTATTTATTTATTTATTTATTTATTTATTTATTTATTTATTTATTTATTCGGTGGCCCTGATCTTTCTGACCTTTAAAAGTACAGAAAGTGTGAAAGTTCATTTGACAGACTTTTATAAGCTTTCATGGTCTAAAAGAACTCAACTCAATTCCACAAACACAGATGAATAGATCTCTAAAAATCCAAACTGTCATGCTGGCTCTGACCTGCTCTAAGAATTTGTTTTGGATCCAACGTGTTTTGTTTCTCCATTTAATGTTAGAATCACTAAAAACCTTGCTACTTGTTTTCAGTAGATTCATTTTAGGGGAAACAGGGTGGGAGAATCAAATTTGAAGGTCTTTGGTGCCCTTTGGCAAGTCTCGGTACATCAGGGATTGGCTACAGTGGAGTATATTTGGGGAAAGAAGAGCAAAAAACCGGAGTGATGATGGGATTTAACAGTTTGTTAGAAACGGTGTACCTCCCACGCATGCATGGATTGGAAACCTCAAACCCCTCAGAAGAACCATGTATAAAACCACAAGCTTTGTTTGCATCAGCATGAACAGGCTGTGTGAATGTAGGTCTTAGAAGTTTTTGGGTTTGTTTATTCTTAAAGGCATAAATCTAAAGGTGAGGATGACACCCGACCTTTTCTGAGATGTAGAGAAGGCAGTCTGGATATAGTTGTGCGTCTTCTCTCTGATTCAGTGTGTAGAGTAAAAGACAAATTGTAAAGGGGACGCTTTAGACAAAATTTACATTAGTCACATTTTTGTACTTTTATGTGGATCTCTACTGCTTCTAACAACAACCCAACCGCTTAAGAAGTTACACATTTTTGGTCTCTAGAAAATGAACCATTTTCAAAAACCTTTAGGATGTAATGTCTCAAATCAGCAGAAACTGATTACCTTTCTTTGAGCTTCTTTTCTAAGTGACGAAAACGGCGTGTAAGTGAAAGGTGGGGAGGGTGTGAGGAGTAAGAAAAACATGTAATTGGTAAGTCACGTTATTGTTTGGATTTTAATTGATGCATTTTACATCCAGTGAAAACTGGATGTTAACAAATAAACTGGAGAGTATGCTGTAAGTTTAGTGATATTTCCATGGTTGCGGTCTTGACTGGTCTTGAAATAAAAGCCCACGATCAAGACAAGACCGAGACCAAATGTGGTCGAGTCCGAGACAAGACCGAGATCATCAAAAAATGGTCTTGAGACCAAGACCGGTCTCGATTACTACAACACTGCCACTAACCAGCAACCCCATTGAAGTCCAGCTTGTCACCTCACTCCTCACGTTGTCAAGCTGGTTTTTACCTCTGTATGTGATGTACAATGGCTGCTGGAAAAGACAAGTGTTTTGTTGCTGACTTACCATTTAGAAACCTCTTGCTGCATTCTTGTTGGTTGTGCAGGAGGCTCTACGTCTGCTTTTCAAAGATGTATGTTTGGACGATTGTGCATCTGTTTGCAGCTATTTTTATGTGTGTGTGTGAACATTGAGTTGAGCAGCACACTGTTTGGATTTAAAGTGACATGAGGATCTAAAAAATTTTATTCTGGAATGAGTCACAAACAGGCAGAACTGATCAGATTAAAATCTAATTTTCTGAGAATTATTTTGTCCAAAAATGTCATGAACATGTTTTATCTAGCCCATAGATCCATCCTAACCTGTTCAAGGAAGCACAATAGGCCACCTTTAAAGCTCGTTGGCTATAAGTTTTGCATTTTCATCTTTAGACGGAGCTAATTCTATGTGTTAAACAGCTCAAGATTAATTTACAGAAAAACTAGAAAAACCGTAACAAGCGGCACACTGAAGAATAATTAGAGAAAAAGTTGTCATTGCACAAAAGAGGTGTGGGTAGCTGTCACGACAATGAGACGTTGTTTTAAGAAATATATGACAGGAGCTGACACACTTACTCACTCACGCACCCACACTTGGCTGCAGAAGCACACACATGCTTGCACAGTGACAGTCTGCACCATAAATCTGGTGGAGGGGGGGTTCTGCCTGAAACATGGTGGGAGGGAAAGAGGTGTGTGACCCTCATCATGTTGGGAGGCTGCTCACCTGTCAGATCAGACACAAACAGGAGGATGATAACAAACAGAGACTCACGCACAGGTAGAGGCACAGCTAAAACATCTATTCTTGGCTACATTTTAGAAAACAATCAGTGATCTGGTGGGTTTTTAGTTCACGCCGGATATCTGTACTGTTTTTTTGATATGACAGGAATGATCACTTTATCCATGTGAAAATGTGAATTTATCTGTCATCCATAAAAGAAATACTGCTTGATCAGAAAAAAACAACGCGCACATGTATTGCTTTTAGTGTTTTCATTTCCATGCAAATTAATGTTAATAAAGGTAAAGCTGCATAAAATACCTCGGTTTCAGTCATGCTTCAAGAATTACCTAATGTTCTTGTTCCAGTAAAATATATTGTTTACTATAATTATTTAAATTCAAACTCAAGAAAAGTTTCTGCCATGTAGTTATGTAATTGAATAAAATAGTGTTGAAATTGAAAAGCTGGGTGAATGCACCTTTGCTGATTCTGTAAGATTTAAGAAAGTATGTATGTCTGTGTCTATGAATGTCTATAAAAGGATCACTTTGAGAAGTGCGCTTATCTCGAGCAAACAGGTCAGTGAGACCCAGTTAGTATGTGAAATATTATAATTCAGGAGAAGACAGTTGGAAAAAGACATTCCTGCACTTGAGCTTGGTTTAGAGATGAGTCCTGTGTTGCATTCTTACATGTTGGTTTCTTATTTTTTCTGCAAAGTATTAGTAATTTTTTCCATTTTCCTAGTTTCTGTGTTCTTGCAAGAAAATTGTGCTCAATATTTACATTTTCAAAGTACAGTTGAATGACATTAAATGGTGTGTATGTTTATTTTACCCAGTTTCTGTATTCTCTGATTCGACCAGTATTTTTGCTCAGTGCTTCAGATTTCTGTTTTCTCTCTCTGCAATGTGAGGCTTGACCACAACTAGAACATAAATCAGAAGATGATTCCAAACATGACAGCAAGTCGACAACGGAATGGCTAAAAAAAAAAAAACAAATACAAGAGTTTTCAATGGCCCAGTCAAACTCCAGACCTCTGTATCATTAAATTGAATGATTTTGAAAAATAAATAAATAACAGGTCAAGTTTTTTTGCTGATAAACTATAAGATGGTTGTTAAGGATACTATCTTTTGTTACTGTGCAAACTGTGAGATTTTGCATCAATCTGTTTAATTCTGCAAAGAAGATTTGCAATGTAGACAGAGACTGAAATGGGTCTCCTCTTTTTTTCTGACTGTAGTTTCTTTTCTAATCTGGTCTGAATGGCATAAACATTCTAGAACTAAGGTTTAACTCTCTACTCACATGTAAAACTCCAGCATGAACATGTTTGCTTCTAAAAAAGGGGAGGTGTAACAAAAGCCCATTAACAAATAGTGAAAAGATTAACACCCTTTTTATATTTGTGTATTTTTAATATGTGTGCAATGTGGCAGCAGCTTACCATGAGCTTAACTTTTATTATCCAGAGGCATATGATACCTTCATATGGTGAGTCACTTTAATGACCAGAGTTGCTGGCGGATGATATTTTTAACAGCAATAAAGTCATAAGAAGCTCTTTAACTGTGCAGGAATTCAAGGGTGCACAAGCTTCAGTAAAATGCATGAAGATCAGAGTGGGAAAAATTATTCAGTACAGATGTGGTCTGGAGTGATTAGTATGCTGTAAAAAAGCGTGCAGGTAAAGTTCACCCTAAACTTTTTGCTTCAGTTTAAGAAAACCCCTTAATTGTGAAGGAACATGTTTCGGTTAAAATCAAACGTTAAAGCCTTTCTTTATAACTCCATCCAGGAATTTATTCCCAGGAAGCTATTTTAGAGGCAGGCAGGTGTGCCTTTGGTATCCAGACACAGAGGCAGCACTCCTGCTGTGAGTCCACAGATAGACCTTAACATTTGTTGTCAAAAAACATGAAAGAAACAGGAATAGAAATAGATTTCTTGTCAGTAACGTCCTTTTATAGTAGAAAACAATTCCCAGCATCCTGTCTGCTTGCTTGCATTTATTGAGAGTTCGTCTTTTATGGTTTTTTAGAATGTACTTTTAAATGATCAGACTTTCTTTCCCAACAAAAGAGCACCTAATGTTTTAGGCATGAGTAATGATATTTTGGAGTTTAATCTGAACCTTTATCCATCCATCTCCTCTTCATAGTAACAGTCCAGTTATTCCATCTGAATAGTAACAGTAATAATCTGATTGATCGGGACATGTTTGTCTTCGGCAGGTATGACTATGTAGAGATCCATGATGGGAACTCGGAGTCAGCTGACCTTCTGGGAAAGCACTGCAGCAACATTGCCCCTGCACCAATCATATCGTCTGGCCCATCTCTTCACATCAAGTTTGTGTCGGACTATGCCCAGCAGGGGGCGGGCTTCTCACTGCGCTATGAAATACACAAAACAGGTAAGTCAAAGCTGCCTAAGGTTTTTTTTTTTTTGAAGCAGCAGTCCATGGCCCCAATTGTTGATTTTTTTATTTTTATTTTACAGCATGTTTTTACAAATGTACTGTAATCTGCATTAGTAAAAATATTATTTTCTTAGTGGATAGGGCACCAAAACTGGGTTCAGCCCAGGGCCCTACATCCTTGTATATCCGGCCCTGCCCACTTAATGCATGTTTTGCATTAGTCATGAGAATGGTATTATAACACATTTATGTGAATAAACACAGAAGTTTTATTTTCGGGGAAAATAATAAATTTTGTGATAAATTTATTTTTTTTTTTTTCCTTTAAAAAAAATTATTTTTTTTTTAAAGGAATTGAAATTTTTCAGTCAGAAGAAATGAAGAATTTTTACTGTGAATTAATAAATACAATGCAACTTACAAGAGGCTATCATAACAAGCTACAAGAGGACTAAACATGCTTCATTAGGTGATCAAGCCTTGTTTATCTCCCTGGTGTAAATGGAGTCAGAGGGAAGGCATCAGGAGACACAGCGGAGGACCCCCGAGGGCCCTCCAGCATGTCCAGGCAGGTTATTTCTTCACATCATGACACTTAGTGTGTGTATATAAGTGTTCATGTCTGACATGGCTCCCCTTCACGCCACCATGGGTCAGCTGAAGCGAGACCAATTGAGATCAAGGGCAAGTGAGACACAGAGCCGAGCAGTGGCGGCCTCACAGCCATCTTGTCCCGTTCCTTCTGAAAGCATTCCTCGCATACCGCCCTAATTGAGTCCTGAGCTCCTGTTCCCCTGAGACCACCCCCTCACCCCCCAACCACACACACACACACACACACACACGCCCACGCACACACAGAGGGCTGAGGTTACTAACACAACACGTGTGGTTGTTGGTGTTTCTCACTTGCTGGCACCAACGTTTTGGGATTTCTTGAGGACATTTGTATAAGTGTGAGTGTTGTTGATTTGTAAATTAAGACCTGATGGACTTTAAAACAAGCCTGGTGTCAATATTCACACACCAGCATCCCAAGAAAAAAAAAGAACTGAAGGAAGAAAGAAAGGACAATTTGTAAATCATCTCACTTAATTTTATAACCCAAGATCACTATAGAAATAAAATAGAAATTTTATTGTAAAGATTTGCTGCTTTGTTTCTATGCTGTTTGCTTGAAATTGCTTCTCTAAGCATATTTAGTTTGTCTATTTATTGCTTAGATCATTAGCTTTATTGCTGAAGATTACAATCATATGCAGGGAAGAATGTCATTCTCTTTTCATAAATAGGTTTAATTAGATGTGGAACAAGTTTGTCTGCTGCTTTCTCGCATCTTGCTTGAAAGTACATTCATTTAAATAATATTCCATATTTTTAGCTCGCCATCAGCAGAGGAAACATGGTGCTTACAGGATCACTGTTTATTCATTTCTAACTGTAGAGCTTTGTTTTGGTGTCTGACCCTCTCTGGCACCGATGATGGAGCCATTTGGAACATTCAAGCTGTTGCCGCACTGCTAACAGGATCTTGTTTTCCTGGAAGGTGCAGCTGAACGTCTGGTTGTGTGGGTGAATTTTGTTGGAAATGTATGCCAGTCGCAAATATTGTCCAGCCTCACCGTGAACCATTTAAATATAAAATATGTTGTTGTGTCTTGGTCCACTGTGGATTTCTTTTAATATTTTTCTTCCAAGAAGCCAGATCTTAAAATAAAGCTGTATTTGTCATTAGTTATTGTCTTTCAGAAGGTTTTTGTGGGCTTCTATTGAGATTTCAGTACAAACAGTGCATAATTGTGTAGTAGAAAACCTGCAAAGTCTGACTTGCAGTATTTATTCATCTTAGGGGTGAGCGATTTGAAATTTAAATTTTAGCACAACATTTTGTGGTAACAATAAAGGTGATATGATCTATTTATTGCTACATTAGTGTTATAAAGAAGTTTGATTCATGCAACTCTTCAATCATACTTTCAAATCTAATATAGAATGATTCTCTCATTGAAAAAACAACTGGAAAAGTAGTAAAAGTAACAATCCCAACAGTACAGTTTTGTGTGGTTTTAAGCATTATTAATTAGAACTCATTGTGACAAAGACAAATCAGAATTATTTTGACAAGAAACGATACAATAAATTCCTACTCCTAATTCAGCCTCCGGTACTCTGATATCCAGGATAAAATCTAGCTGTCCCCCTGAACTGACAGATCAGGCAAGGAGGCATTAATCAGAGAAGCAGTGAGGAGGCACTTGGTAACTCAGGAGGAACTGTTCAGGTGGGAGAATGTTTTGATAGGACAACTTTTAGTCACGCTCTCAACAAACATGATCTTTGTGGAAGCATAGGAACAAGAAACGCATTGTTTAGAGAAATCCAAAAGAAGTCCAGTTTGCAGTTTGCCACAAGCCATCGAGGGAACAAAGCAAACATGTGAAAGAAGGTGCTCTGGTTGGATGAGACCATAAACTGAAATACTGGCCTACATTCAAACTGGCCAGGACAAAACCATGAACAAGCCTCACCAGGGTGTTTTGAGTTGTTTACAGATCTCGAAAGTGTGGATTTCCAACGAAGAAAATGCGGCCGTTTCAATTTTAGCTCTCCCCAATTTTTTGGGAGCGGGGTGTTCGGTGACAACCCAAAAAGTGTTGGTAATGTTAGTGAGCCATGTGTTTACACCAATTTGGAAAATTATTGACCAAACCCAAAACAAAAGCGCCTGAATAGCCAATAAAGCCTGGTATGTTAATCAGCTTTAAGTTCCCTACCACACCCACCGAATTGGTGAGTTCTGTCTTTTTTTCCATTTCTACTCCGCCAACTTGTTCTTGTATTGCTGTGGTGCATCACAAATACTTGTTGTGAGGGGAAACTAACATCCCCACCTTGAAGCATGGTGGTTCTTCAGCAGGGACAGGGAAGATGGTCAGAGTTAACAGGAATATGGTTGGAGCTAAATACAGGGTAAGCCTAGAAAAAAACCTGTTAGAGGCTGCAAAAATTCTTGAGGCTATGGCAGAGATTCGCCTTCAGCAGGGCAATAACTGTAAACATACAACCAGAACTAAATTTATATAATTGTGATCATGGCACATTAATGTTTAAGAATGGCCCATTCAAAGTCCAGACGTAGTGTGGTGGAAAATTACCATCCCCACCTTGGGCAAAAGTCTTTACATGTGCAAAGAGTAGAGACAGACTCCCCCAAAAATGAAGTTATATTTGAAACGAAAGGAGCTTTTACAAAATATTGAATCAAAGGCTCTAAATGCAAATAAATATCCAGCAGTTTGGAGATTTAATTAAGCTTTGATTAATATATTTTTTTTTTCTTTTCTTTTGGACATTTTCTATTTCATGAAACAATGGTGAGAAGTGTCTTTCCCAGAAAGCTGTTTACTGGATAAAATGTCTTCTCTGTGGCTTCAAACAGGAACTCTTGTAAACATAAATCAGCGTGAAAACCATTAAACTGATCTGTCCGATTTCCACTGCACTTGAGCTGGAAACAACGAGTCGTTACTGTAACAAAGTCACTCTGTTTCAGCATCATGTGTTGCGATGTTGGTATTTTAGTTAATGGCTTTGTTTTTTTTTGTTCCCTTCATCCCCTCCAGTGAATTTTCTTCTTCATCTTTGTCACAACTGCTGTCTGTTACTGGGAAGACTGGGAAGATTTGCCTGTTTGGGTTAGGGCTTGCAAATATACAATGTAGTAATTACGGTAGCAGACTTATGGATACAAGCACACAAAAATGGTGTATAGCAAAATTACAAACATATAAACAATGGTAAATCAAATAGGCATGCCTTTCTTGTTGTTGTTTACAAGCCTGTTACTATAGAAACAGTAGTAAATTTCCAGCCAATATGAAGGCAGGCATGAGAATGTGATAGCCAATCAAATTTCACTGTCTGGGCAGTGTTCCCCCAGCTGTTATTGTGACCCAGAACCCGGCACATGCATGCGCACACGCACACACACACACACACACATACACACACACACACACACACACACACACACACACACGCATGCATGCATGCACGCACACACACTTGAATGCACTGATTCAGGCTGGATGGTTACTGACAAATGCGGGGCAGCTCTCCTGTCTGCACGCAAATGTTAGTTCACACATGCAAACATGCAAGTTTTTTTTTTTATTTATTTTTGGCTGACAAGGGGACATTACAGGGACATATTCTAATTTTACTTTTATTACTGCAAATTAAACTTGAACTCAAAGTGACCCAGAACTCTTCGACACTTAAATATTTAAACTAAAATTAATACTGCACCCTGTGGGCAGCTGCTGTTGACCCGAATGAGATATGAATCAGTTCAGTTGAGTGAAGTTATTATTTTGTATTTCCCACCTACACCAAATCTCTCTTCCACACAGAATCTCAGTGGGCTGTGTAGTGGAGCAGTTATCGTGACAACCCCTTCCAATAACTAGTTTTGTTTACATTCTATCCTGTGCCTTTAGGCGCTTCCTAGCCGCTTCTGTACCACTACTCATCAGCTCAGTTTATTAGTAAATCTGCCCAATCAAATCGCTGCCTCCTCCCACCTCCAGCTCCCATTGAGGAAAGTGGTTCCAGATCTGACCCAGCAACCAGCCAAAGGTCTTCTGCAGAAACAACGATGAGATGCTTGAAGAAACAAAACAAGAATTTATAGTGGAATTACTTCCTCTGCATCACAGCGTGTTGTAGCCTTTTAAAACTTAGACATTTGAATCACAGTACAATGGTGTGTGAGAGAAGATGTCATCTTTTCCTGTTAGAAAAATGAACCGTTTTCATCTGTTTAATATGTGCCACTGTTCAATAACCTGACTGTTTGAGTCAGAAGAAAAGTTTTCATTATCAGGAACAGAAAACTGTCTGATTGAAACTAAATAATCTGTAGTCCTCTGTTTGAATTGCAGCTCTACTTTAAGCAACTTACTAAAACTTGCTGTGTGGGTAAAACCATTTCCACGAGTAGCTAATCAAACTGCGCATAATTAACCCGACACCATGCTTGGTAGATTTTATAGTGTTTATAGGTTTCCAAACATCAGTCGTTTTTCTTCCGGACAATTTAATCAGGCTGATGTCAGGACTGATTGGCTTTCACAAAACCTACTAAAACATTCTTTGTACAAATATAGATCCATCTGACAGGAAATAAACAGATGGTGGTACCAAGAAGCTTAACTAAAATGATGGAAAAACATCATTTACTTTTTGCTAGACTTGCTGGGTAGATTAGATACAATTCAGAATTAATTTACATTAGAGCACCTGATGTTTATATTTAGTATTATTCAAGTTGTTTGTTGTTAAGTCAAAAAGTAAAACGAAACGTCCACATAAATCATTCAAAACCCCAAATTGTTATGAGATTCCTGCTCCTAGGAAGTGTAAGTATACGTCTGACTGGAACTGTGCGTATTCTCTTTGCTTTGTGCTGCTGATTCAAGCTATTCACAAACATTAAATCATTCATAAAATTTTCTTCAAGTCATTCTTTTATCCACACCTCTTAACTTCTTTTAACTGGTTGCTCTGCTCGGTCCCGTAGAGGAAATTAGCGCCTTGAATTTTCGTCTATCTGAAGCTGAGATGTCGGGCAGTTTAGAGAAGACAGAGGGAAGAGAGTCTTTGGAAAGAGTCAGGGAAATCCTCAATTTTATCTAAATTTTTGTATTTCAAAACAGCTTCATGAATTACATCAGTGAGATATTGCTGGATTTAAACTTTCAGTAAATGGAAGTGAGATCATTTTGCTGTTAATTGTCTTATGGCAGCTTGGTTGGAGTTTAGCTGCAATGGCAGTTTTTTTAAAAGAGAAAATACATGTGGTGCCATAATAAATGATGAAAGGTAGTTTCTGGCAAGTTTAAAAGCCCATACTACAAACTTAAATAACAACCAGGTGGAAACCCAACCTCTAAAATGTTGTGGATTTTCACGCTGGTTTCAGTGAACTGTGTGTGGTCGCCTGTAGTGCATTTCTTTCAGTGGGTGTCTTACAGTAAATAACCTCTGCATGTGCTCTTGTGGGTGTTCATGTGTGTGTGTGTGTGTGTGAAGATGGGCTGTAAATTTGGATTTTATCTTGCAAAGAACCTATACGTGAATGTGTGCATGTCAGCTCACAGCATACACACAAACACATGGAGCAGACACAAAAACTCAAATTTCAATGTCAGGATTTTCATGATGCAAAATAATGAGAGTATTACAAATAACTTTAAAATTTATTACACATGTAATGTAACTTTTGCACTTTTTGCCAGCATGGTTTAACAGAAAAACAACCAAACCTGTTTGAAGGAAAATATAATTAAACATTTTAAGGCAACACAATACACACAACCCTTCCTTGTGTTATGTGATGATGAGAAAAGCCAAAATATCAGGAGGACAATTGTGGATATCCACAAATCTGGTTCATTGCTGATTCTTCAAGATCCCTCATTCATCTGTTCTGTGACTTGAACAGATTAAACAAATATATGCAAGCATACAACTGAGCAATATCCAGCAATCAAAGCCATTTTAGGAAGAAAACCTCTTCTGTATCCCAAATGAAAAGGTATTTTGGCGTAAGATGTTGAATAAAAGTAAAAGCGTTTTAATTTGTGGAGACCTGTTTTGTGGTCCAATTAAATCTAGAATTGAGTTATCTGGCCTTCATGAACATAAACCCATTTGAAGAGAAAAGAGGGAGCCTGGAAACTGTGAGGACAGAACACTGTGAAGTGCGGGGGTGGCAGCAGGTTGTGTGGGTGTTTTGCTGCATGGGAAATTGATGCACTATACAATATAGATGATATCATGATGAATGTACAATATGTGGAAATACTTAAGCAGCATCTCAAAATATCAGCCAGGTAGATAATTACTTGGAAACAAATAGGACTTCCAAATGGAAAATGGCCCCAACTACACCACCAAACTAGTTACAAAGTGGCTTAAGAAGAACACAATTTATATTTTAGTGTAGATGTCAGAAAGACCTGATTTCAATCTCATTGAAAATTTGAATTGAAAAGATATATGCAAGCAACATATCTTGCAAATCTAAGTTATTTTCATTTGTTCTTCCAGTAAGAATGGACCAAATATTCCTGCAAGCTATAATGTAAATGATGTAAATAACCAGATATTATGAAAAATAGTGGCAGAGTGCATTTAAGGTTAATTAAATTACCCGTACTTGATAGTGTGTCAAACTGACTGCTGGAACTGGATCAAAAGGTCCTCAGGAAAAGATTTAATTTAAAGATGTGCATACTTGTACATATTATTACAACTTTTTTTTGTTTGTTTTTTTGCATAGTTCCTTCAAACAGACTCACAAATGATTTATAGGGGATATATATTTTATTAAAGATGAAAAATGTTGTATTCTTTGAACTTTAATAAATAAAAGTGGTTGCATGCCAACACATCTTTTAAAGACATGCTGACAATCCCTGTCCTGAATCCCAGAGATTGAGACATAAGCATCAGATCTACCCAGCAACACATACAACAACAAGCTGTCAGCATGTTCCTTTCACTGTAATCCTGTTCAAACAAATACAATATAAGTAAAGCACGATAGGAAATAAAATGAGGTAGTGATAGGTGTTACTTTCAATGCAAAGGGACAGATCAGAACAAGACGGGAGAAAGGAGGGCATAAGTAAGTGTTTTTTTTTTTTTTTCCAAGCTCTATGAACATGAAGTAATGAGAGGGGAATAAAATCGCCGCCGGCTACAAAACTGGTCAGGCGTGCGCTTTCCACATACACACACGCACCTACTGACAGTCACGCAGCCCCCTAGCTATGCAGCGACTGCCTCTGCAGGGGGGCCAGACGCAGAAGAGACAGTGTGTTTATGTGTGAGCGTGTGTTTGTCTGCCACTGGGGTCACGCCGCTGCCAAGAAGATCATAGTAAAAACAGGTATGTCCAGAAAGTCCAGCAAAATATTGTTTCATTCATTCTGATGGTGGAAAAGCCAACTCTGATATTATCAGATGTCATTATGTAGTTAAGACTGATGCTCACGCGAATGAGACAAGTGAAAATATTTGGCTGAAAGCATCAATATTTTTAGTTACAATCACAGAAGACTGAATAACTAAGATGTTCAAAATTAAATAAATCAGACACATGTGGTTATCGCTTATAGTGTCTGTCAGTCTGTACTTGTGGTGTAAAAATCTAGTTTCCATGGAGATCTCCAAGCAACCTTATCAAATTAAAGTCTTTAACTTTCGAGCTTTACTTCCACAGACATGCTGTGACTCCAACTGCCTTGTCGCTCACAATGAAAAATCAATGCGGTCATTTGCATTTGAAAGAGAAAGAGTCCAAGCTCTTTTTGAGTTTGAATCTCAAGCCCTTAATCAGCAAGCGGACATGTTGTTATTCAAAATTTTAAAAAATTCCTCACCCACTGCTATGATGAACGCTGTTTTGTGATGTATGCATGCTTCTCTTCATTTATGGAAGCCTGTAAGTACAATAGCAGACACCCAAACAGACTGAGGAGAAATGGGTTACAATAAGAGGCTTAGACAGTGTGTGTGTGGGTGTGTGTGTGAGAGAGTAAGGGTTTGGTCACACATGGTTGGCTAAGCTGGTATAATGGTCCAATTGGTACGACTGTGTTCAGTCTATAGTGTGTGTGAATCTGAGTGTTAATAAGGGGGGTATATCTAGATTCTAGAAGGTCCAATGAACTGCAGTACTCCACATGCATGATACAGTCTGCAGATTATCCGCTTCTTTGTCTGGTATTTATTGTTTTTGGATAAATATTAAAAGAGGGTGATGTAAGACACATTCCATTCATGCTTCACCAATTTCTGCAGGCCAACTCTCCAACAACTTAAGCTACTTTTCCGGTGGTGGGCACCGTTAACTAAAACGTCACTTGCGTTAATCCTAAAACACTAATCATAGTCATTAATTCAATAAATATCTTGTTCTCTGTTGTGCCTGTTTTATATTGTTTCTGTATGCTACTTGTTTGAAATACATTTTTGAGGGGGATAAAAAAAAAAGAGGATCTGAAGAGAGGAAATGGAGCTGCTGCCAAAAACTGCTATTTTTACCCACTTCAAAATAAGAGCATTAATATAAATGTCTAACTATGTGACTGTTGATAACCAAAACACAGATGCCTACTTTTAAATAACATTATTTCACTTATTTTACCCTTTAATCTAATCTTTCTCTTCCACTAAGATACATCTCCCTTTCTGCTTTGTCTCATCTTTCTAGGCTCAGACTGCTCACGTAATTTCACAAGTCCCTCAGGCCTCATTGAGTCCCCGGGCTTCCCAGACAAATACCCTCATAACCTGGAGTGCTCTTTCATTATCATCGTGCCACCCAGCATGGATGTCACCCTCACCTTCCTCACCTTTGACCTGGAGAATGATCCCCTGCCAGGGAGCGACGGAGACTGCAAGTACGACTGGCTGGAAGTGTGGGATGGACTCCCAGCAGGTACGGCATGACTTTAACTGATAAACCAACAAATTATCGAGTTGTTTTGTAGTGGCAGAAAAATGATCCATGGTTTTATTCTATTTTGTTAAATAAATAGAAAAAAAAAACATCTCTATTTAGATGTCCTGAGGTTTGACTTTCACTCAATAACCTTTTACTGCTCTTACAGCAAAAAGTCAGACACTGTAGCTTAATAACCTTAAGTAATAAAAAAAAAAATCTTAATCTGCTTGTAGAATTTGTACTTTTCATCAAAATTCAATAATTACTAAAACAAGCTCAATTTCATGCTGCTTGTTACTTTCGTCTTTCGAGTTCAAGTGTACTAAGCCATTTGTGTTAAACACTGGACCAAAAATAGTTTGTAAGATTGTTTATAAAGTGTAATTTCTGCATAGTCTGTTCTAGAGTAATTATGCTGCCACCATCATGTTTGGTGTAAGCAACAAACAAACTTCAGAGGCTTTCAAAGTCTTTTTTGTACTGAGATTAAATTACACTCAAGTAATTAAATTCTAAAGGCTCCTTGTTGACTCTATCTAGGTATATCAGTGTTATTGCATGCAACATTTTTACTTCACAATAGTGAAATTTGCTATTTTGTGTTTACCACACAAAATCACATTAGAATAAATCAAAGTTTATGGTTGCTAAATGGTAAAAAGACTGCAAAAGTCGAAGGGCAGTGGATACTTTTGTGAGATGCTGTATATTTGTACTATTTTTGGTAAATCCATTGAATATTGTTCATGGAGATGTTCAGCACTACCTCACCTGCTTTCTGAGTCAGTACAGTGGAAAAGCGCCCTGCCTACATCCTTATTGACTGCAGTAGAGCCGAGACTATTTTAGCAGCTATGTGTTGGTAGATAAAAGCTGAGCTTACAGGCAGGATGCTGGCACCTGTTGTGGAAAAAAAAATTTAAGGGGGGAAATAAAATAGGAGATGTTAAGCAGAGGGACAAAAGGGATTGGAGGTGAGAAGAAGAATGGGAGATGGTGAAGATATTTCTGGTGTAGCTGGCTGCTTGAAAAATTGGGAGATTTCACAAGGAGTAATCCATAAGGTGCAAAGACCTTGTGTCTTCTTTCAAGCAATGGAATGAAAAGAATGAGCTGGAAGCGTTTGTGGAAAGGCAGCAAAAAAAAAAAAGAATCCTCTGCAGCTGGAAATACAGGAACAAAGCAAGAGATGTTGGACTGGGGATCAAGGTTGGAAGATTTGTGGCTTGACTTCAGGACAGGATAAACAGGATTTCTGAAAGCAGGACCGAAAAGTGTGAAAGGTGATTTGCTCAAAGATTTTTTTTTCAAGCTACTTCTGTCCTCATGAATAACTTCCAATATCCTTTATTCTAAAAATGGATAGTTCTGATCAAAAGGATTAACAGCTGCCAAGTATGGAGAGGTTAAACAATTGATCGCCGAAGAGGAATCGAACATCACAGAAAGGAGAACCTACAGCAGCCTGCAGTGAGCGTTAGTGTAGCAATGACTTCAGCCTGCAGGGCAATGGCAAGACAGGGCAGACAAGAAATGCAGCTTATGAAGGATGAAGGAATAAAAAGAAGAAGGAATAGAAGAAAAGAAGGAGAAATAAATGCTGTGGCAAACAGTAATGCAGGAAGACTCCAAAACAAGATGAAAGGTATCAAGTGACACCAGGTTTCAAAATGCAACACCCTTCCCATGATTTAAAATGTTTTTAGATTCTGGATAGTGAGCAGAGTTTTAGAGCTGCCCTCCCTCAGTTGTTGCTGTGGACTGGTGGTCAGCTGCTAATAAAAGCCTGTTTTCCAGAAAGAGAAAGTCATCTGCCTGGAAACATTTATGTTGTACTTATTCAAGTTATTCTTGTTTTTACATTTAAATTTGGTTGATCTGAAACATCTAAATGTTCCAAAATCTATAAAAGGACAAACACTTATGCACAGCAGTAATATTCTGCAAAATATGCAATTGAAATCTACTTCAAGATTTTGTAATGTTTTTTAGTCTTTTTCTCTTATGAATGTGAAACTGCATTATTCAAAGTTATGAAATGGTGAAACTCATCTTGGCCCTTAGGAGGAAGAGTGAGTGGGGAAAAAGGACTCTGAGACAGTATTGGGTTAAATCGCAGTGGCAAAGGGAGTAGATGCTAAGAGACGGCCTTAAATCAGTTTATTCAGTTAATGGGAGCAGAGATAAACAACCTCAGAAGTCAGTTTTCACTCGATTAAACAACAAATCAAATAAGGCAAGGGAGAGAAAACTGTAAGATAAGCTTAAACTGTTCCTATATTTACTTCGGTGTACATACAAGCATTGGCATGCTTAGATTTTATCTCCTCAGATGAACTGACTAGTCAACTGTTTGCTTTCAGGCTCATCTATCAACCTTGGGGATGGAATGGAAATGAGATGAGCCCTGTCTGTAAAGCAAGCTGTAAATACACAAAATCTTGTTAGAGAAATGTAATTGCACTGTATTTTACTTTCGCTTTGTTTTGCTTGTCTTTTTTCCTTGTTTTCCCCACTCCTCGCCACCAACAAGAAAAGAGTTATTACCATTGTCAAGAGACGTATTTCAAATATCCAACAATTCCAAAAGGGAAGGGGGGAAAAATCAATAGTGCTGTTCGATCGCCAGCTATTTTTTCTCCTCATCCTCCTCCTCCTCATGTGTATATCTCTGGAGCCGGGAGTTTGCAGGATGAATGTTGTACTATCTCATCACACACCCTCCCTTTTTTACACACACACACACCCCTCTGGCCTTTGAATCACAATCATCTGTTTATGTTGAGGCATTGACATTTTGTGGTACGGTAGTCTGCTAGAGAGCGAAAAAAAAATAGCACAGGGAATCACTTAGATCTTTGGATTAACACATAAACTCCGTGTACATTTTTAGTGCACGTTGTAAAACCATGTTTAGTCCAGAGATGGAGATGATAGATGAAGGGAAGAGAGGTGATGACACCAGGAGTATGAGCAGACGTCGCTGCTGGAGGGAGTGATAGAGATGAGTGATAAAACAGTGGAAGTAACAGCAGATAGAGACAAATTTGAGGGTTAAGGGATGAAGGGATTTGAAGATAAAGCTCTATCTCAACACAAGAGGGATCTTGTGTGTCTGACATAGTTAAAGGTTTTTGTCATGAGTCTGAGGTCTCCAATGTTTCGCAGAAGTATTTACAGCCACAAATGTTAGTCTACCTTATTTAAAACATTTTATGTTATATACACCACTATGGGGTGTATAATTGTGAATAAAAATCTGAATAATGTAAGTAAAATTTGCAATTACCCCATTAAAGCTGGTACCTCTCAACATGATTCAATAAAACTAAATAGAAGATACAATCATTGAAAAAGACTCCTTGTGTGAAATTTACCCTCAATATGAATTCAGTTGTTCTGTGAAGACTTCAGTATTTTGTTAGAGAACATTTTGTTAGTCATGCGCTGCACAAATCTGGTTTTGAAGAAAAGAGTAGCAAACATGAAAGGGTGTGCCCTGCTTAGCTTCAGCTATATTCAAACTTTTTGGCATAGAGCTCTTTGTGGTTTAAAACCAACACTGCGGATCACCTGGAATACATCCTGGTGGTGTCCACATCATGCTCTGGATATGCTGTCCTTATGGAGAAACTGGAACGACATATAGAGCTAAACAGAAGAAAAGAAAAAGTAGCATCTGCAGATAATTTGAGACTGGGTTGAATGCTTAGCTCCAGCCAGAAAATCGGCCTCAACATACAGCCAAAGTAACAATGAAGTGGTTGAACACAAAACTAAATTGATGTTCACAGACGCTCTCCATCCTATGTGACTCAACTTGAGCTATTTTGCAAAAATGAATAGGTGAATTGTAGTTGCTAGATGTACAAAGCTCACAGAGACAAACGCTAAAAAGAGTTCCAGCTGCAGCTGAAGTGAATCCAGAGAGGTTGATGCAAATGCTTGCCTCAGTTTCAGATTTTACATCCAAAATTCTTTGAAAATCTTATGGGGTTTTTTTTTTCCTGCCACTTCAAAATCCTGCTCCATGTTGTGCTGTCCTGTCACTTAGAATCAGGACAAAATCAAGACATTTGTGTTTGCAATATAAAATAATCAAGGAACACTGTAAACACTGTAATTAATCTGTTTATGTAATGTTATGGCATTGCATGATCCAAAATAAGATAGGATGGGAAACACATAGATACTTAAGTTGATACCAAATCCTGACATTTATGCTGGATGTTGTAAAAATATTTTAGTCTCAAAGTGAAGATGATAGATAAAAGGCAGAGATATAAAGACAGAAGGAAGATGAGCAGACGTTGCTGCTGGAGGGAGTGATGGAGATGAGCGATAAAACAGTGGAAGTGGCAACAGATAGAGAAAAATCTGTGGGTTAAAGGGTGAAAGGATTTGAAAATGTTTCTGAGGAGGAGTGATATCTAGTGTGACTAACACAGTCGGAGGATTTGGTTAAGAGTCTCACTAATATTTAAAGGAAAATTGGCAAACGGTGTCCAATTTTCTGGCAAATTACATTTTTAATGGCAAAACTGGTTAATCTATGGATTCTTATTGGATTAACAGTGGGCCCTCTGATTGGCCGATACTGTGGGACCAGAGTACCTCCAGAAATCCAGTCATCCACTGGGATCCTCTCACTGGCTTTCCACACTGACATGGCTGTGGCTAAAGATGGCTTCTCTGCTCGATACAACATGACGCACAAAGAAGTCAGCGAGAGTAAGTCTGAAGTCTTCAGTTGTGCTTCAGAAGTAAAACATAAGTTTTGGTCTTAATTATTTCCTTCCAACATCTCTCCTGCCCATGTTTAGCTTTCCACTGCAGCAACGACTTAGGAATGGAGTCAGGAAAGATCACAGATGAGCAGATCATGGCTTCTTCAAGTTTTCATGATGGAAATTGGCTGCCACGTCAAGCCCGACTCAATTATAAAGAAAATGGGTGGACGCCTGCTGAAGACAACAACAGGGAGTACATACAGGTATGAGTTTGCCTGAAACAATGCACAACTTCCAAATAGCATAAGCCTAAACTCAATGATTTTGTATTTAATTTCTGAGTTAACTTGCCACCTTTTTTGGACTGGAATGTTTTGGGTAAAACATTCCAGAAAAATATGTAAAACCAATTCTAGATGCCAAAAAGGTTTTCATTTTTAAACCAAATAATTAACAGACGAGGCTTTTTCCTGGCAGTCCTTACAAAGAGTCTGTCGAACAGCTCTTGTGTTTTTTATAATTTCTCTGAATGTTCTACTGTCTACCCTTGGAGTGATTTTTCTGGGACATTAACTCCTGGGAAGATTGGCGTTTTTCTACACTTAAATTGTTTTTAAATGGCCTTATAATCCTCCCCTGATTTATGGGCACCAGATAAATCTTTTTCTTTTTGTTCGTTGGTGAAATCTTTTATCTGTGCCATTGTTTTATCATACAACTGCAAAACCTCCTGATCATAGAGCTGGTCAGACTTGCATATGTTCAATGAATCAAGTGAAGTTGATCAGGGCAGCCGTAATTAGTCTTTCCTTCTTGTGGGAAGGAAGAGTAATTCAATAACATGTGTCACAAGGCTTTTCTTTAAGTCATCACGTCAGAACTTTAACTTCTTAGATTAGATTGAGGCACTAATTTGAAACGCTATGCCTTAAATACTTGTCATAACATCTCTAAAAACCTTCCTGCACCTAACCTAAAAACAGATGCTGCGCCAACTTTTACATCATCTTTCATCCACAGTTGACATAATAACTCTATCACTGATATATTTGTGTCAGGATATGAGGGAGAGATAGCTGTGAGTGGGAGGGAGACATAGTGGTGTTTGGGTTTAGCTGCACGGGTGTGTGAGGCATTGTTTCCGGCGTTTTGTCACAGTGCCAGCTTTGTTCTGTCCCTGAGCTAAGCTTGAGTTATGAGGCTGTCTGGCTCAGAGAGAGAAAGTGAAGGTGAGGTTTAGCCCTGGCAGCAAGTGAGGGGACTTTTCGAATAGGTGCACACTGTAAACAAGAGATTATGCTGCTGGTTGGCACCTTGGGATAGTCTTCCAAAGCCTGCCTAAAGCTTCAGGTTTGTCAGAGGCCAACACACCAAAAGACAAATTGGTTTAGTTTCAGATGGGTTATCTTTCTGGTTTATGATCTTTACAAGCGTACCTGTTGTCATGATGCAAGAGACTTCACTAATGCTTTCAAAAACTGTATGATTGTATGATTGCGTATTTTTTCTCGCCGTTTTCATGTGTTATTATAAACCCTTATGTGGAGTTAAAGTGTCAAAAGTCCCTAAAACAGCTCAGAACTGAGCAGACTAAAAACTCATTGAACGATTTTGAGCGAAAAATGTAATGAAGATGTTTGATATTACCTATAAACACCTAGCCAAACCTTTTCAAGGAAACGTAGTAGGTCACCTGTCAGAATGTATGTTGATGCCAAGTCTGCACAGGGCCAGAGACTTTTAGTCACTTTGTTTTGTCACTGAACAAACAGCGACAGAACATTGATGAGTGCATATTGTTCACATTCAGCAGGTTTCTTCTAATTGCATCGTGCCACTTATGGTGTCTGAGACCTCAGAGTGTATGTGTTATTTTGCGGCGAGAAATTTCTATTCCACTCTTTTCTATTGTTTTGTACGCTCACTGAGGTGCAGTACAGATTGATGGCGGAGTTCTTGTGGCTCCGTTATTCTAACAGCTCTGTGATTGATGAGGAACCCTCCCTGGGAAAGCTCACTTAGCATTTCTCCCTCTTTCATTTGTTCTTCACCTCTGTTCTTTCCTTTCTTATTCTCCCTCTCTTTCTACCTTTCTCCTTACTTCTCCATCTCCTCTCCCCTCATCCTCTGCCCTGAACTATTGATTAGTTGTCTTGCTGTATCTTGTTCTTGCCCTACCAGTGCAGAAATGCGTGTGTGTGTGTTGGAAGTAATCTAAAACACCTGTCTTCTTGACAGATAACAAACGCAGCATTTTCCCTCCCCCGGTGTTTTGTACTTTACCCATGTGGGACATAACAGTGCACATTCACACAGCAGTCTCAGATTAATCAGCAGGTTTCAACAGCTCCTTTGGAGGAGAATAAATGTTTTGACCAACAGTAGGACCTTTCTCATCTTTTCCTCTCTATTTGTCTGTCTTAAATTGAGATAACTGAAGCCTGAAGCTGATGTTTTTTAGATAGAAATCTTCAAGAGCCGCAGCTCTAGCTTTTTAGTATCAGTTGTGATTCATTGAACTGAGTTTTTAAATTGGGTTGTGAGTTTTGTAAATGTAACTTCACGTTTTAACTTTACAAATGTTTAATCAGATGCCCTCGCAGTACACCTAATTATCAGTAGTAGTAGAATTTATTTCTTAAAAAGAAGCAAACCATAATTTTTCATCTTCAAAGAACAAAACATCTAGATTTTTCAAGCAAATGACCTGGTATATTTAAATACAGAAAAAACAAACACAGGCTTTGTGCTCTGCCTTATTGATTAAAATCCTCTCAAATTTAGAAAAGTGAAAAATTCTAACATGAAAATGTGTAGAAGACCCTTTGTGAACACTGTGCTGTTTCTTATGAAAATAATAGTATTTTATATACGATTTTAGATCATTTTTACCAAGTTTTTATGACCTCCTACCATGTCAGAGAAAATAATTAGAACATTGTTCAAAGTTGAGAATTAGCCTTTAAAAGCAAGACCATAAATAACTTGTGAAGTCGCAACTTGTATAAAACTTATTGTTATCATGTCCCAAAATCTTATTTTACTATCAAAAAACAGTGAGTCCTTACACATGATGATGGAAAACCATTATAAAAATGGAAAACCATTATAAAAACCTTTTTAGAGCATATTGGTGGTAGCATTATTGTTTATATCCAGTGTGCTACACATGTAACTAGACAAGTTGGATTTTTGACAATGAATTCAACACAATTGTGAATAATTCTTTATAAAACTCTAAAAATATTGAGTATCATTGCAGAATAGCATAAAATAGGCTTATTTACATGCCCATGCCATTCATCTGGAAATAATTATTCTGTTCATAAATAAGCAGTTGTTTTCTAGTTTTATGATCTTCCAGAAAATTTGTGAAAATGCTATTCTTTATGTTGAATTTCTGAATAGATTTTATGAAATGCTCAGCAACTTTCAAACATTGTTGCACCATTGTTCACATCACTGCTCTAGCGACAGAAAAAAATCTTTCACCTCTGTATATTTAATACAACCCAGCCAGTAGCGTAGCAGACACACAGCTTTACATCTACAATTAGCATGGGAGGTGATTATTCTTATTGTATGTGAGGAAATGAAAATGAGCCGCAGGTCATAACCATTGATTTACTGAGAGAGAGTCTCAACAGTGCAAGAAACACAAAGAAGCAGAAAAGGAGGAGGTGGAAAAAAGCAGAAAGACGCAAAATGCTGGGGTACAACAAGTCAACTTCCTAAGGCTAAATCCGTCTTCTTTTACCAACAGGTGGACCTCCATACTCTAAAGGTCCTCACAGGGATCGCCACTCAGGGCGCCATCTCAAAGGAAACTAAGAATAATTATTACGTTTCCTCCTTCAAGCTGGAAGTGAGTACTAATGGAGAAGACTGGATGATCTACAGGCATGGGAAGAATCACAAGGTGAGCAGAACAGCTGATTACAACTGGAAAATATTTGTGATTATGTACTTCACACTCTTTCACATATTGCAACATACACAAATAATATGTTTTGCATAGATGTTTGAGAAGATTAGTTTACAAAACGCTGGAGTAATGCACAAATAGGCCATGGATGAAATTGTGCAGAAGTTGAAAGCAGGGTGTACAGTTAACATCCAAAGTATTTTTTGAAAGAGTGGAGAGAAGAAAGCCGTTGTTGGAAAAAAATAAAATCATGGACTCGTTAAAGTTCAGACTCACATCCAACTTAGAATTTGTGGAATGACAACTGATGCACTTCCTACCCTATTGTACTGAGCTTGCATTGGCAAAAATTTCTGTCTATAGATGTGATCAGCTGGTAAACACATTATCTCAAATGACCTGTAGTTTTAACTACAAAAGGTTCTAAAAAGCATTGAATCAGGAATAGAAAAACTACTTCACACTGTTTTAAATTTTATTTTTAAAGTGTTTGCATCATTTGTCCTTTTCCTTCCGCTTTACAGTGGAATGCAGATGTCTTGCATCACTCGCAAGGCACCATACGCAGCTGTAATTGACCACAAACCAAAATTTTAACCAGTGTCTCCAATTAAACTGTTCAACTGGCATTCAGCTGGAGCCCTTTAAAGGTTTACAACCAAGTCTAAAAGAGAGAACTGGTATCTCCAAGCCTGTAGCTGACTCGACTGTAAATGCATTTATACTTTCTTCAATTCTGTTTTTCACATCACATCTGTTTTGTGTTACTTTCTGGTCAGAGCTCTGCTGAATGGAAACATGGCTGAGCAGGTCCCTGAGTTGTTTCTGCCAGAGGTGTAAAATCATGATATATTTTCAGTGAGCATGCTGCAGTTTTGCGGTTTCAAGGTAGAAACAAACCAGGCAGCTTTTGGGTCTTAATGGGTAAAAACGTAATCCAATTAGAAGAGTAGTTCTGTGGCTGTGGTCGTTTTTTTTTCCATTGCAGCCATTCTTCCCCATGTCTGTGGTCACACTGTGGTCTATCGCCACGTCTAGCCTTGTGCTGTAAACGCTTATTTCTTAACGAACGCTAATGAATGCACATACTGGGAGATGCATGTGTTTTGCTTAGTGTGACCATCTGGGGTCTCTTTGTGGACTAAAGATCCCATAAGACTCCCAGAGAGATGAAAATGGATAAAACAGTGAAGGAAATGAAACATGGGAATGACTGGGTGAAAATAACCTAAAGAAATTCAGTCTCCTGTTAATGTGTTCAGCAGCTTTAAAGATGAACAGAAGTTTCCACCTTTTATCATCTCAATAAACCTAAACATTTGCAAAACTTGCAGGACTCGTATTGCAATTAGGATTTACATAAACTCTTATGTAGTTTTAATGTATTTCATTCAGCAACTGCAGTTTAATGGCATTCTGACACCAGTCTACGATTTGAAACAATAATAATAATTTGAAAAATCCAACACGCAAAACAGATTAATGACCAGTGCTTCCAGATTAGTCGCTGGTGTTACCACCCATAATCCTCCTTGATTCCCTAGAAAGGCGCTTCGAACTGAATGGGAGAAAGTGTGTGCGTGTGCGTGTGTGTATGTTGTGTGTGTGTGTGTGGGTGTGTGTGTGTGTGTGTGGGGGGGGGGGGGGGGGGGGGGGGGGGTGTAGTGCGAGTGTGTCTAGAATAAATCAACACCAGCTTGTGGTAGAAAACATTTGGTGCTGGTAAGGATGTTTTGACCCTTTTTGCTCCCTGGTGCACACTGCCATTAAGATGATCAGGATTTAGAGTCACTTCATTAAATCTAGGATCATTATCTCATTGTGAAAGAATAGATGCAAGCCACATATTTAGAGTTATAGAACTGTTTGCAGCTTTCATTTAAACTTAATTACCAGTTTGTGTAACAAGTTGGCCATTTAACACTAAAAACAAATTGAAATGAAGGTCAAAGAGTTTGAATCTCTAAATTATGGGACTGAACTGACTTCATATTTGTGCAAGTTGCATAATTTGTTTTCTATTGTGTGTTGAGATATTTACTGTAAACTATGCTGCTTTTATAAATTTAGTGAATGTCAACTAATTCACCTAAAATCACTGCTTGTCCTCTGAAAATTACGAAAATGGCCTTTGCAACTGTTCTACATCTTGGGTTTTTGGTAATTTTGTTTCCAAATGCTGTTTTTGTTTTTGGAATGATGTATGTATCCGTCAATGTTTTTGATAAACTTTTTATCTTCTACTCTCCTTCCCTTTTTCTCTTCATCTATCCAACTTTACATTTGGATAGATTTCATGTTGCACCTTCTCCATCCCTCTTTCCTTCCGTCCCTCAACACGCCATATTTTATGCTTTTTTCCTCTGCTTTGGGTCTGAGAAAGTCATCAGCATTTGCTGTTCAACTATGATGCCATGATTCTTAGAGGTGTTCTAAAATAACTAGTAAGAGAAAACTATTCAATAAATGACAGACACAATGATTAAAAGTTTCTAAATAAAGCTACTAAGTATGCATTAAGTGTGCAATTTTCCTTGTAAATGCAATACTTACAGAAATTAAACACATACTCACAGATGGGGGGTTTTTTCAACCTCATTTTTCTTGCATGTTAACATTTGTCTCAGATGAGTGGCCCTTAATAAACCATCCACTTCACTCCAGTCAGTCACTTAAACATCTGGGAGGCAGCCCATAGGGGTGGTGCTGCTGTCACGCAACATCTTGATGATTTGTGTGATCTTTAATGGTTTTGATAATGTTGTTTAAGGCCTGTTTTGAACCAAAGGGGACTCAAACTGTTATCCTTTAGCACGAAGGATAATGTTCAGATATATTTTGCCCCTATTTGGAAATGCTGTACTGTCAGGAAAAGCACATAGCTTGAAAATTAAATAAGAAATGTTGGCTAAAATACACAAAGTTTATTAAAAATAATATTTTTTTTATGGCTGCACCTAAAGACTAAGATAACATGGAAAAAGCTGCAGGACCAAAAATGTTGAGAAACATAATAAACATTTCAAGGCTTCTACATCATTCTTACAACACCATTGTGGCAGTACTGGTGGAAGGCAGTTTTTATTATGGAAAACATACTTCACAATCTCAGGGTGGTAGTGCAAATCTCCAAAATTAAAAAAAACAAAAAGGAAAATATGATTTTTTTTTCACTTCTCTCATGTCCATTGTACAGTGCAAGCACTGTAGTAATAATGCTTGCTATACCACAAAAGTGGTAAATTTGAGGTTTGGTGTTTGATTTGCACCGAAAGAAAAAAAAATACTGGTGCATACTGGTCATACTGGTCCTATCTGAGCTGAACACAAAGTCTTGAGCATTTTTTTAAGCAGGAACCGGTTCTGAAAGCAGTATTGCTCTCAGTTGCTTTAACAAAAACCAATGTTACAAAAACATTTTTTTTTCACTTTTTATGTATTCACACTATTTATTTGTGGTTGGTGCAATTGCACTGTTGCTTTGCGGCAAGACAGTCTTAGGTTTGAATCCTGACTTGTCGTCTTTCTGCAAGAGATTTTCATGTTCTTCCTGTGCAGACTCCCTCCATCTGGCTTCCTCTCACAGTCCACACACATAACTTTTTGGTAAATTGGTTTCTCTAAATTATCCTCAGATGTGAGTGTGTGTATAGTTGTCTGCGTCTTTCTGGTGAGAGTAACATGTGTTGTTTTAAGACTCATCAGAAATCCTCAATATCATGAAACAGAAAAGCAATCAGATCTGGCTATCGTAATTTGTTCACAAAGTTAGAAACTATGATAGATAAGGTCTTACTCTGAGACATACAGTTGAGACTTTCTGCTGACTTTCTTTTTAATAAATGTAAAAGCAATCAAGTTGTAATCATGTAGTCCTCCGAAATGCTGGCAGACTTCTCTGTGGTCATTGCACCACTGGAACCAAGCCAAGTCACATAAATAAAAAATACTTTATTCAAGAGGAACAAAGATGAATGAAGGAATGCAACATGAGAAAGGAGCAAGAGGTACTTTGAAATGAAAAACATGAACAATATTTGGAAAACAGAAAGGAAATAAAGTGCAAAATGTTAGGTTGTCAAGCATTAAACCGATAGAAAGAATGAGCTGTGAAGAGGGTGGAAGAGCTGGAGGCCAGAGGGAGAAAAACGAGGTTCAGAGGGGAAGAGGTGAGTGAAGGGAACGGGCTGACAGCGGGAAGAAGTGTTCATAAGGGAATCACAGAGCAAAAGAGGGAGAGATGGATGGATGAATTGAGGCAAGAAGGAGAGCGGGAATAATGAGAATAGCAGACAGGGGTGTTGACCACAAATCCCTCAGGATAAATTGGAGGTCTCAGCAACACAGCCTGGAAGCATGTCAGGAGGAGGAAAGAAAATAAAACGACAGAGTGAAGGGAGGAAGGTTGGGAGGTGAGGGAGAAGCAGAAAGAAGTGGGGAGATGAAACAGTGACAAATGAAGACAGAAAAGCTCAGACCAGAAGGGAGAAACAAGACAAAGGGAGATATTACAAAGGTGCCAACTGTAATTTTGTCTTGGAGACTTGTCACACACACACACCTGGATGTAGCTGTCACAGAGAGGTAACCTCCCCGAAGTCCCTGAAGTGCATATTTGTCCGGGTGTGAGGAAATGGGAGGCATTTTACTATTTTATAACTTGATGCACGCACACAGACACATACGTAGAGAGCGGAGTCAGCACGGACATTTGCATAATTCAGCAGGTCTCTGTGGGTCTACTCTGGCTGAATGACTGTGGCCCTTCAGGCTTCTGACATACACAGACACACGGACATTCACCTGTACTTCAGTACAGCGGGGATGGACACATCCATTTCTCACTTTAGTTTCCTCCACTTAATGTAATTAGTCTGCAAAATATAATTAAATACCCTGAACATACAGTACCTTGCATGTCTTCACATCCCTCAATGTTATTCATGTTTTGTCTCAAACTTCAATGTTTTTTTACTCTGATTTTATAAAGTTTGAATAAATATATGTGGGTTTTCAGATTTGTTAAATAAAAATTCAACAAGTGAGCATGCATTTGTGTATCTTGTATCAATACTTTGTCTTCACAGCCATATGTCTTCCAGTGTATGTTCGTAAGCTTTGCACAAAAATACATAATTTGTTGCCCATTTATCTTTGAAAATGTTTTTATGGTGAGTATCTGTGACCAGCAAAGCCTCAATTAGACTTCAGACCATTTGAAAACATGATATGAGCCATTCTTAAGCACAACATTTTGCCTGTAGGTTGGAAAAAATCTATTTTGTTGTTATCTGACACATGGAAGAAAACACCTTCTTCCATGTGTTTACTCTGAATGCCTAATGGCTCGTTGTAAAAAGCTGCCTCGTAAGGCTTTCGTTAAACTATTTCTTTGGGGTTTTTTTCCATTATTCCATAAAGACCAGCCTGCAATGTGAACCACAAATAGATTTCCTTGTTGCAGAGCTTTTCTCCTTCTTGGCCTGTTAGTTCAGGTAAATTAAAATGTTTTGGTAGTTTTGCCATACTTTCACATTTTGAATGATGAATGGAACAATTCTAAGTGAGATGTTTAAGGATTGTCATATATTTTATAATCTAGCCTCCCTTTCTCTCTTACCTGTCATTTGTTTCTTATGCTTTCGAGATTCTGTTGATTGTACCAATTTGTTTTGGTACAACGTAAATTTTCAATAAAATAAATTAGGTTTTGTGGATTTGACTGGAAGTAAAAGTACAAGTTGGTGTTGATAAATATGCATGGGTTGGTAGGTTAGCATCTGCTCACCTTCCAGGTGTCAGCTTACCTCGCCCCTTTTTTTCAAAACATGGATGCTTAACAAATGCAGACAGACGTGCACATGCAGTTAACCAGAGCCAGGTCACAGGTGTAGTCTATCAGCTAATTGTTACAGATGCCTTCTAGGAAAAAAACTCTTAAAAGTGAATTTAGGAGTTCAGACCCCCAGGGATGCTCCATATCCTATTACATCTCCTCGCTGTGGATTCTAACTCCAACCTTGGAGCTAGCACAGAAAAAACTGTTTTTTCCCTTTTAGTGAGCAAAGAATAACACCTGTTCTAAAGCTCACAGCAGTGTGACATATGACATATGCAATTTGATTTCCTTAAGTTTTACAACAAATTCAAATATTATTTCCATTTCACTGAATTATTTTCATCATATCACTTTTACTATATAGTTAGATTTGTGTTTCTGATTGTTGCCCTGAACATTTTGCAGAATCTAATATTGCTTTCTTTTTGACATTGAAGTTCAGTTCAATTGTGAGACATACAAGAACTCTTTTGCGACCTAGTGTGTGCATTAAATTCATTTACAAAATCAACATTTTATTATCCCCTTTGAGGCCCAATTAATAGTTCATTGCTTTCCCATATGGATCCCATAGACAGATGTTGTCTGGTTTCTCTTTACTCATTGATTTTCTGTCCTGATACACTTATTGCATTATATGTATCAAATATTTTAAAAATGATAATTGTTGCAGTAAATCTCCCTGGACTAAAAGAGGGCCAACCCAGGTAGAACCCTTGCACTGGATAGAACCCAGGTGGAACCAGGGTTTTATCTGGAGAAACAAATACGTGTTTCTCCAGGTATTTGCTGCACCCACTTTTATTGTTGCTTTCCCATGCCATGCTGTCTTTAGCTATAGTCTGAGTCTTTGGTTTACTCCACTTTCTCATGCTTGTTTTTCCTGGTGTTGATGGTCCCATCCCAACATCTTTTCAGTAGTGTAGCAAGGGTAAATTAGGGTGGAGGGTATGTGCCAGTAGTGGGCAATTACCTAACTCCAACTTTCACTGCTGGTTCAATTCAACCAATTCCAGAGCACAATGTGGTTTATGTGTTTTTAATATGCCATGTTCAATAGTACACAGTGTGACTGCAGCTCTAAGCTTCAGATATGGCCCTAACCTCAATCAGTTGGTTCTTTTTAAGACCTGAGAACTAACCAGTTTAAAGAAATTCTATCAGGTCTTCTAAGAACAACAGTTAAAAGGCAGTGTTATCTATTTTCCAGGCACATTTTGCCGTTTATAACACAATCAAGTAACTATGTTACCTTCAATTGTTTATAAAATGCTTTATCAAAAATGACGAAAAAGAAATTTGACTTCGCTAGTTGGTGCCTTAAAATTGGGCTTCTGCCTCTTTAAGAAGCTCCTGCTCTTTCTGCCACTCCACCTTCAGTATGTCATAACTCTGCTCCTCTGCCACTTATAACCATTCTTAGGAGTGTTGGACTGAGGAGTAGTTTGTTCCAGTTCCTGCTCCCGCTAGTCTGAAGGAGTTTTATGGAAATATGTTGGCCTTTGTGAAAGGAAGTGTTTGCTCACCTCAAATGGCAGCCATAGGAAACTCAAGGATTCCTCAAACATGCATGAATCAAAGCTACACTCCAGCTATGTTTTTTGTGAGGGAATAACATTATAACATGATATAAAATCCAAAACCGTAAATTTTACAAATTATTGTTTGTTTAAACATGCAGCCTGCGGTTGAGGTGCAACTCTCTTAACTAAATTATAGTGGAGATACATGTGAGCATGTATAAGAATGTGTGTAATCTTGCTCCCATGGAAGTTGGAGAAAAAAAGCTGTTATTTTAGAGTTAGTGGTATTAGATCAAACAGAGTTGCAGCTTTGCTTGCAACTCTGTTTGCTGACCCTGAACACTACAAATAATTTAGAAAAAAGGGACTTCAGAATCTTGTCAAAGCGAAGCGTGTATACAGCACTTAGGGGTCCGTCACGCTCACTGATACTCCACCCATCACTTGAAAGTTGAGAGCCTGTAAAGGACAGCAACAAGGATAGACTTTCACATGAACATGCAAGTGCACAATGGCTCAATACAGTATGTAAGTGTGTGAGCGTGTGTACATGCGCTGAGGAAATGTTTCTTTGTGCACCAAGGGAAATCAGAAAGCACCCAGCAGCTCTAAACTCCTCAGAGTGAGACCTCATAATTACACTTTTACACATCGACACACAAACCGACACACACGCTCACATTTGTAATTACAGCCTGTACCACAATCCCATTAATTCTTGTATGGCCTTTAGGCGATTTTCCATCATTTAGGTGGTCACGGTTTCCGGTATGAAGGCCTTTGCAGGGACATGAGGTCACAGGGGGCAATTTTGCAGCATTCACCCACTGGGTCATGGGTTCAGTACCCAGCTGGCCCAGTGGCTCCATTCCAGTGAAGAACTCCCTTCATCCATGTCTTGCTTTCTCCCCCCCAATGAGTCCCATTGTGTAACTGGAGAACAGGAAGAAAATAATAACTCTGGAACACAGAGACACACATATACACCTAAAAACAAAACACCTATAAATGTGTAACCAAGCAAGTAATTAAATGCCCTTTGGCTCAGTTAAATAAGGCTCACCTTTCTCTGTAATAATCACACTGTGTTGAATCATCAGCTCAATTGAGCAACATCTTTTAAGATCAGTTAAACGACTTGCATGTTTTTGCATTTTGTCACGTTACAACCACAAACTTAAAAGGCTTTTATTTGGATTCTATATGATATAGTAACCCACAACTGAAGTGGAAAAAACTGTTCATAGTTTTTAACATTTTCTGCAAATAAAAATAAAACTGTGGAATGCTTTTTTCCTGGATTACTTTGATTCCCTAAGTGCAGCCAGCATTATTGCACCAGTAAAGAGAGTACACCTGTGTGTTGTTTAATTGATAACATGAAAGCTATTATGTATCAAATTCACCAATTTGGTGAGCAAAAAGAAGAAAGTCATTGTTCTTTTTTTTCCCATTGTGAAAAAAAATTGTTTTTCACAATGGGACACACAAACATAGCAAAGTGCTCTTATCAGATGAGATGGAAACTGAAGTTTTTGTAATGGAAAACTAAGACTTTGCATTAACCTGAACATCCTGTAAAACATGGTGGTGGCAGCGTCATGATGCAGAAAGTTGGTCAGATTGTATAGGAAGAGTGATCCTGGAAAAACGGTCCAATTCCAGTCTTTTCAGCCCCCTCCCCCCCAAAAAAAATCTGATATCAACCACTTCTAGATGAGGTATTAGATCAAGCACATATCCAATAGTTAATGTTCATGTTGCATTTTATTTGACTTTTGTCTCTGGTATGAGACATGCATCATAATTCTGTACCAGAAGAAGCCAGGTGCAAAATATCTGGACATAAATAATGACTGATGATTATAATTATGACCTTATAAAAGTAGTCTGTTCACTGAAGTGCATCAAACCACAATCCAACCACTTCTGGCTCTGACTAGATATATATATATAAACAGACTTCTCTACAGAAGTTGCAGTAAATGTTCTGCAAAAAGCCATCATTATTAGTTGTGCTTTCATTTTATTAGCTTCCTTTGTCTTGCTATGATCTTGTGACAATGCTGTTGGCTGTCATTGCTCAATAAACTTTAAAACTGATCTATAAAGTTCTCCATCTGTTATTACATCTGTGAACAGTTTTGGGTTTTTAGTCATTTGCACAGAAGTCTGATTGTAGTTGCATTTGACTATTTGTATAAACTACTACCCAAAAAATGAAAATGTCAGCAAAAATTCAGAGATAAACATCAAGACCTGCTGTGAGAATGTAGCCATAGATCACAGCATATGATTGATCCAGTAAAAGGAAAAGCCTCATTTAAACTGCAGGCCAGACTCTTCAGATTTCCGCTGTTGAAGATGCAGCATAGTTGAAAACATGTGTCTGATAGTTTATCGTAAACATTCCCGGTAAAATATGCCAATGTTTGTGAAACGTGGCAAAATGTGAAATGGTTCAATGGAATTGAATCCTTTACAGAAGCACTGTAACATTGCAAAGAGGAGACTTTCTTTTCCACTTAAATTTACAGTAGTAAATCATCTAAGCATGGAGAAAGATAGAGTTGTCAAAGAGACAGACAGAGCGGAGGGCAGGAAAGCAGAAGCCCAGCTGTGTTTTCCAGCGGAGATGGCTGCCAGAGAGAGAGAGAGAGGAGAGAGGGGAAAGAGTTGACACTTTGTCAGATCGAAAGAGATATGAAGTCGAGATGTCAGGAGACAAAAAAGGGTGCTTCTGGTCATGTGCACTTGCATTCAATTTCCTTTTTATCTGTATATGTGCACAGTTTCAGAGGAAATCGTTTTCAGCATGTTTTTCTGTGTGCTGAGACTCCGAGGGAGGCATGTAAGGAAAGGGAAACCGTCTGTGTGTGAGCAGCGACCATTGTGTCTGGATGTACCACGGCAGTATGTGTTTGTGCACTGAAGGGTGACAGAGGGCGTTTATCTCTGCACTTTGTGTGTGAGGATTTAAAGATGTTTTCCTGCGTGTGTGGTTGAGTCAAGAGGACGTGAGAAGAGGCTTCCTCTCCACATACTTACATCTTTGATTTATCACACACTGCATGCCCTTAGACTGTGCACAGGAGTGTGGAAGTAAACCTTTGAGCTCAATCCTCCCTTTGTCAACAGACTCCATTCATTTTATGTACTTACTATACAGAGTGTGTTTAATAAAGGGAAAAGAAACATTGTAACTCATGTAAGATCATGTTTTCTTTAGCTCTGTAATTTTTTTGTTGGACTCTGATCTCATGGCTCTCGCTTTCATATTAACTCATGAGAACTATATTGATGTTATGCTGCCAAGCTTGAAATAAAGGGCAAATCACTCTGGTCCCCAAGACGATGAACTTTCACAAAGGGTCACAGTTTTTTCTTAGTTAGAACTCATTGCAGTCCTGAATATTAACGACTTGTGGATTGCTGGTAATATTTTAGGATGTGAAAACACAGCAATGTTTTAAAGAATACAGTTACATGCCAAAGGCAAAGTACAATAAAATGAAAACATCATAATTCAAAATGTAAATACATAAGTAGATGATGTGGTTCAGTTGCTGCATTCAAGCCTCCACAGTCTCCAGATGTTCACATCCAACTGTATAAAAGCTAAGATTTTGGGGATGGATGGATGGACGGATGGATGAATGGATGGATGGCATAAATAACTAATGATTTAGATCTCTGAAATCTCAGAACTGAACAGGAAGAATGACTTTTTTTGTTTTCATTCAACCGAGAAGTTTCCTCAGAGATCAGATGAGACAAGCTCTTATTAAGAGATAATAAAACAATGTGAACGAGTTATCAGTTAACAATATTATAATCTGAATCAATGCCATGTTATTTGCCATCTATGTTTGGAAAAGATTCACAAACATGTAGTAGAAATGTGTAACAGACAGACACTCCCCTTCAGTGGCTTTGATCGAACTAATCAATCCTGGACCCTAAACCTCAGTGGAAATGAAGACGATTCAGGGGGGAAATAATCTTTCAGCTCGCTTGAAAAAAGTCCCAGGAGATTAAAGTTTGCTCTGCTTTTGGTTGAAATACGACTCAGGCCACTCCCTCATCCCCACCCCTTTCTTAATTAAAACAACTCCTAATTAAGAAGTGCCGTCATAAACTGGAAATGAGACTCCAAGAGCTATCACAATAACACATGATTTTGCTTTGTCATGAGTAACAATGTAATATTGATATTAACTTATCTGTTATTTTCTTTCCAAACAGGTATTCCATGCCAACACAGACGCCACAGACGTGGTTCTTAACCGAATCCCTCAGCCAGTCCTGACACGCTTCATTCGAATCAGACCTCAGGCTTGGCAGAATGGCATTGCACTGCGGTTCGAGCTCTACGGCTGTCAGATTACAGGTAATGCACGACTGCATATCTGTTGTAGTAATTTTGCCATGTCAGTTGAAATGACTCAAATGCTACTCAAATGTCATATTACTGAACCAGTAACAACATTACTTAATAGCATGCTATGCTATGCAGATCCTGTCTGCAACAATGATGGTGTACTTAACTCTAAATTTGATATTTGCTTCTGAAGGTTTGGAATAGTTTATATATTTAGATTTCAAATAGTTATCTTTAATTTGCCATATCATTGATTGAGTTTTTGGTAAACTCATTGATGATTTTGAGTTTCTGACTGAGAACAAGCAATGCACTGTGAGATCAAGAAAACTCATTGCTTTTTTGGTCCCTTGACTCTTAAATCAGAAACATAAACTTAACATATTGCATGATTTAATCATTACACAAATATAATATATATATATATATATATATATATATATATATAAAAAAAAAATATTTACAATGGATCATAGGTATTGAACTGCACTTTTAAATAAATGGATCATAGGTATTGAACTGCACTTTTAAATATATCACTCACTCTAAACTTTTATAGTCTTTGACAAATTGCTATATCAGAAGTTTATATTTAATTATTTTAGGAAAATCCAGATAATAAAATCCAACTAGATGATGGTTTTTAATCTTATAAAAGTCTTGAATCTAATAAAAACTAATATGAAAAACATAATTTAAAGACTGGATAAGAAATAAAAATGTGTTATGATCCTGGAGTTATTCTTTGTCCACTGAGCCTCAATCACAGTCTGTGCTTACAGCACTGAAAAATGGTCGCTCAATGATTAAAAAGAGAGAAAGTGGCATCATGGGAAAAAGTAACTTACTGTGTTAAAAAGTAGCAGCACATAATTTTCATAATTATGTTCAATACAAATTCACAAGACGCTCATGCTTTACACTTCAAAATCACCAAATCTAGTATATTTGTTCTAGTTTTTAGTCCAAATATCTTATTACACTTGAAACTTGAAATAAAACACAACTATCATGCAAGAAAGACACAAGAACTTGTAAGTAAATAATTCCTTAATCTTGATAAAAGTAAGTTCTAGTTCAACTGGCGTGATATAAGTGAAAAAAATCTGCCACTGGAAATATTTCTTTTATACAAAACAAGCTTGTAAATCTTGTTAGATTATTTTTTTGTGAGATTCATGTAAAACACGAGTCTCGGTTTGGGTGAGAGGGTTTGGTCAGAGCAGAAATACCTTTCCCCGAAAACATTCCCTGGGAAAAAAACAAGTAAAAATGGAAGAAATGTCCCTTTCTTCTCAGGAGTGTAATCTAATGAAAATTCAGTTTGTACTTTTATCTCTTTTTCTCTTCCACAACACACCCACTCTTGTGCACTCACACTCTTGCCCTCGCTCTTTCATATCCATATCCCCCTTCTCTGACTCCCACTCACGGATCTCTCTCTCACACACAAAGAGACACACTTGGTCCTAATAGAATAATACTAGAGTGTCATGTGTGGGTGATAACATCAGAGAGTAACAGGCTCTCAGCTTTCATCTGCAGCCCTAGCAAACAAACACGATTTCAACCAGCATAATCAGCTCAATACTATAAATAGATAAAACTTAATTATACTGTCTGTGTTTGTGTGTGTCGAGAAACTGTGAAAGATAGGATTTTAAGTCATCTGACTGGGTCCATCTCTGTGTGTGTGTGTGTGTGTGTCTGCTCCGCTGTGTCATTATTAAGTTAGGGCCTCTCCCTGGTGCCATTGTTGCGGCCATTGAGGGGGACAGATATGCTTTTATCCAGGAGGGCTATTTCAGCACCCACACAAATCACAATCACACCAAAACAATATGACAGACAAGGATGGTGGAATATATATATCTATAAATATCCATCTATCAACCATCCTGCCTGCACTCTTGTCTACTGTCTACTATATTTTAACGTTCAAATTGCATTATATATCACCTTACAGATTGCACCATTTTTGAGCTTTGAGATTACATCCAACACACTTTTTTCAGGTTATTTTCATCCACCCATTTTCCATTTCTGTGTTTTTTGGCAATCAATCATGGAGCTAAGCAGCTAAGCCCTACAAAAGTTTCCATACACCTTCAACCTTTTCCACTTAGTTTTCCATTAAAAACACAGAACTCAATAGATTGCATTTTAATTTCATGTGATAGACAAGCACAAAGTTGTATGAAACAAAAATATATATTGCGTACTCTGTATGATTTATTGCAGCTGTTTCCCAAAAGCCTCATGATTTTATTAGAGAACATTAGAGGATTGACAGCATCACCAAACGACTCAGATAGGTAGTTGTTAAGTTGTAAAAAAGCAGCCTAACCTAAAGGTGACAGTAGGTTCACCTTCCAGCAGGACAGTGACCCTAAACACAGACAGTTGAGATCAAAGCATATCCGTGTGTTATAATGGCTCAGTTAAAGTCCAAACTTAAATCCAAATGAACATCTGTGGCAGGACTTAATCATTTCTGTTCACAGATGTTCTTCATCCATTGCGGCTAAGCCTGGAGTATTTTATAAAGTTAAATGGGCAAACATTCAGTTTCTAGATGTGCACAACTGGCAGAAACATGCCCCTAAAACACTTGCAGATGCACAAGCACAATCAGGCGGGTAGAAAATATATTGTCCCAGGGCTGCTGAAAACAAATGCACACCAAATAAAATACGTCAGAGTTTGTTGTTTTAATGTGACAAAATGTGAAAAAAGTTTAAAAGTTATAAATAAGTTTGCAGAGCACTAAATGCAACATCTTGACAGCTTAACCCTGGTTGTGCTTTTGTAATGAGTGACAGGATTTGATAGTTGGGAGGTACACATCTGCAAAACAGCCTGTTCTGCTGCAGTAAAATGTATTTTTCTCTCCTTTTATAACCTAACATATCTGCTAGCAGACATTATGTTCCTGCTCATAGACATGCAGAGAACCACGCACTTGAACACACTTCCACTATGTGATAATGCCCTACACAGGCCTATAAAGACAGAAATAAAGCAGTCAGTCAGTGACATGTCATTAACTTAAATCACACTTTTATGTCTCCTGCTCTGCTTCTCTCTCACCCATCTCTCTTCAATGTCTCTGTGTTTTTTTTTTACCCTTCCTCCTCATTCTGGCTTCCCTCCCTCTGTCCTTCTTTCGCCTTTGCTGACAGCTTCCATTCCCGTTTTTCTCCAGCCCTCTTCTTTCTTTCTCCGTCTCGCCTTCCTTAAATCTTCCTGGTGCCTGCCTCCTTCAGCGACTCTTTCCTCACCTTAATCCCATTTTATTTCAGCACCACAGCTCTTTATCAATCACTTCTTTTCAGTACCGGTTATTATTTCTCTCACCAGGCCTGCAAGGCGCTCGTGTCCAGTCAGGTAGAGCTCCGTTGGCTGCAGCGGTAGCTGGTTATCAGGGAATAAAGCTCCATGTGTGGGTGAAACATCAGAGCATACGTTGGTTGCCTGTGTGAGACCTTGACTGTCTTTTGCTGTTGTGCGCGTTTTGCTTTGTGTAAGCGTGTGAATTTAAGAGCTCTCATGCTGGTGTGTTACATCTGCCTGTTTTTGCTGGGATGAGAGGAGGTGATATTCTTGTCGACTCCCACTGCACTCCTGATTTAAAAAAAGGGCCAGCAGCTGAGGCTCAGAAACGGCACATATAAAACTACATGATAATAAACCTATGGCTAATAAGTTTTGTTGAATGTTGCAGAGCTTCAGGAAGCTCTGCAACAGCCTGTCGCTGTTTGTTGTTGATGAATTATTTACCATATAGAGGCACTGTCGCCAACGTCACTGCATTAAACATTCATTTCCTCAAAGACTTGAAGAATGTCACCATCAATCACTGTCACCCCTTTCTTTCTCTTCGTCTCCATCCCTCTCTACCTTTCTATTCACTCCCCGGTCTGTCATTTCATCCCTCTTCTTGACCTTTTGTCCATTTCTTTCTCCTTTGTCCTATATTTTACTCTTCTGGTTGTTTAAATCTCTCCTTTTTTGTTGTGAGCCCATATTCTCCTAGTACATCTTCAAACAGAAGTGGTCACATTGTTTGGTTTTCCATCATTATTCATCACAGTGCTATATTTTTGAGGCTTATTAGATTAAAACTCATTTGTCTCAGTAATAAACAGCACCGCTTTGATCTGCAGCATGCTTTCATTTAGCTTTTTTTTTTTCCATTTGAGAGAGCTCTGGCTCAATTCCCCACACAGAATCCTTTTTTGACTGCACGGTTAAAGTTATGTGTCAACTTTTCAGCCGCAAGATGGAAAAATAATGAAACGGTGAAGGAAAAACAGCAGGAAGAGGCTCTGGAGTGCAACACATCAGCTGATGTCGTAACAAATCATTTCAGGATCAAACAAGATATTTTTTCTCCTACATTAACCTAACATTGACTCTTAATTACCTCAGACCCATAATTATGATTAGATGGAAGCTCTTTAGAACGTTATTATGAGGACTTTGACTATTAACAGGGTCATTATCACCTAATATTATACAATCATCACAATATTTTGCACCCCCTGTGTATTTTAACCTTCACTTTACTCTGCTGTTCATTGATTTATGCTTCACATCTGCACCACTTCTACTGAACTGATGAAACTGCATTGTAATTATCGCAGTAATGACCCAGTTACAACATTGTTTGGTATCACTCTACACTATTCTGTATTGTCTTTACTGATGAAGTTCCCGAAGCTTCAAATTAAAAGTGAAACTGACACATGACCTGTTTTTTGATTAGTTCTACTGATAACTATTAACACATTGAGCTTTCTTTTTAAGTCAGTCAATGGATGCTTAATTATAATTACAAAAAGAAATGGTGAAAAGCTGTATTTCATCAACAAAAGAAAAAGTAAATAGATGTTTAACATTTCTATTTGCGCATAAAAGTAATATTTTATGGCACTGAGATCCAGATGTCAAAATCCACCATCTCTAATCTAAGTGGAGGGAACAATGGCAATCTATTAAGAGTGATAGACGTACCTTTTGAAAATGCAAAATTAGGCAGGTTGATTTATTTTACTCTGAGCTTCTTGAGTTGACAAAAGGATGCTAACTACCAGCACTGCTGCAAATGTTATTTTATAGATCACTTATGTACTTGATCAAAACCAAAATCACATCCTTTTCTTACCAAGGAGTAAGAAAAGCCCATGTGTGTAAATATTCATTATAGTATTCCTGAGGATTACCATAAGCAGGGAAAAAACTTGCAAAGCTGGAGGTATTTTTTTTTATTTTCTCCATTGTTTCCTAAAACCAAAAGGTTTTGTGTAAAATCAAACCGAGCTAAAACAATCTGGTTACTATTGGTGAAGTGTCCCAGCCTCTGTTCTAAAGCATGTCGTATTATGGAAAAGAATAGAGAAAAAGACTTTAAAAAGCTGGCCAGCAGTTTGCCCAGAACATTTCCAAACCTCAGCTGTCAACAGGTGAATCTTCCAGTCTGTGTCTCATGTGTCCTTATCACTACACATCAAATCTCCATATAAATCTGCATGACAGTATAACTTAGTGCTTCAATGAGACTTGTTCTCACTGTCTAGATTTTTTGGCTGCAGTGTTGCTATTGTACTCAACTCTGTCATCAGCTGTAGATAAACCTAAGTTCATATTCAAGTTTTAGTTTCTTCGTTTGTTTTACAAAAGTGGGGACTTATTGCGCAACATTGCAGAATCTTATATTGGCGGTAGACTATTAAAAAATGTTATCACCTTCTTAAAATAATGGTGTACAACATTTTTTTAAAAAATTACTTGGATCAATATTTTAGGAAGGTGGTAAAATGCTCTATGTTTGTTAGCAATGAGATCTAGACTTTGAAACCATAAAATCTATCAGCCTTTTATTTCCTCTCAAGCTCTGGCCAGTCTTCAGGCTTGACTTTACAACCTAACTAATTGGCGGACCATGTTGTCTATTTAAAGTTTTCATTAAGCAACTATTTCTATTGTAAATCACCCTGCACAGTGAAAAATAAACAGCTGGAAGTTTACAGTACATTGAAATGTGACTCCGTCTTGGATGTTGTGTAATTATTGACAGATTTTTTTTTTTTTTTTTTTGTGACTCCAGCAATTGTTTCATTACTGCTAAAAATTAAGTTCATCTGCTCCTCTGGAACAAAATATACTTTTCTGACTTTCAAAATGTGGGTTTTATACTTAAGATATTCTCTCTGTTTCCTGTTCAGATGCTCCCTGCTCAGAGCTGCAGGGCATGCTGTCTGGGCTTCTCCCGGACTCCCAGATCTCCGCATCCTCTATGAGGGACATCCACGGCTCAATGGGCGCGGCCAGACTGGTCGCCAGCCGGTCGGGTTGGTTTCCTAACCCGACACAACCCATAGCCGGAGAGGAGTGGCTACAGGTTTGTGACTTTAACTTTGAATAATAATGCATGTATACAACACCGAGGGCTTTCGCTCAGTAATTTTTGATTCAGTCCACAGTTTTGCTGCTCAGTTGGTCAGCAGACATGATGCTGCTGAGCTAATTTGTAAAATGTCTTTTTAAATAGAATCCTTTTGACATGATGTTTAATCGACATTGTTTTAACTTTTAGTTTAGACTTTAAAAATACATTAATAATGCATGAAATAGTCTAATAAGGTGGGTAACAAAGTGTTCTGGTATCATAAACCTTTACCTGATAAAACCCCCTCACAAAAACAGTGTGATGCAATATAAATATTTGGCAATATTCAAAATTTTGGACACCAAAATTTCACCTTTGCCATTTCCTACACTTTAAGAAAGTGTCCTGAATTTGTTTCAAATCAAGATGCTTCTTAGGGATTTTGTGTGGAAATCACTGTGTCATCCACATACATTCAGATTTAAACATTTCTCTAGACAATAACATAAAGTTTTTACAAGAAACTTTATTTCCTGGTTGTCTTTTTTGGCTGTTCTTATGTCTATAAATATGCTGTTTTATATGTAAAATACTACACATATGAACATGTGTTAAAACCAAACATTTTGATCATATTTTCTTACACATTCTTTAAATTACTGGTAGATTCAGTGGGTACCATCTGTTTTTGCTAATATCATGGACATGATGAATGAGGTCCACTAAATAAACTGATGAGGCATCTTACTACGTTTCTCTGTATTGCAGGTGGATCTAGGTGTGCCCAAGACGGTCCGAGGCATAATAACTCAGGGGGCAAGAGGCCTGGAGGGCAGCACAAGCGCTGACAACAGAGCTTTTGTGAGGAAGTACAAGCTAGCTCACAGCTTGAATGGCAAAGACTGGAGCTACATCATTGACAGCAAAACTGGCTTTGCTAAGGTAAATAAAAATGCACATTATCATGCACAGATGCATGCAAAATTAATGATCTTTCTTCTGCGGTCACTTTCTCAACATTTACTTTCCCCATCCCTCATAAATCTCCCACAGATTCTCCTCTTCTTTTTCCTTTCTGTCCGTTTTCTCATTATTGTTTTTTTTGTTGAGTAGAAAAAAAACTGTTTTATTCCGGCATCCCCTCTGAAAATAATTGCATTTAATCACCTCAGCCCTCTTGCTTCTGTCTCTGCCTCTATCCCTTTTTTCCTTCACTCTTTCTGTCTCTCATTCACTTGTTCGCTCATTCCCTATTTGTCTCTCATGGGTGTTAATTAAAAATGTCTTTTCTGCATCACTACTCAACACTGCTGGCAGTCTAATGCACCGTGAGACAGGGCTCTTCATTCTCCTTTCTGAGACTGTCTTAAAACGCTTTAATAGCACTACTGAGTGTCGGGATTTTCTACTGATGTTAAAAATCCTGTTCTCTCTCATCTGCCTGTCGTTTTAAATGAGCATCCTGGGAAAATCATCAGAGGGTTTTTTTCTTTTAGTTTAGAAATCTTAAAGACAGAATATACAGCTTAATCCATGAAACCAATAGTAGTCTTGTCTAGTCTCGTCTAGCTCTAGGTTTGTAATAAATCCTCTTCTTTTTTCTTTTATTTTCCTTTGCCAGAGGCTGCTGCCTCAAAGAATATTTGAAAATCAAAAGCAACACACTTGTTATTTTCTATGACACATGTCACACTGAGAAGAGAAACAATGCTGATTAGCTGTGCTGCATGACTTCAGACGGCCTTACTCTTTCTTTGTCAGTGAGACTTAAAAAGAAGATGGTAATTTACTTCCATCCACTTGAGTTTTTTGTGAGTGTTGTCAAAAAATGCAGCATCGTCAAACACAATCTGATTTGACACTTCTTTGGACAATAACGTTTCTAATCAACTATAAAAATGTAATGATTTTCCATCTGCTTTATCAGATTTTTGAAGGGAACAGCCACTACGATACTCCAGAAGTTCGGCGGTTTGACGAGATTATTGCACAGCACATCAGAGTTTTTCCAGAGCGATGGTCACCTGCTGGGATCGGCATGAGGATGGAGGTTCTCGGATGTGACCTGCCGGGTAAGAGTTCACACACAGAGCATGATTTACAGCCCTGAACTGTTTAGGTCAGACTTCAGTCCTCCGTGACTTGTTTCCTGCAACTTCAATATGAAGTGCACCTATACTTACAATACACAAGACCTCAGGGACTGAAATTTGAGATCCTTAGTTTGGGGTATGGTTGCAGCTCAGAATTAGCACCTGTCAGTGTTCAGATTTGTAGGAGAAACTGGAAAATAGTGTCAATATCCAAACTGCAGAAATATATATTTTAAACAAAATAGCCACAATTAGATGAGTTATATAATATTTGCTATTTTTGATTAAATAGCCATTTTTTCTTGATTGATTTGTCAATGAGTGAAAATAAAGTTAAGCAAAATCATTTATATGTGTCTCAAATGTGGGTTAAACACAATCTTTTAACTTTGCTAGCATGTTTTTTCTGCCTTGAGGTCACATTAACCTTTTGGAGTTACGCCATCAGAGTCCCACTTGAATCCAGTAGAGCAGGGGTGCCAAAGTCCAGTCACTTCTCTAACAAACCCAAATCAAATGAATGGCTCGGTTCCAGGCCTCTGCAGCACTGAATGACATGTTGATAAGGGAATTCGGCAATTTTATTCAGATGTGTTGGAATACGATGCATCTCTTTGTTGCAGGATAGTAACTCTAGAAGACTGAGCTTGGGCACCCGAGCACTAGAAAATATAAGGAGGGAATTAATGTTCAGGGTGATGGCCAGAACTTTTCTAACCTCACAGACTTGGATCTCATCACTAAAGATAAATCAACATGACACCAGTGGGAACATAAAAGCTGGTTAACAATCCTTAGAGGGATTTGATTTCTTTAGTGCTAATAAAGATATTTACACTGACTATAAAGTGTAAATAACGATTTAATTATTTTACTATAACTGTTTTAGTGTAATGACCATTAATTTGATCTACAAAAATGGTCAAGATGAAGATGGCGGTTATGTTTATGAATTATACAGACTAACTGTGAAGAGTAATTAGATCCTTTGTAAGTGTTGGAAATATTCCATTTTGTGCTTTATGCTGTGTGTGTTTCATCATCTTTAATCTTGATTAAAGTGTAAAATTAGACAAGCTCCAATTAAAGAACAGCAGACATTTATTTTCATTTTCCATTGTGTGAAGTGTTGCATCTGTTACTCTATGGCACAAAGGATCAGTCATTAGTGCAGGTCTCTGTCTCCCATTCATCTTCTATATATTTTATAGTTAAAGTTAATAATCTTACTGCATAGGATGCTTTTCAACATGTCTGGACAGGGATTAAAGAGTCTAGGTCAGGGGACATTTACGCTTTGCTGCCAGCTGCGTAATTCATTGTGTTCACGGCCCATTTAGTTGGTAACATGTTCCTATGTGTAGCAATGGATTTGGTGCAGTAAAGTTGCTGGGCTATGGCATTCAGTCCATAATCAGAGGTGTTTGAACCCCCCCAAAAATATAAAAATCAGAATTTTTCTTACTTAGCTTGAAATATTCTTGTACTTTAGGATTAGTGTGGAAGGAGAGGCGATTTAGCACAGTGATGAATGTGCGCCATCAATCTACATGTTACTTTACTGAGCTGTGAAAGTACAATTTATTATAATGCACCAATGCTGTATGGACCACTTTAGCTGTGGCAAGCAATTCTTTTCCCTGCTGCGCAATCATTTTAAGAAATAAAGCAAGCCATTGTACCAACGCTCCTACATTTATGGCCTAACTTGCACAATAACAATGCGCTACATAAATTCTTCAGCAAATGAACCAGAGACAATGGGCAGCTTGTCAGTAAATCTGTAACATTTTTTTCTTCTTAATGTCCTGCGCTGTCCTGCCATCCGTTGCTCCTCTAAAAACGCTGCTGGTGTGGCTCGCCTCTGGTTTTTGTTGCTTCTGATTATACTACTTCAGTCTCGTTGTAGCATGTGACAGGTGAAGACATGAACAGAAAACGACACGTACCTGCTCCCTGTTGGCTACAGCAGACGGATACAGTTGTGTATTTCTGAACTTGTGTGTGCATGTTGGGTGAGAGAAAGTGCCCAAAGGGAGCAATATATCCCAGATGTGTCAGACCCAACCAGTAGGCTGCTAGTGATGGGGACACTGGAAAAACAGGAGAACACTCTGCTTGTTTTATCTTGAGACAATATGGTTCTGGCTACATTTATTGTGTAAAAATAATTTTTTAAGGATTCATGATTTATTACAGCTTCATGATTTCACTAAGAATTTCAGAAGAATCCAACTAGATTAAATACTTTTTTTCACACAGTTTTATCAGCTTTACCAATAAATAGCATCTGATGACAACATTTCCAGTGAGAGAAAAACACCTAAAAATAATAACAAAGGCATTCGCAGATATTTTATTTGCTATTAGTGAGCACACAATTGTAGGTTTCATTTCAATTAAGAAGATTAGAATGGCTCATCTATGTGGGAAATTAAAACCAATCAATTCTGCATTTAACTATTATAGCCATTGCTTTCATTTTCAACACTAATTTTCCTTTATTTCTAGTGAATAAATTCCCTAAAGTGCAAACAGATAAGCTCACATTAAAAAACAATTATAAAAATAGTTTTTTAAGATAAACATTAATGCCTTTTGTGAAAGTACAAGCAGTCAAGCAGCCTATTTTTGTCCATGTGTCTTCTTTACAATTGCATCTGATGCAAATCATAAGCAATCAGCTGCCATTTCTGCAAAGATCAACATCTTTACTGCTCTCTGGCTGCAGTGATTGTCTGCTGGTCTGGCTGTCTGTGTCTGCTTGCCAGATGTTCGCCCTCTGGATATAATCTGTGCATTAGACATGATAACAGTTCATTCCCACTTCACTTGAACACCATAGCAACTGCTCCTGCTACCATCATATTAATAAAGCCACACAGCGAGCTAAGCGTACTTCTTAACTTTTAACTTTCACCATCTGTTTTTGGCGATGGAAAACAACTTTACATATGAAGTCACAGTCATTTTCCCAGAGCTATAAGTGACAACAGAAGTACCTATTTCCTTCCTGTTTGTGTTTATTTTGTTCTAGAAGAAAAGATGAATTTAGCTGTGCATCTTCCTCAGTCCACTGAGCACAGCTGTTTACACAGAAGAAACAGCTTGCAAAAAAAAGGCAAAGACATTCAACTCTAGTGGGCTTAAGTGGGCTTCTCCTATAAATTCATTCATACACACAGACGGGGCTGCAGATTGGAAGAGATCTGCAGAGCTCAACAAGAGGAGGGCCACAACATTTGATCTCCCTGCTATTTGTTTCTCTTGCTCTTTTTGATGCAGCTTTGGTCATACATGAAATGTTTTTACTGCTGCAGATATTCCTTTTATAGGGTGGAATACAACATAAAACTTGAATGATATTGAAAAACAAGACATTTGAATTTAGCCCAAATAATATCTAATTCACATAGTGCCAAAATTCTTCACACAGTCTCAGATATTTTATCAAAATTTTTGGGTTAAACGTCCATCAGATCAACAGGCTTGTTACATCAACATCTGATCACTGTTCTTGGCAAAAGTGGTAGAGTTCATTTAAATTGGTAGATACCCTGGCTTTCTAACTGTATTCCACAAATTTTAAATTGAGGTTGAGGCTTTGGGTAAGCGACACCATAAGCTTCATGTCAACCAATTTTGACGAATTTGAGATAATGTTTCTACAGGGATGCCAAATTGTATCCAATGACATCTTGTATTTGATGTAATATGTCAAAAAATTGGTCAGAATGTGCAATGTTCACTTGGGCTTAAGACTGTAATGAACTGGAAAGCACTGGAAAGCCAGTGAGACGTCAAAATATTTCCATGTTGAAACTCTGTCATATTAGAACCCAAAAATAAAAAGGGGAATAAAAATGAAACATTTGAAGTCAGCTGAAAATTTTTGCCAGAACCTTGTTGATGACCACAAAAATGTGGTTTCTTTGCAACTTTCTAATTTACTTAGATTTAACCAAATATTAAAGAGGGCATCTGTATATATTTGAGCTTTTATATACACAGAATAGTTTACACTACTTCTGTATTAAAGAAAATCTACAAAATTAAAGTTGTGCAGATAATACCTGCTTTTAAAAAAGTCATTATAGCTGTACTCTCATGCTCCATGTTATGGTGTACAAAAAACCCACTTTCCTTTTTATGTTTTAAATATGGACAATGGGAGTTTTTTATGGAAAGAATAAAAATTATGCAAAATTTCCAATCCTGGTTAGTGTTTAGGCTTCTTATCATTGTAATGAATGTGAAATGATAGAGAAGTTTCCTTCCAGCTCGACTTTGGCACAGATAAGAAATAACCTATTCTCCCGAATTACTGATCTACTTTTAAAAAAAAACAACCAAAGTAGTTACTCATGTTGTTTACTTTATACAGGCAAAGAAATTGTTTTTCCATTACCAGCCTTGCATTGTTTTCATTTTCTACAATCAAGTGCACTGACCTAACAATTTCCTCACATGAGCGAGACAATTCCAGCTCCAAAAATCCAATACAAAAACATAGAAAGAACAGATTCATGGGTTCTTCAGGGACACACAATAAAATGTAGTTTAGCATCTCATTATTGTGCAAAAACCTTCGGTGCAAACACAGAAACAAAAGCCAAAAGATTACTGCTCATTTCCAATCATCCACGCTAGCTACGGAGGCAACGTATAATTTAGGTGGTGTAACCTCAACTATTGGATGTGAACCGAAAGCTTACGAGCTGCCAGTTCCTATCATGTTTTTAAAAGAGTGAGTTATCAGAACATCTGCTGCGCTCACGTCTCTTTCACTCCACACCTAGCTGTTGGCAGCCACCCAGGCGGGCACAGATGTACATACAAAAACACACTCACACCTGTTTGGTATAAAGGTTTTAAAGGGTTAGCTCTTATTTGTGTCAATACATGCTTCATTTCTCATCGGTAGAGTTACTGAGGAAAGTAACTGAGAGACGGCAACGAATAAAGACTGAGAGTTAAAGCGCCTTGCATCCTGAATCCCAATGAAGCTAATAGTTTTGTCTTTATTCATCAGCTACTTCTGCTCCTAGAATGATGAAAAATCTGGGTGCTGGCAGCCCAACTCTGAGAATGTCTTTTTTGCCTCATTCGTCCAGCAAAACCTCAGTGACGTGGCAAAAGGAACCCTGTGGTTATACAGTTTTCGTGACTCAGGGCTGATGGCTTGTTTCTGATTACTTCCAAGTGAAAATTCTCAGAAAGTTTCTGTAAATCAGGCTTCATCCACAATTACCCCAAGTATTGAGGTGTAGTCTGAGATTAAATGGGCTTCTGTTAAAGCAGTTCAAGCTCACACACCAACTAAGTCACAATTATCCTCAAGAAATTATATAAAACAAATTTCTTTGGTATAAGTTATAAAGTAACTTCAACTTAGCAATCAATAACCTCTTGTTTGCCTAATATATAGAATAATTTATCTTGGCTGCTCTTTAAAATTGGTAATTCAAGAGAACATGCCGTTGAAGTACAGCATTCTTTATTTAAACTTACTCAAATTTACAGTCAGATTACTAATTAAAAGTTGAAAGAATTAAAATTTGTGGATGAACTTAGACTTAGTTGCTTGGTCTCAAAACTAGAAGCTTCTGAACTTTTCCTGAACTTTCTTGAGATACTTTCAATAAAATCACGAGCTACTTACCAAACCCTGTCCCAAAACTCTTTGGGTTCATTCTGGAATGTGTACTGGATACTTTTAAGGACTTAACTGGTACTTTTTGGAGCTTGTCAGGTACTTTGGTTGAACTTTTATTAATCTTATTGGCTGCCTCCTCTAACTTTACAAGGGACTAGATTATGCAGTGCTGCCACAAAAAATCTATAAAGTTCAATGTTTACCACAGTTTTCTGTGGTAAACATTGGCATTTATGGCTTCCCCACTCGCCATAATAACCATTTATTATGCCGTTTTCACACCAGGAGTGCCAAAAAGCCTTAAATAAAAGCCTTCAGACTTAAATACTTAAGAAAATTAGCAGAGAAAATACTCATTTTGCAGTTTGTTTTATTTTTAGCAGGTTCAATGGAATGGAATTCAAAACAAATATAATTATATGAGGTGAAGGAAATGGCATGTTTATACTTCATGATTGAAAATGTGTGAAAGAAAAAAAAACATCTTTACTTTGTTGGGGTTTTTTCTCTGGACAAACGAGTCCAGAAAAACACAGGTCTTTACAGCAGCCTTGAGGACGTGCTGCAGATAGTTTGAGAACATTCTGCAGTTGTTCTGCTGTTCCAGGTTTCCAGCCAATCATTTCGACTCTTGCCAACTGCGTGTTTGTGCGTGTGTGTTGGTGAGTGTCTGGTCCAGCTTTGCTTATTACTATCACATGTGAGTTGTGGCTGCAGTTCAGATATTCTCATGTGATCAGGGGGATGTGTCCTCAGCTACACCCACTCACTCATTCCCTTCACGCCCTTTTCACTTGCCAATAACATTTAAAGCAAAGTTTCTGGAAAAGCACAACACAGGTATTTAAGAAAACAAATGGAAGCTTATTATGTTTATGAAAAATATTGGTGTCAACACTGAATTGAATGATTTTAATTCTTTGTAATAATCAATGGTTTGAGGTTTTCTGTGTACATTGGCTGCCTTTTCACTCATTTGTTTCTTATTGCAAACAGTATTTTAGTAAAAAGAGGGGAAATGTACATAGCGTATAAGCTATTTATACACTACAGTATATATACACTGATGAAACTCTCAGGTCTAACGCTGAGAGATTCATCATTTTCTCTTTATCTACTTTTACATTTATTACTTATCATAGATTCAACCAAAAAAAATGAAAAGAGGGGAAAGAAGTCCAATTAAAAACTGGTTCTTTGAGATTTCTGTTGTTTCAACAACACTGATTTATCTCTAGTTTAGGAGATTTATGCCTGCAAGTTTCACCGGTTAAAGTTTAGTGGCTTCACAGGGAAAACAACATCATTCGGTACGTGTTAAAATAGCAGACATGAGAAATAAGGGAAAGAGCAGCCAAAGTTCAGAAATGTTTTTGAAAGACCTTATGAAAGTGCAACAAAATTGTTTTCAAGATTTTATGACTTGAAATACTGATGTACAATGACTTGAAGTAATTGTACATCAGTGCACGGTATTTTAGTTTATTTTTTTCTGTCAGCGCTCCCTGTTTGGTTCTGATGGTGTTTGGCTTTCTTTCCTTTGATGCAATATGATATATAAAGACCATTGACCAAATGAAAATAACTAAAAGAGACTTCATGATGAGAGATATTCATTGGAGCTATAGAACCACATTTCCCTACAGCAGACTACGAGAAAGAAAATAGCTTTAAATCAGTTTCTTAAGCATGTCCAAAACATCCCTGATTGATGTTACAAATTGAACTATAGTCAGTACAAAAGGCTAATAGAACATACATCAGACACACATTAGACATAATGGGAAAAAAATAAGTAAAAGCAATACTGATTTAAAAAATATACTAGTATAATTTGTGAAGTTAGTATTGTGCAATAATAGCCAGTGTGCAAAAACGTGGATTGCGCAAAACAGCATAAATGTTACTTTTGTCAAGTAACTGTGGTCAGATGAATATGTCTGAAAGACTGAGAGGTTATGCTGTTAGAATCTGTTTTGGTTTTTTATTTGGTTTGTTTGGAGCAAAGCTGCTAATCAGTCTAACAGCTGCAGGGAGGAACGATCTATGTTAGCTCTCCTTTGTGCATTGAGGATGCTGTGGTCTGGCTCTAAAGGAGCTTCCCAGTGCCTAAGTGTTGTATTGACCTGGAGACATTTTCTTATTTATAATAAAAAGACAGCAGTACTGTAATAGCAGATATTTTAGAGGATTTACAGTTTGCACAAAAGACTTAAACAAAGATCTCAATGAAGGATTTATTTTTTAATATAAATCTGGGTAAAGGTTAACATACTTCCAATTTTCTGGACTGAAAAATAATATCCACACAAGTTAAAGGCATCCAAGGCTGTTGCCAGATTCTCATGAAGTACATTCATTCCAGAAAACAGAATAGCTAATAGAGAATCAAAGATCCAGGTCACACCGTAACATCCCAGTACAGTGACAAAAGACAGCTGTGTTCTGCCCCTGGCTTAGATTTGTTTTCCAGCAGCAGGATGTTTTGGTGCTGAGTGAATGAAATTTAAACCAGCAAGAGCAGATAAGCTTTTTGAGTCGTTTCTAGCAATCTTTGATTTACTTCAGGACAGTCCAGCAGATCTGTTGCTTCTCTTCCCCTCATGTGATACTACACATGGAAGCACTTAGAGTTGGGCTAAGGTTCATTGTGGTTACCTCTGTTTATACATGTCTGTGTGCAAAAAAGATCAAACTTTTCCAAAATAAATATTTCGCTCTGAGTTGCCGTGCCTTTACGGAATTTCCCAGATATTTGCCTATTTTCCCCATGTTCCATCCTTTAATGCTGCCATCTATGATCTTTTTAATATCTCATGAAAAACTTAACTCACATACAGTGTGGTTGGACGGGACTTTCCCTGATTTGGAGAGGAAATTATGTAAATGAATTATGGAGACTTTCTGTCAAGCTTCTATGCCTTTCAATCGAGCTTTACCATGAAGCAAGTTAAACAAAACTGAAATTTCTTTGTGTAGCCTAAACAAAGCTTAAAATGATCCTGTGAACAGGATAATTTCGCATATTTGTAAATTATACACCCATACAATGGGTGTATGATGGTGGCTTCTACTCGGCATGCACGTATAAAGTGACAAGATAAAATGGAAAAAATTGAAGACATCCACCTTTGTGATAATGTGAACTGAACACAGCCTGAAAGGTAAAGTGTCTATGACAATGACAGACTTGTGTTTGTAAGTTCCAAGAAGAGATTTTATTTTTAGAAGACTTTTTGCAAGACCCTTAAACATTTGTTTATTCTTGACCAACTGGCACTTTCACTGACATCTGAATATAAATCTTAGACATATGAACTGAGAGGCATTCTCAATCTGTAAAGTGAAAGCTTGTAAGCTTAGGTGACTTACATTTACAGTTTCTCAGGGTTTGAAATAAGCTTTAGGCAATGACAGACTTATTTTACTGTACTGAAGGCAAGCTGCAGCTGACAAAAAGCCAAGTTGGATGTGGATGCAGAACTAACCTAACTACATCATCAGTGTAAAAATGCACATTTTTAATGGTGATATCACTGTCCACATTATTAATGTGGAGAATTATAGGGAGTGATCCTATGAGCAGCCCATGAGGGACACCATTAGCTTCAGTAATGGAAGTTCAAGTGAAACCATCTGCAAGCCTGCCTGCCTGCACTGATGTCAAGCCAACCTACATTATGATCAGAGAGGCAAATTCTGGTCAGTCTGTGAATAAAATACCTCTCCAGTGTATTGCTTTTTTTATGATATTAATTTTAAGACTGCTATTATTATGATTGTTTTATGGCTTTTTTTTTTTTCTTTTCTGAAACAAAGTAATTTTTCTAACATTGCATTTACAATTTGAACCAGAACCTAAATTACCTTACATGCTGTAAGTTTCCTACACAGTCTAAGATGTTTCAGGGTTTCAGAAATTAACTCTTTTATCAAAATATGTTTCGGGATGACCTTGGAGAAACTCTGTTACTTTAAATAATTATTAGTGTGGTAAAAAAAAAACCTTGTTTTCTTCACCATATCCTGACGACACGCTTAACTCACTTTTTTTTCCACATTTAAGCTCATTTCTTTTGTAGCTAAGATGATTTTCTTAGCCATTCATTGCCAGAAGCCTCGTTTTTATCAACTCTCATCTCTTGACACTTAAGGCTACAATTACAATCACAGACTTTGTGAGCTAATGAGCAATTCACTGCCGGTAGTTTCCTGACATAAACAGCGTCCTCACTTTTAGCATCTCTGCTGTCAAGATCACGGCTTTTTGCCTTTAGCCACACTTAAAGCTTCATTATTGCTGCCTTTTTGAACCACTGTCACATGCTTATTATTAGGTTAGATACAGAAATTGTTCTTGCAACTAAACACAGCGTACTGTGGTCCAGTGCAGCTTTGGTTTTTCATTGTCTTTTTGTTCTACAATAAGGTACTTTGGCAATTAGCCTTTTAAAACCGTTCCCCATGAAAAACTCATTTTCTCAACCACCAAGGCAGGAGTCATGATTGTGTCTGACACTTTAAGTTTCATATGAATCAAACCTGCAGATCTGCTCTTAAGGAGCAGTTGTCTGATTTGCCATTCAGACTACCTCTATGATTTTCATCCAGAATAACACTCAAGTTTTCCACCATCACCTCGCATTTAATGTAATACTTAAACACTTAAATGCTCTGCTCCCTGTAGTGTCATAACTATAAATGTTCTCACTATTTTCCAAGTTTCCTGTCTCTAAAAAGCTAATGTTCTGCCTTTGTGTGCTTCCAAATGTGGCACAAAGTTTAACTGTACATAAGTTTCTAAAACTACATATATATTTTTAGCACAGCTACTGCACTCTTCCTAAGACATTAACTGTTGTTTACTAGTTTGCGCTTCCCCATTTTTGCCATGATTTCTTTAACCGTAAAGAGGGGACAAATCTTTCTCTATTTCTCTTTTGACAATCTAGTCATGAATGCTCTCTCATCATCTCTCCTCTTCAGCTGATCCCTCAGGTTTTCTCATAGGATTTATGTCTGGGGAAAACATACCTTGGAAGACATATCATTTTGTGTGTAGGGACCCATTTTTCTTCATTTGGTTGAATGTTTCTTGTTGATTATTACATAGACTTATCCTAGCCTGAAGCATAATATGTTACCTTTACGGTAAAAACAAATAAAATTTTTTTGGTGCTTGAGTCTTAATGTGGCCTCATATGGTGAGACAACTGCTGTATGGCATTGTAAGCTGTCCACTGCTGCTAATGAACACAATTATCAGTGATTTAGATCTGCAGCAACCAATAATGTAATAATGGCTGTGAATGCGTTTGTTAAATATTACTATGTTGAAAGTAATGGAGTAGCAAGAAGGTTCTCCATCTTCCCCACAAACACACAGACACTCGGCGCTCCACCACACGTTATTTAGGCTGACACAGGTAGATTTACACCCAGAGCTCTTTCCATAATTGAACAGATTTTTCTGTTTCCGTTTCACCCTGCTCAGTCAGCAGCTTTACAATGAGCCAATGTGCCTGTGACACTTTCTGCTTCTTAGGGTTTAGTGTATGTGTTTGTTTTCCATACACAAGTGAGTCAAACACTAAAGGCAAAAGCTTTAGATGATCACACTGACCCATTTAAACATTTCTTCTTTTTTTTTATCATGCATCAATAAATAATTCCTAGTAGTAGTTTCAGAAAAAAATAAGTCAAAAACAATTTTATTTCTTATAAAAGCCTGGCTAATAATGCTAAAAATTATTGAAGTAAAATGACGTGATTGACCTTCACAGTAATCACAGAGAGGATGCTGATGGATAGAATGAGGGTGAGGGGATAGATGATGGAGCCAATGAGCAGTAGAGGAAGTAAAAGGGGCGGATAGCAGAAACAGAGTTCAAACATGGATTTGACAGGTGAAAGAAAGATGGAAGCGGATAGAGGAGCCTTCCGGAAGCAGTGTGTGGCCACTAATTAGGAAAATGGTTCCATGAGGTGAAATGGGTCACGTATCCTTTTCTTAAGCCTTCCTGTCTCGTATTGGGGGAGGGGCTAATTACAGCAAGTAAAGGGCACATGATAAAACAGTCCCATGTCAGCAGATAAGACCCAGTCATTAAATATACATGTTTTATCTGTGCAGCATTGTTCTTATTTATTTTGCCTTACAATTGGATTTATGTCTCAAACATTTTAGCTAATGTTTTTTATTGGGAATTGTCAGTCCGACTAAAGTGTGTGCAACTGTGTGGCGGATGGAAAATGATGTGTGTTTTTCAAAAGTTTTAGTAAATTAAAATATGAAAAGTGTGATATACATTTTTTCTCTACTCCCATTTATGCTAATAACCCAAAAATACCACAAGTTGCTTTCAGAAATCCAGTGCTCAAGAGCCAGTTTCCTGCAATGTTTTGCATGTTTACCTGCACCAGCAGCGCTCAACTACTTCCTCAGTATATCATTGAATTGTGACGCAAACTCATAAATATGGAAATTGTCCTTCACATTTGTTTACATCCATTTTACTCAAATACTCCTAAAAAAAGTCCACATCATGTCAAATTCCAAATAAAATGCAGTAAAATATTTGGTTCATAACATGACAAAATATAGAAAAGCTCAACTGGTATAAATATTTTCCAAAGTAAAATACTTTAGACATATATTAGGAGCAGCGTGTACAGTATTTTATCAAGTTTTAAGCACACAAAAAGAGAATTCAGGACTCACATAACTTGCACCACAACTGAACAAGAGGCAAATCAACAGCAGCCATAGATTTACCGAGGGGGCGGTCAAAATCTTTGTTGAGGCTTGCCATGCAAAGCACTGCTGTTTCCAGAAGGGAACAAGAGATCGCGGAAAGAAAAGAAATAAGAAACACAAGAGAAAGAGATTTGTGGGCATATGAAAGCAAACCAGGCAGTGGAAATCAAAATATAACTCAAAGAGAGGTGACAGGAGGAGAGTGAGAGAAGGAGTTATGAAGAAGAAAATTGCAGCTGTAGTAAAACAGAAACAACACTTAGATAGGATTTCACTTCTATAGTTTGATGGCAGAGAGGCATTCAGCGTGTGTATGTGCACGTATGTGTGGCAAAATCTTTGTTTATGTGAGCAGAAGTAACTATTTTTCAGGGGGTTAGGGATGGGTGGTTTTTTTGTAGAGACAGATTAGATGCGCTCAGCAGAAAGTTTGAGGAGTCGAAGGGAAGGATGAAACAACGTAAAAGGCAGGAGCAGATTCAGAGACCAATTTGGTGAGAAGCTTCTGGTGTTTTCGCCACACAAGCCAGAAATCTTCTGTTCCATTACGTCAATAAAAAGACACTGACTTCTTGCTCTGTGGTGTGAGTTCATGTGTGTGTGGGGGGGAGAGAGATGCCTAAGCATTCAGGGAAGTTTTAAGACTCATAGGTAACAGTAAAAAAGCGTTTATTAGAACCAGAAGTTTGGAGGGTTTTAAAATGATTAATTATTAAGAAGAAATCAGCCTGGCTTAATGTGTGAAACTAACACATTAACTGCTTAAACCCTAATTGGGTTTAAGGAGTTGTGCAACTGTTGGTGGCAATAATTCCCATCAGCCTGGTTGGTTTGGAAAGTTTTTTTTTCTATAATAAATGAGATATTATTACCTTAAGTTTGATCTGAAAAAGAACAAAAATAGAAGACGATTGTCATCATTGTAAGTTAAAACATCAGCTCATAGAGTGATTGTGTTATAGTTTTGAAATCTTTCCTTCATGCTTTTGTGTCTATATTACTGAATCTATCCTTTCCTGACAGAAATCACCACTGTGACGGTGAGCACCACCACTACCAGACTGGAGGAAACGACTCCTACAATGAGATCAGGTAACCACGTTCCTCATAAGAATCACCGCATCGACAAATTCAGATTTCTTAAACATGCATTTAGTTCTAACTGTGCCACATCCACACCCATAAAAACACACACTTACTCTCTTAAGGTCACAGCTATGATGTCACTGTGCACCACAGAGCCTCTGGGCTTTGAAGTCTGTTACATTCAGAGTCCCACAGGAAGCTCTGTTTGAGGGGAAATAAGCTCCCACAACCAGACTCACACTGGTGTATCATTTCACAGCTATAGGTCAACTGCCTATCAAGCAAGTAGCTTCACTGAAGTTTATCTGCAGCAGTTGTCGTTTAGTTGGAATAATTTATCATCTCATTTTCTTTCTTTCAGTCTTTTTTATACTTTTTTTGCCACTCACCCTTTACTTTATCGCCTTCTTTCATTTTATGAGTGTTAGGTTAGTAGTCCCTGACTGAATTATGTTCTCTTCCGTTTCCATTTTTACTGTCTTCTGTCCTTCACCCCTCCTTTTGTATTTCTGAAGATGTTTTTTTTTAATGGCAAAACAAAAAATAAAGACAATGAATCTCTCAGCTTAATCAAAACAGAAGAAAAGGCAAAGTTTTGTTTTAAACTCTCCCAAGAGAAATCCAATAGTATTGACTAAAAGAAAATTCATTGCATTTAATTTCTGTCACACTGCCATGCAAAAACTAAAAAAGAATACATTCTGAAAGTGTAAAGATTGGATAGACAGACAGATAATTTTTCTTTGTGCTGTTTCTTTAATCAAATAGATAATCAGCCTTTTTAATCTTGCTACCTATAGCTAAGAATAAATAATTGTGGCAAGAAAATTACATTTTCATGGGTAATTTTCTTTCCTTCTTTCTTCCATTCTTTCTTTCTTGCTTGCTTTCTTTCTTCCCTTTTCTTCTTTTTTTCTTAAAAAAAGGAACATTTTTATAATTTTGTGTTTCTTTTTGTGTCTCTTTCAGTGTTTCTTTTCTTTATGCATTACCAAAAACACAAAATCTCACCAAGTATTTTTGGTCTTGGTCCTAGTGCATTTATCTTAGTCTTGTCTTATTTCAACTATACTAAACTAGTAGATGTAGGAGCTTGTTAAGATTATAAATCCTTCAGATTGATAAAAAGTGTACTAGTTCCACTGACATATTATTTCACTTAAAACTAGATAGTTTTTATATAAGTGAAATTATGTGTGAGTGGAATGAGGGATTGCTGACTTAAAACAAGTTTTTAAATCTTTACACAAAGTTATTTGTAAGTTTTGTCTTATTTCAAGTCTACTTACACATTTCCATTAGAAATACCAAAAATGCTTGGTGTCATTTGGTGATTTTGCACTGTGCATATTTATTCATCATGCGTCTGTCCTTTTCAACTCACAGCCACGACGCCATCGCTGTCGGCTGTGTGTGACTTTGAGAAGAGTTTGTGCGGCTGGTCGGCTGATCCACACTCAGGTGTGAGCTGGACCCTGCATGGAGCCAGCGGCGGCTCAAATGGACATAACACTCATGGGACATGGCAGGACCTGTCGCTGGGATCAGACAGTAAGAACAGTGAGACTTCTGAAGAATATCAACATGAAAGCCAACCAAAATAAATTTAGTATGGCTGCCTTCACATGTAAAACACACATAGTGTGAATAAAAATACACTGCTTTTTACATTTATGACTTTTTCTATCACACAAAGTGATATCTCTATTTATCACTGCATTTTCCCATGTTTAAATGCATAGACTTGACTTAAACATGTTATCAGCAGTAAATGCCATTCTTTCTTTTGTTTTGTGTCTACTTCCAACCAGATCTGGCTCAGCTTGACTGTTTCGCCTTAAGCGTATTGGGAACACTCTGGAGCCCTGTTGTTTACCCTAATCACAGTGTTTTCACTGGAAAAGATGACTGGCAAAATTGTATTTGATATTGGAATACAACAGCGACACATTTCATGTTTGCGGAGGGTTTTTTTTAACAAAAGAGATAGTTACTACAAGAGGAAATCTAACTTCATGTAACTTACAACAGACCACATGTAGGCTTTGCAATTTTTGAATTCTATGCAGGTTTAAAATTGAAAAATTAATCGTAACTCAACCATACTGAAATATTCAAGAATATACAGTATTTCACTCTTTAAGCTGTTTGCAGGCAGCTTCAAGAAAAGTCATATTTTTCAGGCAATTTCTAAACCAGTCTTAAACCTTTCTTGGAACAAAGCTTTTTTTTTTTAGCTAATTAACATCAAAGTGTATGTCTGGTGGAGAAAAGTCACACATCCCAATGCTGTGAGGAACCACTGGAAGCAACCATGATGCAATGCTTTCTCTCTTGATTTCCTGAAAGTGTGTGGAGTGCCTTAATTAAAGTTTGGAGAAAAATACTAGCTTAAAGAGTTTCCGCTTCTATAACCTAGTTTACTGAGTTGTCTGCATTGTTATTTCCCTCTCTCTTTGTCAAAATATAACACACACACAACCATTTTATTTTCTCTTTTAGTTTTGCTATTTGCACAGATTTTATCTCCCATTGTGTATTGAGTCTTTTATGCACCTTCTGGCCACTTTATTAGGTACACAAGTTCAATTGCTGGTTAGCAAAGATAGCTTTTAAGGTGTTTGCAGCAGAAACTTGTTGCATTCCCCTTTCTGGAAACAGTAAGGGAGACATTTTGAAGGTGGAACTGGGCACAATAATGGAATAATGCACAGCTACGATAAATTAAATGTGGTTTCACGTCAAAATCTGCCACAAGTGCAATATACTGTGATGTCAATATCGACCAAAATGTCGGCATGTTTAAAGCACCTTCAAATACCCATGCTATGAAGAACTAAAGAAGCTCTGGAGGAAATGAGTTCAGTCAAATACTGATAAAGCTTTGCTAATAAAGTAGCTTGTATGGATATATCTTTGTTCCTTATACTCATCTGGGTTTTCCATCCTTTTTTTCCCCTGTTAGCTATCATATATTTTTCTTTCCTCTAATGTTCTTACAAAACTGTCTCTGTTCTCAGTCCTCGTCTCATTTTTCTTTGTTCCCCTTACGGCACCATGCCTCCTTCAATCCATCCCTTTGTTATAAGCTCTTCACCTCCATTTCAACTCACATTGCTTTGTATAATTTTAGCATTTTCTCTCCATTTTCCACCTCCAGCCCTCTTTCTCCATCAGTCAGATTGCCTTCTTCTCTCCTCGCTGACCTTTCTTCCATTTCCCTCCGTGGTGCTTTCCTTTTCTCCACATCTGTGCATCTTTAATAAGAGCAGGAGGATAACTAAGAGTGTTTTATCAATCACACACGTTATCATAAAGCTTACACATCAATAAGGTGCATGCACATTGCCCAGGGCAGTTAGATAAGCTGTTAGCTTTGACAGGAGTGTTACTGTTACTCTTCAGCTCTATGCACCGCAAAAGCCCAAAATCTTGCCAATTATTTTTTGTCTTCTTTATAGTGCAAATATCTTAGTATATTTGAAATAAGACAAAACTAACTTGCAAGTAATTTTTCAACAAGAAATAAGAGCTTGTTCAAGTTAATAATCCCTAATATTGATGAAAACATAATTATAGTGAAATGATATGCTAATAGAACAAGAGCTTTTTAAAACAAGGTCTCATATCTTTCTACAAACTTATTTGTAACTTTTGTTTTATTTGATTAGAAACTAGAGCAAAAATACTTGGTAGGATTTTGGGTTTTTGCAGTGCTCAATGCTCCACACACCTCTCTACACCATAACTTTAACCTGACTAAACACTCAAAGTTTGTGGGTTCACTTCCTTCCCACACATATATGACCTTGCTACGTAGCAAGGTTTTAATCGTATCTGTTGAAACCATCAAGTTCACGGTTGACTGGACAGCTCCTTCGTAAAAAAGCTGAACCGTGACACAAGGCAAAGCTCGAACGCCTGTCTCTCTGGGCTGCGCTCTGTGTGTGTGTGTGTGTGTGTGTGTGGGGGGGGGTGTGCTTCCCAGTACGTTTATGTGATGATGTGAAATTGACTTAGCAGCACCCCTGTCTCCTTGTTTGACAGCAACATGACATTAAGTCTTGTTCTACAGCAACATTAGCATGGCACCCCATCTGAAAGCTGTCTGCGTATGCAAATCTGATCGGCAGCCCCTGCCATTAAGAGTCCTTTTTTGGGGATTTAAAAGAGAAAAGCTAACCAGAACAGAGCTCATAAGTTATTTTATTTCTTTTTTGAAATGTGCTGAAATTTCTCATGTTGGGGAACACGCATGGAAAAAAAAGTTATTTTTTTGTGGCGGTATGTTAGAGTAGTCTGTTGTTCAAAAAACATAATCTGAATGACTAAAGACTAAACACTGCAGTCAAGGCGAATTTCAACTTCCAACATGTTTGCAACTTTTATATGCATCCCTGATCAATACCTCTGAATCAAATGGCTGAAATACCTTCTCTGCTAATGATGTGATTATTTGACTTATAATATTTTCAACCCCAAAATGCTTTAAAAACAAAGATTACAAGTTTACCCCAACATTCTTTTATTAAAGACAAGGTGGAGAATTTTCCAAGAAGTAAAATGTTAGTCTATGGTTTTGTCTGATTGAATGTCTGCACATCTTATAGCAGCAATAAATACTTTTAGCACAGAGCTCAGAACAAGTCAGTGATTGATGGACAAACTCGAAACACACAGACAAAGATGTAAACATAAACATAAACAAGGAGACTGAAAGTGGGACCAACGCTCATGTACAAAGATAGCATCGAGAGATACAGAATTTTTTTTCCCTCTTTCCCTCAGAACCAGTTCTACATCTCTGTTTCTCCCATGGAGAGTTTTTAATTAATTCCTTCCCTTTGTACGTCAGCCAAGATCAAACGTGGAACGACAGAAAAACACTGCAACTTTTCCCTAAGTGTACTTAATGAGCAATGGTAATTTAGGTCCCCCTTTTCTCAATGCCTCCAAGTAAAGAGCTGAGCTACCTCAAATCTAATGCATTATTTATGGAGCACAGAGTGCTGCAAAAGCTGCTCAACATTTCTTGTAATTCTGAGAGATGGATGGATGGACAGATGGACAGATGGATAAAAAGAGTTAAACTGTCTCAAGACAGAATGACTGTTATAAAGCATTTTGTTTGTGATTAAGCTTCATTTAAAGGAGACCTATGATGCTAAATTAATATTTTTCATGTTTTTAAACATCCATTAGGGTCTCAAATACAGTTTGAGTCCCAACTGTTTTTTGGCATTAACTTAATGGTTTTTGTGTCTGCAAAAGGAACCATTTCAAAAACGTCCTGATGAGACGCGCTGGGTCATTACCCAGCAACCCAATTCACAACCTAACAACTTAATCAGAGCTTTAGCATGTTTGGTTAGCTGGGTATGCACTGTACAACAGCTGCTGTAGAAGACGAGTGTTTCACTTGGTGTATTCTTGTTGATTTTGCAGGAGGCTCCACTTCTGCTTTTCAAAGATGTACAGTTGTATAATTGTGCATCTGTTTTCAGGCATTTTCACATGTGAGCGTAAATGTTTTGGGGTGTGGCCAGCAGCTTATTTGAATTTAAAGTGACAAGAAGCCCTAAAACATCTTATTCTGAAAGGAGCTCAAAGTAGGCAGAACTGAACAGATTAAAATTTTACTAGCGAAGAATGAGTTTGTGCACAAAATGTAATGATCATGTTTCATATTGCACCTTTCCTAACATGTTCAAAGAAGCACAAAATTACCCAGTCGTGGTAATTTCTTGAATTATATGCTGTAACTTGCTACAAAACTGCAGGATGTCACATATAGTAAAATATTGTCAAAACATTTGTTTTAATGAATATTACCTTAACGAAAGTCAAAGTTATAGTGCTGTTTTTATATCAAAGCAATTAAAAAATCTGAATTACACCAGTACAATTAGTAACACTGTGCATTTTCTGGTACTCTTAGTACATTTAAAAAGTAGAGCCCAATAAAATAAAAAAAAATTCAACATTAAAAACTAAAATGTTATTGAAGTTACAATTTAACTAAAACACTTGAAGAAGGCAATAAAAGGCCTTCTCATGGTCATTGACGAGTCAAACAAGGGCTGAAACTCATATTTACTTTTATTTATTTCACTTAAATTCAACTAATCTACAGGATTAAAATTATTTAAAATCATTGCGTAAAACCATGTATTTCCTCCTTCCAGATTTTTCAGGGAACTACCTCCATCTGGACGCAGGCAGCCACACCCAGCGCAAGAAGGCCAGACTGCTAAGCCCTGAAGTTGGGCCAGAACAAGGTCCTCTTTGCCTTCTCTTCTACTACCAGCTCCAGGGGGAGGCGCAGGGGTCTCTAAGGGTCCTGCTGAGGGACAGCGACCAGGAGGAGACTCTCCTATGGGCGCTAAAAGGCGAGCAGGGGCCGCACTGGAGAGAGGGCCGGACCATTCTTCCCCAAAGCCCCAGAGAGTATCAGGTAGGCGGATGCTGACAATTTTACAGTCATTATAAGCTTTGGATTAAAACATTTTGATAGGATGACTCTTTTTATTATGCGTTTCTTGGAAATAATAAACAAGTTCCTCCTGATAAGATATTTTTTTCTGCCCCAGGTGGTGTTTGAGGGGTTTTTTGATCACCCAACTAGAGGCCACATCAGGATAGACAACATCCACATGAGCAACAGCATCGAACTAGAGCAATGTGCACGTAAGTCACAAATCTGCACCATATGGCGGTATTTGTTTGTTCCGTGTTTACCTGGAATCTGGATGAAAAAGGGTAAATGTTAATAAAACTGATCTAATTTGCACTTGCATGTGTCAAAACGGGAAAAAAATGCACATAAATAAAAAATGAACGTAGCAGCAAACGACCTTTGGGCATGGATTTTAATCAATTTTTCATTATATCTCCCTCTATCTTTTCCTGTGCCATCCCATCCTGCTGCTTCTTCCTTCCTTCCTTCTCACCCTCATTGTCTACATTTTTATCCAACCCTAACATCAGAAGTCGTCTTCCCCAACTTGTCAGACATCATGCAGCAAAACTATGTTTGTGCATACAGTTTGTGTAAACCATAGACATTTCAGAGAAAGATATAGAAATAATGCATAATTGCATGCATACAGACAGAAGCCAAACTGTTAAAAACTGGGAGATCTGTGGCTGTTACCACACTTAAATCACTTTTTCCAAATTATATATTTACGATCCCACATCTTTTTGGAGTGAACCTTATAGTGTGTGTTTTTCCATCAAATCAAAGGGTGAGAATTGGTTTTTATTTTTTCAGATTCCGTTCAATTTTCTCACTTTCATAACCTCAAGCAAATAATAAGCAGCAGCAAATTTCAGGTCATGTTCCCATGAACCTTTGACCATCCTTACTTCCCAGTCCTCCTCTTCCTTTCTATTCACACTGTCCCGTAACCTTTTCACCCCATCTTCATCCATTTCCTCTCTTCTGCTTGTCAGCATGCGTGCTAACACTAAAACTGTGTTTAGGAAACAGTAAGAAATGAGGTCATGAGATAGAAGGAACTAGGAAGAGGGAGTTCAGTGAAAAAGTAGCTGCAGTTTCTCTCCTTTTTACAAGAAAAACTCCTTGTAAGACAGGCATATTAGATAGCTCTGAGATTTATTTTCTAAGAAAATTTTTTTTCTCAAATATTTCAATATTTCTGAAATTAATATTTAAAAAATTGTATTTTCTAGCAAATTATTGACTTTTCAAACTTAGGAAATTATAGATTTTTTTCTAGAAATAGATTTCTGAGATTATTCTAAAATCTCTGAATTTTTCTGGCAGAAATTTACTGATTTTTTTCAACCTCTGATGACCCCCATACACTGCCATACCTTTTCTTCTAGAGTTCCTATTTTAATGAAAAGTTGGCAGCCTCTGAAATTGAATTTGCCATGAGGGAGTCCTAAATACATTCAAATATATGAGAACCATGTTGTAAAGGGAAGTTTTAGATTAAATATTCTCCACAAATGGATATATAGATTACATTTGGTATTTAGTTTTTATTAACATTTCCAGTAACATTTCTCCTGTTTCCTTCTTTCTCTTTTGCAGAGCCTCTCCCTGCTTTAACTTCAGGCATTCCCAGTAAGTTCTGCTTCTTGTGCATTTGTATATCTTTCTGCCAATATGTCTGTGCTTCCTGCTTGATGCTAAGCTCAGCCTGTAGCATTGCACTGGCCCAGAGCAACATTTTTAAACCATGGGGAATCTCACTGAACAAATCTCAACAGCTCGACTCAATTCCCAAGAGTTTGTAGGGATTTTTATTTCTTAAGATGGTGTGAATTGAGTACTAATGTGGAGTTGCCTGCAAAAGACAGCAGTCAGCACCTTTTTAGTAGTTTAATGAGGGATTTCTGATGAACGAGCTGCTCAGAATGGAGCTTGGAGAAAAGACAACCAAACATTACTTTTTTCATTAACTTTCTGCCAAGTACCTTTTCGGTGCTGTGCTCATCTGTTTAAGTTACTTACTGCTATATACTATCCAATGCATAAATCAAAAGTACATTTTTGTATTTATACTGTTGAAGTTGGACAGAATCATCCTGTTGCACTTATTCTGCAGTAGGAACTAGTTGAGCATAAAATCAAATCAGATTTTCTGACTTTCAAATAGAACATAGTTGAGCTATGGGTAACGTCAAGTTCTGACTACAAAGTAGCATTTGCCTTAAATAATGCAAATTTACTGAGGATAAACATTTTAATGGTGTTTTGTTGGACTTGGTTGCTGCCAGAACTGAGTCATGCAGGAGTAGTAATTTCCCAATGAGAGTCAATTCTGTGCTAGCAACTTAAATTAGATGCCAACACATGCAATCAGAGCAAGTTATGGACCACAACCATCAGCGACTGGCTGAAACACCCTCTAAAAATGCTCATAACTCCTCAAACATCAAATATACCTAAAAATGTCATCATAAAATAGAAAGCGCAATAAAAAAAAACCTATTCAAAGATTTAGAGGATACAGAAAGATATAAAATACAGAGATATGCAGTGAAACCCTTGAACAGCAAAAATATGGTGTGGGTGGGGATGTGGGTGGTGCAGCCGATCAATGCTACAAAATATGAATTGTGCTCCTGGATTGGCTGATTTGAAAATGCCAGCCAATAGGATATCTAGTTAGTTTAGCTTCCCAAGCTGTATTTTCTTTCTTGGGTGAAGAAAATCTGCAAATATAATGTAAGTTAGATTTATGGTCCACTGACAAATCCACAAATATGTTATGGTGGACTGTTTTTGAACATTTTTAACAAAGAAGTAAAAAAATTAGCCTTAGTTCAAATGTTATTTGCACCTTTTTGTCCTTATGTTGGACTCAAGTAAGAAATTTAAGCCAGAATATGACTAAATGCAGCCCCATATTGAGTAGTCACAAAATATCCTTAATTCTCCAAACTAAGACTGAACAGACTGCTGCGACAAAAACTATTTGTTTACATGGATTTTTTTTCCCACTTAAATCTGAGAAAAAAAACTTTTTTTGTGCTGTAATTATTGCAATTTATGTAACATAATTAATATAAATAATAAGCCCTTTTAAAAGGAGTTGAGGATGTTTGACAGCTGGAATTTGATATATTGAAATGATCTTCATAAAGAAAGAACAATGAAGGCTGATTGAATGGATCTTTTGCATGAGGCCCTGCATGTTGGGGTGATGCTCTTGGTGATGTACAGTTTTTATAATGACAACAGAATAACAAGAAGGTGTGTTTGCGGCCTAATTCAATATAGCAGTATTCTGTGGTGCAAAGTGGGTTTCCTCAAAGAAATGTGTTAACTTTCAAGTCCTCACATTACAAACGACTTTAGAATGAAGATTTAAGCTTTTGAGGTCAAAGAGATTAAGAGAAATGACTTTATTTAGACCCAAATATCTTCACAAAACTTATTTTGTTACCACAAAAGAAGTAAGATTTTTTTTCACACCATACGCTTCACTTCTACTTTTTCACTCTCCCTGCCTTATCACTCATTTTAAATCAATTCCCTCATCTTTGTCTTTCTCGGCTCTCTAATTTCTTTCTCCTAAAGGTCTTGCTTTGTTACTGGTCCAAAGAAGTCCCTGATCTCACCTGCATAAAATGCAGAGCTATTCACCATCCGACTTCCCTTTTTCTTCTATTTTTTTCCTTGTTTTTTTCTCTTTGAGTGTTGCTCCTTCATCCTCAAATAGCCCAGCCTGAGAGGAGATAAAAGGCTTAGGCAGATTATGCTCCCGGATTTCTTGTTTTCAAAGTCTGGGTTTGGAACGTGATCCACTGGCTTTGCGTGTTCGATTGTTTAGAGAGCTGACCGTGATGTTAAAACATATCCGAACCCTCTGAGAAGAATGTCAGAACTCGCGCTTAGTTGTACATTTTGTATATTCAAGGGTAAAATACACATTCAAAGTCAGAGCATTTGGCCTGCGTAAGCAGAACTGACTCGCGTTTCCTACATCCAGATACAACCCCAAAAATAGTAAAAACCAGGAGACAGCTCAAGTCAGCTGAGTCATAGCCCAAGTATTTCACCTAATCCTCACTGAGCTTTTTACACAGTTAATTCCTGGACAGTGATCATATGACTCCTATTTTAATGGCAGTGCAGGTTCTACATTATACTTCTTATGGGACTAAATGTCAGAAACAAGGATTAAAAGTCTCCCTTGAGATGCTTGTTAAAATGTGACCCATCCATTATTGTAAATCTTTACAATGTGTCAGTTTTTTTCCATTGATACTCATTACTGTGTCGGTATTAGTGGGAAGTGAGGCTTAAATTATTTCTGTTGCATTTACAGTCAACTCCATCAAGATGTTATGCTTTGTAAATTAAATATAGTTTCTGCTGTTAACTATATTACAACTATTCTCTGTTTAGAAATGGGATCTGAAGCACATTTTTATATAAAAAATTACTAATTAAGCATTGTCAGTAAGCATGTTCCTATCAGAATTTTTCAAATACAGATCCAATTCATTAAGGAACAGTGCCAGCACCAAATCCAAATTTGATGAAAACCATGGCTTAGCTTAAACCATTTTAACCTCTGCTGCCTATACCAGAGTAAACATGCTAACCATTAGCCTAGCTGAACGCTTATGGATATAAATGCTTGTTTACTCAGTTTTTGTATGACTTGTTGATCAAAATTTAGAACTATTACAGATAATCAAACACACAAAACCTGCAAAGAAGTGATTTTTCTGCTGTATAAACTTATTGCTAATTTAATAGCTATTTGTCTGGGTTGTTATGGTTACTATATATAAACAGTGTATATGAGCACAAGCACAGAGCTGGAGTAGCCAATACAGACTTTTAATCTTACTATCATTTTAAAGAGTGAAAAAATGTGCATAGCTTCTAATATAGCTTTTCTACTTGAATCCACATAAATTAGCCTTTTTCAAAAAACCCAGACTGTGTAAAACGTCACTACTGTTTGTGCTTGCCATAAAAATCACAGACAATACACTGAGAATAGGTATCGGGACTTCAGTTTAGTCTAGGACTCCGATACCAAAACAGACTTTTTTTTCCCCCTTAAAATTGTCTTTTTGTTCACCACAAAGCAATTTTGAGTCCAGACCTCACTGAGAGCAGCTTTACTATCAAAATAAACTCTTAAATAACGTATCTGAACTGTAAGATAAAGTCAAAATGAAGTCGACTGGTTTCCTTGTCGACTCTGTCCCGCTCCATCTTTTTATTATTTCTCTTTGCTTTCTGATCCCTGGCTAGTTGTTGCTTGTCTGGGTTCTCTTTCTCTTTTTTTCCTGCTCATGTGCTTCATTTCTCTCTGTTTCTTTCTGTCGCTCTCTATTTCTCTCCACAACAACTTCGCTCTCACAGCAGGTTCCTCTCACAGTGAGTTGACAGAGTATTGAAGTTTCAGTCAAGCCCTTTAATGCAGGATTAAAGATATCATGGCAGGATTAGCTCTTTCCCTCCACTTCTTTACCCTCACACTCTTCTACCGTCTCACTTTCTACCGACCCCTCTCTGTTTCTTTCCATTCTCTCCTCCAATAATACCTTCTCTCTTATCCTTCCCCTAACCCTGCAATTTTGTTCTCTCTTTCTCGCCACCCGAATTTAGTTACTCTTGACCCCCTCAAAGCAGAACAAAACAACTTCATCAAGGTTTAGTGTTCCACATTTTTTTGCTCAGTTGGTCCGACATAAATCGTTTGCTTTCTCTGGTTCAGTTTGAGCGCATGGCATGGGCCTTTGCGTGTCAATATGCAGCAGATGCTTGTGATGTTTGCATCAATCAAAATAAAATGTTTCTGGTTGTGTGAATCTTAGACAATGCAGCGTAAAAATTTTAAGATGAGTGTGTTTCTGCCTGATTTTGAGTGATATTCAGTGAAACCAGCAAAGATTTTACCCTTTCTGACCAACACCGCTCCTAGGGATGTCAAGCTTTCAGTACTCATGCATATTTATGTTGCTTGTCGGCGTATTAGACTTTGGCTATGTAAAGTATGCATGAGTAGTCAGTATTTTACTAGCAGGTAGAGTGCACTCAGTGAAACAGAGCAGATGGGTGAGGCAGTCTGAACAGATTTTAGATCTGGAAAATCTAAAATCTACTGTTTCAGTGTCTTTTTTATATTTTTGCTATTACTTGAGTCTATTTTGTTCTGGATATTTCAGTAGATTAAGGAACTCCAGTAAAAACACCATCAGTTGGCAATAAAATCCAACATGATAAAATAAACCATATAGTTTTAAAAAATCTACAACTCATTTGTATTCATCAGAATTTAAGTTTAATTAGTTCAGCTTTATGTTATTTTTTGTTTTACTTTATTTAATTTTGTAACATTTTATGTTATAAAAACAACATAAAATGATAAACTAATACACTACACAAGTACAGTTTTTATTAGTCTCTAGCTCTATTTTGTTTCCTCAATAATTTAAGTACAAAATATATTATGTTATATTATATATTATATATTTGTTGTGTAATACTATGATTAAAATCATTCCAAGGAAAGAACATTTATGCCTATTCTTAGCAGGTTTATCCAACATTAAAATTTTATGGATTTCAGACCACAAAGAAGTCTAGACATATTTAATTTTTAAATGGATTTTTTCGTTGTTGTGGTATTGTTTTTTTTTGCATTTCATGCTTAAGTAAAATGAAATGATTTGTTCTGCAAACTAGTGGCATGTCCCCCAAATGAAAATACAGTGATTGATTTTGTAAATAAACATAAATTGGTCAAGGAGACAAGCAGGTAGCGTTTCCAAAGGATAAAGTAAAAATTATGTTTAAACAAAACAACACATTGATATTTAAACATTACAAGATCTCAGAAATCAATATTTAGTGAAATCAGAGCTTTCTCTGCATCTTGGCATGCGCTTTTAGATTGCTGTTGGATTCAGGTGATCAGTCCTTTTAAGCAGAATTATGTGTGCCTATGCTGGATTTATGGAAAGAATATCCAGCTTTTCCAGAGCTATAATTCATATAGTATTGGTACTGTATTAAAGGAGATGCATCCAGCTGTAAGCATGCAGAGAAATTAAAAGCTTGTCAGATCTGCCATGTCCAGATAAACAGACAATCTCCAGCTTTAAACTCTTCAATGCAGTCTGCATGCCTGCCTCACTCCTCCACTGAGCCAATCAGTAATGTTTCCTCCTGCCCTCCAGGGGGTGCCATATCTGGGATGAGGCCCACTGTAGACGCAGTGAAGGTGCATCCGATCCCTGCCTACTGGTACTATGTGTTGATGGGAGGCAGCGCCTTCCTGCTGTTGATAGGTCTGACTGTGGTTATGATTCTCTGCTGCCAACGCCGCCACTGGAAGTCCAACAGGAAGTCCAACAATGGCCACCACCATCATCATCATCACCACCATTCAGTGATGTACCACAACAACCAACCAACCTATCAGCAAGATCCAGAGAGCTACTACCAGAGTCAAAACCCCAGCTGCAACATGTTCTGCAACTCCAACCAGAACTACCTTTACCCGGAAACGGATTCCAGCCTGGAACCCAAACTCATCATAACGCTGGAGAAAGACGACAGCTACAGCTCCCGCTGCTGAACTGACTGGACTCTAGTGAGTCATATGGTTTCAATCGGACAATATGGTCAAATGAAGAGCTAAAACAGTCTGATCCTTTTCTTCAAAGAACAAGGAACTCAGCTACAATAGCTCTGTTCAGCAATGGTGGAAGTGCTTCAGCTCTTCTTGTCGATAATGGATCAGTGCACACCTCTGGGTTGGTGCCTGACAAGGAAGTCCTGTCCTTGAAGATGGAGAAGCTTCAGCTTCCAGTTCTACTGTTTCGGCATAATGATTTTTGATGTCCTTCATAGTGTTAAGTGTAAATCAGATTAGAGATTAATTGGATCTTCAATTAAACATAAGCAAACTTACATCGATCACCTTACAAATTGTTGGAAAGACTGCATGGATATGCAATTAGCAATGTCAGTGTTCCTCTTTTCTCAGAGGTTCACACACAAGTTTGGAGGATGCATTTTGTCTCAGCACTTTTTAGAGTCTTAATGAGGAAAGTTTATTTGTCAGAGAAGGGAAAAGGACAGAAAAAGACAAAAGTATTGGTGTTACATAAGCAGAGGGTTAAGGAGATGAATCCCGCAATAAAAATGAAAAGTGATAAATGCACGGACAGTCTTAAAAACCTTTCAAGCCTCATGTGTTACTTTGGGTGTTTTTTGTTCGTCAAACCTTGGACATGCCTTTGATAAAAATGTGCTTTAAAACTTTCACCTCCTTCCCACCATAGTCTGAGATTGTGCTTCAGTGTCAAATCAAAATGTGGATGATTGCCGAATGTTGCCTGGATCTTCTGCCTGTTGGTTAATGTTTCAAACTAAAACTCGATGTCAGTCTTACATTTGAGTGACTGAATGAAAAAAACTCTGAATTCAAAAGGAATGCTTTCATTCTGTTTTCTGTGCAACTACGTGCAACAAACTTTCATTCACTTTTGTGGAATGGAAGTTCCAGTTTGGATGCATACTCACCACAGTTTCCAGGTCTGCTTTAAGTCAAGAAATGAGACCAAACATGCTGTGATGAAAATGACTCTTTTTTGTTTAGGTTGAGTGTCCTTTTTTAAGAAAAAAAAAGATTAGCAACGCTTATATCGACGTTCTACTGAAGAAGCTTTTGGTTTAGTTGTGTTGTGCAGCAACTTTAAGTGTTTAAAGGCAACCAATCATATGAGCAAAGATATCAATGGAAGCTTTAATAGAGTTGGTTTGATATAGAAATAAAAGTTTAGCAGTTATGCTTGTATTTATATATGTATGTTCATCCTTGAGAGAAGTTTCTTAATATTTAAAGATTGACACCAACCTGCCTTTTTCTCTCAGATTAAAGGAATGTGGACAAATTCCTTTTAATAAAGGTTTGGAGAATGTTTATATATACAATATTTTTTTTTATTGTTTACATGTATGGATATAGCAGATCTCAAAAGTGTACACTGTTAAAATGGGAAGTTTTGTGAAGTATAAGTCAGATAAATCCTGCACAATTTAATTGAAAAATTAACAAAACTGCAGTGGACACAAAGTTAAAGGTTTAAATCTTCATTCTTTCTGCAAAATATCGATTTATCCAAGGGATGCAATTTGAAAAATCTTGTAAAGCTGAACTTTTGAGCAAAAGGTGATTCTACAAAGTATTCATACTTAGCAACCAGGTAACCATTTTTTACATGTTCCACCTGACACATTTGTTTTTCAGTTTAATTGACCAGGATTTTCAGTTCAAATTCAAAAACTCCATTGATCCCACAGGGATATTAAATGCTGTGATAACTCATATTACTTTAAAACTCTTCGTATAGTTAGAGTAAATGGTGATGCTGTGGGCAGGGAAGACCTCCTGTAGCAGTCTGGATTACAGCCAATTTAAAGACGTCTCTGACATATATATCTCACAATTAAGGTGGGAAAAGTTAGAAATGATTTATTGTCGTTGTTTGTACAAATTACCATTTTAATCAGGATGTGTGCACTTTTTAGATCCAGCATTTAAATGTAAATTTATTTAAGAGTGCCTAACTGTGTATGGATTTACATATTTTACTGCATACTGTTACACTTTAAATGCATTTGAGATAAATATTACGCAAAAGGTTTTAGCCTTTCTCCTGATAACTTGTTAAACTTTATTTGCAATGTTGAGATTGAGCACTTTTCTTTTAATTTTGCAAGCTGTGGGTCATTTATAAATTTTGCTGTGATTATGTTCTAGATTTAAACCCATTTTATACACACCACGTTTTATTTAGGGCTGCATAATCTTTTACAGCAGATCTGAGAGAATATTTTTGTTTTCTATTTATTATTTCATGTCACTGCTTTCAGTGACATGAAGCAGTTGAAGCCATCTGGATCCAAGTGTTCAATTTAGACTCTAATACAAAATGAAGCAAATCAACACAATAGCAGGTTAATTTGCTTGCTAAAATTTCCGTTTTTGCAATCAGCATCCCGCCATCTTGTATCTTCTGCTACACACCTACATCACTTTGGGAGATTCATGTCTAAATCTCCCCATCCTTTCTTGAATCAAAACCTCCCTGTTTCAATATCTTCCCCCTTTCTTTTCTGCAAATCCTCCCAGTAAAAAGAAAAAAAAAGAAAACACAAGAGAGTAAATGAGAGGCAGTGATGGAGGGGAGCAGAATCTCTCCAAGGAGAATGGCCCATTAAGCGAGCCCCCTTTTTGCTCCTAAGAATGTTCCCCGAGATGGAAGGAGATGAAAGAAGGGAGGACAAAAAAGGATAGCTGTCCATACTTTCTAAAGATAGATTTTTCTTTTTACTCTGAGAGAGAGGCTAACGGGAAGGCAGGTTGGGGGATTGGATTGAAGATGGAGGGCAGGTCGTTTCAAACACAAGAACAGATGAAAGAAGTCTTTTGGGAAAACCGACAGAATGACGAAGGAAGGCCTCACACAAAAAGTATTCATATCCCTTAGCTTTTTGACATTCTGTCACTTTATAATCACAAACCTTAGTGTGGAAGTTTATGATAGGTCAACGTAAAATAACTATTGTCAAGCGGAACCAAGAAATTAAAATTCAGCCTCCTTTAATATAGTAGCCATTAGTGCAAGCAAATGCCTTCATGAGTCACCTTATTAGTAAACAGTGTGAATCTGTGTGATTTACGTCGACTATAATACATCGAGGTCTGCTCATCAGGTGGGGAATCGGTTGAGAGGACAACCATTAGTCATAAACTCCATAAATCTTGCCTTTATGAAAGAGCTGAGAGAAGAAAAAAACGTTGCAATTTATTTCAAGGCATGTTGAGGACACAGCACATCTGGATAGATGACACATAAAAGAACGGTTTGACTGCAGCAGAAAATGATGTCAAACTAAATTCACATCACCATAAACACACCATACCCAAAGTAATAAAAGGTGGTGGCAGCATCATGCGGTGAGGATACATTATAACAGCAGAGGATACATATTTTTTTTCCATTTAATGGCTTTAGCCAAATAGTTATGCTTTTTTAATCATTGTTTTATGTGTTTTGAGTTAGGTGATTAGTACCTTACATTACTAATCAGTCCTTCACATAAAATTCCCATCAAATAATGTGAATGTTTGTGGTTATAGCATGACAACATGTGAAAAATCTAAAGGAATACTAATACTTTCACAAGGCACTGCATGCAAAGCAAATGAACCGACATGCACCAGTGTGAGGTAATTATCCAGATTTCCACTGAGCTCCCTTAAAGTCAGTTAAATCATTATTTTATGGAATAGTTGTTCTCTGCATTGACTTATTTCATCATGCTGCAGCTCACAGAATGCAGTTTTGTGCTTCGGTCAACAAGTATTTCAGTTATTTTGTGCTTGCATATCCATTCTGTGCCTTCCCCAGCTCCTCTTTCTTCAATTTCAATCAACTTGTGCATGATTTACACATTAGATGACTCATTCCAGCAGCCCGGTGCCATAATCCAATCAATGTGAGTCCGAATTCAAACCGAGGAATGATATATGACCGTATTTATGTTGTGCTACTCGTGCACTTTTCTGTTTTCATTCGTCCTCAGTCTATCAAACTTTTTAAAAGATTTGGAAAACATTTCACCGGGAGCTTTTAAATCAGCCTCACTTCCCTCCATCATGGACTACTTTGAAGCCATTTAATATTCCTAATTAGTTAATGGAGGCGATTGCGTTCATAAAACCCTGCAGTAAGCATTTTTATCCTTCGAGGCATCCATATTTTTTTTCCATCTTTTTTCTTCGCCTTCTTTTTTTTTATTATATTATCAGTCTGAGCACTCTAACAGGTCCTCGGGCTCCCGCACAACCAAAAGTGGCAAAGAGCCATCCCCATCTCTGCCTGAATGAAAAAAGGCCTCTTTTTTTATTCCTCTCTTTACTAATTGAAGAGGAGAAAAATGGGACTAGAGGGAGTTTTAATCCCTCTTCAGATCCATGTGATAATTCTTCTCAGGATTTTAGCCTGGAGGCTTTAAGCCAGCATCATTAAACATTGTTCAATGGTCATCTAAAGACTGTCCAAGCTCCTTTTTCCCTTACTTTGTTTTTGCCATCTCCCCATAAGTGATTTGATGTTTTGTCGAGGCCCACGGTGGTTTTATGTGATCAAAGACAACAGAAGTTTGGAGCTCAGAGACTGCTGCGAAGGGGCGCTTTTACATATTTACAAGTCAGAACTTTAGTTCCACAGCAAAAACAGATTGCAGGAAGACATCATAAAGGTTTCTAACATGCATAAATAATGTTTTAGTTACTGAAATAATTAAGGTATCACTGGCTTCTCTTGATGTGATGCTTTTTTCTCCTTGCTGGAACAAATAATTGTGTAAAAACAAAGTTGAAGTGACTGAGGTAGATCTTTATTTTTTTCATCCTCTCTGTGAAATGCACCAATAGCATAGACAGTGAAAGAAATCCCACAGCCTGATGCTTCCACCTCCTTGTTTTTGCCTTGCAAATTTCATACCAGTCTGAAAGTGCTAATTTTGCAGCAGAAGCTTTTATTTCTTTAGTCAGGAGACGTAAAACTGGTTTTATTGTTGTCAGGGAGACTGGTGTCTTGGGTTTTGGGTTGTTTTTGGGTCGTTCTAGAAATATAAATATTTTTATTTGCTGGAGACGAAAAGACAGTTCAGTGTTCCAGTGGTACAATAATCCCAAATGTTGGTTGGATATTGAAAAGGTGTCCAGTTTAAAGAAAAGTCCAGTTTAAAGTTTAAAGAAAAAATAAAACAATAATATTTATATATATATATATATATCAGTTGTTCATAGGTCTGATCCTTTCTTCAGCGGCAGCGGAGTCATATTACCTGTAAAAAAAAACGTTCCGCCTCACTGGAGCATAACTGATCCTTCCTGTTGTTTTAATTACTGGTTGCTGGTTACATTTTGCAGCTTCATTTCTTTTCTTATAAACTGTTTGTTCTTTTCAAGTCTTTCAACTTTTCTATGTTCACTTTTTGTCAGAAGTTTACACTAACGCATGTGCATGGTTGTCATGGTCATTTTATGCTTTTAAACATTTATTTTAATAATTTTCTCATGACGCTACATATCTAAACTCCCATCTTATACTTGACCACATAAGCTTTGTAGTTATCAGGAAGCTTATCCATATTTATGGTTACACTGCCACTCTTGTCAAAATTGATAAAGTTCATTTAAATCCTGGAATGGTCTTCACTTTTGATTGGGGTTTCAGGTTTTCTGCTTTTGCAGTTCATAGCCAGTTTTGCTTGTAATTCTGATTTGTTTTATACTGTCTCCCTATCGATGTTTACTGAAGAATTTGAAGACATTTCTCGAATTTGTATTTTCCAGCCAGTTTGTGCAATAAACCTGGCCCTCAGCAGGTTGTTAACACCATTCTTGACAGTTAGAGCAACATTACTAGGTTTAACAAAAAATCTGAAGCCATATGTCTGTTCAAACTCCACATAATGAAATCTAATGCCCCCATGAGATTATGTAAACTTTTCACCAGTTTCTATATTGGAGATAATTTTTGACTCTTGATATAAATAAAACACAATCATTAGTTAAAAACAATGTTTATTTGCTCATTTTGCTCTTGTTGTGAGAAAGGAAATAAATTGTTGATTTGTGTTGGACTTCACTGATATGAAATATTGATGCATGACACAGAAAATGCTCACACTCTGATTGAATATGCAAAGCTACATCTTTGTTTTACAGGGTTTGTGTCTTATTTTTCTTCAGCTGTGTATGTCCATGTTAACTTTTTATAATAGAAACCTCAAATTTCACAGCAGGTGTCCTTTAAAAATTTTAATCTCACTGTTATTTACAGTTAAAGGAGAACGTGAAGCGTGGAGTTTATTGAATCTATAAAATTGAAGATGCCAAACTTGTCTCATGGATGAATGACCTTATCTAACAGAGGAAATGAGGATCCATATCTTTTTCTTTTTTTTTTCCTGCACACCCTAAATTAAGTTTGCGCCTCCTATCTTCTGAATATCTATTACAGTTTCTGGTTATAAAGTGCTTTTGGTTCCTAATAAATGATTATCAGCTCCACAGATATTACTCCATTTTTATTTTTTATTCTAAAATCGAACTGAACAAGAACTGAGCCTATAACTGAGCCTATAACAAAGCCTTCAAAGCCTTGCACTCAGCAGTTTAGACATGGTATTTTAGCTTGTTGAATTTTTCTGGCTTGGTATGTAAAAGAAAAATGGTTGTGGTGAATGTGAAAGTAATAAAAGTAATATTTTTCTATCAAAATGAAAAGTTTTGTGTGTCTTTATCTTTTTCCTCCCCATCTTTACACTCTCTTTCAACCTCCCAACTTTTTTTTCATTTATAACCAAACAATAATAATTAAAAAAAAACAAAACACTTATTCTTATCACACTATAAAACTGGTGGGGAGCCTGGCTGAAGAGTACAGCGTTATATTTTTTCCTCGACAGACTGAACACAGACACTACAAAAGGTTTCTGTGTAAGATTTGTTGTTTAATCTCTTTAGAAAACTTTAAACAAGATCGAGGCGATTTCCATCTACAAATGCAGCTGCTGTGTGCTGACAGCATCAGAGATGGACTGATGTTATCGCAACATGATCTAAACTCTGGAGTAAGTGAGTGGACAGGGGAGATTAATGCAGCTTTTCTTTCTGTTTCTCCAACAGATCAGAAGCCTAAAGATTTCGGACGCGAAGTTAATTTCAAACGCAAGCAGCACATCAATGGAGGTAAGGTCCTTTCCTCCGGCAGCCACAGGCTACACCATTTCTCACCCACACACTTTAATAGAAATACTGTTAGCAGAGGCATGCCTGTAGCTCTTCTTTATACATGCAGTTCCACAAGAAATAAGCCTGTGGCAGCAGTCTGAAAGAGTTTGCACAGAAGGAAGAAGAATAAAAGCGAGCATTCAAACATTTCTTTTTTTTGCATGTAATCCCTTTTTTTGTCTTTGTTTTTCATGTTTCATTGACCCATAAAGCACAGACAGCTCACTCCTGTGCACACAGAAAAACATGACTATAGCGATCACAGTTTACAGATTTTTATTTTTTATTTTTTTTGCTTTTTTCCAGCCCCCAGACATTTACAAGAGAATACTTGCAGTTTGTCTTCTAAAATGTGTGTTTACTGTCTGTCTGGAGCATTTTTCTGTGTGGGCTTCTCATAAAATGCTTAAAATGATACATTTGCATCACTGTTTTACCACATACATAAACAGGCATCATTCTGAACCAGTAAAAGCAGTTTAGACATTGACAAGCCTTAACACGTCTGCCCTCTGTAGTCTGCAGATGAAGAATGCAAAACATTGTATTTTTGTAATAAAAGTTTTTAATTGTAAAGACAAAAAAGGTGGGTTTAACAGTTCTTAATGTTTTTATGCAATATATTTGTAGAAAATGTACAACAAAACGGCAGCAACAGTACGAGACTTGTAAAAGTAATTTACCATTTACCATTTTTTCCCTTGGAAAAATTTGATGATTAATTTCTTCTAACGATATATACATATTTTTGTTTAACTTCATTAGCTTTTAATTTACAACAGATCATGCAGTACATATTTATACATGCAATGGTTTTGCAATTCAAGACATTTTCTGTGGTAAGTTAAGGGGCAGAAGCAGCTCTTTGACTTGAAACGATCAGTGGCGTCTAACTCCTACATTAAGTGTCTCCGTTCCAACACAGCAAAGGCGATCTCTGAATTACCCTCTCAGTAGGTCATTAAGTTCTGCAGAGGCCTGGTTGTGAACCATTTGTTTAATTTGTTTAATTCAGGCATGTTTAAGCAAAATGCAGGATAGGTTATTAAAGGGGACATATTATGCAAAGGTCACATTTTGCACATTTTTGTACTTCAAACAGCCAGAGCACTTATAAAAAAACACTCAGCTGGTTTTTGGTCCCTGGAAAATAAGCCATTTTAAAAGCCTTCGGAATGTAATGTCACAAATCAGCAAGCACTGCCTATCACCTAGCAACCCGAGTCAAACCCAGCCCGTAACCTGGCAACCCGAGCTGAGCTTCAGCGTTGGACCAGCTGATGTCACTTGTGTACAATGGCTGCTGGAAAGGACAAGTGTTTAGTTGTTGGTTTACCATTTAGAAACCACTTACTACATTCTTGTTGGTTGTGCATGAGGTTCCACTTCTGCTTTTCAAAGATGCATGGTTCTATAACTGGGCATATATTTGCTGCCTTTTTCACATGCAAGTGTAAATGTTAAGTTGGGGGCATGGCTGGCAGCTTATTTGGATTTAAAGTCACAATACGCTTTAAACAACTCATCCTGAAAGGACGGCAGAGCTGACCAGACTATCACTGTCAAGAAAAACTTTGTGGACAAAATGTAATGAATATGTTGACCTGTCTTAACCTGTTCAAGGAAGCATAACAGGTCCCTTTCAAGGACAAAAATTTACCAACCCTGTTTTAGATCAAACCACATCCATGTGTTAGAATGGCCCAGTGAAAGCCCAGACCAAAGTTTCAAATTTGTTGCAAAACTTTCAAGATGGACAGAAACTTTAGCCTCTAGATTTTTATCACGTGTAAAAGCCTTTTTTCCTAAATTTCTTGTATTTACTCCAGATTCTGTCTTCACCGGCTGGCCGTCCTCCTTCTCCACCCCGTCCTCTGACATGGACCCATCCTCAGTGACACTGGTGTCAGAAAAGGACAAGGACAACGCCTGGCTGTACACGCTGGACCCCATCCTCCTCACCATCATCGTGATGAGCTCGCTGGGCGTCCTGCTGGGAGCCGTTTGCGCCGGCCTACTCCTGTACTGCACGTGCTCATACAGTGGGCTCTCCTCGCGTTCCTCCACGACGCTGGAGAACTACAACTTTGAGCTGTATGACGGGATCAAGCACAAAGTGAAGATAAACCAGCAGAGATGCTGCTCGGAGGCATGAAGATTTGCTTTCCTTCTTATTTGGACATAGACATGAAAAAGAAGCACTATCTGAAATTTCAACCCTCGTCCCTGCCTGAAATCTTGCTACTCCTTTGCTCTGATGTCAAACGGGGGTAACACTGAACTCTATGTGCTGGCGGTGGGGGGTCTAAAGCGAAGGAACGTCTGATCCCTGAATCCCTTAAGCAACTGAGTCCCTTTTCTCCTCTGCCTGCAGGAGAAACCTGCTCGATTCTAAAAGCCTGTGAATGAATGATTGAATGAAGGAATGAAATAAAAGAATATAAATGACTGAAGTACCATCAAATACAGCCCACCAACCACTGGAATGAAGTGGACTTCAGCACCCATGACAATCTGGACATTTAGACGTCAAATGGCAGCACAGCCTGGGGTGTTCTAGTTATGAATTTCTGAATGGTACTTTGCAGAACTTGAGATGTTTTTCCTCATCTTCCAAAAGAAGATGGGTTGAAAAAGTCTGTCTTTGCATCCGATTGCTTGTGAAGACTTCTCCTCCAGTGGTCCATTTTAATCTGGGTACTTCTGACTCAAATCAACACATATCAAGTGAATGCCTAACGTTCTAAATAGCTTAAAAAGGAAAAGACATAAAAGAATCTAGACTTTTTTTTCCGGTGAAAAAGGAAAAGGAGACAAATATTTTCTTTCCCTTTCGTTTTGTTTCTGAAAGTTTCTGGTATAAGTTCTGTGAGTTTTAAACGTCAAAAAGCCTGCCATGCAGCGCCCGCTAGCTCCTTTGTCCGCCTTCGGTCTGCGCTTTGTGAAACCAGTGGCATAGAGAAGTAATGGTGACTGTTTTTGTTCTGTTTTAGACTTGTGTCCACTTGGATGAAAAAAAAAAGGTGAAGAAAAAGCAAGCTTCAGTTCATAGCAGCCCTGTAGAGCTTTTTATGCCATTTTTAGACCTTTTTTTAGGGTTTTGTTGAACTCCATGGTCTTAGCTGTTACTTTAGTCCTTTTTCTATTTTACATTTCCCATTACAGATTATCAGTCTAAGAGTAGGGAAAAGTTTTACTCAAGACAGAAAATCAGAGTTTTATCAAAAAAAAATCTAACATGCTGTTATGGAGTTGTGCTTTAGATTCAGTATTCTAGAGTTTTGGTTTTTTGGTATATATATATCTATATTTTTTTGCTTTTCAGACTGTATGATGCCCAAATGATGGACAGACACTGTGTAAACAAAATGTCAGTAATTATTTTATTGCAACCTATGGATTGCCAAAGAGCTGTGTATGTGCTCAGTGGGTCTGAACAAGTGTTAAATGAGGCTCGGTGGACTGGGAGTGATGTATCAACTTGATGTTGTGGCATCGCTCTCAATCCTAAGAAGCCTGTTTGGGGGAAAAAAATGCAGAAAGATGACTGAAGGTGAGGATTGGGAATCATACCGTTGACTTCTTTAGACACACAATCGAGCCTTAAGCAAATTACAGTATACGCTGTATTGGAGGACAGCCATTACGGAGGGCCAGTGCTGCTGGAGAGACTGATGCTTCAAACGAGACACACACTCACATCTACACACACATGCAAACATCTACGCTCCTCTGTTTTCAGGACTTTACGTAATCCTCAGGCCCACACCTCAACTTTAAAGGTGGAGTTTGGTTTGTCTGACGTTATGCAGAGAAGGTCTGAGCTGTGAGTATCTTACCTGCAGGAGGACTCTCAGTTTGGAGAACCAAAAAAAAATCCTATTTTTCTTTTTCTGGCATCATGTTTTTATTGCAGTTTCCCAGTGTCAACATGTTGTACCTAAATAACTTGAAATATTTACTAAAATATATTTGAGAGTTTTGCCTAAATCAAGAAATACTGTAATAATTCCAAATGAATTATTACAGCTAAAATTCACTTTGTTTATTTCTCTCCTTTTTTATTTTCTATTCTTGCAGTATTAGTCATTTTGTAGGTAACTTTTTAGGGGTACAAAATGATATAAGTACACATTTTCCAAAAGCTGTGCATCAATTTCTACCACTAGTTGTTTAAAAGTGTAATTCTATAATCTGATCTTAGTCTATTGTAAGGAAATGTGGCAACTTAACTACAACTGATTGTCACCCCGGCTCAAATCAGTTATTTTAATTTGATCTTGGGTTTTAATTGGCTGTATTTTATAAGGAAACATAAACTGCAATGCAAAGTTTTCACTGAAAACTTCACTGAAGGATATCATATTAGATTTGAGCTTTTTCAATGGCCATTAATCATAATAATTCATAAAAACGCAAAGGTACAAAGAAGAATATACAGATTTACCATGGTTTATCAATGGAAGTGGATTTTGTTTGTTTATCTGGATAGTTGTAATATTTTCAATGCAATTGTAATATTGTGTGTCCATTAACCATGACTGAACATTTCATAATTGAGAAAATAAAATAAAAATAAAAAAAGGCAAAATAATTTAATGTACAAATAATTGTTGGTTCAAACTGTTGAAAAAGTGCTTGATTATTTTTTGGCTTTAGTTGTTTCATATGGATAATTGAGTGGAACTTTAGTTAGCTGAGCTCTCCTTTGAAAATTCATCTCTGATTCTCCAAACTGAGATTACGCTGACTGCTTCCTAATGCAAATAAAACTCCACTTTTACTCCACACAATCCCAGTTAAAACGATAAATCATGTATTTATCGTAAACTAAAGATCAAATCCTAAACTTATCCATTTAAATTTCCATGTCTAGTATTTTGGTTCCCATGTTGCATATAATACAATTTATTTCAGTTCTGATACCTGACAAATAATAGCTCAACAAAAGACCCAGAGGAGGTCAAAAAGAAAGTAACATATGGCATTGATTGTGTTTACTTGTCAGAAAAAAAATCTAAATAGGTCAAGACTTTATTCAGTAGGAAAAATTAGACTTAAACACATATGCATAGTAACTTTTCAAACTCATTTTCCAGATTTATCAAGAAGAGCACATACAAAATCAGAGCTAAATGAAAATGTTACAGTTTTTCTTGTGGCCTTGAGCTGTTGAGCTGGTGACAGAAAATTCAGATGAGGTGCCTTTAATGCTTCACATAGATCAAAATATCAACAAAATATTTACAGTAAAAATAATCACGTCTGTCCTGTAATATGTCATTTATAATGCTTTAAAAAGTTTGTGCAAATCATGAAGGACAGAGAGGAATGCTGTCCAGCTAGTCTGAGTTTCCGAGGTTAGTATTGACTGGTTTTGATAAGCACTAATCATAAGCATTAGTTCAGCAAACATGCCATATCAACATTAGCGAAAGCTAATGCTAAAGCACTAATTCAACTTCTGTTGATACCCAACATATGTTGCAACATATAGTATATTGCCCTAAGTAGGGCCAAATTTGTTATTTCTCACCCACATGTATGGTTGTGCTTCAGGAAGTGATTCTTTCAAACACGGTTTATTTCAGCCTTATAATTGTTGAGTATTGCTAATTATGTGCTGATTTTGCCTAATTGTCCAATTGTTTGCCAGTTCTACAGCAATGCATTCTGGGTACAGAATAATCATCATTTGCTTCACCACCATAAAGGATGGGCGGGAAACATGAGGAAATGCCTTGAGCTGCACGCGTAAACAGTCTTCAAACACTTCAAAATAAGAGCATGAACATATAAATGTCTAGCTACTTGAAGAGTTCTCAACAGTCAATACCCAGTTTTCAAAGTTAGCAAAAACACTAAGGCGCTAAACGAAAGATTAGCTTTGCTATTAGCGTTTATATGTTGATTAGAAGTAAAAGTATTTATGACCAGATGACTAAAAATAAGAAACACCCTTTTGGAAAACCCTTCAAATCCACAAAATACATTGGACTATTGAACTTAAAAAGATGTGAATACTACTTTTTCTCTCACTCAGCATTGAATGGACATTTTTTAGGGACTTCTAAAGAAACAGAAAATGAGAAGCCACGAAAGTTAAAAAATACATTACCAGAAAACAGGGCACGTTATTCACATTCTATCTATTAAACAGACACTAGGCTGGTGGTGGTGAGGATTGACAATGTCTCATCCTCAGAATCAGACACAGACCTCTCCCTGTTTTTCACTCTCTATGTTCACGTTTCACTCTGCTAGATGATCAGATTTTGTCAAGTCCTTCTGAGTCTCTCTGTTCCCCGTGAACCCGATAGGATTTGGGTCACACTTGTCAGAAAAGTGGAAGTAAAGGAGAGAAACGAGTTGCATCTTTGCCTGGAGCCCATTTGTTCTCCATCTTCGATTTTCTCTTTCGTCTCTCGGCTGTCATAGGCATGCATTAATGTAGCCATAAAATGCACACTGAGAGTAAACGCATCACCAGAATTAAATGATTGCCAAAAAAGAGAGAGAGAGAGAATAAGGAAACAAAAGAAAGAGATGAAGAAATTTCTCTCCATTTTTTTATTGTTATTATTATTTGGACTATTTTCCAAGTGCCTTGGAGCTTTCTATCTTTTTGATCTCTGACTCTTTCTCTTTCCCTACTGATGTCTCACTCTGACTCTTCTCTTACACACAATGCAACCAAAACATCAATGAGTGAGCAGTGAGTACATGTGCCAGGTTAACCTGTTCTGTCTCCCGCTTGGCTTTGCTTCATTTCCCTCTGAACACCCAGATAGTATTACCTCTTCTGTCTTTGAAGGCTACACACAGGCACACATATTGACTTATGCACAACTGACTGACACAAACACAGTACATTATGACACACCGACGGCACTGGCCAGAAAACTCAAACTGTTGTTTGTAGACTTTGTACAGAAGAATTTCTTTCTTTTTTTTTAATGTTATTATTATTTAATAAAGGCTAAATAACAAGTACTCGCTCTGTATGTGCTTTTCTTGTTGTTTATGTTTAAGATGTTAATTTCATGCAAGCCTAGAATGACTAATAATTTTCATAATGAATATGCAAATAGTTTCCAGACTCCACGACATCAAAGATTAGAAAAATCTACAAGTCTTCTACCTTCAAAATAATTTATTATATCCTTTTGAATGTTCAGTAATGATATACAGCACACCATGGCAATTGTTTATCAATTTAATTGTTGTGATTTGGTCTTATCACCAAATCACAACAAATACCCTCTTAAGGCAGCAGATTAATTTCATATACAATTATACTATTTTGCATTTCCATTATGCACAGTTCAATCATGTAGAGATTCCATCAAATGCTGTGTAAGCTATTGAAATCATAAAATTTGCAGAAATACTTTATCCTGAATAAGCATGTGGTGATAGTAGAGAGAAAGACCTCTATTTTAATAGGATGTTCTCCAGCTGACGTGGCATTGATACCACTGAGAGTGACTGGCTGGGGGTTTAGATGGCAGGAAGGAGACATTGATAAAAACACAGAAACCATGGGCAAAGACAAATTTTTATTAAATAAAAAAGACAAGCTTGCTAAGTGGCTCCATTTAGGGAAGAGACACAGTAAAACACATAAACCAAAGCAGAAGTACTTCCCATGGGAAGGTTTAGCAAATCATGATCAAACAATCATTTGAAGGTGATTTGAATCATTTTTACTCAAACCTTTTCCACTGCACCTTAGGGTGACACCTGCTGGCACAAGGTTGTACAGCCTTTTAAGGGTTGCTGATTAAACTTATATCTCCACATCACATCCAAAATAACACTTTTATTCTCAAGAATCTATATGATATTTATATGATTGATCCCAAATTACAACATACACACACACACACACACCCACACACACACACACACACACACACACACACACACACACACACACACATATATGACTGTATGAGGTTCTGTAGTTACATGTTATTACAATATAACATACAATCTGAGTCAGGTCGGAAAACGCAGTGAAATCCACTGTGCCTCATCAAGCTCCTGGCCAGTTAAATATTCAGAAGAAAAATAATTATATTAACTTAGTGGTCTTTGTAGTAAACAACATGGAAAAGTTACATGCTGCACATATTTCCATGTTGAGCAGCTCATTTTGCAGCCCACACACACGTCTCACTGCCTCAGCAGGACACTCATACCCACACAAACCATTTCATGTTTCTAACTGCTTTTCTTGATCTCAATATTTAAATAGACTTTATTCAACAAAAAACTGTGACTTTCTGTTATTACTTGATTAAGAAAGTAAGTTTACATTGAAGAAATATTTATAAATCAAATAACTACAAAAGTTAATTTCTTCTATGGCTTTGAAAAACCTTAAAAAATAATCATCACTATGCAGCTTTAGAGTAAAATTGTGTCTTTGATAACCTCATTCAATGACTTTCAAATGATTTCGATGTGTTAATGGACAATTTTAGCCAGTTTAAGCATTTCAAATGTCAATTTGTGCTGCATCGCTGGCAGGATATGATACATCATATCAATGTATGGCATGCTTTGCATTGATGGATGACATCTCATTGCTTCTCAAGGGCAAATATACTGTTCAACGTAGCAGAGAGGGAAGAGACTTTATCAATCTCATCGTAGTTCAGAAAAATGGAAATGAGTGGAGCTGTGATGAACTGATGACAACTGCATTATTTGATAATGTGCACAAAAAGCGAACTTAAAGTCGAAGTTTTCATACCCTTTGAACTATTTACAATGTTTGTGATGTTGTCTCTATCTTATAAAAGCCGATTGTTGGTCATCCAATCTTCGACAAGGCATGCACATTACCTGCAACCACATATAATAAAGTCTGTATTGTTTGTATCAGCCCTCTAATTATCTATGGCACCAACACCACTGTCCACCTGCATCAGCATTTCTTCACCGTTTTCTTCTTGTTTCACTTCTCCCTCATTTATCTGTCCATCATCCCACTGCTCCTCTTCTCCCCAGGAGACTGACCTGATTCTCACGCTTCTTCTGACATAAAGCAGCCAATTGCACACAGAAGTTGTCTATGCCAAGCACAAGTGTCAAACATTTCTGCACACTCTGAGTTGAACAGAGGCTTACACAACAAACTGGAGCACGGCGGCGTAAAGCCTATGGATGCACACGAGCACTTCAGACAGGTCTCTTGTGGTTGGCATTTGCTGAGAGTGTAACCTACTAACACAGATTTTTTTCTCTCTGCTTAGCAGCACAAATCACTGATCAAACATACATGTACACAACAAACTTCAGCTACTTCAGCTTGTTTTTTTTATTTGAAGAGAGAAAATCAGATGAGATTTCCTGCTATACTGATGATCAAAATTTTTAAAACAAACAAGATTACATCCTAAAGAAGAGAAACATCAAACATTTATGTTGTTTTAGGTTGTATTAAAATGTTCTGACTAATTCAATTTAAATTAATGAGCCCTTTGAGATAGAAAGTTTTTCTAGAACAACACCCTTTTCGCTGTCGGTGCAGTTTATCGGGGTCCAAACGTTGGAGGCGTCAAAACAGATGGACAAGCATCTTTCTCCGTTGTGACCCCCCGAAGCTCGTCCTCCTCAGGGAAACTGAAGTGTTTCCATGCCAACCAAATGACACATTTTCTCCAGAGTATCTTGAGTTTGCCCTGGGCTCTTCTGAAGGCAGAAAATAGCCAAAATACTTCGCTTGGGAGAATGCCATGAGACAAAACACAGTTTCTGTATTTTAGCTTCCACTCACATTGTGAGACAATGACAGAAGTCAACAGCCAGTAAAGTCCAACAAAAATATAAATGATGGGGATGCCAGGAGTTTAAGTGACATCTCTTTCTTCAAAGTTTTTTAGGGTTAATGTAATAAAATATCCTACTTCTCAGTGGAGATTGGAAAAACTTTTCAACATAATACAGGGGTTATTCTGAAGAAGAAGCTACATTTAAGATAATTGGCTCATATCAAGCCAGCTTATTGAATACAATAACTTTTGTATTGTATTCAAAAGTTATCCTAATCTCTACAAAATTGTTTCTCTATCCTTCTAGCTAGCTAGAACAATGGATGGAGGGACGGACAGATGATAGATCAGCATCAACAGCTGAAGTCCTGTTTCTCTGTAAACTGCCCTTGAGCTCCTTATAAATCAGAAAATGAATTCAAAAAGCTGAAAAAAAGTACACATAATTCTGTCACAATAGCTGCTGAGTTATCCTTTGGAGAATCATTTTTCTTAACCTGATATCCTCTACAAATATTACATTTGAATAATAAGCATCAGTGCACTACCAACAAACCCAGATAAACAAAATTTATTGAAGTAAAAACCAGCAATTTACATCAAGTAGATCGATATTTCTGCTTCACTGAGGCCCCACTCAGCATGTTGAGGAACACTATCTGCTTTTTCATTTTTTATTTTTCATGTGGGCATTTTATTATTACAATCCACACAGTGAATTTTTTTCTTATTTTTTCTATAATTACATTGGAGATGTATTTATAGAAAAGGTGTAATGATCAGTCTCCACCATGCTAATGACTCATCCAACGTTAAATGTTCCTACAGTTTTTTTGTTTTTTTTTTCTGAATATAACGTCACTTTCTTGAAGCTGCACTAATAATGGGTTAAATAATCAGGACTGAAAAACAGTTTCAAAATAATGAATTTCAAATTCAGTTTCTGAGCTGCAGCTGAATTCTTTATTTGCAAAGTAAATGTAGGCTAAGTTCACGTGTCTCCTTCAGTGTTTATAATTCAAATCCTTGTTTTATCTTCCCCACCTGTGTGGGTTTCTTCGGGGAGAGAGCCTGTTCGTTGTCTTGGCAGCTTCCAGCACCCTGCGCTGCTAAAGTCCCACACTCACCGGCTGCACACTGAGAAAATCAAATTACATTTCATCAGACAAAAGCTTTTTATTTCTCGATACACATGTTCAAGTTGGATTGTTGTAAATCTCATCACAGCATAAGGTTTATTGCATTCGCCTCTTTGGTTTTTCATATGTTTGGCTGTTGGCCAGATATTTGCAGCCGTCCATGGAAAAATTTGGCAAATCAAAAATTTACACTAAAGCTGTGACGCTCACCAGAGAGGAAAAAATAATTATTTACTCCTTATCATTCTCGATTTGGTTCCGTCTTTATTTTACACCCATCAGTGTTCTCATTCATGTTTTAAACTTGTTATTCTTCATTTCCTTCTTTCGTACAGTGCTGTGAAATGGTGATTGCTCCTTACAGATTTATTTTTTCTTAAGTCTTTCATCAACTGCAATTACAAAGATAAAATAGCATAGTTGATGTGATTAGTTAATATTTTTTAAAAAGGTTCATCACATACCTAAAAAAGGTGTCCATCTTGTTCCATCTGTTGTAAAACTGGTAGCTTTTCATAAATAAAGACGTATCTTCAAGGATTTTGAAAGTCTTGTCAAAGTTGAGACAAATCTAATTGAGATGGTGTCATATATCTCTCGATTCGCTGTTTATTGTCAAACACTATGCGACTGCTTTAAAGTAAATTATAAAGAAAAGAAAGGTTGCTCCATAGTGATTCAAAGACTCATTCTGAATAATCCCAAACAGTTGGTGACAGTTGTTTCAATTACTTTTTCACATATATAAAGATTGTTTTGAATAGTTTTTTCCATTAATAAATTAAACAATCATTTGAAAACAACTTTATGTTAGTAATTAGGAAACCTTTGGTTTGAAATGGCCATTTATCTGATGATGCAGATTTAAAATGCACAAAAAAAGCAACAACTGCAGAAATATTTTATGGTCAGACTTTTTCACTGCACTGAACTTTAAATGTTTATTTGCTTCTGGAGTCATTTTTCGTCTCCCCCAGTTTATGATCTTCCTCAGTGTTTAACATTCAGTCATTATTAAATCTGTGAAGCATCTCTGTCAGTGCAGACTCATTCTGTTACGATGATATCAGTCTTTCCACTCAGGAGCCTCTTGTTTAGACAAAGCTTTTTTGCTTGGCCATTGACATTTGAGTTTTTAGAGGCAGCTGTTGACATTAAGTAGGTGGTTTTCCACTCTTAAAGGACTTAGTGCAGGAATGCGTGTGTGAGTGTTTTGGTTAACGACAATTAAGGCAGGAGCAAAATCAGGCACATAAATGATCCTACTTACAAAAAAAAAAACAACATAAAAATCCAACAAATATAAAAAGTAAGACAACGCACTCTCGCATGACTGCTGACTTAGTTCCCCATAAATGGCAACAATAGTCTTCAACTGGCCCTCTTGGGGAGCTGCAGAGTGGTCTGCCATGGAGCCAAGTCTTTCATCTGGGTAGGTGGTTTAAGTGTTTAAAGGGGTGTTGCTGGCACCGGCAGCAAAATGCCTGTGTTTAGCACTCGCTGTTCTACCACACACAGCCGACTAACTTCACTTAACTGCATCTGTACCCACACACACCTGTCAATATATGTTGGATCAAACACAGCCAGCCTACAGAGCTGCCTCTCACTCTGTAAGCTGTTCACAGTGGATTTATCCCTTCGTTTTAAACTTGGTTTCAGGTTCTTTTGGTGCTTTCAGGTGTCGAGGAAAGAGGTGGTTTTTTGTTTGTTTGGTTTTTTTTATGTGGAGGATCGATGGTATTCTGACATTGTTTTTAAAAACGAATGTTTGAATAAACGTACACCAGCTTAACATTGCATACGTTTTCCAAGCACAGGGAACTAATTTACTTCAAAACATTTGAAAGAGGTTTAATTTGAAAATGTAAGTTCACCTCCTGCCCTGAAAATGCAACAAATTACTTTTCTGTACAAATTACAAGCTTCTTTTAAGTCAATATTTCTTTACCATTGTGGGAAGGTATAGTTTCACTGGCAGATTATTTCACTTATAATAAGAGAAACATGGCTTGGAAAAAAAACTATTTTCTAGAACATTTCTGAGATTAATCTGAACATTCTTTAATTTTTTTTCTAGCAAATTGTTGGCATTTTGAAACTCATTTTTTCTAGAATATTTCTGAGATTATTTTCTAAGTTTCTGAGTTTTGGGTAGAAATGTTATTTTTTCTGTATATATCGCCATTGTATAATCTTGATTCATTTATATTTGTTAATAGTAGCCTCATTTGTTTTAATTATCTCCATTTGTATTTTTTCTTAAGTAGGTCTAAAATGTGTGAAAGGCTGAGTCTTGAGTGTGGTTTATTTCAATGACATTGCTTGAAAGCTTCACTGTCCTAGTGTTCAAGTCCAATCAGTGCAAGCTGATTGCAACTGCACTGCGTGGTATAGTTCGATTCAATGGGACACTGTCCTAATAAAAAAAAAAATCTATATTTGATAATATCTGTTGTATATCTAACTTAAAAAGAAAAATCTGCGACTATTTTCTTGAGCTGTGTCATCTCAGTACGAACTAGGGGACTGCGTTTGTGCCACAGTGTTACCTCTTTCTTTTTGCTGTTGCCTGGCAACTCCACGCTCACATTGTTTGCACCAGAAAGACCAGCTGATTACATTGATCCTTACCAGTATGGTGACGAGAGTGGCTGTGAACATCCACCATTAGAACAGAGAGGGAAACGTAGGATCCAAAGAGAGCAGAATATCAAGGCCAGTGCAGACAGCTGGACCTGATTCATTGGAAGAAATATTCTGTCCTTCATTTTTCCCTATTGTGTTCTCTTTAAAAGCCATTAGATTTATTTTTTACATTTGTATTTGCAATGAATCAACAAAAGGTTGGTACAGAAGATTCTGAAATAGAAAAAGGAAATACTTTTGTTGTGTTTTCTGCAACAATTAAAAATAGGGGGCCAAAATACTGTAACTCTTTGGAATGACCATCCAACTGATCTCTGGCAATTGATCCTATTTGGAGTGGCTGAAAGACTCAAGCCTCCAAACCAAAGAATGTAAAAAAAAAAAAGAAAAAGAAATTTTGCCATATTTTAGCAATTGTAGCATTTCTTTTTTTGTCTTTGACAATAGACCTGCTACTGCTAGACTATGGGTTTATTTTGAATGCATGTACCCAGAATGCCCTGGGTACATGCATTCTGGGTACATGCAGGGCATTCTTTAGTTTGCTTCCTGGTTTTGGAGCAGTCTTTGGACTTTTTGGGACTCGCATAAGCATTCGAAACGCGGACTCTAGTCCGCCTACGTTTTTAGCCGGACTAGAGTTTGCTTTTTGAAGCGCATCAGAGTTTGATGATGCATTCACAACTCCCCAAACAAACAGGACTTTCAAGACAAATAAATTATAGTTTGATTAAAGCGGATTACACAGCGCAGGTGTGAATGCACCCTAAATTAACCTAACTAGTTACCACAGCCACAGAATAATCATGTTAAAGGCAGATGTTAGGATGCACTTGATGAGATTTTTTTTCCTTTCTGTTAGTTATTGTATTTGAAGTTGGAGTAAAAGTTTTAAGACCTGACTTTGACTTAACCCTTAGACAATTAAGGTTTAAATTGAATTGAAAAATGACATGTAAACATGTTTCACCAACTCCCACAGGATAATCCAACGGCTCTGGTGTGTCTCTGTGCATTCTCTGATATTTTGATAAAGGCAAAGTAATAAGACAATGTGGGACTACAAATGAAGATTTCTATGAAAGAATCAAGGCCTCTCTTAGCTCAAAAAGCCACAAAAGTGATTTTTCCTTAAAGAAAATGTTAATTTTAATGATAAGCATTGCATTATCTAGTTTCACATGCTTTGTTTTCCATGACAGCTGGTGTCTATTAATTCTTTCTTGATGATGTGTTGTGATTAAATAAATAAGCGACTTTTACTGAAAGTCACATATTTATGCGACTTTCAGTAAAAGTCACAAAGTAATTTTTCCTTTTTCATCCTTTTTCCAATAAATTCAAGTTAGAGAGAAAGGGGACACTTAAAATACAGAGCTTGCGGTTTATTCTACAATGTGGGATTTGGCCTAAAACTTGGCAAAGTCCTCTGGGTCTGGAATACACACAGCTTTTATTGTTCCCAAAATGGGCTTTCAAGCTGATGCAGTCTTCACTAACATCAAATGATCGCACGTTAGAAATTAGCAACTTCCATTTGATGGTGAGGGACAGCTAGATCGGCCGTCTGAAGAAGAAACTTCCTGTGCATCTTTCTTTGGAGATTTCCTGGGTATGTCTAGGTTGTAGGAAAACCCAGAGCAGAGCCGATACTTGCTGGAAGGACTGTACATCCCTTCAGGCTCAGGATTGCCTGGGGATCTTCTGTGAATAACTGAAGAGGATCCCTGGGGCAAGGGAATGTCTAGGATTCCTTTCACCCTAAACATTTTATTTCTGTGATCCTAACTCAGCCAAGTGGAAGAAAAGAATGATTATGTCACGTACCATTATTCAGTCAACATGTGTAGGTGGGCCACATTTGCTCACTCTAGATGTGGGTTAACTTTGGATAAAATGGTCTCTGATTTCTATCGGACTTATGTGGGTTGACGGAATAAAATCTAAATCAGTAACCAGTTGTGTGCCAAGTAGGTCTGAGATGGGAAAAGTCATTAAAAGTGACCTATTATGCTGCTTTGGACAATTTAGCATAGGTCTATTGGCTATGTAAAACATGTTCATTAGTTTTTTTTAGCACAGTATAATTCTTAGATAAGATTTTCGTCTGCTCAGTTCTGCCTATTTTGAGCTCCTTTCAGAATGGGCCATTTTAGAGCGTCTTGCCACTTTAATTCAAACTGCTGCTGGCCACGCCCCTCAACTCAATGTTTTCACTGGCACATGGATGGCTAAAAACAGATGCGCAATTCTACAACCATACATTTTTGAAAAGCAGAAGTAAAGCCTCTGGCACACCCAACTGGATGGTAAGTCAACACCAATATTCTCTTTTCCAGCAGTGGCAAAACCAGGGTTGGGCTTGCTTGGTCAAAGGGTTGCTAGGTAAAAGTTGGTGCTGCTTGGTGAGGAGGGGGGTCCCAGCTGATTTCTAACTTTACATTCCAGAGGTGTCTGAAACAAGTCATTTTCCAGACACCAAAGAACACCAACTTATTTTGGAAGCAGTAGAAACTCAAGTGGAAGTACAACATGCAAAATGTCAGTCTTACACAACGCATCGCCTTTAAACAAATTTAGCGACATATGAGTCCCTCTTTTACCAAGAGTTGACCGGCTTCAACTCTCTAAAGGCATTGAATTGTGTAGCATGCGGACAGTCCCATCTGGGTCCTATTTTGCGGGATATATCTTTACATAAACATTGACCAGGAAAACAATAGTAACCCGGATATTGGAGCTTTAATTTCTTCCATGCTATACATCCAATATTTTTATTATTATTATTTTCTAACCTTATTTTTGTTACTCATTCCTCTAGTTGTCCCTTCCAGAGAATTTGTTCTGGATTTCTTCAGTAGTAATTCTTGAATTTCCCCGTAAAGTTTTGACAAGTAGGAAATACTCCACAATATCTGGTGAAGCAGTTTTTGTGTCGGATTGTAGCGAAGGGTATAAAAACCAGAAGAATGACCTTTCAGAAATCCCTCCCAGTATCTCGAACAGTAAAAATCAGACATTCTCATTACTTTCAGAGATAGCATCAAAGACAGATTGCAGAACCATTGTAGCCCAAAAACCTCCCGCTACTGAACAAAAAAGGTGCCAGAAGGTGATGAAGGGATTTAAAACTGTTCTCATTTGTCCGAATAGACATTTTTTATTCTCACTTTGTGTCATTAAGTAATTGTAATTACTTAAAATGTGTTCCTAATGAACTCCTAAAGGTATTTTAGACAATTTGCATACAAGTCATGAAATTACTATTCCTACCTGACAGCGAGAATTTGCAGTAATAGCTGCCTTTGTTCCCATTGTTTCATTTCACTTCATTCTTTCCAAATGAAAAAAGAGGCTTGTGGTGTTCTGTGATGTTTTTTAATGAAAAAACTGACACATATCCAAACTGAAGAAAAAATAAGCAATGATGTATGAGACCAGATCTGCCATCATGCATAAAGGTTGGAATAATGCCACTGTTTTCCTGTGCATCAGTGTGTGTTTTCTATACCTGCAAGGGATGTAAGGCCACTATCAATTATTTTCTTATAATGCCCCCATGGTTAAAAATGTGAACAAAGCTCAGAAGCATCAATCACTGTTCAGAGCATGCCTTGGTGTACTGTAAGTGGTGTTTTGCCTGTGCATGTGCAGCGAGGTTGTTTGTACTTACTTGTGTGGTTTTCTTTGTGTGTTTCTGGGTGTGTTTTTTGGTTTCTCCATGCTGTGCATTTACAAGCAGCTCAGGGCGATGTGCTTATTGGATTGGTGACAGATTGGTGCATTATTCATCACCTGATGGAGAGTGACAGATGACTCCCTTTAAGAGTGTGTGTGTATTTCAACGTGTTCATTTAAGAAATACATAATGGGAAAGTTGTGCTGTTATGCCAGCTGTATTTACAAATAGCTTGGACATTAAATATGTGTGTGAACATGTTTTTGTCTTTGTTTCTGGCCATTGTAAGAATACAATGATTAATTATTAAGTGATGAAAGACCAAGGCCTTTTTAAAAAAGTTGAGTGTTGGCCTTTTTCAGTCAAATTAAACAAGTCAGAATAAATGCCTTCATTCTTTAATCTCCAAAGTATTTTCACAAAAAATGAAAATAAATATATATGAGGAAATCTATGGATTAATTATTCAGTTTCTTCTTTAACATTTAATTTACAGAAGTTTTAGTGTTTCAGAGTCTCTGATTGGCATCAATGCTCTTTAATCTCTATGTAGACACATTGTTTGTCTGAACTGTAGTAAATTGATGACGGCATGTTGCTGAAACGCTTCCTATTCTTGCCCTAATTAAAACCTAAGAATATTTTGAAACCCTAAAAATGTTTTGGACTGTTGTTTATTATTTTTATTTACATAATTATAAAGGAACTCTTGTATCAGTCGCAAAGACCGTCAGGTCCAATCACACCAAATTGAATCAAATTCCTTTTAGCAGGATCCAATCCATATAGTCAGATTTATACTCAAATCCAATGAAGTACAAATCAATAAGATACAAAATATTCACAATGAAATATTTACAACCACAAATTTTATCAAGTAATGAAAGCACTCAGAATGCTTTTTTAACAGAACAATTTTTGTAACTTTAATCCATAATCAAAACCGTCCAAAATGTCCCAAGCAAGAACTGATAGAGTAATATACTAAACCTCCAACCTCACTTGAGCACTTGTGTTTCTAAAATAAATCATGACCACTTCAAGCCCAAAACAAAAACATGCATTTATAGTTCAAAAACGACTTAATAGTGCTGCTTAGTGCTGTATTAAAAATGCTAATATGTTTAAGTTTCAAGTCCGCAATGAAGAATTAGGATAAGTTGTAAAGAAATGGATTTCTTTAGTCAGAATATTTCTGACTGAGCCAGAAATATTCATAAAAAAATCCTCCATCATATTTCACAAAATATTTACAGAGTTAAGTAATTGATATAGTGCTTGTACTCAGCACCAGACTGGCTGGAATCATCCATCAACCTGCTAAAGTGAATAGAGTCAGCAATAGTAGGCAAGGTTCCTCTGTTTCCTGCTGAGTTAAGAGAAGGTTACTTACCCCGAACACCTTCTGCACAGCGTGATGTGTCCTTGTGTGTGCGACAAATAATGCATTTTGTAAGCTTTCATGCTCGCTTTAATGCGTGTGCCTTTGTGTGTCCTTTTCTGGTCTCCTCTCAGCGTGTAGTGAATGACAGCTGGTGATTTTCTGCAACAACTGTTCAGACTTGAGGAACCCCAGTGTTCAGCTGTAAATAAAAAGCTTGTTCTGATTTAAACACTGGAACCCCGCCAGTTTGGCCCTAATACATAACTTACGTCCTGCCTACAGCTCAGCAGGTAGATGTTTTCAGTGGGAAAGTTTTGATAAACCCACTGTACGCTCAAAAACCAACAACACACAACAACAAAGTGAGCCCTTGCCAAAGCTGTTGCAGCAAAAGCATAGCGAGACATTTCACAGAGGAGTTGTGCTCTGCAGGAATAAAAAGAAGCTGTCAAAACGCCAAAATCTTGCTTTGTCTTAATAGAAAAAAAGAAAATGGGACTGATGGGTAATGAAAACAGAAAGTCGTTTTAATTACAACATGGGGTCCATAAGTGCCATTCTCTACCTGGAGTATTGTTGGCTCATTATGTTGCACCTGAATATAATTAGAGGAGGAACATCCAACAAATATACCACCTGAGGCTGCAATGCACATGCAAAGCCTGCAAATTTCCTGCTGCTAACTGGTAAAAACATAAAAATTTTATTAGTAAATGTAAAAGAATGGTCTTTGGACCTCTGAGCAACATGACAAGTCTTTTTTATTGCATTTGAACTCTCTTTTTCCAGAGTGTCTTAATAAAAAAAACATGGAAAAGTTGTAGCCCATGTCCAAGATACATCTGTGTGTGATGGATCTGAAAGTAGTTGACACCATCTGCAGTGCATGACGTTCGACTCTCCCCCACAGTGTTGTGTGGCTTTGCATCACAGTCCTTTGGTTGTCCATATTTCATGTGCACATTTCTCAATGTAGGGAACTTTTAATACACCTTTTTGTGATGAAATTTCTATGACAAGTTTGGTTCAGTTGAAAGTTGCAGAGATTCTGATGTTAACTGACTTTTAATGACTTCTCACATGCATAGGCTTGTTCATGCATGATTTTAATTGCGTTTCTCATTTAATGGACACGTCGCAACTGCTAAAAATTTCTGTTTTGTTTTTTTTGGATGTTGTTATTAAAGTTTTGCAAACATTTGGAAACACAATCCACTCCAATCCAATTGACTCCAATCCAAGACAATCAAGTCTTGTTTGAATCTGACTATAGTCTTCAAATTTTACAGAAATGTATCATGCTAACTTTATCTTTTCCACCTCATAAAGAAAATCTTGTCAGCTGTCAGCAGTTACAACCCTTTTGACAGTAGATTAATTTTTTTATCAAAAAACTCAGTTCTCTATTTGCCCAAGATTCTTTATTTTTCTTCCAATTATATATATAATTTATGTAATGGATTTAAGGTTCCTTTTTGTCTCACAAAGCCAGATTAGTGTCCCACCATATTTGTGTTTGGCCCCATCATTTTAATTTGATTTAGTTTACACTAACATCAAAAATCCAGTGGTTCCCCCATCTATTATCAATTTGGCAAAGGAAAAATATCCTATGAACATAAAACCTGAAGAAATGGCTCTCAACTTTTCCGTAAAAATATATTTAAAAGAAATATTGTCATTTTACCCGGCTTTTTATTTTTCTGCTCAGGTTTGCAGAATTCTGTGTCGGCTATATTGGTTTTGCATCATAGAGATAAATTATCCAGGTTTATTTTCATTTGTCAAAGGACCTAAATTATTCACAATAAGAGTCACCAGTGTGTTTTATTTCTGCCACCTACCCTTGCTTTTGCTCAATAAATTCTTCATCTTTCTCGTGTTTTCTTCATATTTGCGTTCGTACACATCTGTCCTCTTTCTCTCCTCTCCATGATTCACTCCCTACAGGCAATGGCGGCCCTTCTCTTATGAGAACCCTAGATCTCAGTCGCAACTTTTACAGAGGCTCAATATTGTACAATCTATCACTCTGTACTGAGCTGCAGGCAGCATCAGCCTCAGAGGACGGGGAGCAAGATTTACAACAGAGGATGACGCCCTGAGTAGGTGGTGGGAGGACAGACAAAGGGAGATGGAGATGCTATTGGACGTACTGAGACAGAGAGGAATCCATGCTGGAAAGTATTCAAAGGGGGGAGGGAGGGTGAAGGAAAGGTGTTCTTTAGAGATGGAGGAAGGGGAGAGATGGATGTGAAAAAGAAAAGTAAGCAGAAACATAGATGTATGGGAAGAGAGCGCTAATGAGGAAGAGGGATTGAAAGTATAATGATGGTGTGCAAGTGTGTGTGTGCATGACAGATGTGGAGCTTAAAGGCCAATGCAGGGCTGTGTGTTCATTAGGCGTTTAGTAAAAAGCGAGTCTGTGAAAATATTTGTGTATTCACTATAACCATCTGTGTTGGAGTCGTTGATGATTGACTGTTACTGATACATTATATTCCCTCAGACACATGGAATTGAGTGACATTAATCCATAGGATTTAATATGATTTTGGCCCACCCTAAACAAATATGACAGCTTAAACGTTTCCTGGAGGTTTTTCAGCAAGGTTTAGGTCAGTGTTTAAAGGAAACTTCAACCATTCTTTCAGAGTAGTATTTGTGAGGTGAGAGACCGATGGTGACGAGAAGACCTGGCTCTAGCTCTCTTCTGTAATTGTGTGAATTGTGTTCTGTCAGCTTGAGGTCAACACTGTCTGAAGGCAGTCATATGTTTCCAGGCCTAACTCATTCGTCCATGTCTTTATGGAACTTTTTTTGTGCATGGTAAGGACTCAGGTTACAACATGAAGTAACCATCACAAAACTGTTCCCACACATCTAGGAGCCTGAAACTGACTGAACTATCTTGGTATACTGAAGCAATAAATGTTGCATGCTGCAACTAAGGGCAAACCCAGCTTGTTATAAACACCCCACAGCATAACCTTCTCTGTACCACACCTTACAGTTGACACAATGCAGTCAGGTAAAGGCCATTCTCTCGTCTTTTGGATTGCCAAATTTGGTCTGGGCATTACCTTTCTATGCAATTTTGTTTGATTCTCATCTCCCTTCAGTCTCCTACCTGGGATTTCTCCCAGTGATCTGGTTGAATTTCAATCAGAGAGCAGAAAAAGGAACGGATGACGTGGAGCTTCTGTGTTTGAATTGTAGTCTCCCTTTGGTTGTAGTTTGGCAAGAGCAGTGGAGGAAGTAAACAAGATCATTCAGTCCGTGTTGGCTATGCTTCCAAATGTAAAGTCAACGCAAGAGGAATGTTTATGACATTTTATTGCTAGATATGTCATAACAGAGTTATTTACAGTACCCGCAATTTCCAGTAAGCTCAAAGCCTTCAGGAATTACCAAAAATTCCAAAAGTTGCCGATTGGGTGAAATTACACCCAGTCATTTACAAATTCAACAGAGTCCATGCCTCCATCAAGCAATAGTTTCTCAATATCTGAGGGCACAAGCAGCTGATTTTTACTAGACTAATTCAGATTCAAAAATCCTTTATTAATCCCAACGGGAAATTAAATGTCATAATAACTAACTTTATCCAATGTTCATCAAAGAGTTGTTGCAGATGCTGACTGCTGAGGGCATTAGGAATCTGTTGATATTCTACCCCTTTCTCAAGCTGGGCCGGACCTTAACATTGTCTCTACAGCAACGCCTCTAATTACTGTTGGATGTACTACTCATACTGGCATTAATGAAAGAGTTGGGGAATACTTCCTGTTTCAACCTGTAAATCAATTGGTTACTGTAGACATTTTGGATACAGGCTATTGGAGAGACATCACTATCCAAGGAGTTATACAGATTACCAAGAGTGACAAGTTCTTCTACTGATGTAACTCTCCTCTATGTCACAGATAATTGTATGATCTCCTGACATCTGAATGCTTTTGTTATATTCAATATTTCTTTATATAATGTGCTTTTCCCTGTATTTTGGTCCTGCAAACACACAATAAGAGTTACCATTGTGTTTTATTGTGACATGTGTCATGAATCAGCATGATTCCTGTTAAAGGAATTATGCTAAAATTGACCCAGAAAACAATCTCTTCCCTAATCAAGTCATATTGAGCCCAAATACTTTTTCTGGGGTTTATCAGAATACCCCAGAAAAAAGGGTATCTTGTCCTCTGGCATGGAAACAGAGAACAAGTGGAGCTATTTTATGAATGGATTTTACAATTGGCTGAGACCACATTGATAAAAAGAGCAATCAAATCAAGAGTTATCTGTTCTTCATCAGTTGTAACATTACAACAAATTACATGTTTTATAGATCACTTTAAAGGGAAATGGTCTTAGTTGCAATTGCTACAGAGACTAATGTACCCAACCTTTCCATTTTCAGGCTGCCAGGGTCTTATTATACCTCTGATCCTGCAGTTACCATGACATCTTCCAAAATCAGGTCCAGTAATTGCAATGTTTCTTGAGAAATTTAAAACCTTTGGTAAATACGAGAAATCATACAAAAGGCAAATAAGTTGATGCAATGGGACAACTGAAAGAAAGAAGAGAATCCCATGTGCGAATAAAAGGCAGCTAAACTTCTTCTGTTGTTTCTTGAAGACATTTCATCTCTACAAAAGGCTTCTTCAATTCTACAGATGGGTTGAAATCTACACTTGCGTACAATGAAGGGAGGTCACTCATAAAGAATAAAGGATGCAAAAGTTGCCATGAATGACAGATGAGTTTGAAAATAAAGAAAAAATACATAGAAAGTAACGGCATGAAGAACAGTGGAAACAAAAAGAAGCTAGACAACCATAATGGTGTGTGAGTATGAGAGAGTGCAAGTAAACCAACCTCAGACAGACAATCACCCCACTCCAACAGTCTGGATGCTCAACTGTTCTCAGCCTTTCTGATATAATTCACCCGTTCCGCCATGTCAAGTTTCCTATCGTGGCTCTGTAGGGCCCACCACGCCTCCCTTTCTCCTCGCTTCCAAATATGGGTATCCTGTCCCCCCATGGAGCTCAAAGGGATTATTATGTTTATGTCTGTGCTGCTCCAGTGACTCTGTGACAGAAAAGAAGAGAGATTGGCCTTGCCATTTCCACCCAGCTTTCTGTGATGGCAAGCCGTCTCCAAGACTTTAGTGTGGTGCTTGTGAGACTTTGCGAATGAACATACAGAGAAAATGTGAAGAACATCAAACCTTTGTATGTTTGTACCTTTATTTACTCAAAAAAAAAAAATGAAAGTTCAAAATGTATTGATAACATATCCCTGAAGTCCAATATGCAATATCGTTTTTTGCATAATAATGTATCCTTTACCTTCTTGTCAAGTTGTAGCATTGTATTGTTCATTTGTTAATTTCTAATATTTGCTTTTAGTGTTCTTTTTCAACACATAATATCTATTATTGTAGTGCATTTATATTATGCTTTTTGTTTACTGATATAATACATGAATAGACATGGGATATGGTGTTCCTCTGGTGTTTGTTGTTTAGTTTGTACTTATTTTGTTAATATGCATTTTTCATAAATCCTTTTTGCCATATTATTAAAACATTCAAGATATTTAATGCGTTTAATCTGTTTAATCATAAAATCTGTTCATCTATATGACAACATACATAGCAAAATAGTGAACATTTTGATATTAAATCAAAATTTATAATTAATATCCAACTACTTTTTTAAGATGACATCAGAAAAATATGGAATACTATTTTACCATTAATTAAGTATTAAAATAAATAGGTTTCTTTTTCTTGTTACTTTTCCAGACTTTACACATCTTCATAAAATGACATTGAATTTTTATGATAATTATTGTCACCTAACAAATTACAAGAATAAGGCCTGGGTTTCTAACATATTCCTCTTAAAACAAAAGGTTTTCAATCATTGTGTAATGTAGATAAATTCCAATATATCTAAATTGGACCAATTGTACAAGTCAAAACAGAAGAAACTGCTCAAATGAAATGTAGACTTAATTTTAAATGGTATTTTATGACCATATAATGTCCTGTACAGACATGGCCCAAAAACTCCAACATAACAAAGAAATGTTCTCAATATATCACCTACAGTAACAACTTTTCTCCTAACAGTCCGCTAAAAAAATGGAAAAGGTGCCTGCTAGCATGACCTTTAATCCAGATGTAGGCCTACATAACCTTAAATTTCATGTAACTTGTAAAACTTTTTTTTAAGCTAATGCTTCACTGCAAGCGAGAAAGCACAGTTTCTTATTCACAGTCAATTGCCAATATGTAGGAATTGACACTGATCTGTTTATGCATGTTAAAATGCTGAATTGTTTTCCTTTAACGTAATTTGACTGCTCAATGTAAAAGCTGCAGTGTTTTTAAATGTAGAATCATGTTTGCCAAGTTACTAAACTGAATCCCAGAGAGGAAGAGACTGAGACAAAGAAAAAGCCTGCAGAAATAAATCCCTCCAGCACTCCAAAAAACAGAAAGATAAAAACGGGTCTTTAAAAGAGTGTGTGGAAAAGTTGCCTGGCATTGAAACAGACACGCCCCATCACACAGTGTTTGAGACATTAACTTCTCTGCTCTGTTTTTTCCACTTTGCCATCATTCTTTCTCTCCCTCCCCCTTTGTATCTCTCCATCTGCTCTGCCACAGCACCTGGCCTCTTCACTTTCTCTCACTCCGTTTCCTCTCTTTTACTTCTTTTTCTCTTTTCAAGTCCTTCCTCTTTCTTTTCAGTTTTCCCAATTTTACCCGCCTTCTCTTTCTCTATTTTCTTTTCGCAAATGAACCATTTTTCTTTTCCTCTTCGGTGTTGTTTTTCCATCTGTATCTTTACTGTTACTGTATCCTTCCTGTCTTGGCTGATTTTGCCGTTTACAGCTTCAGACTTTATCACCAAATCTGCTTCTTTCTCTGTGTCCTGTGCCGTTTGCGTCTTTTCAAGACAAATTGCTCTTTTAAAACCAGCTTTTCTATCCACTCTATTCATCTCCATTCTGTGGCATTGTTTTCCAATCTTGACCTAGCATGAGTGGGCCATGTGTGGGCACAAAGTGTTAGGAGTTTCCTAAAAATTCCCGGAACAGTGGCCATATGGCGGCGCATTGAGCGAAAAGCTCTAAACATTCAGACAGACACAACACACAGTCTAACAGACGCCCAGTGTGATGGAATAAAATGTGTCCTCTGTGGCCAGTGGGCATGTCCACCACTCATTAGTTTCCCATGGAGAATTGATATTATTCTGTGAACTCCTTAGCTTACCACAGAGCATAACCCTGACCTCATGAATAGGTGGATGACATGTGTGCGAGGGAATGAGTGTTCAGGGGACAGGACGATCAAAGAGGTTAGTGAAGCATTTCAAATTTAATGTCAGTCTCATTAAAGAACAACTTAGTTTCACCTTGAATAAGAAAGAATATATCATACTGTGTCCACAGATGTAAAAATGTTCAATCCAAGCTGAAATTTGGACCTGAATTTTCGTTCAGGGGGTATATTTTGGTGTTAGATCTTGCAGCAGCAATGTTAGACACCAAAAAATAAAGACTTTTTTACCCAATAAGGTAAATTAAAGGCCCGTTGAGCTATTGAGTCATTGCTAACTCAAAGCTTAGTTTGAGCAAATGCTCTTTGTAGTACAGCAATAAAAAATACTGATTCAGACCAAAGTCCACAAAGTCCACAGGGAATAGAAAAACCATTTGTCATAACTTAACAAAAGGCACTGCAAGTGCAATAGTCAAAGGGAAAGAAATCCAAGGACATTGTTTAAAAAAAAAAAAGTTCTGGACAGTTCAATCTCTGAAAAGACAATCATGATATAGATTAAAATAATTAGGTATGCGTTTAAATTATGGAGTTTTACATAAGTTTTATGTCTAGCCTCTGAGGGATCCTGCATATGCTTAGCAGCTTTTTGTTTTATTTTGGGGGGGTTTCCCCAACATTTGTTTTGATGCAAATGGTATTCAGCTTGGACAGGTTGTGTATCTGTGGTCAGTTGTTTTTTTTTCTGATTTCCTTTATGTTAATTGTTCATAATTTTTCATTTCCTGATGTAGAAATCTTTTATAGTGTGAGTTTTCAATGTTCAGTCTTGCGTGGAGCTGAGCGATATAGCTGAAAAACGTTTCACAATGCAAACATTTTGTATCACTCAATATCAATAATTGTTGTTAAGTCTTTAGTTTTCCATACCTGAAATATTACCAAACTAGTGAAATAACCTTTCCTGTTTTATCCACAGTTTTCACTCTGCAATGTTGTTTTTCATTGTTAGGTAGTTATGAGGTACTGTGGTTAAAAATCTTCAACTGCTCTTGCGCAAGTTACTCAACACACTGTTGCTAGGTAACCAAAGAGCGAGTGAGTTAGTAAGTTACTCTACACGTTGTTGCTAGGTAACCAAAGAGCGAGTGAGTTAGTTTCCACCAACCTGAGTGGTTGAGTGGCTAAAACCTTTCCTCTTCCTACATTTGCTGTGCGGTTCTGGATCGCAGTTCAATAAAATCATTGATCATGTGTCTACTGCGATACATATTGTTATTGATTTATGTTGCTGCCAATTTTGGACACATTTGGGCTTGGATCAAACCCAGAACCTTCTTGCTACAAGTCTAAAGTTCAAGATGTATACATGGCCCAATTACTGCTGGAGATAAACACCTACACTGAAGAGCAGGTATAGACAACTCCAGAACCGGTTTTATCTTTTCTATGGATTTGCGTTGTCACCATGACCTTGATTTAATTTCCCTCAGTTATCTGTGACATAGCAGGTATCATTCATTTTCAAAGTGGCACGTTAAGCTCTATTATGCATGTCTTGATGATGTGCATGCAGTCGAGGTTGTTATTAATGTCACTGAAATGTGAATCATGATGTTGGGGGTCGTGTAAAGCTCAAGAGTGTTTTCACATTGACTCTTTTTCTAATAAGATAATTTTTTATGCTTCTGATTCAGCCCTATTCAGTGTGTTCCTCATCATTACGCACATACCGACTAAATTAAAAAGATTACTCACTTTTGACAATTTCAGTGTTCCTTTTTACGGCTGGCCCATCTCAGCCACAGTTCATGTAAATTAAAAATGCCAGCATTGAGCAGAAATCTTGTTTGTCTTTGTGTTTTGTGGTGTTTTGGCGTCTGCTGTGGTGGCTGAGAATTGGCTCAGCCTTGTAATAAAAGAGTCATCAGAGCACATTAAACAGAAATCAGTGAAATGGAAGAGTAGAGAGTCCTCAAAGGTTCAAAAGCATTTTAAGCTGGTGATGTTTTGGCTAAGACAAGTCTGGAACTGGCCTTTACTGCTGTTATTGGAAATATTAGATTTTTTAGGTTTCACCTTTTTTTAAGCTCACAGTGTCCTGCAAAAGTGTTCACAACTCGTGAACATTTTGGGATTGTGTTAAATTTCTCAGTCTCCAAATTAATCATGTCAGATTTTTTTTTATTAAATTCATTTTTGTACATCCTTATTGGCTGCAGTAAGTCAACCGACTCCCTGATTATATATGCATGGTCTAATATTTGCATATGTAAAATTTGTTTGTACGAGTGTCGATTTTAGGCTAATATTAGCTTGAAGAACAAAGCGGCGAGTTTTAACTGGGGCATCTGAACATAAAAACAAACACTCGGCAAGGACAACAACTCTGCATTCAAAAACAATGAATGCAGAGTTGCCATCAAAGCACAGAGAGGAACAAAGAAGAAACTGAAAACTGAGTCATTCACCATCCGACTGTCTTTATCTAAAACACTATAATGATTATCAATGTCTGCACTTCTTTTCTTTGTACACTACCATGGAGTGTATTCATTATTATAATAATTATCAAAATGTGTGGACTACTAAGTATTTATTTTGTGTAAAAAATAAGCTTAATAATATTGTGCATATGCATTTACACAACTGGTTTCTGAGACAAAAAGAAAAACTGCTTTTTAATGGTGACATTTTCACATTTCTAAAATATATTGCAATAATAACCCTTATTTTTTACAGACAAATTCAAGCTGCTGACCTATTTACAGTCTCCTAACATCAAAGATCCAGCTTCCCTTTTCATTGGACACCACCTTCATTTATGGTCACTGATTGGAAATGTATAATTTTTTTAAATAATTTCCTCGTTATCAAGCAATCTAATAGTTATGGGGTCCTTTAGCAGTTGTGGATGGAAGAACCTCCTGTAGCAGTCTGCCTTACATTAGATCTGAGTGAACCTCTGACTGAACACACTTTGTTGTTTGATGGTATATAAAAACAATGCCATTTTTATTATTTATTTTTTGGACTGTCATAGTTACAATGAATAACAACTTTGGGATAAAATGTTAATAATTTACAAATATTATGTATTTACAGTTTATACTTTCTTATTACGTGGTAGTTACAGTTTGTAAATAAATATCTGGTTGGCCCCTATCAGTAACAAAACATTATTAATGATTGCATCATATCTAGCTGGTAACACAACACTCTTCAGTGCAGAAGTTGTTACAACAGGAAGTTATTTTCAGTATCAGTGAGGTGTTTAAAAACAAAGTCAGATGATGAACACAAAGTGTAGGAAGTTGTTTGAAAGGAAACTGTATTTTTGTGCAAAAACATGTTGGTTATTCAGTGAGGCTGCTGTAACAGAGAGAAGGATTTTGGGGTGTGCTGTTCGGACTTGTACCAACATAGAAGTTCCTCTTTGTGTTATAGAATATCCCGGTTTTAAAGTTGCATTAAGGTGATGATCTATGCTAGAGAAGCCACACTGTAGCTGATATTTAAAGTTAAGAATTAGTAAAACCCTGTTTTACAGCGACTCTGAAGAAGCTTGAACTCTCTACAGACTTCAGTCCCCTTTTTCGGTGATGGTTGTTATGGAAACAATATTTGGTGTGACAGATGCTTTCATGCCAACCAGAGGTGCAGCGAGCCACAAGGGACACTCACGGACCGAGACGGTGCTGGGGATAGATAGCTGAACAATAAGACAATCACAATGGCCCCTGTGGGTGAGGACATTCAGATTCATAAAAAGGGATCATAAATGCCAGCATGCTGGCAGGAATGTCTCAATCTGTGATATTTTTCCACCTGAGTAAAGATGTAAAGACTTAATTAAGTGTTAAATTATTAATCATATCTTTCCTGATGCACAATAAGAGGACGTTTCAGCCATACAATGTGACTCAGTCTTCGTTTTATCATTTTGCAGTGTTAGTGAGACATGCTAATTAGACATTAATAATTATATACCTATAAATATTGTTAGGTTAGACAGCTAAACAGTATTTTATTGAGTATCTATTGAGTAATTCAGTGATTTTTATTGGGTAGTGAGATTGTTTTTGCACAAGAGGGCAGTGTAATCCCAGAAGCGATAAGTATGGTTTAGGTAGGAATGTAAGATCTGTTTGTTCAGTTTGGGAACCTTTGAGATGCTTCTAGTTGAATGTTTACTTAATTTTTTTCAGGGTGCATTTGCACCAGTCCTGTTTAGTTATTTAGTCATTTGTCTAGAAAGTCATCTTCGTTTGAGCAGATGTGAATGCATAATCAAACTCTGGTCCACCTAAAGTTTCAGTTTGCTTGAAATGGTGTGCAACATATTACTGATGTAATATGTTGCAGACCAGAAAACATTTCAAAAGCAGGAGGAGGACTATAGCACAGGGAATTCTGGATAAATACAACCTAAAAACACACAGTAGGCTAATGCTAGCAGGAGAAATGGCTCATGGTCTTTTACCAAAGACAAAAGAGAAATCCTACAACTGTTAAAATCTGACATCCCTCCATTTTTGTTTCCATTTTGTGAAGAAAGAAGTTACTCTTAAGTCTTCTGAGGTTTTTATGTCATTTCCTTCAGTAGTTCTTGATGTCACAACAGGCGAGGGGGTGAGCTGGTTTTTCAATTATTTTGGATCATTTGACTCAATACATTGTGAAAGCAAAATGTAACAAATGTTGCAATTTCGGTCCCCAATCAAATAAAGTCTACCATATTAACTGGTGGAAAACAAGGAAGATTATGTGCTTCATGTTACATTAGGATGGATATTATTAGTGAGTCCTCTGTGCCTAGTTAAGAGAAACTAACGCAACAACTCTTGCAGTTGCAGTAGAGCACACATTTCATGAAACCTATATGAGAAAACAAAAGAATCACCAGCTTAACTAATTTTTAAATGTGCGTTTCTGCTACTTTAGAAAGAGGAATTGTTAGACTCATTACCAAACTTTTTGGGAGCAGATCAACAAAACCAAAACACCAGGACAAAGTTTCAAATGTTTCTTGTTTCTGCCTATTAGCTGAGTTGCTGAAGAGTCGCTTCTGCAAACAACGTGCATTTGGGCCACTTTAAATTCAAAAACCCACCATTATTTCTGACACTCTGTCACGCACCTGTTTGAGTTGAGAACGCTGATGTTCTGAATGTATTCTGTTCTGTTTGCAGTTGTAACAAAATGCCCTAACAAGGGCCAATATGAGGTAAACAGGTCCTCATTATTTGGTACTGCTTGACATTTGTCCAATATCTTGACCATTAAAATGTACTGAGAGCCTGCAGCCATCTGAACATTTTATCCCAGCATTTTTGGAAATGTGTGGATATTGTTGCAGATGTTGCACCAGGTGTGTATGCTCTTGTGTGCCTTGACAGGTCAGTGTGTGGTCTCTCTGGCACTCGAGATGCCTGGGACTACCGGTTTGGGTCCGGAAGATAACACACAGGAGAACAACCTCCTCAAAGGAGCTCTGTCAAGCTGTCTGCTCCACAGAAACCCTCTCTCTGTCTCTCTTTCTTGCCTACACACAACCCTGAAACTCAGTGTGTTTTACTTTGACTCTTGTTTTACCCACAGAAAATCTTTCAGGTTTTGAGAAAAAACACACACATCACGCCGCATGAATCCCCTCTGGATTGCCTGTCAGCTTTCATGGTGGCCAGACAATGAACCTGGTTCACTGATAAAGAGCAACCCTGTCTCCTGTAAGAACCAAATATTTGTATAACTCTAAATTATTATTTTTATTTTCTGATTTCAAGAGGAATATATTTTTTAATTTTCTTCAAATAAGTTAGTTTGCATATTGTGCTTTTTTTTTTCTTTTTTTTTTTGGTTTTTGGAGAACTTGCTGTTTAAATGTAGGTTAAACATTTTAAGTGTTCTTACAAAAACCTTTCACAGTAGTTTGCTGGGATTTTGGCCAATTTCTCCAAGAAGATTGGAGTCATTACCAAACTTTTTGGGAGCAGAACAACAAAGGAGTCAGTTTTTTTTTTTTTTTAAACATCTTTTGAGCTCTTCCAAAACCTTTTCTAAAGGATTAGGATCAGATTATTTGTGATGGTTGCCCCAAAATATTGACTTGTCTTCAAGTTACTTTGCAACAAATTTTGCAGTATTCTTTGGCTCACTGTCGACCCATTTCTGTCTGAGCTTCAACTTCCTAGTGTGTCAACAGGTTCCAATTTCCAAACCCTTTAAGTTTAGCTCCAATATACCTACATGCTTAGTCTGGTGCAAAACCAGCCCCTTGTTCTACACTTTGCTTCATACAGAGTCTGGACTGTTGACTATTTATAAAACCTGAAGGTGTGGACTATGTTGAAGTTTTAAAACTTAGCTAATTGCTAATGTTTGCACTAATTCAGTGCTACGAAAAGTCCTGGAAATTGTGTGCGCTGTAAACAACCATCCCTCAATGAGAAGAGAGTGAATCATGTTAATTAATCAATATCTGGAACACAGACTGAACAGCTTTGTTCACTTCCTCCGCTACCATTGTTAAAACTAGTCTGACTACAATTCTAAAACAATGCAAAAAACGACGTCAATTGTAATCCAATTGGAGAAATTGACTTCAATGGGAGAAAGTCCAGCTGGAGAACTGAAGGGAGATGAGAATCAAACGGAATCACATAGAAAAGCAATGGCCAAGTTACTACATTCAGTTCAATTTCTTTTTAGAGCACTATTTCATAACAAATATTGTACTTTAGTAAAAAAAAAAAAAAAAAAAAATTGTTGTTGACTTTACAGCAATTCTTCATACCAAGTATGCATGTGGAGACAGTGGAGAGGAAAACCTGTTCTCTAACATGAAGAAACCTCCAGCAGAACCAAAACCTGGATTCTTCTGACACAACTGAGTGGGGGTTTGAGAAGACAGGACACATACAACAAAAATACCCATCTGGTTAACTCTCTTTCTAAAGATCTTGGATGATTTATTTCAATTTTCCAAAAATCTCTCTCCATCTCTCCAAACTATTTAGTAAGATACTAAATAGGACTTTCCAGATACCTACTGCAAAGTACTCAAAGCATCCCTTTAACTAATAACACTCAAAACATGACAGATAAATACTAATATTTTCCTAAAGAGACACAAAGTGCTGACATAAAAACTGCTAATTAAAGCCTGTTTGGTGCGATTCAGTTCTTGTGAGGATAATGAGGCTTTTCACTGAATGTGGCACATCAACGTCTCACCTGACAGACTCACACAAGCAGATGGCACACACTCTCTGGCACAATGCAGCCCTTTAGGAATCAATTACCACTCAGTACTCACGTCTTTATCATCTCACTGTGAATATGAATGCCTTCCCCACACTGACCAGAGACACAAACACAAAGGATATAAACCTGCTTTGAAAAGGAAGATGCACAAGCTCATTTTGAAAATGCCAAATCTCACACAGCTGTCTCCAAACAACACAATAGTCATTATTGCAATAATACACAAAGAATCACGTTTGTGTCTGGGTTTTTTTCCTCCCTGTTTACAGAGTTTACCTGTGGATATTGCAGAACATCTGGATGCAGAAACTCTCTGAAAAAATAAAAAAAATAATCACTGGAAAGGAGCAGGAAATTCAGCTCTTCTCTGTGCAGATGCATCGAATTTAATCAAGCTCTGTTCTGTTTTAATCTGCCATAGAAACAGATGTGTGGTTGTCTCTTCAGCATCCGTAGACTTCACGCAGAATGTAAACATTTATTTTAGCCAGTAATGGAAAATTAAAGAGCATTTGATTTTGCTGATTATGTGACGGAACAAAATATTACACCCTGGCAGTTTCTTAACAAAATAAGACAAAAGACCTACTGAATGTATTTTTCTTTGAATTTATCAGAACAATGTGCAGGTTTTTCTACATTTCTGTTTTCATTTAAACTGGAAAGATGTAGTTTTGATTTCCCTGCCTTCTTTAATGGAGTAAACTCAGTTTTAAATATGTTATCCAAATGTAAGTATCTTGTTTGATCTGCAGGACTGGGATGCATGAAGCATTGTTCAAAATCAAAGATTTGCCGCAGATCTTTTTTTTTTTTAATTAATAGGCAGTTATAAGTGTTTGTAGAAGTGTCTTTGTAGAAGTGTCTCAAGTATTTCACCATTTTCAAATGCTTAAGAAACATCAATAACATTAAATCAATAACATTGTACAAAGCTCTTTCAGAGTTGTCTAAATTTTATTCCATTGGCAGGAATCTGGTATCAGTTGCATTTCTTTCCAGGTGCTTAAGTATTCTTTGTCATCAAGGATATGTGTACCTAGAAGTTCAGCATCATTTTTGAAAATCTAAATTGAATAATAAAGGTAACACTGAGCTAAAACTCCAGAGCCACTTTTCACGAGTTCAGATCCCCAGCAACATTTGTAGAGCTTGACATTTGCGTTGTAAGAAACAAGAAATCAAATAATCAAAATTGCAAGAGAATAGTTGCAAATATTTATAATATACTTTTCCCTCCCTTCACTTAATATAAACTTCCTAAAATAATACAGTAAAAAAATTATTCACATGGTTAAAACCGATAGTGCTGATTTCTTTAGAGTATTAAGATTTTTAGAGATAACAGATTTCTGCAAGGTATCACCACCAGGGCCCACGTTTTTGCCAAAATTCTGATCATGCTTAAGCAATTGTGACCTGGCATAAGGTCTGTGTCTAAAATCAATTATTCATCTGGAAGGTGGAAGGGAGGCAGCCCATCTGCTGAGGGGAACAGTCCTGGTTGACTTATTGAGCTGCGGGACATTCTGCTGCCTCATAATCATCCCGCTATGCTCTGCTCTGGAACTTGAGCCAGTCGATAAAAAGTAAAGTCCCAGCAAAGACTCTGCTGTTTGCTACAAAGATTTGCTAATGTAATTTAATTTAAAAATGTTTACCAAAAACTTAAAACTCGAAAAGAAATCTCTCCTCTTGGGATAGGGTTTGAGGATGGATTTGTCAAAATAAGATTTCCTAACTCAAAAATACATTATTCTCATCAGGGAGACCATCATAATGATTACCAGGGTGTTAGGACTGATTTACAATATCCTCCTGCTTTGCGTGGCACATTGGGTCTGAGTTGTGCTGTAAAGTTCTACAAATCCAATAGAAAATAATAAAGTAAGACCGAATTACATACTTGATAAAGTCAGAAATCCAAGAGGAAATTAGTTGCAATCTCAGCTAAAGCCTCAGATGTTTAAAATTTGATGACTGGTGTCATACACAGAAACAAATTCCCTGTACTGTAAAACAGCTTATTCTGAGGTTGTCTGGTTAATTCAGGAGCTACACTACCTCCTAGAGTTGAAAATAAGTCCTGCATTTCCCCCAAAGTAAAAGCTTTGTTAACTCTTGTTTCATAAAGGTTGAAAAACAAAATATATTTTTAAAAACACCAGTTTATATCTTAATGATTTTGTTTATATGTCTACATTACAACCATATACACGTGTTTTTAAAGCTTTTACAGCTTAAAGTTTTAATACAGTAAATTGTCAATTGAATTCCGAATATAATGTTGGAATTCTCATGATTTTGGCATGAAACACATTTTCATCCATTTGTGGACATTTTCTAAAGATAATTAAAAGCACAATGGAATAAAAGTGGCCATTCTCACAAAGTGTAAATGTTGAGTTGCAGTGCCATCTAGTGGTAGCAAGGCAAACATGCAACATGAATCAGATTAACGACATAAAACAGTTGGTACAAAACAGATGTTGGATCATTATACAGATACACATTTGTGAAGCAGTGGTTCCATCATGAAAGAAAGAGCGACAGTCGTTTTCTACTGTAGCAAGGTTTTACTGAATCATAATCCAATAATGCTGAACAGAAGGTTTGTAGCATTTGAGATGTCATGAGTAGTTTTTCCAGTTTTGTAAGTCTGCTACTACTTTTTAGGCAGAAACACCCAGAGGCCAAAGATCTGTAGTAACTGTACTGTATGTAGTTTCAAAAAATATATACTTCATATGATTCAACTTTATATCTACAGTCATAACCATTTGCTACGACATTTCTTAGATAACACAAAGTTTGAACATTTGCTGAGTATAAATTATCTACACCTGCTAGAGTAAAACAATATAAAGCATTTGTCTGTTTTATCAACTGGATATTTACTATACATCACTGGAGTGAGTTACCAAAGTAAAAAAAGAAAGAAAGAGTTGGTGTCAATACTTTACAGGGTGTAGCGGTACATGTATCTGGAATACACTAGCATTGGAAGAATGCTAGCTTTGCTAGTTAGTTTTGCTTTAAATGCAAAAACAGAAAGTCTGGAAAATTGGCTAACATCTAAAGTATGCCACACCAAACGAATGCAAGAATGGCTAAACACAAAACTGCTTTGTTTTGGTAAAAAGCAGACGTCGTGTTTTGTGTACTGCAGCAGTGAGTCGTAAGTGTTTGAAATATGGCAAGTCATATGGTCAGAATTGTGCATTTACTTGAAAAAACACTCAAGCTGTGATGCATAAAATCTAAATCCTTAGATCAGGGGTGCCCAAAGTTGGTCCTGGAGGGCCGGCATCCTGCATGTTTTAGGTTTCTCCCAGGTGGTAGTAACCATTTCAGCATGTCAGTGTTCTTCTTAGGCCTGTAATGAGCCATCATTTGATCCAGGTGCGTTATACCAGGAAGAGAACTAAAACACGCAGGATGCTGGCCAGGACCGACTTTGGGAAGCCCTGCCTTAGATAATGAAAAGGAATGAAAAATTGTTCAATCCATACTCATCTAGACAGAAAAAAAAAGATGACGATAGCAAATTTTATACTTTCTGAGACGAGGTATGAACCCTGTTATTTTATTAGATTTTAACTGAAGGCATGACCTTTTAGCATTTAATTCAAACTATTTTATTCTCTCTTTGTTTGCAAGACAGTTGTTTACCATTTCTAAGAAGCGAAAATATATACATTATATTTTTTGCAGTCTAACCACAAACCAAAGAGCTGATTTATGTACCGCTACACCCCAAAACCTTGTGACTCCAACGGTCCAACTCTTTACAAAATCAGCCTTAAGAAATTTCCAACTTTGTTTATCCTTAGCAGACTACTTCAGCTTTTATGGATTTAAACGGCGTCAGACAAAAACATATTTGAACTGCGGCATTTCCAGCATTCTTAGATCACACGTGTCGAATACATTCATTTTACATAAGGCATGAGAGAAGCTACAACATGTTAAGACAGAGGTCGAACCAACGAAGTCCCATCGTCACAGCTTGTCAACAGCTTTCGCTTTTGGCATTTCGATGCCCAATTTAGAAGCTAAAATAAGCGTGCCTGATGTATGAAAAATGTGAAAATTGTGGATTAAAAAGAAGGGGAAGAAACTTTAATTCAAAACAATAAAATACAACTTAATATTAGTGGTGATGATGAAGCTTACTAACTGGATCCAAAAAAAATGATGCAGAGCTATTTTCTACGCCACTGAAACATTCTGGAATGGGCATTTTAAAACAAAACAATATCACAGTAAAACATATTTATAAAACCAACTTTCTCTGAAAAGTCCAGTGTTGCAAAGAAAATCCAGTGAAGGTTTAGGATCCAGTGCTAAAGAAACTCAAAAGTGAACTTTCGAGGTTCAGGTCGGCCTCCTGGAGCAGCTCAGAGATCCAGTGGTTCCAAATACCACGGCTACAATGAACATTTTAAGTATCTAACACTTTGTGTCTCTTTTGTTTTCAGGTTATAGCTCCACCTTCACAAACACAACTTGAAGATACTGACGTCGCTAGAGGAGATCTGATCAGCTTGGATGGATTCAGTTAAGCGGCAGGCAGATCAACCCCCTCCTAAAGAAATCACATGACGTTGAGATGACAATGCTGCATGTTTGCAAAAAGTAGAATTCTTCCTATGGTGAAAGTGATTGTAGTTCATGTGAAACGTGTTGCTTTGAAGCTGCCACAGTTTGTGGGGAAACAGTCTGGAAGAGGAGTGACTTCATCAGAGTTCGGTGGTCAGGAGGCCTCTGGGTTTGGCTCCGTCCTCTATGACGGGCGGCTGAACGTCGGCGCTGTAGGGAAACATGGCCGGTTATACGGCTACCTCACATAGGTAGGAGCAACTTCATCAATAAACAAGACAACTTGCTATTCAAATTGTTATTCTGACAATTTGGGTGTCAGAATAACATGGATCATAATGACTCTTCAAATTTCTTTTAAATTCTGCCTGAAGATTTAGATTTTATCTCATGGTCAAGATTATTCCATAAACTTACACCTTTATTTTAAAAATATATTTTCCTTCTCAACACTAATTTTCAAACAGAATGGATACTTTTAGAGAAATAAAAGGATTTTATTTTATATTTTATATTATGAGAGTTTTAAGGCACCTAAATATATTTTGTAAACCTTTTATATTTCTTGTTTTCTGCTGTTTCAATTCTCAGAATTGCAGATCACAACCACATTTCAATTACATTTCAGTTTTTGTACTCAGGATTTAAAAAGTAAATGTACCTTGAAGAGAGAGTGTTATGTGGGTGAGTGAGGTGAGCAGGGGCTGATGGGAGAACTGTTCCCCCATCACCAGGGGGGAGGAGAGGAACCATCTTAGACGACGGCTCCATGTCAATCAGCCCATTCGTAAAGAGGCCAGCAGGCTGCTTTAGAAAAGAAGCATGGAGGTCAGTTCTTACCAAATTGGTTTTATGATTATTAATCCCAGATGAACTTTATTTGACTCACGGCTGATGCAGGAATGATCCAGCGAGGTGTGATGAGAGGTTTGGGATGCTGCAGAGGTGGCAGCTGGAACACAACAAAAAGACTCGTTACGTCTCTAATACAGAAACAAATAGATAACTTGTTATTTAGTAACGAGCCTGTGGCTTGACACTTGTGTTCTAGTTTTTAAGCACAGATAGCCAGGTAGAAGATAGAACTATAATTCACTTTGTTCAGGTGACCTCAAAGAAATAAAAATGTCTGTTTGATGTACCATGAATGAAAGGGAAAAAAAGCATTGAAACTCACTAGAGGAGTCGGATCAGTGAAGTCGATCAGATTCTCAGAGAGAACACCAACGTTCTGAATATCAAATTCCTCTGCTTTGACCTGAATAGAAATAAAAAATTGTCACCACAACAAGAAATCCAACAGAACAAAGTCTGGCTTCAGATTGGCTCTATGATCCAATCAGCACCAGAACCCAGACTAAAACAAGCAGTGATGGATATGGTGAATCCATTCCAAACTATTGAAAATAATTTCTAATAAAACTCAAGTTTCTGACTTTACCGTTTTGTTTTATATTTTTATTTCGCAACAATTTACATATTTGTAGACTCTCCCAGCAGATTCACAGTTCCCATTTTAAATGAGGCCGAGTTACCTTTGGTGCCAAGCCTTCACTGACGGCAGGAATCTTGGGAACAGAAGGGTTCGAATCCTCCGCCAACCTCTCTGCACTGGAGTGGAACAAGAGCGTACAAAAGCACTAAGGATTTCACACAATGGTTAAGAAAGAAAATAAATAATCATAATTGCAACCAGATGAACATCTTAAGAATAGAGTGGTAGATTAAAACACTTGTACTGCAGTTTAAATCGCAACAATAAACTTGGAGTTTTTAAGTTTGTCAATCTTTTGATCAAAAGTGCATCCGTGCCTGATTTTTGGTGCGGCTGTGCCAGCAGTTTCCAGGCAGAGACCGGGTCATGTGACTCACTTACTGCACACATAGACAGTACACAAACAAACCAGCAGATGTCAGCGGAGACAACAAAGATGATTATGGATCTCTGAGTTAAGGCTGTGATGTTTGGCTTTCTTTCTTTTTTTTTTTTGTTTCAACCAGAAATAATTTTTTCTACACTTCAATTATCTTCAGCCAATCCCCGACATGCTTTCAATTATTTATAGAGATGTTTTTAAATAAGTCACTTAGGTTCAGTGAACTGAGTTTCCATGCATTTTTCAGAGTTTCCAGTATTTACTACAAAGGCAATAAAGAAGTCCCATTGAATGCAATAAAAAATATTTTTATTAAGTATGAAACACAAACTACAGGATGGATGGATAAGTAGAAACAGATGATGGAATGAAAAAATGAATAGTCAAAATGGATGGATGAATAGATTCATGTTGCCCTGTCACAATAAATTGTACCATAAATTATTGTGATCAACAACAATATTGTTGCTTTGTGACAATTTTCAAGTAATATATTGATGATGGTATACTAATGCTAATTCACCCTCTCAAAGACTATAACTTTAAAGTTTTTAAATAAAACTACGCACTGGACCTGAGAGACATTTTAAAAATACAACCAAAAACCAATAAAAAGTAAATAAAATGAAGTATGAAGACTCTAAACAAAATTGCTCTTCAAAAAATATTATTCAACAGAATGAAAATAATCAAACTCATTTTAACTTATCAAATTAATTTATTAATTCCTTATTGAGACAGGCTAAGTTGATGAATTAAAACAAAAGATAGCAATAAATACAATGACAACTAATCTAAAAGAAAGAAAATCACCAATAAATAAAAACTCAAACCTCTTACTGGATGTAAACACACATACCTGGCAGCTGCAGAGGAGACTAGTGAGGCTGGCTTCAGCAGATCCCAGGACTCTTGGGGGTCTGGTCTAATTTACAGAAACAAGACAAATCATGTTTCTTAAAGGAAGGGATGAAACTGATTCTTCTGCAGTGAGAAATTCTCTGCATAAACATAATTTGTTTTGAACCAAAAAACATATAACTCAATTTAATGTTGTAAAAACATAAGTTTATGAAACATCTAAGATAGTTTAAACACAAAACCATTTACAGTCATTTATGTCCACTACTTGTATATCCTAAAAATGTTTGCATACAGAATGAGCACAACTTTTGTTCATTAATTGGACTGAATTTATGACACACACTTTCCTCCCTATGCTATAACTCTCATGTAGAGTTTGCTTTATATCCAGTTTGTTTATTTAAAAACGCAATACATTCAGTTATTCCCTTTTGACTGTGGTCAAAAAGCTCCTTAAAAAGTAACAAAGGAGAAACCTTGTTAATGTCCTGAGTGCAAATGAGAAGTTCTGTTATTAGTTTGAACTGAAAGTGACATAATGCTTTGAGCTTTGCTGGGAATATTCATGAATATTAAGGAGGTTAATCTGTTCTAGAAGTCAGAGTGTTGAGATCGGCTGAGAATGCAGAGAATGACTCAGCAGAAGGAAAGATGAGATATTTCGACAGAGACATTTTGAGGGTTTAAGTTGTGTGCATTTTCAAGTTAATATACTTTACTGTCAGTTTTATTTAAAGTATGTCATTTTTGGGCAATTTACAATTTACAAAAATTAACATGTAAAAACAAATTTCTTGGAATAACATTTATCCTAAAAGAAAACACTAAACCAACAGTGGAAATGGATTTTATTCCACATTTATCTACACACACAGAAGTTGTAATTTTAGCACTTTTCTAGATTTCTGCTTACAGAAAGCAGAAATCTTACAGACTGAGAAATACTATTTATTTAGTATTATGCTAAATAAATAAAGCATAATACTCCATCAGTTTTCTATTATATTTTTTAAAGAATCCTCATGTTTTCCATTAGATAATACTATTATCTAATGTTTTTATGAATCACATACCTTGCAGAGGCTTCCTGCAAGTTACAGTTCTTGTCACCAGTCATCATGAGAAGTTCTTCCTGATGACTCTGTACAGAAAACATATGTGCACTAAATGCAAATGAAGTACAATTAAATTTATCATTATCTATGATTTTTCAGATCAAACAGTAGAGTATTGATGCTGCTGGGTTAGTTGCGTAAGTAAGATCTGGTTCTCACCTTCAGAGCAGCAGCTTCAGCTTGAGCTTTCAGGATGTTGCTCTTAAGATCCTCCGGGTTGCGCAGCGGAGTGACAACTGGACTACTTCCTGCACTGTTCAGAACGCATTTCTCTGTGAGCTTCACCATGTCGTCCTGAAATTGGGATCAGAGCATTTACAAAAAAAGACAACACGTAAACAAAATGGCTCAGCGTTAGCAGAAATGGATACTCGCCTGGTTGTTCATGGCCACATTAATGTTGACATTATTTCTTGGGGTAGCAGGAAGTGGGCTGCTCTCCAACGCCAGCTGCTTCAAACGAGCTGCTGCTTCTGAAAAGTTAATAACTCACATAAATAAACCCAACTCAATGTTATCAATAAGTCCACCTACCTTCTAAATGCTCTATTTTACATGACTGTGCGCAAAATGGGAATATACAGTATACTTAATCTATTCCAGGGTATCTGCAGCTTTTAGAAAGTCAAGTTAAAGACTTTTTCAATGCCACCTTTAACAAAATATAAGAGTGAAAAACTCTAAATATCAAAGTTGGATATAACTAGCAATGCAAAAAAGCTAGTTAACTAGCAAGATTATATTAGCAGCACAAAAAAAAGGTAGCATGTTATTAATTAACGGTAGCCTCAACCACCTTGAGTCACAGAATGCAATGACGTCTGACAGAAATGTCCCATGAGAAAAAATGGTTAAGTAGTTCTGCCACAACAAAAGACCTGTGAATAATGTATTTAAGACCAACTCACATTTTCTAAAAAATAATTTAAGACACTACAAGGCAATAGTTTTAGACATATTTTTTTTTTTTTTTAAGGGTAACCTGTATCAACTTTTTGGCCATTTGCTTTGTGCATTTTGTTTATTCATGTGGTCTTTTCTTGGTTAAAACTGATGGGAAATTTCCATTTTCTGCACATTAATGGACTAAAGAGTATCCTAAGTTAAGGCAAACCAACAGTAAAAGTTAGTACAATAAGACTAAAAATATTTGTTCATAGGTCTTGATAGATTTATGGGTAAAACTGCAAAAGCTTTTAAATAAGTTCAGCTTCTATATTTGGAGCATTTCCAGTGCCTTCTTAAATTATCACTTTTGTTATTAAGAGTCCAACGTAAAAATAAATTTTCCCACCAATCTGGTTGGGGGTTTGTCTTTTCCAACCTTACCAGCAAGACTAAGTGGATCTTCTGCAGGTACGCTGGCAGCAGCATAAGCAACACAGGGTCCAGCCTCTTCTGCAGCTGTGATAGGAGGAACTACGGAAGCCCTAAGGACATCGTCAATGCATGTCTCCATCAGGTCAGCAACTACGGGCAAGCTGCAAGTACAAGGACAGGGATATAGCTAAAAGGACCTGCCATAAAAGCACTAAATTTAGCAATAGATTAATAAAAAATACAAGTTTTTTTTTTTAAATACCCAGGGTCACAAAGCTTACCTCTGTTATGCACAATGACCTCAGCATTGATGGTAAAACAGCTCCATTTATCAGAGAATGTGAAAAGGACTCCAACATCCCCAAAAACCAAACTCCAGCAACAAAAGTGGATATAATACACATAACCCGCTGAAAAACCATTTAATGAAGCCAAGCTGCTGTGTGAACACAAACATTCAAGGCAAGCAATAACTTCTATGGGGGAACAAAAAAAACAAAAACAAAGCAATATTCTCAGAATTATCAGAGCTTTAAGCAAAACTTTTGCTACACAGACTTTGTTACAAAAGCTCCAGCAGAGACCTGGTATCTACCTCATATTTCTGTTGCCTGGAGATGAAACTTAACTCAAACTATGATGCATATTGCTGTCCACTGCCCAGAGTACACAGGAATTAAAGAACAAATATTCCCAAAGACCGAAAATCCAAGTAGAAAACTGTAAACAGCGAGGAAAACATTGTAAGTTATGAAGCGAAACAGAGGGCCTTGCACCCCTCCAACATTTTCTCTTGTAAAAAACAACAAATAAAGGTGGTTTACTGGGACATTATGAAGAGGTAAAATGCACAGTTTTAAAAATGATTTCACCAGTGAAAAACTGAATGTGGTCGCCGTTTGTTTCCCTGAAATTTTACTCTGTGTTTAAATATAATTCAGTTAAACAAAACTACCTATAGAGCTTTAGATCAGCTCAAATCCTGCAAAAACAGCATAATTATTTTCAAGAAGATACACAAGCATCTGTTTCCATACATTAGTTTATTCTTTGAAATTATTTCAAAAGTATTTTAGACAGATACACAATTTGGTTGCAGTCATGTAAACATGTTCCTAATGACTAATATTGTTAAATCACCTTCATTATTTGCTTTGTGCAACAAAGAATCAGTCTACTAGACTAGCCATAGTAAGCATTACAGTGAATTTGAATTCCTTCCGTGAAACCTTTCAGTCTAAGTACTATTGATGTTATTATTACAAATAGCATAACTGTTGGATTTACTTATGATTCAGCATAATAAATATTTATTTAATTGTGGCAGAAGTTGGATGAGATGGCATCTACAAAAAACAAACAAACAAAAAAGATCCGACACTGGAGACAGAGACAAGAAGCCAGCTTCAAGCAGGAGATAAAAAAATAAAATAAAATCTTCCCGCATGTCTGTCAGTGAGGATACAGACCTGATTGGGAATTTTTGGAATGTACCTCTGACAGAGGGAATGTGGTTCTGTTCTGTGGCTTTAGTGTTCATGCTGTAATGCCCTCTTATCCAACTCCCTTTTACAACAAACAGATGTATGAAATGCTGGAACAGATTAAAAATTTTAAAAATTAAGAAAAAAAAAACAAAAAAAAAAAACAAGACTGAACTAAAAAGCAAATCAAACTACTGTAGCTCAGAGAGAGTTTGTAACAGTCGGGACCATCTAATTCTTGTGTCCTGAGTGAGTTGAGACTGAAATGAAATTCCTGCACCTCACACTGATACCTGGTGATAATTTCTTCATTAGGTGGGGAGGAGAGGTCAAGGAAGCACGTTAGGAAACAGAAAAGTGGTGAGAAATGGGACATAGAAAGAAGTTCATGCTGGACTCTGGGAAAAGTCAGTGTTTTACCCCATTAGTCTTACAAGCAGTCTCACTCAGGAGGTTCCTTCATAAATACCAGCAACTTTGAAAAGAGAGTCACTTCGGAGCAGAGCCTCTCATCATTTAGTAGGTAACAAAGTCATCAGAACACAAAGTGAGAGGATTCTCAGTTGGGCTTTGATGAGACGGAGGCAGGAAGGATGGATGGATGTGTGGATGGGAGGATGAACGGAGGGAGATGGAGACCTGATGAAACATGTAGAAAGGAGAGGTGAAGGACCAGGGCACATACAGGAGATGGGAATAAAAATAAAAACAGGAAGTGAATGTGTTCTTAGGCTAGTAACACAGGAAAATTCAGGAAGCAGGAAAAATGGGAATGTAAACCTTAAAAGTATTTGGTGAAATAATTTCTTTTCAATTCAACCTAAAAACGCACCAGTACATGGGTATGAAACTATAATAATGGGTGCGGTTAAGATAATTACGGGTGTATTGCGTAAATTGCATATATTTTCAAATTAATGATTTTCTCTTTGGTATTTTTTAAAGTTTATCCAAGTTGTTTGGCAATTTGTAGCATTGAAATCATATTCAGTCGATGTGAAAGCATAAATTTCTTGGAAAAAATTCTATATGTATTCCTACACACATGGGAGCATTCTGCACATCTGGGATGATCATTGCTGCACTAAGAGTTTAGAAGAGAACATACAGCTTAAAATGATCCTGGTTGATAATCGTTCAGTGACTTCATATTTTCATATCCACATCTCAAAGAGATAAATTTGAATCAGTGTGAACTCTGATTATCTTTAACTAGCAGACTTTATAAAACTGTTTACTTTTGGGATTTTGCGATGTGAGTATTAGATGTTTTAGGCTTGTTTTTAGGACTAATAAGAGGACGAATTGGTTAAACCCTTATCAGACCTTAGTCTGATTCGTCTTGATTTTAAAGGACAGGCTAATTAGCTTTTTGTGCATGCTGAGATATTTATGCAAAAGGATACAACTTTAAGATTCTAACAGAAATGAGCAAAATCAGAAAGAGGACAGATCACTTCATGCAACAAAAGTGACTTTAAATCTGGTTGATATTTTAATCAGTGAAGTTCAGGTTTTTATTAAAGCATGTTTGATTTATTTATGCATCTGAAAAGCAAAAAAGGACACACCTACCAATTGATTTTGCATAAGTAGAAGTGTCAGGGTCTGTGTCAGCATAAACTGTAATAGGATTTTAATCTCATCAAGTGTGGCTGCTCATATTATAAGAGCAGTTACAGGCTGCGACACTGCATACAAAATCAGTGACATCAATCAAGAGAAAAACACAGAAGGAAAAATAAGTTGTGGCTAAAACTGCTAAGATGCAGTTTTAGCCACAACTAAAACTGATTTAGTTGTGGCATCTTTTGGTTAATTCAACAGTAATGCTGAGCTCATCCTGTTATTTAGACAGAACACATTGGGACCTTTAGATCTTCTGTCTGCGCTTGTAAAGCCTCGACAGCTCTGCCTTGTGAAGACAGCAACATGTTTGCTACTTGTGTGATTTTATTTTTGGCACCATGTAAGAATCTTTTTGAACTTTCTTTAATTCAGTAATATGAAATTGTATCAAGGATAAGGTTTTGTGTGTATAAGTCTGTCAAAGGAAACCATTTTAGTTTGTTTCTTTTAATATTTTTTGTTCCTGTGATGTATAGTTAAAATATTTTCAAGAAAGGTGTTTTAGTGAAGTTTGCATTGGAGAAGGCAGACAAGATGCAGAGATAACCAGAAAAGAAAAAGAAAAAAAGAAGCTACCGTTTTAGAAGATACCAAAGCTGGAAACAGAACAGATAAAAAGCTGAAATCAAATCCCATCCCTGATTCAAGCCACCAAAAACAAGATCCCAACAGAAGCTCCCAAATCATCACAATTACCTCCACCAATCAGGTTGGCACTTCATGCTGATTCAAAAGTGTGCAAACAGCAGATCACCATGAACTGCAGGAAAACATTAATCCAAAGCCAAAAATCAGGATGCCTGTCGCTGCGCTGCGACTGATTGGTTAAAGCCAGAGCCGAGTTTCAGAGTTTGATTGTACCTACCAGCCTGCTGCCAGACCAGGACAATTTATCCTCAGTACATGTTAATACTGGAACACACAGGGGGACAATGTGGGTTTATGACAAATAAAGTTACTTATATGCATACGCACAAGATTCTTATCACAAACTCATACAAGTCTACAAATCCTTAATTACAGGGTTTGGAAATTTTTCTCCACAGTAAAATTCAAGCACTTCTCAAGCATTTTCAAGGCAAGTTTCCAAAACCTCTCCAGCATTGCACTTTGGATAGTCAAAAAATAAATAAATAAATAAATGAAGACAGTTTCAAATCACTATGATGTACAGTATTACTGCTATTAAAAATATTTCGTAATATTTTATAATTCTACAGCACAAACAAGCTAAAGAAAAATAAAATTTTGTCTCATTTAAATTCTGACAGCAAAAGAAAAATGTGTATGAGATATTTTTAAATATCTAGTTTTACCTATAAATATCAAATTCCTAATTTAGGCTTTTAATTGAACAATAAATTGCACGTTATTGAAAAATTGTGCAGTTTGAATATCAAGCACTTACAAGGACTTTATACAGAAATCAAGCACTGTCCAGACCTTAAAAACATCTTTTTGATATTCAGGCATGCTCAAGGATTTCAAGCACTCATGTGAATCCTGTCACCAAAACCTGTGATAAAATAAGCGTATCTATATTTGATAGCAAGATTTAAAAAGTCCAACAGTGCAAACTTGTTTTATGTTCACTGCTGACAAACACCCTTGGATTTCAACAAGAGATCAGCCTGAATGCTGCATTAAGCAACTACAGAACATTGAAAATCCTTATGCAATGACACAACATGCATCTTATGTTCTGCTAACTTGCAACACTTCTGAATCTTGAATATTTCACAGTGTGGTCAAGTAGCTAAAAATTTACACAATTATTCATTTTTTCCTCTGCATTTGGGCTTTCTTCATCTGTCCTTTCACTGCTCCCATAAAGGCAGGGTCAGCGGATAAGCCATGCTAAGCCACTCACAGGGCATTACACCATGAAAAACACACCTAGCTTTCTGCCCAAGTCTATCAGCTCCCAGCAGGGAGCAGCCAGCTTGGCCCAGCCACCCCTAATCTGACTTTGTTTTCATCATCATTACTGAGAAATCAAGCTACAGTCACTTATAAAAAAATCCCATGTTTGTTGTATTTTCTATATGGGTAAAATAATTACAAGTAGATTTCAAAGACTCCATGGATTCTGAAGATACCAACCCTCGTTTTTCTCCGCCGGGACTTCTGGGTAAAGCTTCGATTTCCATTGGCCCACAGGTTGACGTTGCTACCGGGCTCACCACGGGCATGCCGGACCAGGCGCCTCTGCTTGGAGAAACCTGTAAAGAAAATAAATATAAAATTAATAAAATCCATCAACAACAGGACCACACTTTGAATACCCTTGATCTAAATAAATGAAAACAGCTCGAAAAGAAAAACCTACTCTGACAAACACAGAAGAACGTTTAAGTTTTGAATGTTAACTTTGTTTTCAGTAGGTTAACATGTGGAATTCAACATTTTGCTCCACATTCCTGATAGAATACAGGCATACTTGAGTTGCTCACCTTGTTGTCTTTGTTGGAGCTCACTCCATTACCTGAAGAATGAACACTGAGAAAACAGACAAAATAGATGTCAATAAATGACTAAGAGAAGACCTAACTTTAATTTCAGTCAAACAGTCACTTACTCTGAAATATACTATATTGCATTAACTAGGTCTCCAGAGAGTATTTCTTCATATTATGATATTCATTTGCAATCTGTTATAAACTAATTTGCAGAACAACTTATTTTACAACTGAACTGAGCCAGAGCTGTAGTAAAAATAAATAAATACATAAAATAAAATAAAAAAAACAACCTCAAAGCCAAATCTTTATGATTTTAGCAACCTATGGGGGAACTTTTGACTGTTGAATCTACATATAATTTAATTGTATAACCCACAACAAACAGCAGTTGTTAAAAGAACAGAACATTCACACTATAAAGCTGTCTACTAAAAATATATAACAGCAGAGTGAATACAGCAAATTTCTCTAAAACAAATAAAACAAAAATGATATCTGTACTTACTCCTGAGGGTTGAAATGTCCTGTAAAATATAGACAGTTCATTGTGAGAATAGAATGAATCCAATGAAACTCTCTGAAACACTTTTTGATCTTTTTGTTTTTAGATTATTTCTTTGACTTCCATCTTGCCTTTGGAGTAAAAAAGAAAGAATTAAAAGAAAAGACAGGGACTAAGGGCTTTTAAAAGCCATTTGCTCAACTTTAAGGCTGTTTTTATAGAGTTCCAATTCTTAGTTAACTTCAGATCAATAAGCCTTAGTTTACATCACCTCTGTTTTGCATGGTTCTTCTGGAGTATCGCCGACTGGGTCTTCTCTCAAACGAGGCTGACCGCCTTGTTTTACTGGCTTTGGTTGTCTGATACTCAGTCTTTCCACTGGTCAGAAAAATAAAGCAGAAAAACTTTACTTTTTATCTTCACCGTTCCTAACAAACTCCAAATCTACCATGAATTCACTTTTATTATAGTAACTATCAGAGCTATGACCCCTGCTGAACTCTGTAACCATCCAGGCGATAACCTTTTTCTAACAACAAAACCCTGCAACCCTGTCTTAAATCAACACCACCACTAATGCTTATCTTACTGGATACCTTTTAAACACACAAAGGGGAGCAAGCTGACTTCTGCAGTATGTTGACACCGAGTACCATTGGTGTACTGATTTAGCTATGTATGGATACAAAATGAAATATTTTGCACACTGAAAATGAGTTTTTAACTTTCTAAATTCTTCACTGGATACACAAAGGCCCGTAGAGCAAACTATTAACTTTTTCTTTCACAAGTACGTGAAGTTTTTAGTGGTGACGACATCACTGCTAAAATTCAAACTTCAGTGCTTTTTTCCCCTTGGTATTATTGGTGCATTTGTTACCTGTATCTGAAGCGGGACCCCATCCGTATGAATCCAGAGCGCGCTGAGTTTTTCTGTACTGGCCCTCTGAGCCTGAAGAATGCATGATGCTCCACTGCACACTTCCACAGATGCTTACAGGCTTTGGGGTGGTCCATTCTGAAGACAAAGGTATGCTCCTGCTCTTTACCCTAGAGGGATTTAGGGTCAAATAAAAAGTTTTTAGAGAAATGACACTCCATAAAAACATTTTCTTGACTCAATGCTGCTGTTCAAGTTCAAATAAAAATTCAAAGAAGACATCTCTGTTCTGAGTTGTGGTTGCATGAGTCTTACTTTTTCATACATTCCTAAGAGAGTGGTTTAACTTCAGAATGCAGGATTCCTGGTAATTTCTGGAATTTATAAAACTGGAATAGGAAGCAGATCTTTCAGTTTTCAGGATCCTCTCCTGTGGAAGCAGCTCACAGTCGTAGTTGGTGAGGCAGACACTGTCTACTTTTAAGACCAGGCTTAAACTTTCTTTTTTTTCAGTAGCTTAGGTTATCTTGAACTATCTGAGGAAAAATTGTTTGTCCTCCAGCAGGCTTTGCCTATAACTTCAAAGACATCATCTCATACTTTCTATTTAAGCATGATTTCAGTCGAATCCTTCCATTTAACCTAATCTCTACTTTCACTTTATTATTTTACTATTCTAGAACAACATAGTAGTAAATATATATGTATATTGTATAAGATAATTTTTTCAATGAAAGCTATTGCTATATAGTCACCTGTATTTTAATATAATGGGTATATTGATTATATTTTGAATATTATGAAAACAGTGATGGCAAATCGACACTGTATAACTAAGAAATAATTGTAATATTTTTTGACCTTATTAAAGATGATGAGAATGTTATCATACATCATAGTACTTTCAGGTAAATAGTATATTTGCACCAACTGAAAATAGAATATTTTAATTCTGAAACAATATTAACAATTTTATTGTGCTTTAATTTAAGTACAGCTAATATTCCTTTATTTCTATGCATGTCCCTTAAAAGTAAGGCAAACTTTTTTTTGTCCTCCCCCTACTTTGCAGAAATAACTGGCACATTTCTTGCTTTTGGTATGAACCTGCTGAACAATGGGCTAGGGTTAACAATGAGCTGGATTCAGCCTCTCTCAGATAGAAATCACAAGATTTATTTCAGCGTTAGAATGCTGACTCACCATGTGAAGACATCTTAGAAACACAACCAGATTAAAAACTGATACAGTTAAAAAAAGAAAAAAAATCAACATATTTATGAATTTACCAACATTCTTGAACAACAACAAAGTTTGATGAAAATGTTTTAGTTTTTCATATGTAAAGTTTTGTTAACTTTACCATTATATAATCTGATTTGGAAAGCAAAACCAAAAATATGAATGCAACCCTTTGATATTTCAGTAAGAGGTGAATAGCTGAACTGAGAACAAGGTGATGTGATTATATTGTTCAATTAACCCCAGAAAGAAGGTTTGCAAGCCGAAATTGAACTTCTGTGTGATGTGTGTGTGTGTGTGTGTGTGTGTGTGTGTGTGTGTGTGTGTGTGTGTGTGTGTGTGTGTGTGTGTGACAGAGAACGAGGTGGGGGTGACTGTGCATACCAGAAATACCGGAGAGGGCAGGTTTCTTTATTAACCTCACTCAAAGACCCCCTGGACGGACATAAACAGACTCTTTGTCTCTCTTTTACAGTATTATTACAGTAGTTTTTTTTCCCTCCATAACTTTGTGACACGTTTTATGGCTCACATAAAGGAACATATTTACAGAAAAAAAAACAAGATTCCTTTAAAAGGAAAAAAAAAAATTCTCCAAATTAAGATGAACACCATTTATTTGAACCACCTGAAATTTGGTAACATTTTAAGATTTATGCAAAATTATGAAACAGTTTCTGGATTATTGTACAAAACAAAATAAAATTAGGTCAGTTTTGTTCCAGTTGAACGACCAAAATATTTATTATTTTAAGCACCCAATAGGTAACAACATAAAATTGTAAAATTTTTGTTAAAAAGAGATAACCAGGGAAGGCTTTGCTATCAGAAAAAAGGCCTGTGGTTGGTTGGTTTGTTGGTTTGGATCTTTGGATGGAGTTTTGTGGAGAAAGTGCTAGACCCTTAACATTAGGATCCTCTTTCTTCAAAATGATCATTCTGCCTTGAAATAGCTAATATCTGTAGGTTTTATAAACTTTCTCTCCATTTGAAGTGGCATCTTAAATGATCAGAAGCTTTTAACTAGAACAGTGGGTTTTAACCCCATATGGATCCACCTCTCTTCATGTCAGCAAAACCCCTTTGAAAATTCCAGGTTTTATTGTTGCAATACGCTTTGCGTGACCCCATAAGTGACTGTTGGTTTGGTACTTGTCTAATGTGTAGATATACATTTCTGTCATCTAGGAGATCGTGTGAGAGTTTTGGTTTACCTGGTCATCGTCCTCCACCACCACCAGGGTCAATTTGCTCTTCTTGAAATCCAGACGAGTTATCTTGGGCCTACAGAAGGGAAAACACCTAATTCAGCTGAATATAATATCAAAAAAATTTATACATTTTATGATAACTAAACATACCAGAAGAAGAGTCCAATCTTAGTTTGACCTTCAAACACCAGAACTCCAGTAGGAGTTAAACCCAGGCTGTACTCATTACCGTCTCTTGCCTAAACACAGCATGGATAACTGTTTATCTTTCTTCTGCACAATTAATTGCTTAGATATCCTTAGTCAAGCCAAATGTTATTCACCTTGACCATATGCATGTCCACTCCGTACATTTCCAACCACTTTGCTTTATTTAGGTAGTTAATTTCAGCCAGTGCTGGAGTCTGACCTCTGAAAAAGAAAGCATGAATTTGGAAGAGCCACAAAAGAGAAAAAAAATAATAAAAAACTTACAAAGAAAGTGTAAAAGTACAGAATGAGGGAAATTTAATTCTGAAAGAAATATTTGTTTGAAACTGTTTATAGATTTCTTTCTCTTCTAAATTCAGTGTCAGTTAAATGAATACCTGCAGTCCTTCCAAGTATTGTAGATTGCAAGCTCCATATTCTCCGTCTGCTCTGGAATGAAGCGAAATTCTGACACCAAGTCCAGATTATGTTCCAGTGGGTCACAGTCACCTAATTCAGCTGCAAAAAAAAAAAAAAAAAGTCGACCAGCACTTGAGATTTAAGATGATACAAAGCAAAACAAAGCACACTAATTGACAGGCATATCCAATATACTCGTCAAAACTTGGCCCTAACTAACACTGAGGGGATAAAACAGAAAAAAGTTAGAAAAAAAACACTGACTGAGGGAAAGAGAGAAAGCAGAGAGGGTGTTGGATTAGGGGGCCTCTGAAGAGGATTGAACACTAATGAGCTGGCACTTAACCCAGAACTAGCTATGTATGTGTAAGCACGTCCATCCAAGAGTTTGCGCACGCAATGCCATTCCATAAACGTCTCTGGTGAATGACTTTTTTCCTAATGGCTTCTGAAATCACTTTTTTAGGTGAAAGAATGAAGGCTGGTTTACTCTTATTAGAGGAATTTGGGGAAAAAAAGATTGCATCCAAGGAACATTGTCACTGTTGTACAAATAGTACAACAGTACATGCTTTTTTACCACAAGAGTTTACTGTAAAGAACAAAAACATAGCTGTACTTACCCTGTAAAGAGAAGGCAGCCAACTCCACCGCTGTGTCAAATGGACACTCAAGCCTAAAAATCAAATAATGGAGAAGGTTTACTGTGAAAGTGTAGTAACGGCACAAATTGCTAAAATAGCTCTGCTCCGAAATGTAAATTTTACATGGCTTTGCTGCTTTACAGTTACAAGGCCAAAAAGGACTTTGAGCAACACACAATCCAAAAAGTCAAATGTATTTTTCTTAACAGTAACAGGGAGGAATAATTTTGACTTATAACATTGTTATAAATCAAAATAATAATAAAAATAAAAACAAAATTAAAAAAATCACCAATAAACAAAGCTTAGAAGAGTTTGACGTCTTTTTTTCCATATTTAAAAAATATATATCCCCCCCCCCCGTTTTTGCAATTGTAAAAATTGGAAAAAATTCATTTCCAAATCTGGGGGAAAAATGTCCTGAACTGCTTCCTAATTATCTCCTCTGAATTTCGGGTTTGACTTTTTAAGTGCTCAGTCTTTAGTGACGGAGTGGAAACCATTACGATTTAAAAGCTTATATTTTTGGCTTGTGAACCATCAGGGCAACCAAGTGAAACATCCAGAACAATTAAGAGATAAAGAGAAGAACAAGCCACCACAAAGTGTTCTTTAAAATAAAAGTAAAGTGATTTAAATCTTCTTTCTTTTCATTTCATTCTTTGTTATCGTTAAAAAAAATAAAAATAAATCACATACTTGCCACTGAGAAGGTCTTGCTTCAACTGTAACACAAAAAGGTATCTGAAAGAAGGAAAACATAAACATGGTTAGGATAACTTTACACAAATGATAGCTGGGAACACAGAATCAAAGAATATTTTATGTTTGGATGAGGAACTCCTTGTTTAATAAGATTAGACTACAACTTGGAGTCACTGTGATCTCTGGCAAATCTATTTACTGATATTTATGTCTGACTAATAGTGATTACCAAAATAAAGAGAATACATAATTGGTGAACTATTTAGGTTTAAAATAACTTTTGCTTGTGGAATGCTATATTAGGGTTCCGGTGACTGACTATTTTACACAACTTATAAAATAGAACACAATGAATCAAATGATAAGAGAGTGGTGAAAATATTTGGACAAATAGTGTAACAAGTGGTTGTGTTACTGAGGAACAAAAAAAAAATCAAGAAACCTAATGAAAATTAGGTTTTCCAAACCAAATGACATCAGTCTTGGCAACGTTATCTAAACTGTCCCTGTGGAACCCCAAGATGTACAATCTGCCATAATGGAATAATGAAGGAAGATGGAGTAATGAAGAAAGAAAGAATAAAAGAATGAAAATGAAAGATTTTCCTGCTTTTGGATATGAATATATAGGTAAAATAAATGTTTTTATGAAATTATCTCTGTAATTATATTTACCATCAGGACAACCAATCTGGCATTTGCTTTTTTTAACTGCTTCAATTTACTTACCTGGTGAGTTCTTCATGTAGGTTGTTCGGTTCCGAAGAGTAGAATTTGACTCTCATATGAAGGCAGTATGGTGGACCAACTAAGTTCAAATGGACCAAAACAACAGTTTAGTGACAGTCATGATGTAATGTTTAACAGTTAAATCAATTGTTGATTAATACAGAAATAATTGTTTATGTTAGCACTGTGAATGGCAATAATACTTACTTTTTACTTGCTTTTTGATACTTTTTGTGACATCAAGCCAATGCTGAAACAATAAAGACAAAAAAATATTTACAACAAGGTTTAGTTGAAAAAGACAGCTTCAAAGATTCACAAATTTCCAACCATATTATAGTAAGGGTATTGGAAGGCCATTGTTTAAGAAACACTAAAAATGTTGATGGAATTTGGGATCACAGGAATGTTACAATACTTAGTCGTGTCCATGTTTCAAACCTCTAGCTGTTGATTTACAGTGCACTAATACATTTGGAGGTTTCTTCCACCTTATGCAATGCACTAATAGAGGCGAGACAGGTTCTCTATTTTGCACTGAGAGCTTCTTTCTAAGTTTCATTGTCAGTTCAGTTAATGACAAGCTTGAACTATGGTTGTTCCTCATTTGTAATTCTAACAGGACAATGCACCAAGAGATCCATCATATGAAGTTTCAGAATGGATAAAGAAGATTATGTGAGAAGATGTTTATAGAAAGCTCCTGATTAAAGACCTGATTAAAATTTAAGGAGTAGAACTAAAAGCTTGGTTGGTTCCAGAAAGCAAACCAGTATAAATGAGCTCTTCCAAATTCCAACAGGAAGAATTGGCAAAAATCCAAACACAATTTTGTCCAAAATTTGTTGACAGGTATAAAAGGTGTGTGGCATTTCAGCAATGTGTTAAGAGACTGCTTTTCAAATATTATATGTGTATTTTAACTTGTATTTTAACTGTATATATTTTGTCATTTTATCACATGTCCAAAAGAGAAAATCCACCCTTCCCCAGCAACTACATGTTGAGGAACTGTCAAGTTTAACAATACACCGAACAAAAAGAAGAAGGTCATAAAATGTTTTAGGAAGCAGCATCCTCATTTACTAATGCAGCTCAAAAAGAGATGATGTGGTGGAAGGCAACATGAAGTCTGAAAAAGGGAGCTCCAGCTCAAACGTTAAAACAAAAACTGCTACAAAAATAAAGCTGTCAGTGACAGTTTAATCATGTTACCAGTATCATTTACGTATCATTTCCCTTCGAAAACATGCAACTTTGATAACAATGGCACATGATGTTCTTGCCACTAACTGGGCTCTAGCACCCAGTTCATTAAAATCTACATAAATCAGGACAGAGAGTGGAACTCAGCCAGCCAGATGTATTGCTGCCATATGTCATACTGCCATAACTCTCGTGAAATATGCCTCCCAAATATTGCAGTCCTTTGCAAATATTACTTAGCACATTCTGATTTAATTACTAATAGCATTTTAATATATTGTGGAGCTCTAACTCTTATTTTGATGGAGATACTGTAGTTTCTACACCAGGACTGTCCCTGTTTGTCACAATCAGATATGTGGAGATTGAAAGCAGATTCTTGAATATCTCTTAAAAAAACACCTGAAAACCATAGGAATTGTGTCATAAATTATTAAAGATTTGAAATTTTAACTTTTTCCACACTTTGTATGAAAGCTGATAACTATGTGACAACTATTTAACTAGAAATAATAATTAAAATAAACAAATTAATTGAAAAGTTTTATTCAGGCTGAATGAGGCACAACATTGAAGGAGACAGAGTCATGGCTTCGTAAAAATGGAGGCAGACAGAACGACGGGTTAAGACAGATAACAGAGGAACTTGCAGCACTTTCTAGTTTCCTCTCCCCCACATTCCTCATCCTTCCCTCTCCCACACTCTCAACTTAAACATTCTCTCCGCCCTTCTCCTGCATTCATCTCTTCCTCTGCTGGCTCCCACTAATTCAGTGGCTTCGCAAAGTTTCTGTGAAAGGAACAGGGTCACTGACTTAAAACAGTTTGTGTAACAGGACAGCGTAACGGCAAGCGCTGACAAATCTCCCTTAACCAATCCCTTTAACTTGTTCACTAAAAGGGAAGAGGATTAGATCTTTGTACAGATGAGTGAATGATTTGGAAAGAAATCAAATGTTTGACCAAGAAATACAACAATGATAATACTGTTAATATGTATCAGATCAGTTCTGAATTGATGTTTTTCTTGTCCTAGTTCCTCCACTGATGAAGACTGTATTGCAGTTCTTACCGGAACCTGTGCAGAGTCCATGAAGCGCAGTCCAAAATAGTCTTTCTCTACAATGTCCAAATGGTACATGATCTGCTCAAACAGTTCTTCACCTTTGGCTTTTTTCTGGTGGGAAAAAACAAAAAAACCCCAGAACATTTTAGCAACTATGTGTCAGAAGGGATTAAGTCAATAAGAGCTATAAACTCAAATATGGCAAAAGAACCCCTGCTCTAGTTTTTTATTAAATTACATAAATAACTTTTTTTTTTTTTTGTCTCAGTGGGCAGTTTCCTGGGTGAAGATTGGACTTCTTATAAGACAAGGAGACATTCTGTAAATCAGGTGTTGGCCTGTCTGATCAGCCCGTACCAGTTACAGCCTGTGTTTGGCCTGGAACTGGGAAATCTCTTTTCAAACGTTCTCAGTCACATGCACTGACTCAAACCACCTCTAACTTCTTCCCACAGAATATCACTTACCTTTGAATACACTTATCTATACTTTCTTCTCAACTATAACTATTTTTAGCAGTTTTTGTTTTACTTTAGGATCACCAGAGAGAAGCATAAAATATATCCCTGTTATTTTTAATATTTAGAATTAATGCTTTTGAAATTAAATCCATCATATTCATTCTCTTCAGAAGAGTATAACGGCGTCTAAATTAAGAATCCGCATTCTTGAGAGTTAAAGCAAATTCTCCCATTTTGCCTATTTCTTTGGTAAATAATGACATGGCATGCATTTCTGCAGAGACAGTAAGTCAATGATGCAGTCAAACAGACAAAATGCTGCAAAGGATCCATACATTCAGCCTTCTTTATCGAGAAACCCCTAAATAAAACACCCATTAACGTTCAGGCCATAGTGACTGTAAAACATGGCAGTGACAGCATCAAGCCATAACCGCTGTGAGGAGGATTTCCTTCAGCACAAATGTACCCATCTCTCCTGCAAACTGGAGTTGATGGAAACATGGATGGAGCTTCAACACGAAATCTTAATTTTTTTCCTTATCAGACCCAATTTTTAATTTTAATCTTTTTTTTGCTCACTTTTTATTTTTTAAAGAAGGAATTAGAATAGGGCTGCACAGTGGCGCAGTGGGTAGCGCTGTTGCCTTGCAGCAAGAAGGTCCTGGGTTCGATACCCGGCCCGGGGTCTTTCTGCACGGAGTTTGCATGTTCTCCCTGTGCATGCGTGGGTTCTCTCCGGGTTCTCCGGCTTCCTCCCACAGTCCAAAAACATGACTGTCAGGTTAATTGGGCTTTCCAAATTCTCCCTAGGTGTGAGTGTGTGTGTGCGTGGTTGTTTGTCCTGTTTGTCTCTCTGTGTTGCCCTGCGACAGACTGGCGACCTGTCCAGGGTGTACCCCGCCTCTCGCCCGGAACGCAGCTGGAGATAGGCACCGGCAACTCCCGACCCCGTTAGGGAGAAGGGTGACGGAAAATGGATGGATGGATGGATGGAATTAGAATAAAATGTATTCAAAATGTGGATTCCTCCACCCCCCCCTCCACCTCCCAATTTGTAGGTAGGGTATTAGGCCAGGGAATAAGATTATTTGATTAATTACAAGAAACAATTTTACCAAAAAAATGTCTTAAAACATGCTCGTCAAACAAGATGGTGACCCTTGGCGTGCTGACATCACTCTGAAATATGGAAACCCATCAAGTTCATCGGTGAAAAAAAATAAATAAGATCTTCAACAGGCAAAAATTTGATTAATAGCGAAAAACGATTCACCGCCCAGCCACAGTTACAAAGTAACAGTTTATATCCAAATCATTTGAGTGACCCAGTCAAAGCCCAAATCTAAATCCAACTGAGTATCTGGACTAAGCATGACAATTGAGGTGTTATCCATCTAGTTTCAATAAATCTGATCTACTTTACAAAGTATGTTTAAAAAAAAAAAAATAATAGGGGGCCAAAATGAAAAGCCGCAAAGCAAGAGAAACAGTTGGAAAGAAACAGATTGTAGCGGATCTCATCCCAAGAGACTCTGTAGCCAACTTAGGGGGACAGGCCCCATGCTAGCTGGCATAGTTAACAAGGCATACCGCACCCTACAGTACCCATGGAGAGACAGCACAAAGGACTTATTGTGTGTGTGTGTGGATGTGTGTGTGTGTGCGTGTGTGTGTACTGCACCCAAGGTCCTGCTAAAGTGCCTAAACTGCTGTCTACTTTTTTGTATTCTTTCTTCCTGCTTCAGAGGACACAACTTTCTCTCTTAGACACCATGTCAAGTATTTTACTCATGAGCTAAACAACTGACAACCACAGATCCAAGAATCCTTCTTGGGATTCATCTGCACAGAGCACAAACAGTAGAACAAGAAGCAATGGCACACTGCAAAACTAAAGAATGTTCCTCACTTGGTAGAAAACTACAACTTTTGAATCATTTATTGGGAAACAGTAAAAGCAATTTGGGAGATCGACTTTTCCTCTGTGCTACAAATCAAGAGAGTAAAAGAAGTGACATGGGGGTGAAAGGGTAAGAGGGCCAATAAGTTATGGATGAGTGAGATATGAGGGAGTGTAAGTAGAGCTGGTCTGTAACAAAATCTTTAGTTCAGGTGAATGTTGCACAACTGTGCAGAAAAGAAACTAAGGCATATTGAAAACAGAAAACTACAATTAGAACCTAAAAATAATAAAGGATACCTCCCTGATTTTTTTCAACATTTGTCTCAGTACACCAACAATAACTGGTGTACACTCTGTCACACACTCTACATCTGTGTGGCAGAGTGAAGGAGAAATTATTGAAGAGACAGAGTGGTGGACAAACTGAGGAACTGACGGATGAGATAGAAACAGATGGATACATAGACAAAAACATTTATGCAACTCGACAGAGATTCAACTCCAGAGGTACAAATATTTTCTTCAAGCTTTGTTGGGTTTTTCATCCAGACTGCTTCTCAGTTCAATACTCGTAAGAATGGTTATAAACAGATTAATGGAGTAACACTGTTGTGATGACGTTATGAACACAGAGTGTTGGTTAGAGTGGGAGCTTCTTAAAGATACAGAAACTGACCAGAATTTTCAGTGAGAATGACACGGCCTGTCAACAGATCCCAGGCTTTTCTTAAGTTGGTTTCAATGCAGTAGAAGGACAAGAAAGGTTCCTGAGGTGAACAGGAAAACAGTAAACGTACTGACAGTAAACGAAGCAGCACTGCAACCTTCAATGATGAGCAAACAGTCTTACTACTCAAAAACAAAATGTTCATGCCTCCAACTAAAGATGATTTGTAACATAAAAAAATACACTGCATACATTTAAATTATACATTAGTCAACATCTTACCATTTCAAGCTTCTAAACCTATCAGTGGAGATTTAAAGAAGAACTTTGTAACAGAGGAAATAAACACTTAAAACTTCCATTAAGAACCATTGGTGGGGGTTCTTGTGAGTTATGGTGACATTTTCTTTGTTTTTACTTGGATGTTAAAAGTTCAGCTCCCTTTAGGTTTCAACCAGTGTTTGTTTTTATTATTTTTCCAACTATAGCTCATACAAACTTCAATTTATTAAAGCTGTCAAAGACGAAACATGATGTGGGCAGCAGAAGCAAAGCAATGTAGTTGTGTAACAGCAAAAATCAACAATGAACATTTGAAAAAACAGCTTTTAATTTGAAGGAGACTACTATCGTTTCTGTGGCTGACTAAGCACCTTCATGTTTGTGCTAGCTGGCACTGCTAAGCGAAAAGTCACTAACAAGAGTGATTTAAGAAAATGTATGTATATTGAATAAAAAATGTTTTATTGTGGACATTGAGGAAAGCCGACTTTGCATTTCTTTTGATAACTTAAATTAGCATGATCTGACTAAGCCTGTATTGAAATATAGTATGTTATATAAAGGGTTTGAAACGTAAATTGGGGAAAATGTTGTGCAATGGTTATATTACTGTTATATATCTGTCTGAATATATTATTGATATGCAACATCTATATGCTCCTGACATATTTAAACCAACAAAATCTGCTATCCAGTATTTTGCAGTTTGTAATGTCTAAACTGAAACAGTTGTTAAAATATATTTTTTTGAAAAGAAGCATTTATGGTACTTCCTACAATAATCAATCGTCTATTAAAACGTTAGTTTAATCTGTTCTGTCTTTAAGCATTTGCTGATTTCATTCTGGCAATAATAATTCTCTTTATAGGTCAGCTGTCCAGTTTCTCAGCTGAAAGCTGAGTAACTGACGAGGAGGAGAGACAAATGGGAGTGCTTGTCATGATTATTAGTTGCAAAGGGAGGCCGGTGGGTATAAAAAAAATAAACACAAAGGAGAAGCAGGAGCTGGTGGTAAAAAAAAAAAAACAAAACAAAAAAACCAAAACAAGTATGGACTCGTGGGCACATTTAACTATTTTTAAATGCAAAATAAAGAGAATTAAAGAGAATCAACATTTCTTCTTCTTCACACATTATAATAATACTAACAGTCAAACCCTAGCATTATTACATTTTATTCACACATTGCTAAATGAAAAAGTCTTGAGACAATAGAGATGCTCAAATATATTAGGGAACAACATTAAATTGTTTAAATAAAGCATTATCTGCAACAGCTCCATGAATTAAACTGGTAAAAATGAACAACAATAAACTGATGGGAAATTCCATCAACAATTCATGCCAAACAAGAAAACAAGAGAGGAGAAGAAAACAGGACCAACAGAGAGGAACAGAGAGAAAGAGTCCAGGCTGATAACATTCCACTCAAAAGAAAAAAACTCACTAAGAGTACAATACAACCTCTCTGTGCAAACTATAATGAGCTGATGGGATAAGAATTTGGCCAGCCTCACACTTGACATCACTTGTGACATATAGGTAATAAACAGCATTTTACACTGCTAAGAATTGTTGCACAGCTGAGAGTTTTGGGGCTTTTGTACCAGAGAAGAATCCACACATTGTTTCCAACAGTCTGTCAGAAATACAATTTGTTGCTTTTTCCATACATTTGGAAAAATCGCAAAAGATAACAGGTTGAAGAAATCTTTGAAATTCTAAAACTAGTTTTGAATGCCAAAAAGCAAAACTATTGTTCCTAAACGTAATCGATGTTTTTCAATCCTCCATCTGTGAACACTCTTCATGCTTGACTTAATTGTCTAAATTCAAGTATCTAAAAATTTTGATTCATTCTCCCTGTTCAAGAAAAATACCAACACAACTTTGCAATCTGCTTCAGAATAAAAATGTGTCTTTAAAGCACAAATTAAACATGCATCTGCTATTATTAAGTCTTTGCTTGCTAAAAATGTATATCAGGGGTTCAATGAGCTAAATTTAGCCTCATTGCAATGAGGCTAAATTTGCTGTGCATGATGTTCCCTAAATTGTTTGCTAACTACATAAAGTTGTACAAAGAAATGTATAAATAAACAAAAAACATGTACGTTTTAGTTTTATTTCTGAAGACCACTATTAAATTTGAAAGCAAGTTTGCCCTTCATAGCAAAACAAATATATGAGGGAGGACTCAAAATGCCTGCACAGACCTCTACTTCAACTCAGACAGAAAAGGAACAACTAATTTGGTACAAGATGGAAATAAATAACAAGAAGGAGAGTTATGGGATGGGATGATGAGTCCAACACGTCATGTGATGCTGTCATGTGCTCTTAGGAGAGGATCATGGAATTACAGGTGATCAGCAGTGCTTCAAAACACACACACACACACACACACACACACACACACACACACACACACACACACACACACACACACACACACACACACACACACACACACACTCCAGAGGCTTAACTGTACTGCTCTACTGACATACGTACACATTGGTCACCAGTACACTGCTGCCATTTTTCCCAGGAATAACTTTGTCTCATATCAGCTTGAGAACATCATTTGCAAGAGTTTCAATGAATAACTCAGCCTTAACTGACTGTTTTGGAAAAATAAGCAGACAAACCAACAGGGAAAAATGGAAATGAACCCAATACATCAGTTTTTAGAACAAAGTCTAATTCTATTATTTACCACACATCAACGCCTCACTGTCTGGAGACAACCTGGAGCAAACTTCTTACCGGCAGGTCAACGCTGACATCTGTCCCGTCCAGTAAGGAAACACGGCAGGTGATGATGGACGTTGCGTCTCCAGCAGCAGGGATGTGTGTCGTGGCCCGCTGTGCTTCTCGTAAACGGGTTTTCTCTGCGTGTTTGCGGATGGAGCGCCGGCCCAAAGTCCTGCGCAGGAAACTCAGCATGATGGGTGAGGAGCAGGACAACAGGACCACACCTTTTGATGAAGAATGAAATTAGTAAGAGAGTAGCTGTGTGTCCCTGATTATTAATCCCTGGAAACAGCGGGAAGTTGCAGATTTCAGGGTCCAGAAATACAATTTATCAGGCTGGATTTTATTTTCTACATGCTATACTAATTATAAAACAATACTGTACTAAAGATTGATAAGCCTGTTACAAATTTACAAGCAATAAATCATTTAACAGCATGATTAAATGAAATGAGATCAATGATCTCATTTCTGTTTAACAACAAATGTTAAACAGATGGTTCTCTTTTTCAGATTTGCCTGTTCTGCCTGTCTAAACTGAATGATTATTGTTTTATGAAATGCAATTTTGGTTACATAATCTATTTTAATTATTGTCATTTTGGTTATTTTGTTTGGTTATTTGGACATTTATAATGTTTCACAGTTCCAGTGTGAAATGTGCTGGAAGTTTATTTTTCAGCATTTGGAACCTGCAGAGGCAGAAAAATACAGCAGACTGGGGCAGCGGTTGGCGATCCAGTAGGACAAACACCTAAACATTCAAACAGCAACAATTTTGTAGTTTATATGAAATCATAACAAAGTCCAGATCTCAAGAACTGAGAATGTTTGACAAGACATAAAGTTTGCTCTTTCAAGTCTTGTCCAAACTGGATTGAACAATTGGGTATTCTCTTCATGAGATTAACAGTGTCTTCAGTCAGAGGCGTCTTCAGAGTCGCTGTAATACAGACCACCACAGGAGTTCCCTCCTCCACAGCCATTAGCATCTAGAACAACTCTGAAGAAAAGTATGAGTCACAGCAACATTTAGCTTGCTTCTCGGATTAATTTAAGTATTTTGAATTTGAACTGATAGAATAAATAAAGGCATTATATAGGAATCTGTAATAAACAATAATTGATTCTAGGGTGAAATGTCTAAATATTTTAAAAGGGCCGGAGCCTGTAGCCAAGATTCCTTAAAAAGGCTAAATATCCCTTCACTCGAGTGCTGAATGAGCTGCTGAGCCTCGGTTGCTAACTTCAGCGTCAAAAACCAAAACCCAACGGAAAATATACATATTTAAATCCATGGTTTATTACGTTTTCAAAACTATTTGAATAAGCCCCCCCGGCAAATAAACGCAGATTTATTTGCGTATTGTCCATCTGAAGTTCGCAATCACCAAATGTCCGCCGCTTTTTTTCTCCGAGCAGCCGAACTCTTTTTCAAAAAGTCTGGAACATTCTCTCACATTTTAATCTTAAACTGGAACAACGACTGGGAAGTAACCGTTTAATCCTAGCGACACCTGTAACGGTCGGGGCCTGAAGTACCTGAATATAAGCAACAGGTGGGCACTTGTTTTATCACACCGGCTGACGGCTGCAGATAGAACTAATCGAATAGAAGAGACTCCGAACATGCTCCGCTACAACAAAACAAACACCACCGTTAGCTCCCGAAGCTCACTGACTGACACACACTTAGATACTTACAAAAAAATCCTCCTAGTAAGGAATTCACGGGGAAAGCACGTCCGCCTGCATTGTACTCCGCTAAAGTTGAAGTTTGTATAGTTCCATACTCTATAATTTAGCTCTATCCTGTCAATTTCTCCGCTTTTTCTTTTTCAAACCACCGTCCTCCGTCCAGAGAATGATTTTCCTCAGTCCCAACAAAAAGTAGGAGTCGAGCTCTCCTCAGGAAGTGACGTCAGGAGAAATCCAGAACAAAAAAATCGAATTAGCATATTTAAAGAGACCAACCCTTTCCCCGCTTTTAGTGGGGTTATTTCTAATCACAAATAATGATAAAATAATACTAATAGTAATATATGTTTTTGGAAGAATTTCTTGGCAAGAGGTAATGATGGTATACTTTCAGCACACCGTTACTGAGCAGGATCCATAAAATTACTGTAGCCATAATTAAAATATTTACAAAATAGAATGGCAATGCTTCAACTGCATTGAAAAGGCATTTTATTTCTATTTATTAAATTTTAGCCAGAAATTATGTGCATCAGCTTCATGTGGCAGCAGCACCTTCTGCTGATCAACTGCAGGAATCACACTTCAGACTTCTCTTGGTGCTTTCTGAAGGTTGATGTCCACATTGTATTTATTTAAATCAGTGCATTGCTCTTGACCAAATATTATAAAACTGTTCTACAAGTATCTCTAACTCTACACTCAGAAGATATTTTTATTAGTTATTTATAAGATAAAATATACATATATTTTATATTTAGTAACTACTTGCTTAGGTAACAGTAAGTGCGAGTTCTTGCTCTAGATCTAGACATTAACTTATTCCTTAATTATTATTTTTTTTGTATGCTTTGCTTCAAATGACTATGACTTCTTTCATTTACTAACAATTTAGAAACCAATTGTATAAGAGTATTAAATAATATCAATCCTCGGTTTTTTGGTTAAACGGTACGTGAAAGGACTAATAGATCAGGTATGTGTCTTGTAGATGCAGAATCAATATTTTTGGCCGAAAATAGTAATAACAATAATAAGAATAATAAAACTTGAATCATACCAAGCAATCAAAACATCACAACTCCAAACAGATAAAGTTTGGATTCTTAACGGAGTCCTGTTTGGAGAACATGTATCCCAAAACTTACCTGACTGCTTTTTAAGAACAGCTTCCAAAGTAGTTTCTTTAAAATGAATTCCCAAGTAAAATAATAATTAATCTAACCTATTTGGGACCCTAATGGTGTATATTCCACATTGGTCTCCTTTTCTGCTAATTTGAAACACCTTTCTTTAAATATTTTATATTTAATATTACGGACGTTGTGTGATTTATCACTCTAAAATATCCGCCTGCATTGTACTCCGCTACAACCACCGATACAACCAAATATCTGTGATTGCATTCAACCACAGATATTTGCTTAGTAAATCAAAGGATCCATGTTTTTTTGTAATTAATTGAAGTCTTCAGTTGTGATCCAATCTTTCTCATTAGTTGATGGATGTTGTCTTATCTGATTTTTATAGTCTGGAAAAGCAATGTGATCTGAAGCCACATCTCCATGCTTTGACAGACAAGCTTTAATTGATCAGAATCAAGCTTATAGACATGTCCAAAGCACTGTAAAACCATAATACCAGATAAAAAACGAGCAACTGAGGACAAAAGCATCTTTTTATGACACAAGTAGGAAATAAACCAAAGGTTATAATACCGTAAAACACTTTGTGGTTCATTAAATATATACACTCACTGTTTTAGATTGAAATAAAACAAACAAAACTTTGAATTACACAGCATTTGTGTCACATTTGGAATCATCCAAATAAAAAATAAAACCATTTTTCTGCTCACAAATGATTTTCCCTTTTATTTTAAAGTTTTTTTTTCATATACAACATTGTATTTACATGGTCTAGTAATATTTACACAAAATGAACAAGTGGCACTGTGTCATTAGGAGTTCTCTTCTTTGTTCTTTACAGGTGTCTCATTTTCAAAGAAAAACGATAAATTAAGAATAAAAGTACTTATTTTAACAATGCTTTACGTCTCTTAGATCTGCTTTTTATGTTCAGTAGCACTACCTGCCCACCCAGCCTCTCTACAAAGTGCTGTCCCCTTCTCCTAACCAATTAAAACTGCTATTAGTTTTTTACAAAAATACAACAAACTGAAAACCTCCCCACATCTCGTCTCCTCTCGACTTCTATCAATCCGTACCTTAAACCCCCACTTAAATGATCAAATTCCCAACAAATTATGGAGATTTTCAGTTTTTGTTCGCTTTCTCTTCAAGCTGATTTGCAGCTTTAAGCTCTCTCACACACACACGCACGCACATCAACAAAAACAGTTAAAACCAGTTCTTCAGCAAGCCATTGATTAGCTGGTTTAAAACTGAGCTGTGCTTCTGGACCCAGCATACTCTGCTCAGATGTGTCGTTTTGCTTTGAGGCCATGCACAGAGAGTGGGATCTGTGTACAATGAACCGAAAACAGAGGCATCTGGGTGGAAAGAATGGGGAGAATGGATGCTGTGTGGGCTACGCAGAGAGGACTGAAGGATGCTGGGCTGAATTTGGGAGGGTGACACACTAGACGGAAAGCTTAAGCAATAAATAAAAAGTGGAAGAGGATGGCAGCTCTTTGTTCATCCTTAAAATTATGATTCAGCTCTCTAAAAAAGGAGGATCCAAACACTGCAAATATTTTCTCAAGCAAGACTCGGGTGGATTCAGAAGCATTTTCCAATTTTGTGCAAAGAGGAGGTGGAGCACCTGTAAAAATATTCAAAAGTTATGAATGTTTTAAGTTTTAATTTTTTTGGTTACTACCAAGCAACTCAATTTAATTGATATTTTTTAAAAATAAGCCAATACAAAGTTGTGTATAATTGACAAGAAGGAGACAAATGATGCATGGTTATCAGAGTGATAGAAGATCAGAAAATAATAGAAAGTTTGGAAACAAGTGGAAGAAGGTGAGCCAGTTTAAGCTGAATATTTTAACTTACATGTGAAAAAAATCTTAATACTGTAAATATAGTAAACTTGGGTGGTGGAAGCGTTGTGTTGTGGACATGCTTTTCTTAAACTGAGACAAGGAAGTTGGTTGTGTCTGATTGGAAAATAGATGGAGCTGTTTAAATCCTGTTCAAAAATAGCCTTGTCAAAGTCTAGACCCAATTACAATTGAGAAAATTGTTTTCTTCTAGGTCTAAGGTCTAAAAATTAATCTTCACAGTTCCTCCAATCCCTTTTTGAGCTTCAGTTGATCTGAAAAGAAAAATTTACTCTCCATGTTTGCACAGCTGGTAAAAAAAATACCCTAAAATACCAGTAGCAGTAACTGAAGGGAGAGTGAGTTATAATATTTACTAAGATGCATAGAAATTAACACCACAGTTACCTTTTTGAATAAATGAAACCCATGTATCCTTTTACTTCAACTTTAAACCTGTGCATTTATAATCCAAAAATCAGACTGACATTTGTGATTTTAAAAGGGGAAAATAATGGAAATAATTTATATTTTGAAAGTCCTCTGAGGGAAGGAAAGAGATCGACAAAAATGAGACTTCACACGCACGCACGCACGCACACACACACACACACACACGCGCAAACACACACCCCAAAGCAACACAGAGCTACAGGGGTTTCCAGAAAAATCCATGAGTTAATTAGATCAAAAAGTAACTTAAAAAAACTCTCAAAAAAATTTGGCGAGGTAAAAATCAATCATTCCTCTTTTTCATCACTCAAACATAATTGATGTAAAACACTCTGGAGAAGATCAGATGCAAAAATGATTATGTGTAATGTTTGTGCTGCCTCTGAACTCTTTCCCGTCAACTAAGCTCCTGTTTGCCACAACCCAGTAGTTTCACTCACCTCCTTTCTATTTTTAAAGAGATCAGCTCACTGTAACTACTTCTGTTGATGCACCTCAAAAACAAACAAATACTGATTGCATACAACTTGTAGCAGCTTTTCAACCACCTCTGAAACAAAAAAAAAAGAAAAATGAATGAAATACCTGGAAATATCTGTGTTGCAAAACTCATTTTGATCAGACAGAAGGTTTCCTTCTGGAATGAAGCAGGGCTTTCCTGTTGGTGTCTGGCTCAAGGACACTTCAGCAGGAACACTGACAGGATAAAAAACGAGAAGTGATCCCAGTTGTTGAGTTCAGAATATAGCTCAGGTAAGTATTTCTCCTTCTGCCTGAATACTGCTGTGAATATTTGCAAAAATTAAATAAAGATCTCCACTAAACAAAGGCCCTGAGGACTGCAAACTATGAATGTGTGTGCGTCCAAGCTTAAAAACACAGAGCATGAGAAAGTACCCAACCTGCCACAGCATTGAGTAAGAGGCGAAAAAGTGCTTTCAGCCATCCACCTGTGAGTCTATGCTGTCAAAAATGTAATCAAGAAAAGCGGAGGAAGATTTCAAACCAATACAATAAATTAAATCACTGCGTTTTTCCCCCTTGAAAAGCCCCAAAACTAAAAAAACAAGAAAGAGCCCCAAAACTAAAAAACTCAAAACAGAGCAGGAAGCGTAACACTATTTTACTAGCTAAGATTTAATCAGGAAAGCATGAAGCTCTAGACTCGTACAAACAAACAGAACATACAGCTATTTTTTTGTTCAGTGGACAGGGTTTGACACAAACTAAAACACAATAAATACTCTGTCTGAGGAACAAAAGATAAGATTTCTTTTTTTATCAGCTAAAAGGACTTTAAAAAAGGCAGGTCCGTCTGGCAGACTCGCTTAGAAGGGGACAGGATAACCCCTTTGGGTTAAAAAAGAAGAGAAAAAAACAAACAAAAATGAAGGTCGGGGGAGCTTTTCATCCATGGGGAAGCCCCTCCCCTTCTGACTTATGGCACTACAGCGATTTTCCAATCCAAACTTTATTTTTTCGTACTTTTTTATTCTTTGTACACTTGTCTTCTAACCCTGATCATAAAACACCCCGTCACTGTACCTATTCAACACAGCTGGAATTCTGTTATTTTGTTGTTTCAGTTCAGCGTTTTCATGTTTGTCCTTTTTTTTCCGTTTTTAATCAGCATAAAGTGCAACAGTGCTTCTGTTTTCTCCTCCTCCTGGCGACTTCCACGCTGAGGTTAGGGATCAGCAGGAATGGGATCCGGATCTGGGTTCGCGCTGGTCTCGCTCGTCACGCTGGTGCAGCTCGCGACGCTTGGCTCCTCCTCCGTCACTTCCCCCACGTCCAACACCTCCACTTCCTCGTCGTCGTCCTCGTCGTCCTCGTCCAGGCCTCCCTCCAGAAGCTCCACCACAGCCGCCTCTGCTTCCTCTTCCACTTTCTCCGGCTCTCCTCCGTCCTCTTTCTTCACTTCCTTCTTCGTTTCCTCCTGAACCTTTTCCTCCCTCGGCTTCTCCTTCAGCTGGTAGATGGCTGCTGCTTGGGGCTTGAACAGACCTTCATCGTACACTTTCAAGATGGCCTCGCACACAAAGCGGTACTGGCTCTGAGCAGAAAACAGCACAAAGACAGAAGAGAACATTAAAAGCACTGATCTGTTTCCAAGGGTTATGCTTCCCATCATTTAGGTTCATTTTTTAATATAAAATACTACATTACACTGTGAATTTATGGCATATATTTTCACAATGGTAAAGATCTAAATATAGAACCTGCAAAATCCAGAAACTGGGATGGAGAGATGGACATAAAAAAAGAAAGAATTATATATAAAAGGAAAGAGGAAGGAGACACGACACAAAAGGGAGCAAGTAAGGAAGGACCCAAGAAAGAAAACAAAAAAGACACAAAAAGGAAAAAAGAGAGGAAGGATTCAAGTAAAGGGAGGAAGGTTACAAAGAAGGAAGAAAGGAAAGAAAAAGGAAGGATTCATAGAAGGCAAGATCTAAAGAACTGAAACAAGGAAGGAAATAAGGAAGAGTGTAAGAAAGGTAAAAAGGAAGAACATGAGGATAGAAAACAGGTACAACAAAGAGGGAAAGAAACACAAGAGCCAAGGAAGAACAAAAAAAGACAAGGAGACAAAAAGAAGAAGACAATAAAAGAAGAGAGGTAGGACCCAAGGAAAGGGAGGAAGGTCACAAAGAAGAAAGGCAAGGAAAAAATAAGGAAGGGCACAAAATAATTAAAAATGAAGAACACAAGGATGAAAGAGAGGTAAAACAGAAAAAAAGAAGGAAAAGGGAGGAAAGAAGGGGAAGAACAAAGGAAACACAGAAAGATGCACTCAGGAGGAAGCAGCTGCGCGATCACTAAGGCCAGTCTACTTACTGGTGTTTGTATCATCATGGCCCTCTGATCTCTCATTGTTCTGACAATATCCAGAGGATACACAGGCTGGCCGCACTCCATCAGACACAATGACGTCTCCATGGTGATCAGAACCCCTGTTCGACCAATCCCAGCGCTGGAAAAAAAAAAGGTGAAACAGAAGAATGGGAAGAAATGAAATTCTCTTTAACCTCTCAGGTGGTTAAATATCAGGTTATGATCTTTATATTAAAATGACTTTTTTAATGTTCATTTTTACAAAACTGTGCTTTGAGTGACAGTTGATTTGTTGTGATAAAAAAAGTCTTGATTTCACACTAACTGACTAACAAACCCTCTAGCGTTTTTGACAGTATTTTTTTTAGTACAGAATATTTATCCGCTGAGATCATGAGGCTGTGTGAGCTTTCCGATCATGCAGCTGGGATTGTGGAATCAAAGGAATGTGGTTCATGACTTGCTTCCTTAATCAGTGGGGGATTTCCCACTGTGCCTGACATCTGGTGTAAAGTGTTTAAGCTACTGTAATTGTTTTTTGGTTGACATGGCTTATCTTGTTCCAACATCATCACTTTGTTAACTTAAAATATTTTAGAGAAAATTGTTCCAAAATAATTTGAAGTTCATTAAAAAACAAAGTTGCAGTCCTGGCTTTTTGCCGACATGTTATAAGAACCCTTCCAAAATGCCATAATTGGTCAATATTTTTTTCTTAAACTAATACTTAATATGCTCTTCTATAAGAGTGACCACTTGCTGGTATATCCTGCCATTCCTTTCCATGTGTTTTTAGGATTGCGCATTCTCCTTAGGATAAATTAGCAAGTCTATCTCTGGAATGATAAAAAGATTGGCAGCTGTCCTAAAGGTTTTTCATTTCAGAGATTGCCTACCTGCAGTGGACCACCATGGGCTGGTCCTGTCCGGCCCGTTTGCTTCGTACCAGAGCCACAAAGTCCAGGAAATCGGTAGAGTCGTCAGGAACGCCATGGTCCGGCCAAGCCAGGTACTGGAGCTGAGTGAGCTCTCTCTGCTGTTCACTCTGGGAGAAAAATTAATAAATAAAAAATCACCACATAAAATCACTAGAGAAATGAATAAGACTATGTTTTTCAGGATATGTTCTATTGAGATGTGAGTAGATACGGCAGATACAGTCTAAAGTTCAGAATTGCAACATCAAAGTACAGAACCATTAAAACGCCCATGTGTGGTAATAAAGCCAACTTTTCATTTACATGTTCCCTATTTTGTAAACAAAAAATTATTCATCCCACTCCTCGTTCCTCCAGTTAGTTCATCCTTTCTCTCTCTCTCTCTTCCTGCAGCGTGACCGACTGTGGTGGTTGCGTTGTCATGGCAACCAGTTCCCACAGCATGAGACTGGCGCTCGGCGATGGGATCCAGAAAAAGAACAGCCCACACTGGTCACTATGGCAACACACCTCTTCGGGGTTCTCAGCAGGCTGAATGCACCTCGGTTCTAAGTCCGTTTGGTTCAATAAATGTATGTGTGTGTGTGTGTGTGTGTGTGTGTGTGTGTGTGCGTGTGTTGTGTTACCTGTGTGTGAGTCAGAGTCATCTCCCGCACCAGGAAGGCGGAGTTGCCTTCTTCGTTGTGGCACGTGACTTTAAAGTCTCCGTAGGTGGCGCTGCTGTCTGGGTTGGGCCAGTACTGGTGACACTTCACCTGTAAACACAGACGGAAGGTTCCAGTCAGATCTGTGTGCCGAACAGATCACAGATCTGCGTTTATTCCAAGAGCTTGCAGGTGTCAACACTGCTGCTGGAGCGTTCATTGTTGTTACGCAACGCCGGTTTCACTCTTTCATGAGTTTGTTTCATGGAAAATGAATGAAGAGATGCAGCAAAGATAAAACTGCAGTCTCCGAATAAATATTTTGGAAAAGGGAGAAAATAAATGAGTCAGTCAATTCATAGCAATTCAAGATAGGCATGAGAAGGTTAAATAAATGGATGGATGGATGGATGGATGGATGGATGGATGGATGGATGGATGGATGGATGGATGGATGGATGGATGGATGGATGGATGGATGGATGGATGGATGGATGGATGGATGGATGGATGGATGGATGGATGGATGGACGGACGGACGGACGGACGGACGGACGGACGGACGGACGGACGGACGGACGGACGGATCCCATCTCGAAACATTTATCTTTTTTATACTCTAAACTCTCTGGTATTAACTCATTCACACAGAAATAAAGCCTGAAAGCTGAAATCAAATCTCCAGTAGAAGTGTCGTGGTGTTTTGGTATGTAGGTGTCACATACCCTGCCCCTCTCCACCTGAGTGGTTAGCATGACCACCATCGACGAGCTCTGCTCCCAGGTCATCCGCCAGAAGTCAGGGCAGGTGTTGGGCAGTGGGCCCTGGCACGCTATATAGCGGTTTATCAGGCTGGACGCAGGAATCTCCATCTGCACAGAGAAAAACATCATGCGGCAGAAAATGTCAGAAAGAATGTTAAAGTATCGCTTTATCCCAGGTGAGCTACAATAATAACTTGTGAAAGATACTTACATTGATGTAGTTTGCATTGATGTAGTCGTCTGTGCTTTTCAGTACGACCCGTGTGGCATCATCTGTTAGAGAATAAAAGGAGTGAGGCTTCACAGTTAGTAGGGCTGAAATTATTAATTATAATTACTCCATTATAGAAATAATACTCAACTAATTTAGTAATCCAGACTAAAAAAAAAACAAATTTTCTGAAAGAACAATGAACTCAGCAGTAACAATGAGCAGCAATTAAGGGAAAACTGTACAACAATGTATACATTTGAAATGTTTGTGTGTTGTATTTGTTACTGGCTCTAGCCTTTGAAAAGTAGATTTTAATCTCAATGGATTTTTATTCTGATAAAATAAAAGTTGAATAAAAATAAAAAACCAAGATGAAAAATCTTTATCTGTAAACTCATATGAAGCACCTTTTGTTAATAAACTATTAATTTGTTAATCCAAAAAATATTCATCAGATTATCCCTATAATGTACTGATGCCAAGTCGAGCAGAAAGCTTTTCATGTGTTGATGTTAAAAGTATTTTCTTGGCTGATGAAAAATCCATAGCTGCAAATGATCAAGTATTCACTAAAGTAATGCTGTTATTGGATTTTAAGCAATAAAATATTTATTTTCTTATTTAAAAAAGAAATGAAAATTTATTATTCATTCAAATTCTTTCATTTATTTCCAATATTTGTAAAAAAGGTGGATTTTTCATTCCATTAATATGATTAGTTGCAGCTCTGAAATTTAAGATGAAAACAAACAGAGAAAGGAGCGAGTGTGAGGGGAGGAAGTAAAAAAACACATACATGGGGAGATGTCTCTGTAGCGATTTTTGGAAACGTTCTGAGGTAATTTGGCACACAGCATAGTCATCCCCGGCCTCTTCCTGTACAGTTGCTGTGGGATCAAAGATGGAGATTATCAGCAGGATAAGCCTTTCCCTCGCCGATGCATGCGGCCAGTCTGACTGTGTGAACCTGCTCTCCTTACATCAAACTGAGCCAGAATGGCTCCACTACTCAGGCCTTCCTTCAGAACCATCATGGAGTCCCTCAAGGCATGTTGGTCGAGCTGGGTGGGATCCTGCAGGGACTTCTCTGGGATGTACTGAAATTCCGGCTCGGAGTCGACCTTCTCTTCCACTACGTCGTAGATGGCTGGAAGGTAGAGAAACAAGTCACACGACTGTTTTTGGACCTCAAGATGAGAAGAAGAAAAGCATTTTATCCTGAAATTTGTTAATACTCAAAGGTTTATATTTGTTGCATTAACAAAGTAGCAGATTTTTTCTCTATCAGGCTGTAATGAAGGTTTCCAAAAGATACTGTTTGAAAAATTCATACATTTTAGGTTTCAAGTTGAATGTCAGATGAACCTCACTTGCACACACCATTTTAAATCCTTTCCATTCAATTTTCTGTGTGATTAAAACAGATTGACTGATACCTGGGCATTGTGATGGCCACTGCAAAAATTAGACTTATTGTATGCTAACAATATGTATGATTTCTGAAAATGTTGCTTCCAATTCTACAGCATAAAACCTTTAACTTCTCTGTATTTTTTAGGAGTATTTGAATTCAAAAGCTTCGTTTCAACTGTAAAAAAGAATGTACCGTTCGGCCTGACCAGTAGGATGAGTTCTCCAGAGTGGCTTTCACAGCTGGCCTTGATGAACATCACCACCTGGTCATGGGTGTGGTCGGAGATGTCACGCCCATTTATTAGAACCACCTGGTCCCCTTCGTTGAGGCGAGGCACACAGAGGTCGGCCTGAAAAAGCAGAAATGGGTAAGGAAATGATCTTTCATCGTCCTGAAAGGTTTCTGCTCAGACGTTTCGGTCGTCTTACTGAGGTTCCCGGAGCCACCCTAGAAACAATGATGGGCATCTTCTGGTCAGCTCCACCCTGGAGATAAACACGTTAACAGTCCAATAATTTGCACACCAATTTTTTTAAATACTGCAGACTAATAAATGATCCAGCAAACCACAGAATTAAAGCTAACCTTGACATTGAAGCCGAAACGTCCGTGTTCATCGGGCCTCATCTTGATCAGGACCAGATTATCATGTGGGACGACTCCGTTCAGCTGAAAGCACCCATTAAAAACACAACAGTGTTAGACTTGTATCCACTCACAGACCTGCATTCGTTATAAATACTGAAGCTGTGAGGGAGATCAAAGACATGAATGTGTCTAGTTTGACCACCAGGGGGCAAAAAGTGACATAAAGCTGTATGACTGTTTTATAGCAGTAAACATTTTCATTTTTATTTTAGCATTAACACCTTTTGAGGCATATTCTATGAGGTATTATTGTCAGATCAAAGGTAATTTTAAGGTATAAAGAAGCTCTCTTTCTGCCATTGTCTTATACACAAAGCAGAAAATGTTTTGGAAGAAAATACATTTTAGCATTGCACAAAAACAATAAGTATTTCTTGAAATATATTAGTCATATTGTTACATAACAAGTATACAACAATAACTGCTCTGCTGATGGGGGAAGATTTTATGAATTAGTAAAACGTTGCTTCATTGTTTATGATGAAAAACCTTCCGATAAATTAATCTTTTAGACAAACCCAACCTTTAGTTTGAGCACATTTTCAAAGATTTCTTGAAAGTCAATGCAACTGACACAATATTTTTAATTTAACTTTTGTTTTTACAAATTTATTAAAGTGACAGTGATTACTAATTAATAATCTATAACAATCTTGGTTTTTGTTTTCTGAATATGACACAGAAACCCATTTCTCTGAGCAACTCTTCAAAAAACAAAGAAAGGAAAATAAAGTCAGATCTGTACTGATTTGTTTTAAGTCGTAAAAAGCCTTCAAGAAGTAGGTACTTCACTAAAGTTGCCCATGTCTACAGTCAGAGAAAGTAAAGATAAGAACAACTGGAACTGTCACAAACCAGGCAAAAACAACTACTGATATTTATCTTGCCTAAAAGGACAGAAAGTAGGGTGGTGTGGGAGGTCGAGCAACAAAACAATCTGTTATTGTGATACGGGAAAATAAAAACCTGCCCCACATGTTCACAAAAGTAAACAAGAGTGAATTTTCTTCAAGAAAAAAACCAGCTGGTTCTGGTGGGAGGCAAATGATGAACAAGTGGGAAAGCACTTCTTCTCCACTTTGAACTACGTTGTAGAATCTGTGATGCTGTGGGCCTGTTTCTTTTCTACAGGCCTTTGACAGCACATGCCACCATAAACTCTGATGAACCAGGAGATTTTAAATAGAAAAATGTTGTTTTTTGCTACAGAGATGAAAAAGAATCATGACTCGATCTCTTGGTGGAATAATGTTCCAACACATACTGCCAAAACAATAAATAAATGGTTCGTCAGACTAGAAATCAAGCTTGTTTAAGGTAACAAAGGCAGCAATGCTTTTTTTAAAGCTCAAATTAATATTTTGTTTTGGTCTTTTTATATGTCTATAAGAGGTTTTGATTCTGTTATAACAGTTACATTTACTTTTAATACTTTTTTTTCATGCGTCAACTAACAACCGTGTGATCAATATGCAGACAAACAATGTTCTGTGAGGCATCAAGAGTGCTTCCATCGGGCTCACTGACCGTGGTTTTGTCGGCGTTCACAGGAACGTCGTACATCTCGTTGAGGTGGTTGTCCAGGAGGCTCTGCTGCGAATGGGCCTGGATGATCTGGCTCAGTGTTTTCCTGCTCAGCTGCTTCGGGGGCAGCGCTGGAGGTTGGCCATCAACCCCATCGGGAGACCTGAAGAAGAAGAAGAAAAAGACAGAAAATGTTCATACTGCAGTAGAACACGGGTCCTTCCACAGTGGCTCTTAATAACCAGCAAAAAATGAAGAAGAACCAGTTGACGTTTTTACATTTAGAAATAAACACAGGATTTCAACAGTTATCCAGAAGTCAATATTTGATTTGAATTTCCAAAAAGAATTACACTAAAGTCACAAAGTTTCATTTTTTACAGAATTTTCCATCCCACAAAAAAAAAAAAAAAAATCCATCGTCTTTTTGCTCCATTTGATGTTTACCTTTATTTCAAATCCTAAAAATGTAAGTAAAACAATCAAGTTTCCCATAGCAGATATTTGTCTGAGATTATAAGTTGTTTTCAAAACGTCATGCAAGATTTGGAGCTCTAAACAAGTTTTATTTGGCTGACCGGTAAGGAAAAAACACTCTTTATGTTGTAAAAGTTGCAGACCCTAGCAATGAAAAAAGTAGAGGAAAAACTGAAGCATTTACAAGACATATTCTGATGTTTCTTTTGCATGATATGGTAGAGCCTTTCTTTACAATACAAATTTATTTCCAAACATACTGTAAATGTGTTTAAGAGGACAGGAAAAAAAAATATAAATGAGGATGAGGAAAAAATAGACAGAAAAGGGGTAATAACTGTTTGTCCCAGTGCATTAACCTCAATAAAAAGGGAAGGAAAACAAGCATCCCTCACGCTCCATCTCCATCAAGCAGACAGTAAAAGACCGTTAGTGCGCAGGGAGAAACAACATGGTCAGTCAGTTAAAGCTTTCAGCAGCGTCAAGGCTCGCTCCTTTGTGGGTTAAAATGCCCGTCGTTTCACTCTGTGTGCGTTTCTGTGTGAGGGGAAAAAGGCTATGAACCGGCATTCCTTGGGGGAAGGGAGCATCAGTCAAAAAGCATCGCATTTGTTTTGGCTGCTGCAACTGGTGCCACTTTGTGTCTTAAACAGACGCACACAGGCTGACATTTACTACGGGTCAAAACCAGGTCAGGCTGAGACGGTGCACAGCAGGATGGAGCCGAGATGGCACGTCCACCTCCTTTACTGTGATCGCACAGACACGAGGCAGACGCACGTAATGGATCTGCAAACATCTGCAACCCTTACGTAGAACTAGTCATTTACTTTTCACACTTAGTGATTCAGATTCAATTCAATTCCCAAAGGGAAATTAAATGTCGTAACTCAAATCATCCAAGTTTGCATAATAAATGACACACTGCATTCATTAAAATGTAATTTTCATTACTGGTTTTCTTAATTGTTGACTGTATGAAAAGCACTTCGAAATGCTTGCTGATGAAATGTGCTGTACAAATAAACTTGACTGATTGATTGAATTATGTTCAAAGAATCGATATTGATGATGATGCTGTTAGCAGGAAGGATTTCTGGTAGAGCCGTTCTGCAGGTTTCACCAACTCAAATTTAAGACTTACAGACTTTTTAAGCTCTGTGTTACAATAGAAATGTACAAAAGATGACAAACTGTAACTAGTTCTTCCATAACAAAATTTAAGACATGTGATTAAGGCCAAAATATTTTTTTCAGTAAGTTTAAGACATTTTACAACCTTAAGCACCAATGCATTCTTAAATTCTGTGTTGTTTAAATATGTTAGTTTTCTAGGTTTTACTGCCTACTTCATGTCGACATACAGGTTCTGTTGTAGACATTTATTGATTCTACAAATCTGGAATCATTTGTATCATTGATTAATATTAAAAATGTGAGAATACGCAAAAAAAGAAAAAAATCGTATCTGTTTAGAGGATTGTTAAGCAGATTGAGTTAAAACTAATCATACACCAGATTAAGAAACTGAGCATTAAAGCTTTAAAAAAAAAAAAAAAACACAATTCCAGCTGTATCAGCAAAATAACTCAACAATCATACCTAAAGCATGATTCAACTAAAACACAGTATTGTATTTAGATTCCTGCATTACTGAGTGAATCACAGAGTGAGTAACTGCTTCTCCTGCAGAGGAAATGTAGACTCTCAGTAGAGAAAATCAGGGAAAAACGTTGGGAAGATCTGGATTATAGGCTTGAGTAAAGTGGTGAACCAGGAAATCAGTCAGGATGGCAAATCTGCAGTTGCATTTTTAGTCTTTTCCATCAGGAACATAAATTGTCAGAGAGGAAAAAATGCAGCATTATAATCTGCAGCAATCAGATAGTTATTACGAAGGAAGTGGATTGGGACCAAATCTTTTCCACAGACGCTATAATAGAGCTGGTGAAAGATAGACATTAGAGCCACCGAAGCTTTAAAATATAACTAAACCTTAAACTCCTGGGAGGTTTGCAGAAATATCCGATATTAGAAAGAGCCAAAGTGGATATGAACGGATTGAAAAAGCATCATTTGTCACTGTTACGGTTACCATGCCAACAAGAGAAAACGCCTAACGCAGACTGCTTATGTGGAGTTCAATCCACTCTAAATTTACCACCAACAGTGTGATATGATGCGCTGCATGAACACCAGCAAGAGAATAATTAAAGGCTATGCGCTAAAGATTATCTTTAGTGCAGAAAATATGGATTACAAGATCATAAAACCTGAGGAGTAGCGCAGTTGGTAGCATTGTTGCCTTTCAGCAAGAAAGTTCTGGGTTCGATTCCCGGCCCGAGGTGTTTCTGCATGGAGTTTGCATGTTCTCCCTGTGCATGCGTGGGTTCTCTCCGGGTACTCCGGCTTCCTCTCACAGTCCAAAAACATGACTGTCAGGTTAATTGGTCTCTCTAAATTCTCCCTAGGTCTGAGTGTGTGTGTGTGCATGGTTGTTTGTCTCTGTTTTTTGCCTTGCAACAGACTGGCGACCTGTCCAGGGTGTACCACGCCTCTCGCCTGAAACGTTCACTGGAGTCAGGCACCAGCACCTCCTCCCCACCTCACTAGGGACAAAGGTCTACAGAAAATGAATGGATGGATGAAAAAACTGCTGTGTGATGCAATGCCAACCAAGGTTATTTGACCCCTGCTAAAGATGGGCAAATAAGTCTTTAAATAAATATTTCGTTAGTGCAATTAACATAATTTAACACATTCCTTTCAAAAATATTTAACAAGATTGGAAAATCAGGGAGATATATCTTTATGCAGAGAGCGATATCTCTGACACATGATAACTATTTTAAACATCTAAGTCTGAGGACTAAAATGACCATAGAACTAGCTCGATTTTGTGTCTAATCATTTAATTACTACTCTGGTCGTTTAGACAACTTATTTGCAGTTCTCTGGAAGACAGAAACAGTTTGGTTGTTCCCAAAGTGAAGAATCTGACCGATTTTCAAGCACTCACAGCATACATATGTAAGTATTAATAAACACATTTAGGAAAAATCAAATAAGGCTAAAGAATACATATGTACATGTTTTTGCAGCTAAATAGTTTTTTTTTTTAGAGGAAGACAGGAAAAAAAGAAGGTGCAAATATGTTTTTTGTTTTGTTTCTTTCACAGCAGAGGAGCTGAGTGGCTGTTCATCGATCTGATGGAAGAACATGTCTCTGTAGTGGCTGGTTTTTGCAAATGACCCTGACCTGATGGTAGCCATTTGTGTCCAGCATGTGTGGGGTCTGCAGAGGTGTCAACTGCCATGTTCCTGACTCTAGATCTGTACAAGTCCATGATATCATTCACCATTACAGGTTTTCCAGGACCTTGGGAATAAAAATAGAGCCACACCATCACAGATTCCCCACCCTGCTCAGCAGTGGGCCTGAGTTGCTTTTCCGCTTTACTATTTTCACTTTGTTTTGCAACTGATCCCCCTGGAGCGTTCGTAGCTAAGAAGCGCAATCTTTGACAGTTTTTACAACACATCTGTGCTTCAAACAGACCGGAGTTTGCTTCTTCAAATTGTCTCCTTCAAAAAAACTTTATAGGACACTATGATCAACTTGTGAAAGGAAAGTATTAAGAAAATTATGTTTCTCATCAGTTTATTTTTTCCTAACCAGTAGAAGACCAATAATTGTGGCTCTGACACTTTGATTCCACTTCACCACTCTGCAAACTGCTGCAGCTCTTTAATTCTTTACTCTCCCCGTCAGACTTTAAAAACAGCAATTTGGGACCTTAAAGAACTTTACCAGATATTTTATAGAGCGTGAGCAGTCTGAGGATGAACCCAGATCTACTTAAGTTCTGTTGTTCAATCTCCTCCACCCTGCTCTGCTGCTATAAACACATTTTACGGGCTGTTTTTCAAAAGGCTCATCTTTCCAGCGGGGCAAGCTAAGTGACACTGGGAGAGGGTGTGAACTGCTGGGAGAAGCCACAGACACCGAAAGACGTTTAAAGGGACAAAAATAAACCCGTCAGCGCAGCAGAACAGGCAGACTAGCGCTGATGAGGAAAATGTAACTGCTAAATTAAAGGCTGGCTGTTCTGAGGAGATGTTTTATTTATGAAGCAGTGAAATTATGATCTAACTAATGCTCTGCCAAGTCAAAGCTGATGTTTTCCCCGAGGAGAAAGACGTTGTTTTGAAAAGAAGAAGAAAGGAAGATGGAAGGAATGGAAATATTCAAATGAGAATGATGATTAGCAAAAAAAGTTCGACTGACGGTGTTGAGTCCAGGCTGATGCTGTTGGCCTGTGTGGACGACGCCGACTTGTGATTGGAGGAGAATACAGGTAAGCTGGGCGAAGCGTGGATCACATGATCAACCAGGTGGCCAACCGACGACGGGCGTAGCCGTGTGCCGTCTTGGACAAACAGCGAGTTCCTGGCAAAAACAAACAAAAGAGGTTTAATTTTAACATAAAGTCACTGTTGGTGCATCACAGAACCAGAAAAGTTTATATGTGCCATTTGTGAAAAAAGTGTTTCAATACACTCCATCTTAGCACAAAAACTTTTTAATGGGAAAACAAGAGTTGTTTTTCTAAACCAGTGAGTTTCAATTAAGCAAATTTATTTCTTGAATTCCAATTTGTGCAGGGATATGGTCAATGGAAACGCAGCTTAGAGAAGTAGGTTTTTGGTTTGGGTTCAACAGGTTCAATACTGTTATAGAGACAGTGCTTTGCAAAACTACTCACACATTTTGAACATTTCCACAAATATCTGTATATTCTGTCAGGGTTTATGTGCTAAACCAGAGATCTCCAACCTTCACAAAACAAAAAGCCATTTTTGCCTCATTCCAGGTAAATAAAACCAGTTCAAAGCCACTAATGTTACATAATCTTTCATGAAAAAACTTGTTAAAATTTCAAATGAACATATGCTATTATTATACTAAATATACTATTATTTCTGTGTTCAGGTTTGAAAAACATTCAGCATTTACAAAAAAGGATTAATAATTTTTTTTTCTATGGGTTGCTGATCTTTGTAGATAATTTTCACAAAAAAAGAGTTTTATGTTCAATGTTATTCTGTTGGAAATTTGATACAAAACTTATTCCATTCATCAAAAAAACGCACCCATTATATAGATATTTTTAAAAATTTTGTTGATTCTAAATACTAAAATAATAATGAAATATATTAAAATTAGTTGAATTTGACAAAACATGAAAAAATTCAAGGGGTAAACATCAGCAAATCACTGTATATCAAAACCTAATTCATTCCATCATCTAAAACATATGCAACAACCTGTAAGGTGGCTGAGGCATGTTGTTATGCATCATCCCTATAAAAGAAATCATGAAGGACTAAAATCTGTTACAACTCACTGGTTCGGTGTTCCAGGTGGTGAACGTGTGGGCAGGCTTTGGGTTTCCAGTCTCTCGTCTGATAGGCTGTTCCTGCTTACCGACTCCCAGTCGGTCCCGCTCACCAACTTCCTCGCCAGTGGCTTGCTGGGAGACCTGCTCAGAAAATGTTGATTTCCACTTAGCAAAGTAAAAACAAAAGTCTCAGTGCATTTCCGTCACATTTAAAGACAACTCAGCTTGCCTCCACTTTATTCACGACATCTACCAGCTAGCTTGCTTTATGTTTTCTGTACTGTGTGTCCTTGGTGTAGGCAGAATGTTGTAGCCTCCATTGAAAGAAATACAACAGAAAAAAGGCAGGCACCTCACAAAATGAAGAATGATGAAGATGTTTCAATGTAAGAATATCAGTTAGCACCTAGCTCTTACGGTTTCAGAATCAAAACCTTTTTTACTAATCTGTAGGAACTTTGACCTCCGATGTGGTCCACACTTTGACGTCATATTGTTATTCAAAGCACAGCAGTTCTTGTAGCTCACACATCCATTTCCTGAACTTTGGTCACACATACATGCATAATCTTGGTCTCACAGAAAGAAAGAAATGAAGGCCAGATCAAGGCTTACATGCAGAAATAAGAAAATGCAACTTAAACTGATGAAAATAATTCTGGATCAATTGTGAAAGAGGACAATATTTCAGAGTTTGTTGCATCTGACACCGAGTATATAACTATGCATCACTAAAAAGTAAATTTAATATAGCCATTCAAATCAAAACATGAAAGTCATATTTTATATAGTCACTGCAGATAGAGAGACACAGCTCATTCTTTATTTCTCCAAAAACCCAAACCCAGTTCTGTTTCTCCAAACATTACCAATAAAAAGGGATTTTTAAAACAGAAATGTTATTTTATGACCACATTATGGTGAAGACTGCTGACTTGACAGTCACTGGTACTTTAAAAAAAAATGTTTAAGCCACAAAAGCCTATTGCTAAAGAAGGAGCCTGTTCATGGCATGCTGCATCTAAGCTAAGATGCTTATGTAAAGGTGGCTGTAGCTAATTTATTTGGGAAATTGTATCATGAAACACTTCTGAGGAGTTTGACACAATAAGGAGTTCAATGTCCTCAAACTTCCCACAGATTTCAACACAACTGCATCTTTAAAAGCTATAAAAGTAGAACAAAGCCTCACAATTTCCAGGAACCGACGTACTGAAAGACTCAGTCTGTGCCTAAATGTGTTGATGTTGTTTGACCAGAGATGGAAAATACTAGGAAGCAATACAAGAGAGATGATTGGTGTATATTTAAAAAAAAATTCTGATGAATCCCAAACAACTATCTAAGGGAAAGATGTGCTGGTTAAAGTCTTAGCACAGTAAGGCACCAGGGAGTCAAATTGATGCCCTTTTGGCTGAAACACAAACACCGATCAATTGAGTCATGTTGATTATTGAGTGGATTGATGAGCCGTTAATAAATGCAGGCTATCAGAATTTGCCCACAAAGCAAAAGTGAGTATAGTGGAGTCAAGTTGAGTCGAAACGGAAGAGGAAATTAGGCTACTTCCATCTAACCACAAAGGACAGAAGGTTTTTACTACCTGGCAAAAACTCTGTCCTTGATCCCTTTCTCCTTTCCATACTGCACAGACTGCACTTCTGTTCGCCCACTAAAGAGAAAAACGAGGAAAACAACAGTTAATAACGTGATTTAAATACTTAATATGGGTATTGTTCACTTTTCCCACAGTGAAATTGAAGCACTTTTCAAGCAGTTTCAAGGTAAGTTATCAAACTTTTCCAGTACCATACTTTGGAGTTAAAAACAATAAAAAGAACTTATAAAAAGACAATTTATCGCTGTTCTCAATAACGTGGTTTTATTGTACAGCTAAAAAAAAAACAACATTTAACTGTTCAAAGAAAAAAGCAGATTTTTTCTTGGAAAAAGAAAAAAAAAAAGTATCCCAATTTTATTAAAGTTGTTTTCAACTGTTTAAAAATTTAATTAAAATAGATTAATAAGTCACTGAGCCATTAGGACTAATAAATATTCATTATATTGAAGTAATCCAAACAAATCATGTGAAGGCAAATGGGTTTACACATTATATACAAAGAAAATTACAAAAAAATAATCTCTAGAAACCTTTCACTGAAAATTTTCTGGCATTTAACAGAAAATATTTTTTGTAATTCTAAGTAACCTAAAAGTAGAAAAGTTTGATCTGGTTTAACTTCAGTCGGTGGGGGAAAATGAGTCTGTATCTTTTTATTTTGTGTAAAAAAAATATCTGAACTTCAAATGTTTTTCCAAATTTAGGCTTTTAATCAAGCGTTAGATTATATATCATTACAAAATGTGCACTTTTCTCACATTGCAAGCATTTCAAGGATTTCAGGTACCCAGTTCCTCTTGGGAACTGTTTAACAAGGTTTAAGAACTATAAAAAAAAGAGAATTTAGTTTTGCAAGTCCTATTTCCTCAGTTTTAAAATCTGTATTAAACCAAAATCACATCATAACTGCAAAACAGAAGTGATTCCAAAAATGATCTTTATAGGAAAGTGTGGAGATATCTTGAGGGCAAAAACACATTTGAGCCAAACATCAGACAAGGCTCGCTCACGTTGCATCACTGCTACTCAATAATACATCACAAGGCTCCCTTCATTTTTCACAGCCGCCTTTCATAGAAAAGGGAACTGAAAAAGGTTAGCTGTGAAATGAAACGGAGTTCGCATGGGGTGAATTTACTGTGGGGATAAAAGACACATTTCTAATGAGATCTATCTGAAGGGAGCAGAGGTATCAGTGCTAGTCTGTAAACTTTATCACAAGTTGAAATTTTTAAAGAAAATGGAGAACAATGCTTGGACCAAAGAGAAATGACAGGGGAAAAATTGCTCCTCTAGGAGAACATGTTGGGATGATCTTCTTACCAGTATCTAAACTTCGAGCCTAGGCTGAAGTAGTGAGCGAAGAAGTTTTTCTGTGGGGGGATGGGCCGCTCCAGCCTGAAAAAGGTGTGGTGCTCCACGCAGGCCTTCCACAAATTCTTACAGGCCCGGTAGTTGACCATGTTGAAGCCCAGCAGTGTCTCCCGAGTCTCTGCCTGCACACAGGAAGAAACAGAGCAGCTTATGGAAGGCTGAGGCAAATGAATGGATGGATGGATGGCCTAACAAAAGCCAGGGGGATGGGCGGAGTAGCGAATAGCCAAACGGATTGATGATGGATAGAAGAATTGACTGATAGCCAAGCAAATGGCTGGATGGATGCATGATGAATGAATGATGAATGCAAGACGGATGGATGATGGATGCAAGATGAACAGATGTAAGATGGATGGACGAATGGAAAGATGATGGATGCAAGATAGATGCATGCATAAACTAACAAATAATCAAATGGATGGCCAGATGGATGTATGATGAATGTAAGATGGATGGATGATGGACGCCTAATGAATGGACGACTAATTGGTTTGGATGGATGGATAGATAATGGGACAAAGTAAGAAATTCCAAATATTTTCCATCCTCCATTTTATTACCCAGAAAAAACTTAAAACGAATTCCACACATTTAAAACCGCATATTAACTTTGTTATGAAAACCATACCTCATAAATATCTCACAAAAGTTATCTAAACAGATTTTCTTTTGAAAGTTCACATGCTTCCAAGGCAACATCAGACTTTGGACAGACAGAGAAACCAGTGACAGGACAGTAAACATTACAACATTAGCAGTTAGCAGCACACCGTGTTTCTTTTTTTCCCCTAATCTTAACCTCTAATTTGTCCAACTCTCGATAATAGCCTGAAACGTAACAAGGGCAAAAGACTTTTAATCTTTCTCTTCAGATGTGCTAAGGCTTGTTTCTGTTGTACAACTCTGCTTTTATATCTTGTCCTTATATAGAAGCACAGATGCATAAAGCATTAAAAGCTTGTCACAGTGTCACAACACTTTTAAAATGAGAAACTGTTTTAAAAATATTTAGAAGCCACATAGTAAGTTATTTATGTTGCTACAATTAAGCTTTGTAAGTTTTCAGCCACCAAAATATTACTAAAATGCTCTTTTAACATAGAATTGGTTTAAAGAGCATGAAAAATTGTTGTACAGTGAGAAAAAGGCTGAAAGAAAACAAAGAGATTTAAATGTGAAACAAAGGATTTACTCAGGGGATTAATGCATGTTAGGACAAAGCCAGCAGGGGGTTAATCTGACGCCTGATTACACAAATGGATACAGATGCAGAACAGTTGAAATGCTGCACCTTTATAAAGGTAGGTTCACACAGCTGACCCAATCAAAAACAGTGTCTCAACTACAACTGCTTCATTACTGAGCAGTGGGTAGGAAAATATGGTCTAGAGGTGTGTATGTGTTTGTGTGAGGGTGTGAACATGTTTGTATGTGTACACCCACCGCTTCTCTTCTCAGCTGGATGAAAAACTGTTTGCACTTGAAGGAGATTTTCACTATTTTCAACCTAGAAGTTGGAAAAGGAAACAATACAAAGTCAGTTGTTGTCTTTTATCAGATAAATATCACATTTTTAAAACAAGATGGAGAAGTTTGTTCATTTGTGAGGTCAGACACTGATGTTGGACAAGAAGGCCTGGCTCGCTGTCTTCGTTCTAACTTATTCCAAACGTGCTCTATAAGGTAGGGAGCAGACCTACCAAGTTCTTTCACACCCTCATTCAGGTGATTGTGAACCTTACAGTGGTGCATAGTCATCCTGAACAACAGGAGATAAATCCCTAACCCACATGGTTGACAGTATGAAATTACCCCAAATGACTCAGTACGAGGAAAGACAAGAGTTTATTTTCTTAAAACTGTAATTCTCTCAGCACCAGACATTACACCATTCTTCTGGCAGCTCCCAAATTCTTCCACTGAGATGTAAGACAGAGAGGCATGATTTGTCACTCCAAAGAACATGTCTCGCTAGTTCTAGAGTTCAGTGGTGGAGTACTATTTATGGGAATATTACTCCCATAAATATTTCCATTATTTATGGAAATAATTACTTTCCGTTAATATGGAAAGTAATATAATGGAACAATACTGTTCTGGTAATCTCAAGAACAGTGAGCTATTCTCACTGTTCTTGAGATAATCTGAAAGCCACATGAAGCATGGAGAGTTGTGGGTACTGTTTTCCCTCAGCATCCACTGACTGCCCCAACAGAAGGAAGACCAAGGCAAGGGAAGAAAAACCTATATAGATACCATCTATGCAATTTTAATTAACAAGTTGATGAAATCCAATAAATAATTGAACTCTACCACTCTTATTGCCCTTATCTTCCTTTATGCACCATCAATTTTCCATACGCTGTTTCAGTTGGGTAATTCATGGGTGTAGTGAAGGTGGGATGGAAAATTGGTGGTGTGAAAAGGTCAGGCGATAAAGTGTTTGCTTCACAATGACGAGTACAAGAACGGCAATAAGGGGGTTGATGAGGGTGATACAGGAGTGGGGCTTAATCTATGGAGTATGATAAGAGTTGATTAGAGTGATAAGAGGGTTGAGTTATTATGATAAGGGGTTGGTCTCAATATCACAAGTAAAATAATGGGAATAAGGAGGCCAATAAGGGTGATATGGGGTCAGTTTGAATCTGTGCAGTATGATAAGGGTGATAAGGGTTTGGGGTTCAATCTGTGGAGCATGATAGGGGTATTTGGGGTTTAATATGGACTGTACAATAAGGACAATAAGTGCTGGATTTCAATAATTTATCTGGGTAATATCATCTTGTTAATGAAAAATTGACAGATGGTATATATATGTTAGGTTTCTGCAAGGCAAAGCGAGGTCGACAAAATAAAGTGAAATAAAGGCCTGATTTTAAAGCCCCGTGAAAAAATCCCAGACTTGACTAGTACTTTCTATGCTTATTTCATCAAGAGAATCCTGAAATTAATTTTATCACCCCGTCATAGTGTGTAAGAATCCCATGACTTCCTCTGCGATCTCTCCTCGTGTTCTCAGACCTCAGAGTGCCCACTTTGTAAATGACATGGAGAAAGATTTGAGGAAAACCTCATGGCACAATTTTCTCAGAGATTGTGGTCTTTCCCCAAAACCGAACACAGGAACAGCCGGTGAACAGAATAAAGTCTGGTTATTGTGAGACATAGTTGTAATATATGTCTTTTAAAGATAATGCTCAAACAAAAGTACATTTTAATAAATAGCTTCTTGCAATTTTATACATAAGTCACGTTTTATAACAAAGATGAGAACTATTGTGTCATGTTACACATCCATAATGTTCAAATGACCTCCTGCCTTTCTCTATAGGTGCAGGGCTAGAAGCTCATTAGAACAGAGGAGTCTTGAAGTGGTACAACGGCATGTATTTTCCAATCTCACGTAGGAGCAAGGGCATAAATTATGCTAAAATCAGAGGACCACACGCGAGGCAGCAGTAAGACGGCTGCTGATGAGCGGCAGAAGCAAAGTAACATAATCCCTTCCCAGAGTTCTGCTGCTGCTGCTTCTGCTGCTTCTGCTGCTGTGACTCATCGCTCTCTGCTAAATATATTTTACACACTCACTCGCGCGCACACTCTTGCATTGGCAACAACAGCACACACTTAAGCAGAGCGTGAGTCATGCCCCATCCAAATGTGGCTAATTTGTCAGGCTGTTGCAAACAGAAACGGGAAACAAGGCAAAAATCTAAATGTCTTTCTGCTGCCGTCTTGCTCCCTATTTTTACTCTCAACTTTCAAACAGAAAGGAAAGACACTGAAACATATAAAGAAGTAACAGGACATCAGCAGTGAGCTAATAAGAGGGTAAAGAAAGACAATGAGTTAAAGAAAGTCAGTCAGAGTAAAGCTCAGAGACAGTGACTGATTATGTTTCGCCGTTTCTGTCTTAAGGACACGGTGCTGAACAGCTGCTGAGGACGCCACTGTTGGTCTCTAAATTTAACTCATCTGGGGGGGGGGGGATAAACTCAGGAAGCCCCGGCTTTGATTTAAACCTTTTGCATTTAAATGTCGTCACTATGATAAAACAGAAATGCTGAAATTAGAACACAGGTGCGTCACAATTTACACCATCATTGAATCGCTGATTTATTTTGACAATTCAATTCAAAATGTGAAAGTTACAGTATTACAGACTAATGAACTTATTTCTGTTACGGTTATGGTTCAGTTCAGAAAAATGATTTTAAATATAGACTTCTTCTATTATGGACTACACTATTTTGGAGATGGCCTCTGACTTCAGTCAATGACGCCCTCTGCATAGAGGAGGAGTCACAAAAGGTCATTGCTAATGAAGCTGATGAATCCAACTATATTAATGGAAACACAGTTTCAAATTTAAGTCTTTTTAAGGCCTTTCAGAACATTTACGAAAGACATTTAAGACCGGTATTATGACAGAAATGTGCAAAAGCATGCTGCACGTTTTATACATTAGTAGTACCACCAAACTTTTTGGTGCAGACATATATATGGATTAGCAGCAGAAGTGAGCCAGTGGTGCAGACGAATGTCATCCAGCCAAATTTATAATTACCCATGATAGACGCAAAAATCTTGATCTTGCTAGCAAGGGTATAGTAGCTTTAAATGCCTGAAGTACAAATGCACAAATCCATGCAAAAGTAGCTATTGAGTGTGTACAGTACATACAGGCTGACAGTTTCATATCATAAATAATTTTTTATTTGTGTAAATCTCTGAGATACAGAATTTTGGACTTTAATAAACTATAATGATCAAATTTAACAAAATGAAATCCTTGAAACATAGCATTTTCTGTGTAACAAATTATTAAGATATGGCAGGTTCACCTTATCAACTGAATAAACTTCTCAATCATGTATCACAATTCATTCATAGACGCAGGAGTTTGCATAACCTTTCAGAGTGAATAATGTTTCTCTTTTATCCTCTGCACACAGTAACAACTATTCTCCTCAACATGCATCAGCAGATTTCCAAGTACTGATTCACCAAACAGAGAACAAGACACAACGAGTGATAAGAGGAACTAACAGCAGAAAAGAGGTCAGTGAGGGCAAACAGATTTGATGTAATGTTTCCAGGAAGCACAGTTTAACACCAAGACACTGCTATGAAAAAAAAAAAAAAAAAAGTTGGAGTGAACTGCATCATTCTGCAAAAGTTCAAGAGAGGCTTAGATATAAACATTCACTGTCAATAATCACCATGTGAGAGATTTTGAAATACTATGCCAGCCAGTTCTCTGTAAAACTCTTTCTGGACGCAGCTCAACTGAAGCTGGCAGCAGGCCGATTAGAGGCAGGTTTGTAACAAGGACATCCACAGTTTGAACTTCCACTTCAGTGGAAATGACAAAGAACATAAATATCAACAAAGAACACTTGTTTCAACAGTGAAAGAGCTTCTCAGCTGTGTTTCCTGTCCACACAAATCCACTCACTTCCATCTCATAGCTGCCAGGTTTTCTGCTGGCCAAAGAGGACACACGTTTTTAAGCACTTGGCTTTGGACAAACGGGATATTGGCCTCTGAGCAGTTGGAATTGAAATCTTTGATCATAAAACTTCTGAACAGTATCTCTGTAACATATGTTTGCTTTCAGGTACAGAAGCCAGTTGAAACAAAAAAGTTAAAACGGGGATTAGTAGTTCTTCCTGATTACACACCTACCAAAACATCTAGGATCAGTATAATTAGTCGCTTTGCTAAAAGGATACAAGTCATAAAGAAATTATCCTTTTTTTTGGTTTAGCTTTGCTCAGCTGACTCTTATTTAACCAGCATCAATTTCACTTTCCAAGAATATTATCTTAATTGGTAGTTAAAAGTAGCCATATACGATTTTTGAATAGTAGGAATATTATTTTGTTAGAATATCTACTATATCTTTTGTGTCTCCTAGGATTTATAAATATTTATGTCATATTCTTTAAAGACTGCCAACATTTCCAAATCCAACATGTTTCTTGACAGAGGGGGTAAATGATCGGCTCCTTCAAGATTTTGAAGGGACTTTAAGATAGTGTAATGTGACAGGCGGCTTTTGTTGAATCCATAATAGAACATGGTACACAGTGAAATAAACCAGGATTTTATGAGTCTAGTTCTGCGTTTAAGCCACCTGAATGAATGGACGGCAAACATACCTCTGTAGGAAAACGGGTTTACTTTCTAAGCTTCCATCTTTTGTGCTCCTCCTTACCTAACACCTAAGAAGCAGTAAAATTATCCAAGACCTAATTTTGTCTCACACTTAGCATTTAGGAACTGCAGATAAATTCATGAGAAAAATTCAGGCATCGAGATAATCGATTAGAGATGAGCAAGTTGAAAAATGTACAGTTTGTCATTGCACCAAAACCAGAGGTTATAAAGATAACCCAAGAATCAAATCACATGCAGAAGAGAAAAAAGCAATTAAGTTGTTTTTTCTAAAGAAACAGCAATAGTTTCCATACTTCGAATAGTTTATCTCTCAGTTACCACAAAGATACAAAAACTGCACCAAGAAACACCTTATTCTCCCTTTTTTGCTTATTTTCTTCTTCTCCTCTGAGCAAACTACAAACCTTTGTGGGGTTGCAGTGAAACACTGTGGTCCAACTGACCCAAATATAACATGAAAACATGTCATCTGGATTCAAACAGAAATGCATCTAAGTTTTGCACAACTACGTCTGATATGAATATACTTCACTGATGATTATAGAAATTAAACTGGGAGAAGGTTGTGACACTTAAGGCCACTTAATTTAGTGCATATTTCAGTATTGCTCGGCAGTTTTTCATTTTAAAATCTGATGCTTTCTAGATTCAAATTTCTAACTTCATTTTTGGTCATCTTTAACATCCAAACACAAATTTTACAGCAGATATTTCCAGTAGTCAGCTTTAATTATACACTGTCTGCATTAAAATAGTCACATCCACTAACTTCTGCAGACTTCAGGTGTTTCACTCAAACCCATTGCCACACGTTGTGCTTCCAGATTTCTGACAACACAATGAGAATGTGAAGAATGTAAAGACAAGCTTTGATAAGTCCAGAGTGGCGCGCACCGAGCCTTGACCTCGACCTCAACCAGGACCTTTGGAATGAAAGCCAGCAGGAAAAGCGACCCAGACCTTCTCATCTCTAAATGACCTCATGAAGACTCAACAGCATAAACAGGAAACATATTCATGCTCCAAAATCCTGTGAAAAGCTGTAATACTAGAGGAAAGATATGCATTTAGAGGGAAAGTTGTGGGGATTTGCACCCTGATAAGCTAATAAATATTAAACACATAATTACCAGTGCTTCATTTTTAAGTGACCTATTTTTGTTTAACGTCTTCAGGGTTTAATGTTTCATACAATGGAGTGCTACAGCCAGACAAAAATGTTTTTTTATTTCTTGGAGTTACGATACAGCAAGACACCAAATCACCAGAAAAAGATGTTAAAATACTAAGAAAAAGTTTTTGTTAGTGCAAAGCTTCAATAATTATCCAGATCTAATTTGACCAGTTTAGTCCTGATTCTTTCTTCCAAATTTACAAAGTTTGCGTATCTGTTTCAAAGTCCTGCAACTGATACTAATTTGATGCTGATGTGTTGAAAGATTTGTAAAACTCATACCAACAAATAACTTCACAAGATGCTCAACATTTCTCATTTAAAAATTTTATTTTTTCAGTTGGGGTTTTCATAAAACGACGACTTCAATCTACAAATATTACGACATTGATCTGGCAATATTATATCCTATAATTTTGTTTCATTACAACTTTTTTCTAGTATTAAGACTTTATACATGCATCAATACAATACAATTTTTTCTTGTATTACAACTTTATTCTTCTAATATGACTTTGCTCTCATTATAGTTTCATTTAGTTCTCTTAATTCTTTTTTCTTTTTCTTTTCTTTATTATGAAGTTTTATGATTTTTGTTCTTAGTCTGGCCATAATAATGCATCATAGTTTTCTATGTATTTGGAAGCTAAATAAATATGCTGGCCATGTGAAAACACAAATAAACTCATGTCAATGTCACTGTGGTATGCAACTTCAGAAGCTCATGTTCAGTTTGTTTCACTCACCATGGGAAATAGTTGATCCGTACCCTGTTCTTGTAAACCACAATGCCAGCGGACATCACCCCAATCAGAATCTCTGCGTTGCTCTGGTCCTAAACAGAAAAGATTTGCATGATGAATAGAGGGAATAATAAAACCAGAGCTGAACCAGAGAAAATAAATATATATATGTTTTTATGTCAAATCTCAATTTTCACCATCCATGTTCAAACACACGGGCCAGATTTTCCGAATCATTTTGGTAATGTGAAGATAGATGTAAATGCAGACATATTTATTTTAAAAAATTGGAAAACAAATGTATAATTTTCTTGTCATTTCACAATTACTCTGAGTCACTTAAATCCCAATAAACTAAATTGACGTTTGTGGAGGCAGCACGACAAAATGCAAAAAAGTTCAATGGTATTCATCGACTGAACCTACACATTTACCCAGAACAGAAAACACATAAAAAACAGACAAAAAGAAAGAAACACTATGGTTTCAACTCAAAGGTAATGAAAAGGTTTGTGGGCAACAAACAGAACAGATGAAACCATTCCTGATAGCTTTCAGAGCCCTCAGGGCTGGCGGGCCAAAAGTGCATCCCATTAGTTCACTTGCTTTCAGCTGAAGCTTAAAAACTACGACTAAAAACTGTATTTATAGAGGAAAATGTTGTATTTAGAATTTTTGGAAATCAGAAGAGATGGACTCAAAACAAAGAAAGCTGCATCAGATCTATAAAAAGGAAATCCCAGACAAAAGAAACGCTGATTTTTTGGTCTTACGGAAGATTATCAAGATGGGAGAAATTATATTAGCTAAATATTCTTGATACGGACTAAACTCTATATATAGTCATTTGATTCAATTTTTAAGATGGATGCTAAACATGTCTCTTGTGAGCACTTGATCATATTTTTATCTCAGCACTGTTCAGCTGAATCCATACTGTTTACCCAACAGCTTATCTCTTCATATTTCCCCCCCATCATGACATTATGGCTGATGGTACATTGCTCTAATTTCTGTCGTGTGGATTCACTCTATAGAATGAGCAGGAAATGACAAGATGAAAGCACCATTCATCCTTAGAGTGGGGGTTACATAACAAATCTTTAATCTTTTTTCTTTTTATCATTCTACATCTATCCAGCGGATGTGAAAAAAACGGCGGTTTCAGGATTCTGCTTTTAAGATGAGAAGGTATCAATGTAAACAATGAAACTAATGGTTTCGTTTCCAGTTGCAGAGCTTCTCGCCTCTGCAACTGGTGACAACGTTCAAGTTACACAAATCTTAAGTTGGCATAAGCATATAGAAACATACACAGGAAATAACAGACATGGAATTAAACCTTACTCACCCTTGCATAGTGCAGCTCCACCCCGTAGAGCTCCAGCGAGCGTGCTGTGTTCAGATAATTAAACTCCGACTGGGCAGGAGATAGACCGCTGAGAGAGGGAGGAGGGGACAGAGACAGATGGGGACGACAGCGTAGCGGTGAGTGCAAAGGGAGCGTCGATGACAGGGTGGCAGAAAGGGAGAAGGAGACAAAAGAAAAAGAAATCGTCAGCTCCAGATGAATGGAAGTAATTGCAAGAAAAGGGGTCAAGTTAAGGGCAGCGCAAAAGGTGTGTTGATGTGTGAATATGTGCATGTCGGAACAGACTGGACTAAGCTACTGCAGGTGTGGGTATTTCTAAAGAGATCAAAATGTGATGCACATGAAAGGGGAAAGTTATTTATGGCTGATCTGTTTATTATGTACATTTTAAAATTCCAGTCAAATTTCAAGAGCATGGATGGATGGACCAACATATTTTTGTATGGATTTGAAAACGCTTCTTTCCCACCACAGAGTCTATTCCCCCTGTCTCTCTCTGTTCACACATAATCCGGTCTGAGTGGCGGCCATCAACCCTGCAGCGAGCGGCTCGGTGTACCTGTGCTGCTGGTGATGTTTGGAGACCTCTTTGTGAAAGTCTTGTGGGGGGTTGGAGATGAAACAGAAGTCGGACAGGTAGCCGGAAGAATGCTCTGCTTCATTGTAGTCCCCCAACTCGGCTGCAGGAAGAGAGATGAGGAAAAAAGACCAATATGTGACTTTAATAAAACAAAACCAGAATGGCTGCTGATAAATGATCTTCATTTTATATGCTTGTTGGAAAATTACTGGTTAATTTTCTCTGGAAAAACATTGCCTAATTTTAAGACAACCACTATACCTCATCATGTTCCATCTTTTGTTTTTACTGGTAAGAAAACATAAATCATGATAGAAAAAACATGATTTATGTTTCCTTTTATATTATTTTCAACTGAAAAAAGTCTTTTATAAATTTATCAACTAATAAAAACCAAACAAATTGACTTGCTCGCACCTTATTTGTTGAAAAAAAATTTCTAATCTTCAACGTCTGCTTAAAGTGAAGTAATTTCATCCAGAGAACAGTACAAAAACTGTCGCAATGGCAATTTTAAAATTTTAACATCAGCACCAAACCACAGCTGAACTTTGTTACATCTGTGAATCTTTCTGTAATCCACTCAGTGGTGTCATCAGTTTACACAGAAGCAATGCACAGATAAAGAAGAAGTCCTTTCATAACTTCACCCCACATTTTCTGAGAATACGGCCTGCTTTATCAAAAAAGGAACTGCATATGTCATTAAAACCACAATGCAAGTGTGATGGCATCAAACGATTGAAATCTTACACACGATCAGACGCTTTTGTCCTTTCATGTGAATCTTATCTGGGGTGCAACAGGGGTGTTCAAAACGTGGCCTCTGGGCCATTTGTAGTCCTTGAACAGATTTTGTTTGGCCCCTGACTGCAAGTCAAAACTAGTAAAATTTTCGCCAAGAAAATAGGAAACAATTCAAAAATTTGGAAATCGTCTGTTTTTGTTTTAAAATGGCAACAGTCTTGAATCTTTTTTGTGTTAGATCTTTTAATAATATGCACATTTCATTAAAAATGTGTTCATTGTTTAATGGGTTAAACTAAAAAGAACAAAAAAATTCACAAACTAATTTTTAAATTGATTCATTTTGTCGCATTTAAACTCATTTAAACAAACCAGTTTTTACCCATTTTGGACTGTGGTAATCTAAGACACATGTAACAAAAAGTTATTAGGAGCCATTTCTAAACAACTGGAAATTCCCCAATGGTTCGTCGAAACAATTAGACATTTCATTACTTTGTGAATTTTAGCAGTTAAAATTACACAGTTTTCTGTTTAATTTTAACTGCTAAAGCCAATTAAAGTTCCTAAGTACCACAAATGTGGTCTAATGCATTGTCTTTCCTCTCAACAAAACCATGGGAACGCACTATGTGCGTATAATGTATTTTACAACATGACATCCATCGACAGAAGAATTTAGACCTGCCTTTGTTGTTGTGGGACTTTCTTTTATAAAACCGTTTTATTAAAGAAACACAATTTAACTGTCTCAGACAAAGAGAAGGAAACCCGATGTCTTCAACTCGAAGGTAATGAAAAGGTTTGCGGGCAACAAACGGAACGAATTAAAAGACTCCTGATAGCTTTCAGAACCCTCAGGGTTTACTAGCCAAAAGTGGATCCCATTAGCCCACTTGCTTTCAGCTGGAGCTTAAAAACATCAATTCGCTCAAGTAGTCCCTTGACTGACCTGCAGGCCGGTAGCCTAAGCATATTGACCAACAAATCAATGGCAGCTCAGACGCTCATTGATGCGTACACACCACCAGGGCTCTGCACAGTTCAGCGTCAACATGAAAACACCTAACAGGTGAGGAGAAGAACACTGTGGTCGTGATGGCATCTGACAAAGACTGATTTAAAATGTGAGTTTTTTTATTAAAGTTATAGTTTTTTTTTGTTGTTGTTTAAGCTGTAAAGTTGTTTTGTTTTTGTTTTGTTTTTTTTATGAAAGGGGCTGGTGAAGGTTTAAGGCTACTTGCAATGATGGGAAAAAGCTAAAAGAAAAAAGAAGAAAGAATTAAGATAACTGAGGATTGTTTTGTAACCAGAATCAGTTATTGTCCAGTATCTGCTGAATACTCTCAGTTTGTTTTAATGTTTTGTTTGTTTTTTTGGTAAATATGAGCAGATGTGAGTGGGAATAGGGATATTATAGGAGTTTTTTGCATGCTGTTGGACTGTATAACTGATGCTGTTTAAATTATGAATTATATTTATTGAATAGTGTCCAGCTGTTTTATGTATTCGCTTTTTTTATAAAAAAAAATGACAAGCTGAGTCAGCTGGAAATTAGCTCCAGAGATACAACCTGACACGATGCAGCTTACCTCTGAGGTTAATGTCTACGGTACATTGTCTCTATGGCAGATAAATAAATCATAAAATTTAAAAGCAAACAGCCAATCAACAGCATTTCTGCGGTTTATTCCAGTTGAGAGGGGGAGACTACAAACTACAGTAAAGTTGTTCTTTATTCATTCAATTTTCAAACTTATGTCTACAAATATTAATTTTAAAACTTCACTTTTTCAGACTCAGATTTCCATGGCTCAGTCACTATTTTACACATTTTTGAAATGTAAATACAAAAGTTTACAATAAAGACATTGCACATGTTTCTACTGTGGCCCGATTTTCTATATGAAATTACCAAAAAAAACAAAATGAATGATGTATGAAAATCAACTAAAGTCAATAACGGAAGGTCTAAATGTTAAGAACCTTAAATCAGAAATTGAAAAACAGGAATTCTGAACTTTGCACATATGAAAATAAATCAAAATCTAATTTTGCACGAATCAGTAAGTAGTATACAAATATATTCTATCTGCTTCAACCACTGTTGGAATAAACCAGACAGTGAAACCACTGAAAACAGCCACTTCAAGTGTAAGCTTGAAATAAAATACAGAAACAGGAGGGATAAAACAGAGCTAACCCGTATTTTATTCCCCTTCACCAAGACATTTACAATGTTGAGGGAAGGTGTATTTTTTTTCTACAGCTTTTCAGTCAATCATAAAACAGGAATTTAGGACTCAAAAGATTTCAGATATTTTCAGAATGCAAGCTTGAGTGAGAGATTTGGAATCAGAAATGCTGGCAGTCGAGCTGAATTAGCAGCATAGCAGCTGCTTCAAGCCATTTTTTTCCTCCCCAAAGCAAACATTTATCTCCATAATCTGTGCTGGCACTGTGAAGAGTGACAGCATGGACCCAGCAACACAGTATGTGTGTGTCAGTGTAAAAGCCGTAGGGTCAGAGCCACGAAGGTCTAGGTCAACTCTCTTGTTTGACCTATATACTGAGGCTGTGCAGATTCCTGGCTAAATATGCCATAGAGGGGGAGAGCAGAGGGACTGGAGGGGGGAGGAGTTACTAGAGCTAAAATGACCAAATGAAACAAGACACCAGGCAATAGGCATCAATGCAATAAGCAAAAATTTAAGAAGGTCCACATAATAAGATTAACTCCTAAAATCTATTAATATGAACTAATTTCTAGTTTCACACTGACATTTCCAATAATAAGATGACAATAATGTGAACAAGCTTCGTAAAGAGATGCATTTTTGACATTTTAACCATTTGTGAGCTATTGAGAAATACTCAAATTTAATTTTTTGAAGAAAGTTTTTGTTTAGAAGAAAGAAAACACTTAATTTCACTCAAAAGATGTGTTTGAAAAATAGTAAATATGGCAAATATGATGAACTGTGAAATCAAAGAAAACTGGGTGACTAGGTTTTTCAGAAACATACTGTACAGTTAAGCTCAAAATTATTCATTATTTGGATTTAGAGGAATCTACGTTCCTTCTGACTGGAAGTAATATTAGCATTTTGGAGTGGAGCCAATCTTCAATCTGATAGAGAAACTCGGCAGGCAGCTAAACATTAGGGTGATGGCAAGGAGACCTTCCAACATACAGCTCATCACCAAAGATAAATAACTGCTAAAGAGTCAAAATTGTAATTTATCTGTTCATCAATAGATAAAAAACAAAAAGAAATGCACATTAAGCTGGAAATATGAAGAGAGACTGAACATCAACTCAGCAGTTAGCCAGCCTACGCGCCTATCGATCTGCTTCTCTACATCAATCTATTATTAAAGGTCGACTTTAGAGAAAACCAGTATCGCATGCAATATTTATGTAACCAATGGTAATATAGAAACCCATCCCACCACATAGTTTTAAAGAAAATCTCCATGGCTTCAGAGCAGCAGTTGTAAAAGCACTCCAGCAACCACAGTCATTACATTTAACAGTGTGTGTAGCTAAGGAAAGCCCTAATGAATCGCCTTTTCATTGTTACGTGTAATGGGTGTACCCAGGGAGCAATGCTTACACTGAACAGCATAGGATGCCAGCAGCGCAGCTGTGTTGTGAGGACAGGGCAATCTGAAAATAGAAAGAAAAGCAAAACACATTAACTTAAATACACAAAACTTCAAAGATTTCTGCACTGGGTAATATTTAAGATGCAGCTGTTTTCAGAGAATACAATATTAGGATTTGATAACTTGAATTAAAAAATGATTAAAAAGGAAAACTAATTAGCATCCTGTGCATAAAGCCAGAGATTCACTGACATAAAGCCACATTTCATGACTCATCCCACTTTTATAAAACAACAGATCCCTAAAGTACGACATGCTCACCTTCCAGTTAATATATCCTGCTTGATCTGAAGGAAATACTGGTACCTTATGGGGGAAAAACACAACATAATGACAACAGATGAGCAAACTGTCCAGATGGTTTTGAAAATTAGACATAATAGGCAGTGAATGGATTCCAGAAAGGCTGCATTTTGATTATGAACCAAAATAAACAAAGGAAAAATGATTTCTTTACCTGAGGTACAGCATGAGAAGTACTCTAAAACTATATGTAACCCTGACCCCTGTCCCTAACCCAAGTGGCAAATATTTTACATTTGAACTCTTCTGAGAATGCATATCTTCTCTGGTGTCACAATGAAATACCTCTATGTGCAACATGGAAGAGTGGGCGCTTTTCCCTAGCTCACAATATGAGATCACAAAGGATTCAGACTATTTTATTGATGAACATAGTAAACAGTTGACAAGCATTGCCAGTTTCAAGTAAAATTGATATTAAAGCTTTCTTTATTTTCCAAAATATTAGAGCACCAAGAGTTGTAGCTGTATGCTCAACTTTTTAATCTTATTAGGACAGATGCTGAAGATGTTTTTGTCCAACTTCCATGCAGATGAAAATGATTATGGTTCTCATAATCCAGCATGTTTTAAAAACATAGCAATTAATGCAAAGCGAGTTAACATTTAGGTGTTGATAGAAATCCAGTATTGGAGCAGAAGATTTCAGGTTCAACATAAATTATTTGTCTTCTATTTACTAAGCTTTTGTTTTCATTTAATTTCATAAAAACTCCTGCAAAAGCAATACTAGCAGCAATTTTACTGAAAAGCAGGTGCGGTTGCAGCCATATATTAAACTTGGCTAAATTTGTATCACACATTTCCTACAAATTGTGACACATTTGTAGTTCTTGATGGTGGAAAAATGCCTTTTTTAAAAGGCAAACCTTTTCCGTCATATTTTGTATTTGCGTGATTAATAGACCTCTTTTCTTCATGCACTATTGCTTTGGTGCATGAAGAAAAAATGTTGCCTGAGAGTTTTCAATTTGATAAGTCTCTTTATGTGGCAAAAAGTTTGGATGCCTTTTTAAAGTGGATATACTTTAATCTTAAAGTGAAGTTGTAAAGATGTGAATCTTTACATATTTAGGTGCTGCTAGAAAGTGTTTAAATCAAATACTAAAACTTAAACGCCTAAAAGTAGCTTTACTTTGCACCCTGCTAAAATTCAAAAAAGAAATAAGAAAAACACGAACTCTGTCTCAAATTGCAATTAATACTGAGGATGAAACGATGTAAAAACTGTGACATAATGATGCTGTGATGATGACGTCCAGACTTACCGTGTGTATTCTTCCTGAAGTTTACTTGGATCAGTCACAAAGAATTTGACTCTGAAGCTCAGGTTATGTGGAGACCCTCCTGAAGGAAGTTAGGAGAAACATCAAGCATTTCAATTATATCAGCATCTCATGAACGTATACTATTGATACAACTGACATTTTCTCCACATCATTTTTCATTCACAAAATTCTGCACAAAGAAAAAGCAAGTGGTGTCTTCAGCCGGTGAGTCAATCAACCGACAAAAAAAACAAGAGTTGAAGTACAGTTCAATTATTGCTGCAGGACGACTGCCGGCTCCACTTGAGCTACTCCTTAATTGTCCTGCATGTTACAAATTCTATTACTCATTATCAAAAAAAAAGAGCAGAGTTGAAATGGAGTTTAATCATTGCTCCAGGCGTTTTCAGAATGGTAAATGACATCATGGACTTTTGCTAGAGGCAAAGTGTGGATTGTTAAATGTTACTCAGACTAAACTGCAGATAGGAACACAATGAAAAGTGATCAAGTCGGTGTACGGTGAACTTTTCTGGTGGTTTGGTTAAGAGTTTACGTGGTATGTGGTGGATTTCACCTACTTTTTAACTGTTTCCTGATGGGCTTATTGGGATCCAGCCAGCGCTGTAAAATATTGATAAGAACAGACTTAGTCACTTTGCACAAAGCCGGACCACATCATTTCAATTATTCACTGGTGGCCGTCAACACAAACACAGAAATCTGCCAAAGGCTTATACAGATAAAAACAAAACAATCAAACAATCAAGGTAATATAAAAAAAAGAAAAAAAAAGGGGGCGGGGGGCAGGCTAGAGATGAAACAATTAAGTCAAATTAATCGTATTGACTCATTTATTTAAGTGCTTGGCAACTAATTCAGTAAACAATTTCTCAGTAATTAGAGTATAGAGACTCAAAAAAGGTCATTTGCTAAAAACGAACACAGAGCACTAATTAAGGCAAAACTGTACAAAAATACATATCTTTTGTAAATTATAAACATGCACATAACACCAGTCATGCTTTTTCATGAAAATGAAAGAGTATTTATGAATGTCTATGACTGTTGTCATAAAGTGTCATTTGGTAAATAACGACACTTTTAATGCAAAGTTACTCTAAAAGTTGCATTGAAAGTAAACTAAAAGTGCCAGCTTTGCATTGTTAACAAAATAATAACACTTTAATGCAAAGCTGGCACTTTTAATGGACTTTTTTTAATGCAACTTTTAGAGTAACTTTGCTTTAAAAGTGTCATTATTTACTGAATGAGATTTATAAATGCTCCTTCATGTTCATGCGCCGATTTCTTAATCTGATTAATAGATTTATCAATTGGATGTCAACACAGAGATGCATGCTCTAAAACTGCCCTAAAACTTAAGGGCAGTTTTAGAGAGATCAATTAACCTAACAATTGTGTTTGTGGGCTGTGTGAGGAAGTGAGAATACCCAGAGAGAACCCACACAAGAATGGGGAGAACGAATCTGGATGATATTTTCTTTAATGTATATAACATTTCAGATGCATTATTGTGCATTTATTCCTAAATGGAAGCAAAGCCTTAATTTAAAAACCTATTAAGCACCAGATGAGTTTTTGTTAGAACGTAAAATATTTGAAATTATTGCCTTTTTACACTCAAGTATGGTAGACATTAAGTTAGACAAGTGGAACAGTGTACAGTCAGTTTTATAGAAGAATTAAAATCCCACAGATCTTTACGACATAAATCCACAATTGATGGCTCTACAATAACTTCCCGCCAACACACGCACACGTGTGCACACACAGAGCAGACTGAGAGCAGAATACTAACTGGTGTATCGGAGCCATCATCAGCCAGGTGCAGGCCAAAGTAGTCTCTCTCGGTCAGCTCCAGGTGCTTAAACACGGCGTCCAGCAGCACCTGGCCGTGATCCGACTTCTGCGGAGAAGAAAAGAAAAACAACGAATAAGCTCGCTGCTCGTTGTGTTGCTTGGCAAACAGGCCTGCAAATCCCATCTTGCAGCTCCCCACTGAAAGGTCAGGGAAGGAACAGCGAGCAAGCCGAATCCCCTTTTCCCACCACAGACATCTAAATTATTTAAAAAGACCCTCGCTGCTGCAGAAACATTTCATCCATTTAAAATTTATCTGCAACTAGTCCGTGTTGAGCCTCATTTAATATGGTTCCAACCGCATTGGGGAGTTGCATGTTTAAGGAATTAAGCTGATGAACTCCTGTGGGCTACTCTTTTTTTAATTTAGCTCCATTTTGAGCAGAAATATATCATCACAAACATGTAATGATGATATTTTCACATTAATGAACAGCATCGATCCGCTAAAACAACTTAATTTAAATCCAGCTGACTTAAAAATCATCCAAACAGAAGCAAGACCTGATCGTGCATTTGAAAGAGAGAAAATAATTTGACTTTTGGATGGACTGCGCTGAATTGGATGCAAGCCAGACAGCGAAATGTCACACTAATGGAAGCGGGAAAAACGTAAACAAGGGGAAGCAAATCAAAGAGTGAACAGATTGCCACTTAGAAAAGAAAGAACGGCTGGAAAAAGCAAGGAATAATTGATTGAATCAATCATTAAAACCTCATCGTTCTGAGAGAGCGTAGGACGGGCGAGAGGATAAACTGTGGGAACACAAGTGGAGCAGAAATTCACACCTGATCCTGTAACTTTGAGAGCAAGAGGGAGAAGCTGAGTGTGGAACGCCATCAGCGCTCCCACGGGAGAAAAATCACACACACACACAGAGACACTGTTTGTGCTTTCGTCCACTTCTCCTCTTTGCCCTGGTGACACAGTTACACAGTTTTACAGTGCAGAGTGTGTGAGCGAATGATAGCTGACAGTTGACATGTTGACATGGCAGCCCTCTAGGAGAGCTGGCAGTGTGCGTGGGTGCGCGCGTGTGTGTAGTCGACGGCTGTCAAAGCTCCATTAAATGTTAGTGAAGACTGTGTGCCCCTCTGTTCTTTTTCAGCATTTGAACTTGTGAAGTGGTGTAAAACAGCTGATGGAAATGATTAACATAACAGCGATCAGTTTACAATGAGGCCGTTTGGGCAACGGGAGTGGTTTTGCTTGTCTCTTTGGCAAAACAACAGTCATATTAGATAGGGGACATCTGCAAAGATCAATATTTAAGTGTTACTAGAGACTCTTACTTAGTCCTGGGTCTGGACTTAGACCTACATCTAAGTGATCTAGGTCTACGACTAGCCCATTGTAACATGTTTACACACCTGATTTGGTTGTGAAAAAGGCGTCATTACACCCACTGCATTGACTGATGTAACTCGATTACATCTGATTGGCCAAACTCTACTGGTATTTAGAAAGAGAATGAGAGTCCCTTTGACGTAAAATAGCCGACACACAAAGCGATGCTAAATTCTTATGATCAAGCTGGATCCCACTTATAGGGACAGGCAGGTACTTTACGGGCACATAGTGCCATTATTTAGAACAGTCAAATGACTGTTACCTTCAGTTGTTGTAAAAATGCTGTATATAGTGAAAAAAAAATTGATTTTGTAATTTAACAACTTGAAATTGGGCCTCTGTCTCTTTAAGGAATTCCTGCATTTTCTGAAACGTTACCTTCAGAAAGTCTTCTTACCAGTTTTTACCAGCGTTCCACTGAGAAGTTGGTGTAATGAGCTCAGCAGATGTTTCAACAGGTGTTTACTAATTGCTGCTGGCTAGTCTTAAGAAGCTGATTTGGGATTTCATTCTCAAAGGCGGCGCTTGGTCCACTCAGGCATTTTGTACAGCTGACTGGCTGTCATGGGTGATTAAATAATTCCTCAAAAATGCATGAAGGAACATTTTAACATTTTGTGAAGACGTTATAACACGGTATGCAGCTCAGAAATGTCAATTGTACGTAATACTTCTCTTTTAAAAGAAAAATAGAAGTGAAAAACATTTCTGTTTGTATCCCCCTACTATGAAGACACTTCTATCTCCGCTACATGAGAACTTTAGAGCTTTTCCAGTGCTTCTCCTTTGTATGATGCAGCTTTCAGTTGGATGTGTGAGCCCTCTGTGAGTCTCACACTGCGCTTGCTGAAAGCGTGCACACCGAATGTGAGCCACTGCAACAGCAAATAGCCGTATGTTGTTGAAATAAAAACCGAGTCACACAGGCAAACATGTCTGCATGTAGTCCTTTTCAGTCGTCTTACCGAACAAACATTTTACAAGTAGCTGATGGGTTGAACTCACGGAAAATGTGTCACGAAGTGTTACACAATGTAAACTACTGGACACTTTCAAAGGGGGGAAAAAACAAGCAAAAGAATGCAAATGAAAGTAGAAAGAGACACTGAGGGAGACGAGAGAAAGCATGGAAGAAAAGAGGTGATTGACGATGCGACCGGGTGAGACAAACGCTCTTTGTGCCGACTGAAAAAGTGTCTGTGTGCATGAGAGTGAGGAGAGAGGAAGGAGACATGGTGATAGAGAGCAATCACGAGAGACTGGCTGAGAGCGGGAGAAAAGGGGGAGCGACGGGGGAAGATGTGATGATAAGTTTTATACCCTTGGGGTTTATCTTTGGCATCAAAGTGAAAAAAAAAAAAGACCCCCAGACAGTGGCTGGAGTGACACTGAAGGGGAAATCCCAGTGTCTGTGTGCCTAGTGATACATGGACTTCCCTTTTGCAACAGGAAGCAAGACTGAACATGGACGATGAGTTTGTATTTGAGGAGAAGGGAAATTCAGGAAATTACAGGAAGACTGTCCAGACAGGCAAACATCATAAAATAAAATTTTATACTTACATCCATCAAACCACAAACAAATCATGTCTTTTCAGTACGTTCTAAATTACTTTCTCTTCCACCTATAGATTTTTTTGCCCTAACTCCTGGTCAATCAGTTAATTAGTTGCTTGTAAAATAAATTCTTATCTCAACATTTAAACCGCATTAATGGCCCTAACTCCAGCCACTTATAAAGAATTTAGTGGTTTAAATGCAACCTGACAGATGAGTAAAAGAAAGAACTTTGCAACTTTCTCTAAAAAAGCCCTTTTTATGTCTAGATTTTAACTGGATTATTCAATCCAACCCTGGTTATGTTTTTAGCTGTATGACAAACCTCTGACAATGGGTGGGCATTTATCGTGTCATTTATCATTATCGTTTCTTATGGTAAGAATTTCGATTTATTGTTATTACAATAAATTCCAATGAATGATTAAAACTCCCAAAACTGTTCATATTAGTGGGATTATTAGTTTTACTAGGGTCTGCAATGTTTGGTCATATAAAAAAACTATCAATAAACTTGAAAATATGATTAAATGCAGTTACTTTGTGCAGTTTAGTAATAACAATCACACTTGTTTATGTGACCGGTGTCCTCGGGAAACGTATTGCAAACGAGATTGTTTTTCAAGAGCAGTATTTCTGTTTGCTATGATTGCTGTGACATACAGTCACCTAAGAAATAGCGGTTAATAGTTCCAATCATCACTTTTCCTCATGACAGAACCAGAAAATATTGTGATTAGAAGATAGGCATCACATACGGCAAACTAATCAGCTAATTTGAATTGTCTTCATCATCTTTGGACCAGCAATGAATCTCAATGAGTCAAAATAAAATTTCTGGTTTTCCACATTCCTGCCCAAATTCACTCTCACTACAGTAATGAATAGATACCCATGAATATGCTCCAAACTGGACAATAAATCAATTTCTTTTGTGATCATATTTTCTGTTTATTGAGGATTTAATTTTTGGAAAACTTGGACTTTCTTTTTTTTTTTTTTCTACCAAAGCACTTCTTGCGTTTCTATCGTTCAGAGTAATGTTACTCCACCCAAAAATTGCCTTTTCTTTTTTTGACAGCATGTTTTATAGCTTTGACTAATTTTGACTTTGATTTCAGGTGAACTCAGAAGGAATGACTGAGCTATGAAGCCATTTTTTAAATATATTTTCTGTCGTTTGAGAAAAGCTCTGGAAATAAAGAAGAATAAAACAATAGGAGATTTTATTTTTAAGCTGTATCGCCCATCCTTAACTAGCATCGAATCGGACAATAGCCTATTAGAGTGACACTTGGCTCTATATTTAATAATACTCTGTATTTCGCTCTAAATACTTTGAATTTAGCTCCAACCGTGCTCCAATCAACTCTTACCAGCTTTCTTGTCTGGTTATGTATTTTATGGGTAACCAGACTTTCTCTTTCTTTTTTTATTGGTGAGAAAGTTGGTGTTTCCTGGAAATAGAAAGAAACTTACCAGCACTGGTTTATTACTGGTGGCATAAAAAACCCACAGTGATATTATGCTGAGCTAGTCTCCATTCAAACTGTTTGATTTAGTAAAGAGGAACCGCAGCAGCGTCATGTTGCACAATCACTGTGTGAAAATCATAATTTTACTGAGAATTATGACCTCAGTGAACCACTAAATCAAATGTATTTCACAATACGCAAAAAGTTGAAGTGTAATCACAAAACAACTAAAGATAGATTAAAGGAAATTTTGCGTAATTTAGGAGGAAGTATAAGGTTACGTTTGGAAATTGATACAGACGTGTTGGTAATAAGAGAAATTATGCATTTATTTCCACATCAGGTAATATTAATGTGGTCTGTAAAGCAAAGTGATGCTGCTTTTAGCTCTGCTGCATACTTTATGACCAAATACCTCTTCCAGGCAACTGAATGTTTACACGGAGAGCAGTGGTTACTATGGTAAACTCTGCAATGCATCTAAATAAATTATCCCTCTGACCTTTTTTTCTATTATCTGAAAGAATCATCCATCAACTTGAGCTTTTAAGCTACTCTTTAGCTTTCTATCTACTACTGATTCTGCCTGATGTTAATTATAATTTCCATCTATCCGAGATCACCCATGCAGCCTTCCGCATGCACACAAGCTCGGTGGTTTCCATGACAGTAAGTGACTGCTTCTGGATTTTCACTCTCCACTAGAATCGCTGACTGTCGGCCAGAAAGAGGATCAATGGAAGTATTGTTGCTCGGAGGATGGCTCGTCTTTCCAGGAAGTTGCTGCGGCTGTAGACGTCTGATCAATGACACCGACAGAGACCGAGTCGTTTCATTCAACGTCACATGGGGAGGACCGAGTAGCGCTGACGGAGACGAGGACAAAAGCTCCAAAAACTCCCAGAAGAGCAAAAATGATAATTTGATGAGTTTGAAAGAGATATTTCCGACCCTTTTAATAAACAGTAAAAAGTTATGATTTTATAAATTAATTAAATATTGATAAGATTTTTTTGTTCCCAAAAATTCTGGTTAAGAAAGAGTGTTTACAGAAAGTTTCCATGACAAAGATCTATTTTTTTAAAACTGCAATAAAAATAAAAAATATTAAAAAAAAAAAAAAACATCCTGAAAAATGATCAAATATACAACGTCCTTGCAAAAAATGCGAATGTCAGTTGAACTTTTTCACATTTTGTCACACCACAACCACAATCTTCAATGTAATTTGATGGAATTTTATGTGAAAGACCAACTTGAAAAAGGATTCATTGTTTATATGTAAAAAATAAATAAATAAATAAAACGACTTCTTCATACAGCAACAGTCTTCTGTCAGAAGCCTCTTTCATTCATTGCAAGACTGACTGCTACTGGAGATACTTCCTGCCCACAGCATCTTCATCCATAACAGCTCTTTGAAGATATGGATCATATGAGTAGCAACAAGTATAGTTGAACTAAAAACTTGCTAGAAGCACCAGAAGACTTGAGTCTGGAGGGGATGTTCATCATCCATTAAACACATGGACAAAACTACAAGAGAACGGTTTGGACCAAAACATATCCTACTGTGAGAATGGCCTAGTCAAATTTCAGCAACAAATTTTTAGTAGACTTGTCACAGACACTCTCTATTCAATCTGACTGACAAAGAAACTGAAGAGGCAGAACAAATTTAAATTCTTAATAAAAACTGAACACTTAATCTTCACTACTTTTTATTTACCACGTTTCCCAACTGACGCATTGTTTGATCCATATATCTTTCAGTTTTCCATCTTGGTCCCTCTTCTCTGCTCCAAATTAATTTCACTTTCAAATCATCTTCATTTTGACCTTACTTATTTTTAATCAAAATTTTCTCATATTTAGCATTAAGCAACCATTTTAAATAGCTTGAGAGTCTGTGTATTCCTTTATAGGGCCTATTTCTCATGTCAAGCATTTAGTTTTTCAGACCAATAATTTAATATTTCATTCCGAATGGGTTGTCGGAGTCCGCAGCAATACACCATCCATAAAGAAGATTAGAAAGCACAATCACCAAGCAGCAGACACAGAACGGCTTTGTTAAGCATACATTTCATATTTTTAGGAATATAATGGCTCCAGACACATGTGCTGTTTTCTACACAATAAGGATGCGGTCGGTTAAAAAGGAGCAATTTTTGACTCAAAGGGAATTTCCAGACTCATGCCGACATACATCTGATTGAAGACATGACAAAGAGCCTCATGGAGCCAGAAAGAGACGTGACTGTAAATCATGAGCTTATTCGTCACTTCCGTTTTTGGTTCTTCCATGTGTTTCTAAAAGCGACGACTCGTGAAGTGACACTTGGGCCAATGAATTTAATTATTGCTGTGGAAAAGAAAATGGACGTAAACAGTGTGGGTTTTAAATGAATTCCAACGAAAGTGTACAGATATTTCTCTTTCTCTTTGGAAAGTTGAGTGACAGGAAAAAGTGTGGCAGAAAGCAACAGGAATAGCCCCAGACTTAAGCTAAGTGCAAAGTTTGAATTTTGTGGTATGAAATTATGCAATTAACTGCATGAAAAAGTAAAATAAGCTTGATCTTTTTCATTCTAATGATATTTTTTTGTTTGTTTGTTATTTTACAGAGACGTCATTATCCATTTTATTTATGTTTTATTTTGGATATTTAAAATATCTTCCATTTCTTATATTAAGTGCAGCTTACAAAGTTAAACCTTATCCTTTGAGAGAGCAAACTTGTGTAATTGTGCTACAATCAATATATTACTTAAATCAGGGGTATCCTCTTTCTAAATGAAAGAAAATTTTCCTTTTGACTTGGAAATCAAGCTCTCAGAATGTTGGGACATGCATGGAGATGCAGATTTAATTTTCTAGCAGGTCAAACAGAATCTATGGAGGCCTATGAAGAGGAAGACGAGAGAAAGACAAGAGGAAATAATAATAATTCAGAAGAGTTGAAAGCTGCTATTAAAGTAACTTGACCTTACTTAGCCCCACAGCAGGCAGGCTGATCACCTTCATGTCACGCTCTACTGGTGCAGTAATTCAAGCAAAACGAGTCCCAACCAAATATTGAGTCCATACAGAAACCAGTGAGTGGCTGACACATCTGTATTAATTTGGTTCCATGGAATATCTTCTAAAAACTGAACTTGGGGTTTCCATTAGTTGTTAGTCATAAAATAAAAAGAAATTAAGGCCTGTCATATGCACTCTGCATAATGAATCTATATAAACTGAGTTTCACTTACTGAACTCAATTACTGAGATTAATTACCTTTTAAATGGCAGTCTAAATTATTAACAAGCACCTGTACATTACATAAAAAACTAGGTGGCAATGTGTGAATGATAAATAGCTCATGGGTGCTTTTATCCCATTAATGCACTGGGTTACTTACGTTGACTTTGAACGCCTGCACAGTGTTGTCCAGCAGCAGCACGTTGCACACAACCTGTGTGTGCTGCCTGTCTCGCTCCAGCTCCGTCGCCCGGACATTGTAGGATCTGCCAGCAGGCAAGCGGAAGCGCGCGCTCATCACGCTCCTACCAGGCTCTGCAACAAGGCACAAGATGAAGAGAAATGGTTAAAAAAAAAAAAAAGGAAAAATGCTGGGTTATTAAGCTGCGCTCAAATTTGTAACATTTCAGCTGCAAATAGATTGCTAACAATGCAAAACTTCATGTTGCAAAACAAATGAGAAATGCAAGATCGTAAAAGATGTAGCCGATGTATGTATAGTGTGTTTTAGTTTTCTCCAAATGCCTCAGTGAAGGCAGCCAGTGAGAAATGCAAGCCTGTGCAGGTACAGTGAGGCAGCAGAGAATGTGTTTCATCAGAAAAGAATGTCTATCAGAGAGGGCAAGCTCACACCTCATCGAGTTTTGAAAAAAACTGAAAATATACATATAGTACATAAAACATGGGTTAAAATCAATCGATTGATTCAGCACATTTCAGCAAGAATTCAGTTCTTTACATCATAAAAACACAAAAATGCAATCATAAAATATCCAGTCAACAATTTATTGTTTGGAATCTTCACACTACACAAAATAAAATTTAATTTTGTAATGACATTATGAAATTTTGTGAAATTGTGAAATTATTGAGTTAAACAATAATTTGGAACCACTTGCCATTATCATCATTATGATAATGGCATAATAATGCAATTAGAACTATGCCTGTCACAATAACAAATTTAATTGGATGATGAATTGTTCCCAAAATTATTGCAATAAATGATAATATTTTGGTATCAAATATCAAATATCATTTTGATACCCCTCTGTAGGGTATCAAAATGCAAGTTCACACTCTCAAAAACTAACTAACCCCACACTGCAACTGGAAGACATTTAAATATACAAAATAAAACAACAAGGAAATAAAAACCACACAGAACCAAAACCATAAGTAATTATCAGAATAAAATGATTAAGCTCAATTTATCATGTGATTAATTGAGTATATGACATGCTTGATTTAATGTTTTTGGACTGTCTTAAAATTAGTTTGACTGTATTCCTATATGATTAAACAAGATTAAAGTATTTTTAAAACATTCAGTCCAATTTAGGAAAATAACCAAAAGCCAACTAATGTCAATTAGTCATTCAAATTTGAATACATCTAACTAATGCTCAAAGTAAATCCTGTACCACACTGCTGAATAATATCTCCTCCTATGATTGAGAGTGGCTGGTAGATGATGGCAGCTGTGTCTCATTTTGTCATTATTATAGGATTAAGAAATCAAAACTACTTAGTTTCACACATTGTGATGCTTCCATGTCTGACTAAATGACTCTAGTCAGTCAAAACCTGACCTAGAACTAAACTCCAGTTTGCATAGTTCAGAACAATGTTTTTGTATTTTGCTGGATATTATAAACGTTTGAAATGGGAGCAGCCATATGAATACCAATACCCTGGTGAGTGAATACTTCATTTTTAATAAACTGTGCATGTTGAGGGTTTGCTGTGCATGCCAGTGGCTTGTCATTACAGATTATATCAAAGCTCAGAGACTACTAGCAGATGGTGAGAACGCATACTCACTACTAGCCACACACCATTTCACCTTTCACCCACCACCCATTTACGGAAATATCATACATCTGTACAGAGCGTACTTTCTTGCACACTTTCTGTTATTTCATCTTTTTACCATCCATCATGGTTCATAACCAAAGCCAGTGAATGAAGTGCTTTTCACAAGTGACCTTCCATGCATCATGATAACATAATTCCATATAGTTATTGTAGTAAAGGCTTGCTGGCCTCGGACCCAGGAAGGGAAAACATAAACAAAAAGAACTATTTCACAGACTAAGGTTTTTTAGAGCAAGATTGTATTTAATAAATCGTTTAATGAGCGCCGATCCCTCATTGTTAAATCTTTCGTACTAAAAAGAGTGAGCTGCTATTATGAACACAAGTTCGCTCACATTGGGAGACCAGATGAACTGGTTTGTAATAATTGATTTGTGTTTGTTGTTTTTTGTCACCTTTATGTTAGGAATTTCAATTAAATTTCCCACGTTACTTTATATGACGATTATGAATCCTGTAAATAGTTGTATAAAAAAATTTCAAAACCTGTTACATATTTTTTTTTTACCTTTTTTTTCTTACATTAAATAAAAATTTGTTCAATTGAATAAAAAAATTAAAAACTATATCACAGACATATTTCTGCGGCAAAATGTTAAAGCAAAGAAATGTGTATACTTGATGGAAAATTTCCTGCCTTATTCAGTTGCTGCTAAAACCCTTAGCATTCGTCAACATCTCATTGGCAGAAGAGGATGTTGCGCAACACAAATACTTACACGGCCGGAACACAGCGTGCTAAATAGTAAAACATAGTTTAACATAGTCTCAAGGAATTAAAAAGATTAAGTTCTTAGAATTATTCAATGAATTAGTACAGCTCTAGTTTATAACGAACATGTCCAAATAATTCAGTTTTAGACTCACCTGTCCAAAGAATATCATTTCAGAACTCTTGGTCTGTGTCTACATTTTTTGTGTTAAACTTCACTTTAATCTTTGTGTTTTTCCTCCTTGTAAACCTTCCATGAAAGTTAAACTTGTGCAAGTTCTTTCCGACTGTGGAGGAATGTAATTTCACATGAGGTAATGCGGTGATATTTTAAGGTTTTAAGAAACTTCTTTGGATTTTGCAGTCAGCTTAGGGAGTGAACTTGCTTGGATGGCCAGAGTAACTCAGAAAAATACAGGACAACACTGGCATTTCATAAACTTTTTAAAATTTGGCTAAGGGTTCTTTCAGACCAGTCTTGTTTAGTTCAATGGCATAGAAAGTCTGGTTTATTGGGGAGGAGTGAATGCGCAATCAAACTGATGATTGATTGCAGCATCATCACAGACGAAGAGGTGAACATGTTGCTCAGATAGTTTAGTGCACTGTGAAAGAGAACAGCTGAATATGTACCAAATGTTGCAGTTTTGGACCCCAATTGAAGAGTCTACCGGACTATCAAGTATGAAAACACCCCTAAAAGACAAACTGCAACGTGATTAGAGAGGCTGCCAAGGGTTTGACAACAGTACTGAAGGTGCTGCAAGAATTTCCAATGAGCATCCAAGACCGATTAATCAATTAATCTTCTGAACAAACAAATTAATACATTGAAAAATAATCATTGAAGTCCTACTTATTACCGCTATATACCATTTTGTTTCCGATGGAATGAGCTACATTTTCCCCAGGAAGCAGACACCGGGCCATTTGTCTAAAAACCACATATTCTTTAAATTTCACATGCTAAAATACACAAACATGGTTCATCTGAATCTGGAAAATGCCATTTTTGTGAGTAGCAGTTGTACAAAACACCTCTGCTGCTCTTAGAGGAAATTCTCACATCTAAGAATCCCACACAGGAAAAGAGCAAATGTCTTTTACAGAATGTGTGTGTCATGCACACAATAATATTTCTATGATGTAATCAAGTGACAAATAGATGAAAGGATGAGATTCATCACTATCCATCTGATTCATAACAGCAGGCGACAGAGCTTGCCACCTCCTCTTGGAGTGGGTATATAATATTGGCTCGTGTCATGTTATGCGTCTGCAATTGGCAAGATGTGCAGGTTTTAATGTCGCTCTTCTGCCCGCCAACAGAACAACCACAAATAAACAATCTGGCAAGCACAAATGCAGAAGTAGAGGCACGAACCCACAAACAAGTGCGAGCGTACCAACAAAGGCAGGCATGCACATGACGCTGTCGGCGGGATGGTCAGCCCGGCAGAAGCGGATGCTGAGATGAAGCCATGTAGAAAGAAGAACAGAGCGAGCCTTGCAATGACGAATGGGACTCATGGATGGTGAAGAGGGACTTTATCCATGTGGTGCATCATGTTTTTCCTCAACAGCTCCTCCACTCATCATTTTATCTGATCACAAAGTGTGATCCAAAATCATAACTATGACCTTTTCTTTATTGGCTCCTGTGGTAAAGCGAGCAGCAGACAGTCTCTGCTTGCCATATTGTTTACTTTTATTTGTTAACGCATAGTGGTGTGACTGCTTCCTGCTGTCTCACAGTAATCAGCCTGTCTCATCTCAAGCCCCTGCTGTAAATGTCGCCGGAGAACAAACAGCATCTGAGCACAATGAAGTGGAGTGTCACATCAACTTTGGGTTAGGAGAGGTCAACACATCGCTTCACTTTAATCAGACAGAAAAAAATTTCACACTGCTTGACAGCATCTTCAAATTAAAAGGTTAAATACAGAAACATTTTTAAAAATTAATCCAATACTTGAATAAGGGTGTTTTCACACCTGACTGTCTGGGAGACTGTTTGATACAAGGACAAGATTGCAACATTAACAATGCACTGAGTCAAATGATTCAAACCCTTTAGAAAACCTGTGGTGGCATTGCACCAAGAACCACTGAAGGAAACGACACAAAAACCGCTCAAGAGCAGAACTTCCTTCTTAACCAAATGTAAACCAAAATGGAGTAGCATCTGATTTTGAAAGTTGTAGGATTTCTGTTTCGTCTTAGCTAAAAGACGACACGACATAGCAAACTAAACAGGACTGGAATGAATGCAACCTTAAACAACTGGCCAAGATGTATCATCATATATTTCACCATGTCATCATTAAGCAGTTGGACTGCATGAATATCACAAACATTGTTTTCTTTCGCCCAGGATGAGCCATTTATATCCAAAGTTGCCACAGGCCAATTCTGCCAAGTTGCATCATTGTGTGTCTGAAATGGTACAAAAGAAATGGGACAAACTAGCAACAGGGCTGTGCATTAGAAATAGAGGGGGATGTGGATGTTATTCATAAATGTGTCTGGGTTACAGTTTTTAATGTAATTGAATTGTTGACAAAAAAAATAAAAATAAATATAAAAACAGAATATTAATTCTAACATTAGAAGAGAATGGCTGTTTTCAACATGGTTCCTACATATTTCACAGATGAAAGTCCTGTCATTTTCCAGCCATTTCTTCATGGCTCAGACTTTAAATATGGAACCACCAGGAAGAAAAGAACATTGGCTGATTGGACTAATAATGGATTAACAGATTAATGGATGGATAAAATGAACAAACAGAAGGGTGGATAAGAGGGAATGGAAAGAGATGGTTAGTTGAAACAGGGACAGACAGAAAATGGACAAAATTATTGAAGGAAACCTGGATGGGAGGACAAATGGATGAACAAACACAAAAACACAAGGTTAGATGAATAGACTATCCATCTGTTTTTCCATCTGCATGGAAAACATGCAGATGGATAAATATACAGGTATTAGAATATTTTGTATTTGTTCAAGAGAGGCAAAAGTGACAATAGGTTTTTAAAAATGAATTACATTGTCTTATTTCCATCCCTGAAAATAATTGCTTTAAATACAACACACACATTATTAAACAGGCTACTTCAACTCACCTGCTACATGTAAGTATACTTACTCTAAACAGAATAATTCCATTTAATCATATTTCAATTATGTAGGTATTTATTGATGCGCTCATCTAGGTAAGCTTGAAAGCATAATCAGTTCGTCTGTCATTATGACACAGCTCAAATCTTATGAAGATAACGTTCCCCTGATTACAATAAAATTGTCCATCTCTAAAGATTCATCAATGAAAGGACAGACGGTTGGAAAGACATTGAATATTAGGATGGAAGGAGATGAAGTCTGGAATACAAATATTTTCCAGAACATATCTAGTCTTTCCAGGACTCTTGATGTTATGTAAATTGAACTGATGTAAAATATAAATAAATAAAATAAAAAAGCAATGATAGAGGTAACATGCTTTTATAAAACTTGAAAATATTAATTTATGTGGATTTTGTTTGATTAGATGTCTGCCAGTATACCCTACCTTGAAAAAAAAGTAACAGTCTCATACAGGTTTTGGTGCTCTACTAAAAAATTGTAACAGCTTTCTTAAGACTTTGTGTCAAATGCAACATGACCCTGGATACTGTGTGCATTTTAACAAGCCCAGAGGAAAATAATCATGGTAACAAACCAACTAACATTTGGATGTTTTTTTTCTTTTTGCAAACAATTGCTTACTGCAACTATTTCAGTTGTTTTTTTGTTATTTTTTCTTTTTTTTATATACTGTTCCAGTTCTGTCGTATTGTACCATTCTCAATTGTATTCTAGTCTATTGACAATGTTCCATAATTTTCTGCACCGCTGTGTTCTTTTCAGCGTTGCTCTGCTGAGCTGGACAGGACGGCTTCGCTCCCCTGAGAGAAGCCTCCGGAACTCCGGAAGCATACTGCCATTATTGCTTCCTGCAGTCAGCAGAGCTTACAAATATGCGGCAGAGCATCTGCGTACGTCCGAATCTGTGTGTTTGCACTATAAGGGCCCATGACCCTAAAGCTTCTCACCGGTGGGCTTCTCTCAACTTATGGCAATCACAGACAGCCCTGCAGCCTTCCTGTCGGCTCTGCGTCAAACATTCTTACTTTAGCAGATAATGTAAACATACATTTGCATTATTTAACTTTAAAATCAGGCTTGCAAAAAGCCAAGCCAAACAACAATCTTGGTACAGATGTAGCCTGACAACAAATGAACTTCATTTGTCCCATACAATTGTACTAATGCTCTAATTTCTTCAAAATAACGCAAAGACATGCATACAAATGCTCTGATGCTTTGAAAAGCTCTAGCTTATAAATGGACTCTAGCTTAAAAAAAAAAAAAACACACAACCCCGTAGTTGTGCATAAAAACACTCTACAGTGTTTCACAAAGCAAAAACTAGGGCAGAACCAAACAGGTGGTCAATTACAGATGGTTCTACAGCAATAAGAATAAAATGTGTTTATTCAGACATAAAACAATCTTTATAGGTAGAATAAATATAGATAAGTGTGGAAACAGAAAGCACCTAAAAAGAATGAACTATGTATTCCTGTGGTAAAGTCTACTTTACCAACAGACTCACACAATGTTGGTTGATGGTGGATTCAGAAGAGGAACATGTCTGCTTCGTCTGACCGTGAATTTAACAAAATATGACAATAAGTGACAAAGATTAGGTGCTGCACACAAACGTCAAACATCAATCTGGTCTTAATTTGCTTTTTGAAAAGGTGTTATAATTTATTTTAGCTGTTCTTTTGAGTACACAAATTAAAATTGAATGTGGATTTTCTCCACTTTGATTAGGTCTAAATTAAACACTGTTTTCCATAAATAATACTAAGATACTGTACAATAAATGCAATGCATATGTATATTTGAACATTAAAAAAATAGATGATTAAAATAGGTAATAATAAAACTGTTCAAATACCAGAATGCATTTAATCACTGATGATTACAGAATCTAATGGTCACTGGAAGGCAGGATCTACAATAACATATCTTTATTCACTTAGGACAAAGCAGTCTGAATCAAAAATTCTTACCAAGATTGAAGTTCAGAGTCAAACGCTCATGATACCATATTGCACTCTTGTTAGCATCACACACTGGGACCTACAGTAGGGAGCTATAAGAGGGGTTCAGGTGTGGCTACTATATGTCAAATTAATAAAAACGGTTGTAAAACAGCTCGTATGCATGCTTTGGTTTCAGAAACTGCACTTCACTTTCAGTTCTCTCTGTAAAACGCCTACACGACCAAAACAGAGCAACTGGGAGTAATACTACCCTGACTAATGTGGCAACATTCAACCCCAGTCATTTATTATTGACGAAACAAAACGGCATTAATAGTAAGCATCGTCAGATGAAATAATAATGCTGACAGAACAAACAGCCAAGGAACCAACGCAAAAAGCCCCAACCTCTACTAAACTTCAGCATGCATTAATGCCAAAATTAATGCATTAATTTTGGCATTTTCTACATACTTCAGTTGAACTTGAAGTGAGTCTGTTTTTATATTAAGACAAGCTTTTACTGAAACAAAAATATGCATTCTGATGAGAGGTTACCCCAACACAATGCGTATAATTTCAAATAACCAACCCATCAGTTGGTAAAGGTAAAAAACCAACGATGCAGACTTAACTGCCGGTATAGTTTGTAGGCCGATTATGCAAATTGTAGCCATCAGTGCCAAGAACCAGGCATTTGCTTGTGCACACAAACACACACGGCCATTCATGAAACCAGACACCTGTCACAGAGGATTCCTGCTGAATCAACGATGGAGATGATTGAGGCTTGTAGTAGCCTCCGTTCAGCTCACTCTGGAAGCGGCCCTGTGTTCGCCTCCTTTAGATGCAACACGCAACTTCTCGCCTCTGACCATCACAACAGGTTTATTATGTCATCCAGGTCATATTAGCTTTTTATTCCCTTCTCCTGCTCTTGTTATTGTCAACATACCTTTGCTTCCCATGCTTCTTTCTGATCTTTGACATGTTTTGATATTCCACACATTCTTTGCTTCCATCTCACCTTTTCTTCTTGGCTACTCTGTCACAATAATACCCCTAAAGCTAAGCCAAATTCATTTTCCCTTTTTCTGAAATTATTATCGCACTGAATATTTTAAGTGACTTCGTGGAGTAAACTCAAGCTGCAAAGTAATGATAGTGTTTGAAGAAAATAATGCTTTTCTGTTTCTGTACTGCTTCTTGAAAGAAGCATAGCAATTATATTGGATCATTCCAACAGTTTATAGCATCATAAGCGCCCACAAATGAAAGAGGCTTTCACGCAGGGGGTATCAACTGTTGGATCTCGAAACTGGATAGAACTCTTAAATTGTCAGATTTATGTGGCATGGAAAATTAGACCGTGATAACGCCTTTCAAAACTGTTTATATCTGTAGTGAAAACAAGTCTGCTGGATAAATGTAAAGCTGAAAAATAAAATCCATCCTTTTGCGTTTGGAAGGGTAGATTATGATTCTACCACCACTTGGTTTACCTGCAAGAACGGTCTTCTTTTGGTGATGCAGAATACTGCCAAACAAACAACTTTGGAGTTGTTTGACACCAAAATTCATAAAACATTTTCCACATGAGGCCTATTTTATTGGTGTTGTCCTATAAGTTGTCCTATATGTTTTAATGGCTCTGTAGCATAATGCTAATGGAATTTGTTTTGTACTTTTATCCTGACTGATGTCTTTGTACAAGTAAATCATTTTAATACTTTTTAACCTCTTCACACAACAGATAAAAGATGCAGAAAATGGAAAAAATTTAAAAATAAGACTTGGAAAGCTGAAATTTGTTCTTTACTTCAGTGGCATGAGGGATCTTTAAGAGTGTGCTTTTTTCTTGTTTTCTACAGATTTGTGTTTCAGGTATGAACATAAGCTATATAAAAGGTGGAAAAAGTTTTAAATGATTTATGGTATTCTCTTTTTTGTTGTTGAGAACATCTGTAATGATAAATGCCTTTTCCAAATGATTCTGACATGGAATTTGAAAGGATCAGGCTCCAATCACAGAAATATTAACTTCTTATTTCTGTTTTTAGTAAAGAAAAGCCTTCCACATTTGTAAAGAAAAGTAAGAAAACAAACTCAAGTGTACATAACTTTCTCCTCATGGTGTGTAAACGACTCCACTCCTTTCACTTTTTTTTTAATTTACATACAGCACAAAGGTCACAGCGGTGGCTGGGTAACTGTGGGGGAAAAGCCCTCTTTTTGAGGTTTCCTGCTTTCAGCTAACATAGCAAGAAGCATGCCTAAAAGTGCTCCAAATTAATTAGCACAACTTCTACATGTACACTTGTTTGAGTAAACAAGCAAGAAATACACAAAAAATACAAGTTTTCTTTACAGCAAATCCATTTTAGTTGAGAGCTTCTGTATGAAACAGTTTTTGTAAACTACAAGATTGTTCTTATCTAAATAGAAAATAACTTAAAAGATGATTCTTGGTTGGTACATTCTGCAGAGTAGAAATATAAACAAGAGAAAACCTACACAGAATCTCCAGATTAGAAAAATGAGCAGGGTGTGACAGTGCTCCTTTAATTATAAAACAAGAGGCTCTCCTTTGTACAGTATGCAGCACATGTGCACAAACACTCACTCTTGTAACACACCTCTGAGCACGCACAAAGAGAAACCGAAAAGCACGGAGAAAGAAAAGCAGGTCTGATTAAAGCAGCACATTCCCCTGATTTTTTCCGCTTTCCCGCTGACGCCGGCACCTTTAAATGTTACCGGGGGTCGAGTTCTGAGCACTCGGCAGATTTCTACCTGCACCCATCCCAACCTTGCACATTCCTGCCCCGCCAGCAGGGAGGCCAGGTGTTCTGCAGCAAGAAAAAAAAACAAAAAACACACACCCTCCTGCTGATAGGCGGCTGCACTGCCAAATCTGGGCAGCCACAATCACACATCATTTTATTAAAACCTCACACAGAGATGTCAAACTGAAATATTTCTCTTAATTAAAGAAAGTTTATTAGTAAGCAAATGACTTATATTTTACTTAACTTAAACGTTTAAGTGAAAAGATTTTAAAATTGATTCAATCAGTGATTAAAAAGTTCAAACCTCAGTTTGTAACCTTAAACCTTGCCAGGAAACATTTCCTTTGTGTCGTCTGGAGCACACAAACTGGAAATATGAATTAAATTATTTGCCTCTGGCTCCTTTGCACTAAATCCAAGTTTAGCACAGTTAAAGCATAAAAGTGTTTAAACAATTAAAAGCCACAATTTTTATTGGGGCTGAGAACATTTCACTTATTTTGGCAAAGACTAAGATATATTCACTTAAAAGGCCACTGAATGCAACATGAATCATGGTTTAATGCAAAACAACTTGCACATACAAGCCAAATAATATTCTAGTACATGGCTAACCAAAACCGCACACACCAAGCTTCTCCTTTTAGCTTGCAAATAGGGCAATCGCTTAACTGAGGGGGTAAAGAGTGTGTCTGAATGTCATCTTCCTGATAAATATCCCAGTCTGGTGGAACAGCGATTACAGCCGTGATACCACACTAAAAGTTTCCACGATCGAACTTGGTGCTTTGCATGAGCATTTCTTTATGCTGCTTGCTTCTTGTCTGCATGACTGCATGGCTTTTTGCTGGTTCTGCTATTTCCTTTAGCATCACACTGATAAATCAAGAGATTTCTGTCTGTGCAGACTGTTTTTCAAATCTGTTGAACACCAGTTTCAAGTGGATTGTAAATTAAACATTTAAATTCATTTTTGGAGGGTTTTCTATAGTTGACACTTGCTCCATGACTCAGTCAGTGAGTAAGAGATGCTTAAAAAGAGTGATAGCAACAACAAATTAGGCTTAGGTTGTCAGATTCATAAAAGTCTTTAGCAAACACAAAAATAAAAGAAAACATGATCTAATTGTTTTTATTTCTCATAGAAAATTAACAATTACTATGATTACTGAGCTAATTTTACAGAATTGATTAGAGCTGCTCAGCATGTTGAATCGCAATTGTCATCATATCAATCTGGACAATACTGTAGTCACTATTAACAATTTGGCTGCAATAATAAATAACATCTGTCTTATATATGGCACTTTCTTAGGGCACTCAAAGATGCTTTAATATTATCCATCCCAACTCTCATATCTAGTCTTTTGGATAACCCTTGGCTGCCCTCAACACCAACCCTTTATTTACATGGTCAGTAAAGGATGCTAGGGTTGTGGTGAAGGAAAAGGTGGGTAAATCTCCATTGATATTGTCACGCAGCTACAGCATAGCAATTCCAAGCAATAATGTTAACTGATATTTGACTAAATGTGGTCTTTCACTACAGTGTCTCGTCTGGTTTGTGTTAAAGTTCTTATTGCATTATTTTGTTTTCTCTGATTGAAGTCATTTAATAGTGCCGAACAATGACATTTAAAACCTCAAACAAGCGAAACGGTCATGAAAAGTTGGTGCTTAATGCACAGTGGTTTGTTGCTCTCTCTTAAGAAGAACAAGCCAATGTCAAGCTAATTAGTCAAGCTATGTGTCTAATACCATGCTGCGTGTGACCATAGCAAGAATGAAACAGGTAACATTTTTTGGCACTTCAGGCACACCAAAAACAACTCAAAATTTGACTTAGATTTGAGGTCTGGGACTCAATTCTCATTAAAAATAGCATCTTCTGCAAGCATGGGCCAGTGGTAACTTTTCCATAGTATGACAGAAAATTGAAACACAAAATGAGTCCCATAGTTTATTTTCTTCCAAACAGCAGTATTAGGTCTCATCCACTTAGAAACAGATACACTGTTATATTTTTAGTGTCCAAAACTCACATGTAGGTGTTTTTTGCTAACAAAAATGTTTCCAAATATCTAAATGTCTACCTTTTCAGCAATGCACAGCAACAAGTTTGAGAAGGGCAGCACTATACTAATCTAAACTCCGCACAAGGGAAAAAATTCAGGTCATTTCGGCATTTTCTCCGACTCATACCCAAACTGGAAGAAGCAAATCTGTCACAATCTGAGAGGACAGCATTCATGTAAAATGTGTCATTAATTATCTGAACTGTAAAAACAAGTGTAGAAAGTTGTAGCAACAAGGTCACTAAGAGGATCCAGTGATCAAGAGCTCTCAACCTGTCTGTCTTTTACATTGTCCTCCCAGCTCTTAATCATCAGTCTGTCATCCTACTCGAACCTGACAGAAAGAATTAGTCAGGCGTTGACATTTAAACAGAAACAATAGATATTTACAGAAACTCTTTAGAGGAATCGCGACCTTTTTCTGGGAACTTGGTGTCATATTGCTTTACTGCACAGTCACATTGTCCGGTAAACTTGAGGTTTTCTTCGTGCCACAATTAATACAGCGTTAATACTAATAATAGACCAATTTTGATTAAGTGATGTCAGTCGCAAGATTCTCCACTTTGTATGCCTGAAATGTCAAGCCACGACACGAAAATAATTATAAAATAATACACCATTACCTTGACTAATTGAAAAATTGTAATACATTTGTCAACTAGTATTTGGATAAATGGATAAGTTTAAGTAATATGCAAGCTTTATATATTTTATGCTCATAATTCACAATACAGCCTGTTACCTTGTCATATTCTCTCTCTGTTGTGTGCTTATTTGGGAGGTGACTGTTATTATTTCATGTAGGTATTCAACAAAACAAAAAATTAATAACAGACCAAACATTTCTCTCTATTCTCTGTTCTCTGTTTGTTGCTTACAAGGCTTTTGGGATCTCAATTCTGGCTCTGATTAAAAAATAAAAAGAACCTGTTAATGTTTTAAAAATACACACATCAAATGCTAGTTTTTAGCTGTTTTTAATTTTTTCCTGCAATATTTGCAATGAATTTCCACACAAAATGACACTGAAAGTACCACAAATAAGCTTTCAAATACATGTTTCCTGTACTTAAGTTTGAATTTATGTTACTATATTTTTACGTAATTTTTCATCCCACAAGAAAAAAGAACTATGCACATTTCTTTTGCAAAACTTCATATTTGTAGTTATTTTAAATCCTAAAAATTTAGATAAGATGGTGGGGATTTTCAGCTAGCTTGAGAGTAAAATGTATCTTTAGTTCATAAAGACTGAGGATTGCTGCTTTTATTAAAATGGGGTGTGGCTTCAGTCATTTATGGTTGCTGCTTGTCAGAATGGCTCTACACTTTTGCAACATCTTTTTAGAATATTAACTCTTCAAGACCTCATATAAAAATATAAAATGATCAGCTTCCATAATGTTTTTAAGATGGATTTCATATGAACTCCTGCAGATCCAGAGTCTTTTGCAGGAACACACACCATTCAAAAGGAACATGTAACTCAGGAGCCAAACTGATTCAACAACCTGTTTGAATGTATCACGCAGCTCTTATAACAAGAAACGTGTGTAGGGAAGGTGTAAGGGGATCTCTTTGCCACTGAGTGAGCGACGGGGTGAGGATGAGAAGACGGAGGTGGGTGGAACACATTGTGGTTGGTAAACAGGGCCAAAACAGGAAAGCGTGGGCCTACCTGACATTCACCTCACGGCCTGTACTCCGCTGCCACGCTGTAGAAAATAAGGTTAGCCTAAGGTAAGATGAACTGAGACAGCAATTTATTGCTGTTCCCCACCCCACTCACGCTTAGAGGTTTAAAGGTATAAAAAAAAAACCTCTCCTGAGCAGTAATAATAATAATAGTTATAAAATGGATGTTGTTCATGCCTTCCTGCTAAACTGGAACAGGTGATCCAATTCTGGAAGCAACAAGTTTGTTCAGTACAACTTCAATGTTTTTTTAATGGAGAGCACACACACACACACACACACACACGTCTGGGATACACAGCACTTTTCACGCTTACCTTTTTTAATTAGTATTATTTAGTAGCACTATATTGTACTGAAAAAAAGCTGAAAGTAATATAATTTACGTCTTTTTTGGTCATTAGGTTAGAAACTATGTGCTTTTTCAGAATCTGAATCAACTTTATAGAATGAGAGTGTGTGCCCAAACAAGAATTTTGACTGTTTTCAAAGACTCAAAGTGTACAGACATTAGTGTACAGTTTAGAGGGGGTTTTATATATATATATATATATATATATATATATATATATATATATATATATATATATATATATATATATATATATATATATATTTAATTTTTTTTTTTTTTACACAAATATCAACATGCCAGAGAAGAAAATTTGTTTTTATTACTAAAAGAGTAATGTTTGGGGGGGGGGGGGTTTCACATTTTCTATAGTAGATATTTATCAAAACTTATAAGCAGATTTTTGACCCAAACAAGTTTTATTTAGCTCAAATTGGGGTAAAACAAAAGTTGCAGAGCCAACAAACCTAAGCATATAGGCCCCAGCAGAACGTAATGTGTGACAACAGAGCAGCTCAAACCGGTGCTGCTTAAAATAATTATATGCATGTTGAGCTGATGAAAATAGACTTTCATCTGCAGCCTTGATCTGACACACACACAGACACGTTCAAACCAGGTTTCACACACACACTTATGCTTCATTTATTCTGTTCTCTAATAAACTGATTTCACAAAAGAAGAGTCGAGCAGCTCTGTATCCAGGAAACTGCTCCGATAGCTCAATGACTCGCTTGACTCTTCAAACTTGTAACAACAGTATTAATCAGAAGAGAAATACAAAAGCTACAAACCATGTTGCCTTGACTGCATGTAAATGTTACTGTTGCATTGAATGTGCAGAAACATTAAACCTTTTTGCTGAGCCAACTGAAATGCAGATGCATCAGGTGACAAACAGCCTTGAAAGCTGCTGTTTAGACTGCCGACGGGTCACCAATCTGGTGTCTGCACCAAACATAGAGCTGCTCCACTTTTGCCTCTTCAAATGGAAACGCACCCCCACCAAATCCTACCACAGGTTTATATTTTCGATCATTCTAAATGTCCTGTCATCAATGAGTCTCAGATTAAAACACCCAAAAGATGTCCAGTGCTGTCCTCTTGGTAATACCCTCCATGCTGGCACAGAGGCTGACGGAGAGAGAAAACAGGCAGAGCGGCCATGAGTCAGCCAGAGCCGGCCCCCTGCCTCATGTTGAAATCAGAGAAACCACAAGAATGTAACAGCTTCTGTTATTATCCCTCCCTGCTGCCTCGCAGCCTGATGGCCTGCCCCAGAAAATAGCAGCCAGCCTGCCTGTTTCTCCCTCTCACACACACTTGTTCCCCGTGTTATCCCTGTCCTCGTCTCAGATATACCAATTTCTCTCAGGGTACAGCTGTACGTTTTGTTTGTGTTCGTTTCTGCACAAGTGGATACTTCAGGCGAGCATGTTGCAGAAATGCTGTAGATGTGAAATTCTGGAAACAACTTCTAATATTTTAAAATAAAGTTGATGCTGTCTGCACAATAAGTCAGCAGTTTCTGTCCAATTTTTAAGACTTAATATTTAAAGGTTATAAAGAACAGCAAACTGCAATGAATTTGCAACTTTTTCACTTCTGATACGATATCATAGCTTTATGTATTGGCCAATACCAATATTGATCTGATACCGTCACAAATCCCACATATTTTTATTACTTTGTAGTTTGGAAAGTTAGAAAACATTTTGATTAAGAGATATTACTCAAACAGAGAATAATAGTAAACAACAATTGACTCATTTATTATTTACCAATGGGTTTGCATGTGGAACACAAGAGATGATGGATAGAAATGTGGGGGCGGACTAAACGCCGGAGCGAAGCGATTCTATCAGCGTACTCACATCAGAGATTTTAGATATGTGAAATATAATCCAATACTCCATTTTTTGGGGGGGGCTGATAACAGATAATATCCAATATTGATATTAGATCAGGACACCCCTACATTATCAAGCAAGTCTTAATTTATTTATAAAACCAGTTTGTAAAAAAATTCACAAAATTTATTATGTTATGAAGCAGAGTATTTTTCATCTATGCCACTTTTGGATCCAGATTACATAATTTTTAAGACAATTCAAAGTCTGCTTTTATTATTTTTTGACTTCAATGACTGTTTGTTGATAAGATTCCTCATCCAGAATGACACACTAATCAAATAATTGGTTCTTCTTTAAAGTTAAAGAAGAAGGTAACAAATGAAGAGATTTATAAATTTCAGCCACAAATGATGCCAGTTATGAATGAAACATTTAGATATTTAAGTCTTTGGATATTTCTGCAGGGAGTTGGCATGTTTTCCCTGGGTTTGCGTTTGACTTCCTCCCACATTCCAAAGTCATGACTGCTAGGTTAATTGGTCTCACTAAATTGTCCGTAGGTGTGTGAGCATTGCATGTGACAGGGTGTAAGAATCTATCTTAGCCCTGCTAATTGCGTCAAAACTCAACTTTTTAGTTTGAAGTCATAAGTATACTCTTATTTGCGTTGTTTTGAGTTTAGAAAAATCTGATAAAAACTCCTTCACTGTGTATTGAACAACATCTGCAGTTCAATTAAGACCTTTTAATTGTTGAAATAAAACTAAGTTAAGATAAAACAATATCCTGAGAAAGAGAAAATCAGAATTGGATGACAGGACCACAAAAATGAGAGAAGTCGGTGTTGCACAATAAAAGCCTAAATGTTGCATCTCTTCTTCATTTCACTTAATTATTTTATGTGGCGATCGTTGCACTCTGGTCTTGCTTCTGTGACTGACTAACGCAGGATCTGTCGCAATTTACAAATACCCGTCTAAAGCCTTCAGCTTCAATATAACAGAGATTAGATTTGTCCCTGTTTAACTTCCCAACCAATTATACTCCCGTTGCCTGGGTACCACAGCAACAGAAGCAAACTACTGTTGATTCACAAAGATGAGTTGATTTTTCTTTTTCATCATCAAGGTTACTACAGCAGTTCAGCCTCCCTACATTCATTCTTTTATTATTGATATGAAATACATATCAAGTTCTGGAGTATTTTTATTTTTCACATTCATTTACCAATTCAATAATATCCATGTTTCCCTATCATGGGCCTTTAATCTTCTTTTACATGGAAAAAAAAACCTTTTTGACATCCAAAAACAAAGGTCTTTAATCTAATGGCTAAATTGAAACGAGCAATGGGCCAGAGATCTGAATTATACAATGTCCTTCCAATTGGATTCAAGTCAAAAAGAGAAAAAACTTTTTCCAAATTTATCATAATGAATGAAAAATAAGAACGCCCCAATTCTTGTTAATAAACAGATCAATCAACATGATTTAGTTAGTTAGAATCAGCCTACATTTTGATCTTCAACAAGATCAAAATGTGTGTTAAATAAGAACTTCTGTAGATGTTTGTATTGATTTTATAACATTTTTAAGTGAAGTACTTCTTTAAAAAAAGAGTGAAATATGATAAATTAACCTACTAAGTAGCCAGACATCGATTAACGTTCTCTTGATCACTTCATATCAAATACTGAAAACAATCTTTTTTTTGTTGTTGTTTTCATTGAATGTATTGAAATGAATTACTCCTTCCTGCTACTTATGGTCTCTAACCACCTCAACTAACTGCATGTTAATGTATGCACTTTATTTTAGTATAACAGGAATTAGATAATCTGCTTTGATGCATAAGTTAGAGAAAATCTGTAGTTCTTCAAATATCAGATTCCAAAGTACTGTTTCAATAACAGAACGTGCAGAACATGATTTTCTCTTTTATATATTATAATCTTTAGAAAAGAAAACAATTAAAGTTGCACATCAGAGCTTCAAAAAATATTTTTAAAATATATGCCAAGAAAAGTCTAACTAATGGCTAATAAATTCAATTTGGGGTATTTTTTGTGTAAACCTGTTAAAATTTCATTTACCAACATCAAAGCTATGGGAACTTTTTGTGTTTATGAATGTGTGAATGTGAAACATATCGATAAAGAAATCAAATGGATTTCAGAAGCCCCTAAACGTGACAATATTTTCATAGCCTGAAGCTACACTTGGCACATGTCTGTTGGCTCAACAGGTTGGAGAGGAGGAATCTACAAACAGCTCTGGCTCAGTCACATGCAATATGATTCATCAACAATACAGATTGATGAAAAAATATGTACAAAAAAAAAAGAGATGGATAAAAACAGAGAAAAACACCTTTCAGAAATTACAGGAAGCAGTGTGAGGTAAGGCGGGCAGCAATAAGCTCCTGTGCTCTTCATGTTTGAGTTGGATATGGAATCGCTTTGCTTTTCCTCCACAGATCTCCAAGCAAAACAAGCAGGGGGGGATAAAATTCAGTTTTACTAAGTAAACTGTTGATGTTCCCGTAAAGCCTCTGTCAAGTGCTGCAGAAAAATACATAGAATAACCAAACAAGAAGGAAGGACACTGTAAAGTTAGGACTTAGCAAAATTAGGACTTTACACTTCTTGTTATATAACCGAATAAAAACACAACCACGGGCCCTCATAATGCATTCAATGTAATATTCATAACAGAGACTGAACAAAGTAGGGAGAGCTGCCCATTCTAGGCTCTAACCCAGTTTGCTTGAGCAACTGTGTCCTTTGCCTTGCAAAGGTATTCAAAGCTCTTTAAGCAGCTGTTTCATGGGCAGACCTGACCCACATACACACACAGCTCAGTTTAGCCAAGTGGCAGAAGGTTATAACGAGCATGTGGCAATGGGTCGACAAACTCTCCGCTAGGCGCAAGTCAACACACACGAGGCATGAAAATGTTGGGAAAGTGGGGGAAGGATCATAAATGTCGGTGTGTGTTTGTGTGTGTGAATGGGAGGACGGTGGGGGCGTAAGATAGAAAAGTAGGGGGACAAGACAAAACATGTCCTGAAGAATGATTACTGAGTGAAGAGCCAGGAAGCAGCTGTACTTGCATACCTGGAGATCGTAAAGAAGAGGCTGCAAACTTCTCCTGCGTGGCTCAAATTTGCAAAGAAACTGCAAACAAGCCTGAGCTACAGTCACACTGCAAAAGTCAAGCTATCCTGTGTCTAAGTCTGTCGCAATAAGCTATTAATCAATTAATCACATGATAAATTGAAACAAGCTTGATCATTTCTACTTGGATGATTGATTGTTTTCTTCGTCTGTCTTTCTACCAAAGACCGGATAGCTTTAGTCTCAACTAGCTCCTTTTTGAAGAACAACTTCATTAGTCATTTTATTTGTTTTGTTCAATTATTTTGAAGATTTAAAAAATATCTTCAAGTTCCAGTCTTAAATGCACATTAGAAATTAAAATGTATTGATTTTTTACAGGGTCTACTTGCATTATTTAGCACTTCTCATTATGTTATTTGAAAGTTATCTCAATACAGCAATTAGCACTTATCACAACAACATCTGGGACAATTTATGGTTCAGCAAAATTTGTTATTAGGAAAGTTTTTTGAAAATTAATACTGTGGACCCCTGTCTGTTTTGTGGAATGTAACTAAATTATTCAGAGAAAATCTTGTTTGTTCACAGATTTTAGAGCATATCTAAAATATTCGAAAGAAAATGCAGTTTGGAAACCTGAAATACCTAGCCAAAACTTTCTGTGCTGAGTAGACTGAAGATATTTGAGATGAAAATCGACATTTTGACAAATCAGTAACTGATTTTATGAGATTCATCATTTTAAAACTGGCTAAATCCAAGTGTGCCATCCATCTTCTGTTTCAGGTCAAATAAAAACAATTTGAATAAAAAAAAGCCTTTTCTAACCTGTACATTTTGCGCCTACATATAAAAGAGCAGTACCTCAAAGTTTTAAATGTCACAAATTATGAGTAAACCCTAGTCTGTTCTGTTTACCAGTAGTAGAGTGGCTTATATTGTCCCTGATTTATATGAAATATAAATCAGGGACAGCGTAATGCTGTTGTTGGTACAAGTGAGCAGTGTGTTTTCCAGAAACTAGGTTAGAACTCATCAGTGGCTCATAATAAGGACGATAATAGATGATTAATTACAACAGCTGCTTTCTGGAGCCTCTCTTTATGAAGCCAAGGTCGGTGGATGGGGAGGTAAAGAGTAAAACCCAAAAAATTATCTCTAAATTTGAAGAAAGAAACTTTCATGCAACACATTATCTAAACTTTTTACATCTTACTTAATGTAATTTTTTTCTTGCCCAAATAGCGTCTTTTCCGCTCTAGATACAGTGTGAGACTTGATAAGAAATATACTGTCTCCAACATTATCTTACTGCTACCAGTGCAGTAAGAAAGAGGGATGGTCATGATACAGGCTGATGGGTGCACAATATATAGGAATGAATACACATGGACTAAAAACCTTCACTTTTTTTTTAAGATAACCTAAAAATGTTAATTGACAAATTGCTTTAACTCGTATCTAAACTCTCTAAACTCCAGCAATTTTCTTTTTTAAAATTATTTTTCAAGAGGCTTTATTGTTATCATTGCTTAAGCCCTTGTGACATGAAAAATGTTTTTCTGGTAAAGGATTCTGCTGGCTTTGTATGTTTGTGCTTCGGATGTTTTTAATCTAAAAGCCAGGCTCAGAAAAAAAACGGCCCAGTAACCTTCAGCACTCTGAATGAAATGCAGAAGTTACTGCAGTAAATCCTTTAGCAGCAGCATATCTAACATTTTATTAAAACAAAAGTTAGAAGAACATATGTTGAAAGCTGACAGTACCAGAAGCACAGATGACACAATATTTTACCAATGTTTCCCATACCCATCGCAAGCTTTTTATATACATCAAGCATCCCTGGTCTCAAAAGACACCATGTCCAGTTAATGTCCGTTCCAAGCCGTTTTATTCTCAGCTTTTCTGTGGTACTATTTATCCCAGTAACCCTGTAATTCACTTGGACTGCTTTAAACAACAAACAGTCTTTTTGATCAGTTCACAATCTAAATCAGCTTATCCACACCAGAAGCAGGATTTACCAAAACTGCCTGATCATAATGAAAGACCAATAGTTAGAAGTATTTACTGGATTCAGAGAAAAAATATTGACTTTAAATGCAGCACCTTAACCTATCCAACTCTGAGGCTGGACAACAAAATAAACAGTGGACAGAGACAGTGACCTTGTATTATTCTGATGCAAAATCAGTCTCCAATTTGTTTTTTTTTGTTTGTTTGTTTTTTTAATCAATCGATTAAGTCAAAGAATATTTTCAATTTACATAACAGATAATGAAGAATATAATTTTTGTCATGATTTTTTGTTTTTTTACTGAAGATTAAATCTTCCATTAGGTAATCTGCAGACTATGCATTAGTTGATCTTTAAAGGTTGTGTAGGTTTCTATGTAGCTCCTCCATGGCTGGATAATATGCGGTTTCAACTCATATTACGGTATGAAGAATCACTGACATAATTTACAGCTCCTTCTCATTGGTTATGGAAAATCCAAAGCCCATAAAATAATATAAAAATACAAATGAAACAATACCATTACCTGCATTTCAATGTATATGAAAACAGGACAATTATGTGTGATTCGTCTGTACTTTATCTGCATGGCCAATGTTATTTTTAACCCAGTGTTCACAGGCAGAAATCGCATTTAAATCTGAGATTCAGATGTTAAAACCTGCTACAGTCACTGAGAGAAAGCAGCCGCTTCCTAAAAACTAATTCTGAAATTGATTTTTTTGTTGTTTTTTCCTCACAACAAATAAAAATAAAAGCTTCACTGTCAATATGGCATTACATACTTTCCATTTCCAAAGTCACGATCTGCTAAGACACTTTCATCCTGGCGTTCTGTAGCTGTGGCAACTTTCAGCGAATAAACACAGCTGTGTTTGGAGTTTAGGAGACAGTTTTCACTAAAGTCTGGTTGCCATATCCTCTCCAGCGACAACCCACTAACTAACTACCCAGACTTATCTGGGTAGATATTTGCCTGCATGGATGGTTGTTTGGGTGGTTCACTTAGACACTGGCAGTCACAGATTAACAACTCCAGCTCACGAAGAGTGTTGTAATGTTGCCTAAATCTTCTCTACCATCCTTGATAACTAAGCTCTTAATTTGTGTGCTGAGGTGAAATGATCCATATAATTCAATGGGATTGACAGAAAAACAACTGCATACATGGCATGGTTATGCAAACCTCTGGCAATGATCCCAAGTGGTCTAATGTAAGAAGGAAATGCTCACATCTTTCATGTCTGATAATTTATCTTGCTTGCAGCACCCAGCCCGTATTCCTCTTACCAATGCGGTCAGTTGAGACCCATTTGAAGCTCTCTGTATTACTGAGCAAAAAACAAAGAGGCAGGGTGTGCCTCGAAAATTTTGAGACTCACAAGAAGTAAGCTGCTGGTCAAAGAAAGAGTGGAAAGACAAGTATAATTAAGTAAATTTACAGAAAAAGAAATAAGCATTTTTGGAAAGCTAAGTATTAAAGAATAGATCCAAATTATCTGCTTTTAAGACTACAGTAAAACAAAGAAACGTCCTTATTTCAATATTTAGCACATTCTCCAATTGATACACACGAAGCCCACCCCACAGTGTAAACTCAGCTCTTCACAAAAACAAAGTCTGTCCTTACAAAGCTTTAACAAGGAAATATTATGCGTCGGCGTCTACACATTAGCCCTGTGGTTCTAAATTATTTTCTGTCATGCCCCCCCAGGGAACATACCATTTTTCACGCCCCATCTTGAATTGAATACTATTGAGAATCTGATACTAAGCCATTATCTATGCAAACCACTGGAACACACATTCTGCACCCTATCACCCGAATATGAAAACAGATTGATAAAATGAGCTGAAACCACAACAATTTTAAGTTGTTGCAGCTCATTTTATTGCTTAAAGTCACAAAACAATTTCAGAGCTCAGTTTATTAACTCAATTTGTAACATTTAGTCAAACCTATTCAGCCACAAAAGAGAAAAAGTGCAAATGATTCAAAGGGATGTTAATTTCTTTAAACACAGTAACAATCCAAACTTTTCTAAGCTGTAAACTTTGGTTACCTTTCAGTCTATTCAGCTTATTCTTCAAAAAGGTATGTCACTTTTTAACATTTCTTTTGTACAAAACTAGCAAAAATATTGTTGACATTGTAGGTTCCTCTTTTTTTCTTTTAACGGTCAAACTCCTCCATGTCTCCTGCTCCTCCATCAGCGCTGTGCACCGGTGTGCCTGTGCTGGCTACTTCTTCTACTGGGTAGAAAAGGCAGCCTGTTGATTAGTTTGAGCACTGCCACTTAGTTACTGGAGGCTTGTTTATCGTTCAAGCATAAATAGAAACAATAACAAGAAGTCCTCCTGCCTTCCCCCATCATAAGATCTCAACAACCTTAGTGGAATAGTCAAATAGTTCAATTTACTTCTGCTTTCTGTGGACACGTATGTTCCTACTAGAGGAAAATATTTGACTCCATGTTTGATCTGCAGAACATCATAAATTAAATAATGACCCGTAGAATGATGATTTTGAAGTAGTTTCATTTTTAAAATACTTAACTCAAACCTGATCCTTGGCATCCTTCAATCGTTACAGAACCATCAACGCTGTTACTGATTTGCAGAACCATTTGTTTGTTTCATTATTCTGCACATTACTAGATTTGAGGAAAGCACAGAAGCTACAATAAGACTAATGAAGTGCTAATCACCTGACCAAGGATAGTCCTTAGTTATTAAAAACAGCAAAGTGCTGAGTAGAAAAAAAACAATGTTTCTGTCATCCTATTTACTTATGTGCAACGGCTCCTAACGGGTTGGCAAATAGAAATGAAATAGTATTTGCTTAGCAGTCATTATCTTTCAGGCTTTGTTTAAATTTTCATAAACTACACTGTGGAACAATTGTTACATAAAAAGTTGTAACAACTCTCTATGTTAACTTGCAATTGCAATTTTTTATAGTTACCAAATATTACTTCAAACAATTACAGTGAGAAATTTCAAGTGTAACACTGGCAAAATGATAAAACAGGCAGCATAGAGCTTTATGCAATATGTATTTGTAAGGACAATGTTTTAGTCAATGTTCCATACATGTAGCATTGTCCTCAGACTTTAAGCTGAACTACCTGTTTTTCAAACTGCATGAAATGGACTATGTTGTTTCTAATATAAATATATCTTTGGAGTGTCAAAATAAAGCAATAATAAACCAATGTGGTTTAATGCTTGGCAACAAGCAGAACTGAATGGGCCTTTCCAAATAATATGGGATCTCATCTTCCACAACTCCTGCACTGATAAGAGATTTTCATCTGGTTGGTTGTGCGAACAAGAAACAATTGTGATTGTCACTTCCCTGCATCCAATCCCGCTGAAGGTTTTTGTACTTAGAAAATAAAACAAAAACTGTTTTTTGCCAACAGTTTCCACCTGCTGGGAAAATGTTACCAACCTCCAGTAATCTTCAGCCATAGCTAGCACAATAAGGCTGTCTTAACTAGTACCCAGAAGATTATCTCTACCAATAATCAGCTGGGAAGGAAAAAAATATTTACATGTTTTCACAAGTTCTCATTCATCTCAGTAAATGTAAGTCTTCCTCCTTCCCATTCATATAATTGGGGCATTTTAATTAGAAAGAAATTGGTTTCAAAATGAGACACTATCAACATATTTCTGAATAAAAGGCCACGACTGCTGATAGCTAGCAAAACAATATGAATATCTATTTTAATTGACCAATTTTCAAATTTAACTTCAAACAAATGGTTGAAATGATCAGAAAAAGTTGTATATCAGAACAACATTTATAAGAGCATTAAAATGCCTTAAAATCCCAGTGATGTTTTTTTCTGTACTCAGGTCTGTGTTGTGTGATGCTAGTATCTACAACCTAACCATAGCGTACCATTGTCTTTTATTCTGCTTGTTTTGTGTTTAAAATATGTGCATTAAATCAACTGTAATTGTCTTTAAATCAAGCCCATCACTTTAAATCAGGGGTTTCAAACTCCAGTCCTCAAGGGCCACTGTCTTGCAGTTTTTAGATGCGCCACAGGTACAAAACACAGGAATGCAATGGCTTAATTACTGCCTTCTTGTGCAGAGGCCTGCTAATGGCCTAATTATTCTACTCAGGTGTGGTTCAGCAGAGGGCAGCGGCCCTCCATGACTGGAGTTTGACACCTGTGCTTTATATTATGCTATATTTTTGCCATTAAAATGAAATTGTAGTGTTCAATGATAACTCTGTACTGAGTATGTTACTTTATTTCACAGCCAGAGTTAGTTAATTCTCAGAAACATCTACCCAAACTGCCCCAAAGTGGGTTACCCTCTGCTAACAGGTATAGTTTATTCCAATTTTATCACATCTGTGGCTCCTTCTGCTCCCACACAGGTTCAGGTGTGCTTCTCAAGTAAAGTATGGCTCCTGCCATGGGAAGCTTAATCATCCCCAGCTGAGCCACCTTCACTTCTAAAACACAGAATTTAACCAGAGCTAAAAGAACACCCATACAGTTCAGACCGCAGTTCTGTTCAGGCCACAAGTGAGAAATCATTTTTTTTTTATTTCATAATACAAATCTGGGATGCTTTTATTTAGTTCAACTTCAAACCCAATGTCTGCCCAGCAGTAATTTATGAATTATATCTGGAAGGAAACATGGTCACCTTATCTCTACTTTTGTAAAACTAAAAAACCATCGTCAGAAGTTCATTTTGCAAAAATACAGCGAGTTTCGATTTTGAATAAAAATAAGAATGTTTAAAGCTAACCAATAATCCAAGAATGTCTAAGACCAACAACTTATTTGGTCTCATTAGGGGTATTGGATTGTTTTCTGTACAAAAAGAAAACTACATTTTTCCATTTACATTTTTTTAAATCAATATTTATTTGATGATCTGAAGCTTGAAAACCAAAATAAACAAAGGCAAGGGGATGTCACATCTACTGTAGGTAAGATGTTATCTGCTCACAACTTTTTAACAGAGCTGCACTTCAAAAATCCTAAATTATCTCTTTAATTATTATGCTATGGGGGGTGGAGGGGACAGTTGTGGCCCAGGGGCACATATTCTCTTGAATCCGGCCCTGAACAGAACCTCTTCCTCTGGATTTCATTCATAACTCCCTGGTCCCGATGAGGTGCTCCATTCAAAGTGAAATGTGATGCAAATTTACAGTCATTCATGCACTTCGACTGGGCCAGAGATAGAGAGACGGGCGAGACAAACTGGACTGAGCACGGTCCATATGATCCTAGCAGCAGGCGGCGGAGGAACCAACTGCGACCCGAAAGATGTGGCACGGATGGTGGAGGATTACGTCATCGCAGGAAAAAAAGGAGGACGCCTCATCGCAGCAGACCTTTACCATCCATAATAAAACAACCTCCCATCCAGCAGGCCGATTCAACCAAAAATAACGATTATTAATGCAAAGCCACGCTGAAAGCAGGCTCTCTGTAAGCAGATTATCCACGCAGGCGGAGTGGTGTGACGTTTCTAGAATGTGAAGCCTTGCTTCATCAGTTTGTCACCAACAAGCAACCAAACTCTGCTTCGCATTTTCTGACAGACGGTAAAATAAAAATGTTGCAATGGTGGCGAATGAGCCGCACTGAGAGCTAACTGGACTCGTCATTAAAGGGGCTTATTGTACACTGCCCAATGAATGAGTTGACTCCTTTATGGGATAAAAACAAATAAATAAATAGGCATGTCAACAGAATGGTGCATGGACGGGTTTTAACGCCTCAATGCATGTTTCAAATGCAACGCACATTTCAATAGCTACTGTTTTTAAAAGCAAAAATATTGAATGGGCTAAAAAAGAGCAGCTAGCTAACAAGCAGGCAGCAAAACTCTCACAGCTTGACATGCGTTTAATTTTCTTCACATTTTCCAGTTTTTAAAAATGGGTTGAAATAGAAAAAGCCTTTTCTGAACTGTTATCTCAGTGTTATGTAGCATGTTTGGTTATTTCAGCTGCACGGTGTATAAAAGTGACAGAGCTAAGCTAGTTTGCTAACGTCAACTGTTACAGGAGAAAAATATAAAGCGTCCCTGTTCTTACCGTCATAAACTGCTCCAGGGGCGTCCAGTTTTTAAGGAATTAAAGTGTTGCTGTGGGAGAAAATGGTTCGTGTAGGGGGGGCGATGTAGCCCGGACATCCAAGATCAGTTGACCCAGTGCCGATGAAAGCCGAGCAGCAGCATCATTATCACCGCGCCGCCTCACACACATCCATCCAGCAGAGCGGGGCCTCCTCCGGGCTCGACCGTACGGCTTGCTCGGCGACGACGACGACGGATAATCCACAAGACAGAAGCCCCTGCAGCAAGCATTGGCTAGACGCGGTACCTATCCAGTCATTTCAGGCCGTCGGAATGAGAAATGAAGTCCCAAAGCGAGCGAAGAAAACACACAATGCGCTTGTGAGAAAGAGAAGAAGGTTGGAGTTGAGAACTGTCGGATCACAGAGAGAGAAAATGTTGCGTTTCTGACTTTTCCAGCATGAGCCAGCCCGTTGTTGTCAGCGATCCCTGATCGCGCTCTCTCTCTCTGCAGCTGCTCTCTTGCCTTGCAGCAGCGCAGCAGCGAGCTGTGCAGCGACGTAATTGCGCAACCGCACAGGGCACTGGGGCGTGGCCGTGGAGCGGGAGGCGCGGTGTTTGATTTCAAACACACAAGGTAAACACACCTAATCTAAGCGTAATTTTAGAGGAACTATTAGTTTTTAGAATAAGTATTGAAAAGCCTGGAGGCAGCCCTCGTTTTGTTATACGACTTTTAACTAAAGATGCGCCAGACACAAACACACCTACAGTTTGTTAAAGTGAACTCTCTGCAAGCTTCATTGTTCTAATGTTATTTTCTGCCTGCAGAGCCTGATGTGCCATTTGAAGATCAGCAAGAACAAGACAATGAATCCAGTGTTGTTGATCTGCGCTGCCCAATAGATTTTGTCACTAGAAGTTACACATAAATACTATCTACTGTAAGTTTTGATGTTGAAAAACTGCAGAACAAAGGTCCTGTATGAATTTGTTATTTTGTAATCATGTCTTTTTTATTTGTATTATTCTTTTCAATTTTAGTATTTAAAATACCAGAATTTGCACAAAACTTTATGGGTTTTTTTTCTGTCAGATCACACAGCTCCATCCAAACCCTAAACATTTAGCATTTGTTCTCCTTAATTTTGACTTATTCAAAAATAAAAGGTAAATAATATAAAGAAATAAGCATTGACAAAGATACAGTGACCAAAAAAGCCCAGACGATGAACAAGCTATTTTTTTGTTTGCTCACATCTCAAATATTGCACCAGTTTGCATGAGTGATTCCCATTGAATGTGACCGCATTTAAATGGGGCGGGGAATCATACACCATCTGCTGTTTTCCCTGTGAAATATCCAAAGAGTTTGAAAATGACTACAGGACAGAAGAAAATGTTGAATAGATGACAATGGCTCAGTGTGTTAGGACTGCTAATAAATAAAGATATTCTAATAACATTTAGATTTGTTGTTCAATTGTTACTGTTTCTATGTCTTTGTGTTGGATAATAGAGCACATCTGAGTGAATGTAAGCAACTGACTTTTTTTTAATCTAGTTTTCAACCTTAGTGTTTTGCTTTTAAAAAATTGTTGAAAGTGGGGATAAAATAGGCTAAATTAGAACTATGTTCGTTTATGATAGCATAAAGTTATAAGTGTATGGTCATTGAAGGTATCAATTAAATGTAAATTTTTTTGGACTGGCAATACAGAATTATGACATTTATCGTACAGTAAGTTGATGCAAATAGGCTGGATTTTTATTCATAAAAACTTTGCTAAATTACAGAATCCATTGTGTCATAATAAATCAGTATTTGAGACAATACACACACACACACACACACACACACACACACACACACACACACACACATATATATATATATATATATATATATATATATATGTATATATATATATATATATATATATATATATATTTAATCTCTTTAAATATTTTTAAAGAGATTTAAAAATATTTTAAATCTCTTTAAAAGTTGCTTCATTCATTTATGTATTTTATGCTCTTGACCATCTATTGAAAGACAACCAGCAGTTCAGTCATTCATGAACATTGCAAATCTTTGCTGCTGGATGCTGTGAGAATGGTAATGCGGGTTGTACTGACCTCAAGTGGCATGAAAAGACAAGCTACATGTTCCACTACAGCAAACAATAGAGCCATTGTGCAGACAGCTCTGTCTGGCATACAATAAAGTGCACTGATGAAGTGGAGTGGCAAGAACAAGACAATGAATCCAGTGTTGTTGATCTGCGCTGCCCAAAGGACACTTTGTAGTCAGAGAAATGATAAAGTGAACATGACAGTTCAACTTTGTCAATTCAGCTCCTGCTCTATTTTATTTTTTTCTGCACTTCATCCCACACCAAAACAATAAGTTGCAGCAAAAACATCAAAAGTAAATGAATAAAACATTTGATTAGTTTAACCTTTTGTAGCTTTTTTTAATCAAGAGCAAAATATTAATATGTCTTGGTCTTTTTTCGCATTTTATCACATGTAATGTATTTTGTTGTGATTTCAAATTGTAGTGCATAATTGTGAAGTGGAATGAAAAGTGAATGTGTGTTCTTGTCTTTGTGCCACCAAGAGTGTGCAGTGAAACTGATGTGATGTGTATGTCTATGTAAACAAACAATAATAATTTGTGCTGATGAGTGTTTATATCTCATCCTATATCTATATATAGATGTCTGACACACACTTCACTCTGATGTTTCTTCTCCTCATGTATGGAATGCCCTTAGGGCAAAAAAGGTGGAGAAAAAAAGGTGTCTTTCACACATTGGCAGATTGTTTTCATCCAATCACTGCTTGGGTGGTAAAGAACCAATCAAGTCTAAATACTATTTGAATTTAAGAAAAGCACAAGAGATCACAATACATTTGAATTTTGTAGCCTAATAATATGTAGTTGATCACATAAAGAAGCTTACTTGGTAGATTTCAGTAATTTAATACAGATAAGAGCCACTGCTGGATCTGATCTGTGAAAAAGTTGCTGACTGTATGTATATATATAAACATCCAGTCTGGATTTGCACTTCATTTGTTTTGACTCCAAAGAGCAGTGAGGTAAAAATACAGTTTCTATCGGCAACCTAATTATGCGTGTCTATATTTAGTTCTGTCGACAGGGAGTTGGATTGAAGATGTAATTAAACAGCATATCTGTCCCTTATTAATGCACAGATGGATGACCTGGGGGAAATTTAAGTGCTGGATGAAGAGGTCTGAGTCACTGAAGATTATAATAGTTTAGTTAGGTTGTACAAAATTAGAGATCCTTTGTGTGTTCTGTTTCTTTTTTTTTTTTTCACTTGACTTGCAGAAAATACAGACATCAGTTTTCTATGCAATTGAAAAAGATGAGTGATTATGATGGCATCACAGATGTCTGATTCTGGATAAATCCAATACTTTTTTCCTCACTTGAAAAAGGTTTTCTTTTGCCTTTCGCTGAATATTTACACAGCATACAACATATTGCAAACACAGATGAGGCTTTTTCATTCTTTACCAGCACTTAACAGCAACAAACTGTTTGACATGACTGTATTATAAAAAGGCCACAAATGGTGGGTATTTCCACGTGTATCATTATATTTTTTTATGTGTGGATTAGTGATCAAAACAGCATAAAAATGTATTTTACTTTGCTGAAATGAAGATAATGCCATTTTAACTGGCTGTATCATTGTTTATTGCAGTTTAATATATCTGAAAAATCTAGCATCAGCACAAACATAATATTAAAAAAATACTGGACAATAGATTAAATTCAATGAGTCCCGTTTTATATTAAATAACACCTTATATTCTCGCCTATGACATACAAAATACTCACCTTTCTGTAGATAGCTGTTTTGGTTATTTCTACCCACCAGAGGGCGCAATTTATCTGAAACTTGCACTATTCTAACAGTTGTGCCATCAAAAATCTCAGTCTAAACTCAACAATGCAAGGTTTTTAAACTTTTCTACCACATTTCTGACAAAAAATTTTTTTTGGTTAACCGGCCTTTCTATTGTACCATCAATTCAGTGTGTGCTTGCATTGTTGTTTGCCCGGTCAGCCTCTATTATGGCTCTGTGATACACTGATCGCCACTAACAACCTGGAGTTCAGCAAACAAATAAGGTGCTCTAATTAGATGAGACTAAAATTACTTTTTGGCCTGCATATAAAATATTATATGTGCGGTAGCCAAACAACACAACACATAATTTCCATATGAATACATGGTGGAGTATGTATTGTTGAAAGTTCAGACATAAAGAATTTGTGGCAAAACTTTGAAACATTTCTGTTCACAGATGCTCTCCACCCAAACTGACTGAACTTTTGCTATTATGGAATCAGGACAGAGGAAAAGATGATTCTACAAAGTTGTAATTCAAGGGGGAGGGGGCAAAACAGGTATGCAAATTTCTCAGATGTTTCATTGGAAAAACAACTCAATTAGAAATGTACAATTTCTCTTCAACTTCACAAATATTTATTTGCTACTTTCTGCTGGACCATCACATTAAATCCCATCTAAATATACAGAAGTTGGTGGTCAAAAAGTGAAAAAGTTAAAGGGTTGTTGATATTTTTCACTGTGGTACCTCAGCATTAAAGCAGTAAATGTCAGCTGAATTCAGAATCAACCACATCTTTTCATTGGATAAAAGTCACAAAGTCACATGTCTGACAGCTTGAATTCTATCTTTTAATGACAAAAAAATTAATATTCAACAGATGCAGAAAGGCATATTTCCATTAGAAATATCTATCTGTCTGCTGGTAACAGCTTTGTAGCTTTATGGTTTGTTTCATGCTTTCTCTTCTTTTATCAAAGCCAGGATGCCTTCTCTCCTGGAGGTGTAAGGCGTGTGCTTCAGCTGAAGGACATGAGCAGGAAACAGGTTCCCACTGGGCGCGTACATCTCTTCGCCTTTCTGTCCCATCAGTGAGCGCAGCGTCTTGTTTCTGGACAGGATTTTATCATAAAACTCCACTCCGCCTCTGGCATATTCCCCAGACACTCCCGCTGCGTGTTTGTCTGCGCTGTAGTCAATCCACTGGCTGAGAGCGTCAGAGGTGAGGAAGTAAGAAACGGCCCCAATTCCCAGAGCCAGAATGTTCACTGCCGAACGCATCAGCACGGGGCCGCCATGCAGGCCGAACACCTGCTTCAGCACCACGCTGTACACCCAAACCCCACCCAGGCAGAACGGCGCGACTGCGGCTGTCAGGACCGGTCCCCCGGATTGTAAGCGGGCCACCTCCCGAGCGATGGCGAACTTCTGCGCCTCTGCAGAGAACACCAGCGCCTCCTTGAGAGCAGAGCCAGCCTCGCTGCTCCAGTCCACTGTTTTCCCGTTGATGAAGATGTTGCGGTTGGTTATTCCACTTGGATCGTCTGTGGTGCTGTTAAAGTTGGCTGGGATGCCTATTTGAGCGCCAGCAGGAAGCCATGGAACACCAGCACCAACCGGGTGGAACCCGAAGGAGGCGAAGGCAGAGAAGTTCTTGACTGAGCTGACGCCGAAGTCCTTCAAGACCTAAAAATGACACAATTATGAAAAACAACTACAGTCAGTGCCGCAAAAAGTGGGTTTCTTGTGCAAATGTCACCTGAAATAAGAAAGCTAACTTACAAGTAACTTTTCAGAAAGCGATATGAGCTTTTTAAGTTCAATAACTTCTTAATACTGATTAAAAATAAGTCTGTTTGCCCTGTGACAGACTGGCGACCTGTCCAGGGTAACCCCGCCTCTCGCCCAGAACGTTAGCTATCCCACTAGGGACAAGGGTGTAAGAAAATGGATGGATTTAAAAAGTTCATGTTCCATAATGGCAGATTATTTCATTTATAATAAGACATATTCCCCATGTGATAAGTTAAATAATCTGCCTATGTAGCAAGTATTTTTTCTTCAATGTTAAAGAATTATTGACTTAAAACCATCTCCTATATCTTGCAGAAATGTTACCTGAAAGTTGCTTGATAAGAGTTTGTCTTTTTGCAGTATTTTAATTTGAGTCATGCTGTTGTCTGGTGACAGGGAGCTAAAGATGGAGAGGCAGAACATAAAAAAATGGAAGAGGGACAAAAAAAGCTTTTTGAAGTAGTTTAGAGACACTAAGTAAGAAATTTAAATCTACCAAGAGAAGGCTTGTAAATATTTAGATTGGATTAAGTTGCTACTAAAATGACAGGTAAGTGCTACAGTTACGGGTGTACAGAAATGCTATTGATGTGTCCACATACACCTGAGAAAGTATGTAGCTGCACCCCTGATGACAGTAATCCCACGAAAGAGTTACTGTGTTGTTTTTTTTGTTTTACTAGACTGCAAATCTGATTCAAACCGAAATCAAGCCAATCTACCTGCTGAAAGACACTTTCCAGCTTTTCCGACAGCACCACTGGCTCTCCTTTATGCCAGGCTTGATAGAGCTGACGGTAGGACAAATCAGGGAAAACGTGGTAGAACATGTTGGCTGTGAAGACTCCACCGCAGCTCGCGATGAGCAACGGAGCTCGGTACTTCTGGAGAAGCACCGAGAACTTGAGGAAACGAGATGCCATCGTGTGGTCTTAATGCAGATGTTCCAGCCTAGAGCAGCAACTTTCAGTACGTGATATCTGCGAAGGAGAAAAATCTTTCATCAGGCTTCACATAGGATAGATTGTCTCTATGCTGCCCCCTTGTGGTCATCTAACAAAGAATGCAGCATGCAGAAACTAGATGTTGCATAAAACGATGCGTTGAGAATCTTCCTTAAAATACCCAGAGGGGCCATGAGACGTTTGTGACAGCAGGTGTTTTGACTTTTAAAGAACTGAGGAGAAAGTTCATGTTGACTTTTATGAAACGCCTGAATGGTTCGGTGAACAGCTTATTTTAGCACCCAAAACCTTACTGGGAGCAGTTTCTGCTTTTCATCCAGTCTAAGGTGTCAGTTTGGGAATTGATTCCTTCAGTGACTGTTGTATATTTTATTTTTATTGTGTTTTAATATGCTACATATTTTTGCATACATGTTGAATGTATTATTTTCTCTGACAATCTGTCAATCTATGCTTTTCTCTCAAGTTAAACTGAATTGAAACCCACAGGGAAGTTGTAAAATACAAACTCTAAGTGAATTTATTCAGTTATTTTCTCTTTTCTTTGCTTTAACAATTCCACTAAAAATATAGCGCTGAGAGCAGATTACGTCAAGTCCTCACAGCGTAACCTCTTTACGCTTCTTAGTCTGTTGTCGTTTGGTATCTGTTCGTATAATTTAACAATTTTGCAGCAATTATCACCCTAACGTTTAATACAATTTACTAAATGTCAGTAACGCGCAGCTTCAATACAGCATCCTGCTAAATGTCAATAACGTGTAGCTTCAACGCTGCTATGGTAGTCCTGTAAATAATATATTTTAAACAATTATCCTGACAAAACAGTTATTACACATCCAATCATAACTTGATTGGATGTGCTTACGCTTTTATTTAGAGGAAAATACCACTTAACACTCACATGTTCGATGCATCTTTACAAGGACAATTACATACTTCAAAATACAGCCGGTGGTGTACGTAAAGCGATTCCACTGTCGTGATTATGAAAGCGTTTACGGCAAATTAACGACAGCATGAGAACGGGGAAATTAGGGGTTTTCCAGATATTTATTTAAAAATAATTTGTAATGAAACATTAAAGCAAATAAAATATAGACTGTATGTTGTAGTATAATTGAAAAAAATGCATGTAAATTAAAAAAGCAACAAAAAGGACAATATGAAATAGCTTAAATAGATATTAGAGTATATGAAGATTTATATTACTTGATAACCGCAGCAAGTTAAAGCATTTCTTTTTCGTAGTCAATATGTGTACAGATTTGACAAACTTTGTATGATAATTTTCTTGGTTCATAAACCTGACATCTAACATTGCTTATACATATTATATGCTTATACATATTATTAATAATAATTATCATTATAATTCTTTTCTAAGTTCAGATTATCTTTGAACGTATCAAACATAAGAATCTATCACAACATAACACCTGTAACTAAGCTGTTGAGGAATAATTATTTTATAAAGGAAGTTGTTCCAGGATCATTCCACAGATGTTCTGTTTGAGGGCAGGAAACTGAAATGTTTTGGTCATGTAAACTTTGGTAATTTTGTTCTTAAATAATCATTAAACCCTTCACTTGCAAACTTAACCTGCTTCCACTTCCTAAAAACACTTTTAATAACTATGAGTAATTTTAATTTGAAAAAAAAAAAAGTTTTATTCTTAAGGAGTGTGTTCCATACAAACAAGCCATGCTTTATAAGGTCCTCTTCTCTTAAAAATGTGTGCAGAATCTGCAAGAAGCAAAGCATTTGCCTGCCAAATTAAAATCTCTTGAACTTTCTGTCCATTCTGGTGATCTCTCGATAAATAAACAAATCAATACCCTACTAGGCAATCAGTTCACTCCTTCTTGATTGCTTGTCCAAAGCCTAAATCAATGAGTTCTTCTAAATGGACAAGCTTCTACTACTTAGCTGCAGATTAGAGAACAATTCTAGTTATTTGTGACCTAAGGGGTTTTTTTACACATCAGGGAATTCTTTGACCCCAATTGATTAAAAAGAAAAAATGTGTTCATCAATACTTTGTATCAGCAAAATCTTCACAAAAGGTCAATACAATGTTTGTGGTACAAATTGTACAAAATAATGCTTGAATGGTTTGAAGAAACTGGTGATCTAAGCAGAACAGGAGATGTGGAAAAGAAGGATGCATAGGTGTCGGGGTCCTTTTAAATGTACCATGATTTTGTGGAAATGCTGCAGAGAACCGCATCATTCCACATTATTCATTTACAGTCACTGAACTAAGACAGGCAACATAAAATACATAATACCAAATATTTTTGGCATTGCTTCTATATTGCTACCTTCTCATTATTTTCATGACCATATCAAAAAACTTGCCATTTCTGATATATTACAAATATGTCAGTGTGTGATTTGTTACACTATATGTTCTCCCTTTTTACTTATGCCATGAATGTATTTATAAATGACTGAATGAACATTTCCTAACTACCTACTGTATGTTGTTCTAAATAATGCATTAGCAGAAGCATTTTGATGGAATAACTATACATTCCTGAGTGTTTTCCTTGTGTCATCTGTGGTTTAAAGGAACCATTCAGAGCTCCTGCTGACAAACAACCTCGTAATTACCAAGGTTTCGGGGAAGCACTTCTTTTAAGTGGCTAGTAGCAGGTATCATGACTAACTTCTCCATCACTCAGAAGGCATCTGTTTAAATGTGGCAGAGCTAAACTTCCAAAGCCATATGGATTCAAATTCCTGGTGTTTGTGGTGTAACATGTTTTCAATTTGAAACCATTAGGGTGCTTTCCAATTAGATTTTATGTTTTATAAAGCACAGTGAAATCATGATGCTGTGAGTAAAAGCTAACACAAAATCTTAATATATTCGCCTGTATAGTAAATGTACGTCTGCATCTTTGCACAGAATTTCATGGTTTAAGGTAAAACTGAAAGTAGGTATAGAAACTCTAAAATAATGAATTAATATATGCAACTGAAAAAGATACATGCACTCCAATAAATGCATTCAATCTTTTTTTTTCTATCATTGTCTATCATTAAATCAGACAAAAAGTTTTCTCTGTTTGGTCAGTGAAAATAAACAAAATAATTTATGCTATGTAAATATCAGAAAGTGTTTTTTTTTTATATTCAGAAGTTCACGGTAAACGATTTATTAAAGCCCAGATTATGTGTCATAACATTGTAAGCTTCTGAAAGACTGATAGGATTCAAGTCAAAATAAGGCACACCTTCAGATGCATTTAAAAGCAAAACCTCAAACATCTTTTCCTTGTGTGTCCTCATGAAGAATCTAAACAGATTACTCAAGATGTCCACTGGTCTTTTTCATCTTTGGGAACAATTTCTAGATGCCTGAATGCAATGTATTCATTTGTTAAAACAACTTTTTGCAAATTCTAAAGACCAAAGTGTGAAATTTGTCTATTAACCTGATTACAAAAATAAATTATCATATGCAGATTGTGGCTGAAGCTGGCAAGAGAGCACATCCTAAGCCACACTGTCATTGCATGGGCTCAGAGAAGACACTCAGAGAGGAAGAAGCCCCAATTCCAAAAGCAAAGCCAGGTTGCTAGTTACAAAGGCCTTTGGAGACATTTCTTGTGGTCTGACAAAACTAAAATTGTACTATTTGACTATCATAATCCATAGCATTTAGAAAAAAACTTAGGGAAACAATGTTCTCCCACCCATTAATGAAGCTTTTACAGGCTTCACTTCTTCAGTGACAGATTGCTGCGTCACAACCGCTCAAAGGAGTGTCATCACAGATCCTTCCTCCCAGCAGCTGTAAAACTTTATTACCATCAAGTAAAAGCAGGTATGTACATTCCTGCTGTTATTTGCCCAGTTTTTCCATTTCCTGCTGTTTTTTTTATGTACAAATATGTGCAAATTAACTTTTTAAAATGATCATCTTCAATTGCACATTTCTTTTAATATTTATGCTTTTTTTTAAATATCTGTTCAGTATTTTTTTTTTCTTATGCTGTAGTTACATTGGCTCTTACTGAACACTTTCTTATTGTTCTACCGGCATATTTTAGATTTATAGCTGGTCCAACAGAATCAAATGGCTGAATTACCTCAGCATGCAGTCAAGTTCAGAAGAGTCCAGCTAATATGTGTGTTTAATAAGATGCAGGTGAAAATCTTGTGGGAAGCTGACCCTGGATGGCTCAATTGTCCACTGCATAGAGTTATTGGTGTAGGTATCATATGATCAGAGTACCTTGTTCATGGCTTTTCATATTTATTGAAACTTCTTCATAAAGGTCTGTTCAGTGTGAGGAAATTAAGATAAATATTATGAGGAAAATATGAGAGATAAGTGATTGATATGATGGGACATAAACACAAAGTGTTTCCCATTTTCCGACGTCGTAGCAGAAGTTTTTGGAGTTGGGTTGTTCGGAACCTTAATTATCCGGAAGATCCCTTTAAAGAAGTCCGCTATAGAAGGGAGCGGACCATTTCGTCATAAAAAAGGGGAACTATGCAAGCGCTTTGGTAGATTTCACTTAAACGGCCGAAAATAAACATCGCAACAAACAACAAGCAGAAACTTTAAGCCCATCGAGGAATGTGGAAATGATTTTAAGCAGAAAAATCTACATCAGCGACATTTACAGTGCCATTAAAAATCCTCGTCCACCCCTCCGGGCATTTCTATTTATAGCATCAGCTGTTGCAATACAAAGATTGGCTGCTGAGCGTATTGTTTCGCAGATTGTGGGGCATCGCTGAGCCTGTGGATGTTAAAGGGCGGCGCGGCGGCGGCGGCGTGAAAAACGGCGGAGATGAGGAGGAACATGTCGGCGTGAGGACGGCGGTCGTGTCGGCGTCAGGGAGGGAGCTCGTCTCGGTGAGTGGCAGGTCGTGCTCGGGGTGTCCGTTAACGGAAAATGTTCGGTTTCTAAGAAAAAATAAAATAAAATAAAGAAAAAGAACCCGATGCGAGGAGCTCATTAAAGCTCAGCCTGATGACAGCCAGCTAAGCATTCATAGGACATGAGCTGCTTTTAATTAGGGCGTTTGTTTGTTGCTAAACGGATCATATTTGTTATATTCCGGGGCGGCTGCTGTCTGTTTGCATCCAACTCCTGCTCACAGACACACACACACAGACAGACAGACAGACAGACAGACAGAACGACGGGGCCTTGACTCTTGTTTTTTCCAGTGGAGCAGATTTCCCCCCGTTCATACGTAAGAAAAACACGGCGTTTGTCACAAGTGATGAGGGAAAACCCTGCTGCAGTGTTTATGTATTTCACGACGGGCCCCTTTCTCGTTTTTCCACACACACGCACACACACACACACGCACGCACGTACACACTCACACACGCACACACACCCACAGCAGCAGCTCTGAAGCGGGATTAGTGAGGACATTTAAGCGCTGGACACGGAGAGAACAGAGGGATTCTTCTTGTATCAGATCATAGCATGAGATCATTCAGAAGCAGCAGTCAGTCTGGAGCAGGAAGCACACTTTAATCACTATTAATAGGGTTGTGAAATCATCACATCATCTGGTTGTGTGTCTGGGGAGGAAAAACCTTGGTATTCTGCTAAAACTTTACAGGAATGCTAAATCAGGATTATCTGCGATTAAGTCTTGGATCAGTATACAAAAGTTTAAATATTGCCTTTTAGATTGAATTATGTTCTGATTTTAAAATAAATCTCAAACATTTTCAGGTTTCACAGATTTAGTGTATCTTGTGATTTTTATGTGATAGAACCATGTAAATGTGAAAATAAATTGTGAAAAAAAATTGAAATATATTGCATACATTTGTATTTGGGCAGCTTATTTGCTGACTGCCTGAAATTTGATCTCCTTATGGATTAGGAGTGTCCCATTCTGATAATACTATCGAACTCGGCATGATACCTGTCAAAAAAGTATCGGGTTGTATCGGTCTGCATAAGAATTCTACGATAGAAACATTCTGCTCCAGCATATCTAGAAAATCATTTTTTGAATCTTAAAGTTTGATTTTGCAGCTGTAGGTGCAAAAGTGAATCTCTGAATAAAAAAGGTTGCTGTGAGTTCATCCCTCAACTTTATGATGGGTGCCTTAGTTTTTAGGAAGCGGTTTGATTCCTAATATTCACAAATAAGCCTCTGAGTGCAAAACAGAACAGTTTCAATTTTGATAGTTGATTCTGATAATAATTCATAATCAAAAACATTTCCTTTATGGTTTTGTAAAAGCCACAAGAGGCAGAGCCTTGACCTGAACTGAAGAAACAAGCTGCACAGGTGTTGACAGAAAAATTAGCTATGCCATTCAGCTTAACAAAGCTGGAAAGGACGGATGAGAGAAAATTATTGGACATCCCTTTTGCAGTTTGCCACAAACTTATTAGGGGAAACGGAAGAAAATTCTCAAATCAGAAAACTAGAGCTACAAGCAAAACGCAATCATGATGCCTCCGCCATCAGTTCTGTAGAAGCTTGTAAATCCCTCGCTGGTGAGTCTGGTGTGTGTCAGCAGGGAATCCCCCAAACATGAAGGACGGAACATAATGAAGACCGTGGGTTAGAGGCTGCTAAAAACTTTTGACCTGGGTAAAGGTTCACCTTCCCAAACGCACAACCAGATTTACAGCATTATGTTTTAGAGCCAAGCGGTAGAAATACCTAAATCCAATCAGAAATCAGCTTTGTTGATACCCCATTCAATTAAACTGAATAGTTAAGCTGCACAAAGATTTCAGTCTATGGATCTGTAAAGGTGATAGATGAAGTACCCCAAAAGACTTGCAGCTCTAACGGCAGTGACAAGTTGTTCTTTGAAGATTTCAGAGGGCCTGACTGTAAATACATGTCACAAGTTTTTATTTGTGAGAAGATTTGGACATTGTATCACTTTCCTCCCACTTCACAATTTAGCACTTCCTTCTGTTGTGTTATCGCATAAAATCCAAATAATGCCTTGTGGGTTTTGAATGACATTTGTGAAATAAAGTGATAAGAATAAGTTTGCAAGGCACTGCAAAGTTATAGTTGTTGATTTGATTTGGACTGCACTGCATTTAAATGCTCTTTAGCTGGACAATAAGTAACTTTTCTTTTTTCTTAAATTTAACTGAGTTTTAGTTTTGATAGATTTGTGATGCTATGACTATATGCTTGGATGACGTCTTTAAGCACAGTACATGCAGATGCACTTTCAGCAACTTAATGTTGATGAGTCAGTGATGTGTTGGGCATTTCTTAAGCCATTTTTTATTAATCTAATCTCCTTAGTTACATAGTTTTCCTTATGTGGACCAAAAATATGACCCTTGTGACAGAATATTACTAGTATTTTCTAGTAAGTTGGGGAATGAAGAAACCAAAAAGTAAAACGAAACAAAAACATGTTGCCATAACTACTGTACATATTAATTTTGTTAGAGCCCCTTTTGTCCCAGCAATGCATAAACTCCCTAACGTGTGGCGCATATTGAAGTTTTATTTAAAAAAAGATAATAGAGTTTGTTTACACAAATGTGGTGAGTCTTTTGGACTCGCCACAAGAATTTATAGAATAGGCTGTTTTAAAAAAAAATGGAAGTATGTCATCCACAAAATTGTACTCCATGCTTTGGCCGCATAGAGACTGTGACTGCCTTGAAAGTGGGTCATATACATTTTATAATTTATGACTTAAACTTTAACTTTTAAAAATGTTTTTCATATTACTGTAGTCATTGCCCAGTATTAGACATTTGTGTGGAGGACAATACCTTGGTATCGTGGTTCTTTTTTGGTTACTTTTAAAACAGAAAATCAACAGTTTATTCCTATTGCTGCTATGATTATTATACCTCAACATTTATTTACCAATTTGATATGAAATACACTAAATTTAGTAGTTTATACATGCTTGCATTCTATTCCTTACCAATTATCACTTTACAGAGTTGCACAAGTATAACAGTCTAATACCAGCTGCTAAATTAGTCAGGCAATCTGCTCCAGTGGAGTTTCTTTGTTTGTTTTTTTTTTATTTTTTTTTTTATTTAAGTAGGTGCCTTCATTTATCTAGATTATTAAATGGCAATTAAGCAACAAGATGGGGAGGGGCAGTGCTGTCTTGCACTCTATTTTGCATAGTTTGAGAAAACGTCATTCCAAAAGTTTCTTTGGTATCTATCTGATTTTTAAAAAATTAGCTTTTTGGAACCTTGTAAAGGACGGCCTAGCTATGCCTTAGTTTTGGTTATTTACCAAGGTCTTGTCTTTAGAGTTTTAAAATAAATTGTGACTTACTCCCAAATTACAGTTGTGTTTGTATAGTTGGTGTGTGGTAAAAAGGGTTTCCGTCATGAAATCCAGACATTCCTTGAAAGCCACTAAGAGAAAATAAACTTGTCATTAAATGTTGACAAAGGTCAGAGCAGGACATGGCTCTTGCAAACTACAGGAACCTCTTCAAGTGTTTAGACTTTGCAGGGTGTAACATGTGCATGTGTCAGATCTGTTCCTACATGCTCGAAAAGTTTGTAAGTTTAAACCCACAGACTTCTTCTTTTTATGGTTGGCTGGATTTAGCTCTGTGTAACTTCCAACAGGAAAGAAGTGTCTATAGCTGGCATCCTTATTCATTGAAATTCATGAGACACTGTTGAAGTGAGGCAAAGTTATTAAAAAATATGAAGCTTCTGTAACAATGGGCTTAGTCCTTAGTGCTGTCTTGCAACCAAATACAGTAGTGACCACTTAAAAATGTTCTTGTTGGACTCTTAAAGATTCACTGTCACTTTAGATCTGGCCATAACTAACTCTTATTCTATGCAGATTGAATCTCAGAATGATCAATGTTAAGAACTTACTTTGGCGGTCATAGTTAACATGCCAAAAAGTCCACTTAAATATGGGTAATCTAATTTTTATATTTTTATAACTTCAAATTCAAAGAGCTTTCTAAGTAACCCATTTGTCACTGTAATTTCAATGCAGACTATTGTATTAGAAACTGTAAATGTAAACGTTTTATTTCATAGAATGACGACAGTTGGAATGTAAGAAGCTGATCCGGCCGGTAACGGATGACGTTTCATCTGTGACCGTTTAAAGAATGTAGCTTGCCAACATAACAGATCTGATCCTTCTGATTAGATGTCTAATGCAACAAACATTTCCCAAAATCCTCTTCCTACTGGTTAACAGGGTTGTGACATCTGGTTCCCAGGAAGCAGCAGAGCCGTTGGGATGTATATGATGACATACACTCCAAAGAAAAATAGACCTGTTGAATCAAAATCAAGCCTGGTCAGCTTGTTCTTGCAAATTTGTGTTTTGTTTCCTCACTCCTTTGTTGCATTCAACTTCTTATTCATCTACATAATTGTCTTGGTTCTGAATGTCCAAAAGTGAGACACCACCAACATTTCTTAAACATTTGAGCCAGACACCAATACATGCTGAAAGTTAATTTCCCTCCAGCTGAGAGATGGAGGTGAGCAGAAACCCAAGTTGGTTCTGAGAGAATAGATGGCCTTGTCTGATCCAAAGTAAGGCATGCTTATTAGATTAATCTTTGCAAAGATTCTGGTGCTTTTTAAGCTGATGAACTCGAAACATTTTCTGATTTTCTTTTTTCTTAAGCTTTCAACCCAATATTGAGTATTATAACTCAAATGTCAAGACTTGACATGACATTTATTCCCAATCAGACAAATTGCTAAGTAGTTGGTGTCCATTTTTGTTGTTTAATGTGTTTATTTCTTTTCTAAATGACTAATTAGCGATTGAACTGCAGTGTAATCACAATTAAATATCTTCCTCAATATTGTGCAATGTCTTAAAAGAAATTAATCTTATTTACAATATCTTCCCATTCCTTTTGAATGTGTTCAATAAGATTGCTCTTGATTTTATTTTTTCATTTTTAAACTCTCATGTCTAATAGACATGAGATAAAACACACGTTTGTTTTTTCCTTCCTCAGAGATAAACTTCTCTCAACCCCAAAATGTAACTGGAACTCGCCTGCAGATGCTTGAAAACAGTTTTTTTGTTTTTGTTTTTACATAATATTAATTTATACATGCATTAATATTTGTTCTTTTTTAATAGTACTGGAGGTAAACAAAGTCTTCAGATTTAGTGCATGAGAAGTTCCTGCTAAAGATATGCTTTAAAGCTTTTTATATTGTATTTAAAAGACGACAAACTCTTAAATATTAAAGGTGGTTTTTAGATTTTTCAGGAGTTTGGAGATCGAGGAGTGTTGGTAACAGTACGGCTTTGTGGGCTGGGGTGTGTTCTTCCTTATTTGTGTTCTGTGAGTTAAGCTGCTGCTCCGTTCCCATGTGAACATGGAGATCTCTTTATCCTTTCTCAAGAAGGCAATCGGCGATTTCTCCAAGAAGCCCTTGAGAGGCTTCCTAAGCCATTGTGAGAGAAAATATTAGCTGCTGACACACAAACGTCACCCGTAAATGTTCCCCATTGCTGCTAGCGCCATACGTCAGCAGAAGCAGATGTGTCTGAAATTGACAGACTTTGAAACATACCAGCATGTTTTTTTTTTTTTCTGCTTTCCCTAAATGGAGGAAGTTGTATTCTTGATGGTTTGGCAGATTACGCATGCATGCTTTTATAACAGAATGCTGTCAAGACGTCAAACGGAAGCCCTCATGTGGATTGTATTGCGAACATCAAGCATGACCTTGTTCATTGTTGGACAGATGAGCGATCAGGTCTGATTCTCACCTCTGCACTTATTGGGCGTTTCAGAGGAGTGCTCACCTCACTGGAGGGAAATCCTGAGCAGCTCTGGTGGGTGGTGACCTGGCAAAGACTCCCTGTGTTTAACAAGCTTGAAACCCAAAACTGGTAGCAAAAATTCTTGTTAATTAGAAATTCATGAAAGTCTGCCTTTGGCACTGCTGGATTATTGTAGTAGAGCTTTTTAACCTAACTAAGTCAACAACTGCTGAGCCTTTTTTGTGTCAGGAACGCAAGTCCTTTTGCTCAGCCTGGGTAAATGAGTGGTTAGCCCGGGAAAGGAAGGAAACATCTTCCTTCCCTCTATTGTGCCGAGCAGGAAAGGATGGACTCTGGCCAGCTGACAGCTGTTTCCTGGTGGATGGAGGAGGAATGGGTGCGTGGGTGGGGGTGTTGTGCTAGTGGTTGGTGAATGTGTGGCTTTTTTGTGTGCTTCAGCCGAGAGGCTTTAAAGTAAGACAGAGAGGAGTTGTTATATTGAACTTGCATACTTGTGTGAAAAGTGAGGGATTCAGAGTTTAACCCATTCACTGCTTAGCCTGAAATGCCTCTTAGTACATTTTTTTTTTTTTTTTTAGTATAGTGGGAGTCAGACGCATTCTAAAGTTTATTTTATTGATTTACTAATGATTAACTGATAAGTGGCCACTTTCTCAAAAAACTGAGTTTTCTCTTATATACAAAGGTTCAACCATCTTTCTGTAATTGAGGTACATTTTTGATAATATAGAAAAATCAAAGATGAAAAGAATAAAATGTGTGAAACGCTTAATTCCTGGTGAATGGACATACAGAAGTCTGTTGTTACTTTTGAATGTTACAATTTCTCCACAAGAAGTGCATTAACTCACCACAGCCCTCAAAATCAGCAACATGTTAATGCTGGCATCATGTTTCAGTTTTTCTGCATCATCTCTCCACTTTCCTGTCATCACATCCTCTCAATTGTGGAGCATCATTTTGTACTGAAGATAATCAAATGTTTATATTCCAAAACAGAACCGTATAAAATGCATTTTGCACCCCACACTAGACTCTGTTTAGACCATTTCGCTTTCCCATTGTGGTATGGTCCTGCCATCTTTGTTTCTGTATCAATTAGGAATAACCAGCAGCAGCCAAACTGCATCACTGCTTTCTAAATTATCTTATGGTTTGTTTTGGGTAATTGGAAGAACAATTTGTACTCAAGCTATTTTTCTGGCTGTCTTCAGATGTTGCTTTAATATTTACTAGGACTGAAAAAATTAATTTGATTAATTGTAATGAATCTATTTGAATTAATCATTAACTAATTTAGTAATTGGTTGATTTATAATCTAAGTACATAAGTGAATTAAAAGACCATTTGCTAAAGACCAGACTTGATGCAGTAATTAAATCAGGACTGTGCAAAAATATATGCATTTTGCATTTAAGATGGGAAACTGTTAAATTTCCATAAAATGGAATAAAAAAAACCTCCTAAAAACCTTTTAATATTCATTTATTAATCAAAATAGATGATAGATCAGCCCTAAACTATGTTGAATTGATATTGAGCAGAAAGCTGTTAAAAGTATATATATATTTTTTGTATCGACCATCTTTTAAGAATGAGCAAAAATAAGTTAATGTTACAAAGAAAATATGAACACGTTGGACAATAGGGAGATTTTTGTTGAAAAATGTAAGTATTTTATGCTTCCTTACTGTATTAAAACCATCTTTAAAATGTGCAAAACGAAATAAAGTGCATGTTTATTTAGATGTGTATGTATATTTAATCTAAAAGCAGAACATTGTAATTTGGAGTTCTCTGAAACTGAAAAGCAGAACTAGGTTGCTAATGCAAATTCAGAATATTACAGTACACAATTGTTTAACCAGGCTAATGCTAGATTAGCAGCACAAAACATTGTGTAAGATCCTTATCAATGCATTCTCTACACCTTTTTTAATTGCTCCATGCTGTAGCCTCAAATGTATTTATTGGATTTTTAATAGTAAACAGACAAACAAGTCAGGCTGTAGTTTGTGTGTCATAAACTGGAACAAATGAGCTGGTTCGGTCTAAATATGTCTTTACTCAAAAAAGGAAGCAAACCATGAAAAGGTGGTGCCTGTTGTGGTGACTCAGGTCTGATTCCAACTGTTTGCCTCTGTCCTCGTGTGCTCCTGCTTCCTCGGCCTCTTTCTTCTGTTTATGAATAATCTCATCATCCTGTTCCTCTTGTGTCTCCTGCTCTCCCCACTTGTCCCGATCTTTTAGTAGAGGTCTTATTGTGGATGGACTCCAGGTAGAACTGCGCTCTGACTTTAGCCGAACAGAAAAACACTCTTGTGCTGATTCTTGCACTCTTACAATATGTTTATTTTAACTTGGTGGGGAGTTATAATTACAAGCTAAAGTTATCCGTCTTTGAGCCTTCATATTTTTGCTGGTTCTGGACATACTGGACCATCTGGTATGTCATTCTGAATGAAACTGTATTCAGGCTGTTGTGGGTTTTCTTTTTACTGAGATTTAGGGCATTCTTGTATTTATAGAGCAGCTTTCACCACAATGAGGGGCTGAGACACTGGTGACAAATGCTGCTTCATTTTTTAGAGGCTTTTTGTAGTTTTCCATTGGCATGCAACTAATTCAGTTTGTCTGACATTAAAGCAGATTTACTGTTGTTTTTCTATTTAAAACTTTCTGAACTTTAATAAAATGTCTGACTTTGTTTTTCTCAGTGTACACTAATGTTTGATTCCTGTTTCTTATACCATTACTTTAGTGTTATTCAGAGAAGCCATTGTGGAATGATTTCCCCAGTTTCTCTTCACACTAAACACTCCCAAAATGATGGAAAATAAATGCAATTTAATTCTTAAATACTTGGGTTTTAGTCATTTGCTGCTCTGTCATTAACGGCACTGAGCTCTCACAGTTTCTTTTTATGCTGTATGCCTCAGACCTTTGGCACACTATAGTCATTGGGTGTGTCTTATATGGCCAAAAAGCTGGATGGACAACCTTGAGCATCCTTTATATGAGATCATCTTACAGTAGAGTACTTTCAGTCAGAAGTTTGTTAAGAATTGCTGTGGTCCAGACTACTACAGGAGGTCATTCCTACTCATAGCCATAAGCATCTACAACAACTTTTAGAAAAAATTGGGATAGTATGAGTCTGAACATTTTCCACTGGGATTAATGAACTATTTTTTAAATGATTTCTTCAGAAAATTGCCTAGAAATATTATGAATCAACACAACTTTCACCACAGCCAGTGGACTATCTGCTAGCACCACATTTTGATAACAAGATCTTCCTGTCCTTTACAAAACATCGAGAGTGAAAGCAGCAAAAATATGACCTGCAACAACACAGAACCATAGAGTCTGGTTTGAATATCAGAGCCAAGAATGACATCGACATCTTGATCCAGTCTGTATTTCACTGTTACAGGAGGTGAGAGCTTCTTTAACGACAGACTGCTGCTGTGATGTGTGTGTGTCAAGTCAAAGAGTTTGGATCACAATTTTCTTTTATTCTGTCAGCCTGCACTCCACAGCCTCTGTTAAACAGTTAAACTGAAATCCAAAACGACTTTTTTAGGTTTATGCAGTTGTGAAAAAAACCTCTTTCCATACAGATGATTTATTGAGTTTGTCTTTAAGCAGGGAATGAGTATACCGAATAACCTCTCAAACTAAAATCTTTCTATTTTAATTAAGCTACATAACATTGAGTCCAGTTCTAAACATGTTAAGAATGATTAGCAGAGCGTCAATAGTTAGTTGCTTCTGTTTGCAATGATTTGTCACTTCTGTCTTTCAATATTGTTTTTTTCAGGTTATATGAATTGTATTGTCTATAGTTCCTCTTCAACACACTATTGTCTTGTAGGGTTGTTTATTGGTTGTGCTTCAGTATGAGCATGTTTGCGTTAAATTCCCTAATCCTGGATGTTTGCACATCTATAAAATTCCTTAAATTCCAAAATTAAGACCTTAAAATGTTTTAAATTCATAAAATAAATAAGTTGGCCTTAAATATGTCAATCACAGGTCTTAAAATATATTGTGGCAGGACTATTTATGCTAGTAAATTGTCATAAATAGTAAATGTTAACAAACACCAGTTGGTTGCTAAAGCTGACTGACTTTATGCCCATGATGGGTAATTGCAAATTTATTGCTAGCTGGCTGGATGATGTTTGCCTTAACCATTGCCTCACTCATACAATTTATTTGCAATTTTCTTTTGTATGTTTATGCTGTGATGTGTCAGGTCTGTAGTTTCATGGTTTTAAGAAGTCTTTAAATTAGAGTTGGTGGAAGTTTTTAAAATATTATAACCTGCCATCTGGCTGACAATATCAAGTCTCGCACTGCAAATGCTATATGTTTAAGAACTTCTTTATTCTCACCTTCATCCAGTTAAATAACACTGCTTAAGCATGAAGGACTGTGCAATAACACCAAGTGTTTAGTGGGTGTGTGTGTATGAAGTGTTCATTGTTAACTGATGTGTGGTGAGATTAAGTTAAACTCTGTTTAGGCAACAAGTATTGTTTGTCTTTTTGCTGTGAAGCAAAAGGATTACAGAGTTCAGCTTGAAGTGAACTATAATGCTTTTCCCAACTTGGACATCTATCCTGTTTTATTCTACTCTATTTTTAACAATAAACCATATCTTGACATGGAAATGGTGGCTCGGATTTTGTTTATCACAACATGTTGGAGCTCTTGCAGGTTTTAACAGGGATATGAACCTCTAAGCCATGGAAAATATATCTTCTAATCTTCCAAAACTGAACTCGGGTGAACGATTCTCACATTGCCTGGTTGCTTAAATTTTCATTCTCCTGTTATGTGAAGTTTTAAAAGTTAAATTAATGCCCCTCAGCTCTAGATAAAAGTCATTTTAAATGCAATGTCTTATTTTGTAGTTGGTGCATCTGCCCCCCTTCTGCTTTTATCTTCAACCCTTAGCTATGATCTGTCGTCTCCATGGCGACGAGAAAGCAGCTGCAACAAAAAAGCCTTAACATCTCTCTCCTGTTCTCCTTTGTTGTCAATCCCCTTTTATTTTCCTTTATCCCCCTTCTTTGTTTTCTGTCCTCCATTTCAACCAGGTGTGTCTCACCAGCCACCTTCTAACCTTCTTCCCACCACTGTCGAGGTAGCCATGGCGACCAGCGCCGTGCCGAGCGACAACCTGCCAACCTACAAGCTGGTGGTGGTGGGGGACGGTGGCGTTGGGAAAAGCGCTCTAACCATCCAGTTTTTCCAGAAGATCTTTGTGCCAGACTACGATCCCACTATAGAAGACTCGTACCTTAAACACACTGAAATAGATGGGCAGTGGGCGATACTGGATGGTGAGTTAGAATTATTTTATAAAAAAACATTTGCTGTCTTGGGTTGCTAGTTTTGTTTACGCACATGGGTAATTAGCAGTTCTCTGACAGCTGTGATAACATACTGAGGGTTTACACATGGAAGAAATTATGTAACATCAAACAGCTCATTGTTTCTGCTACAAAGTGACCCATTTATTTGGGAAAACAGTCTTCATCGCTGAAAAAGAAAAAAGTGTTATACTTTAATTGAATGCATTGGAGCCCTTAACCTGCTAAGGTTTTACCAGGGTAAATTAAAGCAGCATGACTTTGTTTTACAATAAATTTCCTCCAGTCTGGATGTAAGACACAGCAGCATTTTTGAAGAGAACCAATGATTGTTTGGGATTTTTATTTGTTTATTTTTTTCAGCCACAGAATCTAAGAAAGTATTGGAGAGTCAAAAATGAGGAGACTGACTGACTCAAGGAATAAATCATTAATTAAGATGCAAAAAAAGTTCTTCTAATTGTTACTTTTTAATGCTGAAAATTAGCATCAATTTGAACAAAGACAGCAGTCATAAGATTAGAAACTGATTAAGACCAGATAATTGTATTATGCTGTGATTTGCAAAACATTCTAGGAGGTTTTAGCTTCTTTTCACCAAGACAGTAACTGAATTACTCCACTATTTCATTAGCACATGCTGGCAAAAGGCCTGCAGTTTTAATTGAAAGAATGCTCATGCGCAAACATTTTCGGTTTCCTGTAAAGCAGGGAACTTTTTTTGTTTTTTTGTGTAATATGAAGTGCTAATTTTGCTGGTATATTAAAGGACTTCATGCGTTCATTTCCCCAGTACTGGACACAGCAGGCCAGGAGGAGTTTAGCGCGATGAGGGAGCAGTACATGAGGACAGGAGATGGTTTCCTCATCGTCTTCTCCGTCACAGACAAGGCCAGCTTTGAACATGTGGACAGATTCCATCAACTCATACTACGGGTCAAAGACAGGTGAGATGGAGACGCTTGGGCGGTAACTCTTAAGTTCATTTTCATGATTTTAGTGTCTGAAAATATCCTGAGTCTTTTTTTTTTTCCTTATTTAAGATTAACTGTCATCATAAATGTGAGAGAAAAGACAGACTGCAGTCATAATGTGACGAATCATGGGCCCCTGAAGAATGTATGCACAGCAATGTTAAATATAGCAAAGCTAAGATAAGCGGAACTAACGCTCTTAAATGAAACAGACATTTCCTTCGCAGTTAAACAGGGTGTGTGTTTATTTCTTTCAAAGAGTTGATTTCAGCATATTTTTATTTTTAATGCATTAGTTGAATTGTTTTTAAACATGTCTGCAGGATACAGAGCACCTTGTAAAAACAAAACATAAACAAATCCAAAAACAACAGTTGGATTTCTGTGTGATCTAACGTTTTGGTGTGGTGTCATCACGCCTCCATCAGGTTGTTTTTATAGCTTTTGTAGAATCAGCAGGCTTGGGTCACTATGCAAAAAGAAAATATGAGTTATTAGAAATCTTTTGGATTTTTTTCTTAAAACTGCCTCCTATTGGAGATGTTAAAGAAGGCAGAATAAAAGCACCTGCTCTCTGACTGCAGGAACTGCAAATGACAGAAAAATAGAAGCTAGAATTGAACACACTGCTGTCCCTCTATATTGGGTATTGAGAGTGTTGCTTTTTAGAGCATTGAAGTGTTGCAGAAATCAGACACCTCTCAGTCAGTACTGAGCTGTTGTGCTAAAACAACTTGGACCATTAAGATGCATACAAGCGTATTTAATGTTGTATAACGCCACATTCTACCATTTAGTCAGTTGGATAATGGTTTACTTTTGGCGTGCTTCAGATCATAAATGTTAACAGAACATAATTTTTTTTTTTTTGTCTTTTATTTCTGTTTACCATCAGGGAGGCCTTCCCAATGGTGCTTGTTGCTAACAAAGTGGACTTGGTTCATCTAAGGAAGGTGACATCAGACCAGGGCCAGGAGATGGCTGCCAAACATAATGTGAGTCCTAAAGTACTAATCTGTTTTCTTTTTTAACTAAACACACACAGCATTAATTTCTCAAGCTATTTTATTGGTTTGTGTGAACTGTGAACACAAAAAGACCAAAGAGCAGAGACAAAGAGGAAGAAGCAATCATAGAATCTGAATTTATAGAACACGATTAGAAATGGAGAACTAAAGTTGAAAAAAAGAGATGATGCAGTTTATACAAATCAAGCCTTCTGTCCCCTGTTGAGTATGATTCAATTTAATAAAAGGTCCTAGCTCACATCCCTTTTCTCTAAATACTGTCAGCATTGATTTAAATTTTGTTATTCCTGTGTTTCCTCAGATAACGTATATTGAAACCAGTGCCAAGGATCCTCCAATGAATGTGGACAAAGCCTTTCATGAACTGGTCCGAGTTATAAGGTAACTTCATTAACTCTTTTGATTTGTAGGAGATGTGGGATGTTTATTAAGAAGAAGAAATGGTAGTAAAAAGATGGAACTAAAATGTTTTTTTGGGAAGTTGCAACAGAAAATGACCTTTAGTTATTTTATGCCACTTTGTTGTGATTCATGTATGATTTCAGAAGAATTGATTTTTATTTTCATTGTGGCCATTTAGTTTGATTGTTGCTGTTGGGACTGACCTGCTGAGACAAATGTAGACAGTGTGTGTGTCCTGCATGCTGTCCACGAGTCCCTGCTAGGTGAATCAACAGTGCCCTCTTGTGGTAACAGTGTGGTGTTGAAGTCAGAGAATGGGGTCTTGGATATGGGGGCAGAACTTCATTTGGTTTTAGAATTCAATCTTACTAGTGGTAATACTTTTGGTTGACAAAAATAAACTGACCCTTTAAATCAATCATTTCACTCTTCTAATTCAGTCTGAATGATGGTTCTATCTGCTATGAACATTTTTCCCCAACAAAATATGCCAGTGTGAGATTAATTTAAAAAAAAATATTTTAATTCACTTTTACTAAGTTTTCTGTGTCTCAAAATATTTGGCCGCAATTGTAGTTGAAGGGAACAATTATTTTTAGGTTTTTATGGGGTTTCAGCACTAAGAAAACTTGCTGCAAGGTTGAACAGCTGGATGAGCCAGCGTTGCCATCTTGAGGTGAAAGTTTAGTACTGCAGTAATACAAAGGGCGTCGGCAAAAATCAAAAGCAATATAGTTATCATTATTTCCTATTTCAGTTGATCTGTGTAATCACATTTCTATTGTGTAGTGGTAAAACCTTTTGATAATAAACACACTGACAGATTAATTTACAGAAGCAATAGAAAATGATGGACAACTGACCAAAAGCAAAAACAAATTTCTTAAAACAAACGAATAACAATGAAGAAAATATATTTAAATCATCGCTTCAGAATTTACCAGAAAAATTTATTTATGGGAAGCTAATGTTGTCAAACATTTTCAAAGTTTGCAAAAGAACCTTGTTTTTGGAAGTGTGCCATCACTGTCCAGTGGTTTTGTATCGATGTATGAATATAGGGAAAATTATGATATGAAAGAAAGCAAAGTCTCTTCATACAAGTTGCTTACAAGCTTAAATATCAAAATGAAAACTGACATGAAACCAATTCATCATCAGAACTGACAAAATCTTGACTTTTTTTTATTATTATTTCTTAACATTTATGTGTAGAAAACAAGTTTTTGTTCAATCATTCCAATCAAATTTGAACTCTGAAATATAAATTTTTGTCTAACCTCCTCCCCCCCACATGCAGACAACAAGTCCCAGAGCGAAACCAGAAGAAGAAAAAGAAGATGAAGTGGAGAGCGGAACGTTCCACTGGTTCCCACAGGTTCCACTGCGCCATATTGTGACCGCCCTTCTCCTCGCCATCGTTCATCGCATAAACACACAGACAGAAAAACATACACACCTTTGGATGTCAGGGAACTCCCCAGCAGTGTTTAACTACTGGAGCACAAAAGCCAGACGGAGGTAGATGTGTCACTGAACAGCTTCCTGGATCCTGAGAGGCTGAACTGACAGGCGTCCCCTCAGCCCTTCGAGGTGCATCGGAAAGACTGTGTTACCTTCCTCTTCTAACCCTTAGTCTTTTTTTTTTTTTTTTTCCCTCCCAACGTCACTCCTCTTTTTGTAATGAACACTGAAACAAAACAACTGCAGAGTAACTAATTACGGCACAAAATTTCAGATGTTTCTGGAGGAGAATACAGAGAAGGAAAAGGAAGTAACTGGCTCAAAGTGTTTTTTTTTTTTTTTTTTTTAAACAAATATTATCTCACTACAACAGCTTTGGGGGGGAAATAAAGCCACGGTTGTTTTGCAGTGGGCGTCTTTTATTGGAAAGTGAAGATAGGACTGGATGTGGAAGTGGTGATGGGTAGTTTGGTGGCGTTGCAGCGGATTTTGGTGTAACATCCCCCAAGAGGTCGTGTTACGGATTAGTAATGTTAGGAGAAGAAATGTGGCATGGTGGGAATAAAAAAATGTGGTGAATAGACTGTGGCCATGTCAGCTGTAGAGTACCTTTTATTTTTTTTATTTTTTATTTTTTTGTTCCCTCTTATGTGCTTGTAAGTGGTGATCAATGCAGTATGAGCATTACATTTTATTTTTCTCATTCTGATCATCTTTCCATCTTTTGTTTTTTTTACTTTGAAGTGTACAAATGACAGATGTGATATACAAAAATATGTAGTTATATGTGGCAATGTAGACAAATTCACTGCTGTTTCACAGAAAATAAAGTCTGAATTTGTTAGTAAAATATAATGGATGAGGGAGAAATGAGTGGGCGATGGGGCTAGAGAAGCTGATTTGCACTGGCCACAAACCAAAATAATGTGATGTCACTTTATCTCAATCCAGGGGCTTTTCCCGCCTCCCTCATCGACTTCAGGACTACGATATTTGATGGTCAACGCTCAGTGAAGGTAGAGGATGAAATCCTGTAGCTTTAGGAATCTGTCAGTGCGAGGAAACCTGCCTGAAGAGGGCAGTGTTGCGCTCTTCTGGCTCAAAGCCATGACCTACAGTAGCTACAGACCAGATCGGTGGAACGTTGCGGACTAATCTATGAAAAATGGCTCGTACTGTTATTGGACTAAAGGTTTGGTGGGCGGTTCCTCTTCAGGATGTGCACCAACTCTTGGAGGAATATGTTTTTTGCACTTTGAAAACAATCTCTGACTTTTTCCTATTGGCATGTTGTTTTCTTTTTAAACTTATAGGTGAGCGGAAAGGCACGGTTAATATAAAATATAAATATGTGTATATCTGAATGTAAAATGATAATGTAAGCAAACAGCTGATTGGAGTTGTAGCCTTGTGTGCCTGCGTATGCCTGTTGCCTTGGCCATGATTGTGAAACCAATCAACTAATTTGAGATGTGATCATTTAAAATTGTATTGGAAGCAAAAGTTGCATTATTACCCAGTTTTAAATTAAGGTGCTTATATGTGATGTTTGACTGAATGACCGACGCCTGGAAGTGGAACCTCAGCAGAAACAACTCTGCATTGATCAGCAGCTGCTGCTAAAAGGGACATTTTCCAGAGAAAGACAAAAAAAAAACCCAACAAAAACTGACTTTTGAGCAAACAGACTGGATGGAAGGGGAGCAAAAATATACTGAATGTGTTACAAAAGTTATTGCATCATGTGTGTTTGATACCATTTTTGTATTATTGATATGATTATTGGAAAGTGTTTTTAAGCAACTGATAATTTATTTCTGTCTGTTACCTCACTGTGTCCCAGACCTGGACAAAAAAAAACAAAACAAAAAAAAGTATATTTTTTTTCCTTTTGCCTTTGAGTATCTGTACTGTATATTGTGGACCAAGATGAAAATTAAAAGAAACAAATTTTGGTCCTGGGATGAAAATAAATCTCTGCTTTACTGGAATCTGTGTGAAATAATTGATGAGTGGAAACAAGTTCAAGTTTGTTTAGTTTCTGACATGATTCTCAAAATTAGTTTTTTGATGGACATTTACTTTTCTTTGTTTCAGGGAAAGTCTTAGTTTTATTTGTCATTTGTTTAGTTTCATGAATTAAGATGCAGGCACAAAAAAACAGGTATAGAAAAGAAGTGGGTATAAAATAAGATTCCTTGCCAAAAAGTAAAATTAAAATAAGCAGATCAAATAATTTGACCCATTTATGCAAGTTTAAAATTGCACTCTCTCAATTATAAATAATTCCAAAATGTTAATTTCTTTTGTGCATTTATGAACTTTAGTCATTTTATAAGAATCAGGGCAAACTTTGATTACAGTAAAATAAAGATTTTAAATATTTGTGCTGTTTTCCTAAAAACTATTACACAAATAGCTTAACCAGGCTGTAACGGTGATCTTCATATTCAGCCTCAGGGGACAAGCATTATTTCAGTCAAAAAAAAAAAAAAAAAAGCTTTTTTTTACCTGGCAGGAAGGTAAGTGTGTCACTAACTTTGCTGAACACATTTGTGCTCCTCAGCCACGGTGAACTCAACCATGTGTGTCATTTGAGAGACAACATGCTTGCTCAGCAGAAGCTGCTCTCATTAATCATCCGAGTCGTCAGGGTCTGTTGGTTTCAGCTCCTTCGGGACGCTTAAAGCCTCATTGATTCCTGACTCCGGAGGAAGTGAAGCCGGCCGGTCCACAGAACCAGCATCACTGGAATCGATTTACATTCATGTTCTTGTCAGGGTGAAATTGGTAAAGAGCTGTGGCTCAGCATGAGTGAGGGGTACAAAATGATGTTCTGGTCTATTAAGAACGTGAAAAATTTTTCTTCCCTCAAGCACTAAATTTAGGAAAAAATAAATGTTTTCCATTAAAACCTCATTTTTGAAAAATAAGGCACCAAGTAATACACACTTGATGAGGCGTAACCTCCCCTCTTGCCATATGGATATTTTACCGCAAGGGGGCAGCATTTGACTATTTACGCTGCTAAATTTGAATGTGAAAGTTTTTAAATTAATCCTCTTTACATGTGCACAGATATTTAGAATCACCGAAACGTAAATGTGAATAAGCGAACAGGCATTTGCAGCGATGGTTTATGAAATGGTCTACGGTTAATTTATTCCTATGTAAATAGATCATTTAAATGGAAATAAGCACTGTGGAAGAGGAACTGATTGAAAACCCACAGAATGTGATTACACAAGACAAAAAAATACACAGACTGTCAATTTTAGTGAAGCAAACTCTACAACTTTCTGAATCTTTACCTCCTGGCGTCGTTATGTGCATAAAAATGTCACAGTGGCTCTTCTCAGGTAAAAAGAAGAGCCACATAAAGAGGCTTCTGCACAGCCTCTTTATGTTCATGCATGCTATACGTGTCAGATTTTAAGATTACTACATTTCAACATGCCTTTATTTTAAGTTCAGTACCAGATTCCATCATCCAAACAGCTCCCACATATGTTTTTTTTAACATACAGAGTTGTTTTCAATTTCCTGAAGACATCGTATGCCTATTCTTAATATTATAGATATCAGGATCCTTCATCTGAACTTGCTGCTTGATTTTGCAGCAATCTGCTTGCATCTGTATTCCACTGGACACCAACCTGTAGCTGCAGCCCCTCACTCTGTCTTTCTCCTTTGAGCTGCATTTTAATGTAAATGTGTTTTTCAGTGGAAGGAACATAAATGTCAGCCTTAAAGTTGATGGTTTCTACATTGAAAACGTGTACTTGTACGAACTAAATGGTATTTATGGCAAAATGTTTGTGGAGATGAAAGTTGCTTATAATAATGGAAAGCATTAACATTTAAACGAGTAACGATGCAGTGAAATAATGAGCAGTGTTTTGACAGCTCTTCTGGCATACTTTAACGCTTTGTGGTTTCACAAAATATCCCAGTTTTAAACATAATGAAACAAATCAAACAACCAGACACACTTTATTGTGAAAATGTATAAATAAGAAAGTAAAACGGCCGGACACAGGAATTCAGGAGAAAATGTAACTACCATGTAAGAAATTATGGGCAATTATAGAGTGTACAAGATAATATAAGTAATGAAAATCACTAAGTATACATTTTTTTTTCTTTTTCTATCCTTAATTTCTCATTGTAATAAGTTGCTTTAGTGTTATTTAAGAGACATAATAAAATTTTGTTAAAACAATAACAGATCTTCAAACCCTCTGATCCTCTGCTGTGCTATGAATCTATAAATATCTTCCAAGATGTGCAGTTTCATAGATTTATCCGATGAATATTTCTGTGGAAGAAAACGTCATCCTATGTTTCCAGGTGAAAGATGAAAAGTTAAAACTCAAGTCCAGGCTGGAGTTGTCCAGCATGGAAGTCATTATTTTCTATGTTTGTGCATTAATCAAAAAACCAGTTTTAAGCCTCTCCAGGCAGATGTTGCAGATTTGCAACAGCTAAATGCTACTTAGCTGGTCTTTGCAAGTAATTTGAGCCTGAGAAGGTTAAGCCACGCTCTACACATATTAAATGGTGCATTGGAGAAAAAGAAGACAAGCATGAAAATCTCCAGGTTATATCCATACTGAGTAATAATCAAAGTAAATTGTGTCACATTGCAACATTTTCTGTTATTTTCTTTAGTAGTGGTGATCAGAACTGAGTCATAATCGCCATGAAGAAGCTGAAGTGAGACCTTAAGAGTGTCTCCCAGACACTAAATGTCATCAGTCTCTAACTCCTTTGAGTTTGAGAGATTAAAGGCCAGCAGCGTTGACAGTTAGAAAATGGCATGCAAGAAGGAAGAGGTACAAGTGCTAACACAAAAGAGACCGATCAAAAAGGTGGAAACATTAAAAGAATTCCTCTTTTTATTTCTGACAGATGGAAAACTTGCACATCAGATTGTTCTGAGGCACAGCCACTTCTTCATTTGTTCTGTTTTCATCCAAATAAGTACCAGCGCTCTCTGCATTTCAACAATGCAGAAATAGGTACACAGTGTGCCTCAATCAGCAGGGTCAAGAAATTATCTTGGAAAACTTGAATAGTGCAGAAAAACTGTAAGAAGTCAAATAAAGAGTAAGAAATCTGATGAAAAGTTATGATGTTCTGTTCATTTAGTGTTAGATGTCCTGGAGGGATTTGATAAAAGATGCTAAAACGAGTTTAAGGCAAGAAAGACTGGTATCAAATACACTACCTGGCCAAAATATTATTAATAATAACAACAACAACAACAATAATAATAATAATAATAATAATAATAATAATAATAATACCCGAATTAAACTGTGTCTACAACTATGAGCCTTCAATTGGATAATTACTGCATTGGTTATTATCTTCCAGCTGGGAAAAAGTTATTCAACCCCAACTGATGCAATAATTAGCTTTTCATTTCTTAACCAACAATGTGGAAAGACACACCGTGTGGTCATGGAAAAGATGTTAGTCTCTTTAAGAGGGGTCAAATCAAGCAGAGAAAACATGCAAGGAGATTGCAGGAATGAGTTTGGGTAAAGAACTGGCTAATGCATTACGAAACACTAAAAGAAAAGTGGGAAATTAGCATCTTAGAAGAGGAAATGAAGTAAGAACAAAAACAACTTAATGTGCATAGTGGGACATTTTCTTTCCATTGCAGCGATGATTAGAGTTTTACACATTTCCAGCTGTATATTGATGATTTATCTCTGAACAATAGCTATTTGCAGTTGTAAGGGCTCCTCGCCATCACTCTTTTATATTAGTCCCTTAACATATGCTCAGATTTGAGTAAGGACTCTGCTTGCCAGTCTAAGAAAAATTATCCCAAGAGTCATGCTGGTAAAATTAAAAGATTACGTTAAGTCTAAAAGTGTCAGCTGCTTCAATAACTAGGGTTTAATTGGTTTTAAAAGGCTTTCCATTGTGACAATTTAAACAATTTTCATTTCTTAAACAACAGTTAAACTAAGCTTTTATTCCACAGACCGTACTCTTAAAATTGTCCAAATATAATGTGTTTGATCATGAAGCTGCTATTATAAATTGTTTATTCTACTCATATTTGTCGGATAATGTTGATGTTGTCATGATTGGCAACATCTTCTTTGAGCTTTCAATTCTGTGTTGGTGCAAAGAAAAGTGTGAAAAGGCTGAGAAAGAGAATAGGCTAAAAAGACAAGTCTTTCTCTCTTATTCTGAAGCAAATCTCTATTTCTTGTAAGTTTGTTTGTTTATTCTTTCATGCGATTGAAACAGTGATAATCCATCAAGAAAGTTTCCTTTCAATTGCTCATAATTCAGCTCTGGATCACAAAGAGAGCAGCTGCCTGACATCCAACAGCCTCCCAGCCTCAGAGAGTCAGAGCGGCTCTGAAGCCAAGGCTGACATTTCCTCCAGCTGAGAGAGGAAGACAGGAGCCAAGAGCCATACTGAGCCCAGAGCAGAATCTCAAGTTGTTCCAAAAAATAGTAAGCAACCACCTGACCCAACTGTAGAAACTACTGTCCTGTCCTGTAATTAAGGAAGTTTCTGGACCTCAGAGGCTGCTGGGCTTAAATATCTCCCTCTGTTTGAATTGACAGTAATCTAAGAAAAATAAATACAAATGTACAAATGTTCTGCTGGCCAATGCACTACACACTAAAAACACATACAAGCAAATGTATAATAATTAATGAAAACAACAAACAAAACATTAAAACCAGCATCTCAAAAAGAGTTGAAAACTTAGGTTTGTTTTTACCCAAGTTATTTCAAACTTTCAGTTCTTCACTCAGAACTTCCAGATGACCACTCCTCTGAAAATATCACATGTTTATATTAGCAACTATTTGTGTGTATTCGTTTGCAGGATGCAGATTCAGTACTGGCATGCTTCAGTGTTTGTCCGTATGTGAAAATGAATCTGTACAAGTGTAACGGAGGGTGGAGGTGGCCCCGGGTCATGAAATCCACAGCTGTTATGAAGAAGAGCTATCACATATTATTCATAACATTGGTCACAGGCGGGAGCTCAGCCTCTGGGATAAGCTGGGAGCGATGATCCAGTGACGGGGTCACCAGAGTCTTATTTAAGGGCGGAGAAGCCACAGATAATAGTAATAGTTAGATAATAGTTGCACACAATCTTGTGGCAATGAGTTGGGAAAAAAATGAAGTCTGGAGCAGCAACTGCAGGTCTGATCATGACTGACTGACCTGTCAAAGCTCTGGTCTGAAAAGCTCACTGCAGAGCAATGGATGACGAGCTAGCACAAAAGCTTTCCTGTCTGACAGTTGCTTCCCATAGCCTTTCTTAGCTTTTCATCTTCTGGAAACCTGCATCAGTCAGAGCAGTTACTTCGGGGGAAGTTAGGTAAATGTAAGCGATTTCTTGGTTGATTTGTGACTATTTCCTCACATACTTCTAATGGAAACACAGTGAGGTGTCTCATTGACAATATTATTTGCCACTGAAAATCTACCCCAGTGACCCCATTCTTTTCAGAATCTTAGTATCAAAACATTGAGCCAATGTTTCTTTTTTTTCAGCTCCATTTTTTATGTGGAAAAAGTTTGTTTTCTAACAATCTAACAATAATCAACTTCTGTCTACTTGGAAAGGACACAGAGTTTTCTTCAAACAAAAATCTTTGAAGTTGTAAGCTTAATGTTCTTATAAAAGCATGTAACTCTCTGAGTGCAAGAACTGAATATTTCAAGGAGAGACTGTAGACGGAGACTTTATTCAGTCAATCATGTTCAAATGAGATGATCTGCAAAAGCCTTCAGGACATTTCCGACTAATCTTTCCTTCAATACTTTTTTCATTTCCCACCAGCACAGACTTGTATCTAAACTATAAACTCATACAGAGTAGAAACTAACCTTCAAAATTTCCCTCCCTGACTGGAAGCTTTTTTCTGACGCACTGTAGGATTACAGTAGCTGATAAAACCGAAAAGTTAAGAATGTCAGCAGCCATAACTCAGATGGAAGTCCTGTGACTGAGTGCATTTGTTGTCCAATGAATATATTTCATGTTTTAAATGCAAAAGATCAAGGTAAGTTTGTTCTCCCAAGGAACTCAAGACTCATTTGTAAATCCTGCAGTTTTATAAGCAAATCATACAAATTAAGGAATGAAATAACATGTAATCTAATTTCACCATGCAGATCAGAATACAAAAATCACATAAGTCTGAGAACAAACATTAAATATGTATTTAACTATAGATACAGAAATAACACAAGAAGAAAGACATTCTTAAAAGAAAGCTGCAAGAAATCCTTTTTGCAGTTTGCATGCAACTACTAGATCAAACCAAAACAAAATGTTTTTTGGAAGAAAACTAACACTGTTAGCACAGATGAAGAGAACATGGAAGAGGCTGCAGGGGTTAAGTTAAAATAGCAGCAGCACAATAACTATTAAAATTCATCAATCATGTCCTTTTACTTCACCAGAAAGCCTTAATTGATTTCGAACAGATCAAAATCCCAATAAAAGATACTAAAAATGAAACAAAATCAAAAAATGTTAGTGGGATATGAATAATTTTGTAAGGTTTACTGAAATCTTTGTGTCTGCTGGTTGGTTTTCTTTTTCACTGCGTAGACAGACTAATTCTGCAATTTCTGGTAAGTAAGTAAATTTCATGCCCTACGATGTACGTCATTACAGTAGCTTTGGGAAGCCACAGTTTAATGAGTCGTGCAAAGAGCCCAGGCTGCAGGCAAGCAGCCTTGCCTGATAATCAGATGAGAGCATTCATCCCGACGCTCCACTTCTGCTTCCTCCTCCTGCATGTCTATTGTTTAGATTGTCACCCAATCTACCACTTCTTTTCCAAGCTTAGATTATGATGGGTTCTCCCTCATTAAAAATCAGACATGAACCTTAACTCCAGCCATCTGTCTTGTAGAATATTGAAAATCATTTTCTGTTCTGAGTTCTTGAGATGTGGGCTTGGAAGCTAATTGCTCTCAGAAAAACCAAAACACTCCAACTTGCATATGCCTCTTTTGCTTACTTTGAAGCTGACGTTCATGCAAAACTCATGTGACTACAGCAAGAAGCGCCACACAATTTAACATTAATACCTTTTTAGGTTTGTGAGATTGACAGAAAGTCTCCAAAGGTTCAAAATAATCTTGACATGGTTTTACGAAACTCACTGGAACCATAAAGGACAAGGATTAAACCTTATTTATTGGTTCAGTTGCTTGCAATATACAGCAGTTAAATCATTATTGGTTACAGCACTGAGCTGACTGAATAAAACTTCAAACTGAAACTAATTCCTCCTTGTTTTTGGTTAAAAATTTAAATATGTAAACTTGCAAATACGTGCAGGATATCAATTAACAATGCAGTAACTGCCTTCATGAAGTGGTTTTAAGTTTTTCTTGTTATTGTCTGGTACTTATATTAAGATATTAGATCTGATGGATGTTCTAAAAAAGTGTTCCTCTCTGAAATTAAGATCCATTGGGTGATTGCATGATATTCTGTTTTTGCTGCATGTTTCTTTCTGTTTCATTGGTTTTACCCTAGAGATTAAAGGAATATGGAAGAAAATGTAAACTTAGGATTTAGATTTTTCCAAACCTTTAAAGTGATGGTTTCGAACAGTATTTCAATTCAATTAAATAATAAAAAAAACTTTTAAGAAAAATTAAGTCATATTAACTCAAATGCTCCAAATAAGGTTTGTTGTGGATGGTGTTGGTCCTGTAGCAATCAGTCTTGGAGTTAATCGAAAGAGACCTTTGACTGAAGATGCAGTAGCATGTTCTAGTTGATACCATCAGTTTTTCTTTTCAAACACTGCTAATCCACCTCCTGTGCTTTTGCCACTCGTCTTTAAATCTCTTATTCAAAAAAAGATTTGCGGGTAATCTCCTACTTCCTGTTTTCAGATAATTTCTTGTTTGTTTTACCAACCACTCACCTTTTAGAAAGACCTAGAATCAGCCCACCGCGTCAGCAGTTACAGCCAGAAACCAGTGATCAGATGTTATGGACTCAGACCTGAACCTTCAGAGACACTTTAAGACAATGACAAAGTCGGCCTTCCATCTCCTGACGAATATTTCCAGGCTTAAAGGAGTAATGTAGATAACAAGTTACACTTGATCAGCATCTCAGTATCTACACTGGTGTTGTGATCCTCTAAACCTTGTGAACCAGATAATATGAAAATACCTTGAATACCTTGATTCAGTATTATTTTCTTCTCCTCCATAGCTTTTTGCAGAAAGTTTTGGATACAATAGATGAGTACCTGTCGGGTAGTGAAACGTTCGGGTTCTGTGTCAGTGTTGCTGGATTTTCATCCGAGCTTCTTCTTATTTGTCCCAAATATTGTTCCTCACACTTCTGGTGTTCTCAGGTTGGCAGCCTCCTTTTAAGAACCTACTGCACAACATGAAGTCAACCTTTCCGCAGTGATGTATGTTGGGGTAATAGGCAATTTTAGAGACAGGGTTGAACATGACTGTTTGTGCCATGTACAGTAATAGACTGGTGATGCTTCCAGACTCTGCCCTGCTGTTGTTTACTGTTGGCTGTGATCATCTCCACCTCCCCAGTCATCTTTGCACAGGAAAAACAAGCATAATGGATGGACCTAAATTTGAGTAAATGTACAAAACAATCAGTTTGTGCATGTCTTCAGCACGTTTTGCCTTTATGTCGCATTGCGGCTATTAAAGGCATGACTTTCTTTTCTGTTGCATCACCTTCATGTCAGCTTTTGACTAATGTTTTGCTCAGTGTTAATAAATCATTTAAAGTGCAATATTTTCTTGGCTAAATTTGTAGGTGTCATGGACTACAACCGAGAGGAGAAAATCTTCTGCTTTCTGATCAGCTCTGATTAGATATTGATTTCCGCTACAGAGATTATGGTGCCCGTCCACCTTTGATCCCACCTTGTTCTTTTTGCGGACACTGCAGCAGCTAACCAACATGACCAACTTTATAAAACAGTCTACTCTTTAAAGAATGGTTGTCCTGATAAGCAATGTGATCAACTTTTAATGTCTTCCATCTATAACACTTACTGGTCTAATATGGTGATGATTCTGGGAGATGGCAATCAGCGGCTGACAGTAACAAAGCAGCAATCATCTACACGATTTGACTCATTAGATTTCTGAATAGCCATCATTATCATCACACGTAGGTCCAAAATACAAAGGCTAGCAGGGGCCAGACTAGACCATTAAGTGGGATCAGGAAGCTCTTAAACTGGACACTTTTTGTAGCCATGGAAACACGGATGTGGCTCTGGTCTGCATGAATTTCTGTAATTATAACTATGTGATTGTGTTTTAGTACAAGTTGTTCTTATTTGAGTAACTCCATTAAGACTTTTTTATTTATTTATTTTTACAAATAATAATAATAATAATAATAATAATAATAATAATAATAATAATAATATTCTTATTTTATATTAATAAAATATATTTATAAAATTATTATGATTAATAATAGTAATGCAATTAATTGTCACTTCCTATTATCTTTATTTTTATTGTTAGTTTTATTTATTTATTACTCATTTAATAATCTTTGCTTACAATCACACTCACACTATGTCTTTCCATCTTCACAAGGACTGCATTGACTTCTGTTCATTTTTTCATACATCTGTTATAACCTAAACCCGACACTTACACTAAACCTAGCCATTATCAGTTCAAGCCTAACTCTCATCTAAACCTAAACTGAATTCACAACGTCTCCTAATGCTAAAACTGCATTTTTTATTATGGGGCACAAAATTTGGGCCCCGTAAAGAATAATATTTGTTTGAAAAATGGACATTACAAGGTGAAAAACCTATGTCAACTCAACCAATGTTTTCTTTTTTTTTTTCTGTTTAACTAATGTAGCTGAGGAATAATGGAACAATAAAAGAAAAGAAGAAATGAATTGAAATCTCACTCACAACAGCTACAATCATCCAGCATGTAGAAACTTCTGGCTCACTTTTTAAAGAAAATTTTACTAGTTGTGCTTTTGTTTCAAATTTCTCACAGGAAATTCAAGGAACAAAAATTGTTTGGCAAATGGATTCAAATTGCAACCCCGCCGAAAAAACACCGCATCCAGACATTGGAGTTTCATGTGAAAAGATAGAACTCCTAAATGGCCTCACCAACATCACAGCAAAGAAAACGCGCACAAAACACTGTTTCTACGCCGGAAGAAGGTACACACATCAACAATGCTAGCAAATTACAACTCTTTACATAATTTGTTGAATGATAAATAGGCTCTTCTTTCATACGGCTTTTATAACCTTAGCAGATGGTGAAAGCTTCACAGTGACGCTGCCTTGTCCACCCACTCACACACCAATTACAAGAGAAGGCCTGCTACCAGGAAGCAGCTTAAGGTTTAGAGTCCTGCCCAAGGACTTTGGCACAGTGTGAGTTTTCTTTAAAAAAATGTTTTTTTTGACAGTGGCAGCCTTTATTCATCACAATAAGAGCAAAACATGCAGCAAATGCGTCAGGACAGAGAGTTGAACCGGGAATAAATACATCCCAGTTTACCGCTCAGTGGCAGCTTTTCTGAGCCTGAACATTTGGATTTTGAAGGCCACTAAATGCTTATTTTCTGTCTGTATTCCCTCTTAGCAATTTTATCCATCTGCATTTATGGAAATGCAATGTTGATAAGTCCAAGAAATTCTTTTTACCACATGTGTGAAACTCTGAGGGATGCAGATAACGGATAAGTCTGCCAAAAAGCAAATGGCAGACCAGTGATGTTTCCTGCAGTTTCTGCCGTTTTGCTCATGATGAACTCTTGATTGCTATAGATGGCTCGTACAACTGGATCTGATCTTATCCTAAATTTTCAAAAAGTCCCTGGAACTGATAATTAATGCAAAACACTGCAGATATGGAGACTTTTTAGAAACCAGCAGGGTTCAGTCTTGATCTCTCTGTGGCTGGAAGTTCAGCATGGACATCTCAGCCAAAAATAAAAAAAAGAATGATTGAAATTTCCATCACATACTAAGTGACCCAAGTATTTTTCTTTAGGGAGGTGTTGTGCTGCATTCATAAAGTGCTTGTGCCAATCAGGAAGCAATCCTCCGTGTCTCTGCCTTCTCTTCCAACACTAGACCTGAGTGTTGGTTTTAAATGTGAATTTCTCACACAGGTTGCAAGATTGTAATAGTGTGGAATATTTAAGCTGCCCCTGGCTGCATGTTCTGATCCAGTGCTGAGGCATTTTTAAAATAACGCTCTTGTCATGCAGACTCTGTTACCTCATTTAGATTTGACCCAGCTCATGCAGGCTAATGATTTTTTTAAGCCTGATGTGACTTAAGGACGCTTCAGTATTTTCAAGTCACAGTTAGCTTGATAAGCAGCTGCTTCTGGCACTTTATACTCAGCTCCTTTCTGTCAAAACTGTCTCCAAATGCACTTTAAAGGTTTTCTCATATGTTTTTTTAACTACTGTTTCAAAATGAAAAGCATAAATTTATCAAATCCTTTTTAAGCATGTAATCAAATGAAATATGCTTGAAAGTATTGTTCACTTATTTAAAACTAGGTTTTAATTTGACAGCAAATTCTCCAAATGGAAATTTAAGATGGGGCCACGCAGGAAGGATGGACATTTCAACCATCTTAAAACAACTTCAACTTGATGAAGAAGTCATTTTATAAGCCTCCTCATTTTAATTGCTGTCACGTCCAGCCTTAAATAGAAATCTATGGTTTCCATTATTAAAAACCATAGATTTACTGCTTATTTAATCACTCCTGCATTTTGAAAAGCTCACTTGCTCAAGTAAGTATAACTCCATGCTTACGCTATTCTAATTCAAAATTTTTCAGTTGAGGCCAAATTTCTGGGCACTGTATGAAATAATGAGCGCTTCAGCTTTGCTTCAGATCAACAGCTAGAAACGTGGACACGTCATTCCAGGTAGCATCATTCTGTAAGATTGAATTTTTTTTAGCTGGGGGTACATTGCATAAAGTGGACAGAATAATGAAGGAAATTGAACAGCTACACATCTGGACACAAACTGGTTTTGAACTGCATACACAGGTTGTGGATTTGGCCTTCCCAAAGGCCCAATGAAATCTCTATTGACAATTTGTGAACTTAAACGACAGTTTTGCAAATTTCCACTATTTTTTCATTTTGTTTCACATAATACTCTTTTCATGCTGGTGTTTGATCAAAGTGATGTCTAATCACTCTGCAAGTTGACTGGAGGCTAATTTATAATCTCATCTCAAACTGTTTGCTGCAAGACCTCCTGCTCTCTAATTCAATCAGCTCTTCTCTCTCTTCACTGAACATGCACAGTTCCTGGATTCACTGTCACTTTTGTAAACCATCAGCGGCTCAAACAATAGCGGCTAGTCCCTTCTTGCCTGTGCTTGCCTCTGTTACAAGGCAGCAAGGGAAGGCTTGGTGTAGCTGTGACATTTAATTTACTGCTACAGAAAACATCTCTGCAGGTGCAGCTTTGATTTTTTCACCAGCAGTAATTTGTAGAGGGGTGTAAAAAGGCTTTGTAGGCTTAATGTATATCTATTTCTTGTAGATAATGAGGAAGTGGTAATGACAAGCTGGGCCAAAGCAGGAACTTATCTCTCTCACACCAGCATGTTGTTAAACCGCCTTAAAAGACTAAATAGAGGTTGAAATTCTTTATATTTTGTCTTACTAAGTTTCCAAAAGTTTGATGGATTTTATTGGGATATTATTTGACAGATCAACAAAAAGTAGTGCATATCAATGAAGGGGGAGGAAAGTGATGCATTCCTCATTTTTAATTAGGGAATTATTTATATTCAGCACCCTTGATTCAATACTTTGTAAAATCACCTTTCACTGCACAGTTGCCTGTCATAACCTTAAGTTCTTTGAATTTGTTAATCTGTGTTTTTAGTTTTATTTGTTATTTTAGTGTTTGTTAATGCTTACCATGTTTGTTAGTTTATTGATTTTGATTTTTCCTTGGGTCACTTCGGCTCTTTCCTGTTTTGCTCCTCCCACGAACATTTGGGTAATTATGCTCATGGGTTCCTCACTCCCACAATCGATCTTCCTCAGTATTTAAGTTTTCATTGTCACTTTGCTGAAGTCTTCTGCATAGTTTAAGAGTTCTCCTGTTGTTTACTTTGCTTGTTTTTAGTATGCTATTTACGTATCTATTAAATAAATCAATGTTTTTCTTTTCAGATTCCCTACCTCCTGCCTGCTTTTGGGTCCAATTACATCACTAATTGTGCCATGACTATCTTAACACATCCAGAGATATTTACGACTATTCTTTAATACCAAACTGCTCTCGCTCAGTCATATTAAGTGTGGAATATCTGAGAAGATTATTTACAAGTCTCAGCTCTGATTCTCAGTAGAATTTTCTAGTATTTTTTTGTTGTTGTTGTTGTGCTACTCTTGTCATTTTCAGAAGATGGCCTGAACAGTCCTAAGTAGAACCAACAAAGCTTGATATAGTATTTCTATTATATATTACCCTGCTTTAAGCTTCTTTATAATTATATATCTGACTTATACACTGTAAATTTATAAGGCTGTTTGTCCTCTAATGTTCTTAAACCTCAGAGACTATTACATTTATCTAATATTAGTAGTAAGCTATTTTACACTTAAATTATGAATCTCACTGGATTTATTTATGTTATTAGAATAAGGGGCTAAATAAACACTCACTTCCAACATTTCAGATTTTACTGCTTAAAATTTGCAATGTTTATTTATCTATCACAAAAATCCCAATAAATCCATTGAGGTGTGTGACTGCAATATGACGAAATGTGGAAAGGTTCAAAGCACATAAATACTTTTTCAAGTCCCTGTACTTATTGCAACTATGAGATCAAGGAACCCTGCAAACACCATCACTTATTTTTAAGCTACCTACTCACCCTGATATGTGAAGTGTTACCAACTTGTGTCAGATGTGCAAAAATAGCTGTTCGTTTCAACGGTATCAGCAGAGTTCATAGCATTCATGGTGTGCATAGAAGAAATGACATTTGGAATTAATTGAAAACCGTAATTTGGTTTCAACTAAATATTTATCATGTCAGAAATATGGAAAAACAAACTAAGATGCATTTTTGTGTTTGTTTCCTGTTCAGATGCAAAAGCAAGACTCTATAGTTATAATGGTCTCTGCAGGACCTGGACCCGAAACATAAAAGAGGAAGATTCAGTGGGCGACAACAAAAGAAGCCACAGGACTGGAAGCTGATTTTGTTAGGGGCCATTAGTGTGCATGCAAAAGGGACAATAGCAGAAATTATTGTGCTACTTTTGACTTCAAAATTAAACTCTTTTGACATTTTTTCCTGTTTCTGGCTAGTTCCCTGAGTTATATGTCTCTTTGACATCTAAAATATAAAAAAAACTGTCCGAAAATAGGCCACAGGAGTCCTTTGAGTTAGATGGGCTTTAGACATGAAGAATGATGTGAACTGATTAGGATAGAAAGCATGAGACAGTATGTCACACAAAGTAAAATAAATAAATCTTTTCGGCTTAACATAAAGGACATTTTATTGATTAGGCTCTTTTTTCACAAGATGACACAATTTTCCAAGTTGTGGGTGAAATTTGATGAAAATGGTTGGATAAAAAGAATCACATAACGCTTACATAGAGACTTTACATTTCGTTGCTTGTACATGTGACAGTGCAATGACAATAAAGTTGAATTCTATTCTATTCTATTCTATTCTATTCTATTCTATTCTATTCTATTCTATAAATGCTACTTTCTTCACAACTGATGTAACTAGGAATGGATGTCATTTGGCTTTATTTGTCTGCCAGGTCTTGCAAATCATGTCATATGTTTTGTAAGTTTTTCCTAATTAATTAACACTAAGTCTTTAATCTGTCATACCTGTCACAACATGCATGTTGCATTTTTTTTAATGAGTAATCTGTACCCAAAGTTTGACTGATTCACTAAACTCACTTGTATGTTTTGTTGTATTTACCCAGAATGCCCTGTGCCGGAATGGAATTGGAGTCATGTCATTATAAATATCCCATTTAAGCAGTGTTTGGTCCTCCACCTGTTTGCTGTAATTTATTTAGGATTGAAGGATTGAAGTGCATAGAGGCAGTGTATCCATAATAATATTATTCATCACAGTAACCCTGCAAACAAACGCCCTAATATAACCGTAATTTATCACCAACATGTTTAACAAGCAAATGTGCTTGCATTGGAGCTAAATTTATTAACTCCAGGTGGTGATGTTAAAAGACCATCAGTGATGAAGAACATAGTCGGAAATAACCTTTTACTCATTCAGAGGAAAGCAATCCGCTGTGAACACTCCTGTAGGCAGCGCTTACTTAAAGTCTGTGACAGTGACTTCAAAACAAACAGGAGGAAGACAGGAGACAGTCAGTGTTAACTGACTTTTACTGACAGGTTTCATTGTTTTAAAACACAAAGTTTTTGTTGTCTTAAGCATGATGATCACTGTGTATTGATTCGCTGTTGTTCTCCACGAATCTCAGACCCTCACTTTTGAAGAACTGTGACAACCATTAAATGTCAGCCACTTGTCAGGGAACCTGGCCAAGAAAAAACCTTTGTACAGCCTATCTTCATAAATATCTACCTGCTACTGAGACTTTATCTGTTGCTGCATAGTTAAAATTTTTATGCGTTTTAATACATCTCAATGAGCCCCTCTTAGCTACTGTCTTCAAATTCATCACGCATTCTGACTGTAGACAGAAAAATTGGCATTTTACAAATGTTTTTCTGCAGGATAATAATCCAAAGACATGATTCTGATTCATCCTACAGGGAATTCACATCAGGAGCACTGCCAGTGCGTCTCTTAAATTAATATGCATCAGCTGGCACCTTCAACACACATTAGACGCACCAATCTGAAACATGCACAGACTCTGCAGATTACTGGACCCCCGCCTTGGATAGTTTAATTAGATATGCTTATATCAGATGCAAATGCGACAGGCAGGAAAAGGAATGTTGGAAGCAGTGTCTCAAAGTGTCAACAGCTGCTTTTTTGACAAAAAAGTGATAGGGTTGTGTTTTTTTGATGAGAATCTGACCCCATTGATCACAGAAAACTTGCACTCTGATCTGAAAAAAAAAGAAAAACCCAAGATAGGACATAAACATTGGATGATCATGTCCTGACTTGTTCAAATGTTTTGTCCCTTAAGCCAAAATCGTTAGCCCATCAAAAGATTATATTTCAAAACTAAAATCACCAAAACTGTTGTAATTTTCTGTTGATAACCTACACAGAAGTACACTAAGCATGAATTAATCTAGTTAGAAACATAAAGAAATCCAATTTTAGATTGTAAATACATCTTGTTTTTTTTATGTTTTTTTTTCACTCTTAACTTATTAAACAAAAGATGATTGAAGAAACTGAAACAATATTTCTTCTATTCTCTGCAATAAAAACAGAATGGACTCTGGGCTCACTTTCATCACCTTTGATCTAAACAGAACGTCAAATTTTAAAGAAGACGATGACATCATACTACTGAAACAAATATGAAATTTTAAAGGGTTTTCCAGATCTTAACTTCTGGTTCTAGATATGAGCTCTTGATTTCACTTTAAATTATAGCTTTAGATGCTTTTTTTTTTCAATAACATTTTTAACTATTCCAGGACTTGTTCAACAATCTAGAGACTTTTCTCTTGCAAATCCAAACTTCTCATCCAATTATCAAGTTTGCTGAACTTCAGATACCCAGCACTATCTGTGCAAACACAGAAAAAAATATTCTCATAGAGACTAATTCTATATTTGAGCCAGCCATCATTAATGTTGATAGGGAAAGTAAAGTTTAGTAGTGATATGAACAGAAATTTAATCACCAGGCAGGAGCAAAACTGTTGGAAATGCTCCATATGCATATGAACTGAAAGACTATATTTAAAACCATATTCAGCTAAAAGTCTAATAAATGAGCAATACGGGAAAAGATAGGAATCAGTGCTGCAAAGAAAACTGCAGAAGATGTTCTTTTTTCATCTTGCAGACCTTTCATCTTTTTTTTTAAGAGTAGAGCGGCACATGAATATGCAGAAATCTGTAGGCGAAGGGACATGAAATTGGCGCTGCAAATTTCATTAGTGATTAAGAACAAATTATTTTTGAAAAGATCATTGTTGGATTTTTTCGTTTTGAAAGATAAGTCCAACAATAAAAAGTCAAAGCAAAGTAATTAGATGCTTCAAAAACTTAAAGCAAATCGTTGTTTCTAGCTACAAAGAAATGCACTGTCTGCACAAGAAGTGCTAATTTTAAGAGGTATTAGATTTCAAAGGTTATTTTTAAGATCTTAAAATATAATATTAGATGAACTGAAGTTCCCTAGAACAAGGAGAAGGCATTGAGAAAAACTGAAGAGGTTTGATCACTTCTGATTTCTAAGTGTTTTAAAACTCTTGCCTTGTTATTTAATTTCTCTGTTTATTATTCTTGGAAAGGTGTTGCTATTTTTGATCTATTTATATTTTGTTTTTCTTTTCCTTACGCTTTTGGATCTATTTAGACTCTTCCGTGTTGCTTTGTAGTTTTTGTGTCTAGCTCAGCTTCCTCTGTTCTGCTAAGCACTTTCCTCGCCCAGCTGTTCCACATCCCCCTAATTAACTCACCTTCATTTAATGTAATTCTCCACTCTATCCTTTGCAAATAAGCTCTTTGGTTTTCTCTCTTTGCCTCTGCTACTCTATGCATCATGTACTGTTTTGATCATTCACCCTTCACCCATGCCAAGTCCCTGTCAGTACTTTCTCCCTGCTTCAACCACACATTACATGACAAAAATACAAAGGTATGTCATTTTCCTCTAGCAGGGCAGAGAAAAATTGACCACTTGCCTGCAAGGCCAGACTATAATCACAGCCTTTCAACCTTGTTTGTATTAGAAAGAGAACCCTGGTGCAGGGTTTCTCCTCAATTTTTGTCAAAATACAGATTTATTCCTGATTATTTTCACTTTCTATCTCTCCGTGTTCCTCCTCTCCTTTGTTAAGCTGCAGACATAATGTTGTAAAGTGGTTTATTTAACTGACAAACCATTCCAGGGTAATGTTAGCCCTCAGATCCCAATTTGACAGCTGCGTGCCATCAGTGATCACAATCTGAACATAATGCTGTTCACAGCGTGATATTCCGCCGTTAACTCATTAATGAATCACCATGCAGTCTCTGCCCACATGTGCACTGAGTGCTCAGTCTCAAGTTGAGACTTTAAAAACCATTTAAAATCCTTTTTTTAAAGAGCAGCTGAACAAGAATCCTTTTTCTACCGCTGGCACCGCATGACAATGAGTGTAAAGTGATGCGTCCTCGTTAAATTAGAACCTGTTCACAGCAAAAACAGCATGCCATGGTGATGGGAAAAGGAATGGTATCATAAATGTTTTAGCAGCAGTAAATAGGGCTTTACATAGGATAGTATTCCTGCTGCACTGTCTGCATCACGGACAGATCCTTCAGCTTCGAGGCTCCTTAACATGCAGCAGAAAGGGTCACACTGGGATAAACATTGTGATGAGTCACTTCATGTCATTTCAGAGGGTCTATCTGTGGCAAACTTACTTCGTGAGTGGATTTCTTTCTTCATTTTTATGCCAGTTGTTTGGTGTAATAATAAGCATGTAAACTTATTTGAGACAGCATTAACAGTGGTCTGAAGTTCATGTGTGGGATTGTACATGAAATATCTGCAAATACAATTTGTTCACCATAGTAATTTGCAATATAGCAAAAGTTAGGATATTCTCCCCATAAATATGAATGTTTTATCACTTTAAGGCTTTTAATTATGTGAACCATTTGGACTTCAACCCATCCTTCCATGTTTGTGCCATTTCAAGCATTCCACTTTTCAACCATTCTGCTACCTCAGTAAAACATTGGTGTGCAAGCTAACATGATCTTAAACTCTAAGGTTAGCTAAATGCTGTCATGAGCATGTGGGCTGTCACTATGCTGACTAAAATGGGCTTTCTCCATTTGAAATAACAGCTAAACTAAGCTGTTATTTCAAAAATGCTAATTAGCATTTTAACTATGAGGTTAATGCTAGCATGGGGGCTATCACTAGCATGGGGGCTATCACTAGCATGTTGACACTATCAGTAGTATGTGGGTTATCACCAGCATATTTACTCGCATTGACTCCATTTAGTATTTAAATATTAGCTTTTATATAAACATTTGCTAAAATGCTAATTGTAGCTTAAATATTAATCTGCTGGTAGCATGTCAGGATATGTCACCTATGTCTAAAAATCCCTCCAGTGACTGTGGAACAGCTTTGAATTCTTCAACAACCTGCTGGTTGTAGAAACAGATGGGGAAAATCTCAAATGATTTAGCTTTTTAATATCTTTCTCCGTTTCATAAAATCACCATTGGGAAATTATGATTTTTGGCCTGGAATGCTGCTTTTTGCACACCTAAAAGTTTGTTAACAAATGTCTTAAAACCCCCCACACCATTCACACTACACCAATAAGTTATAGGTATTCTTGTTTACTTTCGACTAGTGCATATTTTCCCCTCAGTGAAATCTTCTCTAACAACACAAAAGCCACCTCCGGAGGGCGTTGGGATCCAGTACAATGTATTTATTTCATAAGCTTTGTTCTGCTGTAGAGACATGGCCATACCAACAAGATGAACTGAAACTAAAAAGCTGATTGTTGTGGCATAGGCTATCTTTTTGTCTGAGAGACACACAGCAGAGCTCTTACTGGAAGCATTTCCAACAGAAAATCATTTGTATTTTGCTGCTTAACCAAGAAAACTTGAGAAGAAATGAAATTCGGCTATGCAGGTGAGGGCTTGATTATAATGGTAAGAGCAGAGCATTTCACGGACTGTGGAGAAACTTTTGCTCTACCCACAGTCTGAATGCAATTTGTGCAACTCTCTTCTATGCAAATAATTGGAAGAGAATTTTCTGAATATAGCAGACACCAACAACTAAAAGTTCTTGCAGAGACATTGCTGTTTCTCATGCCTTGAAATAGCTGATCCCATTGTCTGTCATGTTTAGCTGCCCTGCTACAGGAAAGCCTAGTCAACCTAAAACAGTAAAATGTATTATTAAAGAAAGACAAAAGTATGACTTTAACCTTTAATGAAAACTGAGCTACATGTGTGTTGAAAACACAAGCTGATTGCCTTTCTATTAGTACACCTTTAATGATGTTTTATCTTAAAATGTTTGGAGTTAACAGTATTATCTAAATTGTTTTTCCCTATTGGAATAGAACAAAATGGCATCATTAGTTGCCTAAATCAAAAGATAACAGAGTTAATCTGTAAATAATGTCTGTGTAAAGTGGTAGCAGGTGTTTGTTGGGATTTAATTGGATCCTTTATCCTCAGGTGCTAACAACTGCACAGAGTGAATGAGCTATTTTCTGATACATTGCTTCCCTTTTCTGGACTCTGTTCAAAACAAACAATTGTTGGATATTTTTTTCAGTTTTGAACTCATTCTAGTATCTTGTATCATGTAAAGTGTTCAAATCAGCAGATGCAGTTGTATTGTGTGCTGATTTGACAGTACGGTGCATCATACTTTGACCCCGAAAAAAAAGAATTTAGGCATCCATGGCTGGATTAAAAGAATTAAAATGATTTATGATTAATTGTAAAATTGCTTCGCATGAATTGCTTAACTTCTATTGCGTTTTAGGTGAATTTACGCAAAGTAACATTTTGTTACTTCAGCTAATATCGTTGGATTCAATTAATGCCTTAATGAGGTTTTAGATTTGGGACAAAGTATAAACATGGCTACTTTCTGCATCTCTTTAAAATCCAGCTGTGTGCATCTGTCAGGTTTCTGGATGTCCTTCCTGCAGTGACCTGTTATGCCACAAATAGAAAACAGATTTCTTCAAAAGGAACAGCTGTAAAAACATTGTGCACAAAAGCATGTGTGTAGAAGCAATTAGGAAACAAAAAGAGTTTATCAATTTTTTAACCACTAAACATAAAAAACAGAGATCTGCCAGCGAATCTGGAGGCTTTGGCTTGCCAAAAAAATATGTGGAAATAAATGTAGTGAACTGTTATCTTGGGTTTGTAGAATACAAACTGAAGACAATATTTGTTGTGTAAAGTTTGAAAAGAGCTACAACAGACAGCTGGAATAAAAGAAAGTCTTGCAGTCAGCTGTAAGCTTCTCTTTATTTATGCAGGCTGTTGCTATAAAACCCAAGCTTTATTTGCAAGAGAAATAGCTGCTACAAAGAACATCCATCTGAAACATTAAGAGTGGCCAAATTAACACCCACACTCCAATGATGAAGTTTGATGACAGATCAGAGAAAACAGATTTCTCCTATTCAATAGAATAAATGTGGAAACAAAAACAAGAAAACATTTGTTCTGGAACAGTTGTCTGAGTGAAACCAATACAAGACTGTGGTAGGACACGGAAGAAGTTATAATGAAGACTTAACACAGGCCATGATCTAAAGTGTCAGACACACACATGGCAGAGTGATGGAAAGGACACTCATTACGTCCAGTGGCACTGGGTCTCAGGCGTTTATAGACTGAAGCAGCTGGATAACTCTTGAGATGGACAGGGATTCACTTTCTGCTTAGATTCAGCCACAGAGACTGGGCAGTGCTTCACAGTATGATGAAAAGTGCTCCAAAACATGGACCCAAAGTCATCGAGCTGCATTTAGCGATGAACACGTATGATTTTGACCACAGCAAACTCAAGATCTGAGCTACAAATTCTCTAAAAACAGAGTAGGAGACAATATCTGTCACATTATAACATCTAAAAATCTCTCAATTCTATGAAATGGTTTGATTGTAAGGTACCCACATTTTGAAGTGATAAAGTATATGATTTTTGCATTCAGTTTTAAAATTCATTGAATCAGGTAAGTCATCATTAACTTCCTGCTGATGGCTTCAAGCTGTGGTCAGTTGTCTTTTCAACTGGGACAAGAAACGTTGTCACAGTTAGTGGATGTATGGAAGGAGTTAATTGGAAGGTAATCCTGGAAGAAAACCAGTTAGAGGCAGGGGTGAAAAGTTCACCATCCAGAGGAAAATTTCTCTAAACAGCTTCTAAATCTGCAGTAAAATGGATGAGATGCAAACAATTGATATATTTTGATTCATGGTTTGCTAGATTAAAATAAGTTCTAGTGATTAATTTAGTGTTGTAGTTTGGCCACCATCCAATAGAGGGCAGTACTGGTCATCATGAAGCGAGCCAGTTGATACAGAAATAGAGATGGCGGTGCCACATCAGACCGGAAAAGGTAAATGGCCCAAACATAGTTTGATGTGAGACTCTGGTTTGAAATATAAGTACTCAACAAACTTGTTAAGTTTTATGACTTGACTGAAGTTTAAATTGTTAAAATACATTATATACTTATTTTCTAAAATGTAACTCTTTATGGAAATACCATCAAACCTCTATTCAAGCAACTTAACTTTTTTAAGAAAGTAGCTGCTTATCAATTAATCAATAAGCTCAATCAACTTTAGATACATCACTCACTCATTACTTGATAACTTGTATCTCTAGCTTAGATGAAAGTATAGTCATGTTTTGTTTGTTTCAAACCTAAATCTAAATGAGGATGAGTTGTGAATCAGTTTTACTGAATTTGAGCTACCTTGCAAAGAAGAATGAGAAATATAATTTCAGTGTTGGATGAGAAAAGCTGGTGGACATAAAGTATTTACTCAGGATGGCTGCATATATATGCAGCACTTGATAAAATCATGAGGTTTGTGGATGCAGTGTAATAAAATGTGGAGAAACGTGGTATCCATGCTGCATATTGTACATACATGAAGGCAAACCAGTGTTTGTATAATATATAATTTATCCCTGTTGCTGCTCTTGGAATAGTTTTGGATGGGACTGAAAAGCAGCTTGCAAGTTGAAGAGAGTACGACCTGAGGTCTAAATTCAGTTTTCCTTTGGGGGCATCAGAGATGCGCGCTTCCTCAGTGAGGTAAAACCGATGGGGAGAGAGGAGCCTCCACCACACGTCACATGGTGACTTGCTGGAGCAGCAGTCAGGTTGGCTGCAGTGGGTGCTCCGTGGAGAAAATGCCCACCACTCTATGAAGTGATTCATGACACATGGAAATGTGCTGCCACCTGAAAGTGGAGCTCATTTATTCCAGCTCCAGCTCTGCATGCGGCTCGCTGGCCGCCACATCAGCGGGTTAACGGGGACCTCGGGAGCCAGCCCGCGTCCGGCGGGGTCTCTTCCTCTGCAGAGGCAGCAGTCACGGGGTCCTGCACGCTCTCCAGGAGCGGGGGGCGTTTATTTCTGGGAATCCTTCTGCGTGTGCCAGGAGCGAAGGGGGAATTTTAGGATTTGATGAATCCACCTGCCGCGGCTCGGGTTTCCAAACGGAACTTCAGGCGAAACTTTGCAGTGATGTGAAGATTTGATCTAAGGATGCGCTGACATCACGGAGGATTCAATTTTAGCAATGCTTTTGAAAGCCCGACGAACTGTGAACTTTATTTTGTGGATCTTTAACTTTTTAATTTATTGGATTTGGGTTGAAGCACAGGTAAGACACCATGTTATTTGGATCTGTTTTTCTTGAGCTATGGTGAAACCCTGTTAATATCTAAGCAGAAAAATTATCTTTATTTATATATAGGCTATATATATAAAACAGGCATTGAGTCATCGGAATAAATAGCCTCCCTTCACCGCTGCGCCTGTATGGAGCTCTGAAACTGTCAAAATAAAGGATGTTAAAAATAAATACACAGCTAAAACAATGCAACAAAGAGATTAATTCAAACATTTGCACTGACATGATTTAACTCCAGTTCAACATTCCTACTTACCTTCTTAAATGTCAACTGTTTTTATTCATTATTCATTTGTTTTTCCTTAAAAAAAACATTTTTTACACAATGTTAATATTTTTTAAGTATTTTATTCTGTATAGTTTCACATTTGTCTTCCCCATTTTTTGTACTTCTGTGGTGGACTAAAACCACTTAAATCAAGGAAAAACACATAGGCACTAAAATCTACAGCAGAAGATATAATCTACTCAAATTGTAATATTTATATGAAATATGACATTTATTTTTTTCCTAATTATGTACTTTGACGTTTGATCTTGTATGTTATCGATTACATGTATGCTTTTACGTACATTTATTTGTGGACATTTTTTCCAGTTATTTAAGCATTTCTTCCTTTTTCCAGCTTTTTCTTAATTGTTATGGCATATCCTTCATAGATACCATATAAAAACAACTGTTGGGCTTCATTTTGACTGTCCTTTTTAATGAGAACTCTGAGACACATTTGCTAGTCTTTTAAGGATCTTTTCACATTTTTACAGAGTCTTGTAAGACAAAAGCAACACCAATTACATACATTTTGAATGACAGCATTTTACTGCCATTTAGAAAATAAGCAATTACCTCAGAAAATTCAGCTTGCATCTTACATCCTACAAATATATTTCTGCTTTTCCAGCTAAAAGTTATCTGCAGCTCGACCTTAAACGAATCTAAAGCCAAGTGCTTCTCTGAGGTACAGCGATAGCAGACACTGTTAGGGTGATTTATTTGAACACTGATAGCAAGGAGCTCGACAGAAAAAAAAAATCTCAGGACATTGATGTATGGAAATTAGCCAAAATGGTGACACATGATGACATGTGAATCACTGGATTTTCCACTGAATTAGTCACTGCCAAGAGAGCTATTGGAGAGGTTCAAAGTGGTTATTTTAATCTGCAAATTGGTTGTCACTGTTTTTTCATAGGCCTTTTTGTTCCAAATCCTCTCATTATGAATGAAAACAATGATCTTAAATATTACAGCAATGTTACATAAGGGGATATTTTCACTATACAAATGTCAAATTGGTTAATAACTCAATAAAGGTCAAAATCAATTAAATGCATAGAAACATAATGAAAATAAATAGAGGAGATTTAATTTTAATCCAATAAACTTTGGAAAAGAATGTGAATGAATAGATTCTGGTTTTGGTTAATGGCAGAGAAATTTCAATATGAATCACATGGAAATAAAACTTTATTGAAAAAGTACATTTGCCCTGATATTGAAATTTCTTTCCTCTTATGAAATAATTTCAAAAACAGACCCATTTCTCTCTTTGTTTCACTCAAAATCTATAGATAGAGTAAAATCGGTGTGCACACCTAAAAGTGTATAGTTGCACACCTCAAATTAGAGAAGTGCACTATACCACAAGATATTAAAAAATTGTCAAGATGCATTCAAAACGAATAAAACTTGTGTTCAATTAATATTTGGTCTCTAAGTTTATATATAACATTCTTCAGTTCACTCATGCATTGAAACAGATGCCTTACAGTATTTCTGTATATTGTATCAAGAGGAAAATGTTCATCAGAAAAAGACCAGATTTCAGCAAACATCCTCAGTAGGGTTCAGGGGGAGTATCACGCAAAATCAACTCTTTTGAACTTTGTATCATGCTTTAATGTTAGACAGTATCAGTGGAAGGCACGGAGAAGAGTTGTTGTGATGATGTCATGAAGGGGGTGTGTCAGAAATGGTAGGAGGTTCTTAAAGAGACAGAGACTAATTTTAAGGATATATATACTTGCTAATAAAGAACGTTTGAATGGTATTCAACATCAAAATTCAGTTATAAAACCCTGCTTGACACCATTAAAGGTGTCAACCACCTTTTGTATGTAGATGGGATTTGCACCCTGGTTAAATAGTCAGGCCGAACTGGCATACATATTTCCCATCTAACATTATTGTACATTATATATTTGTTTGTCTGCATAGATTAAAAAGTTTGCTTATTAATCAGCAGATGTTCTCTGGCATTCTATAATAATTTTTTTGCTCGTTGACATTCCCAGTGATTGATTAATTAAAAAACCCGGGCAAATCATCTCTAACCTTGTCTGCACCAGATAGAAAACATTCACAGATTCATCATCACTTCTACCCTGGTCTTTCTTTCTCAGTCTGATTGCTAAAGGTTGAGCCCACAGATTTAAACACATGGAAATCATTTTAGGAAAAGAAATAAAAAAACAAAGCAAATAATACCTGAATAATTATCTGAAACCAGAAAGAGAGAAAAATGTGGCACAAATTAGAAAGAAAAACAAAATAAGGGCTTTGAATAAGAAATTATCTATTCTACAGAAAAACATGTTGCAGTCACGCTGTGGGTCTGCATTGCTAATGCTGCTCCTGCAGGCACTAAATGCATGAAAGGCTTGTTAAAAATCAATGGATAATGTACAGCAGAAAAACAAAAAGGTTTAAGGGTTAAGATGCTTTCTGAATGGTTTTCTGAGGTGTGTCAGCATCATAATTAGACTTCAGCTTCTGAATATCACCTCCATTTTATACCATTTTATACATTTTGATGATATAAAGCTCATTATATCACAGTAACTGTTACAGTTTCAGGGGTAGTTTTCATACCCCTGAAACTCAAACATTGTTTCTCCCTAATATGAAAATAAACTTTACTGTATTTTATTGGGAATTGATGTAACAGACCAACATAAAGTGGTGCAGAATTATGATGTGGAAATAAAACAATGTTTCTAAAAGCTGTGGCATTTGACTAAATGCCTAAAAGCTCAGACTAATATTAGCCAGAACAGGGCCACCATCTATCCTGTGGATCCTTTGGTGAACATCTCACACATTATCCAGATTGCAGAAAACTCTAACAGGGAGGAAAGCCAAACTGCATACCTCCTCACAGTTTGTGTCTCCTACCCACATTTTGCAAATTCTTTACTTTTACCTCCAATATTAATGTGAGAATTTGCATTGTGTTATCTTGCCAACTTAAAGTCCATTTCTTGCTGCGTTTAAATTAATTTACAGTGTCCCTCTTTTCATCTTTCATTAACCTTTGGGGTAAATGCTGTTTTTAAATGTACTTTAGGTTTTAAAACCAGCAAGTTATTTTCCAAAATCTCCCTCAGAGAAATTTTATCCACCTACAGCATCGCAGAGCTTTTTGTGCTTATTCTTTTCAACTCTGTTTGAAGCTATGTTTTTTTCAGGAAATGACTCCTGATGTGTTTTTGTCCCCCTCTACCTTTTTGGAGACCTTCCCAGGATGGTCGTGTAGAACCATGGTGATCAAGCTGCAGATATTAGTTTGTGTTCAGTTCTCTGGTATCTATCGTGAGCTTTTGTCGGTGGAACACCCCTTGTAAAGGGATCAAGCTCTCGTGGAGTTTGTTTCTGAAGTTGGCTTGTAGGACAAGCCAATAAAGTTATCTTTATAGTTGAAGATAACTGCAGCATGAAAGTAATTATAAGATGGAACGAAGGAGCTCTTTGGAAACTGTTAATACTGTATATAAATAACATCTATACCATGCACATTGCACATATCTATTTGGAGATGTTTATGCCAGTTGATGCTCATTTAGGTATGATCTGTAGTGCAGGGTGTTCTGGGGATGAACAACAACCAAAACAAATGTGCTAGCAGGAGAAAAGGCTTGTGGTCAAAAGAGAAATTCTACAACCACTAAAATTTGATGACACTTCATTTTTATTTTCACTTTGTGAAGAAGCAAGTTGTGCTCGTGTGTCGTTTCTGTCAGTAGTTCAGCGCCACCACAAGCAAGGAGGGGAACAGGTCATTTAAAGGTTTTGAATCGTTCGACACAATGCAGTATGCAAATGAACCACACTAGCTGAAAAGCTAGCAAATGTTTCAGTTTTGGTCCCTCCCCAATTGACTGGCTGGCGTGAAAATGCCCTCACAAGTGAAAATGGACTTCTGCCTGCAGATGGATTGAGGGATGGATGGATGTGTCTTGGATTGGTAAATGGATGGATTTGTTTGAATGAATGATTGGACAGATACAAAGATGCACCAAGATTTGAACAAAGCTTTAAAGTAGTTAAAGTTTCAAGCGTTTTGATCAAAAATAATTAAATAGCAACAGCATTACTAAATGTTTATGAGCACTGAGTTTGATGAATAATTAATATTAACATGCTCTGAACTGCATTAGTAGGCCTAGCCTTAGAAAGTGTTTAAGATTAATTGATCTTTCGAGGTTTAAACAAACAGTTTACGTCTGCATGGCAGTCATGTCTCCGTGTGTAAATAGGAGACCCTCCAGCTACATGGCAAGAACGATAATGAGACCAAAGGGAGCGATGGTCTTAGCTTTGCCACATTTGCTGCTTCTATTTTCAGAAATCATTGAAGCATTAATCGTCCTTCCATTAATCGTTCCAGAGAACTTTCTGCTATTATAGGAAATTACTGAAGAGTAATCAAAAGAACTGAGAAACACTGACGCTTCATTCCAGGTCCTAAGCATTGTAGCAATAGTGCAAGAAACTGTCAGAAACATTAAGGCATACTTGACCTACTTAAATTTTCATGGGTCTGAAATCTTGATTTAGCCCAGTTGTGATGCGACTTTCCAAGACATTCTGACAGCTGAGAGCCGATGAATCAATAATGGCTTGTTAAGCTGTGTGGTATGAAGCTGAAAACCTATGCAGAAGAAAATTAGGAGAGTTTGAACAATGAACATGCCTCTGTATTACTGAAGAATGTGAAATTTTTGATAATATGAAACTTCCTCACCTGTTCAAGACCTGGGATTCTTTTAAACACGTCTTGTGCAAAGTGAAAGACTTGACACCACATAGACACAGTTTCCAGCTAAAATTGAGCTGTTCTAGGGTTTAAACAGCTAAATTACTTGGGTTTTACTTCAAGAATACAGAGTATTATGAAATTTCTACATTAAAAAAGTGTAAGAATCATGAACATGACAATTTTCTTCACTTTATTGGATGTCAGGTTGCAGGTGTAATAGCTCAATGCACAGGTTCATGTATCCCTTTTCCCATTTACACTCTCCAGCTCATTATGGGTTATCCAAAGGTGTTCTCAGGATAGGATCCCGCTGGGATTCCTCAAAGGAGGTTGTGACGGGAAAACAATTGGTGTCCAGAAGACGTCCTTTACAGAACCATCTGAATTAACTCCAGCAATCTGGACCGAATCTTCTGGGTGACGGCCTTCCTCTCCTTTTCTCCCAGGCAAAAATGTTTCTGTCTGCTGAGACATTCTGAGTTTAACTTGCTGCTGTGCTAATGATAATTGTTCTACATTATAACCCAAGTGTTGGTAAGATTAAAAGTGACCTATAGTGCTTCCTGGAACGGGTTAGGAGAGATCTATGGGCTTTAAAAAACATGTTTGAGACATTTTTTAGCACAAAGTCATTCTTAAGATATGAGATCTGGTCAGTTCTACTTTCATAATGAGCGGATGTGATGACAGGTGCTGGAACTCTGTTTGGGTTGCTAGGTTTCCTGGGGTTGCCAGGTAACGGCTGATCTGTTACATTTGGGACTTTTTGGAAGGAGTCAAACATTAACTCACTGGGAAAAAAAAAGGCTAGCTGTTGTTATTTATTTTATCACATGATCAAATAGACAGTCTTTGATAGTTGAAGATCACCTAAAAATTTATATTAAGGACTTCAAGAGGTTCTCGGTGAGGGATTGAAACCTCTGCTGCAGATAAATCATCCAGTTTTGCACCAAGTGAAATCTCTCCACAATTACTGGAAAGACTGAGATGGCACTGTGGGGCTGACATTTATGGTCCCTGGGAGGGAATATCAAGCTCTTGCATGCATCCTGTTTTTGAAAATTAGCTGTCAATTTGACATTTTGGTGTCACAACTAAAATCAACCTCTCAATTCCACATAAAAGTACAGACAATGGTTTTTGTCAGGACAGAGTACTTCATTTTCAATATGGAACGATGCTAATTTGGTGTGAATATCTCATTAACATCAAAGACTACTGTGACACCCCTGGAAAAGGTGCATATAATTTTTTCTTTTACAGCAAGAGCATAATATCACACTGGCAAAAGAAACATGGCTCCTGTTTTAGTTATTGTGTTTCTAAGTGTGAGATTTTAAAAATGTAACCACCTTGCAACCAATGCAAGTTCTTGTGTCTCTTATTTTAGCATGTTGTAACCTCAACATGCTAAATCCAGAGTAATGATGAGAATCATCTCAGCATGCTTTAACTTATCCATTAAGTTTGCTCATTTCTTAATGCTCATGCACTGCAGTTCTGCTCCTACTGAAAGACACTACATTTAGGTTGCAGAGTTATATAAGAGTAATATTACTGCATAAAGTAGCTAAATTATAACGTTTTCTATAACTGGGCTTGTTCTCAGAGGTAAAGGTCATGATTTTTGTTAAAAATGAGATCTGTAACACTTTCTGATCTCTGTGGTCTTTTCTCAGTTTGCAACATCTGCCCAAAGCAGATGCTGGATGCCTAGTTGTCCCAAATGTTATTAAAATTTCATGCAATGCTTCCAGTTTATTTACATATTATATTGACATGGGGTCAGAGAGCTGATCTTTCTGTTTGTGCGTTACAGATGGGGTTCGACAGTCCTCTCTCTGCACAGGAGCAGATGTTCATCCTGTATGAAGTCAAAATGCGGTGCTATCAGAACCTGTCCAGTATGGAACCAACAACCACAGGTACAAACACCAATCCATAAATCTGCACAGTTTTAATCATCAGGATTTATTCTAACAACATTTGTATGAAGTGAGTTGTCTATAAATGAATTCATAAATCAATCAGTTTACCTTTCAGGCTCTCTGTTTGCCTGAACATAATCAGACTTTTATTCTTTTTTCTTGAGGTTTATTTATTATTTTTATGGGTTTTAGACTTCTTGCAACCACCTTTGCTTCATTACCATCAGTATACATTCAGTAGGTTATCAGTTATCTTAACCATATCAAAATATATGCAACAGATACATCAGTGAAAGAAGACATCAGTATGCATAACAATTTCATCTTCACTTTTAAATGCCTCTTTTTTCCATCAGGTAAAGATTTATATACATTGAACCCCTGATATTTGCATGGGTTAAAGAATACCTAACATTTGCTTAAAACGCTCTATTTCAATAGCTTAAACACCAAATATAATATAATGTGGAAAACCTCTTGGCACTTCAGCTGAAGTTAATATTTATGTTCTTCCTTATTTTGTTGGTCTGGCGGGTTTAGCCGGTCAGCACTAAAAAAATAAATGTCACTTCTGGATTGGCTGTTTTGCAAGAGAAAGCCAGTTGCATGTCAAGCATAATTTTTTTCTCAGTTTTTCAGCTGCACAAGCTGCATTTTCTGTAGAATATTTCAACCCTGCCAAGGTTGAAGCATTATTTTCATATTTTCTCTATTTAGTAGCATCTATTTGTTCCCTCAGTTGTGGCCACTTTCCCAGCTTTTGTCCAACTTTCCCCACAGCAGGATGCTGCGACAATAGCGATTCACAGCGGGTTTAATGGGTCTGTGCAACATGTGTCTTTTATCGCACTGGACACAAGCTCATCTAATCATCATTCATTTAATTTAGCATCCTGTTCATTTATCCAAAAAAAATGGCTCCAATCAGAGCTGTAATTTTGTTTTTATTAAGCCTGTCACTTTGAACAAAATGTAATTGTTTTAATTATTACCTGAACTTGATTTTTTTAGCAAGCCACAAAAATGATGGAAATCCTCAACTCTCTATATTTTTCTAACTGGATAAAAAGAACTTAAGTCATCCAGAAAAACACTCCAGGCTGCAGCGATAAGTGGATATGAGTCAACTGATGGTTTTTGATACTCATTTATAACCAGATAGATAAAAGTGTGACTTCTTGCTGCAGATGATGTGTGCCCTCCAGACTGGGACGGTCTTATTTGTTGGCCTCATGGCTCACCTGGGCAGATTATGAAGGTTCCCTGTCCAGCTTACATCTATGACTTCAATCACAAAGGTTAACAATCTTTCTCTTCTATACCAGCAATGAGTATGAATGTGAAACCCTGAATGCAATGATAAATTCAGAACCCTCTCTTTGCTGATATTCGGTAATGCAACCACTTTTAAGCCCGACACTTTGTGCTAAAGTACCTCCTGAAATCTAAAAAGAAAATTTTGAGAAGACCCCCAGAGGTCTTGGATAAGATGAATGCTTTGTTCTTTTTGTTATTTAATGGGTTTATCTACAAAGGGAAAGAAAACACTTCCTGTTAAGCCTAAAAAATTGGATTCCATAAAAGTCCTTTGAAGGCACTTATGCAGCTTTTCTGACATGCTGTGTGTGACGAAATAAAGTGCTGGAATGACAAAAAAATTGACTATTTAATTGGTCAATAAGGTACTGTAAAGTAAAAAAGTATGGTCTCCCATTAAGATTTATCCTTTTTTGGCTGATTGTCACACTTAAATGTTTCAGAACATTAAGATAATGACAAATAGACAAATATACTCTAGTCAAACACAAAAAAGGATCTTTTAAAAACATTTTCCGATATCAAGGAGAAAATTGTATCCATAACAGAGATGATATAGTGAGAAAAATAGACAAAAATAGAAGAAACCTGTAAGGGATTAATTTTTTTTTATAATAACACAAACCAATCTGCTACATAATTTTGCATTAACCAACTCTGAATGTGCATCTGCACTTTAAAGGGGAGGTATTGTGTAAAATGGACTTGTTGAGCTTTATATCATCAAACGTCTTAATGTATTGCTTTATTTCTTTGATTTATGACTAAAAAATCTTGGAATTTCCTGTGGCAGAGAGTCAGGGTTTGCTACTCAGCTCCTCCAGACTAGCGGCAGCAGCAATCAGTAAACACCTGATGAAACTGAGTCTGCTGAGCTCATCCAGGCTATTTCTCAGTCAAACATTCCTTAGAATGGCTGTAAGGCAGATGATCAGAAAGAGCAGAAGCTTCTTAAAGAGACAGAGGCCATAATGCTCTTCAGTCATGTTTGATGTATATGCAGCATTTTTATGTTAACTGAAGGTAACGTTGTTACTTCATTGTGCAAAAAGGATGATAAAATAGCACATCTGGTGTTATTTGTGCTAAGGTCTGTGATATTTGGTCATTAAAAGGTCTCCTAAAGTTCCTTTGCTGAATCATAGCAAACCTTTGTTTTTTTTCACCCACACAGTTGAAGTTTTGTAGCTGTGCTTGAAATAAATGTTCAGTTGCATGGAATCAGTTCTATGGTTGGCAGCTTTGAGGTTTCTAGAAGGTTTTGGAGGTGTTTATTATCTACTTACCATCATTTGCACCTTAGCAACATGAAAAGACTTTCTAATTAAGCTTCTAATGATCCCCTTTTGTAATTTATATAGCTCTACCAGAGGCACTTTACACATCTGGGAAATATTTGCAGTGCATTAGCCTTGATTCTCTCAATTTTCTTCTTTACCTCCACACACTAATCCAGTTCTTCATACTGAGCATGCATGTGGTGACAATGGAGAGGAAAATCTGACGTTTAACAGGAGGAAACCTCCAGCAGAACTGGACTAAATGTGAATCACCATCTAGGGCTTTCAGTGGACAAACCACAGAAACAAAAAAGAAACAGAAGCTCTGGTGTAGAAGTACTTTTAATGTTTAAGAAACAGCAAAGAGCAAATGGCAATAGCAACTTCTTTAGTAGTTTCAATTAGGTGAGAAGCACAGCTAAACAAAAATGTCCATGGGATGAAAGTGAGCATTTCTAGTTAGTGTCATCAACAGCTCAGCTTGTGGTTTTGTCTAAGACAGAGACGAGGTTAAACACGGACTGACAAAAAACGATGGAACAAGAGGAAAAGCAGTTAAAAGCAAACAAAAATATATTTTTTATAGTTTTATGTACTTATTCATACATGGATTTTTCAAGTCGCTGTAATTCTGTACGTCAGATTTCGTTACTTTTAAAGCACTTGTCCCCCAATGCTAAAAATGTTTGAATTGAAAATGTGTAGGTAATCAGTGTGTTGCAAATATTCTCTGGAAATGCACTAACTTGAGTCTACGTTTGCAGGTCACGCTTACAGGAGGTGTGATGTCAACGGTTCCTGGGTCTTTGTGGAGCAATGGAACAAAACATGGACCAATTATTCCGAGTGTCTGAGGTTCCTTCAGCCCCTCAGTGACGAGGAAGCAAGAGCAAGTATTAATGTGGAATATAACAAGAATTTTTGTTAATATTGTCACTCAGAGAGCCTTGTGATCGCTCAACCCTTCAACAAAGGCTGCACCAGTGTTAAAAGTTCATATGTAAAGCATCAGTTCTCTTTTTTCCCCTTTCATTGCACTTTAGAAGAAAAGCAAATCTGTATAAATGCACTCTTCTCTGTGATGAAGTACCAAAGAAATAAACAAACTGTTCACAAAAGCATTGTAGCAAGGAACATTAAAATATGAAAGCTATGACCTAATCAAAAACTGATTAGGCAAAAGGAATAATCACAAAAACAGTCAGTTCATTCACTCCAGTAAACAGGCTTGTTTATTCATCAAACCTTGATGATCTGTGATGAACTATGATGAGGCTTTCTGGGAAATCTGAATTTCACCTTGGATGAATATTTTGATCAGCGATGCTGCTTGAAATGCAGCAAATAACACTCTACCATTATTATGCACTTTATGAAACTTAGATTCAAAATAAACAGTTGTCTATATGTGTGGAACTCAATGTATTTATACAGAAATGAGAATACTTTTTACATGTTATCTTACTTTCTTTCTATGATAAAGAAAAATAATTTAACGAGAACATTATATTGTTTCCAGCAGTAGCTCAGGTGAAAAGTATCAGTCAAATTAAATGGCATCAAAGATATTGCTTCTGTGAAGAGTAAAAAACTGAGAGCATCAAGTTAAAAGTTGGAAAATAACAGAAATTAATGGAAAACTGGGGAGTAAGAAGAAGAACGTAGCTGATTGCGTATTTTTCAATTGTAGTGACTCAAAAATGAATTTAGGTTTCTGAGTTTCAGCTCAACATTGTCAGTAATTTTTATTTTTTATTTTACAAATTTCATTTTTATTAGGTGGAAAACTCTTAACCTTCATTTATTTGATTGAAGAGCAAGTTATTTTGGTGTTTGATCTTAATTTAGTACATTTTTAATGTACTATACAAAAAAAATACATTTAGAGTTTTATTTTGTGTTTTTGATTTTTTCTGAATATGAAAATATTTTCTGGTGTTTGCTCATCAACAGAAAGGTTTTAACTGATAGAAGAGGTGCAGAATAATTACATTAGGATGATTAGGGGAGTTTGCTGAATTTGTGGTGTTTTCCCTATGACTTTGTAATTTTTCTGTTTTTATTATGTAAAGCACCTTAAACAGCCTTGCTGCTCAAATATGCCATACAAAGAAACATTGATTTGATTTAGATTTTTGCTAAAAAGACGCAACCAACATTTGTCTTTCCTGTAACGATTAAATTAAACAAAGAACAATATACCTTCACTTTTATGCCAGCTGCGTTCAAAATAATACATTAACTTTCTGATTTTTAAGTTGTGTTTTATAATACAGCTAGTAAAAATAAAAGGTTCTACATCCTTTGTAGCCAGGGAAGCTTTTATGTAGGTGTTATGCTTTGTGACTCAGTGAGAAATTTTAAGGCTTTGTGCCTTAAATGCCATCATCAGATGGTGTGACTGAACGTCCTCTGCGCTCTCATCCATTTGGTTTTATCGCCCGACTTCACTGCTGATTTGGTACTTGAACTTTACATCACATTTTTTTTTCTCCACTCATGAACGCTCAGTTTCACTGCTTCTCTTAAACTGAAACAGTGCCACTTTAATTTTGACTGTCATTTATTTATTTCCAGAAAATATAGACTTCCTGGATAAAATGAAAAACAAATAAAGGAGAAATTCTTTTGGAAGATCATGTTTTCCACCTTTTTACATTCAGTAAGCTGCACCAGTAACCAACGGTGTATGGAGAATATGATCTGCTACAAATAAACATATTTATGGAGCCTCCTTTTGACTTTATCGCAACCTATTTCTTCCCTGACCATTGGTTGGAAAAAGAAAAGGTTATTTCAGTTTTCAGACTATTTATAGGCTTTTTTTATTTTGCTATGCTCATGTAAAACTTGTTTAAGACTGTCTAGACGGTCCTGTGAGACATGCTTGTGTGTTTTCTATAGCAGTGAACTAAACAGCATTTTTTTTTCTTCCTGCATGTTCACAGCAAGACTTCTTTGAGCGGCTGTATGTCATGTACACCACCGGCTACGCCGTGTCCTTCAGCTCTCTGCTAGTGGCCATCATGATCATTGGATACTTCAGGTAAGAAAATATTTCTTGTATTCTTATAAACTGGTTAATGACTGGTTAAAATTATCTCAAACTGATTTGTTGCACAATATATAGAACTGCAAATACTAGTGGCAGTTTGAGGTCTTTTGAAACAATTGCATCATTTAATCCTCGACAGCCCTTCTGAAGTTATCCAACAGTTTTGAAAGGTTTGTTGACAATGGTGGCAGAAAAAAAGGGATGTGTTTGCTCACAAGTCTCATGTGTCGAAAACCGAAGGTGGAAATAAAAGCAGGTGAAAAATAATAATAAACTTGTTGACATTTTAAACATTTGGGGATTCAAAATTGGCAGTTGTTGTGTTTTCATCGTATGAGTCACATACTTTCAGCACAAAAAATGGACTGTAGTTTGGAGAAGTCCTCTTCTAAAATGTAAAAGAAAAGCAAAGGGAAGCATTTCAGAAATGCTCCAGAGGTGACAAGGGCTGGTTTGATAGTTAATATTATGCCTCTATTTAGTTATTCTGCACACATTTTTCACAATGTAAACATTCCACAGTTTCACCTAAGCGCTCAATATGAAAATCCACAGCGTCTTCAAAAGCACCAAGGGAACAGCACAAATCAAGGAGCTCTCCAAACAAACTCAAGGACAAAACTGTGAAGAACTGCAGCTTTATGTTTGCTTGCAAACATGAAGAAAATCAGAAAAGCTGTCAGGGCCCCATTAGCTCTGTCTCTTGGGAAATGGAAGAAAGTCCAACAAAGCAGAGAAAACAAAAATATAATCTCGCTTAAAATTAAATGCTGGAAGAAACAAGTCATTCTTACACTTCACTAAAATCAATAAATAAAAGTCTGAATGTCCAGACTAGATAATTTAGTTTGTTGGTCAATCAGAACAAGACATTTTCTAACAGTAGTTTAGAGCTAGAGCCATCATTTCAGTGATGAAGCAGTGATGAAAACTGTGAGATCCCACTGGATGTTTGTAGGAGCTTTAAATGTCAAAACACAATGGATTATTGAACAGATGAGTGATATTTGTTTTCTGTTACATCACTTCCAAAAGCAGTGGTTGCACTCAACCCTGTATTGATCTTCACATTGCTGCTGCTGTGCATTGTGGGATACGTAGTATGGCTGTCATCCACAATACATAACCAGCTGGTAGGCAATTAATGATGGATATGTGATATTTTCCAGTGTAGATTTCCTGGCAAACAAAACATGCTGGCAAAATAAGAATTAAATCTAAATCTGTCATGGATATGAATAATTTAACTTACATCACCAACCCAGACAACATTTATTAAAACTCTGTAATTAACACCTTATAGATTCCTGTACCTTGTTAAGATAATCTACTTTCATTTGTTTAATGTTGTGACATTGTTTTAAGAAGTTTTTTCTGTCAGACTGTTGAATTTCCAAATCACTATTTCCAGATTTAAAAAATAATCATAGTATTCTAGAAATGTCTGTATATTTCATGTAAAGATTTCACACTGAACCTTTATTCATTTTTCAAATTTTAACCAAAAATCCTATTAGTGCTTTACTTTGCAAGCTTTGGACATAAACTAGAACCAAGGAACCACTTTTGAATCAAAATATTTCAATGTAAAAATGTAAAAAAGACAAAATCGACGCTTTTTAATTCTTCACATTGAGTCACATTTGTTTGCTGGAGTTCAAGAAAATATGAGCTTGAAAATATTGTCACTAAATGTGTCTAACACTGCAGAGTCTGGTTATTGACTTATTCTTATTAACATTCTGATGTGAAAAATCCTTGAAAAACTTCTACATCACCTTTTGATTTACTGTCAAGCATTTTATTGTCATTCACAGAAACATTCATATGGTAATTCGAATAATTTCCTCTTGAAAACTAATCATAAAACAACCATGACCTTACGAGGTATGGAAAAGGCCTTTTCACATTTTACGAGTCTATAACTGCAAACTGGAACATGCATTTTATTGGGATTCTTTGTGACTGACCAACACACAATTGTACATAATTGTGGAAAATAGAGAAAAAATATCCTTCAAAATTGTGTATTTTAAATACAAATCAGTACAGACACTAGACTTCAGTCAGACCTGATTAGTAAATTGATTCTTCCTGTTAGGAGTTTAAATTTGGCACTTCTCTGAAGTTTGATATATATATATTTTTTTTTTAAGGCATCATAAAAACCAAGAAGCAGAGGAGATGGGTGAGGGAAGAAAGTCATGGAGAGTTTAGTGCAGAGTTAGGTTTAGAAACAATATCCCAAGTGGTACATATTTCAGTTCCTCTTCCTTATTGGAACAGTGTGACACAGCAGCAAAAATAAATGTTTATCCACCTAAACTGACAGACCAGATCAGCACAGCCAACAGAGAAGCAGAAAGAGACTTTTGGTAACTCTGCAGTTTGAGACTCTGTTGTCAAGACAACCAAAATCTATCCTTTATGAAATTTGAAATAATCAAATATAGCGAATTTAGCGTAATGATCAACACTACAAAAAATGTAAAGTACTAACATAGTACTTTATACCATTGTAGTATGGATTTTTCCACTTATAACAAGACATTTTTCATGTTTTAAAGTAAAAAAATCTGTCAGCTGAAATTTTTTTTTATTTACAAGAATTATTCACTTATAACAAGCTTATTTGTCTTGATAAAATTTAACTTTTAAGTTATTTTGTCATATTTTAAGAAACTAGACAAAAAATCCTTGATAAGATTATTTTGCACAATTCTCATTTATGTTTCTCAACAAAATGTATTTTATTATAAAAGCTTTTTCAGATAAGTTTAAATGCTTTTGCAAATTTATAATGAAAGCTTATCTTATCTTGGTAGATAAGGTTTATCTATAAAAACTTGGACCTTTCTAAAAAATCTTTCAAGTTCTTGATGTGTCTATTAAAATAGAAACAACTAGTGTCAGAACATTTAAATTCACAAACAATATGAAATAAAGCACAAGAGCTTTCAAACTGTGATTAATATGACTTTTGTTTATGATGAGATTTTATCCAAAAACATTCAAAGATTAATTATTTTTTTTGCCTTTTTTTTTTAGAATAGGTGATATTTATCCTTACAATAAACTGTCCTGATTTGAATGGCAGCATCTTTGCAACTGGTCTTTGGGTTTGTATCTGAAACTTCAGTCAAAAACATGCTCGCCTCAAAACAGGAATGAAGAAAGGTGATCAAACATGCATTTCTGATAAAGACCACTGAGCATAAATTGTGCATGAGTTGCTGAAGCTTTTTCAAACAGCCGTCATTCGGCCTTTTGACAGCGGTTTCACATTTGCCGTGTTTGACTCAACAAAGCAACGTGTAAATCTTTGATCTTTACAAACCTCTTACAGTATTCATTGCTGTTTGCCAGTTTCCTATTTTAGTGTGAATAGTCCCTCATCGCCAATGCAAAGCTTTACTACAAGTGCAGCACAGTATCCTATCCAAACTTTAAGTACTCGACAGTATGATTTTTATCATAATTTCAAAAATATCTATAGTGGCAGTATCTCTACCACCATAGAAAACTCTTGGTGTGAGTATCAGAGAAGGAAGATCCTGTTTTACTGGCAGAGCATGAATGCATGGAGCACACATTTTACATCCAACTAGGCCTTATTCACAACTGGCAGATGTACTGGGATTTTCATGCACAAGTATTTCTCATGTTTACTGGAAATGGCCAGAAAAAAAGAAAAAATATAATGGGCTGTGAAAATCATACCATTTGACACACATTTATGTAAAGAACAGGAAAAACGAGTTTAGAATTTGAACAGTCACAGAAATTGGACATTAATCACACTGAAAAAATGTTCCTGATCTGTAATGGTTTGATTTTAGGGTTTGAATTTGGTACAAACAACTTGAAGACATGGAGCCATGATGGGTTCAGGCTGATAGAGGTAGTGTAATTGCATGGCTGGGGCTGTTGTGGCATTTTTTGGGTCCTTTTGTATAATCCAGATACTTCCAACAGGATAATTTACCAACAGAGTACTTTCTAAAACATGGCAGCGAGTTTTCTGTACTGAAGTGGCTTCCATGGTTACCAAATCTCATCTGGTTACATATCCTTATAATCTGAAAACATCTTAAGACCTTAAAAAGATCTTAAAAATTTTTAAATTCATTGAAAAATAATAATAAACTTGTTAGCTGTTTATTTATTCTGGTCTATTCTCATATTTTCCAAATAGTTTAAGTTTTTGCATTGACTCAAAACTTTGAGTCATGCGTAGACATCTTCACTGCGTTCTGTGACTCAAGGTGTTTGCGGCAGCTGTAGCTGCTAATATATCCCTGCTAGCTAGTTTACTAGCAAGAGTAAAGCTAGCTCATTTTTTTTTACATCCATCTTGGCTATGTGAAAGTTTATTGCCAGTTGGCTGGACTATGTCCATATTTACCATTGGCTCACTTTTGTTGCAAACCCATACAATTTATTTATTTGGTCTTAAATTCCATTTATGGTGGTCTTATAAAGGTCTTAAAAAGTTGTAAATTTGATTTGGTGAAATATGCAAAAACCCAGGATCTGTGCTAGGAAGAATTAAGGCAGATGTGCCTAATGAAGTTGTTGATGAGTTTACCAATGACTAATTATTAGTAGTCATTCATAATTCAGACTATGATAGATTGGAAAAAGGCCACAATACATGCAATCCAATTCTCTTTCTATTGAATAAGTGGATCAGCTTGTTGCATAGTTATTTCACACAGAAAAAGAATGTTTCCAATTAATCTCTAAAAGCTCAAAATTCAAATGACAGTCATGTCTATGAAGGGTTTATGTGAGCCTCTTATTGCAGCTGTATACTGTTGAATAGTAATTAGCCCATCACTGCTAATTAAGGACTGCAATCAGGCTTTAGTCAGTTTTCATGTGAAAGCCTTCATTGTAAACATTGTCATCTTCAGCCCTGAGAATGATGAGTGGGCCACTCATGGAATTGGAGTTGGCTCTGCTCTTTCATGCTAATTGAGAGCAGCATCAGCAATACAGGAGCTGGTTAAGACGATAAACCTGTCAGTGCCTGATACTTCACTTCTGCAGTCACTGAGAGCAACAAAGCAGGCTGTAAATCTCAAGTGTGTGGAGTTTCTCTGTTGGCTCCTATTGTATAATTTCTGCAAGAGCAACAACGTGTCAAAGCTGAGTCCCATGTGTGCAATAAGTTGGCTTATGGTGTCCCTGACAATTTCTTCCTCCCTAGTTTATCTTGCAATTTTTTGCATAAAAAAACTTGAGTTACATCCTTGTGCTCTCGTCAAGGTGGTGTTGGATTACAGGAACGCTTTTTACTGTATGAATTGAGCTGATCCGATGTTCAGCAACCACTTGTGTTGAAGTCAAGGTGGACCTTATGTGAGAGACCGTGTAGACTGTATTTGACAAAAGAAACCGTATATATTCGTTTTTTACGCCTTATTAATGCAAAGTAAAGAAAATAATTTGAAACATATTTGATCAATTTCACGGCTTTTTGTTGGAGTTCTTGGTAATACAACCGTATACAAAGCCAGATAAAGCATTTGCATTACTTTTGTATAATATTCCTGTTGTGTCAGCCCACCCTACTTACAATGGAGGACTGAAATTAGTTATTTGTTTTTCTATAACAATTAACCATCACTTCTCTGATCCCGGCAGGCGCCTTCACTGCACCAGAAACTACATCCACATGCACTTGTTTGTTTCCTTCATGTTGCGGGCTGTCAGCATTTTTGTGAAGGACAAAGTTGTCTATTCGAGTGCCGGATTGCAAGACTTTGACTCAGCCCTGCTGGATAACCTGAAAACAGTGAGCATTTCATCACTCGACAAGTCCCAGTATGTAAGTATCAAGTCATCTTCTTGAACATCTTCTTGTAAAATGCCTGCTTGTCATTGTATCATAATTAAAAGGAGATTGATGCTTAATAGAGTACATCACAGTGTTTTAAAATTGCTAAAGTATTCATGTCCTTGTCATGGCTCTCTAGTAATGAGAGACCAGGTCAAAGTTTGCATAAAAAAACTGAGTTACATCCTTGTGCTCAGTTTATGCTGTTGCTCCCGTCAATGTAGTGTTGGATTACTGTATGTGTATTTTCTGCAGTAGCAGAAAGAACAGATTCTAAACTTGACCTCATTTTAATAAGAAAAAGCAGATTTGGCAGTTGTGGCAAAGAAAGTAAGAGCGCTCCAGCTGCACACTGTGGTCTATAACTACAGTTGTCAAGCTTCTCTTAGCATGTCTGTCAAATTGCTAATTAGAGCTTGTTAAATTCAAGCTACTTTATCAGGAACAAGACATGAGAAAGTATGATATTCTGTGCTAATCACATTTGCATGAATATGTATGTTAACATAATGTATCTTAATTTTTTTTTTTTTTAATATTTCTGTTAAATTTCTGTTAAAAATGTATAAATGTTTTGGGTTTCCTTTCATAAGCTTATTAAACTCAGAATCATGAAGCATAGATATATAAACTTTAAAGGAAATTAAAAAAAGGATAAAGGAACATCCATGCTGTTTTGCAAAACCTTAAAGATTTGGCAACATGTAGAGACAAAGGTAATACATATTATGGCATATATCCTGCATACTAATGGAAGATAAAGTGTTCCTTTGTTCATTCTGGCTGCAGGAAAATATATCACGCTGTTAAAGTGAACACAAACTCAGATTCCAGCATGGTTGCACCGTTTCTGTTAACATATTAAAAGCAACGGGCGATGGAGAGAAAAATACATAGAAGGATGAAAGAAATGTTTGCAAAATTGATCCCACCATACATTTATTCATCTATCTAATGTTGTTTTTCCACCTTTTCAAATGTTTAATCATTTACAATCTGCACACAGGAGTAAGTCTAATTTGACCAAAGCTAAGTGTAATTATTAATATCATCTGGTACTCTGCAATTTAAATGCAATCACTTTAAAACATTGAAACATAAAACCTGCTTAAGTTAATCATTTTGATTATAAAAGGTGATTTGTGAATACAAAGAAAATTACATTTTAATTTTATTCAGAAAGAAGATAATTGGATAATTCTAGCTTTTTTAATGGCCCACAAATATGACGACAGGGTAGTTGTAAGCCAGAGCAAGAAAGTCATATTTTAATCTTAAAAACATGTAAAAAGTATTGATTTACGTTATGTAATCTGTCAGCCCTACAACGGAAAATGAGTTGAGAAAAATGAGTGGTTGTTTGCCATTTTTCATTGTTGCAAATCTTTTCTCCAATGTCAACCCATACATGAATGGAATAAATCAATATCTTCCATGACAAATGGCGACATCCAACCTTAGTGGCTTTACAGAACGATCTGACTTTGGCATTTCTGAGTTTGTAGAAGCAGAATTAAAGGTAAACTTTGCCTTTAAAAACCTTTTCCTCAATTGTTTGCTATTGAAGTTGAAATTTGTATTTCATATGGAGTAAAATTCAATTTGTGAGTCAGAAAATCTCTTCATCTTTATTAGACAAAGTTGTCAAGAGCCTATTTAAAAAACTGTGCACACTCAGTATTCTGCACAGCAAAAGTAAATAAAAAGCAAACAAAATACAGCCTGGAGTTTTTTTAAATTTGAATTTCTGTTCTGTGATGGTTCAACCCAGACAGCTGAGATTATTTACTGAACTTTGAATGTAACTGTGTCACTATTGATTTAGAGCAACATATGCCTGAAGACATGCTGCACTTCCATTATAAGACATGTTAGAAAAATAAAGATGCATACAAAGATGATGTATCTGCACCTCATATAGTTACATGGACAGTCAATATTTGCAACCATCTGCCTTCAACTGTTATACATTATAGATAAGGTGATGATATATGTCATCTGGGGAAGCTCAGAGTGCAAACAGTGTTCAATAAAATTAATTAATTAAAGGGGGTTTGCCATCTGATCTTGATGCCTAATGGACTTTTCTCTTTGGAGGATATCGGAGCATAAATGGATGGATGGATGGATGAATATTACTTTGTCACTGCAAGACAAATGCCTGTCATGTAACTATAAGACCAAAATTGTGTCTACAAAGCTCTAAACGTGATTTTTATAAACAAACTTGCGACATTGGGGTTTATGTAGAAGAAAACACTCCATACTTGTTGCTGATGTTTATTGGCTACAAAAGCCTTGTAAAATAATTACAACACATTTTTCATTTTGTCTTCAATTAAAGCACTGGTCACCGAAAAGTTTTGTAGACACACAGAGTTTAAAGTACTCAATAGTAGTAATAAAATCAGATTTTAGAAAAATTGAAAGCGCAAGATACACTTGAACACTCCTGATTTACAGACCTAAAGGAACAGTATTATGTAAATTTGACATTTTGGAGCTTAGCATCATATATAATGTTATAATGTTTTTCCCTCATCAAAAACATACCTGGAGTGCTGAATTGATTCTTTCACGCATGCTTGAGAAATCCTATAATCTCCAGTGTCGACCATTCAATTGTGAAAAACAAATGGATGGACCTTAAAGGTGCAGCTCCACCTTGTAGCTGGAGTTCAGTGTTAAGGTGTTAAATTACAAAGTTTGTTTTAAGCCACATTTGATACATGTAGCATTTTTTAAAAACTAAAATTAACAGTCACTTGATTATGGCAGCACTATGTGGTGAGAAAATACATTTGTTGCCTCAAATGTTCCATCCATCATTAGTTTGATAGCTTCCTTTTGTTTCCCTTTTATATTCCAGCTTGAATCTATGATTTCACTTTGTTCACTTGTGTACCTTTTGTCATTCATATGCAAATTTATACAGCAACGCTTTCCCACTTTGCAATCAGATGGTTTGCTCTCTGGGGCTCACCTGTGGTGCAGGAGCTTTTTGTGTGCCGTAATGCGGTCAACTGATGAATGTGTCAACACAAAGGCAAAACAAATAAGCTGCATGATAATGAACACAAATCATATGTGACAAGTCTGCTTGCTCTGTCGCCAGATCGGCTGCAAAGTGACGGTGCTGCTCTTCATCTACTTCCTGGCCACCAACTACTTCTGGATCCTGGTGGAAGGCCTCTACCTGCACAGCCTCATCTTCATGGCGTTTCGCTCAGACTCCAAATACCTGTGGGGATTCATATTCATTGGATGGGGTGAGGAGCAAACCCGCAATTTCTTACACCACTTTTACCACAAAACCATTTATTTTTTCCTCTGCTGGCACCTCAGCCTCTTGCAAATTATATTCCTTATAGAACAGGTTGAATTTGATTAAAATTTAAAAGACATTTTAACAGCTGTGTAAGTAGAAATGCATCTCTTTTTTTGTTAAAGAAGATATTTTTAGGTCTTCCTCATGAAACAGAGCAGCTTAAAGTAGTTCAAGTTGTGTCTTAATGAGATAAAATGACTCTTACTGAAGATACGAGAAGAGAAGGCACATTTTAGATCAAAATCAAAGCAGAGGAAGGCTCTGATGGTACATTTGTGCCAGGGGACCCGAACAGCCTGCTAATATCTTATAGCGCTTTCTGCTCTGACATTATCTAAACTGCTGGATTTCTCTATAATTGAATGGAAAAAGTTCAGTAAAGAAAAAGAGAATTGGGAAACTGAATTTAACAACTCATTTTAACATGGCCTGTCTCATCCGATGTCTTTTAATTCTGGAAATAAGCAAGAGACGTGCGTTAAGATAAACAGTTTTTATATTAAATCGTTTCCTTTTTATGGTTTGTTTTTTGTCAGTTCAAATTGGTTTTGGTGAACACAGACTGACTGCATCCCATTTGCAGAATCAACATTTGTCAAATGTTTTGATCTATTCAAGTTATTTTAAAGTAATTTATAACTCAAAATAATATTTAATAGCTTCCAAAATGATGTGTTGGCCAGTGAAATATTTGCACATTTTATTCCGCTAGTAGTTCAATGTTTTGATTTAATCTGCTCTCAGCTTCGTTTCTTCATGATCATAGATTTATTTATTTATTTTTTTTGTATTAATCAGTCCTGTTCTCTTTTTTTCTGTTAGCTTCAACTTGTATTATATGAGTACTACATATTAATCATGACTAAGAAAACAGCAGAAGAAAAATGTCACCTACCTCTCTGATGCTTGGTTCTATTTAGATTTTAATTTGTTAAAGCTTTACAAATGAGTCGTAAGCAGACTGATACAGAGATTTTAATTTTACATATTAGGTCCCTTTGAATTATTTTGTTCTCATTAATTTTTATAATATATCAGGTTCTTTTCTTTGAAGCATGCCATTAGGTAAGACTATATTTTCAACTAATATGGACTTTTCTCTGATACAAAGACTGATACAAATCACATATGATTTACAACAGCTCAATTTAATAAATGCACCATTTAGTGATAGCTAGTCTTACTTTTCTATGCATATTTAGACATAACTTAGATTTTCTCTCCTAGAGTTTTACTCTGAGTTAATTAGAGTTGTCTTTGTTTCTTGTCTGCCTGTTTCTTGGACATTTCGCCTCTGCAGCCCTGCAGTTTTGTTAACTAAAACTTATTAATTTCATCATCCACCTTCCTCCAGAGCTGTACCTGCCTTTCTCAACAGCGCCACTTCAGATTACACTTTCTAAAAACATTGCTGCATGACACCAATAGTCTTACAACAACCCACTCTCCCAGAAGTGCCTATGAATTGGTTCTTATTCTCATATGCATGTGTCTCACTTATAGGCCAGAATACATTTCTTTAAAGAAAATGACACTTCAAGCTGTTTTCTCAGTGGAAGCCTATGGCAAAGACATTGTGTGTGTGTGTGTTTTTTTTCCCCAGCACATAACTTGAGCATTTTTGCTGACATGATGAAAGGAGCTCCAGGCGAAGTATATTCTCACTGGGGAAGATATTTTATTTGGAAAATGTGTGAAAGATTTCTCTGCCAGCATAAAAATTTTCTCTAAAAATCAACAGTGGTTCTTTACTTTCATGTGCTTTTGGACCTCAATAGTTTCTGCATGTAAAAGGAAATTTAAGAACCCCTACAAGAACCTCTACAGTGTCACTGACTATTGGATAGTCAGTGACACTTAAAGCCTACAGAAACAGTTTGATAAGATCATAATCGTGTCTCTCCATTTGCTTCTGTTCTCAGTGCTAGCAAGCTCCTCTGACCTAATTTCTCTTGCTGGAGCGATAAATAAAATAATGCATTAAATTCAAGATGTTCGTAGCTAACAGAATAGATGCCGACAAATGGGGGAAGCACTTGTCAGTCCAATAAAGTTTAAATTAAAAACGGTGTTAACTTTTAGACAGGTTTCTTATGAAGATGATGGAGGAGGATTTGCTTCAGAGAATCTTATCACATCTGCTGTTTGGACTTTTTATTACACAACTAAAGTTGTTTATGCTGAAGAAACAGCTTTAGAGATGACACTGTGAGTGAATAGATATGTAAAATTTTGCTTTATAGCCTAATTTTATGGTAACTAATGACAGACTTATTTTTGTTGTTAGAATAACTGAAATAATTTCTGGAACAATTGCATCTATACTCTAAACCCTGAATTCATTTTAGTGTGATTTATCTCCTAATTTGTTTGAAGTTCATCCAAAAATCAATGATGTTAAATGTATTATTAAATATACACGAGCAATCTGATAATATTGGTGTTGTAGCAAATCGATGTAGCATCAACTTTTGTATCATCTTATTTCACATTTGTTGTTTTTGATGATCATTTTTTGATGGTTTTCTCGTGTGTAAAGCTGATAACACTTTCCAGCTTTATCTCATCATGCACCCATTTAGATAAAATTTTTTCCCGCCATTTTCTAAAGGAAAATATGATGAATTGTCCGATTTCAAAGTCCGAAAGAAGAGCTGCAGTAATTACAGTTATCTGGTCAGATTCAGATTTTCGAAAGCTCCTTCCTGCTAATTCTGACTCGTCTCCAGGATCTGTAATCAGCAGCTGGGAGGAGTGGGGATCTGACAATAGACCTCATTACTTCACTCTGAATTGTACTGGAGAAAGACATTGAACCGTTATACTTATTGATTCATCACATGTGATTGTGTGCATGAATGTGAATATGCGTTATTGATTAATGCTTTGGTGTTTTAAATCACCAGTAAGAGAGTGAAAATAGTTCCAGCACAAGAAGAACCACTGATTTTCCCATTTTTAAAAAAAATAAATTACATCTTTAAAAGACATATCTTATTTTTAAAAGATAATATAGTTTAATAAGACCAGGTGAAGCTGATCTGTTCTAAAAATGAAAATAATAAAATCTAATCCTCAGATTAAGAGGAAATGCGACCTGAACGCACTATTATTTTTAAAATTTTCAAGGCATTAACTGGTTAAGAGTTCATTCACAGTCTCGATCTCTGATCTGGAATCCTTGGACTCCCAGCATAAGGAGTGAGAGACACATGTAAATAGTGAATCAGGTTTGTAATACAAAAAAATCTTGAACTAAGGATGAAATTATTCATCCAGCTGTGACCTTGTTTGTATATGTTTTGATTTGGGTTCAGGGTTCACAATAAATACTGAAAATAAAACTGATAAAATCCCAAAGTGCTTCACAAGGAGAGTATAAACTTAAACGTTATTAAAATTAAACATTTTAAAAAGGCAGAGTATATCAAATGATGGAAATAATTATAAACAATTGCATGAATATTGAAAATTATCCTAAAAAGATAGATTGTTTAAGGTCCAAGATAATATTAAAGCCACAAGTGGCATCGGGCGGCCCTCGCAGCCAAGCGCCGCTCCGGCCTATTGGCCACCGCGGAGGAACTAGCAACCTCCTGCCGCCAGCCACCACAGAAGCTCTAACGCAGCTTACAGCACCTCCACTCGCACGGCACCCGGAAGCTGTTGCGCAGATTCCAGCACCGCGCCCACATGCCAACGCAGAAGCCGTTGCGCAGTTTCCGCGCCCGTCCACCAGGCGGTACGCATCGATGCGTTCGGCGGCGCTCCCTGACGACGCACAAAAAATGTGGTTCAGATTGGCGCATTTAATGAGGAGATATAGCTGGTGTATTAACCTAGGGGCGCAGTGGAGTCAAATTACATTTCAATGCTGTTGTGCTTCTTAGAGGTCAATAAAGGTCATACATATCCAGTTTGGTGCCAGTCGGATGATCCATGAGTGATTTGTAGCCGATCTTATGCACATGGCAAAGAACTGCAGTTCGCCATTTCTACACCCAAATGCGGTTCAGTCAGCAGCCAGCATTCCACAGAGTTAATCATTTTATCATTTTAAGTCAGTTTTCAGATCATGAAACTCATATAAATGATAGAATAACAGTAAAATATACAGTAGAAAAAACAGGTCACTCTATGCTAAAAGTGGGCGGGGCTAACGGCTGCACGAAACCGCGGAAGCTGTTGCTAGATTCCAGCACTGCGCCCACATGCCAACGCAGAAGCTGTTGCGCAGTTTCCGCGCCCGTCCACCAGGCGGTTTGCACTGATGCGTTCGGCGGCGCTCCCTGACGACGCACAAAAATGTGGTACAGATTGGCGCATTTAGTGAGGAGATATAGCTGGTGGATTAACCTAGGGGGCGCAGTGGAGTCAAATTACATTTCAATGCTGTTGTTCTCCTTAGAGGTCAACAAAGGTCATACATATCCAGTTTCGCACCAGTCGGATGATCCATGAGTGATTTATAGCCGATCTTATGCACATGGCGAAGAACTGCAGTTCGCCATTTCTACAGCCCAAATGCGGTTCAGTCAGCAGCCAGCATTCCACAGAGTTCATCATTTTATCGTTTTAAGTCAGTTTTCAGATCATAAAACTCATATAAATGATAGAATAACAGTAAAATATACAGCAGAAAAAAACAGCTCACGCTATGCTAAAAAGTGGGCGGGGCTAACGTGATGTCATGAAAGTCACCATGTAAATGTGTTCTGCAGAGAGAATTAGGAAGTCTGGTGCAGCTGTCATCTTGCATTTGGAAGTTATTTAATCTTCATCTTTCATGGCAAATATTCAGTTTCACACTAAGCCACGCCCACATGCTTTCATGCTAACTACAACTTAGATTTAATGCAGTGCAATTTCAACCTTCTTCTAAAATCAGAGGAACATTTTAAAGTTGAAGATGTTCCAGTTAAATAAATAATAAACCAAGGGCAAAGCACATTAGCAGAGCACAGTTAACTCTCAGCACATTAGAACAATAGCACAGGCTCAATCCCAGCCATTAATTAGGTATTAATCACAGGAAGCGCTACAACTAAATATTATAACCCCAATCACTCGTTAATAAGACACTTAGGATTTTTTCTTAGCTCTTTCAAACGAAACTTTAAACCAGGGGTCACCAACCCGGTCGCCTGCAGGGACCTTTTCAGTCGCCCGCGGAGCTACTCCTAAAAAATAGCCATTATAATTAGGGAGCACTACCAAAAAAATAATTTAATTAAATGTTTTTCTATTGAAGTAATAACGGTTGACGTTTATATTTAGAGTTCAAACGAGGGAAATGATAAAAAACATTTAGCAGGAAAAGAGTATAAAAGTCTTTCCTGCTGTTAAAGTTTAGAACTGCAGGCGCCTGCAGAAACTGGTGGAACGCAGCAGCGCCCTGCAGCTGCACTCTGCAGCTGCACTCTGCGTGACCGTCACATTTTCCTTTAAGTAAACAAAGAAAAGAATAACTTCTGGAGTTTTTATTATTTAACCCTATTTACTATTAACAAAACTGTGAAGAAAAAAAATAAATAAATTGTTCCAAAACATCTTATTACGTAGCGCGCATCGTAACACCTGAACCTGGGAATCAACACCGTCCTCTTTCCGTGAACCTCATGGAGAGGCTTCGCTTCATGTCTATATTATTTAGCGTCGTCTGGAAAAGAAGTCCGCTGCTCTTGTGTTTTTAGGCATATTTAGTTGAAGCATTTCCTGTGATAAATACCTAATTAATGGGTGGGATTCAACCTGTGCTACTGTTCGGATGTGCTGAAAGTTAACTGTGCTCTGCTAATATGCTTTTCCCCTTGTTTATTACTAAGCGTAACAACAAACGATGCTCAATGTATGAAACTGGATGTATGAAACACAATATTCAGTATATTGAATTATTAAAGCGCTTCGTTAGCTTTAAAAAACGTTGCATGCCTGAATGGACTCGGTTAGCATCGTCCTCGGAGTTCCAAAACATGACGGCTCCTATAATCAGCGTTACTCACCGAGAGTTACGAGTTTTTAAACAATAAAACTGCTCCAACTCCGCTTCAACAGTCCGTTCCGGCTCACGTGCGAGGTTCGGCTCCAAAAACCCAAGCAAAACGTTGAGCGTGGTCCGGTTCTGTTGCTCCAAAGTCCGTGCAAAATGTTCAGGAAAAGTTAGCAGGTCCAACTGTTAGCAAAAAAAAAATTACAGTCCACAGCAGAACAGTACGAACCTCGACCATGAACGGCAGCCGGCCGGCTGACAGAACGTATTAGCTTAAAGACACAGCTCTCCCACAGTCTTCGCGGCCGTACGCCTGTCGATGTTTTGTCATTGGTGGAGTAAGACTGACCCCTACTGTCGAAATCCATCATCTTTATCCGTGTGCTGAAAGAGCATTGTTTAATTGGTGGAGTAAGACTGACCCCTACTGTCGAAATACGGAAATGGTTTCTAAACAGTCACTGCTGATGAATGAAGTCCTTTCTTTGACCCCTGCTAACCCCCCTTCAGCATACTCAAAAACTCACCGTTTTGATAACTTTAGATGGGACATGCCTTGTGAACAGACTGACCGAGTTTCAAGCCGATCAATCGAAGTCCCTAGGACGAGTTTGATCAAATACAAAGGCTGTAAATGGCAAAAATGGGTTCAAAATCTGAACTTCAATCTAAAATGGCCGACTTCCTGTGGGGTTTAGACCATGGCTCCAAGAGACTTTTTTGTACGTCCCGACAAGATACACATGTGTACCAAGTTTCGTAATTGTAGGTTTAAGCATGGCTTGGGGCTGATCGTTTAAAGTTTTCTAGGGGGCGCTATAGAAAGATTAGGCTACGCCCACCAATTGTTGTGATGGATTCCTGTCAGGGAATGGCAGAGGACCCATCCTAGTGAGTTTGGAGCAGCTGGGCCCAAAACTCTGGAATTGAGAGCCAAACATATGGCAGTGGCGTTACAGGTCACTTCGCCACGCCGCCACGCCCACCTGCTCCATCTTAGCTGGTCAGGGTTGGAATCCTCAACACAACAACATGTCTTCTGTCTCTGGGTACAGTTTCATGGTGATGAGGTCAAAGGGGTCGGATAGCGACCGTTCACAGTAAAACATTACATTTCCTGTTCTCAGGGGGCGTGGCCTAAGTGATGTCATCATTCGACCATTGGGTATTGTAGGAGACCTGATGATGATCAATCACAGTGACTTTGGTGCTTCTGTGAGTTTCTGTGTAGGAGATATAACAGTTTATTTTTTTATGGCGAGTCGGTGAACTTTGACCCCTGCTAACCCCCCTTTAGCATACTCAAAAACTCACCATTTTGATAACTTTAGATGGGACATGCCTTGTGAACAGACTGACCGAGTTTCAAGCCGATCAATCGAAATCCCTAGGAGGAGTTCGATCAAATGCGAAGGCTGTAAACGGCAAAAATGGGGTCAAAATCGGAGCTTCAATCCAAAATGGCCGACTTTCTGTGATACTTGCACTATGACATTAATTGTAAATTTTGAGCATCTTGGGGAGCTCTACAAGTGTACCAAATTTCATGTCTCTACGATAAAGTAAGTGAATAGCAAAGGGTCCTTTGAAAATTTCTAGGTGGCGCTATTGAGCCATTTCTTGTGTGATTTTTGCAATGACCTTAAAATATGAAATTTTTAAACAGGCTTAAGGCCTCTGCCAAGTTTGGTGAGTTTTTGAATATGATAAAGCCCCCAAAAAGGCCCCTCTTTTGGGTGGAAGAATAATAATAATAATAATAATAATAATAATAATAATAATAATAATAAGAAACAGTACAGATACAATAGGCCTTCGCAGCGCTTAGCTGCTCGGGCCTAATAACCATGTACAGGAAGCTCGTTAGATGGTTAAAGTTCAGCTTTCCTCCAAATTTTTATATCTGATCCTTAATTATGTCAATGTTTGAGTTGAAGTATTTGGCTTTAATAATTCGTTTATTTAGGACAGAGCTTGAATCGATGAGCTTGAAAATTAAAGTCAATATTGTAAAATCTGTCCTAAAATGAACTTGTAACCAGATATTTCCATCTGTGTGGACCATGAGAAGAAACTGTTGGTGAAATAAACAAGAAATCTTAGTTATACAAAAAAATTATGGTTTAAATCTTAAAGAAATGGTGCCTTTGTAAATTTAGTCGGGAAGTCATGCCTGTTTAAGCTCCTCCACTATAGCAGCACTGAGTTGTTTATTTTTCAGCAGAGAGTTAGGGTTAGGGTAGAGTAGGGCAACTTTATATATCATACAACTATGAAGCATGGGAACTTCTTTACAGAAACAATGCACATGAAATCCTGCAGCATCCATGTGCTTTGATGGATAGTAAAAGTGTGGAAATTGCTGTTTCTGCTGAACTGTGACATGCCTCAGAGCTGCTGGATAGGAAGTACGTTTGTCATGTTGTCTGAGTGTGTAATAATTATATGTCAGCATACCATCATTATGTGAGATTATATATACACTCTTACTGTCTCCACAGCACTCTAAGTACACTTAGTATCTGTTTTCTTGTGACATGAAGGAAATGCAGCGTGAAACCTGAGCTGCGAGTTGCATCGAGTAAAAAAATAAATCCACTGAGTCACATCTTGTTTTCCACTTTCAGGTGTTCCTGCTGTGTTTGTCGCAATCTGGGCGATCGTCAGGGCAACGCTGGCAGACGCAAGGTACATGTACACAAATTGCATGAGTATTAATTTTGACATTATTTGCATATTTTTGTTTTTGTAAAAATGAAAAGATTGAACAATTAATTGTAATCAATGGGACAAGACAACCCATGTATTAGCAAGAATAAAAGAGACAAAAGGCGTCGGCACAATTACAGTCTAATTCATGTGACATTTGAGTCACCCGTGAAATCCAATTATACTCGCTTAATTTAATATGCAACACAGTTATGAACAAAAGTAGACACACAATGCAACAGGTGGAAGCACTGGAAATAATTGCTGTGGAAAGATAAAGTTAAATCCTCGTACTTCTCTGAGCGCCTGTTTTGAGCTACAGTTGATGAAAAGCACATCCTTCCTACTGTCATTTACAGGAAATAAATTATTCTGCTTCTCAAAGATCGTTCCTTTTCTCTTAATTGAAATGAATTAAAAAAATAAATAAATCAAGAATATGAGGGAAATTTCTTTCAAAAAGAAAAAGCTGAAAAGTTGAGTTTGGATCTGATATATGGCATCAATTCTCACTGATTAAGATGTGCATGAAATCTTTCATTTTATTGCATTAACACACACGCACACCTGCACACACACAAAGTTCAGAAAAATTCAACCTTTAATTGATCATGAAAGACAATGTGTTGTACTTAACTTTTATTCATTTTGATTAATAAGCTGAAGAGAAAAAACATTGTGGCACATCAATAATTTAACTTTTTATTTCCCACATTAATAAAAATGTTAATGAGGGACTGTGGTCCCAGTAAATAAAATATGAACAAATCACCTTCTGTGGCATGAACATACAATCTCATAATGTCCTTCTGGTCATTATAAGCCAGGAGGAATCAAATGTCTGCAGTTGTCATGAAGGTTTTGCCTCCAATAGATGCCTTTTTATGCAGACTGTGATGTTGGTCTAACCTCCCAAATAGCAGAAATCTTTAACCATGGTGTCCAGGTCTGAGATGATGCTCACATTTTAGTTACCTGTATTCTGTATATGAAGTTGCATCTGCCCCTAGTGGTTAAGGATGTGAACTGTAGTCTTTCAAAGTAGCAGATGGCCTTTGGATTTTTCTTCAAGGTTTTAAAAAACTAAGAGAAGACAGTAAATATTTGGTGACCTTTGATATGAAAAAATCATCAACCATTAATTTTTTAGTACAGTCTCCAGGAACTACTATGCTGCACCGAAGTTTCCCTTCTCCAGCACACTTGAATCAAATGAATGGCTGATTAGCAGGTCTTGGCACAGCTGAAAGCTAATGAAAGGACCAGGTGAGTCGGAGCAGGTTGCCATAGTGGCTTGAGAGAACTGGATTTGGGTACTTCTGCTTTAGATAATCCTGCCCTGTATCCTCTTTTTTGATTTCTTCTCTACGGTTCTTTGTGAGGGTTTTCTATAAGATTTAGATCTGAGGACATCTCTGTCCCCTGGGAAAAAATTTAGTTTGTTGAACCATTTTCTTTCTGTTTATTTGGACATACTCTTTGAGCCAAGGCCACTAAATGCTTGTTTACAGTTAAATATGAAATTCACTCTTATGCATTTGAAAAAGAGGAGGAAAGAAGTCCTCCAAATCAGAGATCCTCTGCTGAACTAATTAGTAGGCATGAAGTGTTTTTCACATTTGTGCCCTTTGCTTTGCAGCAGACCAAACTGAAATGTTTGTGGCCAAAAATTCATATCTCGACATATCTTTGGTCTGTTGAAAGTTATATCTTTACTCACAACCAGATTGTTTGGTTTCGGTTATCTCAGCATGTTTGCATTGAATTTTTTGCAAACATGCTGAGATACAACCAGACGATCTTCCCTGTCCATAATCTCAAAATATGTTTTAGAACTTAACATCTCTCCACTGTCACATGTTTTACCCTAAGTAATTATAAAAAGCATGGATTTATGAAACAATTAAAAAAAAAAATCAAAAGTGTAAAAATGATGTGTAAATACAAGTTGCAGTTGAGAAAAGTGTTGCTTTAGCTGGTCTGTCTAAATTGCCCCCAGGGAGTGAGTGAGCATGTTTGTTTGCCCTGCGTCTCTCTGCATTGCCCTGCGGTGTAATGTCAACCTACCTTGGGTGCTCCATGTCTCGCCCAAAGACTGCTGGAGATGAGCACTAGCTTCCCTGGGTCCCTGCAAGGAAAAGCTGGTATAGATGAAATATTTGAGGGATGGTTCTGATTAAACATTTTCTCTCTCTGCTGAATAAATCTACTGAACTGAAAGGTGGAGCTTTTCTAAATTTGTGTGACATAATATGAAAGAGGAATTGATTATAAGGGTATTTACACATTTTTGTCATTCATTTCAATGTGTTGCAGACACTGTATTGTCAGGTCCAGCGGATTTATATCTGGTACACTTTTCTGATAGATAAATCAGTATGTAACCAAAACAAGGTATCATTTAACCGTTACATCAAATTTATTTCACAATCTAATTGTTTTCTGTTTATTTCATCATCAGGTGCTGGGAGTTAAGTGCTGGTAACATCAAATGGATTTACCAGGTTCCTATCTTGACAGCAATTGGGGTAAGTATGAACAGCATTAATTGATTAAAAGGCATATGTTTGTCAGTTTCGTATGTAAAGGGGAAGAAAAGAAGGAGAGAAGATAGATTTGTTAGTCCCACAAAGTGGAATTAATTGATTTCTCTGTTCAGAAAAAAAACATTAAACCATTCAGTCATCTATCGTCACAGAAGCCCTGAACCCAAACAAGTCACTGCCACTGGACATGCTGGAAATACTCTATATATTACTGTAATCGTTAGAAATCTGGTCCAGTAATCTTTACTCATTGACGCAGAGCAAAGATTACTGCTCTGTGTACTAAAACTGGATGAAAGGGTTTTGCATAACATTATGGTGTAGCTGTAAAGCATGATCACAGAAAAGCAGATTGTGACTTGTTTTTATTCTAAGTGGTGCATTTTGTCCCTGGTGCTTGAATCTATTTTCTCTTGGTGCTCCCGTTTCCTCCCACAGTTCAGAAACCTACATGCTGAATTCTTTGGGGACTGCAAATTGGCCACAGTGTGGATGTCTGTTTGTCTCTTTGATAAACCAACTGCTCTTATGGAGCACATTTTATTCAGTTCGCCATTAATCCATTCACACACACACACACACACACACACACACACACACACACACACACATGCACACTTTCATCCCTTCTGTGTGTTGACTGTATTTGCACATTATCTCTGAGGTTTAGTGTCTTGCCCAAGGACACTTGAACATGTGAAACAGCTGGGGACTGAACTTCCATGCTTCTTTTTTTATGAAAGAACAATTTGCACTGGTGACCGACAGCTTATAGCTTAATATTTACAAAATGTTTATATAGATTGAGGTTAAATAATTCAGTTCTCTCAGCACATAGGTTAATTATCTTGGCACAAAGCTTCAAAAGGAAAACCTTTATGCAGGTCCTACTAATTAGGAAGCTGTGACTGAGGCTTTGACTGGATTAGCATGGCTACTTATAAAATGTTTATGTTGTTGAAGAACAAAGAGGTTTCTTGCCTTCAACCCATTCCTCTTTGCCACAAAGGTTTATTGTTCATCCATCTGAGATAGAGATTTTTGTTTCAGCAGGTCAACTCACAAATCAATCATTTGAAGATATTTTCTGATCAGAAGAGATCAATACTTCATTTTTTGCTCAAATTTTCAACAAATTGTATTCTCAGAAACTACGATTATACCCTCTTATCCGACTACTTCATACATGTTTTATTAGATATGCAATAAATTCAAAATGCGTGAAATTGTGTGGTTTATATGTTTAACATATAATATAATATAATATTATTAATATAATGTATATATAATTAATATAATACTGAAACAGTATTCCTATGCTAGAGGTTGGACTGGAGTTTTTTCTCCTATGCTTATCATTTACATTAATTGATGGAGACTTGAGTTTCACATTATAAATTCCTCATAACCAATTAAAAAAACTTGAAGGTCATCTGGTGATACAATTTCATTTTGAAATGAAAACTATTTATTTAAGTCATTTGTTGTATAATCACTCTACATTGGATAAAAAATGGTTCTGATTAGTCATTGGAAGCCCAAACTTGAAGATAAATGGAAGCTTTATTATTTAGAAATAATGAAATGATAATTGTAATAACATTACAAAATGACATATTATTTATGTCTTAAATGATTAATTTAATTTGCATTTTTCTTGATTAATTTGCATTTTTCTTATTTTATTTCAGTTTCATTGTTCTTAAAATAATGCTGATGGTAACAAGCAGCAACTGAGCAGAAATTGCACTTCATCCATCCGAATCAGCTTTTTTTAAAATGACAAGAGTTTATTAGAGGTACAGCTCCTTCATGTACTGCATTAAGTGGAATGTCAGTAAAACTTTGATGTTATTCTGGTGTATAATCTTCACAGAGGAGGCGATTTGTTTGGCCTCCGTTGGATTTACATAATCACATCTTTAGAACATTTTCTCTAAAATAGAAAAATCTATCACCGTCTTATTTCTTAGTTTGTGTCGCTGACATTTATGTCACAATTCAAAGAGTTTTCTATTTTTTTTCTTCTTCCCTTTCAGCTCAACTTTATTTTGTTTGTGAACATTGTCCGAGTGCTGGCCACGAAGATTCGAGAGACAAACGCAGGGAGATATGACACCAGGAAGCAGTACAGGTTTGTATTAAATTGGTTTGTTTCAGAACTTGTGACCTTTGCTGAATGTCTTCCCACTTACTCTTATTTGCAAAAGTAGGCAGTGATCTTTATCCTGTTTAAAAACTGTCACTGATCAACTGGAAATGCAGATACCAGCATTGAGTTCAGACATTAAACTCCACAATTAACTTTTTTTTATTTTGCCATAATCTGATGCTTTCCGTAATTGTCACAAGGAAGGTATTTATTTAAAAACCTCTCACATTTGGGAGAGATTACTCAGTTCCATGAAAAAGTGTAGTCAGTCAAAGAATGACTGCCTGACTGTCTTTATGCAGATTACATAGCTGGTCAGAAATTTTTCACCTGATTAAAGCAAAAAGTTTTACTTGCGCTGCATTATATTCCTCTGTTTAAATCTTAACCAGGGGTTTCTGTTGCATGCTCTGCTTTGAGACGTGCTATTTCAGATGGATGTTACAATCAAGTTCGCCTAATTTTATTGACTGAACAACTAAATTATTCAGTCAATTTTATTGAGTATGATCCCAAGGAAGGAAGTTGCTTCACCTTTATGTAAGAGCACATAATTAAGTTTTGTCAAACTGATTCTGGCTTTTTGGTTGAAAGTTGAAATTAGCTCTCATTATATGAGCTATGCAGATATACACACACACACGCAAACACCCACACACAAACACACATTTCTACATCTATAATTATCTGTATTTTCCCTCCCCTGCTGGTGCTGGCATCAGCATGTCAGATAAAAACATAATAATTATAGCGTATCAACCAAGAGGAGTCCCTCTTTGAATGGTGCAGACATTTTATGTAGCTGAGATGACAGAATAAATGATTGTGATCAGGGGTGACGAACCGGGGACCATATAAACATGTCAAATGCAATAGATGTCATTATTTCTAAAAAAGAAGTGAAGTGATTAAAGCAAAAGTAACTGATGATCAAACCTACTCAGCAAGCAAATAGGAAAGTTCTTGCAAATCAAATCCACAACTTCAGACGTAAAGACTTCATGTAGTTTTTGATGCGTCACCAGTTGGAGAACTTACGAGTTATAAAAGTGACTGTTGTTTATTAAGATGTCCTGATTGATGGGTAAAAGATTATTTATGAATCCAAAGACTCAACAGGTACATTTAGGGGTAAAATCAAAGCAGAGCGATGATGATAATGTTCAGTTGCTTGTTGAATCAGTCATACTTTTAGCCAATGCAGTTCTTAAAAGTCACCTTATTTACTTCCTTTTACATAATTTTATTCCTTCAAATAACAATCTTTAACAGACAAACAATTCATTTCTATCTATCAAAAAGAAGATTTTAAATTAAACTAGCTGCTCTCGCTGCACTCCCACTAATGTCACTAATATATTTTTCTATTCTCGATGATGAAAATAATTGAATTCATTGGATTGATTCTTTGATGAAGACAGCAGCTTCTCATCTAGCATCAGAGCATTACAGTTTTATCTCATTTTGCAGGTTTAAAGGGAACAATCCTATTTTATTGGTGCCTCACACTCCCTCACAAACTTATGACACAGCTCTGTGTTTGTATTATCGTCTGTTCTTTTAGCTCAGAATCACTATTTTTTGTAACCATTAGGTCAAACATAGTGTGACAGCTAGTAGTGCTTGTAGAATGACTTTGCCAAACTAAGTTTCAAGAAATCTGTGTTGAGGATGAGAGATGAATATTAAAGCACACGAGGGAGACAGGATGTTTGAGTTACCCTTGCTTGCTTGCTAGGCTCATTTGTTTCAATTGAAAAGGGGAGTAAATCACAATCTACCTCTTACTTTTCTCTGTTGTTACTTTCTGTCTGCAGGGATTAGAATTAAAACAAAATGTGACAATGAATGAGTTCATAGGTCTCTTAGTTCTAAGAGATTTTTTTTTATTTTTTTTTAATCAATGTTCCACTAATCAAAACCTGAAAATAGAGCAAATAATCAAACTAAGTATAAATGACTCTCCACCTACATGTTCTTCAAGAAAGTTTCCATAGTATTTGGATTTATTAGACCAAACCAAACACTTTATTGATTTGGATTTACTTCTAAATCCAATTATTTTTGCCTCATCTAGGACTTGAATACTGAACTGGTATTATGCTTTGGAAAAGCATATTTACTACACATAAAGATTCAGTCTTCAACACCGAGACAAATTTAAAAATTTTTAAAATGATGGCTTTTACTACCTTTCTAACTCTATGTAAGACATATTGTATAAATTACTTACCAAGTCTTTATTTCTGTTAACTGTTATTATTTTCTGCTAACAGCTAATGAAAACATGACATTTTGTTGTCACATGTCTGGTAATGCTGTGTGTTTAATGTTCACATTTTAGCTCCCATCATATAAATGCTTAACTCCTGACTTATAATTCTGATACCTAAAAACTAGAAATAATTTTGTTTATACTCGCTGACAAAAGGAAAAGTTGTGGAGGAAAAAGTGTGTGTAAGCATCTGGTCCCAACTATAAATCTATTGTTTTTGCTTCTACAGAAAATTGGCTAAATCCACCCTTGTGCTGGTGCTGGTGTTTGGCATCCACTACATCATCTTCGTTGGACTGCCTCACACATTTGAAGGACCAAGCTGGGAGATTCGCATGTACTGTGAGCTATTCTTCAACTCCTTTCAGGTACTTTCTGCTTACTTTTCAGTTGTGCTACATAAGCAAAAAAAATAAAAAATCCCCAAAAACAAAACTCCTGGGTAGCATTTATTTGCAAAATCAGGGCACGGAACGAAGCAGTGCACCAGCAGAACTTCCTGCTCTGATGTTTATAGGGTTTTTTTTTTTTTGGTTCTTTTTTTTTTTTTTTTTTTACCAGCATCAGCTTGTACCACTCTACTTAATTTCTTTACATGTCCCTACTTTTTTTTTGTTTAAAATACTCCTGATTGCACATCGTGAGACCTCTCCATTGGAGACTCTGTTACCGTGACACCTAAAGATAAATGCTCACACTTTTTCGACACTCAGGAAGTTAGTTTCTGCTGTAGGTTATTAGTTTTCTGAACCAAATGTCTTTATATATATATATATATTTCCCTGGTGGATAACTCAGGAACAGATGACTGCTTCATTTGTCCTGTCGCTGCACTGATATTGTACTTGGTGAAGACTCAATTATACACAGAACAAAGGTGATTCAATGCTGCAGGCATAATGTCGTTCTGCAGAACTCTGATTATGTCAAGATCAGACTTCTCCACTTGTTTAATTATTTCTTAGTTTGTGATGTTAATCACCAGGTGTCCTAGATGTTTCCAGTTCACACAGAGTTATAAAACTGCAGCACAATTAAAATGGCTCAGAAATTAAACATCACCAGTTCTTCCACACTTTAATGCTTCCAACTCTTGTTTTTGTTTTACCATACTATGTAATGTAATAGAAGTGATAAATCACATTTTTCCCCTAAATTACAAATTACCACAGTCAAATTTACTTTGCAGTTCTACAACACCTCAGTGGATCCTGCAGATTAAACAGGATGGGAACGATTTTGTTACAGCAAGAAATCACAAGCAGATCAGTTTGGTTTAAAGAGATTGTAAATTTAACTTCTCAACTTCTGATTGGAAACTGATTGTTGTTTTCTTTCAGCATGACTCAAAATAAGTCTGAGTAGAAAACAAAAACAACTACCTAAAAATAGTTTGTCGATATGAAATTAGCCAGAAACCATGTGGAAAAAAACTGAGACAAAAATGTAACTTTTGGAAACAACACAGTGCATCATTTTATTTGTAGAAATTAATACAAAAATCTATACTTTCGTCTTTGAAAGGACTAAAATCCATTAAGCTTTATTGAAATCTATGGCTATATTGTGACAAAATGTGAAAAGGTTCAAAGGGTATGAATATTTTTGTCGGTATAGAATAATGTTTAAAGTTAGCATAGCTGATTTTCACAAACTTATTTGCAGACAAAACCATTCAGGCATACATACATCTACACAATAGCTCACAGTTCCAGCATCTACACAATATTTTCTGCATTGCAGATAATGCATGACTTGGATGTAAAATCCCGTGTGAAAATAGATAAGGGCATTCAGTAGTCCTCTCATTTCACACAGTAGAGTTTTTATACTCTGTGGATCGCTTCCTAATAATCATAGAATCCCTTCTGCTTATTAAGTGAACAAAGCACTGCTGTGTCAGAAAACAGCAAAGGGAAAAGTGTTTCATTATTATTAACTGTTTGCAAGATCACACAAAATGATAGACAATCTTTATGAAAGGAGCTGCAGAGAAATAACCAAAGATCAGAAACTTAGATCTGTGTTGTTCCACGTTTTCAGTGACCTTTGCATTTCCACTTCATGCAGTGGGAGGAATCCAAAATTATCCTGTATAAATTACTCTGGGTGACTGTCAGTGTCAGAGTTATTACTTCAGTTTAATATGCAGGGAAGAAGCATAATGAAGTTGATTCCCTTTCATAATTAAGCTCACCCTAAGTTGAATGAGCAATTCTGCGTGATAGAATCAGTGCTGCCTTTATTTTTGGCCACATTTTCACTTTCTTTTGAGCAATAAAAACTTAATTACATGTGTATAGACAATATTTCAAACTAAAACATGTCATTATTGCTGACATAATGAGCCTATTTGAAAGAGTAACCTATAAAGACAAGCTTTCTATTGCGGTTCTTCAGAGGAACAGAAAATGTTCTGACCAACGTTGAAAACAAATGTCAAAACCTGAACCGAGAAATTAATTTAGCCTGGTTTCTTTTTAGGTAGACAATGTCAATTTTATGTTGAAGTGACATTTACCCGAGACTTATCTAGTTATTTAATATTTGCAACACTAATCAAAGGTTGATGAATTGATAATAGTTAAAATTGTTTGTTTTGCACCAGTGGAAAGTTAAACTTGTCCCTCTGCAGATTTAAATATTGCACCTTCATTCCAACTGATGGGCAGCAAATTCATTCGACCAAGTATGATATGCAATTTTTTTTGCATTTGACACGGTTGGGGTGGCTCTGACTCGGGAGCGTTTTGTGATGGAGAAATGGTCGCAGTGTTCAAAATTCACAAAAGCCATTTGCAGCAAAAGCATTTTTAGCTGAAAACAATATAATCAAAACTCCCCATAAACCAAGTTCATTCTCTGCTTCAGGTAGAAAATAAGATCTGCACCAAAGCACATCAAATGTCAGCTTGATATCTAATTTATTTCCTCAAAAGAATTAATAGTTAGGGAATTATTTACGTGTAACTTCAGACTTTGTGACATTTTAAAGTCCCAACGTAACATTAGATATGCTATGTGTGTCACTGAATCTCTTCTGATGATTAGTAAAAAATTCTTCTGACAGTAAATTAGTTGCAGTGGATACATTCAGTTTTCATTCTTAAATGGATTTAAGCGGCTGACTTTCCCTCCAACTATCAGTAATGTTACAGTGCTGTAGAAAAATATTGCTCCGTTTTCTAGTTTTTCTCATTTGTTACACTTGGATATGGCAGATTATCAGACAAATATCACCTTACAGGCTTTTTTTTTTTTTTAGAGTTGTCTCCATGTGAAAAAGTAATTTCCCCTGTTGTTCATGCTTGGAATTAAAGTAGCTTTTGAGATAAAAAAAAAAAAAACAACAAACAAAAAACTAACAGCTAAAACATAGATCCTGCATTTATCAGGAAGAATAGGTGACAAAGTCATCTCTACGACTTTGGAACTCCAGTACAATTAAAACTATTTTCCACAAATGGAAGAAACATAAAGTGATGAATCGCCAAGTGAAAAACTGTAAAACGTTTTCAAATACATGTTTATGGTTCTTGGGGAAAGTATTTTATGGACTGATGAGCCAAGAGTGGATTTTTTGGAAGGTGCGTCCTTTTAAATCTGGCTTAAAACTAACCAACAGTAAAACATGGTGGTGGCAGTGTCATGGTTTGGGTTTGCTTTGCTCTTCAGGGCCTCGTCTAATTCTACTCATTACCCGGAATTTATTCAACTGTAACTCCTTAAGCTAAAACACATTTGAATTATGGACTGAATATACATCTGAATGTTTGAAAAACAAGCAAAGTAAAGATTTCAGAGTGGTCTAGTCAAAGTCTGAACAAAAATCAGATTGAGATGTTGTGAAATGACCTTCAATGGACTCAAAACAATCAATCTAATAATGGTGAATTAAAACAATTCTGCAGAAGTGGGTCAAAAATGACATCAAACAAAATAACCAGTTGTCACAAAAACTTGTCGGCTTGGTGGCACAAACAGCTTTGAGGTTTAGAGGGGATTTTGTTAATTTAAGGAGTCGTATTGCCTATTCAGACCTTTTAGTCAAATTTATATTGTCTGTTTAATTGCTTTCTTGATTCTTCAGGTCATCAGTATTCAGTACTAATGAAATTGAACTCATCTGTGGTTAATCAGAGTATAATATATATTTTTAATTTAACAAGCTTAGGTTATTTAGGATGTTATTTACCTCTTAATGAATAAAACAATTTTTAAAATCCCCCGGTTTTTGTTGTTCCATTTATTCAAGGATTTATTTGTTTTTTAAAAAAAGTATGTTTGTTATATTTAATTGGTGTCAGAATTTATTAGGTTCGAGTGACCAAAGTGGGTTACATAAATGGACCAACTGAAGGATCATCTTTGCGCTGCAGCAGCAGTACATAAAAATATCCTTTCATATCGATGAGGCGTGAAACTGAAAATAAAGCTTTGCGACAGAAGTTGACTCACGCAGGTGTATAATTATTGTGTAGGTAGATTTTTCATAAACCGAGTTTAAAAAAAGTGGAATTTTTTTTCTTGATTCCGTAATAAGAAAGGTTAGTCTTTTTATTACATTTACTTGAAATGCATAAATCATGAAGAATCATTCCACAAATTACGTAACAGATGGCAGGTGCAGCGGTCTTACTGACGGAAACAGAAATTAAATAAATTGAGAGGGACGGAACCTTTTTATTCCCCTTAGCCATTAAATCACATCAGTGCAGGTTTCTGCTTCACTGAAATCCCATCAGTGAAGGGACTGAGATTCCTCACATCAAACAGCGGACACTGTTCCTGCATTTATGATGGTAAATGGTAAAATGCTATTTTGTTGCATAATAAGGATCAAAATTAGTCTGCCACCCGATGAGAAAAATAACACACTGACCTGCAGCTTGTAAGTGCAAAAGCTTCTTAATGAAAATTGACTTGTGCAAAGGGAGAGTTCTGACATCAAAGATTATAAAAACGAAGACTTAGAAAGGGAAGGTGAAGTTTTCTATGCTCGTCCATTTGGTGCCTCTAGCTGCTTATTTCCTAGTCAGTGTTTCAGTGGAGGCTGTATAAGTGTTATAGGATAAGATTATTATTATTACTCTTATTATTAAGCATGTTTTTAGGCAAGGGGATAGAACCACAGTACCTGGACAATCATGACAGAGCCATACTAAGAAAAAAATACATAAAATTACAACAATGAGAATAAAATGGTGTGAGAATAGAGTCAAGTTATAATATTGCAAGAATAAAGTTGAAATTATGAGAATTTTGTCATAATATATTACAAAAATAAGGTAAAGTTGTTGTATTTTCACTTTATTCTCTCAATAGTATGATGGTATTCTAATTGTTTGACTTTTTCATAATTTTATTTTTTAAATTTTCTTGCATTGCCCTAATAATCCATTGCAGACAAAAATCCACATCTATAGAAAAACAAACTTCTTTACAATCTCCACATAGTCCAATGGAAACACCGTTTCTTCAGCAGGGTTTAGGAAGCTGGTCATAGTTGAGTGGACGATGAGTGGAGCTGAAAATATGGAAATTATTAAACACTTTTGAGCAGGATCACAATCATACAGTTACCATAGAATGTGTTGGTTTAAAATGGCCCAATCAAAGTTCAAAAGAAAATCAATAAAAAAATAGGATGTTCACAGATTTTGTCAGTCCAATCTCAAAGAATAGGTGAAGTTTTTCCGCCTCTCGATCTGCAAATCTGGTAGAGACGTATTCCCAAACACCAACCTTTTGTTGGTCTATCATATATATTGCCAATTAAAATTTTGGCAATATATATAAAAAGTTTTAGGGTAATAATTTTTCCAAAGACTTTCTTGTCTTCCCCATGAAAAGGTATTTTGCTCTAACCTTGTACATTTCTCAATATTCAGTATTTTTCAATAATAGATTATTTGCTCCATGAAGGTGGTCAGATGTCTGTGATGTGATTTTAATTATTTTTTTTTAATGACTTCAATTTTCACAGGGATCATACTTTTAATTTGTTCCTGTCATGATTTGAATGAACACACAGCGAAGCATGGAAGAACAAATCTGAATCTGGCGTCTTTCTTTAGCGTCATTCTCTGTTTCTCTGAGGCCCTCGGATGGAACATGTGATTATAATTATAGTGTAATCCATTTTGCCTTGCGTTACTAAAATACATTGTTTATTTTCCACAGGGCTTCTTTGTGTCCATTATTTATTGCTATTGCAACGGAGAGGTGAGTTGATATTTTTTCTGTAAGCAGAGTTATTGCAGAGCAAATGCTAAAAGCAAATATAAATATAGCAGCATACATTTATAGGTTGCTAAAATATTTGTTAAAATGGCTTCACGTACTCCAACTAGTGTGAAGCCAAGTTCATGGGCCCAAGTAAAGCTGATTCTGAGAATTATTCTCACAAGTGTTGAGGAAAATTACAAAGTACTATTAGTGGAAGTCACTCAATCCGGTTTAATATATATTGTGTACAACAGAGAGCTGATAAGGCAATCAATAATGAATAAGCTCCGAATGTAATGCTCTGTCAGGCTGAATCAACACGTGAGTTACAAACCAAGCATAAGGGATCAGCAACATAGGCAACATTCTGGTTCCCGTGCAGCAGTAGGAAAACAACTTCCAGCCTTGTGAGTGTAACTGATACATTTTTTTTTCTATAAGTCTTTTAACCCCTCTGGAGTTTCTGGAGAAGAATCTCAAAGGAGGGTTAGATCGATGAAGAATAATATCACCTTTTTCACTTAAAGGTGAAACAAGTCAACATAAAATTAAAAAATAATTTTGGTTTCTTGCAGGTTCAGACAGAAATAAAGAAAACATGGACACGCTGGAACCTTGCCTTCGAGTGGGAGGGCCCGGTGGTCTGCGGTCGCTATCGTTACGGCTCTGTGGTCGTAGGTCTCAACAACAGCACCAGCAGTCAGTCTCACCTGGCCGGTGGAGGCCTTTCCACACGCTCCACCACACTCGCTTCGAGTAGAGCTTATCGAAGCACTGGCGCGCCCTCCATCAATGTGCATGCCACCCTGCCGGGTTATGTAATGACAAACTCTGATCCCTCCATACCCGAAGAGCTGGAGGACAGCGGCCCCAAAAGAGTGGACGATATCTCACTGAAGGAAAACCTGCCTGTTCTGAATATAAGTGCAACTGCTGAGGATGAGGAGGAAACGCTGTAACTGGCAAAAAATACAAAAAGAGACTGATTAAATTTTCTACCGGTGGAGCAGTGAAACTCTTTACTTTCTTGTGTAATTTAAAGTCTGACAAAGGTAGCGAACACAAATGAAAACTAAAAACGAAGGAGCATTGTGAACTCTGTGGATTAGTCAACACCGAAAGTAGTTCCAATGCCCAACACGATTTTTATATGGCTGAAAGGACTGATCATCAGGTTTTTTTTTTATTCTCAAGAGAGACTCAACGAGACACTTTAATCAAATTTATACCTGGATTTAAAAAAAAAAATTATTGAACCCAAGCTGTGACTCTGATGCAGGTGTTAACAGCAAGCATATTCATTTTATACGTTTGACTTTAACTTTGTCAATATCCACCTGTAACAACTCATGCTGCACTGGATATGAAGGGCTTTTGGGGCTGTGGTATTGCACGTGGTAAAAAGAATCTGGATGACAGGATTGAGAAAACAAGAGCCCTTATTTTCATCATGAAGGAGGCTCAATTTATCCAACTGCCTCTGGAGGCCACTCAATAGATGTGCCCTTAAAAAACGAGAAGCCAAAATCCTGCATAAGAGTACTGAGGTTAAAATCTTGTATCTGAAAACGTTTTGGAAGCTTCTTCTTTTTCTTGCTGCTATCTGGTGTGTATCTTTAATTAGCATCACATCTGAAACTAAATGTGAAGCTCCAGTCAGAAAAAGCACAGATTATTGTTTACATAAAACAGGGTGTTTAGATAGCAGTGGCAGCACAGGTAGCATGACAGACGTAAAAACAAATTATTGCGTGGAATGTTGTATTGATGAAACATTTGTTTTTACAAAGAAAAAATTTAATTTTAACCTCTAAAGATTTTGTGTGTGCTATATTTCTCCATTATCTCCATTGAAGCGGAGAATGAAATCTTAAACAAAATGTTTTGTGCTGGGTCCAGAGAAACTTTTCCATACAATGTCTTTTATGAATTTTATGTTTTATCCTAGTAGATATTAGAATCACTGTTTCCTACCTTGCTATTTTGACTGTCGTATAAAAATAAGAGCGTTTTTCAGGAAATGAATTGGATATTTTAAAAGTCCTGCTGCATCTTTGAAGTATATATTGTTGTTGATGTGCCCCTGTTTTAAAAGGTAAATGTTTGTTGGGATAAAGTCTGTAAAAATTGCAGTTTCTGCTGCATAAGGTCTTGGTATATTATTATTTTTGCAGTGACGTCATTGTCTGCTTCTATTTATTTTTTCTTTCACATGTTTAATGGTTTGTCGCATTGGGGAAATTCCAATGCTCTTTGAGCCCCCAAAGAAGTTTGATTAATTACTAGCAAAATAACTCGGAAAGTAAGATACAGGTCAGTTTCAAGCATGCAGCATGCTAAGGTCAGTGAATCTTCACCATTGCAGATAGTAAAGTTTGGTTTGTTGATGTTATTATTGGATCATTTGCTCAAAGTTGTGTTGATCAGTGTTAGTGCCTCAAATGTGCAGCATTACTTCTCAGATGGAGAAAGATACTGTGTTCATGCAGGATATCTAAATTGATTTGTTGCAGTCAGCCTGTGATCTAATTGTCTGACCTACTGTGTTGAACGGCATTAAAAGAGCATTATTCCCCATAGGTTTGTTTTCCTGTGCCATTAAAGTTAAAGGCAGAAATGAGAAGTTTCTGAAAATTGTTTCAGTTTCTGAAAATTGTTGTTGGAAGTAATTTTTATTTAAAAAAAAAAAAAAACTTTTCCAAAGATTATTTATTAGTTTTTAAGTTATGGAAAAGTCACTCATACCAAAAACAAAAAGGATAATTCAAATTATTAGTGAATGAGAAACCTTCCTTCATTCTTAACTCGTCATAGTTCTGGTGAATTTTAAATATAGAAATTAAACCACCAATAATGTGGTTTAACAAAGAAAGACAACACGACAAGGTAGCACTTTACAGAAAGTTGAATTAATATCAACCCTGGCTCATGCTAGCTGTAGCTGAGACATGTGTAAACTGAATCATCCGAATGAGCATTGTTGTTTTTTTTAGTTGAGATAAATAAGAACTGGAAAAATGTACTGCTGAAACCAAATTTTGCACGTGTTGCTCTTCATGCTATCTTCGCAGCACAGCGAGATACTAAAGGAAGCTAGCAGTAATGCTGCAGAACAATGAACTATTCAGAAAATGAATACAAAAGTAGTATTTTGCACTTAAAAGAAGGAAGTGTTAGAACTGAAACAGTGGGATTTCCAGGAAGACTGTGCTACAGGAAGTTAGTCTTAGCTGTTGACATTCCTATGTGTCCAGAGGAAAAATTTAAACAGATATACATGTCACAAAGTTATGTTGATAGAAAACTGTAAGAGAAATGCATATACTTTACTACAGAATGCAAAAACTCCCTTCGTTTTGTACCTGTTTATTCCTAGCGACTGTGGTCACAAAAATGTTAACATATGCAAGAATGCGTGTCCTTGTGATTGTTTTTCCACTTTGTAAGTTTGTCTCTTTGAAGACATTTGCAGGAGTAAATTCACTTTCTGCTTGTCACACAAGAAGAGGTTCATTCATTCTAATAAAAATTACTACCTATAGTGTTACATTTCAGCTGGAAAATCTGTTAGATTTCACCTCAATAATCAAATCTGACTTCAAAATCCAACGTAAGTGCCTCATGCTTTTAAAGTTATCAAAGCTTTCTAATTTTGCTGTCATTTTGTTCACTACTTGTCTTTTTGCTCCCCAATTTAATGTCTGTCCAACCATTGTCAGTATTATAATACATATCAGACTGATACTGACTAATTTACCTGAGTGTCTGGGTGACAGGGATGTTCCCTGACAGAGTAAAATGTAGATCACAGCCACATTGTGAATAGTTTATATAGTGTATTTTCTAAAGAATAAGTCTGCAGTTATGTAAAATGTGTCTATTTCTTTTACTTGAGCTTATTTGTTGAGATTTTGAGACAAAATTCTGTTTAATTTTTAGTTTTTGTGCACATAATTTTCTATCTGTTTGGCTTATAAATCATTTTTTGTTTTTCATATCAAAATCAGTGTATAATTTAATTTCAGTTAATGTGTTGGCTGTGAAGCTGTGCATCCAATTACAATTTAGCTGTTTTTTTTTAATGTTTGTCAGTGCCTCTCCAGCTGCAGCAGAAGCTTTAAAAGTTGACTTGAAGAGGATTATTTTTAATCTCGTCTTTTCATGTGCTGAGAGCATTCAGCTGTTTTTCACTGTGATTATCGTCTGTGTCTTACTTTTCGTGGTTTCAAACATATGCCGCTCTTTGCTCGTCATTTAGCTGCTAATAAATGTTTAATGTGTGCTGCAACTACCTGGTAACCTGCCTTTTGATGTTCCCTGTTTCAATGTACATTCAAAGCTAACCTACTTTTTTATTAACCAAAAGTGATGTGCAGCACTTGCATTTAAGAAGAGTAACTAGAAAATATAACCAAACATATAAAAAAATCCAGTTTCAGTGTGACACTGTAATGCAAACATTCATCTGCTATTGATCAGGGGAAGAAAAATGCTAGTATAAATCTAATCAAACATTTTAAAGAAGAAATCTTCCTTCAAGAACATTTTGCAAAAGGTTAGTGAGAGTCATGTCTGATTATATACTTATGTCTTCTGCTGCTGAACACATAGATATTTTTGTGACAGTTAAGCCGCTAAAGCTTAATCTATAAATCTTTCAGACATAATAACCTGAACTGAAGGTATGAATAAGTAGTGTCCCTTCATTAGCGAATAATCGTTTTTAAATTTGACCATTAGACACTTTTGACAGCACTGCAACAAAGACACAATTTGTTTCCAGTTTAACACTTAAATCTTTAAACGGAGATGGTTCTGGAGCAGATAGATCAGGGTGACGTTAATGTAATTGTCTGACATCAATTACATGAAATGCACTTAATGTCCTGTCTATGTACATAAGATCTACAATTTGTATATGAGATTGGTTGAAAATCCAGCCAGAACTTTGGTAAAAATGTTCCTACAGACTTTCTGCATTGAAATCATTGTGTTAAGCTGACAAAGCTTTCACTATCCCTTGCCCTACTGTATTTACAGTTCAATAGCACTTAGTGTGCTATCCCTGTGTAGCAGACAGAGGAATATAATTTCTAAAGCAATTCATTCCCATCTTTCTTTGTAGAACATTCGTTTTAATGAGTTCAGTTATTCTCAGACATGCAATCACCAATCAAGTATTTCTTCCTGCTAATCACCATGATCCTAGTAACCTGTCTTGCTTTTCAAATGTTGAACAAAGATTCCAGCCGTCATGTCCTGGTTATAATTAGTCCTTGGATTCAGCACTGTGGTTGAAGAGAGAGCATCTATTTCGCTGTGCACTCAAAGCATAATGAATCAACCTTTATGAGATGCTCAGAAAGAAGGAGTGCATTAGCTCAGTAGTAGCCATTTGTTCCCCAAAATCCTGCAAGTAGTTCATGAGATGCAGACTCATCAATGCTTTAGAAAACAGCAGCTAAATTACATGCATTTTCAGTCAATCAATTTAAACCACATGATTTCTGAGTAAAATTAAACTTAAGGAAAAAATCTAAAACAAAAATATTGTTTGAAAAAAAAAATTAAACTTATTAAACAATATTTAATTTCTGTTAATTCTCTTGCATGCATATCTAATTATGAGTTTTAGGTGCATTGAATTGGAAGGTGACCAAGGAAGCAAGTGACTTGAAGGTCAGCTGCTTATGTTGAGTAACCCGAAACGTTAAAATGCTCTGTTTAAACATTCCCCACTCCACTTTGTTTCCCACTTAATTTTCAAAGACATGCACCCTCTTCATTATTTGTCATACAGCCTTGCTTAATTGCAGCCACATCCAAGCAGAGCATCCGGTAGAGAACAAGCACACAAAAGCCATGCAGATAAGATATTAGGCATTCACACAAAAGAAAAAGAAAAGATCAGTGCACTGAGCAGACAGCAGCAGCAAATAATCTGAGGCTTGTTAGCCATCTTCATGAAATCCAATCACTAAGCGAGTGAAGCAAATGTTTTCCTCTGCTAATTTAGTGGATATGGAGAGAGTGCGGAGGGCTGCTTTCTTACACAAAACATAAAGTTGCATGAAAGAGCAATCAGAGAACTAAGAAAACAGTAACTACTATGTGTAATTTTCAACAGAATAGTTTCAACCTGAAGTGCAACATTTTTGATCAAAATCATAACATTTTTGGAATCATGGATTATTTTGGACCAATGCAGCTTCACAATGACAACAGAATTTGAACATCAAGTCAGAATGAGAAGACATATCTTGGGACTGTATAAGCCTAGATTGACATTTTATTAGCTCTTCCTTTGCTGTCGCATGCATTGGTAGAGAATCTGTTGGGGCATGACTGACGCAGGTGATCTTTTGAACAAGATGTTTGCAACATGTTACCAGAACAGATTACTGTCTTCCAGTCAGCTGTTCCTCAGATGTCACTGAAGCCTATTATCAGTGCTGCTCTGCAGGCTACTTAATGATCAGATAGAGATTGTGTCATTATAAAGGTTCAAGAGAAAGAGAAAGGTACAGTACAGTCCTCAGACATGGCCTCTGTTCTGCACAAAGGAGAAAAAAAAAATAAAAATGAGTTTTTAGATTTTTTTTTCTCTCCACTTGTTAAAGCCTAATAAAATCTCCACAGGAGGTTCATGAAGCCTTCCTCATTAGAACTCATCCTAGGTGTCCCAGAATGTCAGAAATATCCACAACCAATTTGCTGGACTAAAGATGCCTTTAGATACACAAGATTATGTCACATTCTCTGGTATCCACATAGACTCACATTTGTCTAAAACTGATGCTGTTTTTATTATAATTTTGTAACACTTGTATGAGGATGTTTGATCCAACACAGACAAAGACGTCTTTTCCTGCTTGGCTTCTGCATTTTCTTTTTTTTAAGCAGCCGTGTTACATGCACTGTTTGGAAAAATTATTCACTGTATTTGTGCGTAATATCAGGACAGATTTCACTGTAAGTCAAAAATATCTGTCATTGTTACATGTTACATTCAGTTGTGCTCAATTACGTTACACGATCAATGGGTCTCGCTAAGATTGCTTGTGGGTGTGGTTACTAGCCCTATGTCACAGATGAATGGATGGGTTCAGGTGAATGGACTAAAATTGGACTTTTACTGGACAACAATGATGACAAGAACAATAATGTAAAAGGACATGTTGCTCTAAACTGCTTCATGGGTTCATAAGCCTACTCTTTTGGGGGAAAAGCATCTCCACACTATAATTTTATCCAGATGCTTCTCTATTAGCATAATATACAAACAAATATGTACAAAATGGTTTTAATTGTGATTTCCTGATATTGAAGCCAAAGCACATCTTTTTGCTCAATGTAAAGCCTTAAAATCATTACTGCACTATCAAGCCCCAAAATCGCTCAGGAACAGCTCCTCTGTCTGCTCTTCTTTCTGTTTCAATTTGCTTCAGACTTGTCGCTTGCCCTCTTGTCTGATGCAACAAATTTAATAGCCAGTCAGCGACAATATTCCCCTTGGAAACTTAACCCAGTTCTGTTCTGCTGCAGTTTTTCTGGAGGGAATCCCATCCAGGAGGCTTAAATTCCCCTCATAGTTTTGATAAAACTTCACATACACCATGCTCCAGATTATATTTTCTCAGATTTTCCTAAATGGTCAACGCAAATGATGGTCAGTCATTTTCAAGTCATGAACTATTACAGTATAAATCAAATTTTACTGAACAAAGCTCCCCAAGAGAACAGTATTTTTTTCAAAAATATAAAACTCAAAATGCACTGTTCCAAATTATTATGCACAGCAGATTTTCTAAACATTTTATGGATTATAAAGAACTGCAGATAGTCATTCTTTGAATGTGCAGCATTAAGTGGTCACATGTACTGAAATCAAAAGCTATTTCAATCAAAAACATCTTAACAGACCGAGTTACATGTTAACATAGGACCCCGTCTTTGATATCACCTGCACAATTCTTGCATCCAGTGAACTTGTGAGTTTGTGGAAAGTTTCTGCTTAAACTTCTTTGCAGGATGTCAGAATACCTTCCCAGAGCTGCTGCTTTGATATGAACTGCATTCCACCCTCAGGTCTTTTGCTAAAATACAGCCAGTGATACTAACTTTAGAAATTATTAAGAAATTTGCAAAAACATGTTTTATTGAAAACCCCTTGCATAATAAGATTGAAAAAAAGAAAATTAGCAGTAAAATAACATATATTTGCAGATCTACAATCATCACATGTTCTGAATTTCTTTCTTGTAGAGAAACGTAAAATAAAGGTCTTAATTGTTTATTTTAGAATTAAGAGAATCGGCTGAAAATCTGGAAGACAGACTGTCAGGCTGAAATCAAAACATTGATGAAATGAAACACATACAGGTCTGAATGTGCAATAAGACATATACATTTTCTTTGCTAAGGCAACAAACTCTCCGTATGGAGATGCTGGAGCACTGCTCAGAGGAACACACTCCCTTCATGAAGCAAAAAGTCTTTCAAGCTGTAAAGAAGAAAGAGAGGAGGAGGTCTTGCTGCCACATCAAAGACACTGGCTTACAAATACATCGTCACAACCTAAAGGCATGTAGACAAAAGTGCCAAACTGTCACCGTCTCTTTTCCAAGCATGCGGAGGTGCTGGGTAGGACGCTTTTTGTGTAAATATCAAAATTAAGCTTACGGAAACATTTGCAGTCAATTCATGGAAAATAATAATTAGTCCTAAAATAGTACAGATGCATACACATGATATATGAAGACGTTTTATAATTCAATAAATGCATTGCTTAAATATATTTTGTGTCTTTAAAAGCAGAGAAACTTAAGGAAACCCTTAAGACTGAACAGCAAATTGAATAAAATGAGAAGGAAGTCATCTGAATATGCTGCAAACAAAAATTTGGACAGTATTGATATGAATCTGCAAAGCAGACAAACAGGTCAGTAAAAGAAGAAACTGAGGGAAAGTGGTTAGTTTGTCCACAGTTTGGTTTCAGAATTATACATGACATATTTAGCCTTAAATTACTCTTTACATAAAGTACAATATTTGTTTTGCATTAACATGCCATGAGTCATCAAAGTTAATGAACCTTGTGCCAAAAAAGAGCATTAAAGTTAGTAAACAAACAGATTCAACAGTAAATTACATAAGGGGAAAGCACAATACTAATCAAGCTCTATTAAACAGTAACAGAGTAATACAGTGGGATAGCCAAATACAAAGCCTGGAAAAGTGTTCCCATCCATTCTTTTTTTTTTTTTTACATTCTGCTGCACTGCAATGTAATTTTACTAAGTATAATTTGGAATTTTAGGATTCTGAACTACACAAAATAGTCTGAACTAAGAATTTTCAAATTAAAACACAGAAATGTTGTGGCTCGTCCAATTAAAATTCTAATCGAAAGGCTTTGCAGATATTTGCAGATACTTCTAAGCATTTAATGAGAATCTGAAGCTGCTGATTATCTTCTTAAATTACATTAGTTCAGTGAGGTCCTATTGGAGTTGCCGCCTGTCGTGTAAAATACAGAATCGTCACATATTTGGCTGTTAAATGCGATTTGGGATGTGATCAGTTCCATATTTTTATAAATGTCTAATAGACACATCTGGCTTTTGGACATAATAACATATCAACACTATGTGTAACCATTACAATCAATATATAACACAGGAAATATTAAGGTCAGCTAAATTGTTGTGGCAGGAGCGACACAAGACCCCTGGAACGTTACGGACCGACGCTGCTGCCTCGGCTGCATAGAAACTGACACTATGCAGCCGAGATGAGCTGCTCTCAATACGCATATCAAACAATAAATAAAATAGAAATAAAAACTTCGAAACCATAAATAAAATGGATAATAAGGGTTGGCTCATTTGGGTTTATCATGTGATTAATTGAGTATATGCTTGTTGCAACAGTCTTAATTTATGCTCCATTGCTGAAATAGAGCAAAAAATAAAAGACAAATATAGAAAACTTTTCTTCCACAGGGAAAAAGGAAAAGACCTGGAAAATTACAAATTATTTTGGAGTTACACAGGTGTGAAGCTCCTGTGGAGCAACAGTGAAGTTTTTATAGAAAACAGAAAACCATGTTTGCAAACCCCAAACCAAGTAGGAAAGCAGCTGAAAACCAAATACATCTGAGACTCTTCAAAGTCAGACAAAAAGTATTTATAAACAGTTGGTTTTGTCATATTTACAGGGGTGTGCAGGTTTGTGTGTGAATGCATGTCTGTCCTCTGCTCTTCCTTTGCAGGGTGTGACTGGCAGGTGTCCACCGACTGCTGCAGTTCATCAAAACCAATCAGGGCTTAGAAAGGAACAGATACGCTCAGACAGTTTACTGTATTGCCCACCTGGCCCACTTTCTCTTGTATGTTTCTTCCCTGAATTCTGATGCTAATTCTTGCTCTTCTTCTTTTTACAGTTTTTGTTTGTTTTGTTTCTTTAGCTGCGTTTCCACTACAAATGTGTGAAAAACTTTGTTGATATCCCACTAATGTCGAAAATAAGAAAATCCTGCAAGTGCTGTGTTTGCATCAAACAATAAACACAATTAAAATTACGCATAAATAAGCTTGTTCACATAAATTATTAAACAGGATGCATTATGCAAAATGCAATTTTTTTTTTACTTCCATTTATGTTCCTACAGCTTCTGAAAACAGCCTATGTGCTTGAAAAACCCTAACAAAGTTCATAGTTTTTGGTGTCTGGAAAATGAGCCTTTTCAAAACCTCCAGTGTAACGACACACAAATTAGCAGACACTGCCCGTCACCTAGCAACATCAGTAAAGCCCAGCCTGTAACCTAGCAACCCCAGCAAAGCCCAACTCATTTGGTCAGCTGGTTTTTCTGATGTACAATGGCTACTGGAAAAGAAAATTGTTTTGTTGTTGACTTACCATCCAGAAACCACTTGTACATTATAGCCCATAGACTTATTTTAACTTGTACAAGTATGATAGGTCACCTTTAAAAAACATGTTGTACTTTGATCTGCCAACTACTTTTTTGTCTTTTTCACCAGTAGTAACATTAGGTTGCTGATCACAAGACTCGTGTGATCACCAATCAGTTTTGTGTAATACATTCATGTCGATACAACCGAAAAATCACCTTATTTTAGTGCAAAAATCTTTTTTCCAACCTGACTCTCAAACATCACCTCTGGAGGAAAACAAAGCATTCATAATATTCGTAAGCCTCCACTCAACACCAACTTCAGACTCGGTGGATATAACCCTAGCCATAACCCCAACCCTTCTGGATCTCCTTCACTGCAAGCAATAAGAATCATTCTACTAATCATTCTAATACCTCATTGCAATATATAGATGCCTAACTGGAACCCTGCTGAAAATCCAGAAGACCCATCAAACATTACACATTGATTTGAAAGCAAATTTCAAATCTTAATGTTGTGTCTGTGTCCATATCACCATGACAGGTACGTGTGACATGATAAACACTTTTTCTTCTTGGGAATGAAAATAAGTGATTTTCTGCTCTTTTTCATTGCAGGATTCTGGAGTCCAATCAGACAAAATTTGAAGCACTGATGGGAATAAAATACAAATTATACAAATTTTGAATCTAGTGGTACTTAACAGGCAGCAACCACAGCTGGATTGCATGGACTTAACATTGTTCTAGCACCCTTGTGGGGAACAAATAAAGCATTACAAGAACTACAAGTAGGCAAATACAAAAAGTACAATTATTAAAACCAGAAAACAGTGCTGCTCCTAGTAGCTTTTGATTGATTTCAGTTTCATTTGACCATCACGGCTCCATTTTCTGCCTAGTGGTAAACACACTTATTCCTGAAACCTGTAATGCACAAGCATAAGGAACCAAAACGACCATTATAAAATCAGACATGAAGCTTACTGAAAAGAGGGTAGCGGTCACTAGAGACTGTGAATTACATCAGTCTCAAGTTCTTGAGCTGATTACTAACAAACTTTGCAGCAAATACCAAACATCATCTAAAGTGGCCTTAAGGTGGTATGGCTTGACTGCAAAGACTCAGAGGATTTACATCCTTTCCTGCTTAAGCAGGATAGCCACAGACACAATGACGCAAAGAGGAAGCTGGACTTTACACAACACACGCTCTGAACAGATGTCCAATAGAGCATTTCCTCAGAGATGCACTTCCAACATTTCAAGCACAGATCTGCCATCTGTTCTGTCTTCTGTTTCCCAAATTATTTGTATATCCATCTTGTTTTTAGATTATTTCCGTGTCTTCAACTTAAAAAAAAAAAATTATAAATCATATAGAATAAAACATGTTATGTAAATAATTTACTATATGTTTTAAAGATGATTGTGGCAACTTAGTGCTGGCCTGAAATAAAAGTATTTCACTTCCTTCAAGATAAGTTATTTGAAAGACTTTACAATGTTCACAGCGTTTTTGCCTTAAGGCAAAAGCTGTGTTGAAAATGTTCTCTCTCTCTTTCACCCTCATGTTCACTTTAAAGTGCATTGAGCTAGGCTCCTGTTTTTTCTTTGTATACACTACTAGAGTTATGTAACACTTATATTATATAGTTTTAAGATTAAAACCTTAACTTACATGTTATGTTTATTTATTCATAAGTATTCACTCACAAAAGCATAGAATACAACTTTACCAATATCACCAACATTTAATATATAAAAAATATTCATCAAAATTCGCAAATAGTTCATGGTACATGCTAGCAAAATAAAATATGGCATAATGGTTACATTCATTATTTTAGTATTTCCAATCAATCAATCAATCAATCAATCAATCAATCAATCAATCAATCAATCAATCAATCAATCAATCAATCAATCAATCAATCAATCAAATTTTATTTGTATAGCACATTTCAGCAGCAAGGCATTTCAAAGTGCTTTCCAAGCTGTTCAGACAATGTTTCACAACTTTCATGTCATGATTTTGCTTTTTCCTGCCACAGCCATGCTGCTGTTTTTCCATCCCAATGTCAGATTCACTCAGTGCAAGATGCCTTTATTCAAGTCAGAGCTTTGAATGGTCATGTTGCTCTGACTGCGGTTTGAGTGACAGTGACAAATGCTTGTAGGTGGATTAAGTTATCATCTTTGATTATTATTCTGAATGTGCTTTCAAGGGAGAAAATATGAAGAGTGTGGTCATTTTAGCACCTGCAATATGACTGCATGCTTTTTGCTATGGTGTTTAATTCAAACCTTCATCATCATAAGTTTTAATCAGATTCCTGTCTATATTACATGTTTTCTTTTTATTGTAGACTTGATTTCAAAATTGAAATTCTAACTTTTATTCTGTAACTTTGTTAGCTAGTCAACATTTGAAATTAATCGAAAACAACCAACCACAAGCCACTTCTTTATTTTGTACAATTTTGACAGCTTCTCCTCCAATAAAAACTTAGAAACCTGGAGATTAAAGGTTTCCAGCTATGTTGTAGATATTTCTTTAAATATAAAAAACCTCTCATGATCAAGAGGTTTATTGATGTCAGGATGTATTTTTTTCACAGTCTCATGGGGTTTGAACTTGTTCATAGAGAAGTGGTGATATCCAGGAGGTACACTTTCAAATGTGCTGATTTATCATCAATGTTGCTGTTCAAGAGGGGTAGAAATATAAGGTGCAGCTGGTTGCTGAAAACCCAAAGACTAAATACTGGTGGCCCAAATCAGACTGTTGTCCATATGCTTTTTTTTCTTATGCTCAAATTTACTCACCAACAAAATAAGTGCTTGACGTTTCCTGTTAAATATTGTATTTAAGATAGTTGCTGGGCTATGTATTACCTATGACCTACACATTATTAGTTAGCCAACCTTATTGAATACTGAATAAAATAAAATGTTTCTTATTGGCCACAGTTTGGTTTCACTTCAAAAACATTAGTACAAACAATTAGTAATTAGTTCCATATTGCAAGTGAGTTGATCGTCTCTGAAACTTCTGCCAAAAGTGCAAGGGGAAAATTTACCAAGATAAAAATAAGAACCATTAAAAATTAAAAATGTTTTTGAAGTTTAGGTTTAGGGCAGTTTGATGTAGCACATGCATCAATCCATGCAAAAACAAAGTGTGAAAAAACATAATTCATTATATTAAAATGTTTTTTTCTGAATGAGTAACTAAATACTTAATTTCAGCTTAAAACAGAGTTTAGCTTGGAGTGTTATTGAGAAGCTCATCAATGTATGAATGTCATTTTAACTGCTGAGTGTGTACATTCGTACTGCTTTTAAATATTTTTGTTTTTATGTTTTGAGGACTATTAAAGAAACAGCCTCTGAACAAATTCAGTCTTCAAGAAGAAGTTTAAGTAATAAAAATGAATTTTTTTTTTAATTCACTCACCTCAGTATGCTGAATGCTATAAGTGGCTCATACAGGAGGGCATTCCAAAGCTCTTCTCTGATAAATTTAGCTAATAGTTATTTAATCATGTATGTACCACAGTGGTCAGCTGACAATTAAGTACTGAAAGGAAAAAAAGGAACATTTTACATTCTCAATACCAATACGTATATTTGCAGGCACACGAACAAGGATCTATCTAAAGTTACACATAAACTTCACATTCATAATGGGATCTAATGTCTTTCTAAATAATTCTAATTTCTCCATAGTTACAGTCATGGTAAAGATGTTTTCATGTTAACACACAATAAAATGGCAGACTGATTTTAACACACACATAAAATACAGTTTTACTGAAGCTTGATCTCAAACTCTTTTCTCAGCCTCGTATCTCACAGAGATGTGCACTGCATCCAACCCTTGGCTGTTGTGTTGTTACTGTTCTTTTGTGCATTTGTGTCATGTCAAAGTCTTCAGTCACCCCTCTGTATGTGACTGAAAAGTCTAGCAGAAAATGAAAGAAAATTTAGCCTATGAAACAAATTGGAGCAGAAGAAGAGACTGGTCTATTGATTGCCTCACCAGACAGCTTTTTGAAAGGTTACCATCAATAAATTTCCCTTTTTGGACCTTAGAAGAAGCCTGCCATGATTTCCACCTTTGACACAATCTAAAATAACTCACAGTAGGAAAATGATTACTAATGGACTAATGGACAAAGAAAGGCAACCTTTCACTCCCTTGACTCATTTGATGGAAGTAAGTTTTTTTTTTTTAAATTACACTTTTCAACAACCAGAACATGACCAAAAACGGTATCGTTAAATAAACAACAGCTCCATAATAAAACAGCCTAAAACAACATTTAAACAACTAAAATAGATCATTTCTAATTCCACAATTTGGGAGCTGCTGCAATTGAATTATGATATTTGTATCATCATATAAGGAAGAGTGGCAAAAAGCCGGTTGGTGAATCAGGCTGCAATGGTTCAGAGAGTTAGAGTGAGGCAAGGTCATGGAGGGACTTAAAAAAAAAAGACTATAATGTGGGAAATGTGCTCAGCTTTCTGAGTGCCAGTTGCAGCATTTTGTGCTTTCTGGAGACAGGTGATGGCCAAAGCACTGACCCCTATGTGAAGTGCATTACAGTAATCCAGCAGAGTGGTAGCAAATGCATGGATAACTCTCTTAAAGTGCTGCTTGGCTTTATTTTAGCCAGCGGCCTCAACTCATCAATAAATTTTGAAATTAAAGAAACATCACTGCATTAAAACACGAGTACAATTGGAGCTCTGGACTAATGTGCATGAACTCAAATATGTTTCAAAATACCCCTTCCTTAGATTTGTTTTGCCACCATTTTGTTCCAACATTTGTAAGGTTGAATTAAAAATTGGACATGATCTGGATAGAAACCCATGACAAAAGTGTATAAAAAATGTATTTTGAAGGCATTCAAATAATTCAATATAACAAAAAAGAAACAAAAATAATATTTTGTAGACCGTAGAAAAAATGTACTTGCTCTTTATATCAGGTGGACACAGGGGTCCCATGTCTTTCCATTACCTGACTACAACTTGTGATGAAATAATAAAAATATCCAGTGGTGTTTAAGGTAGTTCCCCATTAAGTATTCTGTTGTTTTTGCTTTTTCTGGCATAGTTAGACGTTTCAGATAAGAAATCTGTCAGTAAATGAGTTATTTAAATGTGACACAAAGGAAAACAATGGAGATCTGTGCAATGAGAAGTATGCTGCAAATGTTTTCACAACACTGTAGTGTTAGAATATTATGTCTAGCAGTACCTTACTTACCTGTTTGGTTTGCATTTCTCCTCCTTTAATATTGAAGGACCAGTAGTATCAGAGTATCAGAAACGTACCGGATTGTTTTTACTGCAAGAGAAGGCTGCTCTTGTCTTTCTGCTAAGCTCCACAGGAGGAAACATGTTTCTTGAACAAATTGAATAACCTTTATTTCATGCAGAATCCATTCAGTAAGTCCACTGTCTAAACACCTACTTAGCACATGCAAAACATTGAATATCTTTAAAGAGAAAATACCTTTGGGTCTAGAAGAAGGACTAGAAATCCTGCCAGATTGCCTTCTTATGCCAAGAAAAATTATATTTAGCCACATAATCATCTCCTTCAGCTTTTCATGACATGTCAGCATGTTGGCCAGGTTGTTCTTACTCTATGCCTCAACAGCAATTGTCATACATATCTCCAAAATGCAGTGCAAAGGAAGAATAAATCTCTTACTTCCTTTCATTCTGCAGCTGCAGTCACAGCAGAAAATCTCAGTGATTTTCATCTTAGAATGGTCGTGTTTGAGTATACCGTTTGGCAGACATGACGGTGTCTCAGGCAGGACATTTTTGAAACATGAAGGACAAAGTATTCACCTGCTGTAGATTTGTATTTATTTAAAAGTGGTAACATTTGCATGTTTTATACTGTACTTTAAAAATATATATATATATATATATATATATATATATATATATATATATATATATATATATATATATATATATATATATATATATATATATATATATATGAATAATATTATTTATTATTATTTGTAATTATTAATAAAAATTACAGCTGCTGTAACAGCTGCTGTTACGGTTACAGCTCCTCAAGAGGACATAGGCAAATGCTAAGGGCGCCATCAGTCCAGGGGGCGGCATAAAAGAGACAAGTAGAAGTAGAAAGATTCAACTCAAAGCTCTGCTTGAGAACACGATATCCATACTTTTGTCTTGGGTTTCCAGTGTGGTAATTATTGACGCCTGAGTATGGAGCTCCAAACCTGATGTGTGTTTTTAGCTGTCTATTATGAGCTTTTCTTTTTTGAATGTTGATTTTTTTCAAATGAAAAACTATTGTAAGCCACAAACTTAAAAATCATGGTTGAAAATCTTGTGATTGAAAAATATTCTAAAACCAACTGATTAAAGTTTTGTTGTATATTTTATGCATCACTGGATCTAAGTGGAATTGGTTTGAACCTTTGTGTTTCAGGATAATGAATGTTGTTGACATGCCTCGGCAACTCTGTGCAACGGTTTTGATATTAGTCTCTGAAGGGGATTATAGTCTTCAGTCTCCCTGGAAAAGTTAATGCTAGAGAGTAAGAGAGAAGAAGCATTTCTGGCAGATCTTTTTTTTCATTTTGGGTTTTAAACACTCTTCCCACTTCTCGCAGGGATGTTGGAGTGTATGTGATAGTTTGGCCAAAGAGCGTAATGGGTTTTGTGAACTTGAATAAAGCTTACAAGCCCTTCCTTTGAGGTGTTTTGGCCTGATGTTTTGAGAATATTGCCCTCTTGCTACAGACCAATTTATTTACTGTGAAACTAGAGACCCCAGATGTACATCAGACCAGTTTCACTGCTTTCCTTTTTCTGACTGACTTAGTAAATAATGTATATGAACAGAACATCTATCTATTCAGAGCAGAGGTCTTAGATGAGCTCAGTGAGCTCTTCATTGCATCTTTCCTTGTTGCAGATGATGTGATTTTGTTGGTTTTATCGAACTGAAACATACTGCATGCTCCAGTGGAGTTGCCAGCCAAGTGTGAAACAGCCAGAGTAGAATTAGCTCCTCCAAGTCTGTGGTACCCAGCTGGAACAGGGAAGAAATGCCAAATAAAGCCAAGTGCGGGGCGCTGCTAGAAGTGGGAGAAATCTTTGGGTCTTAAGAGAATTTAGTTTTTAAATAGTTGGATTCCAAGTCGGTAAACTTATTTTTTCCTAAAGGTACTTTGAGAAAATGAAAAAAAGAAAAAAAGAATTGCACAAGAAAAATATGCTACAGCGAATCTGCTCTAGTCTTTCTAAAATTTTTATTGCCATTATAAATAAAAAGGGAATTAAAATATTGCCACTTTAACAATATTGCCACAGTTTTCGTCAATAACATACGCATATCTTCCATTCATGGAGCTATTTCTTTATCTGCTGACGATCAAGTTTTTGTTGAGGTGCACTGCGTCCCTTATTCATAAATCTCCTGTTTCAGAAGGCTCAACAAGCTTTCAGTAAGCTGAAAAACAGACTAGTGAGGAAATTCAGAAATTTGATTTGGGCGTTTTGGACAAGAGATGCCATTAAAAATTGCAAGACTGTAGCTCTCGAGGACTGAATTTGAGCCCCCCTGGACAACTTTGTCAGGAGGCAAAGCAAGTTTCAAATACTGGGTAATTCACACAAGGTGCTTCACAAAAAACAAAACAAAACAAAAACAAGACACAGAGTGACATGAGAGGAACGCCTCACAACAGGGTGTAATCCTGATGACCCAGGATCAGTATGAGCTACCATCTGCTGCAGCCAGCTGGGGGTTCAGAAGACTGGAATGAGACAGAGGCAAAGTTGGAAGCACTGAAGCACATGCAGATTTAATTGGAAAGAAAAACAGAGTGAAAACAAAGTTAATGGCATCCAATAATTGCACATAATATATAAATGGAGTGTAAACACAGAAAAGTTGTCTATGTGTCATCCAGTGGCCTTAAACTTCACGGGTGGAAAAAGAAACAGGACACCCTGTGGAAGTCACTGTTTTTCTAACATATTTTTAGCAACTGTGTTTAACAATGCAGAGAAATGAAAGTAACTTGAAATGGACAGTCTATCTCAATAACAAAAAGTTGCGTGGTAAAAGTTAGAATCTGTGTTTTGCTTCTCAAACAATAACCACTGAAGCTTAAACCTGACCACACATTTAAAATCTTTATCGATTTCATTTATGACTTTTGCTTGCACCAAACTATAAAGCAGATCTCTCAAATACCAAGCTGCCCAAAAGTTATTCTGGCTTCATAGAACTTCTCTGAATTAATCTGCCTAACCAGATCAAGCGAGCAAACGATTTATCCAATCTCTTTTTAAGACTTATTTGCAGAAGCGGGAGTTTTCCTTCCCTCCAATTTAAGTTATATTTGTATGGTTAATGTTGGAATTGTGATAACTGTATTTTTCTTAATTCCATTTATTTTGGCTCTTATCCTATTTCTTATTTCCTTCCACTTTATTAAATGAATGCAAAGCCTCAGAGCATCAGAACTGGAACATGGAGCAATGGGTGGACTAATGAATCATATTATTTTAGTCAACAAAGGCGGCTGGTTGTTAATCTGGGGACCCTATAGCACCAGGATGCACAACAGCAGGGTTGTTAAATTCCTGGCCTAAATAGCTGGATTCTGCATATTTGGATGTGTTCCTGCTCCAACACCCCTGATTTTCAGGTCTGGATTGAATAAGCCTACCTATGCATTGCTGCAGACCATGTCCACCATTTCATGGGTAAAGTATTCCCTGATATTTTGTCTTCTTTGAGTGGGATTATTCATCCTGCTGTGGTTTTGTACTTTCATTTGGCTCCTTCTTAAAAGAGCTTAAGGTAATGATTTTTGGAGTCTGGAAAATGAGTCATTTCAGAAACTTCCTGACTACCCCAGACAAGCCCAGCTCTGTTAATTAACAACCTGCCTGTGTCTGGTTTCACTGGATTCTGCCCAGTCAGTTACGATCTCCAGCAGTCAGTGACACAGCGTCTTCTTCATAACGAGACATCTTTCATCTTCTATTTAGCCTTTTGTTCAATGACAATTAAGAACAGAAACCACTACCCCCAAAGTGGAGTGGGTTCTTGTTTTTATTCTTAGAGCGAGCAATGCATAAAACTTTACATGTTTTCTAATAGACAGTAACATACATTAGACTTGTTTTTATTTTAAAATTAATTTAAATTTATATAGTTGCAGAATGAGTAAATCAGATTGATTATACCAAATTATTCTGCATGACATGATTGCATAAAAGCGCTGCCACACATATTGCACGACTTTTTCCCCTGTGCTTTTATAATCTCACTTTGCTGCAGCAGTTACCGTTTTCTTCTCAGTCCTTTTCAGGATGCAAATGCAAAATTGCTCTGAAACCTTACCAATAACTGAACTGGGATATTTCCTTTGTGTGGAGCCCTGAGTGAACATTATCTCAGCTTTGGGGTTTTGCTGCGTTTCTTGAAATGGATTGTAATGTGGGCCTTCATCAGACAGAATATCCTGAAATTTTAGTGCTTATCTACCCATTTTGATTTGGCAACCCAGCAAAACACAAAGTAAAACTTAGTTGAAGCTTTGTTGCATATCTGTGGTTGATAGTGTGGAAAATATATTTCTGGTAAGGTAAATAGTGACAAGAGTGAAGAATGAGGACAGGGATTTTGGAAGGAAGTTACATGTTTTGCTGGGCATAATTTAACGATACAGTTTATTTATATTGTACGGTACAATTTTCAAGCAAACAGGTCCTTTTAAAATACAAATATTTATACAGTTTAATCTGGAATTTTTCACCTGTTTCCTCAACAGCAAGTCTGTTAGATTTTATTTGTATCAAACATTTAAGCAACAAGTCAATTCAAAATGCCTTAAATGATGTTTACTAAACGTAGAAATTCGCAATATAAAAGTAAACAAACCTGAAGACAGAGTGAAGGGATGATGTATCATCAGCTGAATTACCTTTAATAGGTTGCACTGTTTGCTGGAGCTGCTTAATGTGATTATTTTGGGCTGAAGAGAGTTTCAGAAATCTATATGGGCATTCTGACAACCATACATGCATGTTCATTAGTCTTACAGAACTGATATGCTGCCATTACAATCCTACGCATTTTATCTAATGTCCGACATGTTGCCAACCTAATTAATCTCTATGGCCAATGATGCCAAAAACACTCAGGGAACTCCCAGACTCCACATGACGGGAAACTCTCTGTGACGCACAGAAACTCACGTTTGCAAAAACCATCAACATTCTGGCCGATTGGCATCACTGCAGGATCTTTCTGTGTTAGATTTAAAGGCTGTACCAACTTTCCACTCTAACTCATTTAAAAAAAATCCCAAAATAACTATATTAATCCAATATCTATATGGTTTTTTTATATACCACATTGAAATACATAGTTTTTCAGAGTTGAGATAGCCTTTACTTCAATCAGAAATGAAGTTCCATTTGTGATGCCTGTAGATAATTTGACACTTTCATTAAGTCTCTTGTGATAATGACTTTTTTCGATTAGTGACCAACTTCCTCAGTCATCTTACTCATTATCTTTCTTCTCCTGTTTCCAGTCTGTCCTTTGCCCATGCGGTATCCATGGCATATAGATTTTAAAATGTTTTTTTTATTATTATTCTTCTCTGCTGACATTCCTCCTAATTATTATTTTTAAAAGGTACAGTCAGTCATTTGCCTTTGATTCACTCTGTTATCAGACTTTTTCTCCATGTCTAAGTTGAGTCAGTTAATGTCTTCCTTCCAAAAATCCTCCAGAGATATCAAGGCTTCACTGAACTTCAGAGTAATTTCCAGTTCATCTAATTTCTTTAAGTCTTTAAAAAAGATCTTGCTTACCAGTTTCTTCAACTTTTTTTTTTACACATAAATTCTTCAGGCTTCACTCTTTTCTGCTTTTTTTAAAATCCACAATATCCTTACCAGAAGAGAAAGGAGAGACCCTTGGGACTGTTAAATATTTTTTCTCTTCCATATCTCAATGTGACTACAATGTGAGATGTTATCTAAATACTCTGCAAAGTGTCAAGAAGGATGTTTTGAACAAATCCATAAATATCCTTTTGTTTTGCAAAGGGAGAGTGATTCTTTACACTAAAATCTGTAAATATACCTATTTAAACAGCAGGTGTTTTGGAGACGGTATATAAAATTCTTCCACCAAAAAAATATTATTGCATATTTTTCCTCATCTTCAAAATTTTACTTATTGTAAATATGACTGTTTTGTTTTACCAGTTGAACTCTGGTTTAATATTTATAGTAAAATTAAGGGCAAAGCCTTTTATCTTCCATTGTTTTCATTTTAAACTCGACTCTATGTATTTTATCAGATCTTGTGGATCATTAATCTACTTTGTCATATAAAGAGTAATTTTCTTTCTGCTTTTACATTTTTACAATGTTTGCAAATGTCTTTGTCTGCATGTAAAGGTGACTAAATTGCACAGGATTGTTTGTTCTGAATATTGCACTCTGAAATGAAGGTATATATTACCAGAAATATGTAATCTTTCTGCAACTGTGATCTTTTGCTGCTTGACTGAAATGATGACTAGCATTACCAACTTTATTTTTATAATTCTTTACAGTGTGACTCACCCCACCTCCATTCTGTCTGCAGGAACTATTCATTACAAATGCATTGTTTATTTGTTCAGTTCCATCTAACATATAACTGCCATGGCAAACATGAGGTCCAGGGTATTTCAACAAAGAGTTATAAAGCATAATTACTGGCAACTTTTTCTTGTTTAACTAAGTTGAAGGTGGGAACTCTATGAGTTTAGTGAAAGAATTAAAAAAAAAAAAAATATTTGCTTGACTTGATGACCAGCTGTTATTGAAGACAGATTTCTAAATTCATATGTAATACATTAAATACAGTATTAACATATTTCCATGAGTGTTGGGGAAACTATAACACTTGCATTAATTTGAGATTTATCAAAACAAAAATCTGATTCAGCAGCAAAAATATTGTCATGGCATAAAAAGCAATGGATAGCAGTGCATATAGTCATGAGACAGTTGTTTTAAGTTAATGTTTTCAGCTGTTTTTCACTTATTTTTCATGTGATCAGTATTTCTTCATATGATCAGTATTTTTCTGGTCTGTATTTAAAGGGAAGTGAGGAATGTGGCCAAAGCTGCTCCATGGCTGAGATTAGAAGGCATCATGTTATATAAAGAAAAAATAAAAGGCAAACTCTGTTTTGTGATCTTCTCTGTATGTTTTGCTCATGCAGGGAATGACTCTTAACAGAGAAAAAACATTTAAAAGCATCAATTTCATTTAAAGTGAAACACTTCAGAAGGAATTTATAGCAGCATTAAATTATGTCTCAAATACAAACATTTGTGAAACAACCACAAAACCAAATGAAATGCATTAATTCAATATGGATTTTGGAAATAGCGCTGTGAGTTTTATGGCAATATTCACCCACAGAGAGACAAAATAACCTCCAGCTCTCTTGGCTAGCCTGTGAGATGCAGGGAGCACAGTGTCTTGATTTGTCTCAGCAAGAATGTGCAGTTTATAATTTGGCATCAAGTGTCATGACAGACTCTTGGACTTCCCCTTTTCTTCTTGGCTGTCTTGGTTTCTGTCACAATAACAAACATGAAAACAATTTTTGTAATTACTGACTGCTGTTGTCTTAATTATTGATGCACATGGCCTATGATTTGTGCTTATTCCTCAGCAAAATAGTAACTGTGTGCTGAAATATTGAAAAGTCATACAATTATAGTGAAAAAAATACTCCAGTAATTACAATGATTTGTTGTACTCTGATATGAACACTTTTCTGTAGGGATTTGTTAAATTGAGGGTTTTGCTCAATATTAACAACACAGAAAAGTAGTAGTTAATTAAATTAACTCTCAGGCTCATGTACTAAATTCTCCATGGCTCTCTTTAAAAATTATCAGTGAAAATTAATGAGTAAAGCAAATGGTTCTTAATTTTTTTGTAAGACATTACAAATGAGGGGTATTAAAACTACAATGTATTTTCATAAAATTGATACTTAGTGGGTAATGTGTGTATTTTTGAATAGGGTAAGATACTTCTAAAAATATATAACATTTATTGTTTACCTTGGATCTCCAAGTGGCCAAACAGGGTTAGCTGATTAAAAAAATAACAGTAGAACAACAAAGCTTGTGTACAAACAAGATTTCTCATTTTCACACAAATTCATACTAGTTTCATTAAAGAATGTTTGCTAATGGAAAACGAATGGAAAATTGAGTTTTAGTGGAATGAAAGATGAGTTTGGAGTAATGTTTTAACAGCTACATTACAGTTTAGTAGTTCAACCTTCATGAAGAAAAGACTTCCGGCTGACTTTATTCACTGCCATTGTGTTACACAACTAATGCACAGCTTGCTGTTAAAAAGTATTCTGATGACACAGATATTTAAAGATAGACACTTAATTTCTTTGTGAACATGGAGAATAATTGTACAAGAAAAATATCTTGATCATATGTACAGCGCTAGAAAAAATGATAACCAATGATAACCTCATGGGTATTCCACCAAATATTGATTTCTGAACTCTTTCTGAGTTAAAACATCATTATTGCTGTTTTGAAGAGAATATGAACTTATGTGAGGTCGGAAAGCACTGCATGTTTTTTATTTTGACCATTTCTCATTTTCTGCAAATAAATATTACATTTTTGCTTGGAATTTCAGACAGTATTGTCAGTATTTCATAGAAAAAAAGAGCAATGTCAATTTCACTCAAACATACAGTAAACTTATAGAAAGTAAAATCAGTGATTTCACATGGTCTCTTAATTTTTTTCCCTCTTGTTCCTTTGATTGCTAATGTACACTGTGACTGGCTATGTGTCACCCCGGTAGATTTTCTTAGTTGTTTTGACAGAATATTTTTTTGGGTGGTAAAGTTTGCATTGTGAATGTACATTTTTACAATCAATAGAAACATTTCTGTAGACAAAACCCAATGGCATTCAAATAGAGAAAGTTTTTCCTTTGGGTCTAATTTCTTCTTTTCTTGCCTCCAAATGTTAACATATTTATTTGCATACCTGTATGTGACAGCCTATTTGTACTGTTTTAATGCAGCAATTTCATGTGCTATGAGAAGAAAAGGTCCATATGGAAATGGCTTCCACTCTTTGCTTCAGAGGGACGTGATCGGACTGCACAGAGCCCCAACCTGAACCTTGTCCAACAATGTTGATGTGAATACATAAACCGGGCCCTCGGTGACTGACCCCACCTCACTAATGCTTTAGGGGCAGGCAGAGACAAATCCTCTCAGCCAAGTTATAAAAGCAGCAAATTAATACCTCTGGTTTTGGAATGGAATTGCTTTCAATTGTCAAGTGATTACTTCCCCTGTTTCAATGTCGCTCAACAGAACCAGACCTGCACCGTAAATATATGGGCAGACAAAATAACATTTTTCTGATAAACAATATTTTCCCTCAGTGCGCATTTGATTTTAAACCTGTTACCGGAAAAGAGGTTATGAAAAACAAAAAGGCACAAGTGTGTTAATCGTTCAAAAAGATGTATAGTTTGTGTCATCTGAGTGCTCAGTCGAAGCACTTCAAGGCCTTGAAGTTCAAGATTTTCTTTGATATGAGATGTGTTTTATAATATAGCATTCATTTATCTCTCCCTTGATAGTAGTTCATGCTTTATCCACTAGTATCGGATGCCAGCTTTTTGTATATCCATCCTGATAATATTATACAGAAGTGAGGAATGTGCATACAAAATCTGAGTTTTAAATACCTTCATTGTTGAAAATGTTGAGGAGAATTACAACAAATTCAAATTTAGAAGTTGAAGGTGTAGTTTTCCATTGGAAATTTAATCTGGAAATTTAATTACGGGTTTTTTCAGAGTTCCCTGAAAAAAAAAATCCTGCCACCCAAAAAAAGAAAAAAATCAATTAAAGCAAATGTATAAGTTTATTAGTAACCTGTGGATTTTTATTTTCCTGGGATTAGGAAAGCAATGTGAATGACAAACAAGATCATTCTCATAGCACTCTTTAAACTAGGGAAGACAAGAAAACATAGTTAAACTTTTGCATGGCTACAGTAAGTGTAATATGATGAGTTTGAGAAAAAGCCCGGAAGGTGACCCAAATTTATCAGTAAGCATGATGTTGAAGGAGGTAAAAAATGTCTAAAGCTCCTACTGTTACTGCAAACAATGCCATTTTTAACTAACATAATTTGGTCCATTTAAACAGTTGTTTAGATGTATAAAATAAGTGTGAGAAAAATGCAACAAAACTTTATTAAAGTCAACAAATATCATTATTGCTATGAAAGTAAAGAAACTAGCCAATAAATTTGTTGGGAATTATTCTGAAGTAGATGAAAAACTAACAAAGATAAGATAATTCAGACCCTGCAATAAACAGCTGCTATACTGATCATCAAAGAGAGTGAAAGGAAGGGGTGAGATGCTTTTTAAAATTCATGCAAATTTCACTATTCTGAATAACTTATTCAAGCTTTATTGAACAACTTTTTGAATAGAATATTCAGTGTTCCCTACTTCAAGCCCAGAGGATCATATTAAACTATGCACAACTGCAAAGGAAGCAGAACAAGCAGCAGAGTAAGGAGAAATGTATGTCTAATCTATGGAATAAAGTTTTTAATCATTCTTTAATGTAACAAGTAAAAACAAAAGAGGAAATTACTGCATGAGATCTTGACATACATTTCCTGTTCATTTAGTTGTCAGACTTTTGATAAATGTTGTCTTCAACTGAGGCATTAGTAAGAATATTCCTGTTGTTATTAAGGGTCAAGTTGCTGCTGCCCTCTCCGTCAGGCTCCATGGGGTGTTTTTCACTTTTATATCTGATACCAAACAGGTTGCAGAGTTTGTTCAGCAGGAGGTCAACAATCTCTTCTTCTTCAGAGGGCTAGGCCAGAAGAAAGAAAATCAAAATCACCTTTAAAATAACAACAAAAACACTGACACAGGCATGAGCCATCACACTTTGGACCAATAACTTTGATTTTTACTCTGGTTTTCAGACACTGGAAACGCTAAAACTGCTGTTTACATTTTGTAGTAAAAATCGGAGCCCTTTTCAATCGAAGCAATTCTGTCAATAAAACAGCATTGTCTCAATGGTAAAAGGTAGTCTTATTGTGAGTGTAACACACAAGGGCCAAGCTGTGATAAAAATGTTTTAAGAACAGTTGAATTTATGATTTAAACACAATATTGACTTTGACCGTTGTGCAAATGCTTTCAATATAGATTTTGATCCAACTTTTTCACAAGAAAATGCAGCAGCATTGACTTGGACTTAATATCAGAGCAAGTTATGGGCTAATTTCAGAGACCTTCCATATTCAATTTTGATTCGCATCTGCAATACTGAGATATGAGATGAAATTATGCTAAATGGAAGAAAGAAAGAAAGCTTCATAACACTCAAACCATGATGCAAGCCTCTGATTTCAACTAAATGTTTCAGGTTTTTGTTAATAATTATGAACTTATTTTGTGATCTCTGGCATTAGGAATAGGTAATATTTTCAGACAGCAAAGACTGTATATTGTTGCTGCAAATACACCGGAAAATGACATTACAGAACATTGCATTCAACAGATTTCCTCATAATCATAAATAATGCTACTTCTAGTTCAAAAACATTCAATGAAAACATTTAGCTAAGATTATTTGTCCAAAATAAATAAGAAATGTTAGAGCATCTTGAAATAAAATAAAAACTTTACATGAGGAGGAAATCATGATTAATTCTTGCTGAGTTCTTGTTCATTCTTTTGAATTTGGGACTTTTTGTGCAAAAGCTGCAATTTTCGCAAAGTACATAGAGTGCTGTGAATAAGTGTTTGTTCCTGATTTCCTTGTTTTGTCAGTGTTTCAGAAAGTCTAACCAATTTAAATTTTAGTTGAAGACAACACAAGTCAACAAAAAATGTGTTTTTCAAATTAAGGTGTTATCAAGTGAGAAAAAAAATCCAAATCTACGTGGTCCTGTGTGGAAAAGAAATTGTTGCTCACACTTTCTTCTGGCCTATAACTAATTCTCCATTTAGGAGTCTGCCATTGAATGCAAAGACTAGTTAGCATAGCCACAGATGATAGCCGATAGACAGCTTCCTGTAATAAGTTGTTTCTCCACCATTAACACAATGAGCAGGACTGACACAAGTATAATTGACAGCACTAAGACTTTCTTCCTGACTCTGTTTGGTTGTTTCTAACCAAGCTGTTTATTTTTGCAGATGGCAGTAGGACTGTAGGGAGAAGGCACAACAGTTTTCACAAATATGTCAAAACATAATTCATATTAAAGTTCAACACTGCAGCCCTAATATAATGAGAGCTTTTTAGTTCCTAATACTCTCTCTACAAACTAAGGCTTTAGCGGATAATGCAGATGAGAAAATGCCAAGATGATCCTACCAGCTAAACGGGTTCAGAATAATCAGATTAACTAGAAATGATGGCAGGTATTAACTGAAGAAGTTTGAATGTTGACAATGAATCCAAATGCTTTTCTACAAAATGTTAGTCTGATGGTATGCACTGTTACTTGATTGAGTTATAAAAAATTTGTTACTTTAAAATAAGCTTGGAAATGATTTGTCAGTTACTTTTTTCTATAAGACACAAAAATCTGGCATTTTAAGAGAAGCGTGTAGAATTTTGTGATCCAGTAAATTTACCTCTAAGATTAATTTTTGGTTCTAATTGACCCCCATCAGCCACCATCTGAAAACAAAGCAGTTTTTTTCTACCTCCAGATAATCTGGTCAGCTTGTTGCTAATTTCACTGTTTGGCAACAATCAGACTTTAAACTAATTGTTTCTCCAAAGTAGCGTTTATTGACTTTGCTGTTCTTCTGTATGTATTACTAATGAAACTTATTGTAAAAGATAAATGTGATGAAAACAGAATGCAGGAGGGACTGCAGAAATGTTTTTGTTGGTCCTCCTATTGGCTTGATTTGTAAAAAGTTATTACTTTTTCCACTATTGTTCGTTTTTATTTCTTAACTTCTACTTGTTAAAAAACTGACAGGAACTGATGTTATTTCATCTTCAACTATTCAACATCACAGCATATTTAGAAAATATTAGTCTTTCTTTACTGACAGCTTAGCATGATTATTTCCTTACACTCTTGTGTTGTTTTGACAATTAATATATATATAAAAAAATTAACACTTAATTTAATTAAATTATATGTCATTGCTTAACAATATTTGTCTCTCCAGACAAAAGTTGTCTGGAGAGACAATGGAAACATAAAAATGCTTTATGGTGGGACTTCTCCATTAAACTAATATAATATTGAAAAAAATCTCCAAGGATTTAATAGAAAACCAATCAGTGACCTTTTTAAAAGTTATAACTTTTTTTTTTTTTTATAACTAACTCGTTTCTATTCACAACCACCTGGAACTTTCTTGATCTGTATTAAAAGTCTTATAATTAAATAACAATGGTAGCAATCATAATGAAAACATATTATTTATGTGTGGTTGTTACAATTCTTTAAGCTTTATAATTTCCAACAAAGAAACTTTTTTATTAGAAAAGGCAAAGAAAGGTTAATGAATAACAGAAAATCAAAGTCATTTCTTAGATGAATTGCTGGGTTAAGCAGAACAAAGTGGTGGTAAAAAAAAAGTGAAATTTCAGCTTCATACTTTGGGCAACTTTAAAGGGCAGAATGAGGAGGTGAAATGTTAACCAGCATTTGATTGGTGAACCGTGAAAATGCATTCTTAAAATTAATCAGCGTTTTAAGTAGAGTCCTGTGTTTTCCCAGGTTCAAGACTAAGATTCTTGTTGCTGTCTCAGGAAGATGCTGTTGAGTTATAAGAAAAGGTCACACTTTATTTGACAGGTTGAGAATAAGACTGTCATGACACTGTCATAAACATAATTAAGTCTTCATGAATATTTATGACTCTTGTCATAAAGTGTCATTCGGTAAATTATGACACTTTTAATATAAAGTTGACATTATTCAAAATCATTATGACAACTTGACATTGACCAAGAAATTATGATCTGATATGAATTTGTAAAAAAAAAAAAAGTCATACTGATTAAACTTTAGCTTTAATAACATAAAGATACATAATTTTTAAATTACGTTTAATCAGTAATACTTTTTCTACAAATTTATTTCAGATCATGACAACCTGCCAAATAAAGTGTTACCAAATGAGCATCTGTAAGGGTGGCCCACCTTTTACCTTCAAAACAACTCTAACGAGTTTGAAAGAACATTTTGGATGCGTCAGGGCTTGTCTAGTGCCTAGATAATGGAAACAGGTTTTCTGTTGCTTGTTTTTCAAAGGTGAAACTATATTTTTATTCGACAAGTTTGGATCCTGTTTCAGTTTTATATTTTGAGTTTTTCCATGCACAGTTTTCAGATTTTAATGCACTTTCTCACTGATCTGCTGTTGTTGGGCAGTTGCTGTTGTAAAGGCCATGCGAAGACTTTGAACGGACTTTTAAAGAAGTTTGAATTAGAAGTGTTAAGATGAGAAAGCAGAGCTACTTATCATGCATGCAGTCTAAATCAGAGATGCTGCACAAATCAACTGGTGATGGAAACAGGCCAAATTTTCAATGATCAGTGATTGGCTGATTAATAACTTAGAAATCATATTTTTTCTTCTCAGTTAGAAAATTCACCACATGTAGCTTCCAACATATTGTACTTAAATTTTGATTAATAAGAATTTATTTGCACGATGTTTAAACTAGGATATTATAAAATGAGACATAAACAGTCAACCAAGTAAAGAGTTTTAAAATTAGTTTTACCTTGTGATACATTTGCTCCAAGTGTAGCGATACAAGAATCACTGAAATGAAGAGATTTAGAACCACAAACGTCATGAAGATTATACAGGAACCAAACAGCAATCCGCCAAGCACTGGGTTACTCTCCAAAACCTGGGAAATGATTCAGCTGAGTAAAAAATCTGAGTAAACATTGTTTTTTATTTTAGAAAAATGCAATTCAAAGGACCAGACAGTGTGCACAGTTAACTGTAAAACATTGTACTGAAGAATGCATTCAATAGTTAATGAATCTGAAACATCTAAATGAGTTAAAAATATAAAATATTAAGTCACACCGTTTACCTGATCATAGTCAAAGATGCCTATCTGCAGACTGATGAGGGTCAGAAGAGAATCTAAAAAGGTTTTGTAAGACGAAATCTTCCAGCCATAAATCACGTTGCTCTGAAAAGATTAACACATGAAACTGAATTATTTGACAAATTAAAGTCATAAAATTGATCATTTAAAAGTAATTTACTAAAACAGAAATGTTTTTCTCGAATCACATTAAGTACAAATAAAGAATAACTTACAAATAAAAGCAGAAGTTGGAAATATTCAATTTTTTTGTGTTCTGATAATAAAACTAAATAATTAAAGGTGCTTGAATTTTTATTTGCATTTTTATTTATTTCATTCAAACTGAGTTAACGGCCTATGGTTGTCAGGATATCCAAGATTATTTGAAAGCCATTGACTCAGATGAGTTTTGGAAAATTTCCTTTCAGTATGAAGGTCATCGTGACCTTAACACTTTTGAACTTGCAGCTTTTTGCTACTGCTTTCTTGACTATCCAATGCATCACATGCACAGTAGGATATTTTCTCACATTGTTTGAATTTTCACATAAATGTTTGTTGTTCCTGCACTGAAACCATCAGTTTGAGTCTAAAGAGGAAACATCAGTATTTTCATCAAGTTATTCAGAATGAGACAATGTAGATGAGGGAGGTTTCTCTACATATTTTGGATGACTAACTGCACTATTTTATGAAATAATTGTAATCAGAAGCAGTGCTCTCTTTGCATGTCTTAGGAAGTGCAATCAAAAGGAATCATGCACACAAAATCCTAAATGTGTGTTTTGTATTTAAGTTGATCCAACAGCAGCTCTGAAGCTTGAAGTTCTTTTTAATGAGCCCAGATGTCAGATTTGAGAAATATTATAAACCTCTGCCTGCATGCTTCCCTCCTTCTCCTCTGTTTCCTTTGTTCTCATTGCTCAATGTAATACCTGAAAAGCTCAACTTATTTTGCTCTAAGATATGCACAACCTTGAGTTGTACACATCCACACGGTGGAAAATGTATACAAGTGGCCCAAGAATGTAATTGGTGTGGTTACCTAGGATTTCTGTCTGCTGTTGTCACAATTTTGAACCACTAAAGCTTCCATACAGAACATTTGTGCAAGTTCAAAGCAGTGAGATGACTTTGTTCTATCACATTATACTCTTGATACAATCCAAAAGACTTTTTCATAACCCTGCACAATCACACCCATATTTAAAATATTTTAATGTAATAATGCAGACTTAGTCAAGTAAGAAAGATAAGAGTGAAATTAGCATATTTGTTCAATTACGATTATCTCCTGCAATGTGCAAATTCCATATCAAAACTTTCTAAAAGAAACTTATATAAATTATATAACTTTCATTTGAGTAGTTTTATCTCTAATATTTATTTGGATGGGGACAGGTTTGGAGAAAGAGCAGATTTTTTTTTTACTTCAACTTACAATACTATATTATCATTTAAAAAAATTACAAGCTAGTGTATCTAATTAGCCAGGAGGGATGTTTGCAAGATGAAAGTTTTGCAAGGTACTCACTGCAATAGAGTACGCCACTAGCATGATCACGATGATGAGCAGAAAACTCGAGATGTCATTCCATGCTCGATGCAGTGCGGAGGTGATCAGGTTCATCTTGGGATTCAGTCTGAGAAGGTGCCACAGTTTGACAGTGGACAGAAGAACCAAGAAAGCAACCAAATACTGAAGGACTGAATCAGCTGCAGCAGTTTCATTAAAACTGGGAAATCTACAAGGGCAGAAACAGGTGAATTATTAAAAGCAGCAAAGTTTCATTGAGTTTAACATTTTAGATTATAAGCACTGCTATTCAAGCTCTATGTAGTTAGATAACACAATAAGACAGATTTGGATGTTGCTCTCACTGGTCTTTGTGGTTTTCGTAGAACTTAATATCGCGGTTTCCAAGCAGAGTCCTTTGGATAAAAACCGCAACAGCGCTCCAGCTCAGCAGGATGATGCTCAGCTCCAGGAGGTTCCACTTGTTCTTGAAGTAAAGCCAGCGATGCTGCTTCAATAATTTGGCCTGTGATAAAAATAATAATATTTTTTAACAAATGACTGGAGCAAATGATTTAGGTGATTTCCCAAACAAAAGGCTTAAGAAATCTTCTTAACGATCAAATCTGTAATTACAATAAAGACAGAATAGTTTATTGCTAATTTATTGCTTATTATTAAATTTTGAGTTGGTATAAACTGAATGTTCTTGAAACTAAATAAAAAAAAAAGGGTTTAATCCAGTAGTATGGATTAGAAAGGTCCAATCAACCCAGATGTACAATTAAGAATTTACATTAAATTGAACTGTGCCTAAGTGTTTTTCAAAGAACGACTTTCAAAACAGACTTTTGTAGTAGTGCGTATTCTGTCTAATTGCTTATGTTGGTCTATGATAAAAAAAACGCAGTAAAATGCATAAATGCATAAAAATTAATGACAAATAGAAAAAGCTCCAATGGTCACGAATGCCTTTGCAAAGTGATTTATATGTGAACAGATCAGTTTTCCCTTTCAGGCATTTTCTCTTTCCATATATCTTTTTCTCAGTTTTTCATCCCAGGACAACATAAAGGTCTTAAGGGAGTCTAAATGAAACAAAACAGGTTGTCTAACAGGAGTCAAATTACCATTAATAGTGGAAAAGGAGGTGAAATAACATCATTAAGTTATATGTAGCATAATTATGATGATAGAAGATTGTTGCTATTAAAGCCAGAAAAAGAACTGCCATAAGTGCATGACTTTTTCTCATGTGACAATAGGCGCTGTACACCTAAGATCTGGATCTGCAGAAAAAAGAAGTGAAAATTTATCATAGTAGAGATACAGAATTAAGAAATATCTTGTTAGACTGATCTAGTAAAACACATAAGTGGCATGTTCTGCACTGGTGCTATTAGCAAAACAGACAGAAATCAAAAATCCCAGGCAGCACAAAGTGTCTTCTGGCAATTGAGGTTAAAGAAGGTTTTGTAGCTGTCTGCTGGAAAATTAGGTTCGTGGACCAAAGAGTATTAAAACAATTGAAAAAAAACCATGCCTCAGGCAACTCCACCACATTTTGTCTTTACAAACCTGAACAGATCCAAGTACATTTACTCAATGAGGGAATAAATAGGTTTATACTGACTTCTCTTTTTAGAAATATATGAATTTCCATGAAACAAATGTCGCTCAAGCAATTTTTAAAATTCATATTTTTTTCACTTGCTCAGAGTTTGGAAAGACTTTTAATGAGTAATCCAGGACTTCCTGTCTCCTCGGGGTACGAAGGCACCTATCATTAAACTGGAATCTCATTGCAAAGTTATTTTATTTGAGTAAATCATTAAAATCATTTAAACTCACATACAAATATTATCACACAAACTGTGATGTAATTCAAAAATCTATCTCTGTATCTTTTTAAGCCTGAAGCTAATGAAAAGTACTAAATCAATTTAAATTAGAACAAAAAGTTCTCTATTATAAAATAATTTACAGTCTCATCGGAGAGCACAAGCCATGAAAGATTTGGTAAAGAAAATAACATAAAGTTGAGTAGATAGAAATAAATTTAAGGTTTTTAGGTGTTAAAAACAATGGAAGGTGCTGAAATTTCACTGCAGATCCCAGAAAAAAACTCCAGCACATCTGTACTAGTGATACATAAACTTTTAAAACTTCTTTTTTATGGCAGTAATTTCATTTAGTACCGTAGACACCGCCAAGACTTACGAAGCATTAAGTGAATAACTAAAGTGTTTACCTGGTTGTACATGTAGTAGAGAATGAAAAGCAAATAAATGATCTCAGAAGCCATAACGAAGAAGTAAAGCCCCCCTGTTGATGGGTAAAGACGAATAGCCTGCAGATCACTGTAGAACTGAAATGCTCCTGCAAAGTTAAAGGCATGATTTACTAACACAGACAAAAGAGAAATAAGTCTGCATTTTCCAGAGGACTATGCTGCAGGTCTTTGGAAGAGCACTCCTTACCTACTGCTGAGGTCTCCATCAAGAACGTGACGATACAGAAGAGGTTCACATTTGCATTGTAAACCGTGAACTCGACAAAGACGGCCCTTGTGTACTGATCAAGCCATTTACTATGGAAAAGATACTCTAGAGTGCTGTGGACAAAGAATGTAATGTTTTATGAGTTCAAGTGTCTTATTTCAACTATAACAATTATGTTTAAAAGCAAATTTTTATGCCATGAAGAGGTTAAAGGTCACTGAAAACAAAGAATTTACTTTTTCTCAGAATTCTGACTTTAGAGAGAAAAGTCAGAATTCAAAAGGCAGATTTCTGTCTTTAGTCATTCTAACAATCTAATAATTATGATCTTTTTTCTCATAATCCTGACATTTTCTCTCAAAAAACTAAATTTTCTGCCTTTTTTAAAAAATATAATTCACACTTTTTCTTTCAGAAATCTGAGATTAAAGTTAGAAGTCTTTTTTTAGTGGCCCTAATCCTCCTCAATAATACTATATATATATATTAATATATATATATATTTATATATATATATAGACCTGCTGGCATTTTGAATATCTGGTCCCAGCTCAGCTACAAATCCTCCTCCTCTGTAGAGCACCAGTCGTCCCCAGACTGGCAGACTTCTGAGCTCAGCTTCAGTCTGGTACGTCCATGGAGAGGAGGCGCTTTCCGAAATATTATCCTTGACAGAGTGATTCCAGCCAGCTTCGTAAGAACCCTTGTCTTCTATCTCCCACGAATAAGGGGCATGACAGTCTGGCACTAATCCGAGCATGAGGCTTGCAATCTGACACGAGTTCTGCTGAACTCTTAATTGGCGAACACGAGCATTCCCCACCAGCTTGGAGTTTCCATCTGTGATAAATCCTACAGGAAAATATTTTAGAGTTTTACTAGTACTGGAAAGAAAATGTCACAATATTATTGCATTTTTTTTTTCACATTTCTAAAAGCTCCAAAATCTTGTCTTTTTATTCTTTCTTCATATCTTCACACTGAATATAAATTAAAACACTCCAGATTATTATTGGGAAGAAACAGTAAGATATTTTTCACAATTTTAACAACATAAAAAAAAAGAAGAATCAAAACATCTGAAACACAACTTGTGTCACTAAGCATCCTGTAAATGAAAATATGGAACCAAATGGGCTGACTTTCACAAATCCAAATCCAAAATAATAAAAAGCAATAAGGTAAAGTTTAATACACACCATCTGCTTGCTATCTTGGGGTTATATTTATTTTCTAAACTAGAGGCAGACATCTATTTCACATTAAGGCTGCAGACAGCCTTATTGTACATTGGCTTTTTGTCCATCAGGCAATATCAAATTCAGCTTTTAGACTTGAGTTCACCTTCAGCTGTTTCCAACAGAAGCTACTAGTGTGTTGGCACATTTTAATGTTTTGGATGGATTCCCACCTGGATATTCTCCAAAAAGGTTTTGGAGTAGAGTGGTGTTAGCCCAGGTAAAAACATCCTGAAGAGTCATGCTGTCTGGTACATCGTCAGCAAAGCTATTTTTAATGTGCTGTTTCAGCAAAAAAGCATTGGGGTCTCTCTGGCCGTAGGCCACCAGCAGTAACATCCACATGAACCCCATGTAAACTGCAACGCAAAGTTTAGAAAAAGTCAACACAGCTCACAGTTAACTCTGAAATTGACTAGATTGCCACAATAATTTAACTTTATACTCACTCAAAATCTCATTGAGCAGAGCAAAGGCCTTCTGTTCCATAATCTTGTTCCTTTTCATTTTCTCGATGTCTGCAGAAGGAGGTGGCTCATAAAGATGGTAATTCCTTTGGCTTGTTTGTTTATCATTTTGATCACCTGTTTAAAATGGTGAATGTTTGAATGTTTGTTGTCATTTATTGGAAGTTAAAAGTGTATTTTTTGGAGGATCACAACATTACCAGACTTTCCTCTACTTCTTTCAAATGCCACATTTTGAAAATCTTCTTCATCGACTCGCTTTATTACCAGTGCAAAGAAAACTGCAAGACATATCACCTGTGCCACATTGAATACATAAATATAAATTTCAAGGCGATATAAATCCATAAATTGCTTCCACGCATTAATGAGCAGGTTTTGAGACCAGAGCACAATAAATCTAATAGTTATGCTTTAGGCCAACAGAAATACTAAATCTTACCTTCAGTGGCTGAATAAAGAGAAGACTCTGAAAGAAGGAGACGATCATGGATACCAACCAGCTAATGGAGCGTTCCTTCCCAAATTTCAGTCCATAAAGCATTGTGAAATATCCAGAAACAACACTGGTTCCAATCACCAGCAACCAGCCAACAAAGACAAACCACCAGGGTAGAAAGCCCCGACGCTGTGGCTTTTTTTTCAGAACACCATCATCATTTGAAGTATCATGCTCAGGAACAAACCTGGAATTGGAAAGTTAAAGAAATATTTCCAATGTATGTCAAAACAAAATTACTACTGTGCTGCAGCCTTGACAATGACAACTTAGAGATATTAGAGCTTTTCTTATTTAGTAGCTTTTATCTATTACTTGATATATTACAGAGATAAGAAACAGATTTATTTTATAAACATTTATACCAGTTCACATACTTAGTTCTTGCCCTGCTATAAAAGAGGCAAATATTTTTATAAATGAAAACCAAGGGAGCCAGGGCAGAACAAAAGCAATAAATCCAAGAAAACGGACGGCAGGGTATGAGAGGAAAAACAACAGGATTTAACAAAGGAAACAAGAAAGAATATGAGGACCAGAAGTTGAAGTAGTGGAAGAGTGCGTGTGGAACAATGGACCGGTTCTGATTTACCAACTGATCGCAGGTGTGAGGAGGAAAAAAACGAGAGAGAAAGAAAATTGATCTAGCTTAAATTTTCACACAGAATAAAACTAAGAGCAGACTAAGAGTAAAACATGACAAGAGTGATCAGATGAAAAACATCTGAACTAAAAGAAGAAACAAACATGGATGAGGGAAAATAAGGAATCAATACAGGGAAAGAACAGGAAAAAAAGTCCAAATAACAAATATATGACAGCTCTAGTTCAGCCACCAAGTCCCAAGAAGTATTTTTAAAAGCTCAAAATAAAGCTGTAAGTTTATTTTATTTTTTTTACTTCTCATTTTTAGGCTCATCTAGGTCCAAATGGCTGGAGGTGAAGAGCTGATCTTGAAGGTAGCTCTTCATCCCCTGGATCTGCTTCTGGGCCTTTTCGAAGCTGTGTGGGCTGGGGAAGCTGGAGGGGTCCATCAGGCTCAGCTCATTTTCAAGGTTACATATTTGTCTGTACAGGTGCTGGGTTTTGTTGCTCGTCTTCTGAATCCCCTCGGCTGTTGGCACAGGACACAAACGCATTGCAATCATAACTACTATGATGTATTATTTCGCACGAATGTGAAATCTTTAAAAGTGATTTTGTTTATTTAGTGACGGATACACCTACAGCTAGCTTTTCTGAGCATCTCTACTGTTTGTACACTGCTCTGAATAACAACACCACTGTCGCTGGAGCAGGACCCACCTGATAGTTGACACTGTGTCTTTGTCTGGGTGTCATTGCTGCATTTGGTATTCTGTTTGAGAAATTCTTCCACTTCGGCGAGGACACCATTAATGTCAGCTTCTTTTCCAGCACCAAACTCAGACTTGATGGATGGGATGTTGCATTTGGTTGTCTCAGACAAGGACTGAAGAATTCTTGCAATATCCTAATTGTTCAAATACAATATATTGTTCTATATACGTTAGAAATACATGATGCAATGTAATCAGTATTCTAGCCATTACTTTCAACTCCTAAAATTAATGCTTTAAAATGTTACTTTAAAAACTTACCACTGATTTAACCTTTATGTATATTATTCACATTTTGAATGCTAGGGTGTACTTCTGAAGTGAAATTGCTTATTTTTGTACATGTGAAAATCAAGCAGTTTTTGTTAAATGATGGTGTCAATTCAGTTTAAATGAAAAATACTTTATAAATCCCAGAGAGAAATTAAATAGTGGTGCAATTCAATTATAACATTTTTTGCAGCTACTTGGATGATATAAGTAACAAAACCTCAGTGGCATAAATAATGCATTTTTAAATGAACTCAATCAGATTTTCATTAAAAGGTTATTATAAAAACTAAAATTTTAGGATTTCTACTTGCAATAAATGTATTGTTTTTCTTCCTCTTTATGTGCTTTAATTTGTGTTGGTCTATCACATAAAATCAGAGTGAAATACAAAGAGGCTTGTGGTTTGTGACAAGACAAAATGGAGCAAAAACAATGTTCAAGGTCTGTGATGGGTTTTCTTTGCTGTTCACAAAGGGACAAAGCACTTACTTTTATGATGGTGTCTAAAGTGGAGCTCCCTGTGCTGCTGATGGTAGTTCCCGGTTTCAGAGAAGTTGTCTGTACACCGCTCTTTTGCCGGCGGCGACTTGCTTTCTTTGTTTTTCTTTGACAACAAGACGACTCCCGAGGGCGAGTGTTTCTGAAGACGCTGACTATGAGGATATTTATTGGAAACATGATGAGGGAACTCTGAACCCCAACCATGAACTGCTGCCAGGTGAACTCAAAGTGACCTGAAAACATAGCTCTTATGAGACGAGTTTGTGGAGTTTTCTTTTGTTTCTTGTGAAGTGCAAATAAAATGAGATGTACCCAAATCCATGACCTGATCGGAGGGGTCTGTTGGGATCCCATAAAACATGATGCTGGTCAGCATGGTGCAGAGTAGCAGGGAGAAACAGCAGGACACCCTCTGCACACAAGTAAAGTTGCTACTCGGTGGTCGACTGATCACAGAGAACCAAAGGTGTCCGTCACTGAAATCCTTTGCTGTCTTCATGAAGAACAAGTTACTGGAAGATAAAAGCTTCAATGTTAGTTATAAACATTTTAAAACAAAGACAAGCTCCCAATTAGAGAAGGATTAGCATTGTTTTCTAATCTCTTTGTGTTGAGACACAACTTTTGATGGGATTTATTCTGACATTTAAGAATAAACAAAAAGCAGTAAATCTTCTTTGAATCATCAGCTCAATGTTTAAGTCAGGATCCATTGCAAAGACAAGAAAATATCAGTTATTTCTGTTTAAAAAAAGAAACAAAAACGTACCTGTTAACTGTAATTACTTTACAGCTCAACAATTAAAGTGACCAATTTAAATCAAATAACTTAACAAGACTGTTAAGTCATTTTCACATTTTACTTCTCATCCATTTGCTAATTAGTTCTCCTATAGACTATTTTCTCTTGAAATGCAAATACCTTCATCGGCTAAGAAAATGGCTTCAGTTGTTTTAAAATGTCAAATTTCCAAAGGTTTTGCTTTTCTTCCAATAAATTTGACGTTTCTTCAACTGAAATCCAAGCTTGCTATTGCATCTGATTTACATTTTATTTGGCTTTTCATTGAAATTCAAATGTAAAAGTACATCCTAGGATTCATATCTGGTCTGCAGACTATAATGGTGCACTTGTGTGTGTAATTGTGCACCTCAAAGTACCACTACACTTCTGCCTTACCTGAATTTCTTCAGATCCATCTCCGTCGAAACAGGAAAGAGTTTATCGAGGCAGCAATCACCCATGTCTATTGCGAGCCAGGAATTGCATAAAAAATACCATTTCTGCTCTGTCTGTAAATCCTGCACAAGGACGTTGCCCACAAACCTGAAGGAAACAACAAACATTTTATCTCACAAAGTCATAAGTCAATGTGGTGGGAAATGTCACATTAGATTAATAAGTTAGAGCATTAGTCTAATGTTCTAATTTATTAATCTAATGCTGCTAATGTGTTAGGAAGCCAACTGTTTATGTGAGTCTGTATTGTATGTTTTCCAGGCACAGAGTTACTTGACTGTGCTGTGCTATAAACCTATATACTATATACCTTCATTTGTTTAGATGTTGTATCAAACATGATTTAAAAGAAATATGACTTTGCAAAAGGACTCACTGAAATTGGTGCCTCTATCTCTGAGAATGTTTGTCTTCAGTTCATGATCACAGTACCTTTCCATTCTGGTCAAAAACTCAAAAATACAAAGTTTTCCCAATCTGTATATACACTGTTGCTATTAGGTTGTGCTAACAGCAGCAGGCCTAGCTTTTAACAAACATTCACTTAGGCTGTGTTCACACTTCAACCTGACGTGACCTAATTCAGATTATTATTATTTTTTTTTTGACATAATGCAACCTGATATGATACTATCCAATGTTTTCAAACGTAATCTGACTATTAATGGCCGGGTTTGTTCCACACTTATAGCCTGCCAAAACTACTTTTTCACAAATGAAGTAAAATTTTCTGAATGCTAATTGGAGCTTCTTCATGTCTGTGTTAAATGTGGGTATTGCATTATCATTTTGTTTAACATTAGAGTATGCAATACAGTGTATTATTCTGTGCATTCTGGTTTTAATAAAGTTATATTAGACAAATAATTTATATTCAGTCCTGATTTTGAGATTTAAACTAAATGAATCTGCTTTATGTTGTAATAAGAGAATACATATTCATAGTTAAAACTGTTATCCCTGTTGTACATGTATATATTTATTATACAATCACATTAAACAGAGTAATACTTATTAGTTCAATATTTCTGTGATTTCTCACCAAGCAGGATGGTTTCCAGAATTGTTGTGCCACAGTCTGATGCCCTGCAGCTCTCCCAAAGAGGACGGTGTAGTCAGCAGGAACAAATCCACGGCTCCACGCTCAAACACGGGTTTCTTTGGATCGGTCAGGTGATGAGGCTTACTGTTTCCATCCGCACCCAGAAGAGTGACTACAACCTGAAACAAAATACAGCATCACAAGAATCCTGTGGTTCTTTATCTGTGAAAAAATACACTTTATTGGAACATAGAAACTTCTGATTTTGAGGACATTAATAAATAACTTATTTCTCTTATTATTGTGAGATTTAGCTAGTAGAAATATTTTGACCTAAAACAAAAGACATTTGGTGAGAAAATAAAATCCATGTTTTTTATTCAGTCTATGTAAACCTCTAGTTTCAACTCCACATTTTTGTGTATTGTTTACCTTGTTAATTGAATGTACTAAAATTAAGGGTTTGATTTTCAAATGTTATTTCAGTTGAAGATTTGTTTATCTTTTTTAATTTACCTGAGAGGTAGAATTATACGCTTGGAGAATTACTGTTTATTGCTTGTTAACATTCTTCCAGCAGCGTGACACAGAAACAAAAGTTCAGTCAATGTTTACCCTTTTTATTATTTCCACCAGTGTTTGATGCAGAATCTGGTCTGTTTAGCTTTGAAATGCTCTGGTGTGTTTCACAGATAGAGGCAGATAAAATGAAAGTGATGCTGACAGACAGAATGTTGATCGGATGTTTGGGAAGCCGAGGCTAAGCAGAGCTGAATCACATGATTGCTTGTAGGCCATGAAGTCAGTTGGAGATTAAATAATCAGTTTGGGTTAAACTTTCTGCGTCTGTGACTAGGTTAGCTGATGGAAAATGATCTGAGTTTTTGAAGGCACAGGCTTAAAGGATGAAGCATGTCCTTACTATTTCTGTTATTCAAATCAAATAAAATTTTCCAGACTGAAAATCCAAAACTTTGATGCTTTTTGAGCAGCAAGTTACCTGATGCTGCAGCAATAAACATCCCCATTGTATATATCTGCTGGTAAATACTCATTAATAATACTTAATGGATTCACTAACCTACAACTCACAGAATTATGACTGTAGTTCTTTAGTTTGTTTTCATTTTGTGCATATTACTAAGACAAAACTCTCTAAGTGACATTCCAAACAAGTTTCCAGATCAGTTTTGAGAGGATTTTGAAAAATTAGTGTTTAAGACCCATTTATCCTAAATAAATGCATATTAATATTTTCACTACCTGAGAGGAAGTGGAGGCGCCTATGCGATGTCCAGTGGAAACACACAACAGATAGCGGTAATTATCCATGGGGTCGTTGTCCTCCAGCACTGTCCCCTTCACCTGCATGTGAATAAAGTAACTAAATCCATCCATCCATTCTTTCATTCATGTCAAACTGAGCTTGCTTGGTATTAAAGGTTTCTTTACCTATCAGCAAAATAGCAATACAAGGTAACTTTAAATTCGGTATATGAGCAGGGGAAAATGAAATTTCAGGATGCTCACACTAGACTTTAGACTTAACTGTTTTCATAAAGTGGAGCTGGCAGAGAAAAACTTCACCTTGACTGTGTCTTTGATGTCTTTTCTTCGTGCCCACACAACCACGAGGAGGTAGGCCACAAAAAGAGCCCCAACAAAGCACACAACCACTGGGTTCTCAGCAAAGGTCGCAAAAAGCTCAGCAGTGCGTGAAGGGTCGACAAGATTTGGAGTTACAAAGAAAGAGCTGCCAAAAAATGTGAGGTGGTTGCACAAGCACTGGGTGACTAAATGCGTGGTCTTGACACCAACCTTGAAGAACAAAAAAAGCATCCCAAAAGAGTGTTAGCAACATGGTTATCACAAGATCTGCTTCTTAATAAGAAATAATTGTACTTACTCTGCATCCAGAATCCTTCCATTCCAATAGAGTTTCATTCCAAAATTTGCATGAGGATGTAATGGGCGTGATAGATAATGTGGCATTGATAGATTTCACACCTGGACCAACAATAGGCCTCACCAAAAGATAATGCAATCCAGTGTTCCCCTTTAAATTTGTGGGATTAATAATCCATGTGTATCTTTCTTCTGCGTCAGATACAAACATAAGCTAAGGTAAATCACACAAATATCAAATGTTAAATATAACAAAGGAAAACTTTTATAACCTTGAGTAGTTCCCGGAAGAGGCATCTCTGTCATCGCTACATAATTTGTGTCAGTAGGGTAATCCGTGTGGCCAAGGAACAGTTTGAAGGGTAAAGGATCCACAGAAGGCACCATCTTCAAAACATAAAATCAATCTATTTGTATCAAAATATTTAAGATTTTATATGGGAGACCAACGGAAGAGGCACATGTGGAAAAAGATTTAGATTTGTAAATCACTGTGGGTGGCAGAAAACTAACTCTGTACATCTTAAGAGAAATCTGTAGATAAATGAGTAGCAAGTGAGGCAGTGTTCTGAATATTTACAACAAGAAACTACAATAATCATTGATATCAAATTATATGAAATGCATATTATGAAAGGCTTTTCAGCCAACTCACTCAGCTCTATTCTTTACTATGGTCAGGGTTATAAAAGTATGTGAATGGTTATTTGCAGAGGTGATCTTTTAACCCACAATGAAATATCCATTGCACGTTCAGTACATAAACATCTAAGTGTACCTTTAAAAGCAGAGAGGAGTCGACTGAGGGAACATTTATGGCTATTGTGCTGTAGTTCCCAAGATCCAAAACTGAGGTGTTCACTTGTTCTCCAGCGGGCCTTGGCAACAGAATCTATGGAACCAGGAAAAAGCAAAACACAGATGAAAAGAATATAAATATTTTACTGTCAAATAAACTGTTCTTACTATATTCAGAATGCTCAGCTATAATTACATGTAAAATTCATTCACCACATTAATTACAGGTTATCAAGTGGCTACTTGATTAATTTCAAATGATTATTTATGCACAAGTAGTTTAAACAGAGCAGATTATGTGTACTCTTGCAATGCAATCATAAATAAACATAGTAGTTTGTTTCAGATATTCCCATTGGAACTGTCAAAATAACATATTTGTCTTGATAACGATAAGTAATACAATATTACTTCGAGCAGTAATTCATTAACACAAGGCAAAAATGCTCAATTTTATATCCTTATGCTTAACAGGAATCACTTGTAAAACTTAATCTGATGTGCTTGGTTTGAGTGTTTCCACCAAACGCTCGAATGTTTTAGTCTTTAAATCAGAGGGATGGAAACCTATTTGGTTCTAAAATGGGAATTTTCTGGGGAAGCACTTCAGAGAGAGTAAAACACTTGCAAAGAGATTGAAAAATATATAAAAAAACTTTTCCTTTAGAAGTGTCAAAAAGATGTAGCAAACAGTATCATTTTGACATGAGAGCACAGTGCACTACTCATTGAAATGCTAAGTTGATGAAGCTCAGTTAACAAAAAGTATGCCTGAAGTCAAATTAGGAGCAAGCAAGTTCGGATTTGATTTGTTTTATTTAAAATTAAATCAAATACTTGTCTCAAAAAACCTCTCACTGAGGTTTGTATTTTAAAAGGTAATCACAGTTTCAAACAATTCCCCAATGATTCACTGCTGCAGCACTGACCTCAATCTCTGCACTTAGGTTCTCCACAGGGATACCGGATCCATCTTGTCTTGTCAAGGACAGACCACCTATCTGTCCACTAATGTTTCCTTTCCCGCTCCAAGAAAAGGGATTTATATCTAAATTCAGCATCTATTGTTGTATTGAGAGAGCAAATCACGGTTAAATCTCATTTAAAGAAAGACACTTTAGAAAATTGAAGACCTCTTTGATCAAACACGCACAGCATTTGGAAGACATCTGCTATTGGCTACACTCTGATTTCACAAAAAACAATTATTTTTTACTTGCCCGGACATCCACTGGTTCATCTGACGGAAACATGTCTGATTGGAGCTGTGGCAGCGAAAACGTGGACTGAGAACTTAAATTAGCGCTGATGGACTCTTTGTGTAAACTCTCATGCTTTACTCTGTAGAATAAGATCAGCAGACACATTAAATATAGAGTTACGGTAAAATAAAATGTCTTCATTCAATTAATGGGCTTAAAACATGAGGAGCGACAAAAATTGAACATTTTTCATCATTCTTGTGTTGCATCACAAGACAGTTTATGTATTTGAAGACTAAATTTCACATGACTGAATATTGCCAAGTACATAATCCCATATTATTTCACCTTTAAGTAACAAACTTTATCAAACGTTACTTGGAAATTTAACTTTGCAATTTAATGCCTTAAAATTGGCCTCTGTTTCTTTAAGAAACTTCTGTGCTTTCCAGCTTCAGCACATCATCACAACAATGCTCCTCAATGATGCCATTCTTTGAAGCGTTGAAGTGATGGGTAGTTCGTATGATGATCAGTTTTGCTGTTCCACTAGGTGTTTGCTAATTACTGCTGCTGCTAGTCTGGAGGAACTGAGTGATAAATGGAACCTCTGTGGAAAAGAATCTCAGACTGCAGCTCCAAGACAGAGGTTTGGGTAATTGATCAAGGATTTCTCAAACATGAATAAATGAGTCAAAGCAACACTACAATAACATTACATAAATCTAAAAAAAAAAGTCAATTTTGCATAAAAACCCCCTTTAAAAAATGTCTCAACATACCGATTGACGTACAAACTGATATGAGGTTTTTGTATTATAATTGGACCTTCGTCAACCGTCATTGTTTTCAACAAAGTGCTCTGTATGGTCCTCAGAGCAGCAAGCAGAGAATCAGAGATGCTTTTCTGTGAAAGATTAAACAACATGTTAGTTTACAAGGTTCCCCAATACTGAAAAACATTGACCACTGAGACTAGATAGTATTTTCTGAACCGATTTTTCAGAAATGACCAACAATAGAAATTATTTTAGTAATTAAAATGCGTCCACAGACGTGTTTATGAAATCTGCCAGGGAGATGTTAATCCCCACAGCGTGGGCTTTCAAGTTGATGACTCACGTCGGAAGAATACTCCAAAATAACGCCCACTCCTTCCACAATGATGCTTGCAGCGATGATTACATCTTCTTTGTCTTGAGCTGTGCTCACATTCATATCCAGGACAGATAAGCTGAGGTTGGCAAACATTGCAACGGCATTAATCTGTAGAAAGACATCAACTCAGTGAACTGCAATCAGAAGTGGGGGGGTCCGAAGCTTATTCTGATCAAATTTAATTGATTGTGTTGTTAAGTTTTAAATTAGGGGTGGTTAAATACCTATTTTATCTGCATTTTTGTGTATCTTAAGAAAAATAAGTAATCTAATCTGAACTATTAAAGCTAAATTAGAACTATAAGTCATTTCTGAACAAACTATTCCAACTATCAGACCTGCACTTAAATAAAAACAACCCAGATATTTTCTACACTGTATTACATCACCTCTATTTGCAGTAACGTAATGAAAGAAGATGGTTGACAGAGAAGCTCATTATGCTAGATGTTATGGTAGGTGATGAAACATACTAAACTGTTTAAGTTTAGATTTTAAAATGGCATTACTTTATTATTGAAATATTTGCAGCAGTGTCTGACAGAGAGGTAAATCTGTTCTTGTTGTTTTTAATGTCTGCAAGAATGTAAAGCAGGAAAACTCAGTATTTCTGGGACTGCTTGTTCTTATGTTGCTCCCTGAGCATTTTAAAATAAAAAACATAAACCATGCAGGCCAGACAATATGGTGCGCCTTAATTTTACTCAAAGAACGAATAAGAAACATGTAACATTTATAATATTCATGTTTTTTAGCTTAATTTGTTGATAAGAAGGAGATTGTAAAAGTAGCATTTTCCCCTTATTTGCTTTTTTGAGATGTTACTTTAATGGCTTTTGAAGGACATTTGAACAGTGAACCCAGAACTGGACTTGGTGACTTCTGGTTTAGTGTTTTCAATCAGATCAACATACATGCCTAACAGTTAAAAAGTTAAATCTTTTTAACTTTTCATGGTGTGTCTAATGTAAAATCTTATTGATGGTCATGACCAAAGCTACCATCTGCCAGGCAGGCGACTCCAAACTAGTCCTGCCACCTTAAAAAATTAAAGACTGGACAGAAAAACTCTGCTGTGCATCAAGAATAAATTTGATGCACAGCAGTAGTTCTTATAATTGTGGTTCAAATTATTCTCTGAAACAGTAAAATGCTTAATTACCTGTGCAGACAAGCTGAGCTCATCGTCTTTCTGAATGAGAGAAGTAAGTCCTCTGGCTATCACTTGAGTTTCTTTTGGAGTTTGTGTTGGAGATTTGTTCACTATGTCAATCATCAAGTCCAGAATCTTGTGTCTGAGCTTTAAAACAGAAGCTATGTATTTAGAAAATAAAAATGCTATGACATGAGACAAACACACAGTTACAGCTACGCACACATTGCTAAAAAAGCAAGAGGCTTGTTTATTGAGTTAATTTATATGGTGGCAATTCGCAGCAAATGCCTTACAAAAGAACATTTTTGATCACTTCCTGCTTCCCTCTGTTAACAAGTTTAATGAAGATGCAGATTTCTTTTCCCAGCAGTTCTTGGCACCTGCCCACACTCCCTAAAGTATCATTAACTGCTTTAATGGTGTGCTTGATTGTTCAATAAACTGGCCTGAACAACAGAGAATCAGTAAACTCTAGGAGAAAATTAAGAGATACAAGAGTCAACAAAACAAATGTTACAATTCAAGTTTCACTTTTCAAAACTGAGATAATCAATTAAATACATTTCCATATATTATTCTGATGAAATACGCCTCTTATCTAAAGAAATTGGGGCGTGAATTATTCAAAGCTTCTGATAAAAAAAACAGAAATAGTTTCATTATGTTTGCTACTGACTATGTTTCTAAAATTCTGTGAGACTAAAATTCGATATAATTTGTTTTGTCACCGCTGCAAACAGAATTATAGTTTAATACCCTCTCAGTTAGGCTTTATTGAAAAACATAAATGCATTTTGATGGTTCAAAATATTCCTACAGACCAAAGAAAATCAGAGAAATATCAACTTTCATATTTCTCTGTTTTCCTGACGAGCGTTAATTTGGACATTAGAAAAATGTCAATATAAATCTGCCCAACATGAATCCCTTACAGAGAGTTTACCTCTTGTCGATTTGTTTTTTCTGATTCATTGGTTTTGCCGTTTAGTTTTTCAGCCACCACGTTAAAAAGTTCTCCAATAGAAACAGCCGATAGCAGACCTTCACTTTTCAGCTTGTCCACAGCTTTCAGTACCGCTGAGTCCAGACCGACCACTGAGCTCGAGTTTGCTGTCGCATCCAAAACCTGTAAATAATGAAATAATTCAATGAGGTCAAACGTAAGGCGAGTTGGGGAGGGGGGTCAAAATTAAATAAATAACTACACCATTAATTGAATGTGTCATAAAATGATTACAAATCGTCATTAAATAATACAATTTACAACCAAATAATTAATAATTTTTTTTAGTCTCTGTAGCACTTTGAGATTTCTTTGAAATATAAGGTGCATTACAAATAACATTTATTATTATTATTATTATTACTATTATTATTATTATTATTATTATTATTTCACTGATTATTTATTCATTTCATGATTGATTTATTTATTCAATGGTAAAATTAATTATTTAATGAAGTTTTTAATAATTTTATGATACATTTCATGTATTTTATTATATAGATCAGTCTATATAAATAAATAGATTTGTTTAATAAATTGATCAATAAATAAATACCTAATTCATTTAAGGAGTTAAATGTTTATTTAAATATTAATATACTAAAACAATTTAATATTTATTTCATATTTATAATTTGATTTAATTTACATTAAAATAAAAAAAAAACACTTACTTAAAGAAATTAAGATATTTAATTATAATTTTTTAAATAAAAAGAAAGTAAACTTTATTAAGCTTTCTTTTCACCACCTGCATTCTGTCTTTAACAAACCTGTGTGGTTACAGTGGTGCTAACTTCATAGCTTTTGTTTTTTGCGGTCGCTGTTATGAGGAGTTTGTTCTCAGCGCTGCTATCTCCGATGGGGAGGTACAGAATCCTGACTTCTCCATTTTTACTGCACAACAGATGCTTTCCTGATAAAATTAGAAAAAAAAATGAAAAAAGAAACTGGTGATGGTTGATATAAATTAAAACAAAATGTGCAATTAAGTTAAAGATAGATAATACAATATCAGTCAAAGTCAGTAATTACTTACCCTTTGTCTTAAAACAGTACTGACAATTCAAACAAAGCTGGGCACTAGTGCACATTATGCTGTAAGGATCAAGTACAGTTCCAGTTGATGGTGATATAGTGCATGAGAGGCTTTCAGAAACCTCAGTGGTTGGTCTTGAAGTTGATGCACTGTGAGAAGCAAGAGCAACTGTAGTGGCAGATGTGGTAGCTGTTACAGCTGAAGGTGCTGCTGCTGAAGGAGTTGGAGCTGAAGGACTTGGAGCTGAAGGAATTGGAGCTGAAGGACTTGGAGCTGAAGGAGTTGGAGCTGAAGGACTTGGAGCTGATGGAGTTGGAGCTGAAGGTTACTTGGAGCTGATGGAGTTGGAGCTGATGGAGTTGCAGTTGGTGATGCCGCAGGAGTCATGTTACCCTTCGTTTTTCCTGGGTCACTGCTTGGATCAGGAACAGCTGTAGATGATTCTACCCATATGATATAGGTTTTGTATAGCAGTTCCTCATCCACTTTGGAAAGAAGAAAATGTCATAATTAAAACTAGTTTTTTTTTGTTTTTTTTTTACTAGTCTTTTATATGTACCCTCACCCTGACTGATACCATTGAGCAATGACATAATTTTGATCCTTTTTGCAAATTATGGTTTTAACTGGGATGCAAACTACCAGATTTCAGTTGAGTTTCTGCATCCAAGCTTGTATCCATCTCCTTGTAAAATACAGTTTATAAAGTGAAATTACAGAAACTGAAAGTATTCAGTCTGTATTATTCTGATCATTCTGCTTTGTGAACATGATCGGATCACCATCAACCTAACAGTGCGTGCATTCTTCTTGGGTTTGAAAGCCAAATAGCCTTCTTTTAAAAATGTATTCACTCTCAGAGGTTTAGCAAACATTTTTGATGATTCAGCATGACCAGAAACTGTTTGCAGGACAAAAATTAAACAGTTAAAAAAAAAAGAAAAATGCACACCTGAATAAGTGAACACAACAGTGACATTCTTCTGCATTTTTGATGCTTCCTTAATATACTTTTTATCAATGACATATTCCTTTGCATTCGCCTGTTTTTCAACGAGAGGAATTTGTTTTGAATCACTGTAGCAGTCCCTTGTATCTGTCTGTGAAGAAATGAACATTGTCATTTGTTTAGTCAGTGGTATTATTTTTTTTAACTGCTCACAAATGTGGAACAATTCATGCATAATTTATTAGACTTACTGGCCAGCCACTGTAGTCTTTTGTCTCCTCAACGAACCATGCATAATTTAAACAAGAACTGCATTCCATTTTAACTTTTGTGTCTTTGGATTGAGACGCTGGACTACAATTATCAATGCAAGTGAAGCTGTGAGGAAAAATCAGAATAATTAACATGGATGTTCTTAACCCTGAGCTCCAACATATTTTTGTATGTTGGGTAGGAAAATATTTAAAAATATATTTGTTTAAAAAAACCTAAAAACAAAATGATTTGTGCTTTCTGTTTTCTATATAATCACTCTATCTACCTGTTACAATAACCAGAGAATGACTCAAAAGAAGAATAGGGGAAAAAAATAAATCTAATTTGTAATTTGTTTCTCCGTGCCTTATATTTGTGATCACACAGATGATAAATGTTTTTCCCAAATTCATAGCTGTTGAGTCTGCTGGAGGAGAAAATATGAAATTATTCCTCCTGCTGCTGTGGAAATAACACAACTGATCTGTTTCTAGCACAGAAACAGGCCGGAGGATCTCAATAAGGGGAATTCAACTGTTTCTGTTATCATCTCTGAAATCAAATGCTGTAAGTTTCTTTTTGGGAGCAGGTGACAAAAAAAAGGACGTGGTGGTGGAAAAACACAAGCAAAAATGCATTTAAAAAAAAAAAAAAAGATGCCTTAAAAATTTAGATTAAAATAAATTCATAATTTGCTGATTAGGTTCCAATTATCTGGGAAATCTAAGACATAAAAATATCTTTCCTGGCCTAAGCCCCTAATGTTTTGGGATACTAAAAACATTAGTATCCCAAAACATTAAAAACATTAGGTCTTTGCTACCTCAATGATCACTGAGGTAGCAAAGAATTATTCACTTATAGTTCTCAGATAAAGCAATAGTTCAATAAAAAGAGCAGAAATAAGAAAAAAGTCATTTAGATATGTATTTATTCTTCCTGGACTTATTTTTTGCATTGTATCAACCCTTTTTAATCTGTCTAAGAGATTTATTTTGCAAATTCAAAATTTCATTGTCTAACTTAAAACATATTTTTGTTTACCTCAACAAAGTTGTTGTTTTTGGTTTAATTTTGGGGATTTTGCTAATTAATTAATGTCTATGATGATATTCTGTGCACTGTCTGCAATACAGTCTGTTGTTTATTTTACATCTATCTAAATTTTTTCCTATGCAAATTGATATAAAAAACTAATTCAAATACTTTTACAGCTAATAAACAGATTATTTTTCTTGGTTTCATTACTTCACTCGATCCGATTCGTCTAAAGCTGGGGTGAGGGTGATGCAAGTGGAATTCTCTCTCACATCCTTAGGTCCCATCTCAAACTTCAATGTGTATTTATAAAAGTTTAAAGGATCTGGCAGACAATTTCCTGGGATGATTTGTGTTGAATTTTTGGATTCTGGTTTACATTTACAGTTTAGACCTGTAAAGAAAAGTTGGATCATTAGCACCCACATAGACTTAACCCACAAATTATTAATAACATGGGCAGATTTAAGCTGAATGAACAAATTATTGCTCAACAAATGTATTCATGTTATAATTCCATAATTCCATTAGACAAAAAGAGTGCAGCTAAATATTCTGTGACTTACAATGGCAAAAGGGAAATTATATTTTTGTCCGACTATATCCAGCAGGAGAATGTTTGGCTATTAATTAGTAATCTTAAATTCAAATAATTGTTAAAAAAATTAAAGTGGCCTAGTCAAAGTTAAACAGGTGTTAAACAGGAGGTATGTGCTTGAGAAAAACTCAATATGTAGAAGGAGGGAAAAGACTGGTTGATGGTACAGCCAGTTATTAATTAGGTTTTTACATGAGAACAGGCTCATGTTTTTTGGATGATCTAGAAGAAGATTTAAGTAAAATAAAAGGTGACCAGTGAGTCTCAAGATAACACTACCCTAATATTTTTCCCTCTTCTTCTTCTGCCAGTTTTAACCTTATATTAATCCGAGTCAGAAATCCATGGGTCCTATTAACAATATTTAGTAGCTAACCCATACAAAATCAAAACAAGATAGACTTTGGTTTTCATATAATGTTTGTATTTGTACAAACAAGTCTATATATTTGTTTTGATTCCTAGCATTCCTTTCAAAAGTAATATAAAACAACAAAACAAAAATCTTACTGCATGTCCACGAAACAGTTGCCGGTGGGTTTGCCAAACTAGGATCGCTTGAAGAAAGTGTAATTGTTGCAGTTGTCTGACTCACTGAATTCGAAGGAGTTGCTACGATTTCAAATGTAGCAGTGCTTTGTGCAACTTGTGCATTCCTTTTCCTCTGAAAGTAAACATAAGATGTATATTTACCGATTACCCTGAATTTTCCCAAATACTAAAAATTGTCTGTTGTAAAGTAAATTACCACTTTCTTGTTAAAGATTAACAAGTCATGAGGACTGTTCGGATCCATCATTGAGTTTTCATCACAGGAGCCAAGCACTTCCGCCTCCAGACAGGAAAAAGCATTCCACACTTTAATCTTCACCTGGACAGATCCTATAAAACATCCCCAAAATGAATACTAGTAAATTCATATTTGGCTCAGCTTTTCACTCTGGAAGCCTTCCCTTTTTTATGTACCTTGAATTGGGTGACTGATCTGAAAAATGTCCCTTCTTGTACTCATTTCTCTAGTTTCAGAAAACGTCCCATTTTCTCCAGTCAGTGAAATCAGGAGCAGGACGGGTTCTCCACGGTCAAGTGAAACATCAAGAGTAATGCATGCAGAGCCAGAACAATCATCTGTCTCTTTCAGCAGGCTGGCCCGAAGCCCGGCTAGCTCTTCCAAGACACAAACCTGAAACATATGTAGAATTACAAATCAAATTATATTATTATGTTCACAGTTTCTACGCAGTAAAACAAGGATTTAAACGAACTCCTTAGGAAATCAGTACGCAGTTTGCCAATGAAGCACTCAACACCAACGATTAAGATTCTAAGACAGTTTTAGAAAGAAATTAAAACAAAAGAGTAAGTGGAAAAGATGTAAGGGTTATAAATATAAATGAAGACATATTTAAAAGCAACTGCCTCAAACATAATATTTCATTCATAATTGGTTTATGTAGGATTGAGATGACCTGGTGATTCTTTTCTGGTAAAGGTCACCAGATTTTTTATTTAAATATTTGATTCCAGAAGATCTGACATCATTTGCCAGGGTTTTTGGAGAGGTAGCAGGCCCATAGAATGATAGATCCTCCACCATACTTAACATGGTGGTGCAGCCAAACCATTGGCAACCTATAGGAATCTACCCTAAATTGAATGTTCCACCATTTCATCATACCAAAATAAAATTCCCAAATGCTCGATATGTCTCATTAGGCTCTGTGACGCAACTTTAACTGTAATATTTTGAATTAATTTCACCTTCTCTACTGATTTACTCAGGTGAACTTGAGCCCATCCTCATATTTCACCTCTGTGTCATATTTTTAATCCAGGGAAACCAAATACATATGTTGCCACCTAAAAATGAATAAAAATTCAGATCAGCTAAAAAAAATAAGGATTAAAAGTGCAGAAATCAAAGGTTTTAAAAACTGAGGGATTATTAAAATTAAAACACTGATGAAATTCATGTGTGGTTATGGATCCATGGTGAGTTTGCAGATTTGCCACAGACAGGCTGATTTGATTCAATAATCAAAGCAATCAATTTATATTCTTTTAGCAGCAAGTTTGTGCTATTTTGTTACCTTATCTCTAATTTTGTTGTTTTTATTACCCCCAATAGGGGAAACAAATTATATGAAGAAAAGGTTAAATTAAAACTCTAATACCTCTATTAGGGCTGTAATTTAAAAACTCAGGGTGTTGATTGCAAAATTATGAAAAAAACAAAAATTTAAGCATAGGAGCATTTATCATTGATATACCTGAAGGTCTGCAGAAACTTCTGGAAAAGTCACCAAGTTGGATGCATAGAGAGTGAGCTTGTGACAGCCGGGCCCGAGCCGTTTCACTGCTTCTGGGCTCAAAGTGATGTTGTGGGGAATTTTTCCTTCTATAACATGTAAGCCGCCTAGCAGTCTGTCATCGATTTGTATTCTGTAGGTGACATTTGTTCCTGAAAATGGGAAAAATACATAATGGTGACCAACAGTTTAACAAAAAGCATACATTGGGAATACATAATGGCTCAAAAACCTCCCCAAAAAGCCTATTTCTCAAGAAGAAATGTTAAATTAAGCAAGATGACATATGCTTTATTATTTTCACTTTCTTTCCTACCTGCTTTTACTTGTATTTGAATGTGAAACGCTCCTCCATGCAGGGCTCTGCAGTCGATTTCATAAAAAGACACATTTCCAGCAAAGCATCTGATGGCTCCAATTTCTGCAACAGGCTCTTCGATGGTAATTATCTCCTGGGCTGTAATGTTTCTTTCACAGTCGGTGCATTCAAGCGCCACAACAAATGTACTAGGATGGGTGTACTTATGTTCAACTCTGCTCCTCAACCTGAGAAATTCACACATTCACAGGCAGAAGAAAGGCGAGACTTTGGTCTTGGCTTTTAGCTTTTTGGGGGAACAAACGAATTCAAATAACATGAAGAAAACAGTACTAAACAATATTACGTTTTCCGGCAAGTTGGTTGTTAATTAAACTCAAGCTGGTTCAATGTTTAATGTTTTCACTTGTTCATCTGGCAAAGGTTAGCAATAAAGACTGAACAAATTATCAAATAAACTGAAAAAATATGCAGGAAAATCTCAATAATCTTGGACCACTTTGGAGAAATATAAAGAACATTTGTTTCATTTGACGCTAAATTTATGTGGAATCTAAAAGTTTATTAATTTTCATTAGATTTATGCTAAATTCAGACAAGCAGAAAAATAGATAAGCATATTTGCATACATCTCTGGAAAGGCTTAGGAGAGAGTGAAAAGAAAAACAAGATGAACTGACAGAGGGAAATGCTGACAGCTGTGAGCAGTGAGAAGATTTTGAGCAAAGTATCAAACATACATGATGGATAATCCCATTAACATTGAACATTTGAGCTCATTGGAATTAGTTTTATTAATCAGTTGTCTGTAGTGAGTCATTAAAGCTGGAACTTACCCATTTAATAAACCATGCAGGTGAAAAATGTGGCCGTCTCCAGTCTTTAACTTACAGTTTTCCCATGATGTTTGGACATGCCATTTGATTTTAATGGTGATGTCATCATAAACAGCAGCCACGCTCGGCACTGACAATGTGATTACTGAAGATTTAAACAAAGTGAATATACAAATTGGCATAAAGGGCTCAGAGGCAGAAACTAAACACAAATATTTCAGGTACTTTACATTAAGTAAATACAAAATGTCTGCTTAAAATACCAAATGCTCTGCTTTAGTGTAAGACAGTAAAAGGTATTTCAACACTTCAGTCGATTTGCATCACCAAAGAAAAAAGGAGGGAAGACATTTAAATATTCCACAAAACTTTAAGTGTCACTGAGATGTTCTGTTTAAAAGTACATGATGCAACGCCAGCAGTCTGAAGTGAATACTGAAGCTCCACAGGATGTGAGCAAAGGTCTCTCTTTTACATATTCTAACTCCTCTGAAAAGTCAAACAAAAAGATTTGCTCATCTGAAAGCAGTGACAGGATTCTAATTTTAAACAGTTTCAACCCAATTAAATGTATTTTGTTGCACTTTTCAGACAAATAGTCAAAGTGAGTCAAGGAATTTCTGAAATCCCAAACAGAATTTATTTCCAGGCCAGCAGGGGGCTCTAAGGAGTTCCAGAGTTTGCAAATAAACTGGATTGACAAAGATCATGAATGATCTTGACAAAAAATATGCCCCTTTATCTATTTCAGACTTATTTTCTAGACCTAAGAATGCATTAGTCTTGGAAATACTTAAACAGAGGTTTAAAACTGGAATCCCTGCCAGAGTTGAATATTATAGCGACCTACCGTCCTTGCAGTGATAGTCCACAGTCAGGTAGCTCTTCTGCTCAGGGCAGATGTCGTCAAATGAACCCATGATATCACTGATTTTGCAGATTTGATGTTCTTCACAATGAGCTGGGAAACACACAACAAGCTCCAGATGCTATTTACCATCACACATAAAAGAAGGCTATAATTGAGAAAATGTCTTGAAATCTGACCGATTAAAAAGAAGGCTGCTGCACAAGACATTAAGGTCATTTTAATCTACAATCTGCAATTACAAAGAAATATCCTTGCCAACATGATGGGATGAATGACTATAATAAAAATTAAACTATTATGTATTTAATTCAAATAAATCCTGAAATCATTGTGGCTCAGAAACACTGCAGTTCAATTATTCTGGGTTTTTAAGATTTTTAATCTTATCAAAGTTGCTGAGATAATTATTTGAAAAGGATGAGTTTGAAAGAAATAGAAAAGTAATTAAATCAGACAATAGCACAATTAAAATACTAACCTCTTCAACTTTTTCCACATTTTGTCATGTTTCAACCACAAAGGAAAATGTTTTTAATTGGGGTTTCAGTTATTGGAGCAACAAAAGTCCTGCGTAATTATAATGTGCTAGAAAATAGTGCAGTGTTTTCACATTTCTTTTATAATGTCTGACTTTGAGTCATGTGCATTTATTAAGCTCTCCTAAATCAACCAATTGTAAATGCAATTACAGCTACAAAATAGCCTGATGTGAGTTACACTGTATGAAGAATATCTGTGAAGATACATTTTAAATCTTCCCACAAACTCTATTTTAGGTTGATTTAAAATATTTTTCATTAACCTTCACAGTATATCTGGGATTTTACAGGGATTAAAGTACATTTACACAGTGTCTGATTACTAATTACTTCTAAATTTATTTGGCTGTGCAGGATTTTATTTAGCAATATATATATGAATATGAAATGAAGGCCAAGATTTTTGGAATTCAATCAAAAAAAACAAAAAACTCTGATTACTATTCTGCAGTCACATTACAATTTTACTATAATCGATTGCACAAAATATCAATGAAATGATACAAAATATCAAGCTTCATTACAAGCTTAGAGTTGTAATGAAGAAAAAAAGAATTAAGAAATATATACAATTTTACACAGTTATCTTCTGCTATTTTGATAGCGTTTGGAGCCAGTTTTGATCTGTTTGAGGTGTGAAAGATCCGGTTTTACAATGGCTCAAATGTAGTTACATTCAGAAGCTTTATTCGCCAATATTTCCATTTAATTTACTCAAAGAATGACACTAAAAGTACCACAAATAATATGTTTTTACATGTTTTCATTATCACCAGAGTGGAATCTACTTCCATTTCTATTTTTTTTAAAAAGTTCAACCTTATCTTGCAAAATTTTATTTATGTCTTGACCTTAAATCTTAATCATTTAAATGACATGTTGGTTCTTTTAAAATGACAGAATTTCCTAGAATAGCTATATATGTGAAATTATAAGTTGTTTTGTGATAGTTTGGTGAAAATGTCTCTGTGGGTGGTAAAGGTTGCAGACCTCTGGTATAGAATATTAGTTCAACATTGAGAGAGATGTTCCTGCTATCCATCTCTATCCTTAATGTAATCTTTATACTACTGTAAGCCAGCTGAATGAAATGTTTTGAGCTGGTCACACAGAAGCTTGTTATTGATTTACCGCAGGTATTGTTGATGGCAGTCATGAGTGTTTTTCTCTTGTGCAAACATTAAATGAAATGTATTTATCTTCCCTGACAAAGGATGAAATATGAAGATACTTCCCAACTGAGGAAAGCAGGACGATGAATTCATAGATATTCTTCCTCTGTCATTGATTGCATGCATGAGTCAATATTTTAAATGAGTAGATGGGTATCATTTATGTGTTCCAAGTATGAGGCTTTTATGCAACAAAGGCTTTCTTGTGGAAATGTCCTAACGGTCCATTACTCCTTTCAAACATGTCCGGCATGAGACAATGTGCTATTTGTGATAAGGAGAGCAAACATTACATTCAATGATGGATTGAATTTCCTGTTTGCATCTATCCGGAACCCTTTAAGAAGCATTAAACTGCTCTTTGTTTTGCCTTTTCTGAGGTTAGATGGCTAAATGAGAAGCTAGAACTGTTACACAGAAAAAATCGGTTTTAGTTTGCCTGACGTGAAATGCAGCAAACATTAACGGCCATTTAAGAATTAATTTATTTGAACTAGACAGATTATGTTTTACCTTTAATGGAGGCCGCCACATCCACCTGGGTGCACCTATCCTGTGAGAATGTTGGTGTGTAGAACCTGGGTCGACAGTAATGAATGTTGTCACGGCCGAATACAGCCCCGTCTATAATTAACACCTGACCAGACCCGCACTGCAGAGTGGCGTTGTGACCCAAACATGCGATTCTTCTTCCAGGTTCTGAGAAAAAGAAGAAAAACACCATGAGGATGGTTAAAGAGTGATTCTGTTTGCTGCTTTGCTCAAAGTGTGACTGATAATCCCTACCAAACTGACAGATGAAATGCATGTTTTTGTTGCAGTCGTTTGTGGCTTTCCAGTGAAAGCCTGAGTTTTTCACTACGAATCCACAAGATGCATCTGGCTGTGGGATGCTCTGCCACTTTGAGAAGGTGAGCGGTGAACCATCCAACCAAGAGAGACGAGGACCTGATGATGAAGCAAAATGTTGGTGAACATGCAAAAAAGTTTAGGTTGTAAGTCCTGCAGAAGTTCTCTATTTCAGTTATAAGATTAAAAAGGATAAAAACATTTTTAAAAAGAAAATCGGTGTATTCCAGAACGTCTCATATTTCTTGAATATGACATGAACGCTTGGTGCATTTTGACAGAGACAATAGATGCTTATTTTCAGGGATGATTTTAATTGACCCCATTCATCAGGAGAATTAAGTTTCTGGAAAAACAACAGAAATGTCTTTCTTTAAAGCTTTCCCTGGACCAGTTCTTGGAATATTATTTTTCATCCATATCTTCTAGGACAATATGGATGAATGTTTTAGGGGGGAAAAAAATTGGCTTTATTTGCCAGAAAACATCTGGAACCTAAGATTTGTAGGCGACAGTATGGGAAAATATCAGCGCTAACTGTCCTGTAGCAGGATAGTTAATGAATCTTCAGAAAAACCACTAATCATGATCATGCTGCTAGAGTTCTGTTTACCTTCCTCGTTCACAGAAAATTGCGGTTTTGGGGTTCCAGATGGTGCCAGTCCAAGCCAAATGTCCTTTTGAGGGTCTAGGTGTCTCTCGAGGAAATGTTGAGTTTCTTTATCTGGGATGTAAGCGAGGTGTCCTCCCCTCTCCTCACACCAATCTTCAGCTCTGTGAAAAGGGAGCTGCTGACCCATAAACTCAAAGCAGGACCCATTAAATGTCCTCTGGTCCTGCGGACAGGAAGCTGAAACCCCCACATCATTCTCAACAGAAGGCTGACAGCACCGCGTCAACAGGAACAGCATGTGCAGAACTGCCCTGCACATCCGACCCATTTTCACTTTAAAAATAAAAAGTTTGGTCTTCTTGCTTCTCCGTTAAAGTTTCCACAGCTTTCAGAGCAGGTCTTTTCTCTTCTCTTTCACTCACCTCTGTGACATTCTGCCTTTTAATGGGCCTGACAAGCATCTATTCCAGGATTTTCTGTTTGCCTAACATTCAGAGTCACTCAGAAACCGATGATTGCTTTGCTTTTGTGCACGCATGGGAACAAAAGAACATCATCGGAGCAGTATCAATCGGACGACAAGAGCACACAGTAGTTGAGGTTGGGTTTTACTTGTAACTTTATAAGTCAAAGGTTTGCTGTGTTTGTTTTCAGCCTGAATAATAACAGTTTTCTTTGGAAAACTCATGTATCACAATGAATAAAACCCAGATAAAAGTATAATTGTTCTCAATTTATTTATATGGTGGATTTTATTTGATCAACTTCGTGCTTGTTGGTCCAATTTTTAAAAAGCTCAGCCTATCTTCAGAGTGTGTAATAACTGTAGTGTGTAACAATATTAATATTGTAAAATTCTTCCTATTCTTTTATATGTTCATATATTTTTGATTTGCTATATTTAAAGTCATCTTCAATATAGTAAAAATATTTGTTTGAAGTTCATTTGTTTTGACTAGAACACAGACTGATTTTTAAAAAATGTTTTACATTTTCATCTGAAAACATTTATTATTAATATATTACATTAAAATAAATGATAAAAAGCATTTTAATTCCTAAAATGTGAACTTCATAAAATTTTAATACCTGTTTGTTTTTTGTTTGAAGTGCAGCTGCACACTATTTTTTTTTATTGAACTGTTCTTATGTATGCAATGATAAATAATAAATATTACCTTTATTTTCTTATCCTTACTTCATTGGAACTCCAGCTTTGTTGGAGTTTGAACTCAGTTCTTTAGCATTAAAAAGCTGTAGTTTCTTAGAAGTATTTTATGAAATTTAAAACATTCTATTTAAAAAACACACCTGGAAACCAATTTATATTTTTGCTCCTTTTTTTGACTTAAAACAAAAAAATAGAACGCCCTTCAAACAAACTTTCAGAGAAAGTCACTTTTTTAAGAACTAAAAAAATGTAAAAGGAAGCTTCCAAGTCAGCCTTTTATGCCTCTGAGTTTGTTCACTTTTACTGATTTCAATCTATTAAGCCTGTTTTGTAATGAAACATTTAAGACTAGATTTATTCCTACTGGACGTATTAAGCCAGGTTTCTAAGTTGAGTTCAAGGTTTTGTTGAACTGCAGAATAAGACTTTTATCAGCAACGAAACTCTTATTTTAAACTTGTTGCTCAGACAGTATTCAGTTATGCAGAGGAAATGTAAAGGAACTAAAACTGAAATTTTTTTCTTTGACTTTTATAACAGTGCTGCATCTAGGGAGCTTAATTGGGGCCATATGCATTTCTCCTACTGACCACAAATCAGATAGGAAACACTAACTAGTGCAATATGACTTTCATCAAGGGGAAAGTGGTAAAAGATGCCGAATTTCCTAAGTTTCCACATCCTGCTTACACCTAATCAGCCTGAAGCAGCGTCAATGCTCCGTGTAAACAATTTGCTCTATTTTTTTAAGCTTTTTTGAGGCATAGTATTTTCAAACTAGAAATATGATTTAACTAACTAGCTAAAACTGTGAAAGGAGATTGTTTCTAGGATGAATAAAACTCCAAATATTTCTGATTCACCTTTTTCAATGTCCAACAACACTATTAATTATCTGCAGTACACAGGGTGGATTGCAGTGAAGGAATGGGAGCAGGATTGTTATTTATCTTCCCAATCGTTCCTACTTTGCTTTATTCCTATGCTCTACCTCAAGCACTGCCAAGAGGGAAACCTGCTAAATTATTTTTGTTTGCTCTTTATGGTTCTGTTTCACTTAAAGATGCAGGAGTCAATATTTAACTTAAATTGTCTCAAGCACAAAGAGGAGCAGTCAGCAACAATAAAACTAATTTGGTTTCCTTTTAAGAGAAAGAAACATTTACCAAAATGAAACTTACTGCTCTAAAACCTCACCAGAAAGACCATCAGGAACAAAATTCAGTTACCTCCTCTAGATATGGAAAAACATTTTTTTTAAAATTTTTAATTCCAAATTATCATAGATATTATTTTAGATGGTTGATTGTGAGCTGGATGTAAAACACTTATTGTGGCTTAAAGTCCTAAATAAAGATGATATGCTGGTTTGAATGAATACTTCTTGTCCATTAGTAGAACCTGAAGTCATGTCCAAAATATGTATTTGACCTGTTGTTCCTCATCCATTGTTAAAATGAATGACGTCCATATTTAGTTCTTATAATTAGCCATCAGACCCTCTGGGAAAATAACACAATGATTTTCCATTGAACTCTGATGTAATGCTGACAGTTTCACCAGAGGCTTCGACCGATAAAAGGTGGGGAAAAAAGAGAGAATGAGGCTTTGGAAACACCTCCTGCGGTTCCTCCACTGCAAACATAGCTTTGATCAATCAGTGCATTGAAAGCCATATTGCATCACTTTAACTGTATCATTGACTGCACAGCATGTTCGAATTTAAGAGGACAACAAAGCAAGAAGAGCTGCGTTTTCAGTTTTCAGCCATTTAAAGTTTTGTTGTCACCAAAGAAACCCAATAATAATAAAATACGTATAAAATCCCATGCTGCTTCAATGTGCAGGAATCACAATTTGTTACCACTGATTTCTCTCTAAGCCTTTCTGATTAATAAAAATAGAACACATTGAGAGGGAACTTATATTTTCTGTTTATAGGTAGACTCTTTTGTTCTTAAATATGATAGTACTCAGATAAACAGGAATGGTAATAAACATCACTTTGCATTTGACTCTTTAGCTTATGACATTTGACGCCTGTTTCAACGCTGCTTTTGCTTCATTATCAGCCACTTAAGCTGCATGGATGTATCTCCTGAAGCTGGATGTTTGAGGTAAATGAGCGCACTGTGGATTAAAATAATGTCACCAGCAGCAGGTTTATGCACCTATATATCTGCTTTTATTGATGCTTTTCTGTCTCTCAGGGGAAAAAAAAAATCAAGATAACAATGTTGTTGACAAGACGTATAAAACATTTCTGAGCTGCCTCAGGGAATGGCTTTCTTAGTAGAGGTGTATGTGCATAGATGTGTTCATCTTTATATTTCCATTTCATCCCCATGCATTACCACCAGAACCTACCTTGGTAAACATATCATTTTTCACTCATATGTTATACGGGTTAAAAAATTCTGTTGTATTTTATTCTTTGTTGCTACAATGCTTTGAAAGCTTGTTTTGTTTTTTGTTTTTTTGCTGTGAAAAAACAACCAAAGAGTAGAAAATGGAGAAAGGTCATAGAAGCCAGAGCCTATCACCTGAATTAAAAAAACAACTTTAGTTTGAATGTTCTTTTCTCCTTCTGTAAAAGCTCCTAATTATTTGGACCTTGGTTCAGTGGGATTTTTGTAAGTATGTGCCAAAAAACCTTTGTTCCTCCTCATTACACAGTTTAATGATCAAAACAATTAATAAAAGGAAAGTTGGATGTTCTTGTACTTTTTTTTTCTCCCCTTGCAGTGCACCACCATGACAATGTTGTCTGCATGAATGTGGGAACCTAAAGTACTTAATAAACAAGAATCTTTATCTATTTGAGTACTTTTATTTCAGGAATTGCAACACCACATTAGATAGGTTAATTGAGAAACCCTTCTATGTTAGTCTCAGTTCATGACAAACACAAGACTCACGTTCACCATATTTATTACCAGTGAGTCACGCACTTCACCTGCCTCACACTGGATGATCACTGAATGATCCAACAAATTCAAACATCCACTTGTGATAGCACCTGTGTATGATTTCTAATCAACCTAACAGGTACTTGTTTGATCTGGGTAACTGAACCTGAAGGACATAATACAAAATTTAAAAATAGAATTTAATGGATGTGCGGTCGTGCTGCTACAAACTCATGCACACGCATGGCGGTGTGCATCTTACAGGTGTTTGCGATTCATCATAGTAGAAAAGAAGAAGAACCTGATGGACCAAACACAATAAAAGCCTGTGGTTACAAAAGTGACATTTGTGACACAAAATCTAGAAAAAGGCATTTCTTTATGAAGAATTGAAGCAGTTTGAAGATATTCTAGGAAGATCTAATGCAATAAATTAACTAAAAGAAACTTAAACATTCAGATGAAACTGTCTTTAAACTACTGTCATTAAATTAGGTGAAGGCTAAAACAGTATGATTTTTAATTCACAGGTATCCAGTCTAAACTTTGCATGGTTTTACTGATCTTAAGCTTTTTCGAAGTATTCCTTTTTCCACCTACAGCTAAAATTAAATCAATATTTGATTGGCTTCATTTCAGTAGTGAGGCTTTGTGTTTACTTGGTGACCTTCAGAAGCCCAACCATGAAAAAATTATATATTGAAAACTAATAAGTTCATTTTTCAAACAGTAACTTTTGGCACTGGAAAAACTGAACAGCTCCATAATACATGTAGCACATCCTCTGTAATTCAATTAACGCATTTCGAAAGGTCAAAGGATTTTTGACAGTTTTTTTATAGCTTTTGCTTATGGTACCGGCACCAAACCGAGAGGAATCTGAGCCAGCATCAGAACCTCATGTTGCCAATATCTGCGGATCACAGAGTAAACGACTTGTTATAATGTTACTCTGGCAAGAGCTCCTTTATTCTGAGCCGCGCATGCCCAGAGCCAGGAAAACCATCATGCCCATTAGACTCACAGTGGTACGACAGTGCCCCTACTGGTAAGAAGTTGTATGTACACAAACGTCCATATGTATAAGAAAAAAAATTATAAATAAAACAGAAGTTAAGACTAATTAAAAAATAAGGGTGTATTAATTTTTTTGACTATTTTTCAATCCACTACCCGTATAGAGGTGTGTGAAAAAGTAAAAGTGAACCTAAAAACAAACAAACAATAAAAGTCAGTGACTGTAGTCTGAAGAAGCAGGTTTATTTTTAGACCAGACCTCCACTATGAAGACAAACTGGTTTTGTGAAGATGAACTGGTTTTGTGGGGAAGCTGAAGAATGACAGAGTCAAGTTTGGTCTGGCACTGGCAATGAAGTTTACACCTGTGAATCCTTTCTGAGCACTGCTTTGTGATTTAAAGGAAAGTAGATCATGAAAAAACTGGAAAACAGACACAGAGCTTCATTTCTGTCGAGCTTGAAGGACCAATTAAACTTCTGACGGTAAGTGTTTCAAGTTTTTTCTCATTGTGAAAGTATCTCCAGCAGAGAACCGCACTTTCATTGAATTAAAACTAAAAATTAAACCATTGCAAAGATGAATGTAACAGATACAAAGCAGTGCTCTTTAAGTTTGATTATCCAGAAAGCTGTTTTGGTTTGACCACTTACAGGATCAGTCTCTCAATAAGAAATTAAACAAATGTAGCTTTGCTGAGAATAAGAAGACGCTATCATTTAGCTGTCACTGGCCTTGGTTAAGTCACTAATTTCAATAACATTTTAATCAAGCAGTGTTACTTCATTATCTCCTCCAACCGACAACCAAACATTAGCTCATCAGCCTGGCAGCACACAGCTGTGGAGCAGCTGATTAACACAGATCTTAAAGTGGCTTCTGAGTGGTCTGCAGCTCTCCACTGGTTGATCTTGTGCTTTGGCCTCATTTTCTCAAAGCATGCTCCCATTTAGAAAGGAATAAAATAAAAAAATAGGGAGGCAATACAGGTGAAACATTTCCATTTTTTCTTTCAGAAGGTATGTTAGTAACATTTTTTTTAAAAAAAAGGTACTTTGTGAAAGTTACTTAAGGAGATAAGTTCCAAAGCTTCATCTTGTAAATAGTGTATCTATTATGGAATTGGAGTCCATTAATTTATGAAAGTTTAAAATTTGTAGATTTTAGCAAATTTTCAATGTTTTGCCTTTTTAGCAGCTGAAAGAAACATTCGGTTAAATGACTACATTCACACATTCATTACAGGTGTGACTATAAGGAAAAACCTAAAACGTGCAAGAGGCAAAGCCCTGAGGACCAGGACTGATGGTGATGGCCAAATGAATCCTCATGAAGCAATGAAGCTTCCCAGCCCATTGCTTTGACCAAAGGTTCATTACTTAATGCTTCACTCATTCCTCACTGGTGACATCTGCTGCTGAAACAGCTTTCTCACTCAGATCATACTTCAAAAATTAGTCAAGGCAACATTGCTGCAAAGTTTTCATCAAACACATGTTTAGTAACAAGAGAGTCAATGAAATCATATTTAATTGTCACATTTTTTAGTAATTAAAATGATTTGTAGCCAATCTAATCCTGGTATATGTTGACCATCAGTGGTTGTGTTGGGTTCTTTATACTGACAAAGACATTTGATGTATTAGTGTCTTGGGAGTGCATTTGCTTTTTCTTGGATTTCTAATTGGCTCTGATCCCTTATATTTAGCTACATGCAGAAATTTAGTCTTGCAACAGCATTAAATCTCATTCTGCATGCAAGGCTGATATATCTTTGCTGATCAGACTACAAATAATAGTAGAAATTTTCAGAAGGTGAGAAATCAGGAGGTGGAGCTGTTAATTATTTTTATTTCAGAAAAATGTTATTTAGGTCAGGATTTTAAAAGGCACATAATTTAATATGAAATCTCTGTTTTTCTGATTTTTCTCAATTTACTCACGTTTCTGTCTCAACACCCACTGTTGAACAGAACAATTATATGTCTAAAAGCATGACATTTAATTTGCTGTATTTTCTAATAACTTACATCCAATCTAACCTGCAGCTCCTGTTAATCATGAGAAAGCTGAAACAAATCCTGAAAAGGCCTGTGTGTGTGCTGCTGGCCCTTTGTTTGCTGTGGTGTGTGGGCCTGCCTTATTTAATTCTGGTATGTATCTTTCCCATTTTCTCCTTACTTTGTCTTTTGGGGTCTTAAAATCCATCACAGTTCAGAGCTAAATTTATTTAAGAGGTGTTGTACCAGTCAAAGTTTGTGATTTTAAAGTCTGTGAGGAACACCACTGACCCAGGAGAAAAACTGGACTAATCCAAAGCAATTAAAACCCCAGGTTTAGTTCAATAATGCATTGTCGGAAAGTTGAATGTTGGGTTAGTAATGTGTCATCTGGGAATAGGTTCAAAGAATCATAGCCTTTCTTTGACGGAAATCCCCTGCAAACACAGTGGTTTAAAAATATATATATTCCTAATATTCTGCATAATTTGTCACCCATGGACCACAAACTTTTTATTATGTTTGGAAGGTCTATTTTCTACAAAATACAAAAATGGACATTGGAAGAATAAAAGTGTTAAAAAAAGTATTTTTTCTCAAGAGAAAAACTTTAAGCAGTAATTAAACTTTTCATGAAGTCCATATTTCTGTATTATATGTTTTTATTGGTCTGATGTAATATTCTTATGTAAAATGTTGTGCAATCGTTATCTGTAAGCAGCAAATAATCAAATGAATTTCAAAGAACATATCAGTAAATATTTTACAGATATGCGGACCAACTCAGTGTTTTTTACTTTGAATTCCTAGTGGCTAAAATTCAATGGTTTGTGTGTCTTTCAGACAAACGTTGACCAGGGGAGCATCGGTGTGACTGCTGACAACAGGAAAGTGTGGCTGGAAACAAGCAAGGCCCAAGGTGAGAAAAGAGCAGTGAGATAATGAGAAGGGTGAGGCTGCAAAAAAGAAGCAGAAGTGAGGGTGTTAACCAGTGGTGTCAACACTAGATTCTCTTCCTCGTGGAAGAAAATAATCGAAACAAATAAAAGACTTTCTCTCTTGGCAACTGCTGAGCAGAGAGTTGGAGGTAAACGCATTAACCCTGAGCAGTTTCCAGGCACTCAGCACTTTCTTGCATTACTTTGAAGTTATCCCAGTTCTCCAGAGGAGGCCATATGAATGGAGACTGATTAAGCATGTTTGAGTGCTTATTGTGAAGTGGACCAATTTGCATTAAGAGCATCCTGTTCACCTACAGACTGGCCCTAGGAAGCAACAGAATCACGAGAAAGAACAAGTGTGAAAAAACCTGATATTTTTTCATTTATCAAACTGAAAGTCTTCCTGTGTAACATAATATCATTCTGGTTAGTTTCTGATAACAGTTGTTTGCAGTATTAAGATCTTTTAGGTCATTTATTTACACTTTGCAGTTGAACATCATTTTGTTCTTATGTGACAGTTTTTTTTTTACTTGACTTTGTTCTTATAATTTTTTTCTGTCTTTTTAATCTTTTCAATTCTAGATGTGATGAAGATTTTCGTGCAGTTTGTGGATGATCTGCTGAACGTCATCAAAACGGATAATAATGGTTAGAAAAAATATGTTTTATGTGAAACATAAGGTGCCATCTATACTATGCAACTGTTGTCTAAAATTTTAGATAAATATTCTGGCTCACAAACTCTGGATGCAACAAGCAGCCAGTAGACATAAATTATTGCTTTGCCATCTGTCTTTTTGTGTTAATGGTGATGGATTTCGTCTGATCGCTTGCATAAACAAGTCAGATCCATGTGACGTTGGTTTGCTATTGGCAGTACACTCATCCAGTGCATTTCAATGTTCTGCAGCTAATTCCTAAAAATATTTCACTCATTTAATTGGGCTTCATTTGACCCCATGTTTTAAGGACAGTAAATCATCGGCGGGAAAAAATGGTTCTCTTAGAACTGTTCAAAATGATTGAGTCATCCCTCATTCCTTCATGTTTTGTGTCTAAACAGAAAAACTGTCTGAAAATGTTTTTGCTTGAAAAATAATTGGATTTTACTGAAGGCTTCTGTCGTATGCCCAGTGAGAGTCCCACTGGCAGTGGAAACGTTCTCCTGAATGAACCAGATCATAAAATATTGTGCTGAACAGACCCACACCCTACCGCTAATGTCTTTGAGCTTTAGATCGTTGTGTCCATTTCCAATTGAGCTATTTTCAGTGCCAAGTCTCTTGGTTCAGTTTTGACTGAATCATTAAAATAATCTCTCTTCACATAGCGAAGAAAACATTTCCTACCTTAACACTGCGTGGCTTTTGCATGGAGAGCCATTTAGAAATGTCAACACTTTTAAAGCTGAGAGATGACCCTCTCTCCTCCAGTCTCACCATCGCCACGTTTTAAAGGCTACAAGAAGGACATAAAAGCTCTTCAAGACAAAATGGAGGCAGAGAAAATGAAAGGTCAGATGAAGGATGAGATGATAAAGGAACTGCGTGCTGATAAAGTCCAACTGTGGCAAGAAGTGACTCGCTTGGAGGAGCTTCTAAAGCTGCAGCTGAAGAAGGAAGAGAAAAAGGAGAAAGTGGAATCTGGTAAGCTTTGACTCAAAGCTAAACATTTTTAAGATGTGATTCAACACACCTAAACAGGACACAAATGAATTGTAAAAAATCTTTCAAGCAAAGATTTCTAAACAGGTGCAAAGTTTAGACATGATAGCTAATAGCTGAAAATTCAAGTAAGAAAAATGTATAATGGAAACTGGCTTTCAGGGTTAGTAAATCAATATGTTTTAGATTTATACAACCATGCAGAAAATTGGATTAACAATATTTTTACTTGAGCATCAGGCTGGGATTTACAAAGTAAACTGGCAAAATAATGAGTTCAGAAAAGCACTGCAATGCAGATGATGCTCATTCACAAACGGCTGGATATACAAATAAACAGACAACATGAGGTACAACTGCTGCTAAAATTCAAATTTATTTAATTACCACAGGCAAAATAATAAATAAATGGGTAAACATATTTTATTTTCACCACCAATTTCTAACAGAGTGCATGTAAAGTCAGGAAATATTTATGAATGAAAACACTGCTGATTGTCTTCCTTAGTGGATGAAATCGCAGAAGATAAAAATTGCCCCCTGCCACCTTTGGATGGATTTCCAGAGTGTAAGGGGAAAATCAAGGTAATAAAGTCCTGTAATTATATGTTTTACATAATGATTGCAAACCATGAAGCAAAAAGTGTGAGAATATGGTTATTTATCTTTTTTTTTCTTACTCATTAAACTTTGACATCAAACTACCACATAGATGAGCATTAACTTTACTTAAAGTTAAAGTGACTATTCTGTAACTTTATAGATACTTTTTGTACTCAATGTCCAATAATTTCAGTTTAGAGCAAAACTGAAGGAAATTGTCTCAGTGTTTTAGTACTTTAGCGTCTACAGCTCACTAACCGTGAGGTGATGTTTTTGTTGTTGTACCCTGTGGATTTTTGTGGGGACAGTGGATGAAGGACATGTGGATGACGGATCCCTGCTACAGCAGTTATGGTGTGAATGGGTCGCTGTGCTCCTTCCTCATCTATCTCAGTGAGGTACCTACACGCTTTTAAACATGCATAGACACAAGTCAGTTTTAACAAGATTAGATTTTATCATCATTAAATTTATATCCCTGCAAGTCCTGATATGGAACAAAAAGTTTGTTTGCGTCAAATCCAAAAAGTAATGCTGTGTTTCTTTTTATGTCATATTAAGACAGAGTCCTGGTGTCCTGTTCTTCCAGGTCGAGTTGTCCCTTCAGTCATTGAAGAAACAAAACAGGTAAAAGTCAAAGATTTTTTTCTGAGAAAAATAATCTGTGTGGTCTAAGAAGTTGCCAAAAAGTCACAAATTTTGAGTAAAAATAAAAGGGTTGAAAGGGAAATTATTTCCTCATTCCTTCTTGTTGGAGAAAGAATGAATGTGACTTAGTGAGGGACTGATTTAACTGCTCTCTTGATTCTCCTCAGCCGGTTTTAGAGGATGCAGTAATACGAGGGCATTTTGAGGCGCTGCACCAGGTTTTGCACAACAAGACAGAATTTAGGTGGATCCAACAGAGAATTAAAAGTATGGAGGAGATTTGGTTGGATGCAGGACGTTCGCTCTCGGCCAAATACAACCTGGAAAACCGGAAAGCCAAACAGGTACAAAGTTATCGGAAGTTCACAAATGTTAAATTGTTAAATATCTGCAAAAAAAAAACATATAAACGTTCTCTAACTTTTTTTCTAACCTTAATGTCAAAGGTCAGACATCAAGGTCAATTATACATTGATCTAACAATGTATAATTGTTGGATCAATTTATTGTTGAAATATCCAGTTATCTCCAAGTTTTAACTATCTAACATTTGACGTGGTGGCAAAAGTGGCTCTTTGAGCTGTAAACGTCACAGACTTTTTGTCTTTACTTTTAACTGCAGTGCACCACTTAGATGAAGTAATGATAATCAAATTTTTGAACATAAATCAATAAAGCAAACATGTTTAAGTGTCCAGCATTTTAACCATATATACAAACAGAATCTAATTAAATTGTAACATAAAGTCTCAATAAGTGGCTTGCATCTTTTTTTCAAACAGTAACAAAATGAAATTGTTGAATAATTTTTAAATATGTTCAGTTTAAACTATGAGCTCTGACCTTTGTTTGAGATTCAGATGGTATTTGTTTTATCATTGACCAGATTAAGTTTTCTTCTCAAACTTTATAAAAAGCCACTGTTCTTTCCTGTTACATTAAATAGTTTTGCTTTGATTTTGTGTTTTAATACGTTTCTCGGTCAGCTTCCATATTGTTCCTTCTGAGGTTGTCCATTGTTATCCTCCTAAACCAGCATTGTAATATTTCATTGCCAGGTTTTTCTATAATGACATAACACCAATCTAGAGACTTCACCTTTCATCCATTTCTTAGCAGCTGTCTCTCATAATGAAATTCAATTTCCTTTTCACTCAATTTATTTGTTTGTATTGTTTGTGCCATTGTGAGTTCTGCATTTGTGTAGTTAAAAACGTTTTATTGTTAATTTAGCATTTTGAGGTTGTTTTCTAAACATGCTTTCATCCTTCATTCAGAAAAGCTTTTTATTCCACTAATGCCAAAGACAGGAAATAAGCTCATGTATTTGCAGACTTCAGAGTTTCTTCCAGCAAAGCTCAGAGAATTAGAATTAAAGTGGAAGTACAGATGTTGTGACTGTCTGAAATGAGTCATCGGTTTATCCTTAAATGTCTAGGAAGCTTTTTGATACTGACTGAAAAGCCGAAACAGACCCTGGGGAGATATTGACAGTTAAGAAAGCATTCAAAGTCGGCTCTTATCCATTAATCTGTTTCCTCCCCAACTCCCTCAGATACTTGTGCATCCTGGTGTGCTTACGAAAGAAGCAGGTCTCAAAATAGCTGAGAATGCTTTCAGCGGCGGTCCCCTCGGGGAACTGGTTCAGTGGAGTGACCTTATTTCCTCACTTCATGTTTTGGGTCATCATCTTCACCTGTCGGCCTCCCTCCAAAGCCTCAACAAGTGAGTATTCATCCGCAGGCCTTTTGTGCTACTGTCACAGGAAATAAACAGAAGCAGATAAATGTGGCAGTTAAAACCCAGTTGTGTTGCATGACATCAAATGCAAATCGTGTCCTTTTCAGTAATGCCAAAGTCTGGAAGCTATAATTATCATATTTTCCATCTTGCTTCTTTGTGTCTGTTTCTCTTTAGGTTTTTTGGGATTCGGGCCGGTGGATGCCCCTCTCGACGTTCACTAGTGGAACCAAGTTTGATTTATACAGATATAATTGGTCTTAGACAAATCCAGAATGTACTTAAAACATCATGGATCAAATACAAGTGAGTAACTTCTTGGGCATTGAAATATTTTTACAAATCATTACATGTACAAACACTTTCTTAGAAAAACTAAGCACTCTCTTGCTTCTTCCATTGGATTTAAAGGGGTGTATTATGCCAAATACACATTTTTGCACTTCCATTTGTGTCTCAACTGTTTCTAAAAACAATCAGAGAGTCTAAAAAACCACCCTGTCAGTTTTTGGCGGTAAGTTAAAGTTTTTTGGAGTCTAGAAAATGAGCCTTTTCAGAAACCTTTTAATGTACTGTCAGAAATCAGAAGGAACTGCCTCTCACCTAGCAACCGCAGTGAGGCCCAGCCCGTTACCTAGCAACCACAGTGAGGCCCAGCCCATTACCTAGCAACCCCAGTGAAACCCACCCGAACAAACAGACATACTTGATTAATTAATCGGCAACTGTGAGCATCTTTTTAAATGCAGGAGCTTTTACAATTAATTCAGTCTGGACCAAAACAAGTGTATTAACACAAGTTGGAAGTAAAAGATTAGTAATGATTAATGTCACCAATTAACTGAGCAAATAAGTAATTGATGCCAATGTATTAGTAGCATAACTTTTAAAAGTATGACCACTAAATCATACCATAACATATCTTCTCTCAGAGATAAACTGAGTTTATATTTACTGGGTTGTTGTTGAGGAGCAGTTCTCACAAATTCAAAACTGAACAACTATAAATAAGCAAATCCTGTTTATTAAATTATGTTATGACTCTAAGCTGTTATAATCTGTTACAGTAAAATGCAATAAATACCAGTTTCAGAGAACAGCTATACCTGAACTTGAAAAACTTTATTACTTTTTATGTCTCGCCTCTTAAAAGTGCTCCACTTTTCACACAAAACTGAACGAAACACAGCAACTGAACTTAAAGTGCAGCGAGAAACGTCAACACCAAAACAGCTGAGGTCAGGCCTACAGATACCAGGAAATAAATTATACTAGAAAATTGCCTCGTCAGCGTTCAGTGAGACACCTAAACCCTGGAGCCTATGAGATTTGTGGGCTATTTTGATTACATTCAGTGTAATTCAATTTCAACCCAATTTTCATTTTCATAATTCTATGCATCATGGAGCAAGCACAATCTTGCTCTATGATGCTATATAAGTAGTTAGAAGGTATCTCCGCATATGGGTAGAGCTGACCTGCAGTCAGAATGTTACAAGCTTGATTTCAACTTCCTCCTGTCAAATGTCAAAAGGCAAGTTAAATAAAAGTTTTTCTTAAGGCAATCTACTTTTGACAGTTCAATAGAAGAATAAACTACATGTATTTTGGTATTAGTGTTTTTTGAAAGCTTCTAAAGACACAAGTCAGTCTTGTAGAATACTAACCCTTCATAAATAAACTGATGTTTCGCACCTTTAGTGAAACATGACCCACAAAAATTTTATAAATGTGTTCTAACATGTTGTTTTTTTTTTTTTTTTTGACTGATTCTGGGTTGTTCATTGCTCTAAACTGGGGTAAATCTGGTTTTACAAGGTACCTATGACATCTGAACAACTGGTCACAAACCTAGCTTTACAATTTATTTCTAAATTTAGGAAAGGTATTTCTGTTTACCTGAAAAAGTCAAAGTACGTCTCGTTCTGTGGTGGGACTGGGAATTAAATTCTCTGGTTTGATCAGACAAAAACATGTTTTCTTTGCTGTTTGTACAAAATGTACCAACAAAGCTGTTCATAACACAGTTCTTTGCTTTGCAAGTACAATTATTATTACTGAACAGAGTGAAGGTCTGACAGAGCTGAGCTTCTATTACAGCAAAAACATCTTCTTTGCTGCTCTTTCAGTAATAATATCAATTTAAAGTTACACTTATGCTATGAACAAATGATCAAATTAAGTGGTATTCCACTTTAAATGTGTCAAACTTCATGATTCAGACTGATTTTCTTTTCCAATCCGTGGCCTTGGAGTAGATTGAGATTTGGTCCAGATGTGGACCAGAGACCTGGTGCTGTTGAGGGTCTCTGGTGTAAAGAGACCTGGTGCAGATGTAAAATGGCATTACATTAACAAAAAGCAAGAGCAATAAAAAAACTCAAGTTTTGATTATTTTGATTATTTCAAACTTTTGAAATGATAAGTGTGATTTTTGGCCAAGGCACTCACTAGATTTATCCATCCATCCATCTGAGCGAATAAGTAATTGATGCCAATGTATTACTATCCATCCATTTTCTGTTCACCCTTGTCCCGTGTGGAGGTGGGAAGTGCTGGTGTCTATCTCCAGCTACGTTCCGGGCGAGAGGCGGGGTATACCCTGGACAGGTCGCCAGTCTGTCGCAGAGCAAACTAGATTTATGTAAAGTTAAAAAAAGATTTGTTCACACGAGGTAAAGAGAAAGGGTAAATCAAATCTGAGTAAATGGATGAATATGCTGGAATATAAAGATATTTTAATGTGGGAGAGTTTCGTCTGAAATGGTTATTGGATGTGTCAGATGGCGAAACTCTGACTGACAGAATATATGCATTTTTAACCTTGAGAGGAAAATAACGGCCAGCAAGTAAGAATCTTAGACATGAAAGCAGATGTCAAAGATGATGAGGCGTCTGGTAGCAAAAAGGTACTGAGACAAAAGAATGACTTGAAAGAAGAAAATGTCAGAGAGAAAAGGCAAGAGAGAAGAGAATCTGAGAAAATGTAGCAGTGATATTACAAATGGAAAAGTTTAGCCTGTGCGTCAAGCATACACAATGTAAATGTCCTTCCTGCGTTTTTACCATTTTACAAGTGAAACAAATGTTCCTTTTCCAGTGTGTGCATATGACTCACTTTCATGAAAATAGGACTAGTGAGTGGAGGACAATCTTAAAGTTCCACTCGTACTTTATCTGCTTCAATGAATGAATAGAAAAATATTTCTCAATGAAAGTAAAACCTGTCACATAGATGTTCTGGTACATTGATCCTAATAAGACTTTTGCTCTTGTGTAGGTTTGCACCGTTGATTGAGTATATATAAAACAATACAACATAATAAAAAGTCCTTAACAGCTTAGAGTCATAACAGATTTATGATTTCCACGTTTGAAAACTAACAATGTCTCAGTTTAATCTGCTTAGAAATCTAAATGTACGCTTATAGTTTCTCCAGTCCCTGTATAAAGTCTGTTCAAACAATCTTGACCGAGTATTTCTTGATTCAACCGCTATGCATTGCAATTTGGTAACAAAACCTATTTCCTATGTGATGTTTGATTATTGGAAATGGAACTATTTGTGATTACTGGAAAATACAATCTTGTTTCTTTATTTTTAATGAAAACAGAAATGTTTCTTTTTATATACATATATATATAAAAACACAGCGTAATCGTTTAAAAGATATAGAAAATGACCACAAAAACTTTATTTATTAGCATGAACAATTTAAAGAAAATTTTATATATATATATATATATATATATATATACCTATAACTATATGGGGGAAAAACTGTTAAAATTTCCATTTTATATAGGTAATTTTGAGAACAGATTTTTTTATTTTACAGAGTAATAAAATGTTCTAAATAGGGAAGTAGGAGTTGAACTAAATGCTGTCTTTGCACTAATTGTTGTCATTTTGTTCACATAAGTGGAGATAAATACAGTGCAAACTCTTGGCAGTTTGGTGTTAAAAGCTTTTTTCTTTTTTTTTTTCTTCATTAACTACTTGAGTGAAGTTTTTTTCCATTTAAATGCTTTCCTATCTGGATGTCAGCCATACAATAAAATGTGATTTATTTTTTATGACAACTTCTCTGTCTGTGTGTCTGGCAGGTGTATAATTCGAGTGCTGGACTCTTTTGGCACTGAACCAGACTTCAATCATGCAGACTGGGCAAAGAAACACAACCTCATTAGTCCATTCGGTGGACTCAGTCTGACCCCCCTCCAGTTCTACACCATGTTTCGTATGTGTCTTCTTGCTTTCCTTAGCGTCTATATCAGATCATCTGGTTTACATCCTCCTGGTATATATAATTTGAGAATATTCTTATAAAGATGTGTGTTTTCTTGCATTGTCCGAGCAGCTCATACACCAGACAACACATTCCTCGGCTTCGTGGTACAACATCAGCTGAGTCTGGAGGAGAATGAGAAGCTGAAGTCCATCCAGAGAAAAAACCAGGCGCTCATTTATGGGAAGAGTGACACATTTTGGAAGGTATTCCCAGAATCTGACTCAATAATGATGGTGGAAAGATTTAAAAACTTTTATTTTGGCGAATCAGGTTTGTGCTTTTGCTGTTTTGAAATGTTCTGGGAAAACTACTGATTGTGTCTTTGCTGTTAGGGTAAAAGGTCTTATCTGGACATCATCCACAAGTACTTGGATATCCATGGGACAGTCGACAGCGGTACTCTGATTCCATCCTACGTGACAAATCATGGTATTATTAAAGGAACTGATGTACAGACCTTGTTGAGACAAAGCAAAGTAAGTTTCTGTTGGTAGTCATGATGACTATAGCCACCCGCTCATATTTAAGTCTACTGAGTTTTATTGCTCTCATGTAGTTCTTACCAGATTTATCAAGCAAACCAATCAACATTAATTCAGATTTTCTTTTTCAATGCTAGATTAGCTAAATATTTTCTATTGTTTTCTGACCAGTGCTTTTTCCAAAATTATCTTCAGTTTATAATTCTGACAAATTGTCCAAGCTTTAGCAAATTGCTTTGTTATTCTGATGAGGCTCATTGTTGCTCAGAAAATTTTAAAACACAATTTGGATCATTTGGTTTCCATAGAAGCCATGAAAGGAGGATTCATTTTCTGAGACATCCACAATAAACGTTTTGTTGGCCTTTGCTGAGCTCACGGTTGGAAGACAAAGAACTTTTGATCCAAATCGATGTAGCTGCATGATACAAAAAAGGACTGATTGGAAAAGGTGATGAGGACACGAACTATAGTTCATGTTGCATAGTTCTCATCATGATGAAAGAAGAGAAGCATCAAACCCAAACAATGCCATCCAGCATAGTAGAGCTGTGACAGAAATGCTTTATTCTACCAGCTGGTAGAATAAACAGCTATGTGGAAGTGAATTCGATTTATGAAAATGGCAAAAATGTATTGATATAATAAAAAAAAAATTTTAAAATTTAAAAGTACTTAAAGGAAAATTAGGTGTAATATCTCATCCAAAGAGTATTGAAAGAGTAATGAATAATGAGTCTGACTGCAGGAAGGATCTTTGCAATCAGGGAAAGTAAGAAGCTAAATAGGGATCATAAAGTTTGTGTAAAAGAAAAACAAGTTGAAAAAATATTTTGAGCTTTTCATTAACCTTTTCACCATGTTTTTCTGAGTAAACATAATAAGTAGCGCCAAAGCACAAGTTTAAGTAACGATTTGTAACTGAAAAGATTGTAGGATTTGTGTTTGAAGAACTACATCAAGGCAACGTTTTACATACTCCTCATGTCAGCATTTATCCTGCTGTTATTTGCTGACACCATGTGGATATCCTTTAGTAGTACATTGTGTTTTTATAACCCATATTTCTTTAATATCTGGTATGTTTTTGTTATCCTGTGTAGGTTTTTGTTGGGTTGTCGTTCCCATATGAGGGCCCCGCCCCTCTGGAAGCCTTAGCCAATGGTTGTGCTTTCCTGAACCCCAGATTAAAACCTCCACACAGCAGCCTGAACACTGAGTTCTTCAAAGGAAAACCCACCATCAGAGAGGTCAAGGGTCTCTTTCATTTCTTTATTCTGTTATTTAAAGATGTACCTTTTAAACACACATCTAATTAACAAACATTAAATTAAGTCTCATGAGATAAACTGAGATAATCTTTCACTGTTTTTGCAGAAGACTTTGTATTTAATACAATAAAATTAATATTGTTCTTGTTCATTTCCTGTTTGGTGAATTGTGAAGGTCACATCCCAGCACCCATATGCTGAAGAAATAGGGGAGCCCTATGTGTGGATGGTAGATATGGATAACCAAACAGATGTGGAGAGAGCCATCACTGCTATACTCAATCACAATGTAAGTTTAGTTCAAATCTTACCACTGGGAAATTCATCGAAAAATTTACTAAAAGTATTTTCTATTTACGTGTGTCTTCCAGATAAAACCCTACCTCCCTTATGAGTTTACATGTGAAGGAATGCTCCAGAGGGTTAATGTCCTGATTGAAAAACAGGTTTGACAATAGAGCTTTATATGTATTTCTGTGTAGCTGGAGTAAGTTTTGGCACATCCTCACGTTTATCTGTTCTAGCATTTATTCAATGCTTGGGTGGGTTCAGAGTCACCTGGTGAGATCATAATGTAGAGCTGTGTATCATCTGCATAGTTATGCTAGCTAATCTTATTTCCTTTTCTCTAACCTGTTTCTTTGCAGGATTTATGCTCACCTGCAATGAGCTGGCCTCCTCTGAGTGCTCTCCAGGTAGTGAAAGCAGAGGCAGGAACTTCGTGCAAACAGGCCTGTCGGAGGGCGGGGCTTATCTGTGAACCAGCTTTCTTTCCATACCTCAACAATGCCAACAATCTCGCCAGGTGAGTTCAATTTCATGCTGTTAAACATATGACATTTCTAGTGAGAAGAAAATCAGCATAAAACCAAATAAAGGATTCAAAAAAAGTATTAGAAACTATTTACCAAATTGAAGTTTAAGCTGTAAATTAAAGACACTGACACATTTCTTTCAAAGGCTTTTTAAAACTGCTTTATTCTCCAAGTTGGCGGCATAGTTAGCTGTGCCGCCAACTGCAGTCAGAATCATTTCATGAGACTATTCCCACTAAGATCAACTACAAAAAAAATTGTCTTGAAACCCAGAAATGTGGATACAGTTGATGCCTTAAAATCAGGACTGAACAATAATGTTTACAGCAGTTTTGCAATAAAAGCCAAAGGCTATTTTATATTCCTTTCGCTAGTTCTATATTTATTTCGTCTTGTGTTATATATAACTGCTTGTATGTAATGTCTAAATTTAATGTGTTCTGCCTTTTACTGAACTTCCTCAATTTATGGAAATCAATTTAAGGTATTTAAATGGAGCTATTTAAATAAGCCTTTGCTTTGCCTTCTAAGACTAAAGTTTATAAAAGTGCTCCCTAATGACCACCAACTTAGCTATAATTTTTTATCAGATATGCAAATGTTGAGATTGTGGAACATTTAAAATAAATCATAACAATCTGAATATGCAAAGTCACAGCTTCTCATCAAAATTTTTTGCAATCCTGAATAATGTTGCAAGCAAAGCCCATTGCAATTTCATTAGCAAATTTACTTGTTTTTGAAACCAAATGTCTGTTACAAAGAGAGCTGTTCATTATTTGCTGTTCTTTTTGTCTTTGCCTGCAGCCACAATATAGCTTGTCAAACGTCTGAGTTTTCAGATGGCCACCTTGTGTTCCCAGCCTACGACAGCAGCAGGGAACGTTGCCTGTTCCAGTCGGATTCTCTGCTGTACAGCTGTGTCCGATCCGAGCAATCACTAAACCGCATCTGTCCCTGCAGAGACTACATCAAGGACCAAGTAGCCTTATGTAAGGCATGTTTATAACTGCTCAACAATGAACAAAATGTCATCCCAGCATCCAATAACAGCTCAGTGTTTCCTGCTGGAGTCTCCAAGTTTAATTTATTTATCTTTTGTAGTTTGAAGCTCTACCATCAAGAGTTGACAACCTGATTCCTTTAGGAATTTATGATATTCCCAATGGTGGGAAGTGAAAATGACTTGAAACAAGCCTGTCATATTATCATATATTATGTGCAACTCCACTCTGTCTTTAATGGGTCATTTGGAAAAAGTCCATCTTCATTTATAAATTAAATTTATAGCTCTTAAATTTGCCAGCACATCTGCTAATAGTTGTATGCTTTTTCAGATTGCAACACTTTTGATGTACATTTCAAACTGACTTTGCCTCTTTCACTTCTGCTTAAAATCATCTTCAAATTACAATCAGCAGTAACTGACTGCATCTAAAATTTCTGTAATGCTGAGGATTTAAGTTTTTGTTCTACAAATACATGCCTCGATGTTTGAGTTTACAAAAAAATGAACACATTGTACGCAATTCTGCTCTTCAAGTGTTGAACCTTTTAAATCAAGTTAATTTGCCAACTTTTTGAAGCTCTATTCCAATTAAACCAATTTAGGTTACAGTTTCTGCTGCAAAGATAATATTGATGGAAGTTCCTCTTTAACATTCCCATGGCTCACTTAGATCATTTTGTCAGGACAGAGCAGAGTGATTTCAGACTTGAAATGATGATGCAAAAGTGTGAAATATTACCTTAGATGGTGAGAAAGCTGACTGATAGAGTAAATATTGCAGGAGTCTATCAGCTTCCGTAACATCATGAAACGGTTAGAAATGCAAAAGGTCACATTTGTGTCTGTAGCCCAACTTCCTTTCATAATTGTGCCACAATATGTCATTATAAAAAAGTAAGTTTACTGAATTATATGACCTTCTTTTACTGTGGAATTAATTTATTTTTATCATAAGTTTTATTTAGTGAAATAAGGTTTTACATCAGTAAAGATACTAAAAATGTAGAAATTTGCAAGTTATTAAACAGAATCAGTGTCGTTTGTAACACAATTTAAGGATTTATTCATATTCAGATATGGAGTGCAAAGAGTTTGGGTAATTGTATTTTTCCTTATAAATCCAAAAAGACCAAGTTAATATTTCAAAGATCTCCTGGCTTTAGTTTAATAAACATAATACACATAAATAAAAATGAATAGCTTAATATCTTAATGTGATAATCCACAAACTTTGCTCTCAATTTGGTTTAAAATGTTTATGAAATATAAATAAAAAGAAACACTTCAAAACATTTTCTGTTATTGCATTTCCAATTATTTTATTTTTATTGACAATTGCACCCATTATAACTTTTGCTCATAGCTGCATACCTTAAATAATTTCAATAATTTGATATTCCTATATTAACAGGCACACATTTTTAAATCCTCTTTAGTTTTTATTATATTTTAGACACAGAAACGGATTATGACAGTAAGTGTCCCACAGAGTAAAATGAGATCCTATTAGCTCTTTTAGTGAAACAGATGTGATTTGGAGCTAATAGGGAAGACGGCGTTCCTAAAAGGGATTAGATGCTTTTTCTCATTGTCAACAAATCCCCCATTGTTACATATGATCCCAACTTCTACCTAATTAGTGTTTGTTATTCATTCTTCAGGCAAAAAGTCAATACCTCTCAGCACTTTGATGATCAACCAGAAAAACTTTATTTACTCAATCAATAAAACTCTCTTTATTGACATACATATTTCCTTAATGTTCAATTACATAAATCATGTTCACATTATCTGTAATACCATCAACGCCGTCATTGTACAAACAAACGATTCGTTACATGGTTTCTCTGTAGATTCATTTATACATCTGTGTGTGTGTGTGGATGTAAAGCATTTGTAGCCACTGACACTGTTGGGTTTTTAAAAGCCCATGCAAAGCCTATGGCAACAGAGAGCTGGTTCGTATTGCTTTCAAAAACATTGTATAATTTGGTGGAATGAATGGTCCATTTCTGCAGCGACAGCATGCCCACATGAAACCGAGACACATGTTGATGATTCAGATAAGTTTGTAGACTAAAGAGAGTCTGATGTTGTTTCAAATGTTCATAAAAAGAAATAAGAGGGATTAAGTTACTACAACATGTATCGATCGATGAGCTGTTTAACTTTAACATGGAAACTGTAAAGCATGAATGCTCCAACATGAAGTGGAATGAAAACAACACAAGGTACAAAGAAGAGAGGTAGAAGGGATTTTTGTGCCAACATCCTAAAATGTTTCTTTTGTTTTCACAACAGTAACTTGTGAAATGCGCAGAGTTGGAGTATAAGCATTATTATTCAGCCCCCTTTACACTGGAGTAAAACTGAGACATTAAAAAGGAGTCTTTGTATGGTCTTGGAAAGGTCATATGGAACATCGAGGTTAATGCATCCTCCCAATGCCATTTAGCAAGAGATTTCATATTGTTTTCATGCGCAAGACTCATTCCTGGCTGGCAGCTTTAATTTTACAACAAATGCATCACAAATTAAATTAAAGCACTGCATTAATTTATAATTATTGCCCAAAATGGCAAGCTCACACTGTACAAAAACCCCACACATTTACGTTTTCATGCTCATTATGGTGCTTTCTCCTCAGTAGTACTGTTATGTGAATAGTACTGCTGAAATTTTTGATACACCGATTTGCGATTAGCATTGGAGGGATTAGAAATCATGTCGCAGTCTTAATCTGGTGTAAAGGGAAGCAAGCTGGTTTGCAGTGAATGTTTTTCTGTGCAGTATGGGGTTGCTTAAAAACTGTGCTTGACTTACAGGAGAGTCACTGTTGAGATTGTCTTCTGTGCAGTTAAGAGGGGAGTGGAGGACATTACAAATCAGTGTGCTGTTGGTGAGTTGAACTGATGTGAACTGATTCACACCTTCAGTTTGCAGCTTATCCATGTTCTTCACACAGTGGAACTAAAGATAACACAAATGTCACACTTTGCTAAACCTATCAACTCATAGCTGGATTCAGGCCTGTTCATAACCCCACAACGCTTTTATAACTCCGTTCAGCTGCAGATAAAAATGTAGAGTTTTACCTTGGGATTTTAAGTTTTGAATAAGACCATTGTAACTCTTCTACCAACCATAAGAGGGCAGTCAATTGTCATTTATTCATTATAAAATGAAGAACTGAGTCCTTGAAATATACTTTTACACTAAGCAAGCTCTTCATGAATTTGAGCATATATACACTCCTACATATTTATTTATGCTTCAATAAAAATGGATTCATGTGCAATTAAAGTGTGGTTGTTGCTCAGACACGATGAATACTCAGTGCCTGAGGTCAAACGGTGTTTTGACTCAGATTTAGGTGAGTAAAGAATCATATTTAAGCAGCTGCACAAGAGTTGAGGCTTGGACCGAGCAGCCAGAGCATGCCGAGATCCTTTCAGGAATGTTCACCCACAGCAGCAACTTACAGTAAGACTTGTTGTTTCATTTCACCAATAATCTACAGTAAAATGTAAGACATTTACAGTATATTCACACTACAGAGGAAACATGTTTAACAGTATGCAACTATAACCAGTTTGTACTTTTATACGATATGCTTTATACTTCCGAACAGTGTAATAAACATATTTACAGAGCATGTGCTTTGCTAATACATTCTGTTCATTGCATGTAATGATAAACATTATAATTATATTGGGAGGAGATGATGAAGAAAGGGTTGATGAACATAAAATCAGACTTACAGAGAACACTGAGTCACTAAATTGGTTTTCTACAAGCTGCTTGATCTTTGACATTGCACTAAAGTTTCTCAAGTTTCTTCTTTGCTGTTACAGTTAATAAGAAATAGGCAACTGACTAAAATAACTGGGTTTCAAGTCATAATAAAAAACACCCTCCCTGGGTTCAGTGCAGTATTCTAACACCGTAACGTGTATGAATAACGAGAATGATATGAAAGTCGACACTTATTTAAACCTCATTATTGTCAGATGAGACTGCACCCTCTCTTTCACAATTTCAAGTAGAAAATTGATTGAATGGATTTTTGCTGCAGAAAAAAATAATGAAAATACATGAACACCACACTGCAATTAAATAGAGTCCAATGCAGTACTTAATTTTACCAGCTAAGATAAATTAAGAAAATATATTTTGTTTTTAAATAGTGGTTGCAAAGTACTATGTCTTGAATTTCAAGCCTTTATGTGGCCCAAGTTGGCTCAATGGTCAGCTGTCAGCAGCAGTCAACAAGTGTACATTATCATGGCTGATTCATTAATTTGTGCTTGACCTTATTACAGAAAGAAAACAAAAAAATCTAATTTGTGCACTGAACTTTATTTCTATTGCCATTTTATGGCAAATGTTTGTGCTTAATGAGTCCTTTCATCTTAACTCGGTCACCTAACTGAAAGTGGTCAATGTTTCAGGAAGAAATAGCACTAACCGTTTCTCCTCCTGTTTTCATGTCTTAGAGATAATTTAAGAGGCTAATCTCAGAAGAATTCCTCTGTTTAACACACTTCTGCTTAATAGTCACTTAAAATGATAAAGTTTGTAAATTAGTTGGCAGCTTAGAGCAAGACTCTGACAATGAAGGAAAGGTTTTGTTCTAAAAAGCCCATTGAAAGTCTTCTTTAGTAAATTACAAGGATAAATCCACTTTTTTTTTTACAGAAGACCTTATTTAAAGACACTATCAACATAAAAATCTCTATTGACGTCGGTCTCCGCCTTCCTGAACAAACCCAAAGCACTTCTTGAGCTTTTGAGTTTATGATCTCGCTTCTTCCTCATCCAAGGTGTCATTTTTAACTTGATGCATTTAAGAGCTATTTAAGAGAACAAGACGAAAAAAAACTCCGAGCTGAGAAGATCTTCAATAATGTCATTATCTCTCAAGGTCTCTCAGACTCGAGTAATTGAATGTTGGCGTGTACTATGTACAGTATGTACAGCAAAAGTGTATATTCACATATATGCATGTAACAGATCATGATGTATGCCGTAATAGTGAATATACAAGCAGTATGTGGATGAGTGTATGAAAGATAGGAGAGGAGAGGAGAGGGCAGGAGGCACCCAGGTGTGTGTGGGTGGGTGTGTGTGTCTAAAACTGCTAATCTGATTAGCCTCAGGCTCTTTCATTCGAAGCGTTCGTAGTTCCTCGTCTGCCTGACCCGTGGCACCATGTCTTTCAGGAGCCTGTACAAACAGAAATGAGCAGATGTTGGAGGAAATGAAAGATATTTCCAACCGTAAAACTGGAAACTGAAAAAGAAACGTCTGCAAAACTCTTACTTGACTCCATAGGCCAGAATGATGAGTCCGATTAAAACCCCAATGGTGCCATCCAGAAACCAGACATCGGGATGCTGCTTGAAGACTTCAGCACTGATGAGAATTGAGAATCCCATGATCGCGCCAACCATCGAGTTAAACCCTAAAAAACATGAGATTAGCATATAAAGGTTGGCTCGGTTTATAAACTTGTTCCTCTAAAATATCTTTGAATATTCCTAAAAGAAAACCATCTAAGAATTGAATGTCATACAAATTTTAAACCTGTTATTCGCATCATTCCTCTCAGTATGACTTACCTGAGTGATTTTTTTTTTTTTTAGAAAAACTAAATGGGATAATTAATTGTATGTAATAAATAGCCCTTCATTCATTATAAGTATCTGTGAAATGACTAACATTCTAAAATTTAGGAATAGAAATTGTGACTTTTATCTGTATTTCAAGAAAACCTATCATTTTTTTAAACACAAAGATCATGTCTGTGCTACAACAACATTATTTGTACCTTTTTTCATTTATAAATATAATTACATGTGCCCTAGTGTGGAAGCTAGCTCAGTGGGTTATTGTCTTGCCTGCAGTAAGTGTATAGTCTGGTGGGAAATAAATCCATGCTCAAAGAACAGCAACCTCAGGCTTATTGGATTGATGCCCTGCAAGTTAGAGAGTCAGACCTGGGGACAGTGTGTTGCACTTTTCTTCAGCTCTGCATGTCTCTCTCTTTCACAAGATGCACATTTTATTCTTTTATCATTTATGTTTTGGTTTTCCATGCGTTCTCTAATATTAAGTCCCACCGAAACCATTTATCAGGCAAGCTATTTATTTACTTATGTGAGTGTGCAGACTTCCTACCATCAGTAATAAGTGCCCGACTTGTCAGCTTTTTTCCCAGCATGAACTTGGCCACAGCCAGCACAGCACAACTGAGACCGCTCACTATGGAGACGCTGTAGAGGAAGTCATCCTGGGGTCAGACACAGAAACAGAGAAAACACTCATGAAACTGGCTGTTTCTATGGTTATGTACAATACCTGTACTACTTAGCACAGAGTCAAGAGGGAAGCAAACTAATTGAAAATGGAAGGTTGAATTGTTGGCTTTTGTTAGCTCAAGCATTTTAAACCCAGTGCCCCTCTTTAATTGGTGCATCAGCTCAAGGTCGTATGGATGATGCTTTGAAATGATTCAAGCTCTTTTTTCTTTCTCGCTATCAGTCTCAAAAGACTTCAGCAGAAACCCAAACTTGACCCCTGCTTCAGGAGAGACAGAAATAAGAAGGAGGTGAGAAAAAGCAGAGAATATCTGGCAGTGAAACTCAAAGACTGTCTTCACTAGGCTCTGATTTTCATTCTCATTGTTTCCAATATTCCGTCACAACGATGCTCCTCTTCATGTTGTTAACAACCCTCATTAGAAGAGTTGGGCTGAGAAGTAGTTTGACTCTGACTATCAATAGGAAGGATCCCTGAGTTCCTCTTGACAGTCTTTTAGAATTCAATTTGGAAATCTCAATTATTAAAAGCTCTATTTCTGCAAAAATCCTACTTGTGTATCAGTATGAGGTACTTTCACGTTATAGTAGTTTCAAAGCTGCTCTGTTTCTTTTTTCTTGACACAGAGGGGCTCTTGGTTGTGTTTTAATCAGGTACAAGAGATGGACAGACAGTCAGAGCTGCACAAGAGGACGTGATCCGAATGAGGATTTCTACCTTTTCTTCAACCTCTGACCAAAGTAAAAACACTTTACACTAATCCCACTTCGTGGTTTTCCTCCTCAGCTTCCATGTGAGAGGACGTATATTTTAGACAACATAATGTGCAAAGTCTAATGTTCTCTTTCATTATTTGTTTTTCATTTTCACATTAAAATGAAGGCACATCTGGTGAGGTAAATCACCTATGACTTCCTTTTTTTGAAGACATCAGTAAATTTTTGTACCCAAGAAAAAACAAGCAGAAAACTGATAAAGTTGTAGAATACAGATGAGGTACCATGGTTTAGATGAGAACAATAAAAAAGAAACTCTGCATCATTTCATCCTCCAAACTAGATTTTGAATACACCAACAACTGCTTTAGTTTATGTACGCTAGAAAGCAGAATGTTTATAACCAAAGAAAGATTTCAAGGCCCGACAGAAGGTGACGAAATAAGTGAGGTGGCGGATGTAAGAGGCAGAGTGTCAAAGAGAAAGATAGTGGTAATAGGCTTTTGATTGTGTTAGCAAGATCCCTCTGAGCTCTAACACACAGTCTCTATTAACATAATGGCATGAAAGCAATAAACACAATCTGGAGAGAAGCTGCTGACCTTAACCAGCTTCCCTTCTTCTCACGCCTTGAATATTTCTCTTAACCATGGGAGATCTTTAATTGTTTCTAACAACATTTTTCTTTTCTTTAAATGTCACAACCTCCCAAATGTCAACTAGTCAATGAGTTTGAGGCAATTTACGGTCGACAGAAAAATCAGTTTGACTCAGCCTCGATTAAAGTTAGACAAAGATGTCTGAAGGGGGAAATTGTTTCAGAAGAAGTTCAGGTAAGTAAAGCAGTATTATTGTGCGTTATACATTAAGACATAACATTAAACATACACTGTCTGTATGCTGCACACCTGGTTTAAATGTTATCTGCAAATTAAATTGTTTTTTATGGTAAAAATATCCTGATCTGATCCAAAGCATTGATTTGGGGTCCGAATCAGGATGTAGTGCCAAACTATACTAAAATGTCAGTACAACAATAGAAAGAATGTTACATAAAGTGATCTTTGTTTTGTTGACTTAATAAATCCAGGTTTTCTCAAATATGGGATGATGATTTTCAGTCTTTTGGCTTCTATTTCTCATTCTCTTGTCCTCCATCTATCTCTGCCTGTTCTTGAGATTAAAACATTGTGAAAAATCAGCTTTAAACTGACACTAATTCATCACAGTGCAGCTAAGAAAAGATACAACACTGTTATTATTCAAAGTCTCAACAGTTTCACAGAAAGGTAAGTGATGTTATAGGAAAGTGAGGAGGAGTCCTTGTTAAAAGCAAAAATGAACAATAATAAAATAAAGACAGTCTTTAATTTAAAGAAACATTTGGAGAACAAGCCTAAAGCAGGATCTATGTCACTCTCTGTCTTTACCTTTCGACTTCAGTGAAGGAAACCCTGATGTGAACATCTTTGATCGTAGTAGTCAAGCTATTTCCTGAAGAACCCACTTTCATTTTCCTGAAGCTTTTATTTCTGTAGTTTCAAAGAAACCTAGAACGTCACTGACTGGTAGAGTATTCATTACTCATCTTCACTCTGTGATCTATTTTAGGTTTATTGCAACCTCTTTTTTGCACCTTTATATTACTGCACCTGCCAAACCTCAGTGGCACCTTTGCAGGGAAACATGGGTACAGACCATGAATCCAAACCAAATTCTTTTTTATTGGCTATTGGACACCTATTACACATTTTTATTTGCAAATATTAATGTTTTTCCTCTGTTCTTTCTGCAGAAAGCATGTTGGCCTAGCTGCATCCAGAGGCAACCCAAGGAAGCAAACCAAGTTGCTGCTTAGCAGATTCCCATTAATGCTTTAATTTTAACACAGACCATATCTAAAATCTTTATATTTGTTTTTTTGAGAATGAAAATACTGTTACAAGTTAACTCAGAGTAAATAAAATATGTGAAATTGTTCAAATTTTTAATTAATTGTTTAAGGGAATTGGTAAATTTATTTGTAAAACTGAAAAGACTCATCTTCATTCTTTGGTTGTGTGTTACCATGGTTACAATCCGACGCTATAAATTGAATCTTTTCGTTGTGTTTGAGCTCGGTTTGTTTACAAAAACATCTCGGCAAATTAGAACCAATTATCTGTGAATGCTTTTAAGCTCACTTTCTCCTATGGATGACTTTTACCACTTGGCAATAAAAGATCAGCTGAATTTCACTGCATTTATTATCATTTGGATCAAAAGGTTCTCACAGTATTTTGCATCTACTATTCATTGAGCATGACTCGCATATTAAAGAGCTCTTTATCCCACTCATGTATAATGTTTTAAAGGTTTTGATAAATTTATAAACCTAGATTTAAAGGTTTAAAGTGTGTTAAATACCCTGTTACATGTGTGTGCAGCCTTACCACTTGTGGAGGCATTTTGGTGGCCAGATCATGGATGGCTTTTCCCAGGATACACAGTGAGGAGAGAATAAATACAATCCCCAGGATCACACACGCTCTGCAGAGCCCAGAACAGGAAAAGAAATGTGCTTTGAGTTAGCCTCAAACCATGACAATATTTAACGAGATCTACAGAAAATGACAAGAAAGAATGGTGGAAATTCAGACCCAACATGTTAAAACCGAGAATTTTTAGTAATAAGGAGGCTTAGCAAAAGCCTCCTTATTTTTTATTTTTTGCAAAACTTTAGCACAGCGTGACTGATGTTGCTGCAAAAGCTTGTCTGCTGGTCCAAATTTACAATATGTGTCTCATTTATCTTACTGCAGGACAGACCCACAGCTACTTGGCACACACAGTGTCGTGGTGAGTCCCATATTTCTTATTTTTCATTTCAACTCAAAAATCAAACTATTCCTATTCTTCACTAAGAAAACTTTTTTAAGGGAAGCGTATTTTGACTGTTGCACAACAGAATTTTAGACCTTCATTATACCACCTCTTCTTTTGGTAACTATGTGATCACATAAACCCAAAAAACTGTTTTTCTACATCGCAGCTTCTCAGAGATGGAGTTATCACTTATTTGTTTAAAATTAAGTCTCTGCTGCTCAGTTTCTGTTTGTTTGTGTGTAGAGGTGCGTGTTAATGAATTTTATAGTGGCATGTCTCATTATCAGTGACACCTCTGAGCTCTGGTGATTATTTTTAGACAAGTGAGCCTCGGTGCAACCTGACAGCTACTTAATAAAGTCCACTGAACTCCAGTAAGCGTTAAAAAGGATGACATACAGTAGATTTCTGTTGTTCAACTAATCACAAATACCTAGTGTTTAAAATGATTTGAATGCGCCCAACATCCTGTCCTATTTTGTTGGATTTATTCATAAGAAATGAACACTTTCTGTTTGTTTTCTGTTTTTGACATATATATGTCTTTTTTTAAGACTTGTTTATACTCACATGTACTCTCTGTGTGCAGAGTGAACAGCTGCTGCGTTGCTGTAGCGCCAAAGGACGATAGCTGATGACATGACATCCAGTGTGGCGTCAAACTACAGAGAACCGCAAGAAGAAAAAAGAAATGGTGAGAATTTTAAAATACTCATTGTGACCATAGATATTCAACAATAACTTGTCAATTTGAAAACTATGCATTTAAAAGTACTCTTATTACATTTATTTACATTTTAAATGTTTTCGTAGTAGGAGTACCTCCTGCCGCCCCCTGAGGGCATGCTTCCCTGATCACTTAGCCATACCACCCATATTAAAAGGGTGAAACTGTTAATGACTGGATGTTTTATTGGTTTTTTTAAATGGTTTATTTTAAATAATCTAATATGCACTAATGAGAACATAAATATTTTTTTCTGTGAAGAATTCAATATAAACTGATAAGCATCAAAACAGGAACTTATTGGAACTTAAATCTTAAAGCGAAATAATAAAATGTTCGGTGATCCATAAGATTTAATGGTTGAAAATATGATCAAAACAGAGCTGACTTTGTTTTATGGTTGGCAAAAGCAACATATGTTCAGATGATTTACCAAAGATAATTAAAACCTTCTGAGATAAAATAGCCAGCACTGCAGTACCAATGACCTAATCATTTCATGCTAATCATATTTCCCAAAAGCCCAAGGTGTGAATTTATTAATTTTCAATTTCTTGTTATTAAGTTTTATATTCTCCTACAAGAAACAATCTTAATCATTTCATCTTGTAATTATGAACTCTTGCATAACATTATCCTCTGGTAAAAACCCGACGACCTCATTCACAAACTCAAAATGCATTTGATATTCCATCCTAGCTCCTTGGAGAGTCAATTCTCTCTCCTTTGTTACCGTGGCAACAAGGGGACCAATAACACTTTGGTTCTGGGATTCATTAATAAATTACCAAGGTCCCCAGCAATGACTAATTGATCAGTGTTTAGGGAGGAAAGCAGGAAGCAGGGACTCACGGCAAATCCAAAGGCTGATGCGCTGTGTCTCATGAAGGAAACAGCTGTAAAGACAGAAAACAACAACATGAGTGACTTTTCTCCTCCAAATGAAAACAACTGAGTTCATTTTGATCCTTTCCCTGTTTACTGTGAAGAGTGCACTCATAGGTACACAATTCATCATGTACTTGCACCTAAGATGTTTCTGTTATGAAATAAGTAAAACAAAAACCATAATGTAAAAATAAATTCAAATTGTTGTGAGATTTCTTTTCTACCATGGTTTTTTCATTTGAAGAAAGCACCATACCATATAAAATGAAAAACATATACATACATATTCAATAAATGAGAATATTACTGAAAGCCTGTTTATTTCAGAAACTTTAGCATTTAGTTAAATACATTACACACTGACACAGATTGATGTTTGAAAGCCTTTATATGTGTTAACTATGATGATTTTGATTAGTTAGTGAACACATATGTAAAATACAAATATTACATTTATTAAAAAAGATTTAATAGAGAAATGAAAAGTACACTTAAAACCCGCTTAAAGGTTATTTCCAAAAGTTGCTTTTCACCTCATCCAAAATTATTAAATAATTTTCTTAAAGACGAGTGTTGATCATAAAGAATGGTGAAGGAGGGAATTATGATCTTGGCTTATTTTTCTTCCACCTAATTTAGGTTTTTAAAGCAGCACAGAGAACAAATTGGGCACTTTGTGGGGACTGTGGAGGGAGTACAGAGTGCTTTGGTTGCTTTTAATGGTTATTCTCTCTGTGTATACCCAGAGCAACAGCTGTGTCTTCATTCTTGGCTCAAAATAGAGATTTTTCCCAGGTTTATTGGGACAAATTGATTGCTTTACAATTTAGAGGAGAAAATAGATACTCAAGCAGGTAAAACATGAAATGCGCTCATATTTTTAAACAAATTTGCAATTTAGGATGAAGTATATAATAACAAAAGAAAAATCTTAGTATTTTATCAAACTTTACTATATATAAATACATTGGACAAGATAATTTATTACTATGAATTTTATTCCATTATACTTACCAAATTTTTGTCTTTTGCTAAAATAGTCTGCTTAGAGATTTTCTGACCTTTCCAGACGGTTAAAGAAAGCTTTGTCTGGCTGTGTCAGTGACACAGAAAGGTCAGCATGACATCAGCAGTGTGAAATGACTGGATCCATTTAATAATGCCGAGCAATGAACACCATATGGGCCAAACTATCAAATGTCAGATGTTTGTCTATAAACAGGTATTTACTAAATGCAAATTAATTACCTGTGCAAGTTAATTAATTTGCAAAGAGATAGACCCTTTATTATTAATTTTTACCAGTAGTGATGTCAATGAGGCTGATGTCTTCTGCATTCATTGCAATGCAGGTGTTGTTTAAAGCACCTATATTGTTTTGCTGCGCTCCTTTTCCTTGTGTGTTTAGCTCCCTCCTGTCGGCGCTCGCAGGTCAGAGTCTCTTGGGACACCAACCCGCCGTTAAATTTCCATGGCAACAGGAGATTTGAGGCCAAGGTGGGACTTAGTTTTAGCTTCAGCAGCAGGCAAAAGGCTTTAATCTTCCTTTTCTCTCGCAGTCATTGCCCTGACCTCTGTCCTCGCAACCTCACAGATGTCGCTTCCATACTTTCTGCTTTGCTGTCATGAACGTATCAGTCAGACAAGGAGGTGACACAAGATTTCCTGCAATATGCTGTTTCTGTGTCGCTCTTTTCTCCTGAGATAATCACCTTGGATCTGTATCGTTGTCTTAGTCACACATTCACTTCTAAATGTGTTCTCTCTTACTGCCTTTTCTTCGGGCCTCTAACAGGCTCCCGCCTACCAGAAGAGCACAGAAACAAGGCCAAGTCACTGTGGATGCTTCTGCGCCAACTTCTCTGTTATGTTTAGACAAGGTACTGGCTTTTTGCCTTCTGTTAGAAGTCTAGGTTGTCTGTGTCTGTGTTTGTTGGCTTCGGAAAATGGCACCAAAAATGAACATTTGTCTCAAAATGGTCAGCTGAAAATGACCAAAAAATGGAACCCAGTTTCTAAAGATAAAGACAAATTTAAAGAGGCAGAAGAAAAGAAGGGTTAGCTACATCTGATCTAAGGCATAAAAATGTCTTATTATAATAATTGAAGGTTGATAACAATAAAAGTGATGATAAGAACTATTTATTACGCCGTTTTTAGATAAGTGTATGGTAGACACAGCAATCATAGCCCTGCTGTTGAGAATCATACAAATGTACAGAAAGAGTTCTTTGAAACTCTGTTTTCACACCAAAAACTTAGTTTGAATGTGGACGCAAAAAGACAATTTCCATGAGTGCAGTATGCTCGTGAGGATCCTCGTGACCCTCAACAGAAATCAAACACCATCTTCATTGTTCCTCCCAGCCTGGTCCCAGCCTGGTCTTTCATCAGAGAGGGCAGCCATTGATGACTGACTGGGGATGCAAGTAAGCATGAAAGTACTCATTTAGGGAAAAACAACATACAGATTTTTATTTTTGTGGAACCCCAAAGGTTGTGCCCCCCTGGGCAGTGTGCCACATCTCCCTTATTATTCCCTTAAACAGGGAAAATCCTTTCTCACGGTCAACCCCACTTGAGATTTCTGAATCAACAGAAACTTCCCTCTTTTTGATCTTACTTAAACCTCCTGAAAGGCTAATTCAGTTGTCATTACTTGGATTCAACTATATATCCAGTTACTGATGTGTAATGGAGTGACCTGCAGGATAATTGGATTATGAATCTACAAGAGTTCACATGTGCATTCCGAGTTAGTTTTCAATTTATAGCTGCAGCCTCAGAAACATTCTGAACATTTTTAACCTCATTTTATGGTTTCATTTAAATACAAATACCTATATTAATCATGTAAAGGAGCTGTCTGAAAGGAGCTGCCCTTTCAGTCTTCATTCCTTTTTTCTTTGGCGAGTTGTGAAGTATTAAGGAAATTTATATCACCTCATGGCATTTTCTTGGCTCTGAGGGGGATTTTCTCACGATACGTAGATAATCCATTGAATTACAAGGTAATGCAGTCAAAGTGTTACTAAGGACATTATGGGTTGTCATTAGTCATTGAGATTTGTGCCATGAAGTTAAATGCTTTATGATTCAAAGGCTATTCAGGAGGAAAAAAGGAAACAAATCCTTGTGAAAATATGACTGGAAAAATGCTTATATACTGAAAACAAATCACTTACTGAAAGCAATAATAACTATCACAAATATTTAATGCTATTCATTGGGAAATATATGTGTGACACCCGAGTTACATCATGAGATTTCTTTTGCTTATTGTTTGCATACAATTATATACATACATGACTAGTTTGCAAAAACAGCTTTCCAAACTGAATTCATCCCTTTACGTAAAAAATACTTAAAAATTTACAGCTAGACTTAAACACTTTGGGAAAATGTGTTATGGTATAATCATGAAACATTAATTTTAATTTAGGCACCAAAACAACACTGGCATCACAAGAAGAATGGAAGAGATGTTTTTGTCAATGAAGCTATGAGCAAATCCAAAAACAATGTCATTTCTGTCTCTTAAGGAGATTGTTGCGTGTTTATATTTCAAAACAGAACCGCATAAAGTGCATTTTGCATCTCAAACCGGATTTGGCTTGTTTATCTTTCCCGTTCTAGTATCAGCTGACTTTGCTTAAAGACGACCAGTGGTGCCCTCTTCTGGATGGAGTCCAAACTACAACACTTAAAGAAGATCTAATAGGGCATTATTAGTTAATAGATTAGAACTAATTTCAATCTAATGAATCATTAATAGACAATCATAAGTTGATCCCTATTTGTGATGTTTTCAATCACAAATAGGGATTGAAAACATCCTATTTGTGAATAGGGATAAGTTGATCCCTATTCACAAATAGGGACCAACTTATGATTGTCTATTAATGATTCTATTAATAGACAATCATAAGTTGATCCCTATTTGTGATGTTTTATTTTTTAGCATCACAGTGAATTCAAATTTGCATCCAAATCAATAGAAGAATGACAACTGAAGTTAAAATAAAAGTACTTCAATAAAGTAAAATGCTGTCTAAATATGAATATTGCACCTTTTTTTTTTTTTTGCAATAGATTTGTATTCCACTGTTTTTCGTTACACATAATATATGTAAAATTATTAATAGAAAATATTTTACAAATAATATATTATGCACGTCACTGCATGTATACATTTTAAAATTTAAATCTGGGCCTTTTCTATCTTTAGATGTAAATAGTTTCAGTTCAAGAAGAAAATATACGCCGCCTGTCTTGAATATCATTTGCAAAGCAACTCTGTGTCTGCATCTTAAAAGCCACCAAAGATAGTGGTGGATTGCTTTTGTTTATGAGGCTGTCAATCCAAAAAGACTGGATTCACTCAGAGAGGCTCCGAATGTAAAAATAGTCAGTATCACCCTCCCTGCAGTTATTCATCTTCCAGTTTCTGCTTCCGAGCTCATTTCGATGTGCCAGCCGTCTGTGTGGTTACCAGCTGCCAGCAAATCGATGCCTCTCTGGAGGCGAGCGGACATGCTTCCGTGTTCTGTCCTTTGGGTTGGTAGTTAATCAGGAGGGCAAGCATGCATGGACAGACACTAACAAGACTGGAGAAATAAGGAGCAAAAGCAAAGGAAGAGCAGTTTGAAAGGGAGACGAAGGAAATTTAAAGACCCTAAAGAAAAAGACAAATAAGAGGGAGCAGCAGAGAAGAAACAGGAGCTAAATGGAAAAACGACAAAAATAAGCTCCATTTGTTTCACAAGTATTAAAATGTGGGGAAAATCCATAATTACTTTGCTTTCTATCAAAATAAGGAATTATATTCTCACACTTTGATACACAGTGTTTTCCATGTTTAAGAAAGGACAAAAAAGCCAAACCTATGTTTAAGACGACAACTTGGCAAAACTCTCTTTCGACTTTTTCCTACATTTTAAACTTCAGCAGTACAAAGTCTGTCCCAAAATAAATAATCCACGTTAGAAGTATACAGCGGGCAACCGGTATTTGGAGGAGTAAGGGGCCAAAACAACCCACAAGCACCTGAAATACACAAATATTCGGAAAACCTCCTAAAAACACTTTTAACCTGCCTGTTTTTATCGTTCAAACATCCAATATACCTTATATGTGCATTAATAAACGCAGTGGACACCATCCTGGCACAATCACACAAGCTAATCTGCAGCAAAAGAACATTAACCGTTCTTGGATTTGCACGTGCCAGGCAATAGCAAGTAGCATTGTGCCAAGATCAAACATTTTAGATATGCTCTACAGAAAAAAATCAGCAAATAGGCAAATTTTCTGTGAATAGATTAGGTTACATTCCAAAGTTCTAGAAAGTCCATTTCACCTTAAAGCGAAAGAAAACATATAATGATCAGTTCATTCTAATTAAATCCAACATTTCTTAACGTAACTATTTACGTTAAGAAATAGCTGCATTTATTATGATGCAGATATTTTAATTTAATAAGAAATTATTTCACAAATGCTACTAAATAATGATATAAAGATCTTTAGTGAATTGTTTTTGTTTGATGGTAATGTTATTGTCCATCTGTCCATCCATCCAAGCATAAATACACAGTCAGTTTATGCTAAATCAACTCAATAGTAAATGAAAAGACAAAAACAAACACTGTTATGTTTGAGCTATTAATCTTTGAAAATCTTTGTCCAGCTGTCTGCTGACAGGTACAGTTGAGTGAGGGAGGTTATTTCTCCTCCAGCTGGTTGCCATTCCATTTCCCCTAAAACCTCCCATGCTATTGACTTTATCAAAAAAGTCCATATTGAATTAGCAGAATAATTTGCAACCAAATAGAAATGTAATTACGTCCTCCTTTCTGCTCCTCAAGGGCAGTGGCTCAATTCAAGGATGCAGACTTCAATTACATCCAAGGAGCAGAGGAATAACCAGGGAGACTGTAAGGAGGATGAGGAGGAATAAGAAAGGCAGTTGGATGGACAGATGAAAAAAGAGAATCGGATCTAAACAGAGAGATGGCGTAGGTGGGCTGGCAGAAGGAAAAGGGAGGTGAAAGATTAAAGAGCAAAGATGTCACACAGAGCAAAGGGAACTGAAAGAGATTAGACCAATCTGTGACTGAGCTTCTGATCCAACCAAGGTAGGTCACTGCACTCACAAATTAAAACAAATCTTCCAACAAGCGCATTTATTGAAGTGAACTGAGTGAAATTAAACTGCTTCATAAAGACAAAACTTTAAAGAAATGTCAATGTCTTAATGTAACAAAGAGTAACCAAAGTGTTCCTCAAGCCATCTGTTTCCCACAGGTGGCTTGAGCTTTTTTTCCCCTGGAATGCTTTATCTGTTTTATTCCACACTTCTCCTTTGTTTTTGTTTTCAGATAATTCACTTTTAGATTCCTGTGGCAAATGAACATTGTTCCAGAAGTCTTGGTCTTTCTCTAAACTCTCTGTGGTCCACTTGAACCAAACTTTTGTTTTTTCTGAAAGAGCAGAGGTTTTCTGCTTAGATACTTCCAATGGACGTTAAACATTTGCAGTCTCATTCTTATTCTAATTCATTAAATAAAGGCCTGTACTTTATTTAATGTTACACTTAATTTTGGGTTTTTAGAAACCTTGCTTAAGCTTAACATCTTGCTGTTTGCTTTCAAGGTGAACTGGGTTAAATATCCCAAGTATATAGAATGCATTCTGTACACTGGGATGGTTTATTTCAGATTAACTGAACACAGTTACCAGACTAATATGATGCTGCAATCTTTTTTTCTAAATGCCTCAGACAGTTCTTTAAGTCTTACCTTGGGGTGCACTTTCACTCCAAACATCCAGGAACGCAGCGAACTCTAAGGTTTAAACTTGTATGTTGGTTTCCTAATTTATTTGACACAAGAGTTAGTTTTCTCTAAGTGTTACTTTATTTAAAAAGTTTTGAAAGGTCTTTCTTTTAGTAACTGTTTTGTTATATCACTTGAGTTTTTATGTTAAAAGTTTAAATATTCACATGAGGAGTATTTTAGAAAAACACAAAAGCTTTCAGAGGGTGACTTAATTTTTGGCATGACTAACAGGTGCTGTTTTTATTTGTTGATATTTTAGGTCATATGCTGTTTGTCCAACAGTCTGCTTGTAAATCTGATATTTTTACAGGCTAATAAATAATAAAATGAACAGTTCGGTGAGCAGAGGCAGGTAAAAGGGCAGAGAGGAGTTAAAATATTCAACAGGGGGATCACAGGAAGAGCTGATATGACTTATGTGGACCTGGTGGCCTCTCTTGGTGTGGCAATGAAGAACAAGGAGTTCAAGCTGCCATCAGTTGTTTTTCTTTAATTCTCCATCTGCATTTCACACAATGGGCATCGCGGTAAGGTCAGTCACTGGCATAAAACAAGCTCCTCGTCGTTGATCCTCATGGCTTTGAGGATCACCCATAATACTGTAACCACAATAAACTTTTTGAACACCACAGTGATCACATTGTATATTTTGTTTACAACCAGTGAGTGTCCTTTTCAGAGAAAATAAAGCAACTAATTAAAATGTTCTGAAAAATAAAATAAAATGCTGACATTTTATTTACAGGATGCCATTTTTATATTTTAGTTTATATAAACTTGCATCTTAGAACAAAGCAGAAACATAAATTAACCATATCTTTATATAAAACTGTTAATATTAAACTCAGCCTTATGTTAACCATCTGCTATAAGAGATTTGGTAAAACGAACCTGTACATCACACAATGGGCATCAAGGTAAGGTCAGTTCCTGGCATAAAACAAGCTCCTGCAAGGAGGAGCCATAGTGTAACCACGAGGGAAATTCCCACCACATTTTCTCACGAACGAAACATTGTTAAACACGACATGATAGCAGATCTAGCGTGACCCAGATTAAACATATTTCAATAATTTGCCAAAACGAAAACCATAAGTATATTTTATAAAATGCATAAATAATATTTATCACATAGCAAAGACATGTTACCTCGTCTGTGATCCTCATGGCTCTGAGGATTACCACTAATATTTCGCTCTAAGAACTCCCGACCCCGTTAGGGAGAAGGGTGACGGAAAATGGATGGATGGATATTTCGCTCTAAGGTGAATGCAATGCAACGTTTTACCAGCAGATGGTGAATTTTAGCAGGATTTAACCTGAACATTTTCACTATGTTACACTGACACCAGGGGTAAATTATGCCTCATTAAGATTTGACTAAACAAGGTTTTTATGCTAATATGCCTGTCTGTGCACGAACAGGAGAGGAAGATCTGACCTTATAGTCTCTCTCTGTCATTCTTATTGGCTGGAATCATTGGAAGGTGGGCCTGTTTTCATGTTTCTCCACAAGGGAGCAAAAATCATTTGCATGCAGAAAGAATAAAGAGACAACACAGAAAGTAGGTGAGAATGTAGACGAGCAGAGACAGTTTAAGCATAAGGAACAGCATGCAGGCAAGAGTAGATAAATCTGTAAATCTGAGCAAAGACATGACATAATCAGGTCAACTTTGAAGTATAAATGTTTGTTTGTTTTTTTAAACATGAGGGATAAATTAGAAATTCTTATCTAAAATTAAAAATGTGTTTTTGATTTCACAATTTGAAGCCTTGAAAATGGCCACTGTTTCTTTAAGAAGCTGCTGCTCTTTCCGACACTGAGCCTTTAACATGTCATCACAACAATGTGCACAACAAATCCAACAGGCCCAAATTAACTCTGTCAGATTTGATTTCAACACTTTTAAAGTGTCTATATAGGTCCACACCACAAAGTGTTAATTTAACTTTTTTTGGAGAGTTGGTACCTTAGCTTGGCTTACCAAGCGCAGTGAACAACTCAGACATGTGGAAAGTAAATTGTCCTGAAATGACTTGGCTTCTGTCGCTTTGCTTCAGTGGGAACCTGTGATTCTGGGGGCGGAGTCAGTGAATTACCTCCTTTAAGAGTTATGGGCGCTGTAGGAGTTACTGATTCCATTTTAACACCTCTGGATTTGATGCAGAAACACTTTGTTTTAACATTGGGTTTTAACTACTAATAATATACACCCAGAGTTACATAAACAAAATATGACTCTATTAGAATAAAATTAACTCTGCTTTTGTATAAAGTCCACTAACACCAAAAAATGTAACACTTTTGAATTTGCTGTGTAACATTCTTACGCATTAGTTCTGTCTAACTGCATGTTTTAATCTACTTTAATAATTTTCTAATTTGTTATAGATCCTGGATATGCAACAGATATTATATAAAATCTAATATAAAATTAATTGACTAAATTAATTGATTTGTGAAAACAATGGACATGTCCCACCAAAAACACCAAAAGTGGTGACTTTTTTTTTTTCAAGCTACACTGCAAACTAAGAGCACACTAACACAATCCCTGCTTTCTCAGCAGATGTTTCCGACAAGGTTGCAGTCGTCTTCTCAGCCGCAAAATATTGTGTTTAATAATTCAGGACCTCCAGCTCAGCTCTACTCCGCACTGAGCCCTGCTCTCCTGGAAGAGTTCAGCCAGCGGAAAACCTTAGCATGAATCTTCTTGTCCTTCAGCCTCTGCTCCTCATTTCTTCTTCTTTTTATCCTCCTTCTGATTTCTCTCCCCCAGTTCTGCTCTTTTGCCTCTACAGGTGGCCCATTTGCTCCTTGTCCTACATGCCTCTGTTCTTAAATACAAATCCTTTTTTTAACTTCCTGCTTCTTTTGCTCAAGTTGTCCTTTTGCTTCATGTGTTTTTCTTTTCCTCTTTTTTTATTCTGCCTTTGAATTTGTTTCCTTTCTCCTCCCTTCATCTCTCTATTCTTTTCCTCCTTCTCCTGTTAAAACGTCCTCATTCTAACCTTCCTTTGAGTTATTCCTCAGGGATTACACCACCCTCTTCTCTCCCGCCATAAGCACAGCAGAATTGATACGTAGCCGGACAGAGCTGAAGTCGATTGGCACACAGCGAAACGTACCATCTGTATGCAGCTTGGCACTGGGGACGTCACAGGGTTTGTGTAGGGCTCAAGCTGGAGCTGACTGGGCTAAAGCTTCCTACGCACAAGTAGGTTTTCCACAGTTTCACTCTGGAAATGTTTAAACAGATTCCAGTGGAGTTAACATGATTTAATGCCTACAAGAAGAGTTGTACAAAGTCTTCTTCTCTCACTAGTGAGAGAAGTTACCATAAGTGTATGCCAATATAATGAACATGAATAATTAGGAGCTCAAGTAAGCCCAGAACGTTCATAAAAGTCCATGCCAAACAAATTTTAGGCAGCCATCAATATATGTAAAGCATATGTAACTGCTTTACATATATTTTGTAAAGCAGTTAGAGATATTTTGTCGAAACCTATGTAAAATGAAACTTAGCACTGTAATTTAGTTTGAAAGAGATTATTGTCTTGTCTTTTTATCAAATGTTTTTTTCAACAAAGGTTCAAGGAGGCAGATTTGGTGGTCAGGTTAGTTGTAAGTTGATTTGAGAAGCCCAAGTTACCTGTCGCTGTCTGAATATCCAAGTTTTGTTGTACTCTGAAACATCTGGTATGACTTTAAAGTGGTAGGTTCAGACTCTTTAACTCCACATTAAAGGTAAATATGTGCCAGATTTTGTTTTTAAAAACAGTTTTAAAGCATTTAATTCCGTTTCATTCCTTTATTTTAAGTTTAACAATTTATCAACTGATTATTTCACTGATAATAAAACATTTTCCCCAGTAAAACTAGTACTCTTTTATCAATAGTAAGAAATTATTTACCTAAAACAACCTTCTATTTCATGATGAAAAGCTATTTGTAAGTAAGTTTTGTCTTACTTCAAATGTACTGTGATATTTGTAATAGAAACTAGACCAAAAATATTTGTTAAAATCATTTGGTTTTTGCAGTGCAGACTGTAATATTTTGCATGAGACCCTTAGTTGTACAGACTAATGTATGGAAACCTCTATAAATTAAACAAATATTGACTGATAATCATGCATAACAGTCTGATGGAGAATATTGCTGTAGTCTGTGGAATCAATGTGTGGATTTTGTTTATGTCATGTCTTTATTATTATAAATTGTGACAGCCCAGATCGATTCTAAATTAAAACAGCAGACTAAAACAGAATTGGATAGATGTTTGTTCACATTTATTATATTTTCAGAATTCCTTTGTGAATCAACAAACCTTTTTCTTTGGAATTGCACAACTCTGTCAGGTGAATTTTAGTGATCCAGAACTTCCCCTTTTCTGACTCAAACCTCTGCAGCCATCAGGCCTTACATTTCCCCATCTAATTAAAAACAAACGAGCAGCTTCAACTACAGTATAGGGAGTAATTCCATCTCCTCTGATGAGTGCAGGAGAATGAAACAGCCTCTCCTCTGTTTACTGTTTACCTCGCTAATTTACTTGCTTTTAAATGTTTCAGTCGTTCCCAGGCAGGGATGTACGCTGAGCAGCAATTAGTAGAAATCACAGCTGCTGTGGTTAAATCTGACAAGAAAAGTTTCACATTAGAGGGTGCAGGAGCACAAGCTGGAGATGTAACTTATCAACTTGACCTTATCAGAGGAGGCTGGACCGGTAACCGTGACACAGAATGAAGCGGCAAGGCTACAAAATGTCTAAAGTAAAGACACACACACACACACACACACACAAAGGGGAAGTTCTGCTCTGTTGTCATTAGCTATAAGCAGAAAGTCATTACAATTAACATAAATTGTTGCTTTAACCCATCACTCTGTAATTAATCGATATTATTTCAGACAGCTAGAGAGACAACCAGCTGGATAGTTGGTTATCTAGACAGATAGAGATGGATTGGGGCAGGGAGTTTTTGCAGAAAGTGATTTTGTTCATGAATGGCTCAATCCAAACCAAATCCACAGCTCTGGTAAAGCTTTTGGCCGCCGTATATTTTCCCCAGGAGTTTTATAATGAGATCTTTGGAGACGGTTCTGCATAATCAAATACAAACACTGAGACAGATGCTCGCTCACACAAGCATCCAAAATGTCACTCTATTAAAGGTCTTAAAGCAAATTCAGCTTTTTACACTAGTACATTGTTATCATGGACAAAGTATTTATTTAGTGGAAGAAGAAATAACTGTTTTTAAAAATTCACATATTCGTATTAATTAAAGCAAATATAAGCATCTATTTTATTCTAAAAAATAAAAGATTTTTAGCAATAAACTTTGAAAGCCTTTTTCATATCAGATTATGCTCCTGTAAAACTAAAAATACGTATTTCAAGCTTTTTTCACCTGGGTTGTCCTCTCCATCCCCCCTGTTTTTAGGTCTGTCACAATAACAAATTTTGCTGGACCATAAATTGTCCAAGAAATGATTGTGATAGACCAACAGATTTTCATTTTGTAAAGAGCGCTTAACACTAGAAGTCAAAGATATTTTAAATATCCAAAGTAAAACACAACACCCAAAAGCTATTAAAGAAACGGAAGTAAAAAGCATACACAATCAAATCCATAAATAAAATGTATTATGAAGTCCCTGAAAAAAATCCCTTCCAAAAGTATTAATAATCAGAATTTAATTTCAAATTGAAAATTAGAACTGATTATATCTGATCATAATACTGCTTTAATTCAATAGATTTCATTCCTCTCCTAAAATCTGCTAATGTTTGTGACTTTGTTGTAGTTTAGCTGTTAGAAATGCTTCATTTATATCAACACTTCCATCATTTCATTTTGTTAATACACAAAATAAAAACATAAAAACCTGTCATCAATACTGGTTTTGTTCTCATTTTTTTTCAAATGCTTTGTATGATATTTAAATTTGTGTCATTGGAAATATTTCAGATCTCTGCATTTTGCTTCCAGTTTAGCTAGCAGCACTCCTCTTTTGAATTCATTTGGGCCCAATACTCTCATTTACACAGGTTGTTTTCGCTCACCTGGCCCTGCAGCACTTGCACTTCAGCTTCTTTAATAAATCCTTTTTTTTCTAATCAGCATTACTGTCTGCCTGGGAGTCCTGCATCTGAGTCCCCCCCTTATTACAAACTGTGACAAAACAAACCACGGCAGCCGCTAATTGGCTGCAACAGTCAAGAGTTTTTCATATATCAAAACACCTAACGTGTTTACAACCTAATATTTCAAGGCTGAAAAAAAACAAAAAAACCCTGATCTGTTATTTAAATGCTCACAGCAAAAAAGAAAAGAAAACATCCCATTAGATATGAAACTGTGAAAGTATGCTTAATAACAGTGTTTCTTTCAAGCACTCACTAAGCCAAAATAATGATAAAACATGAAGCTCTTACTCATAGCACACATCGCAGTATCTGTGATGGATGACAGTGTAAAATGATGCCGCTCTCTATTTTTTGGTCATACATCCAGCAAATAGTATGCACCATGTGACAAGCAAGACGTGCCATGGCAACAGACCCCCATTTTTATCACATTTTATCTCATTCGCCGTGGTAACACCAGCTCAGACGGAGCTGATAGGTTTGTCAGATTAAAACATTGTGTGATGTATTGGACTCTGAAGACTTTGGCAGCTCAGAAAAGATCCTGAACAACTGCAGCTAAAACAGAAATTGATCAGTCATCTTATTGTGTTTCAAGGGAATCCATCATATAGTCTAAGGGCCAAACAAAGTATTTTTCTAGAGGATATCAGGAGAAGAGATCTTATCTTCCAGCTTTAACATACTTTATTTACATGCCAGTTTTAATTCAAGAAAAAGGCCTGAATTTTATTTCCATCTGTTTTCAATCAACTAATCTGATAATCTTATTAAAATTTCTGGCTCTACTTAAAGAAATTATTCATGCTGCTAACGAACCCACAATCAGTTCTCAGTAAGCCTCCAAGTTTTAAATTTCATCTGCATCCAAAACAGTTTCGACTTGCTTAAAAATTGATGGTGCATCACAACTGACAGATATTTCTATCTATTTGATGCTGTGCTGTCACTTTAGTTCAAGCATTCATGTCTACTTCTGGAGATAGTCAGTAGCAATTAACTAGAAGAAAAAAACTGTTAATGCTGCATGTGACCATGAGATACACTTATTTGCTGTATTGCTAGTTTTTAATCACCAAGTTTTTGCTTAATCCTTTAGTAGACCTTTCATGTGATAAACTTTTCAAAACAGTTTCAATAACTAAATAGAACATGTATCACAATACAATGAAGGCTAACAGGCCTCAAAAGCAGCATATTAAGTACTGATCTGAAGAAATGTAAGAGAGGAGAAAATGTTTTTCACTCAGGGTCATGTTGGTTCGGATAGCTATTTTTGCTTCATCAATTAAATCTTAAGTTAAAAACTAATTTTTCATAATAAAGTTATCTTCATCAGACCTTAAAATTTGAAATGAAACTTTTATGTAAACTAAAATGTAAACCCACAATGAAGGGTTTGCTAAATGTATTTCTGTTCATTTCAAACCTCTGCCTGATAATGATGTCCTTACTGACATCTTTTTAGTTAGAAGCCACTGATCTAAGTCTCCAAAGAGAGGTTAAAAGTCCTAAAGCTCAGCAGGATTCGCACTCCAACACCCTGCAGAGCATCCAGAAAGGAAACCCTGACTCACTGGATGAGGCCTACAAGAACTATACATTGATTCTCTTGTTTATTAGTGAGAAATCTGTCATTTCCAAGTCTGATCAAAGAAAAAACATGACAGCATTTCATCAGTTTTATCTCAAAAACAAAATCCCTGTGGAAGATCAAATGGAATATGTTATAAAGCACAAAGTCAAACTCCTTTTCCTTGCTAAAAAGGACAGGAAAATGTTAAAACGACCACATAAATCTGGAGATAGTTAGTTCCCCTCACAGAAAGTTTGTTATAACCCTATTTCTTTTCTTTTTTAGCACTTCTGAAATGGTCTACTCGGTGTCAAAACGCAGTTTGACATTGAGCCCCTGGCTGTCTATTGAGTAAAACCTCCTGAATTGCTTCAATCAAAGATTTTTGAGATACTCAGAGAAAAATCTGTTTTTGGTTTTTCAGTCTGGATCATGGGTTAGAGGTTCACTCAGGAATCCACACACCTACACACAAACATGCATTTGTTGCCTTGCATGTTTGTGTGTAGGTAGCTGAAGATCAGAGTGGAAATTACATTTTTATTTCTACTGTTTCAAGTGCATGTGTCTGCAGTGGCTGATGTCACGCGCTTGTGCACCTGCGTGGTTGGGGATAGAGAAGTCAAGACAAAATGTAAAACAGGCTTGTAAATTCAAGGCAAGAACAGCACAATTCTTCTCGTGTGCATCCATTCTGCCTCATTTTTCAAAACGTGCCTTTTGCAGATAAATGTTGCTTACTTGTCTGACAAACACCCACACTGCTATTCCCATATCTCACTCTGTCTGACTCTGGTTTAATCTGTCTTCCTGACAGAACTGGCGTACGCTTGGCTGTTAAAGAAGAGAAGGCTGGAATGAGTGGGTGGTGAGTATCTTGTAGGATTTTGATGACTGCTTTGAACTTGGAATAGATGTGGGTCATAAACGGAGTGAACATCTAACTCATCTACAATGCCTACTTTTAGTTCTGAGAGATCCTTGAGGAGATTCTGCAAACCAACATGCTAAATATCAAATCTAACTTATGTGTTTTGTGAATGAAATTACTTGTAAATTAAATTGGACTCCAGAAAGCTAAGAGATGTTTCATAATTGTTTTCACAATGTGCTGATATTTGAACAAATGGACATATTTTATATTCTGTTAAAGCGAGCTCAGAAATCAGAACTAGAAGTTGGGTTTGATGTCAGACCTGAGGGAAAAGAAGAGGGAATTTCAACATTGTCTGCAGTTCCTCTTTCAAAGATTTTAAGCTTCACTTTCCATCAGCAGACACCACTTCTAATGTGTTCAGTTTATAGTCGCAGGCGCTACATCTAACATTGTTTTTAGACTCTTACATTTTATTTTATTTTATTTTACTTTTTTATTTTACCCTGCTGCTCTTTGGTAAATAAACAGAATGAGTGCTACATGCAGTCAAGGTATTAAGATGATTCGTTTTACTAAGAAAAAGGAACCATGTTCTTTGACGGGTCAAGTTTGTTGTTCTAAACTCGTAAACAGATTTTTTTATTATACTCTCCTGCCTGTGGCAACAGTTTGGGTTTTGAGTGTCTCTCGATACCCTGAAATAAGTGTTTCTTTGCTTTGTGCCAGTAAAGAGTTGGTGCTATTATAAAGGTAGCTTTTCAGGCTCAGAGCTGTTGCTTTGAAATAAAAAAGAAGAATGATGGCTCTAAGTTTGGCTTTTTTGAGCCAGCTTTGGAACCAGTTCGGTGCAAGCTCCATACCAAACTCAACTCTTGTTTCAGGCTTTCACTATGCAGACAACTTTCCCTCTCCCACTACTTACTTTCATTTTTAAAACATATAATTCTGCTCAAGAGTGAGATGCTGATATCAGTTTCTCCAATTGTACTTCACTGCAAAACAATGACGGAGGGGTGAAGGAAATTACTTTGTAGAATGAAGATGGATGACTTTTCCATTCATTGTTGCATTCTCGTTCCACCCCTTGCAGACTTATCTGCTGCTATTTAGAAGTTCCATCAGCTCAATGTCATAAAGCTCAATAAAATATTCATGCATTAAGAGGAGAATTAGGCTCTCCGAGTCCCTTTTCCCTGGGGCCATCCCATTCAGCACATGCAGCAATCTTCTAGCAGGTAACAAATGGCAGCACGAGCAAGCCCAAGCTTGTTAATGGATCCACTGGATGCATAGTCTTGCAATTGATCTACATAGCTGTGGGGGTGCATAAGGAGTTTTACTCTGTTTTCTGATCATACATAAGGCAGGAAGGTTGCTGTAGTTCAGCAGAGGGGTAATATAATGGCCTTATCTCTGAGTGATTCATAAATTTAAGCGATGCTGCTTCATAAAAATGTGGCTGCAGAGCAATAAGCTAGGGCTTGGACTTTAATGTGAAATTTTCTCGGATGAAAAAGCCACAGTAATACTCCCGTCCATCAACAGCCAACAAGTGGGCATAAACTTTAGATGGAGGAATGATTACTGTTACCAGCTTTCTGTCAGCTTTTCCATTTCTTGATGACCAAAGCATGGTTTTCTAGTTACCACTATCTGTGATGATTTTTTTTTTTATCCTGTGAAATTCAGCATCTCAATTTCTCATTTTTATGTTGATTGTTTTTGTTTGTCATGGCACCAAGCTCTGATATAGGTACCAGACACTAGTTAATTCCTAAAATGTGCTATGTGGGTCTATAAGTGGAAAAAAATGACTAAGATTTTGCCACAATTTAAATATGTCTTTCAGCTTTGATGTGTTCCATAAACCGTATAGAATATGTGTATTGGTGTGAAATTCGCAGTGTTCTGCTGCTAATCACATTAGTTATCTTTGCTGTAATGTCAACATCTCTTCATTTAGATTTTTCCCCAATATTGTGATCACTTAACCATCTGAAAAGTAATCTCAGTGTTAAATCTCTAAATTATTAAAACATATTGGGGAAGATAGGTAATTGCGGGTCAAACTATTGTCTACCTTTATAAAGTTTTTAAAGTTATTACAGAATGTTGAGTATAGACTGACCAAAAAAAAAACCCCAAAAACTAATGACTTATGAGTCTGATTGAATGTGTATTTGATTTGGCTGGTTTCAATTATTTATGCTTCTGTTCATAGTACAGAAGGCTCCAACACAATTACATCAAATGCATTTATCGAATGTATTTAGTTTTGCATATAAAGCACACAATTTAAACTAAATGGACACAATGATACGATTTTCCCTGTGGGTTTTCTTTAAAAAGAGAACTTCTGTTTCAGTCATAAATTAATCAACTCCTCAATTTAATGAACAATTCCAACTGTGTACACATAAAACCACATAGTGTGACTGGCATTAAAGACCCCAACACAATTTCAGAGTAATTTAGAAGTCGACATTTGCAGCACCTCACGTCCTTGGCGCATCAGCGAGGAGTGAAAACAGTGAAATGCTGCTGACTGACGAAAGATGGTGCGAAGCTGCCTCGAGAGGCCGAACTATAATTACCCTGCAGATGGAGAGTTCCTGACAGCCAAGCAAATACACAGATAAAACACGCTATTACTTCTGATAAAAATTGCCTGCACAGGGTTTCCAACAAAAACAAAAAAACAAGCAAGGAGAGATGTCAGTAATGTTCTTCCAAAACATACCATGTAAACACAATTAGTGAAGCTTACAGAGTGGTGCTTCCATCTTCCATCTAAAAGACTTTATTACTCCTTTGAATGCATTAAAAGTCTGAGCTTATGAGCTGCTAAAGTTCAAAATTCGCTTCGCACAATTGGAATGCCCAGAACATAAATCCTATGGTGGATATTGCTTAAAAATAAAATGCAACGTCATAAAATCCTAAATCAGCCTGGAGAGGTTTTAAAGATATTTTCTCCTGAGGAGACAATCGATAGTTTAATGTTTTTGCAATGACTTATGACACTTTCAGAGGTTTCTTCTATTAGGATGCAGCAGGCAACTCATCACTCTGACAAAAATAGCCTGGCCAATTCTAAGCAACCCAAAACAATTCGCAGAACATAAACTGTTCCACCAACAAGCAAAATCAGACCTCACTTTCAGTCAGGAAATCTAGTTTTCTATTTAAACACTAACTGAAGATAAGAAACACATTTCCAGTGAGATGTTTATATCCAGTGATGGGTTTGAATGGTAATGATTAATCAGATTAATGGTAATAAATTGATTATTGAAATAATCGTCAACTAATTTAGTAATAAATGATTATATATTCTATATCATATAATTATATATTGTTGTCTCTCTACAAATTTAAGTTCAAATTTATTCATCAAATCACTGCAGTATTTTGTTAAACTGTTTTCTCCTGGAAATGACTCCTTCAATAAATGAAATGACTATATATATATATATATATATATATATATATATATAATGTGTATATATATATATATATATAATGTGTATATATATATATATTATACGTATATGAACAATTACAGCTTCTACTGTATGCACATTTGAGCAGATTTTGAGGATGAGTAGAATTGTAAAGTCTATTTCAGCTTAATTTAAGCCAATAAAATCACTGGACTTAAGTCTGGAGTGACATTAAGTACTGCAGAAAATCAAAGGTGGACCATAAAACAAGACTTGAATTACTGAAATGTCTTCCATAGTGACTCTGGTTCATTAACCACGTCTAAACTATGAGACAGCTGGGTTGTAAACCTGACAGCTTGCCACAAACAAGTCACATCAGAAGGTTACTGAGACGTGAAGCCTCAACAAAAATCCATCCAGTCTGAGCACAGAGCTGAGCAGTGATGCTGAGATAGGCAAAATACCTTAGCAGGGATTAAAACTGAATCCAACCATAAACAAAATATGTTTTAGATCCTGAATTCACGGGATGAACGATGTCGATTTGGCAAATTATTGTTTTGCAATGTCCAGAGATATGTTCCTTTTTCACTTCAGAAAACATGGAGTCATTAAATTTTACACCAGAACTCTGAAATAATGTGACAAATCTCTACTTTAGACAGGCTTGCGAACTGTCCAGGGTGTACCCCGCCTCTCGCCCGGAACATAGCTCCCCAAAGATAAAATATTACACAACTGACACATGTTTTTATGTGAACCTGTTTCAGCTCCATTACTTTTGTTTCAGTCTGATCTCCCACTGACAACAGAGTGTGTGTAATATACCATGCATGAACACATGGGATCCCCCTGAACATCAGTGGCATTTACAGAATGACACAGGTGTGTATTCACTCACATGATTACTCCTTCAAAGGCTTCACATGTAAAACAGATGCATCTGAAATGTTGTGGTAAAACATACTAATGGTTAAAAATTGCAAATCATAAAATCACAGATATCAAAACTCAATTAAAATACAATATGGATGAAAACGGAAGAGAAGAGAACACCTTGAAACGTAAAGATAAAATACAGTTCAAAATTAGTCATAGCATTTACAAAGAGTGGCTTTAAATAGGTTTAAGACAAAACATCTTTACAAGCATGGAAACACTTTTTAATTCCAGGAATATGGAGTTATGACATACAAATGTGATGCAAAGATGGATTCAGATTTAACTGTATACATGCTACCCCTCATTAGTTTCTAATAAGCACCAAAGGACTGCTATGAAATAAATTTTTATCTTGAATGATTTCGGATTGGTCTATCTATAAAAGTCAAGATGAAACATATTACATATTACTGTGATATTCAGTTTTTATTATTTGTTTTAAATGACTACATTGTTTCACTTCTTTAAGAAAACTTAGCTGAGGCAGATGTTACAAAGGCAACACAGTTATTGAAGGTTTTCTCATGCCTAATCTTTATATCTCAGGAACAAAATATGTCTTGTGGTACTGGGACCAGATAATAGCTCTAACAAAGATGAACAAAAACAAAGAGTCAAACCCACAATCCATTTAAATCTCTAAACATAGTAATAATAATAATAATGTGAATACGTGTTTGGGTTTGAGGGAATCATTACACCAATGATTTATAACTCTGACATTTACTTTAACCTCAGAATAATTTTATAAATGGCTTCCACAACAGAAGAATGGATTCAAACACGAATCTTTGCATAGAAACAAAGCAAATCCCCCACAGATCCCTCATTTACACCAGAACAGCTCTGGAATAATAATATCTCAGCAGCAAGGGCTGAGAGAGAGTGCATTTAATGACAAGAACCTCTATAAGAAACTAAACCCCTAATTGGTATTAGTTTTTAATTTTCTGTTTACTGTATTGCTTTCAGATGTACGTATTTATATCTTCATCTTTCATCAGTCATCTTTGTAATTGGTTTGTCGCCTCTTGGTGTTGGGGAGAAGGGAGGAAAGATGTGACTGAAGCATCTGGTGTGAGAATCTAAGAATGCCGAGGATAGCCTCACTGCATCAGAGCATCAGAGAGAGCATGAATATCTGCAAAGCCATTCATGGCGACACTGCGCTCAGCTAGAGAATTACAGTGCTGCAAGATAAACACTGATAACATGAAGTGGATCTAAGAAGTGCAAGACTTTTAAACAGGACTCCAGATCCGTCAATAAAGAGTTACAATGATGCTTGGGTTTAATCTCTGCAATCTCTGCACTGCTCATTTTTATACTAGAAATTTGTAAAATTAGAAAAACAGTTTTTTTCTCTTGGACAAAATAATCCAACCAATAGGAAAACATTTATTTCAAAAATGTTTTCAATATTTGCCTACTAAACTACATATGTTTAAATTAACAGACTTTTTTAACCATGTATCTGAGAATAAGTCAGATACCGACTCTTATTTCAATAAATAACTGCATATCCAAATAAAAAACTGAATAATGTTGTAACTTTGGTTAATTTTGATTTCTAATGTCCCTTTTCCACAAAATTAGGAACTCCACAACCTTAATTATGCAAATTTGAGAGAATTTTGGCGAATTTGGAAAACATAATAACCATGTGAAAGTGATCCTGACCCTATCTGACTTTTAAAACTCAACAGATTCTCAATCCTCGTCTTATGTCCCTTCTCCAACACAGAATATTTAAATTATACTGTAGCATTACCAATCCAGGATGCAATCAAGTGTTACAGAAGCCTGTTAGTCACCCTTTCATTTAAGTCAGATTTATGGCAGCAGGGAAACACCTGAAACATACAGGAAAATAAGATGTGAGAACCACTGAACTAAAGGGTTTCCCCTGCAGCTGTCTTGATAACCTATCATGATGACATTACTTTATTTGCACTAGGATGTTTTCTAGCACTCTGGATTGAGCAATTGATCTCAGCTGAATAATTGAACTCTAGTTATTACACTAGGGGAGTTTAATAATTCATTAAATTCCTCTAGAACTCTCTTAAGGAGAGTTCAGAAACCTGACAGAACATTGTTCTGCAAGCGCTGTGACACTTTCTTTGGCTTTTTGAAGCATTTATGTTGGCCTTACTGAAAATGCATTATTATATTGGGATAGAAATCATGAAGTTAGAAAGTATAACTTCAGATCTGAGTGGAAGAAAAACTTTGTATCTGTGATGAAAACCAATTTAATTAAACTGTTTTCTTTTAGACCCTCCGCTCACTGATCTGACTAGTTAAGCCAACTAATTAAACCATATTGACATAACCAAATGGTTAACTTGGTTTTTAATAAGCGGAGGGAGAATTTTTTTTATTTTTATTAAGAGTATATTGGGTGGAGAGTTCAGTGGCTGTCATGAATAAAATAACTGCACTCATTTTATGTTCCCAACACGACATAGTCTAATACGTCAAGTGAAAATTGATCTAGACCTGACCAAAAATAATCCATCAGAAATATGATGTCTTTGAACAGTTAGATAGATAAAGTTTGCTGTTGCATTTAAAACCCATTTTACATGTTAAGACTTTAACACTGATATTCAAGAAATGGATATTCAATTTGATTCAACCTTGATATCGGTTGGTAGATGCAGGAAAGCTTCAAGGTTCATAATTTACATAATGCCCTCTTATCATTCAATTCAATTTATTTTTATAACACCCACTACATGCTGTCTCAAGGCACTGTACAAAAAAAGTGAATTCAGTCAAATCATACAAACAGATTTTAACTATGCTTTTGATCCTGGAGTTTCTTTTATTTATTTATTTATTTATTTATTTATTTATTTATTTATTTATTTACTTTTAACAGTGAGAAATATTTTGGACCAAATAGAAGCCAACAGATGAAATTATTTGCAAAATTGCTGAAGTGCAAACTTTAGCATACATTGGTATGCATCCTCTTTGTTGGGAAAGAACGTTGATATCTTTCATGTTAGTGGTGCATGGTCAAAACTTATAAAAGGTGTTTTCCTGCTGTATAAACTAAAATGTTTTGCTTTGAACTTTTTTACAATTTTATAACTTGTGTTCCAACAGAACATCTTTGTTTTCTACATTCTTACAAGCATCATTACAAAGTGTGTAGAACGCTTATGTTATTAGGGAGGGACCAGAATTATTCGCGAAATATTGTGTGCAACCATTTGCAACAGGTGCACAGGACACTTTTTGAAATTTTTATAAACGTTGCTTTGAGAATATTGCTATGCCTCAATGTAATGTGACTGACATAAACACTCAAACTACATCATCAAGAGGTATATGGAGTTGAGTTTCTTCCAACTCTTCAATACTGATTATTTAAAAATTACTGATTGATTAGAACTCCTAAGCTGATCATTGCTAAAAGGTTGAGACATCATTTCTTGTTTTTTATTGCTTTTCTACCTCTAAACTATGTAGTGCTGCTTTGTTCTGTACTTTGAACTTTGCTTCAAATGCAACAAATTTGGTTTTAAGGTTTACAAACCAGATTGTCTCAGAACAGTTTTTTCTGTTTTTAAGACACAAAGTTAATATCATTTATTTTTTACCTCACTGCGGCTGAAGGACGTGCAGCACAGCTAACATGTCACTTGCCCCACTCTTTTTCTGAGAAGTCAAAGTACCCTTGTCCCCATTCTGTCAGTCTTAAAGTGCAACACAGTGAAGCACTATGTCATGGAAGCCAGTGAGACTCACACAAACTCCCTACAATTCGTCATTTAATTGCTGATAAACGATAAAGACTCTCAGCACACGCTGTCAAATCGTGAGCTTGTTATAAAGATCATTATCCGGCTCACCACACAATACACAGACAACACAAAGAATGGAGTAGCTTACATTTAACACGATTACATTTATTGAGACAGCCAAGTCTGCTCACTTGAGCATTGTTTAAGTTAAGATGGCTGAAGAATGTCGACCATCCAAGGAATCACAAGGCTTCTACTTGGGAACATAATGGAGCTGGGAAGAATAAGAAAAGCTGTGTGCAGAACAGCTAGCCTTTCTATGATTTAACCAGCTTAGGGTTTGTATGGGTTCAACTCGTGTCGAGAAAGTAGACATTTGTTGGGAAATTACATGGCGCAAAGTCAAAGGTCATTTGATAATAGCAATTGAGACATCTGTTATCGTAATAATAGACTTCTCTTCCAGCAGTTGCAGCTGGAAATGGACCGGAAGCTCAAATTACATCTGAGCTTAAAAGTGATAATCAAAGCAAAACTGCTGGTTTGGCTGCTTTTCTCTAATGACATGCAACTGCCTTGGCCACCTAGACAGGCATAATATAAATCTCACATCTAATATAAATAGTGCAGAAGTGCAAATAGAGCTAATTTACACCTCTCCACCACCAGCAGATATGAACAGAGAGGGAGGGTTTATTTACAGTCTTGTCAACACACACATTTCCAAAGATCTTTAGCCGGATGTAAAACTATTCCGCAATAAATCTCTGTAAAATATATCGTCAAAGACAGTTATGCAAACATCTCACTTGTGTTTTTACAAGCCTGTTGAATATGCACACTTCTTAACACTCCATTTGTTGAACCAGCTACTGTTTATCCTGATCTGTTCAATTTTTCTGGCAATTTCACACTTTGTATGCTTCTGATGTAGGCAAAAGCATGCTGAAGACTGCATGAAAAAAGCTTCATAAACAGGATGCTGTAGCTGTGTAGCTGGCGAAAAAAAAAAAGAATTCTGCCACATAATGATCGCCTGGCCCAATCAATAACTTCTAATCTGACTATTTGAACTCAATAGTAATTGAAAAGAAACTTTCAATTTAAAAAAGTGTAATTGTGTAACTTCCTGAAGGACTGGTGTGGACAGTCCCCTTCAATATTTCCTGAGCCTTTTTGTCTTTATGTCCCTGCATCTATGTGCAGATAGTAACTGACAGTAGCTGCACGCTGTATTCAAAGTGTTACCTTCCAGGTAATGGTTTACCTGGAAGGTAATGAGTGCAAGTACTGTCTTCATCCCTGAAAGTTAGTTCACATTATCAAATGTACACATTGTTCAGCTCTGGCAAAAGGTCGGCGTGAATTCATCATCATGCATAACTGTCTTGTGACGAGAAGGGCAGCAAGAAAGACATGTGGCATGGACCAAAATTATGCAAGAAAAAAAGACGGATCAGAAGACTGCAAAAGTTTAATTTCTTTGAATCCTCCTCACAGCTCTCTTCGACAAAATCACAGTTATTCCCAAGAAAATTGTTAAATAAATAGAAAGATCAAAATGTCCCCCAGAAGAAACTCCTTTCAACAATTGAGGAATAATTTTGTGACGATCTCTGTGTTTCATGGCATTGTGGGTCAAAGAAGAGAACATTCTTAGTAGAGTCTGACAAAATCTTAACCTCACTGATAACCTTTGGTGTTTCTTTTTGTTTGTTTTTTTAACTGATGTCAGGAAATACATCAGTATTTTCTGATGGAAATTACACAGCAAATAATATAAACTTAAAAATATGTTTGATCCTTAGTGATTGAAATGGGAAGAAATATACTTCACGCTAACAAGGCTAAATATATAAACTACGACAAGACCAGATTTTTCTCCCTGCTGGCAGCTTGGTATTTAAAAAGCAGACTGCAAATATTGGGTGAAGGAAAAACAACGGAATAAATAAATTATTTCTGTTTTCTTGCAAAGAAAAAACAAAGCCAGACGTGCTTTTTTGGTTTAGAGAACACAGCACAAGAAATCTGAAGACAGAGGAGGTCTTGGTGGAGAAGTAGGTGTGGACGAGGGACTGAGGGAGTAAACTGCAGAGAGGCAGAACTGGAGCAGGAGGCAAAGGGAGGAGAGACTCTGTTTCTGCAGTGACTGGCCGGATATGATGAATGGCTTGCAGACAGAAGACAGATACTGTACAACTGAAATGCAAACATCTTGTTTGTGCACACACTGCCCTGCTGTGATTCGTCACAAGTTTTCTCTGCAGCTTCATGAATGCAGCAAATGAGAAACAAGACAACTTTAATGATTCTGGCTGAATTCTGATATGCAGATAATGCTGCGGTATTTTTTTTTTATTAAGCTGTAAAAGGAAGAATACTAATTCTTTAGAGTTAGATCTACACATTCTGTTAGTAAGCACCAACCTAAAGCAAGAAGTGCTAGGACTCACATTTTGTTTTTAATTAGTCGTAATAAACCCACAGAAAACTCAAAACATGAGGCATTTATCAAGTATTTCCTTTAAGTTTATGCAACACGTAGTCACACATGCTATGTAACAGCCCATTATAAAAATGACTGTTTTTCAATACGTAGAGGCACCAGTGTGGTGAATGCAGACTGAAATCTAAAGGGCATCTCACTTGTGTGATTTTTTTTTTGGACAACAGTGGAGCTCTTTCAGATTCAGTTCTGGCTTTGGTCTTATGATCCAACTAAACGTTCCTGAGGGGCAACACTTTTTACGCTTCGATTAATTTTCCCCTGCAAAGATTTCAATCGGCTATCAATGACCTTTCTGATCTCTGGAGCGAGTTTTCTTTTATGCAAATAAGTGGCTAAGTTTTAATTATAAGATATGAGATGAAGAAGCTGCAAATGAATTACAGAAATGAGTCAGACAGGCTTTTAATTTCTCTGCTTTACAACCCAAGTTCAGCTTCATTTAAGTAAAACTTGTGCAGTTTTATTTATTTATGAAAGAACTTACAATTTATTTTAGTTATCCTACATATTGCAATGTGTGTAACCTCTAATGTGCACACTGGGGAAATTAAAAAGTAGATTTTCTGAAAAATCTAAGCGTTTAGATAAAATAGGAACTGTGGTTTTAGGTAAATTTAGGTTGAAAATGTGGAATTAGTTTAGATATGTAATACAATTTGCCAAAAATAAGGTATATTTTTATTCTTTGACATCTCCTCTTAGTGCATGTAGTTAACACTGACAACCACAGATTATCGTTTAAAGAGCATACTTTTTGAAATTTAAGCCAAACAAAGCTTTGCCTGTTTTCATTTTATCACATGTAAACATGCCAGTTATTGTGTGACAGTTGCATTACGCAGCTTATTCGTCGCAGGTTCTTTCGTAACCCAGTCTATAAACGTGTGCCACACAAATATTAAAAAAAAAAACCCTATGGTTTATTTATAACAATCTAGAGGCTTTTATTTTATGTATTTGGGTTAAACTTGTAATTGCATCCTTGCTGCACAGATGAGAAGAACGAGGCATTTAATGAAGGATGAGAAAAAGAAAAAAGAATCACAGGATAGAAATCTGCATTCCTTCTCTTATTACTTTGATCCTTGTTTACATTCTGGAAACTTCTTCACTGCAGCAGATATTCCTGTTCACTTCTTTGCCACTCCTTCCAGTTTCACTGTCTCTTTCCTTTTATCCTCCTTTCTGTCCCTTTTTCTTGCGGTGTGCTTTTTGCTTCTCAGCGACATCCCCCTCTCCTTCCTCTCCCTTAACACAAGATCTTCTCCCTGCTCAAACAACAAATCGTTGCTGGCAGCGATGGCGATGGATCAAGTGACAGCCTGCTAGTCTGCAGACCAATAGCCCGCTCCTCTAAGTCCTCAATGTGAAAATCTATGCTGGTGGAGTGCAGTTCATCCACAGCTCTGAATATGGAACAGCGTTCCCTGTGTCTGCTTACCAAGCACATTACAGATGCTTCCTTTGCAAGCAAATATAAATACGAGCACACCTTGCACTATCACTCTGAAACACTGAAACAACACCCCAAACTGAGCCGGTGATCTAAGATGTGAGGAATTTTTTTATGTAGGTCATTGCAGAACTAAAGTGCCCATGCTCCTGAGCAATAAAACAAATGATCAAAAAATATGTAGTGTAGTCTTCTGTGTTTCAGATACATATATTTTAGTTGTACCTGAAGTATCTAAAACTACATTTACTTTGTGAAATTTGTGAAAGAAAGCAAATTTTTTTCATTCTTATTGGTTGGAAGGAAACGTATGTCTTGCTCTGATCTGATAAGAAAAAAAATCAAGTTAAAGTTTCATAATGCACAGTTTATCCAACAATGTTAAACTCTAAACCTTCTCCAGTTTATTTTTTATAAATATACAGAAATAATGGTTCCCATCATAAATGATCTTCAATATTTTCAAACAATATGAGGACAAACACTATTCTGGACTTTTGCAGAAAAACTATTCTATGCATTGTTACAGCTTTCCTTATCCCGTTATTTCTTACCTAGCTTATTATCTGGATGTCCCAGAAAATACTTGTAACTAACCAAAATGCTGCAACAAGTGCTCTACAAGAATTAATTGCAGAAGTTTTGAGTTCAGAGTAGCTTAATATTCTCAATAGTCACCAGATTTCACACAAATGGAGCATCTTTAGGATGTGGTGGGATTGGGGATTCATATCTCATATCTTAGAGGCCAATGCATGTCAATATCAACCAAAATCTTTACAGAATATTTCAAACACATTTGTAAATCAAGGATTTAAGTCGATTATAAAGACAAAAAGAGGTCACATATACAATTTATTCATTAGAAGGTGCATTAAATAAACATGCCAGTTAGTGTTTCACCTAAAACAAAGATATCTTCAGATTATTGTAAATTTGTAAAAAATAATTTTAAATGGTGAAGTCTACATATCGTCACTTGACACAACTATTACATTTCTGAAGTGAAATGTATTCCCCATAAGACATTTTCCTGTGAAAAACCACACCACAGCTCTTAACAAGATGTATGTGAGCTCTCAACTCCCACTCTGAGCCCAAGATGTCCGATAAGCTTTAACAAACTTGTACCACTTTTACAGGTGAACCACAAAGGACAGCTCATTCACAAATGTCACAAGCTAACACAGAGCAGCCATTCATGACCGAGACACTCAACACATCCGAAAATGGAGCACAGGAGGACTGGCTTGAACCCACCTCCCTGCTGAATTCTTAAAATTCTGCTAAAGGTTATAGATCAGCTGAGAGTTTGTTTCTTCTGAGACAGACAGAAAAGAGAGACGAAATGAGAATCATAAAAAAAGGCAGGCAAAAACAGAATCGGAAATATAAGGAGACCTTGACACTTAACCTGCTTTCATTCAAACCTGTCTACTTGCGCCAAAGAGGATAAGATGTACATATAGAACAGCTTATGGGAATCTTTTTTTTTTTTTATGTAAGCTTAGAGAAACACAGAAGGGAAGAAGGAGAAAACACATGGGAAAACAGGCAAGAAAGTTGAAAATGGGGAAATAATTAAAAAGGATGGAAAGATGGAAGATGGAGAGACTCAAAGGCAAAAGGAAACTAGGGCGAAAGCAGGAGGAAACAGAATGTTGGTGTTCTTTAAAGTTGAGCCATCACCAAGTCCCTGATGCCGCATGCCGGGATTCATCCTGCCCTGTCCTGCTCATCCTCTGGTGTAATGGTACCTTTCAGCGCTTCCCTCCTTTACATCCATCTGTCTCTCACTCTGCCAACTCACACATTCTTCTTTCCCTCTGTTCTTCACATGAACAGCGTCTCTTCAACTCCATGCAGTGTGGCAACAGAACAAGAAAGAGTGGGATTAATATTTTACTTGACTCACTCGATGCCCGTCTCATCCTCTCAGCTCTACAGTTGTGAATCGCTGAGGAGGGCATATTTACACCTCCATTCATTCTCTTTCTCTGTTTTCCTGTCTGCTTCCTTTTCATGTTCTTCTAAGGTCTGTCTGTCTGCATCAGTTTCATTGGAAAGACCTCTCCTTGGGCTTTCGATCATGTTGCCAAGCGCCATCTCATACCTGACTTATTTAGGCAGAAAATAACAACAATGCAACCATTTCCTATCTGCTTTCACATCTGAAACATTAAAGAAATGCCCGATGATCTCGTCATTGCCTACAATAAGGAATAAAAATGAGTACGCAGAACAAAACCTCAGCATATTTTCCCAATGACCAGAAAACCCATTGAAATCTTCCAGAATAAATTGGAGAGTGTTGCTCCAAAAGATGCTTTTCAGGTTTTCTCTCTTGAATTTGCTACCAATTCTCAGATAAGTGGAAAATGATCTTGTCATTGGTGATGTATATAAAAGACTTCAGTCTTCAGTTTTTACTTTTAAATTATTTATCAAGAAAAGTCCTTCTGATTACAAGAACAAAAGGAATTTAATCAAAGCTGTATCTCTAGAGTTAGAGAATGAGATGGTCACATAGTTTATTATGTGTTCATTTCATTGGCTTTGTGCATATCTTGCTGAGTGAAATTGGTATAATTTCATTTCACCCATGCAGATGATGGAACTGGTTGTCCACAGAGACCCACGGTTGTTCTGAGAGACTCTAAATAGTAATGAGCCGGACCTCAAATAATGTCTGATGTTGGTGTAGACAAATCATAAAGTGGTTGCTGGGAATTACATATTTTTTTTCCATCTTGAAACAGTGTTAGGAATTAAAAGTAACCAATCATTTTGTCTTCTTTTCTGAGAAACTCATGGCAATCCTCAGTATTGTTTAAGTATTTGTTCCTTTGCAATCATTTAGTTCATTTTTTTAAGTAATAATGTGTAGGTTAGAGTTTGTATTGTCCTGACAAGAAATTCTTAATTCTAAGGAATATAAAATCTCCTTAAGTTTGTTTGTTGAAATTCAGAAACTGGTTGATGTATACACATTAATGTAACTTGATGCAGTTTAAACTTCTTTAAAATAATGTGAATTAACCTGCATACCTGCAGTCTTTAGTTTACATGTGCAAACACAGCATAGGTCTATTGAGAGCCACATAAATTTGCACAAGCAAACAATCGAGATCTAAAAAAAAATACTGTTCAAAGCAGGAACTCAGATGACTGTATGTGTTTCGGTAACTTATAAATCCTATAATTATTTCTGTAAAAAAAAAAACTTGTCTGATTTCTCATTGTCTGAGTCAAGATTCTGCCTTTCAACACTTCGGAGTAGTTTTGCAGGCGTTTCATGTGTTATGCATCCTAATTTATAGAACGTTCTCTTATTTAAAATGATCCCAGAAACAGACTTTCTGTTTCACTTAAAATATTCAAATAAATGCAGTGTTAGGCTGAATCAGCCAATGGTGAATCTAAGAATTTTAATGCTGTTTTGTTAAAAATACCCAGATTGTCACATCATATCAAAAACACTATTTAAAACTGAGTACCCATTTACTCTTTACACCCTTCTCTTAGATTCAGATCCTCTGATTCCTCTTATATCTTGTCGTGATTCTTACCCATGACTAAAAAGTTGCATTTTTTTCCCCTTTTACTCCGGACATCACAAGGCATCTGAATATGTTGAAATTGCTGCCTGCTGCTTCCTGTCACAACTTCCATATGGTGGCTGAGTTACTGTGCAGAGCGAAAAACCTCCTAAAGCAAAACTCAACTCCAGCTGGAAGAATATGAAGAAGTGATGCAAAAAAATCTATATGTACAATAGATTAAAGGATAGGTAGGGTTAGTGAGATATGTTTCAAGTTCCTAATATCAAACAATTCTTAGATCAGATCAGACCACAATTGAAAATAGATTAAAATAACTGAAAAGGAAAAAAGAAAGAACTCACTATACTCTTTTTTTTATGGTAGAAAAATCTTGATTTGTTTTCTGGCTGTAGTTTAACATTTCACTTAAAGTTTCAGTTTCCTCCAGCAGAACTGCATGATACAAAAATATGGTAATTTCTACTGTTTTATAACAAAGTTGTGAAATTTTAACTCATGTTTTATGTCCTGGCACATTATCAGCTTAAAGACGGATATGATATGTTTAGTATTTTGTCATCAGCTGACCTTCATTGCGTCAATGCGAGTAAAAGCACATGCTCTTTGCCATTATAGGTTCTTATGACACACACACATCAAGACACACTCCATCTTATGCTGGTGTTGTACTCAAGACCAATCCCAGTTTTGCAACCAAAATAAAGCATATTTAGATAAAACAGTCTTTTTTTTTTTTTTATCAAATGGGAATTGGGAAATAATCTGCTCCTAAAATCTAATTACTGTTGAACATAAATATCCAGCAGAGTCACATTATGGCTCCATATGTGCTCTTACTAGAGGTTTAAATAACATTTGTTTTAAATGCTTACTGAAAGCTGCCACAGCCAGGATAAGTGTGACCACAATGGAGACCCAGGAGACCCAGAGAGCTTTCTTCCTGTAGTTCTGAGCCTCGTGGGGCTTCAGGCGCATGCTGCTCTCAAGAAGACCTGCAAAGAGAAAACATATACAAACAATGTATGCCTCTTTTTGTGTTCAAGAGAGTCATGATGATTTTCTGTGTCACTTTGTGATCATATCAGGCACCCTCAGGAAATGTAAGAAATGATTCAATCTATTCATCTCCTTTATACAAGAAAGAATGTTTGTTTATGGGAGCGGGGGCTTATCTTAAAAAAATGTTTATTTGATAAACTGACAGTTTGATAGTACTGTAAATCAGAAAAACAGTTGAGTTCGGGATCAGATAAGAAATCATACCAACCTCTGCAGACTTCCAAAATATATTAGAGTTCACCTGCATCAATCTATTGTGGCATTTTTAATCATCCAACCATAATGTACTTACAGTGTAGGAAGCATATTAGTAAGAAAGAGAGAAGAAATGTGGCTTCAAGAGTGTCCAAAGGTTACACTTTAGTAGCAGGTTAATTTGTGACAACACCCTTCTGAAATCAAGCAGACACCCACTGTCCAATTAAAATCTTACAGGATGTGTTTCTCTGTATCTCATATATGGAAGTATATATATCCATATAAAGAGATATGGAAATATATATACCTTTTTCTTTTGTAAAAATACAAGAAAGAAATGTTTTTAGCATTTTCTAAATTAAACCGCTTATAGTGGCAGCATGTTGGAGAAGCTCTGTTATGTTGGTTCTGATTTGTTCTCTCTGTTAACTTTTGTTCATAATGTGTTTGAGAGACGTCAAAAGCAACTTTCCATCAAAATGATCTCACCCCGACTGAGAAATGGCCTGGAAATATAATAGTTTTGGGATTTTTTGGTCCAGCCTGACCAGCTCAAGTAGCTGAAGTAAGATTAATCCAACAATGTGATAGTGACTCAAAACACACTAGTAAATCCAGCATGAAAAATTCACCCGCAGGGCAACATTTCCTTAGACTGGTAGATGACCACAAAAAGTTATTTTGTTTCAAATGGTAGCTATGTAGAGATAACATTTTTCTAAAACAGAAAATGCTTTTATGTTGATGTTCTGTTTCCTTTCCCAGCAATGAATTGGTGAAAATAAAAACTGGACATCAACTTTTGAAAATTTCCTATGAAAGAACATGATACCTTATGGTGTGTCCCCACAAAATATTCATGACTGAACATATGGTGCTTAAATGGTTTTCCCAATATCGGTAGTACTTAGTCAACCCAAGGGGCTCCTATATATGAAGCCCATTCTGTTCCCAGGCCCACATTGTATCAAAATTCATTATTTTTTATCTGAAAAACTTTAACAGTATACCAGCGTAAACCAAGACTTAACTAAGGAAGGATAATTTTCAAAAATGAATTGGATGAATTTTTGAATCGCTTTGTCCACCTATTGTGTTTGAGAAAAGTCCTTGCCTGAAGTCACAGACTAAATAGCCCAGATTTTTAACAGCCGGCAGCTCCGTGTCATGAAATGTGAGGATGGCTCTGCAGAGTCATGAATTATTCAAGAGCTTGAACTTTTACATCCAGGAGATTTTAATGCTTTTGGCTATCATTATATCCTGAAATTTGTATCGCACATTGTTAGTGGAACCACGAAAACAGGACAAAACCAGTCAGACAAGTCAGTCAGACAGGACAAAACATCTCAATATGTTCCTTCCTTTAGTTAGAAAATTACAGAACATAGGACAGCTAGCAAGTAATGTAATATCTAAATAATATTGAGAGAAATGAAATAGCTTCTCTTGTTATGAAACTAAGCATCTCCCTTGAGATGAAGACAATCAAAAAGCACTGGAAGAACTTTAACCCCCAGCAGCAGGATAACCTGCACCCAGAATCTCCATGGCAACCAGCAGTTGTACCAGCCGATAGATGTGGGCTGTCCAGATCACTTTGATTACTGTTCTTTTGTGTAACAGCTCTGGTGCAACATCTCAAAGCACACCACATTCACAAAACTAACTTGATCTGCCAGCTGCCTGCTCAATAGCTGCTCATGCATCCATTATTTATTTTTTTTTTTTTAAGGGGGGGTGAAAACTGTCGACCATCCACACATTATTGAATTTTATCCTGATTTTCACTAATAACTGAATTGTCCCTGTTGAGTAGCTCATGGGGTCAAAACCAAACTATTCCTTAACCTGTATGTCTCATTAAGCTTGAACATGTTTTAATAAAGGCAATACATCCTTGGATAAAGCTAAATCAGTGCTGTGTATCATTGTTTATTATTCAGAAAGAAAATGTTTTCTGAAAAAAAGAAAAACTGCATCATCCAAATTGTTGATACTGCCAGAGCACATAGAAAAACAAAGCAATTAAAAATAATGCAACCTATAACTTCTGATTTTTTTTCTTATGTTTCTTGTTATTGTTGTTTCTTGTATAACCATTTTTTACTTTAAGTGGCAAAAATACCTTCAATTGAGCGAAATACATAGACAAAAACCATAACAAATATGGTCTGACTACAACGGTATATTGTTAGTCAAATTACTGGGAGTAGAACGACAATTTAACGTCAGCTCTTATGTTGTCTCATAATTATATGAGACATTCAACATAAGACGAAGGTAATTCTTTCCTTTCCTCCCCATGTTGAACATAAGATGAAGAACATTCCTCATTGAACACAAAATGTTCAACACAAGATCTTCAAGAAAATCTTCATAACATAAAGATATTCTTCACTATATGAAGACGCTCCTACATTGAACATCTTCAGCACAAGAATTTGTTCAACATTTTGAAGACCCATGTAGGACCGAGTGAACGTATTGAACAGTGAACATCTGTAGAATTTCAATGTTATTGAAAATTGGACCTGGTTTCGGTTGCACATTATCTAATAAGGATTTTGGTCACTTATCTGACCAAAAGTCATGTCCTTTTCTGAATTTCTTCTTGAAATTTTGACAATGTGGCAAGATGAGATGGTGTCTAACAGGCAGAGATGACACATAGCATGTAGAGACAATGGCTGGCAGGCAGAGGTGGTAGCGAGCAGAGTGAAACTCCAGAGGAAATTAGTTTTCTCCTAATAAATCTCTTTGCAATAAATTAATTTGGATTTGATGGGTCACAATAAAACTGTGTAGTTTGATGTAGTTTTTGAAATCACAGTACAGTCAGATGGATGAGTTAGGGTGGTATTAAACAAGAATCTGCTATTTAATTTTCATATTTTTATATCCCATATATTGTGCAACAATTGATCAGAGGTAAATATTTTTGAACAGTATATATTTTATCGAGTTTCTCAGCTTGGATGAAGCTGGTGGTATGTATACATTAAAACTATAATCAAAGTCTCTAATATTTAGCAATAAAATATTGCATGAAGTTTAGGCTAGTAGGGTTTTCTCTACAGGCCTGAGAAAACGCTGCAGATGACGGGGTAGAGTCAGTCATTTCATATGTCTTAGATTTAGTAGGCAGTATATTTTTCTAGCCAGAAGTCTAAATAAAGAAAATCTCAGGGTTTGCTTTTCTTTTTAGGCATCTGATGGATCGGTGGCCTGTCAGAGGTGTACCCTGTCTCCTGTGCAGTGTCAGATAGACTAAGATTCACATCTTTCCAATAGCAAAAATAAAACAGAGAATGGTTTGTGGAAGTTAAGCAATGTTTCAGCAGCTTTATCAACTTTAAGTAATCAATTTTCAAAGATTGCATAATATTCTAAGGTGGATTTAAGTCTACAATTTGATCTGGCCATTCTAACACATGAATATTTTAATTTAAATCACTCTGTTGCTACTCTGGCTTTACAGTGATGGTCATTGTCCTGCTCTAAGATGAACCTCCACTGTAACCTCACAGGTATTTTTCTAGGGACGCCCTGTATTTACCCGTCCCAATTCAGAAAAACATGACTAATGTCAACAGATTCCATGAGCCCCAGTGGAACAGTGGAACCTCACCTAGTGGTGGTTCAGCAACAATTCACTTAAGTTGAAATTATCTGTGAAAATTTCACCTATTTGTAAATATTCTTTGCAGCTGAAAATCCAAGCTGCAAAGCTGGTTGTACTGGATTTTATTTAATGGTACAGGAGTAAAAGGGAGGCTAAATATAAATGCATGCCACAATTCTCAGATGTTCATTTGTGGAAAACAAAATCAAAGGCAATGCATCGTTTTTCTTTCACTTTATAATTATTCACCGTTTTGTGGTGTTGTCTCACGTTAAATCCCTTCATAAAACATTGTAGTTTGCAGTTAGATAAGGAATGAATGCAGATGCACTAAAGGGGTTAAGAAAATGCAAATGCAGGTGTGAGGGTTGGTCTGTGCATGTGACTGGTACCAGACTCCAGGCTTATAGGGAAGGCTGCGGCTGGGGCCGAGTCCCTGCCAGTCTACACACACATCCCAGGCTAAATCTGATGAAAACAGCTGAAATGAATGAATGAATGAATGAATGAATGAATGAATGAATGAATGAATGAATGAATGAATGAATGAATGAAATGCTAGATTAAATCTTTTTTATAGCTTTAAACTCCATGTGTAGAACTGCTCCACTGTGAATCTTGCTGATGTCTGACTATCATACATTATTCAAAGAGTACACCGAAAATATCTGGCATGGATAAAAATAACCATCCTGTCTCCGTCATACGCTCCCCCCTCCCCCCATGCCCCCCACCACCACCTCTTCTCCCTCTCTCTCCACCTCTCACTCACTCACGCACACCCAAACACAGACATCCCACCCAAACAGAAATCCAGCAACTTTTAAAGCCAGTTAAACATCCAAACATAAAAAGTTACCTTCTCCGTCCACATTGTCAGTAATCTTCATCTCCTGGTTCACTGTGAAAGACTCCGGCTCTGTGGGGGTCTTGGCTTGCTGCTGCTGGTGGTTGGTGAAGCCATCCGTGGCGCACTGGCCGTTCCGCACTGTGGCCGGCCAGGGATCCACAACCGTCGGCTCCGGGACGGCGCAGGACTCCTGGGTCACCTGGTCTTCCATTGCTTCTGCTCCTGTCTTGTGCTCTTGGAGTCAGAGGAAAAATGAAGAAGAGGCTGGATGGAGGGGAGGGGGGATAAAGAAAGAAAACTATTCACACCGGTCCGTTAGGTGCAGCGGCCATCCAGCGCGTCCAATATGCCACCGGCTCCGAAGAGAGATTGAGAGAAGAGATGGTGATCAAAGAAAATAAGAGGTAAAATAAGGGTTTATCTCTAAAGCACGAGAAGAGAAGTAACTCCGTCGTTGAGATGTCAGCCGTGCAGGTTCAGTGAAGACCCCCTTGTCTGGCTGAAACAGTAATTTATGGTTAGATGCGATGATGCGATAAGCTCAGATCTGCTGTGAATCTGGCAGGCGGTGCCAGTAACTTGGATCCCCTCCTCCTCTTCCTCCTTCTCTCCTCCTCTCATAACTCAGCATCTGATTCCCGTTCTGAGGCAGAACTCAACCCTAATAAGTAATTATCTACTTTGGGTCATTTTGCAAAGGAAGACCAGACAATTAAAATGATGTTTGGTTTAGTATTTCTGGCTCCAAGTCTGTAGGTTCAATACATGAGTCACCTGCAAACTGTAAGTCAGATGGGAGAGTTTTATGTGCCAGCACAAATATGAGCCCTAACCAAACTATGAGCAGGAAACACAGAGTCAGCATGGAGCACAGCCAACCAAGAGGTGTTTGTGCCTCATAAACAACTCCTTATCTGGGTAGAATCAAACAAAATGTGCTAAATTTAATCAAAATCTTATTTTTTTTAGTTCACAAACTGAAGTCTTCTTATCTAGATTCATTACATAATAATTTGGATTTTTTTTTTAAATACAGAAATGTAACACAATAACATCATTGCTAAAGAGATAAAAAGCTGCTGTACTTATGACCGATTTAGTGGAAGGAAAAATTGTGGTACCAAAGATTCACAAGAATGAACAATATGGTTACTTGTTTATCATTCAAACATCCATTCCTTTTTGACAATATTCCAAAACACATAGCAACTACATTAGAAAACAAAAAACTGACATTAAAATCTTGAGTTACAATTATTTTAATAGAGTTAAAATGTGATTTCTAATGTCTGCAAAATCCTTTTCAAGTGAAGTTCATTTTTTGTACACAGAAAAATAGCATGGAAATCTTCTGTTAATCTCACTTTAAATTAGATGTTTAGTCTACAGTTTGCAAAGAGATATTAATTGAGTTTGACTCCTGAGTAATAACATGACATGGTTTAAATAAACTTAACTTGTTAAAAACGATAGTACCTCTCAGAATTTTGCATTTATATTGCTAAATAATAATGCAAAATAGAAATAAATATTATCTTTACCAAACATATCTACTGAAGTATAGTTTGTTTTACAACATTAATGTGGAAAATTCATGCACTGTTTTCAGGAAGTGAAATTGTGTAACTGTGATATTATTTCCTAAGGTGTTATTAATGTAAATGGGCCTCAGCCTCCGCAGGAACTTTGCTTTGACAAAAAACAACAAACAGTCTCTGTCTGGTTTTTTTAATCAGAGGCATTAATATGTTTAATTTTGGGGTTTCTAACAACATATTGAACCATTCTCTTTTCAAGTTTAAATTGTGACGCTTCTAAGAATATACTGTTCCAGCTGATAAGAAAAATGATGGCACTTCCAGAAGCCTCAACATCACCTCAAGTCAAAACAAGTGGGTTGAATCTCCAATACTGGATTCCATCACACAGTCGGGTGCATCACTAGAAAAACCCAAGTGTAATACATTATTTCTGATAAGACAGTCCAAGTATTAAGCCTCATCTTGCCAAAGTTCTTTATGACTACCAAACTATCTCTTTAATTGATTTTAATTTTTCAGATTAGGAAAGGATGAGAAATTTCATTTAATCCAGGATAGTCATGATTTTCTTGAACTTTTCATAAAATACAAGCTGAAAAAACTATTTATCCCACAAAATGAAATTCAAAAGGACAAAACAAGTTTGAACATTTGCACATGATGAAGTATTGGATGGTTTTATTTATTGGCAAGTTTCATTTTCATTTGCAAGTTCTCTAAAAGAGCTAATGCCAGCAGCAGTTACAACTAATTAGCATTTTTTGTGATTTCACAACAATAATAACAAGAAGAACTGGCAAAAAGAAACAAAAAAATAACAGCAAAAGATAAATCTAGTTAAAAAAAGAGAGAAAAATGCAAATTGATGGAACTTCAGATTTAAATCCAACTCACGCCAATAAAAACTTTGGCTTTTAGAATTTGATGACAGCATTCAATCAATCAAAATTAATTTTTGAATCAGTCCCATTTATAATGACAATTGTGATTCAGTTACCTACAGTGCAGTTTAATCCTAATTAAAATACATTGCAATCTAAGCCAGTTGATTACATAAAGATCTGGGAAGAAAGCAAAGCTAAAAGCAGCATATGGCAACAGTGGAAAGAAATGTTTCCGTTTACACCAGAAGAAATGTTTTTTTCTTTGAATCACATTCCTTTCTTAGGGCAACAACAGTGGTTGTCTCAAGAAGGGTATCTAACTTAAAACATCTACCAAGTCTGTGTGCACGCAGCTGTGGAAAAGAGGAGGCCATTGTTCTGTGGCAACCCAGTGGAGGGAGATGCTGCAACGACAACGTCAACAGAAGTTCAAGTCTTTTCAGGGATATTTGGTTTAACTTCCAACAAAGTGAGATGAGTCGCCTTTACTTGAAGACTTATTGTACAGTCCAATGAACTGATTTAAAATTGTTCTGAGACATCTTTAAACCCCTTATTTGGCTTTCACCAGAAAATTTTTAAAGGTCTTTTTTTATATTTTTATATACTTGGATTCATTTGAACATATCCATAGATCTTAGATAAGCAGAAAGGTTTTCAAAGAGAACCCTAGCAGTCATTCCTGCTTGGTGTTTATCTACAAATCAGAAAATGACCACATTTCACAAAGCATGGTCTAAATGTGAACCGTGATCTCATAAGAAGCCGTTGAATGATGATGCAGAACAGCAAACACACCGTGTCCCTGTCTAATTCCGATCTGTATCCCTGGAATGTTTATTTTAAAACTTCTAATGAACTCCTCTGTGACAGGACAGAAAACCTTTCCCCACAAAATAAAGTGAGGATTGTTTTCATCCCTTGCCTCTGGTTTCTTGAAGTTTATAGCCGTCACTAATGAGATGGCGGCATCAGGCACATGAAAAAACCACTAAGTGGCTGAACAGCATGTGAGTTGCAATCAACTACTACTCTGTCAGTAAGGAGCCGTCTGAAGTGTTAAATAACACATTTATTAGTGACAAGACTTCATTTAGTCAGTTTTTACCAGACCAATGGTTATTAATGTTGTTAAATGTGGACAGTTTTCCATGAATAAGCATGGAAATACATAGACTTCTATATCAAGAACAGACTGAAATGAAGTAGATCTGAAAATGGCTCTTTAGACCTTCCACAGTGGCTCTTGATAACTTTAGCTTAAAGTCATTAACTAACTAATTATTAGTTAGAGAGCTAACTTAATGATGTTAAATATAAATATAGCAACAAATTATTAGCACTTTTCCTGTTTTTTTGTTTTTATAGAATAATTGTATTAAATGTTCACAACAGAATCCCACTAAAAGTAGCAGTCATACTGCATAAATGTGGCATAGATGGCTAAGAAAGTAAATAAAAAAATAGACTATGACAACATCTCACAGTCTAATTTTGCAAAAGTAATCTACCTGGTCATGGTGTAACAGAATACTGTGACTTTCTCACCACTAATCTCAATATACATGTACAATAAAAACAACATTGCATCAAAGAACCATATACATTTCAAAGACTTCATGTCCCAATAAATGTTTTTCTTTCATGTTCCGATATATGTAACTCATTTTTTTCTACATGAAAAATGAACAAAATAGGAAAGAGTGTGCATGTAGATGTTTCACATTTTCTAGGAGTAGCAATACATTTAATTTATTTTAAATATTATATTGTGTTTACAAACTTGTCAATTAAATTTATAAATTTGGTTAGTAATTTTTATGCTTTTATTTGTTTATTTTTATTTGTTTATTTTATATAAAGCAAGGAAATATTTAGGGATGTAAACATTAAGACTATGTATTCCAATACGTAAATTAATCCCCATAGAATAATAAATGCTACCTTTACAACATTGAAATTAATCTGTTGCTGCAATGCAAACAATGTTTTTAGGTTTGTTAGTAGTAGTAAAGATATAAATTTATGATCATACATCCCAAACTACAGTTCAGCCATACAAATACTTTGACTTTAAGTAGGTTGGGAGTAGGTAATAAATGACAAGCCTGATCCAGCAGTCATTCACCTGCTAGTCATTGATTTCTAACTGAGAGCAGGAAGTGAGCATTAGCACAGTTTTTGAAAGGTAGCTTGTGCTGGAAATAGCCTTAAGGATGAAGGTTGATATTCATAATCACATTTTACCAAAGGAATGGCCCGACTTGAAGCAGGTAGGTGCTCTGACACATGACCTCATGAGGGAGTGTTTTACAGCTTGAAGCCTCAATGTGAGTAAATCCACAAAATATGCTATAGAAGTCTTATGCTGAGCATTTCAAATCCCAATTAGCGTATTTGTTTTTGTTTCTGTATCACTTCTGTTATTGGTTGAATTAAGTGGCAGGGACTCAAAATTGATCTTGTTTTCCCACTGACATTTTACAAGGAGATTAACAACTCACACCATAAATCTGTGCTCTCTGTGGATGGTTAAACTTTAATCAATAAACGCTGGCCTTGGTTTATCTGTTCCAGCTCTTACATCTTTGTTACGCTGTCTGACTGCTTCTGCTAATGATTTGCTACAACAAGTGCAGGCCACAGATCATGGTCTGCAGCTTTGTCTAAAATATCCACAATAATCTTTGTTGTTCTTTCTTTCAACCTTCTTTCTTAGTATTCTTTAAAATGCTTAGTGTTAAAGTATCTCCACCTACCAATGCCAACAGTAGCATAAATTACTTTAAATTATACAGAAAACCTTAAGAAAAGCACAGAACAATTGTAAAATTTGTATAAAAATCAGATAGGTAGTAAATGTGTTAATAGTTCATAAATTTTAAAAAACAAAACTTGTAAAACAATAAATATGCATTTAAATGTGGCCTTACATCAGCATAAAGACTGTACTTAGTGTTATTTTAAACTGCATATGCAAAAATGTATTATACGCAGAAGGAAATATTCACATATTGGATTGTGAGGAGCTGCATTTCCAATGAGGCTTCAGAAAAGTACACAGTTGATCTGCACTGATGTCAAATGAAGCTTTACTGGCTGCACTGCTCACATGGATCACTTGCACTTTCATTTGTATGTAAGAAGCATCAACAGCCTCAGATGGCATTCACTTGCAGTTATTTTGAGAAGGTGGAGCAGATGCAGGACTACTGAACCTCCACAGATGGGACAAACGATGAGGGCTTTCAGAGGAGCTGTGCAAGTCATACTGAACCTGTTCCTACACTGATCTTTTGTCAAGATAACTTAGATCATCAATTGCACAGCATACAGTGGAGTGGGCATGAATGCCACTATAACTTGGGTATTTTAAAAATATATTTGAGATGTATTTTCTGTTTCAGTCCACTTTGAAAGCAATAATTACAAGTCCAATCCACACAGGAATGAAAGTTTTACAGACAGGCTCAAATACTATGGTTTATACTATGATTCAGAATAAATTTTATTCTGACCCATTTCATTTGTTTGTTTTTGTCATTTTTGTTTCTGGCAGTTACAGTCATTGTGTCCCGAAAAACTCCAAAACTAATTTGACATTCATGCCCAAAATGAGCAGATGCAATCTTCTCCATAAGCCTGTGTGTACTAAAGTGTTTTCCAACTGTATGATTACCAGTCATACAGTTGTAAATTGTATGTTTGTATGTCTTGCAGAGATATGGTTACGATGGGTTTGTTCAGCTGCAGCATCACTGCAAGGTGAGTCACTCATTTTTATATGCAGACAGAAAAAACAAGGGCACAGAGACAGGTCTCAAATGCTTACTTTGCTGAGAACGAAGCAGGATCATACTGCTCCATAGCCACCCCTCATGCTGGCCAGAACACAGCATGATGCCACTGCATCACTGAATGATTCACTTTGAGCACAACCGAACCCACTGAAAGCTGCTGTACGAACTGGAATGTAAACTTTATTAACCAGAAAATCACTATGTTTATTTGTAATGGTTTAAAATAGCAAAAATGACAAAGTGATGCACGTTTGTTTTTGTGTTTAAAGATGTAGGATTCTAGAGATTTTTGGGTGCAGATTCACCTCGAGAAAGAGCAATTCAAGACTGAGCTCACTGCTGCCATCGTGTGGTCATACTTAAAATGACGTTGAATCCTAAACTATGCAGAAACATTAAACTCTGCACTGCATGTTATATTCCACGTTAAATTCACACAACAAATTGTAGGTGATGTTAATGCTGCGTTTCAGGGCGAAGCAAACATGATGAAGGATGGAAAGTTGTTCCGGGTGATTCAGGAAAACTGCTGGGATGCGAATGCTCGCATCAAAGACATGGACAAGTACGGTGTGTCTACAGGGATCAGTGACCCAGCACTTGTTCCTGTTCCATCCTTAATTTTTCTTGACCATAATGTTCCTGCTTATGATCCACAGGTGTTACGGTTCAGGCCCTGTCGACGGTTCCTGTAATGTTCAGTTATTGGGTCAGTTCTCACCGTTTTTGTGTGAATTTATTTTAAAAGGTAGATGTTGTTCCTCATTGCTAATAGAACTGAACACTTACTTCTTATATTTGTAAGAGAACTGGAGCAGATTGTACAACACTTTCACATTAAGCACCTTCTGAAAAAGTATTCATCTAATCACAAACCTGAATTATTTGTTATCAACACAAAACAGGGCATTATTATGAAATAGAAGAAAAATAATACATGGTGTAATTTTAAGGGGCTATAATTTTAATTCTTTTGTCCAAAGTCAAAACCTCTTTTACAATGTTTTCCAGGGCTGTATTTTTGTAAGTCACTTGTTTGATTTCACTGTCCCAGTTTTATTAAAAAAATTTTTTAACTGTAGGCCAAACCTCATGACACATTGGACCTCTGTGTCCTTTTAAACGACGATTTGGCCCAGACAGTGCGCAGTCACCCTAAGAGGTTTGTGGGGCTGGGCACGCTGCCCATGCAAGCCCCTGACCTGGCAGTGCTGGAAATGAGGCGCTGCGTGAAGGAGCTCGGCTTCCCTGGAGTGCAGATCGGATCCCACATCAACAACTGGGACCTTAACTCTTCGGACCTCATCCCCTTCTATGCCGTGAGACATAAAACAATATCAAAACACACTCCGAAAATATTATATCCGTGTTCACTGGCTCTTTTCTTGCAGCATCGTTACTGATTTTGCAGTATGTGTCTTGCATGCAGGCAGCAGAGGAGCTGGGCTGCTCCATTTTTGTCCACCCATGGGACATGCAGACAGATGGGAGGATGGCTAAGTATTGGCTACCCTGGCTAGTGGGTGAGGAGATTGAGCAGAAACAGGAGATATTGTTTGGTTAACAATGTGAAACAACCCATTACAACTTAAGTAAATGATAAAACATTGCAAATCATTATCACTGCATTTCTGTACAGTGGGTTTTGACCGTTTATTTGACACAGCCTAATCCAATGTTCCACAGAATTTAAAACCCTTTATAAGTTATGCTCAGTATGTTTTTTTTTTTTTTACATTTTAATGGCTCTCCTCTGTCTGAAAGGCATGCCAACCGAGACAACCATGGCTATTTGCTCAATGATATTTGGAGGTATCTTTGAGAAGTTTCCAAAGCTGAAAGTCTGCTTTGCACATGGAGGTACAATAGATAGCTTGCATTTTTCTGTTATTTATAAGATTAATATCACCTCTGAATAAGACAGTGAAGTACCATGTTTTCTTTGTGCTTAGTCTGGCATTAAAGGAGCCTCTCTGTGGTTTTGTTTGAACGTGATGTGTTTATTTGCCTATAGGGGGCTCTTTTCCGTTCACTATTGGCCGAATCGAACACGGCCACAGAGTTCGTCCTGACCTGTGTGCAGTTGACAACACAATCAGTCCACGTAAATACCTGGGCTCTTTTTACACTGACTCATTGGTTCATGATCCAATCTCCCTGAAGCTGCTTGTTGATGTTATTGGAAAAGTAAGTTTGAACTTCTCATTTCATTAACTTATAGATGTTTTATTTTTTTACCATTAATATAAAAGTACAATTATCGATTTTGAGTATGTAGTGTAAAAATAACACTTTATTAGTTATTGAGGTGAAGTCAGTTTAATTTTGAACCTAATTCAATGTGTTTGGGTTATTTCTTCCTGGCACTGAGTTATTCTGACATTTAAGATTAATGATAGGGGAGGAGAGCTAAATACTCTTTCTTTGTGTTATTGCATCCCCAATGTGACATAATATTTTGATTGTTAGATTCAAAAAGTGGGTGAGATTCTATCATAATGTAGTAATTTGGCTTAAATCATACTTGTCAGGCCAACTATGTTTTAGCATTTATGAATGTGAGTGGACAAACATCAGATTTGGGGTCCCTCAAGGCTCCTTACTCCGACTGCTTTCAATAAAAAAAAAAAAATAAATTAAAAATCACTGTGCTTCCCTGACTTCAGCTGTGTGTTCATGTTGAAGACACAGCCCTATATTTTTGTTAGACCACATCCATGAATTACTTTTTTTTTTTTTGACAATGTACAGAGAAACAGTACAGTGAAATAAAGAATAACTTTCCCATGAGGTGCAATCAGCAATCAGTACATCACACACACTGTTAAGTACAAAATTACACACACTGTTATGTACCAAACTAAATCCAAAATAACTATCAGGCACACATTCATATTACATCATAAATGACAGGAACAAATTAATTTTTGTTAAGAAAACTTAGTGCAGTGTGGATGAAACTGTGAAGTTTTTAATCTGATATATCTGAAACATCTACCAGAGGGAAGCAGATCAAACAGGTGATGATTGGGATTTAAGATAATTTAGTTCAACCATATGACTACATTCCATTACAGTCATTGTAAGGTTACAATGCAGGTTAATACCATTAATCACAGTTTTTATGTCTCAGAGGACCCTCTAGAACTGTTCTCAATGAAACCCATACATTCTTTCCTATATAACCTGATTGTACTGGTTTTCTAGGATAAAGTAATGCTGGGAACAGATTATCCATTCCCACTTGGCGAGCTGGAACCCGGGTCACTCATTGAGTCAATGAATGAGTTTGATGGAAAACTGAAGGTATTCAAATGTTCCTTCTTTTAATTTAAACACTCTTTCACACATAGAAAGTGGGAAATAATTTTCAGTACAAAGCAAATTACAGCGAATACTCAAAGGAAGTTTCTAAATATTTCAAATATAAGAAGGAAGATCTAAATGAGTGTTAGGTAAAGAAATTAAAATACTATTTTATAACATCTGTAGATTGATTTATTTCCTTTTTTCTTCCAGGACAACTTGCTTGCTGGAAATGCACTGGAATTTTTGGGACTAAACCGAGAACAGTTTGAGTAGTGAAAGAGTTTGCAGACTGTGGTTCCAGATCCAACTGACAAGACTGACTAAAAATGCTGAATCAACTAATGTTTTTAACTATAGAAATAATAACATGTGCAAGTTTTATCAGTTTTTAAAAGTTTTTAAAAAGTTAAACTTTTTTTTTTAAGTCTTGAAGTATTTGTCATAACTAGTGTGGTTCTGCAAAATAAACTTATTTTGGGTAAGTTTTCCACAGATTCTACTGGTTTTCTTTCAATGCATTTTTTTTTTTGTATCTTTTGTAGCAGGAAGCATAAGTTTGAAGAAGATGCTTGCAATTTCATATCTGTTCTTTTTTTTTTATTGTTGGGAACCAGATGTTAAGAATGGACGAGAGGATACTTTAAAATGATTAAAAACTTGATTTATAGCTGTCGGGAGCACAGATTTTTCTTTAATGTATGAAAAGAACCAATTTCTTATTGTATTTGTGAAAATAAAACAGAGGAACACAAATAAATATTTTTACTACTTTATTGGACTCCAGAAAGCTAAAACTGGACAGAAATATTCTACACAGATTGAAGATGCTTTGACACAGAGTTCATGATTTGTGTAATCTATGCTTTATGTGCAAATGATATTGTTTTCGCAAAATATTTTTAAGGCTACATAAATCTCATCAGGGAAGCAGAGTTGTGTTCAGTTGGGTGTGGAGAGGCAGAAAGCTATAAACTTCCATGCATATGCCACATATTATTTTACATAACTTCATTTTTGACTTTAATACCTCACAGCTGCTAATAAACGGCATTGAGTCGAGCCTGGAGCCCAAATTTGAGCTACATTAATGGATTTTTTTTTGTTAGTGTAACTGTCTTCACCACATCGACTGATCAGCTTTTGGGCAGTAGGAGGCAGCAAAGCACCAAATCGCGCCTAGTTCTCGGGCAGACACGACGTCACATCCGTTTTCTCGATGCCGAAGTGAACGTTCCAGAGTAATGGCGGCATGCCGGGGTTCTTCGTCGAAATGGTATTTCACCCGAGAGCAGCTGGAAAATACCCCGTCCCGCCGATGTGGAGTAGAATCAGACCGGGAGCTCTCCTACCGACAACAAGCGGCGAATCTGATCCAGGACATGGGTCAAAGGCTCAACGTGTATCCTTTAAACTTGTTTATTCTGGACCAAACCGGAGGCTAACCGTTTATGTAGGGCCCATTAGTGGCCGTAACGCAGGGATGTGTTTAACGGTTAAAGTCCTAATTTTTTAGATCAGTATGTTTGTTCTAGTTGTAGTGTAGCATTTTATAATATTTTAAATCTTGTAGGTCGAAACTTTGCCTTATTGTTTGGTATTTCATATGCGTTTGTTTAACTTGCTAGCTGTCAGGCCATTAGGCGGGTTTGGCTTTTTTTCGATGGAGACGGTGAAATTAAACGGGGGTTTGTTGTAAGCCATTTTTAAAGCAGCGATATGTGTTTATCAGCTTAAATGTAAATAATTTAACGAGTGTTTTTAAAGCACTTCTTTAGCAAACGAGGATATTGGACTTTTTGTACCTTTGGCTCAGCTGTAAACTTTCCTCCTCGTCTTATCGACTCCTCTCTCAGACTGCTGTCCAGCCCTGTCGCACGTGTTCAGATTACGTAATATCGTAATACGGGTCCTGTGAAATACGTCTTTTTTCCCATCAAAATTCCGGTTTTGAATCCCATGTAGAGTAATTTCATTTGAGTTATTCCCAGAAACTCGTGACGTTTTAAACATGTCTGCTTACTGTTTCTTTGAAAAAATCCGTTATATTTGTTTCAGTTAGAGAAACAGCCAGAAATCATGTTTCTGGCTTTATTGGACTCAAAAAAAAAAAACCCTAAGTAAATTATGTTTCTTAATTTCACTGTACTGTTTCTCTATATTGTCAAAAAAGTCATTTGTGTATGTGGTCTAACAAAAATATAAAGTTGTGTCATCAACGTGGACATGGAGATGTAACACTCACTGAAGTAAGGGAAACATTGTGATGTTTTTTGTTGTTGCAAAAGTTGTAAAGGTTGTAAACTAAAAACAAAATATTACATCTCAAGTGGCATTAAAAGGATTTTTTTAAGGTATTCTCACAAAATCTTCAACATTGTTTAATGAATATTTTGGCGTTCTAGTGGTTAGAAAAAGTGTTGAATCATTAAACTGTTAATATTTTTTTAGTTCAATATTACGAATAGATCCTGAAATTAAGACTTTAATTATTTAAGAAAACATTTTTAGAAAATCTGGATATTGCCTGTGCTCAAAATACTTGCCCATTCAAATTACATGCTTTTCAGTTTAAATATAGTGAAGACATCAACAGACTATTGTTTTGGTAAAAACATATTGTGCTTGTTTTCAGTGAAATCAAACAGTTTTGTGGATCAAATCCTTTGCATGTCTGAACTGTTGTTAACATAAATAGAAATAGACAGCCAGTAATATACTTGCCGTGGTTACCCAATATCAGCCATGGGAATTCTTGAAACTGTGACCCACAATTATCAAGTAAGTCTTGTTTACCTAGCTTACATAGTGGCCTCAAAAGGGAGAGAATGGGTGCACAGTGTTTGTCACATTTTCTAAAGTGGACATGCTCATGTTGACTCACTTTTTCTGTTCTTAATGACTCTTTGCATTTCCATCATAGATTACCTGGAAGGTTGCACTGTTCTGAATTTAGTTTGTTTCCTTGCCAATGGCAAATTCTTTAAATACTGTTGTTTCAGCTACCATGTGGTATATTTTACATTATGTAGAGATGGATTAGCAGTTACTTAAATAAAATCAATTATTAACTAAATGTTCTTGCTGTTTTGAAGTGTGAAAAATGCTTTGGTTTGAGAAAATATGTATTATTTCAATGGAATTTGCTGATTAACAGACTCCTCTGTAATCCAGGGTTAATATTGGTAATGTATTATTTAACTCATTGTTCTTTACTTTGCTTGCTTAGCCAAACATTAAGCAAAACTTTCCTTGACATAACATCCAGTTCTCAACTGACAATAAACACAGCAATTGTTTACATGCATAGATTTTATATGCAACATTCTTTCACCAAATTCCATAGAAATGTAAGTATTCCAAGTTATGATGATTCAGTCGGCTTGTTTCAGCTTAAGTGCGCATTATGTTCTATATTCTTATGTGTCGCTGTCTTTTGCAGATAATATCTCCAACCACCCTATTTTTGGCTGCAAAAGTGGAAGAGCAACCCCGGAAGCTTGAGCATGTAATTAAAGTAGCGCATGCTTGCTTAAATCCACAGGAATCTCCTCTAGACACAAAAAGTAACGTAAGTGCTGGTATTTTGGGTTACTGTAAGGTTGAAAGTTGTTTTTTTTTTTTTTTTCTCCCTCCCCTGTCTTTCCTCTGTGGTCACGGTTTCACCTTTGTATAAATGGCTGTGCCACTTTCTGCTGCCATATTTAAGGGGTCTTATTTTTCCTGCCCTGGCTTGCAGTTGGTGTGTACCAAGCACCCACTGATTACCACCGCTCACTTTATGACTAAACCGAGCCGTAGAGCTGTTTGGCCATTTTAAATCACTTGTTAGGGAAATAAATTAATAGACTCATTACAATTGTGTTGTAATGATTGTCTATCAAACTTCAGGCATACCTCCAGCAAGCTCAAGAGCTGGTGATACTTGAATCCATTGTGCTGCAGACCCTGGGTAAGTAATGGTGACTGGAGTGGATGACTTGAGAGCTTTTTCTATAACTTTGGTAATGGTAACGAGTAAGGGTCTAATTATCATTTATTTTTCAGTGTATCAACTTTTTGATTGCAATGTTATATCATCTACTCTGTGGTTACCATATTATTGTCATATTGTAAATGCATTGTGTAAAGGTGATATGTCATTTTCTGGAAGTCAAGCCGAGAGATTTCTTTGTTTGTAAGACTTAAAACATTTTATGATATTGCAAAAACTGTATGGACTCTTTTCTGCTACTTTTGACACATTTTATCCTCCACTGTGGATTTGGTTGAGGCACTTTTGATTGAGATTTTCTCCCACTAATTAAACAATTTTATGCATAAGAAAACCCAAGTTGGCCGTTTATAGAAAAACATTTGTCTTATTTTTTTTCTGCCATTAAATGACATGTCACCTCCCAACTGTGTATGTGTTGATCTCACCTGTTATGTATTTTGTTCCAGGCTTTGAAATTACTATTGATCACCCACACACTGATGTGGTGAAATGTACCCAGCTAGTGCGAGGTAGAGGCTTCCTTCTTTGTTTTTGTTTGTCCCCACCTCAGATGTGGGTGGGGGTGAGGGTGAAAACCTTGCTGATTTAATGGTTTAATGACCACAATGGTTTTTAATCATCTGAGTTGATTGATTGTTGTGTGACATATTGTTCCTCAGAAAGTTCATCAGTGCCTGTTGGGCCAAGACTGAGACTTAATTGCTTTGAAACAGTTTAACCTTTGAGTTCTTTCAAATTAGTGTGTATATCTGCAAAGCATGTGGCCTTCAGTAGGATATTATTTAAGTCTGACCTGAAGTAGAGTCACATAGTCATTATTTATTCAACAACAATTATGTCAAAAATTGTTAATCTTTGTTTTTAAAAATGATGGCGAAGAAAATAATTGTATTTTTTTATCCTTTCGGTCTTGATTTATGTCAATTTAGAATCTAGATCTTGTTGGACATCTTTCACACAACTTTATGTCCCTGAATCACATTCTGAAATGCTGTTACAATGTTTTAAATTGTCTAGCTTAGGATTCTCAACTGTAAACTGCAGAAACTTGCAATGATTTTCTTACAACAAAATCGACAACTTTTTTTTATTTGACCTTTACTTAAACAGGTTGTTTTATTGAGGTCCAGGATCTCATTTACTAGAGACCAGTTTTAATAAAATAAATGAAAAAAAAAAAAAACTTTGACCATTAAACTTCTTTAGAAATATCCTTTGTTGTCCTACAATAATGGAATTTATGTGCAACATTAGCGCAAGTGAATTCAATTTGTAAAAACAGAATAAAGAACAATAATTTGCTTCCCCAGTCTGAGTCTTGGCTCAATACGTGCACTGAGAAATTAGGATAAGAATGCTAAACATAAAGTTAAATTACATTTTCCTGCAACAATTCTAATATTTCTTTTATGTTTTTCTCTGTTTCCTTTTTGTCTCCCTTCTACAGCAAGCAAGGATCTGGCACAGACTTCCTATTTCATGGCTACCAACAGGTTGTTATCCTGCCCCTCCTTTGTTGCACTTTGACTGCACACCATAGCTTCCTGTAATGCAGGGTACCCTTTCAGTGTCCAACGGGCCCTACTTGCACTGGTGGTTGTTGGGACGCTTGCCTCCCTCCCCCTCGGCTCCCCTCCCTTCCCCAGAGGTAGCGGGACATGGTGGCTTGTAGCGTTACCGGCCCCAGTCGCAGTGCGGTGTATTGTACAAGGGACCACGTGTTGGCACAGATGGGTTGAATGCAAAATGTGAAGTATAGTGGTGCGCTTGAAAACCACATGTTTGTTCGGTTGCGAAAAAGTGCATAATTCTAAGTGAAAGACACTCTGGTAGCCTGAATATCAGCTAAAGATTTCACAGATGTAAACATTTCTCGTAGAGGTTCTTCCGGTAAGTACTGCAGATGACTTTTTAAAGTTTTCTTTTGATGTTATGTTGTTGTATTATTGCCCAAAAAATTCTGTTAAACTTTTAACTGTGCCACTAAACACATTTTTTTCCTAGCTATGCAATATTTATATATTGCAAACCTTAAATTTGAGAAAGCAGGAAGTACTGACTCATTAAGGACCTTAAAGTTGTAATTGGTTTACCTCTAGCAGGGATTGGTTAATTCATTTCCATTGTTATATATTTGATTAACAAAAACTGGGTCCCTAAAGTGTTGGTTTAAAGTAGGTGGTGAAAAGGCACTTATAAATTATCGTTAGTAGCAGTTCAGTGTTCACGTTAGCTAGATGAAGACTGATCTTTACCTGCTGCTCGCTAATGATTATGATATAGCCTATGACTTGGAGACAACTTTGAAGTATATTAATTTAGTCATGCTGATTCAGATTATTTTTTATTTCGTCCTAACATGTAAAAGTACATGTTAGGAGTTTGATTAAAAGTATGTCTACTGAAGTCATTATAGATTTAAGCTATTTGTACTGTAGGTACTTATTTTACCCCTTACTTTAAAATTCAGGGAGTAAAATCTGAGTTAAGTGTTTCTGCTAGATCATAACAGCCACTTTCTGGATGCATGTTATTTACTTTTGTTGAGTTTGCTGCTTCTTTTACATACCAGTTGAGGTCGCATTATATTCAGTGGGCTTTACAGTAAATCCTCGCTGGCTATTTCATATTTACAAATACTGTTTATCACCAATATGTCAACTAGCCTTCACTTTGCTAAAAAGACACAAAGTGTTGGTATTATTTAGATTCCGTATTAATGTCAATATTTTGATGGCAGTTTCTGAATCATTTGCTATCCTGACTGAGCTTCTGTATATGCTTGACTCACTAACTCCATTCAGCTCTGCTTTTTTCAACATGTACTAAGTTAGATTTAGGAAGATTTTCTTGAAGATGTATGTTGTGGTTCTGACTTGTAGATATCCTGGTTGTTTTAATAACTTAACTGTATAAAAACAGATGCATTAGTAGCTGTCTTGTTGTGAGTTTGGGCAAAAATGGGTTAAAACTTGTTCAGTCTTTACAGTGCTGCCATTTGCACCCCAATCACAATTTAGCATTGGTATTAATTTGACCCCCACCAGCACAGGCAGTTGCTGAAAATAAAGCATGACCCGAACCGTAATATTGCAGAAAAGTGTTTTTCTGTATTACCTCTGATTTTCATCCATTGGAGGTATAAATACCCCTTCTTGGATGTTTGAGGCAAATTTGCAACAATAGACTGCAAGGGAAAGTCCTGATGGGTGACAAAAATATATAGATTTTTTTCCCTTTCTTTTTATGTATATGCAATCATAAAAGTACAATAGTTAAACTATTGGATTTCATTGAAGAGGGTTTGTAAATTGACATAAATCCAAAACATGGAAATTTATGCTTTTTCTTATTACAGAAACAAAAAAGGAATGTTTACTGATTTTTTTGTTTTATTGTCTTCTGTGTTCTTGACAAGGAGCAAAAAAAGACTACTGCTTAGCAAAACTACCAGAAACTTTTAATGTATTTGTGGACCTGTTAACTATGAATTTGAAATGAGAGTAAAATGTGTGGTTATTTAAATGTGATTCTATGTAACATAAGTAATATTTATTATTATAATTTGCAAGTACAATTTTTTATAAACTTGTCGTCAGTATTAAGTGAGTGATTGAGTCGGTAAAAGTCACCTATTAATACCAAACCAGCACGCTCCCTTACCAATTATAATTTTTTATTATTAATGTGTTTTAACTGTTAGCAGGTTTGGTTAGTAGGAAATTAACCACAGTTAGATTTTTAAGTCATTTTATTGTATCAAAACACTTAAATTGCTTTGTCTGCCATTTTGACCCCACACCAACAGTATATTAAATCTGTCTGCTCCCTCTTGTGTTTTTCCTCTCTTCTCCACATGTTGGATGGATTTTGACCTCCCGTGGCCTGATGAACTCCCTGATATCTCCTCACCCGTTCTGCAGTTTGCACCTCACTACCTTCTGCCTCCAGTACAAGCCCACAGTGATCGCCTGTGTATGCATACATCTGGCCTGCAAGTGGTCCAACTGGGAGATTCCCGTTTCCACTGATGGGAAACATTGGTGGAAGTACGTGGACAGCACGGTGACTCTGGAGCTGCTTGATGGTGAAGTCATACTATTACCTACATCTAAATTACTTTTAGTTATTTAAGCAAATTAAGGAATCAAAACTAATTCTAAAATGTTTTATAATGTTTATCCTTTAAACTTTCAGAGCTTACGCATGAGTTTCTGCAGATTCTGGAGAAAACTCCAAGCAGACTGAAGAGAATACGGAATTGGAGGGTAAGATATTACAGTACTATAGTTTTTTTTAGATTAGACTGTCTTGGAAAACAATTCACATCTCTTAACCCTTTCACTGATACACAAGCTATTCTGTATTTTTGAGGTTTCAGGTGACCAACACAATTGGGAAGTAGATGGAAATAATTACATAGATGTGTTCACAGACAAAAATCTAAATCATGTATCATACTTTCTACTTCATAATTATAATATGTGTTGCACTGGTATGTCACATGGAATCTCAATAAAATAAAGCATGCGATTTTATTATAATGTAAAGATGTGCAGAAATCCAACTTCTTGTACAATTTTATAATTGTCATCTCAACTGTCTTTAAAAAAACAACCCGGAACTAAAATCCTTGCAAATCTTTGCCCTTTAGGCGACACAAGCTGCAAAAAAGCCCAAAAGTGAAAATATGCAGTCGACGGATAACGCATTTACTGGGCCTTCATTGCTTCAGGACCACGGCGATACAGCACTTCCTGGAGTTTCCTCGTCCAACCCAAGTTTTTCTAAAGCAGGTGCTGCCTTTTCTGTACCCATGCCGGGGCATTCCAGAGGGGTCCCGATGTCTCTGGACGCCATGGCTGCCACGTACAACCCAGCCAGCCACAGTGAATGGCCTCAGGTTAACCAGAGCCATTACCCCGCCACCTGCGTAAAACAGGAACCGCTCAGCATCCCCATCCACGAATCCATGCTGTCTTTGCAGACTTCCACTTCCTCTTTGCTCCAGCACCCTCCGCCTTACAAGACTGAAAAAACGGTTGACTTAAACCTTGTTAAACAGGAGAAAGGAACAGCAGGCAAGCATCACTCAACACCTCAGCCTGCTTACCCGCCTTCTGGTCAGCCTCCGGTCCTGAAACTGTCTCTGGATAAATACAGAGAGAAACATTCTGCAGAGTATACTGTCCAGAAGCGTAGGCAAGAGCCCCATGGAGGATTAATGGACTGTGACGTAAAAGGCGACTTGACTTCCTCTTCTACCTATGCACCACCAAACATTACCCACATAGAACATAGAAAACATGCACAGCCTCATCAAGCCTCCCACAGCGGCAGCACTACAGCTTCCCCTCTGAAAATGAAAATCCCTTCCTCCTCAGCTTCTTCAGGGCAAGACAGACGCCATCACGGAGACAAAGCCTCGCTCAAACTTCGTCTGCCTGTTCCCGGGTCCAGCAGCATCGCTCCGCCAGAAAAGAGCGGACAATCAATCAAAGATGAGTTCAAGATGAAGATCAAAGTTTCCTCATCGGAGCGGCATAGCTCATCGGATGAAGGCATTTCCGCCAACAACAGCAAGAGCAAACATTCCAGTCCGCTGGTGAGCAAGGAGAAGCATCGCAGCGCCGAGCACAACCTCCATCGCCCCCACAAGCACAGCGGCAACGGGCGAGGGGCTGCGGAGGCTGCGGGTTTGCTGCGAGTTCCTCCTGGTCTGGTAGCAATGGAAGGAACGGCGCTTGGTCATCCCACGTCTGCCACTTTGATGTCATCATCACGAAAGAGGGCCTACGCCGAGGGCGGCCACAACCACCACCCCTCATCCTCAACTTCCTGCTCCAAAGTGAGCAAAATCTCCAAGAGTGGCACTAGTGCTGCAGGTACTCCATCTTTTTCTTCCCCCTTTCCTCCTCCTCCTCGCTCTTCTCCTGTACTGCAGTGTGTCTTGTCTGGCTCGCAGCTCTGTGGCTAACTTCCCTCCCCTTCCCTTCCCTCCTCCTCTTCCTCCTTATTCTTGTCTCTCCTCTTCCTCCTCCTCCCCTCCTGTCATACCCAGGTGGGCTGCGGACCTCTCAGCAGTTCCTCCCTCCTGGCGAATCGCCACATGAAGTGGGAGAGCAGAGACACTGAGTCCGACGCTCTGCAGCCCATGGAACTGGCACCAAACTACCGACCACTGAGACTTTGAAGACTATGCTGACCTCTTTGTCAACTGCCCTAAGAAAATAACACTTTGTGAATATAAACCCTTTACTAAGAGGCAGAAAGCGTTGCTGCAAATAATTATTGTTGGACTTCTCTGTTTCTGAGAGATAAGAAAGATGAATAATTATGCTTCCTGTCGCGCCTCGGGGCTGCGACGTTCAGTCCTTTCTTTGTTAGTATCAAATTGCTGCTCAGTTTTCACTTTCTCCTCGAATGGGTGGAAGAATTTGCGAACGTGGATGCGTGGGGTGGGGAAAGGTTCCATCTTCACGTTGTAAGACCTCCATATGAGAGGACAAGTATTACAAGTTCTATAAAAGCATGGAAGGTGCACTTTCTTCATTTTCATGTTTTTTTTTTGTTTTTGTTTTTTAGTAATTTAAATCTATTGCGCGATTATATGGAAGAAGTTATCTGGCCAGCTGGAGATGGGTTAGTTTGTTTTCTGGAATTCCACTTGATATTGTTAATGGATGCAATATTTTTTTTAGGTGTAAAGTTCCATCTCCAAAATTACTTTATGGTCTTGGTTTCCTTTTTTATACTTAAACTGCATTTGATTTGCATGTTTCAATCATCAAAGGGATGTGAGAGAGGAGCACTTAACTTGCTGTTTACAAAAAAATGGAGATAAATGTACATATGTTTCTTTTGTATGTTTAGAGAAGAAGCTATACCATGACTACTCAGGTTTGGAGCTGATTGTAATTATAACAAGATGACTATAATACATATAAAAGTTTTATTTCACGGCTCAGTTGATTGGAGGTCACCGACTGAAAGATGGCAGCATTCCAGGAGTTCGACTTTCTGGTGTACTGTTGGATTCCCACTACAACAATGTCACAGCAATCATTTTGTACCAAAAACCTTCACTTCTAAGTAGACCTTAAGCTGGACGCCAAAGGTTGTGCCTCACAAAAAAGGGATGCTACTAAAATGATGCTAAAGTTTACATCAAGTGGATCAAACATTGCATAAAGTTATCAGCCCATTTAACCACATTTAGGTCATATTAGATCTAGAGAAAAATATTTCTTGTAGGCAATGCCAGACCAATTTAGATTCTCTCCTCTCATGTATCTGTTTGGAAATACCTTTAACATTTAAACCATCACTTTCAGCTTACATTTCTGAAGAGCCTGTACCCTATAATCCCCTCTGTATTGTAAAGCATCCAACATACAATATTGGTCCAAGGCTGGTGGTGTTTGTATGTAATAAAGCATTTACAGTTGAACATTAAATAAAAACTGCAATTGTTTTAGACAAAACATGAACCACTCATCACGTCTTTCCACTTCTCATTTTAATATGATGAATAAACGTCATTGCCATCACCATTACACTGTACAAAATCTTATTTTTATAATATGGCATACAATTTGTCTTTAAATGGTAAACATGGTTTATTCCTCTGTGGTTCAGTGCTGTGAACAAGTATTTCCTGTCTTAGTATTTCAGATCAGTATTAAAATTTCATTTTATGACCTGAGTAAAAAAGTTTTAAATGAATCGAGAACAGCTTTTTTTTTTATTTACTCGCGTCTTGTCTTTTTTATGATCTGAAAAAAGCTAATTTGTGTAAATAAATCTTTTGGGGCAAATACTTTCAGCACTGAACAATTAAGAGGAATTATTTTGAGCTTATATGATCACAAACCTTTTCTAGTTAATTTGATATGTATAAAACTGGCCCAATTTATTTATTCAACATAAAGACTGAAGAACTGACATTTCAGTGGTAATAGTTTATAAAATGTGGTTTTGTAGATTTGTCATCTGCTTTGACATTTAATCTATACAAACCATTAAACACTGTACTGAATACATTTTACACACAATTTTTTATTGGCACATTCATCAATTAAAGTGTACAATAATATCTACAATTTTTACACAGTTATATTTGGAGTGTATTCACAGTGGTTTTGATACCGCAATATATTCATTTTTGAGCCGTGAACTTAAATGATTAGGTATTGTTTAATGCCTCTGAATTTAAGAGCAGCAGTTATCCCAATTTAAACACTCACTTTTGAACCACAACATTTCTTTTTCTGTGCTTCCCAGTATTTGATACTTGTGTGCCCTTTAGAAATGAAGGAGTGTTTCAGTAACTGGTCAGCTGATGGCCGTACACTCTGGTCACTAAAAATGATAAAGAGACAAGTTGCAGGTATTACAGTAAGATGTTGCTAACGCCATAACAGTTTGATATTGTCATAATTAAATTATAAATGAACCACTTACCCTGTAAGACAGATTTTTACAAAGTCCTTGGCTTTCTCTGAGAAACCATCTGGCAGGGATGGCATTAACCCTCTTCTAGCCCCAATGTAGAACAAGGCAGCCATTTTATCCATATGTGCAAGAGGTGGTTTCCCTGTGGCCATTTCAAACACAGTGCAACCAACACTCCAAATGTCTGACTTCCGGCCATAACCCGATTCATTGATGACCTGGTTAGAAAAATAACAGGAGAAATAAATGACAGGACATTTGCATGTCTTTATATAAAGATGTCCTGCATAAAAAGCCTTGTAGGACTTTGAGGTGATAGTTGGTGAAAAACAAAACTTTCTAAGTGTGTTGTCCACCTGATAGTTCGGTGTATTTGGTTGGAGACCAAATATGTACCGTGGATGGATTTATTGCATTATTAGCTCGTGCGGTTCGCTTTCGCACTGCACTGTCAAAACGATCTAAACAAATTGAAAACCTGTTTTCCCCCTCGCTAGTGGTACCACCGTACCAAGAACTTCTAAAGTAGATGATACACAGCCTCAAAAAAAAGATGAGCTCAATTTTCTTCTTCACATAATGTAAACAAAAAAGGCAGTAGGATTCGAGCGGTGTAGGATTTGTCTTTGGTAAAACACCACAAGCCATCTCTCTCTCTAATGTTAGACTCTTGCGTTTGTTTTGGTTGTATTGGCCTAGATGCCATGCGCTCTTGTTCATTTTTGGAGCTGTCTCTGGTCTGCCTGGCATTCACATATGCATTCAAACTGCATCAGAGTTCGCTTGTTTGGTCCATATTAGGGTTCGATTAAGAATTAACACGTCTCCTAACGAACTGGACTTTCTAGACAAACTAAAAAACTATTAAAACGGGACTAAACACAGCTTGAAAACACAAGTTGATCGTGTTTTCACACAAAGTTCCCTTTGACATTGGTCAATGGGAACTTAGATCAAATTTAATCTCTCAAATTAAAGTTTTTATAAAAGCCTAAAACATAAACAAATCTAACTTACCTCTGGCGCCATCCAATAAGGTGTACCGTGGATGGATTTCAGCAGCTCTCCACTGTTTGGAGCTGTGTGGTTAAGGCAGCTGAGGCGTCGTGCACAACCAAAGTCTATGAGCTTGATGACTCCAGTTGGCATCAACATGACATTGTTTCCTTTTAAGTCCCGGTGAATCACTCTGTTCTGATGAAGGAATGCCACCCCTTCCAGGATCTGATGGGTGTACAGGGCCAATACTCGTTCTGGCAGAGGACCAAATCTAAGGGGAAAATGGAAACAGTCCGTATTAATTTGGCATTCAAGGTTTTTGCAGGATATTTTAAAGTAAGCAACAAATAATTTCAACCTGTGAAGTATGCTCGCAATAGATCCACCAGGGATATACTCCATGAAGATGGAAACAACATGTTGGTAAAGGGACGTCCCCAGAAAGCCAACAATATTGCTGTGGCGAAGGGTTTTAAGTAACTCCACTTCCCCCTGAAGACGATTGTACTCCTTCTTTGCAGCATCAGGGTCAGACGAATCCAGGCAAACCTGCTTTACAGCTATTAACTTGCCCTGACTGGTCAGGCCACAGTACACCTGGTGAGATGATGATTTCAGTCAGAGTTGTTTGAAGACATACTGCTGAAATAAGCTATACTGGACAGTACAGCTTATTTCCTAATATAAGTTAATATATTTAACAAGTTACAGCACTGGGATATGTTTCTAATAAAAAATACCAAAACTATTTTATCAACAACTTACTAATGTACTTAGCTGCAACGCTATTTGAATACTTACTGTCCCATAGGCACCCTTCCCAAGCACTTCACCCTTAGCCCATGTTATGGTGTCATTTGCAGCCAACCCCGATCCGAGGTAAGTGTTGCCGTCATTTCGAGCAAACTGCAATAAAATGCATAGAAACATAATTATCTAATGAAGTATTTCAAACACACACCAGAAGTTGCAGGATTTTAGCTTGAGATCAATATCTGTCCTTCAATCTTGAATTTTGGATGGATAGTAGTTAATTAAGACAAATAATACTCATTATTATTTATGACAGTCTCTGTTATAAATGCTAGAAAGTAAAGGAACACTTGTGAGGAAAATAGGACACCCTCTGATAGATAAGTTTGTCGAAGACATTTGGTTACTTTGTCATCTTCAATTCAAAGTTTATTACACACCATTTATGTTTTTAGTCCTTTAGCTATGATTTTAACACTGACAGCTAATGAAAATAAGACTTTTGAGATTAGAATATTACATCAGACCTAAAAATAATTATTTTTCTACATATCAAGGTAAGCTTAATGTTTACTACCTGCTTTCAAAGTTGTTATTTTCTAAAGGTACTCTAAGTCTGATCAATTTAATTTTGTGAATATGACTGTATGTCAAGTTAACTGGTTTCTGAATTGCCCTTAGGTGTGTGTCGGGTTGTTATGGTTGTTTGCCTCTGTGATGGACTGGTGACTGGTCCAGATTGCATCTTTCCTATTGACCACTTGAGTTGGGAACTGTCATCCCAATCTTCGCAATGACTAAAGACACAGAAACTCGATTTAGTCATTTTTAGGCTCAAAATATTACCTCAGGAGGTGCTTTTTTTCCTGATACATGCTCTTCTTCACCATGCAACTCCTTTTTTCCATGTTCTGAGTTTTCAAGAGCTGCAGAAATATCCCTCTCATCCAAAGAGATCAGCTCCTCTGCCAGACATTGCAGTAGGTCGTCAGTCAGCGGACCCTCCCCCACCTCATCCAGAAACTTCCTGTAAACTGGTGACATCAGGGTGTGGCAGGTACTGTCTGAAGATGTCCAAGTTTTGATGTTTGCTTGCAGAGGGTCTAGTGACTGAGCCAGCTGTGGATCTTGTTTAGCTGAGTTTCTTGTTGATTTACTTGAAGTTTTATAATTTCTAGAATCAACACCATAAAGGGGAGTTATGGGTTCTGTCAGAGTTTCCTCTTGTGGTTGTAATGTTTCAGATCCATTTTTTGAAAGAGCTTCCACTATGGTTGATAAAATGTGATCTTCAAATTCATCCTTAGAAGACTTATGACTAAACTCAACATCCTTCACATCATCAGTTTCATCTTCGAGTTCAGGGCTTTTGTCTGTTCTGCAGCTATTAGTGGTAGACTGTGTTTTGATTCGCGATAACATTGGTTTTGGTTTGCTTTTTGTCAAAGTAGCCGTGCTCTCCACTGAGTTTCTCTTTGGTTTATTCTGTACTGGTTTATGTTTGACTTTGTGGCTTTGCTTTGTCTTTCTTGTTGGCGTGCACTGTAGTTGTCTCTCTTTAGGTTTCTCACAAGAGCTGGAGACCCGAAGATTTTCAAATAATGGCCCAGCAAACATCTCATACATGGCTGGTCCTTCGCTGCCACTCTCTATCTGCTGAAACATGTCTCTGTAAGTGATGAGGTCCACAGCAGATTTAGATCTTGGGGGTTTTCCTCCTAAGCCTGGTTTCTTCAACGGCTGAGCACTTTTTAGCTCTCTCACTGATATCAACTGATGTATTTTGTTACTGTGTGGTTCACAAATGTTACTTGGAGTTAGAGTACCCACACTGAGGACAGCCGCATTTCCAGATTTAAGTTTCTTGCTTTTGTCTTTGTCCACTGTGGGACTGGCAGAGTACTTTATGTTAATTTTAGAGTGGTTACCACTGATGACTCTTGCATCTTTGTTGAGAGAATGAGTAGTTGAATTTTTTGCCTTCAAGTGAAAGTTCATCCTAGTTTTACTCTCTTTATTCCGGGCTTTAAACATCTTCTCGTATTTCTTGGGATCCACAGGAAAGAAGCCGGTTTTCTCCACAGCGCTAACTGCACTGCAATCTCTTACGTTTTCTGCCCTGTTTTCTTGATCACAGACAACATGTCTAGCTGATGCTGTGTTTTCTGGATCCTTCTGTTCATTTTCAGAATCTTCTTCAAAACAACCAGTAGCATCATCTACAAGACCCGTTGCATCACTTTTAGTTTTGTTGCTTATTCCAGTCTTTGACTCAGTTGTGTGGTTCGGATTTCGCTTGACTTCACTAAACACATATGCATCTGACATTTTATTACTCTCAAAGTGGTTACATTCTTTTACACATTCACTCTTATTGGCCTCCTTTGGATAGTGTGAATCAGTTTTTTCTACTGTTGGATGATTAGTACAATTGACATGGTCTCTTTCTCTGTCATGTATTGATCGGTTGACCAATGAGCACAGTTTCGCTTTAACATGTCGCGTTGTTTCTCCAAAATAATCTGCCTCCGATTCAGTTCTGTCATTTGTATCCTGCAACGTTCTATCTTTTACAAACTTCAGATTTCTGTCCTTATTAGATGTTTCTTGGATTTGTCCAGAATCGTCCTCATTTTCCAAGTTGATGGAACTCTGGCTGCTGCTGCTGGATCCACTTTCCTCACTACCAACCTTTGAAGGACCACTGCATGAGCTGCCCCGAGACTGCCTCTCTTTTCTCGGTTCATTTCTGCTGCAAAGAGGGCTCCGGCTAATTGGTCTTAGAGGACCATGAGGTTTCAGCGGTGGCAGAGCCTTGCTATGTCTTGGGCGACCCTCAATGGGCACCAGAAGCTTGGGTGTGTGGGAGTGGAAAGCTGGCAAAGGACCCTGGAAATACAGATAGCAGTTCAGTGGTGTAGGCAAGCTGTATAAATATAAAACACATTGCCTGATTTTCATGCAAGACTTACAGAATATGGCAAGAGACAGTTAAATAATCCAAAATAAATTGAGAAATTCAAAGAATGTCAAAATGGAGGGAAATTTCACCAAAGCAAAATCTGATGAAAATAGAAACACATCAGTATACACTCAATCTATCTGATTAATTTCATGTTAATAAAATTAGTAAAAAGCGCAATCACATGCCAGCTGCTAAATACATTGCCTAGACAACTTGCCTTAAGTTGGGGACAAAAGAGGATTCAGGTTACTTTAAATGTCGCATAATTTGTTAACATCAAATGGACGTGTGTGTTTTTAAAAACCCTGATCACTGGAATTTGTGTTTACAACCATCTCTCAGGTGTACCAAGAATGCTCCTCTACAGATAAAATATCTGTTGAGGAGCTGTTGTATGGACAGAAATGCAATGCTAGAATTAATGGTCAATTGAGATTGGTTCAAGATAATAGAAAGGCAACAATCACTCAAAAAATTCCATTTATTTACTGCTAAAGAATGCATTTCTGTTAAATAGTTTTGAATCATTAAAACTCACCCTTTGATCATTTAAAGTACTTTGAGAGCTCAGTCCTGTAAACATGAAAATATCACAGTGTTAACAACATTCAAATATTTGCATTTTGAACACATCAGCTCTGTTCTTACTTACTGGTCTGAATATGCGCTCTGGCCTGCATCATGGTGTTGGGGCACAGAAGTGGTTCCATGATGCTTGGGGCCGATCGGCTGAGTTGGCTGGACTCTGGCACACAAAGCAGACGATGGGAAGGTGGAGAGACTTCAACCACACTTCTTGTCCTCTGCCTGTCAGGTACACAGAAATATTTGATTTTGAATGTTTATTACGTTTGTGTGTCATAAGATTCTGTACAATCAGTTGTCATTTATAAAAACAGCATATGGACATTCTGCAGTCAAACAATCCAATTATTTATGCTTATTTAGTTAATTTTGCCTCAGAGTAAATGCGTGGTATTACATTTTTGTATTATTTTAGTTATGGCCACATGCAGAACAACAAACATACATTCTACTTTCTGTTGTTAACGTGTGAGTGTTTTTATACCTTTGCCGGGGGGGTACAAGCTGACACCCGGTTCTGGTACTCAGAAACCCAGATGGCAGTAGAGCATCTGAATGGTCACTATGTCTATGACTGCTGGACAAGCTAGGTAGACACAAACCTCTGCAAATAAAATGAGAAAGGAAGTTAAAAGACAGTTACATGGTTTAGATATGGGGTCAGAGTTTAAATGCTGATGATGTGTCTGTAGATAGAAATGATCTGCAATCATACTGAGGTTCTTGTAGCTTTTGTAATTTGGTTGTCTCTGTTTTCCTGATGCTTTCACTTGTTTTGGTTGTTTTATTTTTCTTCCCTATTCTGTAAATGACTTCAGATATCTTATGATGTCATAGAATCAGATAAATCAGATGGAAATGCCACTGAAAGTGGAATTCCTCACCAATCCACATATGAAAACCCAAAAAGACTGCTGCACATTTTAAAACTAGCTGTTTTAAAAACCTGTTTTTGTGCTCATATGATGATCTGTATCTCATTAAATTGGACAAAAATTAAAATCATAATGTCCAAAATATGGTTATTTTCGGAATTTGGAACCAGAAAGTTGGAGGTCCATATGGTTCATATCCATTATGGCTCTGAGACATTTTAAGCATAGTGAGGGACTGCAAGAATACATTTTAATGCACTTATTTTCATTATATTCGTCGGTTGTCATATCTCATTATCAGATTGTCCTCTTCTCTTCCTATCGATTTCATTACTGAAACAAACTCTAATTACATATAAAAAAAAGCTGCATTCATAAACCATATTAGTTGACTTGTTAAATCATGAAAATGATTGACTTTCATTTCCTTGTACCAAACCAAATGCATTGGCAGCTGATTCTATGAAATTAGAGCAGCTCAAAGAGTTTTATTCTCTTCTCAGAACTTGGACTTGATTCAAATGTGAGTGCTGCTCATAACAGACAATGAGTTGATTCACCGGAGTTCTCTGCCCCGGTCTGTGTATATCCGACCTGTTTGGGCAGAACAGATTGTCCTCTGGACACAGTGACAGGTGCCCGCGCACAGGTCTGCAAACGTAACCAGATAGGCCTCTTTTCTAGTACTGGTGTCAAAGTAAGAGGCACATGCTAACCAACCCAGGAGGCAGTGTACAGTATAAGAGATTGTTTGTTAAGTAAGGAGTTTTATCTGTACACACACAAACTATTTGGGTGTTACGCCACTTTTCTTCATCACTAATTCACATTGTAGATTTATTAGCATAAAAATACGTTTGTCAGAGAAAGATTTTTTCATGCCCACCTGCTGCCCCTCCTTGCGTCCTGATTGGCTCGTCCGGGACTTTTCAGAGTTTCCATGGCGTTTTGGGAACAGGTGGGAATCCCCTTATCTGCAGCAGAAATACAGACATTCACTCATAAACCCTACTTAAGCTCTCATTTTAAACAGTAAAGCAAAACGAATAAACCTAGTCAATGTAGATATAATTTACAACATTAACATTTTATATCCCAGGAGGAAAGAAGCAATAAAAACAGAAGAAATGTTGTGACTGATGACAGTGATGTTAAAAAGATTTGAGGATTGTAAGTTCTTTAAAATTAAACCGCATTTTTGCTAATTCAAAGCAACAAATTCAACTTGCCTTGTTTGTTTTCAGTTAAATATTCCTTACAAAAGACACATGCACATTACAGACTACTGCTCACTGTAAAACGATAGCTTGCTGTACCTGTGTTTAAACTCGTTGATCCCCTCTGCTCTTATGTCCAGATATTACACTTACATTTCCGTTCATTTCACATAACTTTTTGTCTAAATCACTGAAATTGTTTTCTGAAAGTCTTCGGTTTTGTGCTGGAGCTGAAGCCCGCCTGTCGAGGATGCATAGGTGAAAGATGTTCAGGCAGGTTTCTCAGAGGAGAGCTTTGTATTGTGTGGAAGACCCCTCCCATCCTGGACAGCCTCTCTCTCCTTCGTCTCCCTAAGATCCCCTCCCCTTTGTGAAGGTGATCTGATCTCGTGGCCCATTTGGGATGCTGACCACTATGCTTCTCTTTCAGTGAACTGTACTAAGACTATTTCTAAAAGTCTACAGAAAATATTTACAAAAATATTCCAGCATTTCTTTAATTTTCGCCAGTGAGGGAGGTTATTTTGTGTCTGGTTATTGCTGTGTTGATTTAGCCAAATGTTTTGGAGAATTTTTCTGGGGTGACTACCTGTTTTCAGTTTCTGGCAGAGGTCTCTAGATTTTGGCTACAGTCCTGGTATTTCAAAGACCTCAGGGTGTTGTGCACTCTAACAAGTTTCACAGTCAGGGTCTTTGGAAGAGAAACAGCATCACAGCTCTTCACTATAGTTAGCAGTAGACTCGAGGAGCTTTTCCTCAAACTCACTCTTAGGCTCATCTGACTATACCACACATATCCCTGTAGAGTTTCACAAACTACACATGTATGTTTCCTAAATAAACAGCTCATATGTTAATAAAATCTAACATTTATCATGGAAACTCTGTGGCTCTAAAAAGTCAGTCTTTGCTGCTGTTTATAACTTTTACCCTCCTCCTATGTTAGTCACCCATTTATTCTCTGGGATCAAATATACAGAAAAAATCTCTTTAGTTTGAACTTAGTGTCGCTGAAGAAGCCCGTACCTTGGCAGAACTCCTTCTTGTCAGATTGAGGGAGACTCCCTGAAGTCTGCAGATATGCCTGAAAAGATGAAAGGTGTTATTGTCATCAACCTTTTTTAATGTGAGGATGACGATTCGTTTTTTTGGTGTCACATAGCAGTTCGTTTAATCTTGGCCTCATGTGACTAGACGACTTTCTCCCACGTGTTTACTGTGTCCCCAATATGGTGACATCTTTTAACGATGGCGTTGTTTTACATATCGACCAGGTTTGTACAGTGTTACACTAAGCTATTTATATAGATATATTTATACAAATTGTGAACATGTGAAATTTATTTACTGATTAAATGAAGGAAATTATTTGCACTGAGTTTTATTAGGGGTATTAAAGTAAAGGGAGCTGAACTCAAATGCACAAAACACATTTCAGATTTTTCCTTGTTAATGAAACCTGAAGTGCATTTGTTATTTTATTTCAATTTCACCACATTTGTTATTGTAAAATGACTTGATATGGAGAAGTTCAAGGGTCTGCAAACAATGTTTTTTTCAGTCTGCACACTTTACATCCTTTAGTTTTATGTGTTTTACTTACTTTATTAAAGTAAAAACAGATTTAACTAACTACAGCTGCATTAGGTTCTAAATCCATTTTAGTATATTTTATACAAAATGTTTTGGTGACATATTACAGGTACGATACACAGCGTGTGTCTGGGACGTACATAAACTGCATCATGTCTCCATCGACCAGCTGCTTCGTCCTTCTGCTAACCAGCTGCCAGCTCGTCTCCTATATGAAGCATGGCGGCTACACAGAAAACCCAAAGCTGTGTGTATTATTGCTCACTCCCATTCTACCTGTTTGTTAATCAGTGTAACCTGAGAGCTTCAGCCACACCCAAGCCATTACTGAGCTTTATGCACAATTGTACAACCTTTTTACATAAAACTATGTTGGCTCCACTGTGGTTTTCTGCAGATTTGAATGCAACGGCGGCTTTAGACCTTGTATCAAGCGTGAGCATTTATGTTTCCTTGAGTTTATGTTTAAAATGTTTTTCAAAGATCTGTGAGCTCTAAACACTTTGCAAGAACGCATCTTTGTTTTTCTTACCCTTGTATGGCTGTGAGAATGGTCGCTGAGTTGATGTCTTCTTGCTTTATGATGATGAAAAAGGCTCTCAGCATCCTGCTCTATGTCTGAATCTACAAAGTCCAAATCCTGGAACAAGTATTTCTCAAGTTCCGACAAGGACTTAGGATCAGCCTCTGCAAAACATTGGCAAGGTATTAAAAAAGAACAAGACATTGTATGTCCTGAGTAGTCTCTTCCTTGAAATCAATTGAAATAGCAGATAACTTTGTGTTTTTCACTTTATAAATTATCTTCAAATAATTTGTTATATTGTTCACAAATTAAAAATAATCTATACATATCATATGATTTATTGAAATCTAAATTTAAGGAGCATTAACATACATATTTTGTGGTTTTCAGCCAATTGTGGCATGACCAGGTCTGGAGTCTGGTCCAGGTCAAAGGTTGTCTGGATTACCTGATTGGAAAGTCCTATTTCTAAAATCTGTCCTTGTCTATTGATGGCTAAAGTACAACACACTATCATATTGAGCTATTATGGTTCCTTCCACAAGTATAAATGGTTTCTAAGCATTGAAATGTGACTTTAGTGTATTAGTGTGTGAATCAGTGTGTCACTGTGTACCTGTGTGACCCAGAGCCTCGATCAGAACTGGAACAATCTCTTCCATCAGATGGCTGCTGAGATTAGCAGCGTAGTGCAGGGCAGAGCAACCGTTGTGGTCTCGAGTTTGCAAATCACTAAAAAAAATGTTAACAACTCTAAGCAGCAACACTGTTATGGTCCCTCAAGAAAATAAATATGTCAACAGTTATTCAGACTCTTTGGAGGAGTTTTAAAGCTTTTTTTAAAAAGTTTTTCAGGAAGTCTAGCCATGTTTTTCCTTACGCTGACGACATCAGAAGCTCCTTGACCACCTCCACAGGGTTGTGTTCCCATGGTAACCATGTTGCCATGCCCTGAAACAGGTCGACATCTCTGACGGCGAGGATTACTGCTGTTGCTCCATCGCTATTGGGAATGTTCACATCCACACTGTCTGTCTGAGACTAACACACAAAACCTGAATTATTATTAATCCTTCAGCTTGTGACACACAAAGCTAAAGACATTTAATAAAAGTTGACAGTTTAGCTAGTAGATGAAAAACAGTGTCCCACATTGTGACATGGGTTGTTGACTTTTTTTTTTTTTACAGAGACTCCTAAGCTGTCTCTGCTGAGCAGTTCACCCTGACCTTTGGATCAAACACTCACCAGCAGCCGCCTCACAGAGCCCAGGTGACCCTGCCAGGCGGCCTGCAGCAGCTGCTCCTGTGAGGACAGATGGGGCCTCGTCATCCACTTCGCCATTTTCTCCTGGAGTTCAGGTGGGCTGATGTGCAGCGCGGTCTGCTGTCTGTGGTTACACAGCGTCAGGTCAGCATCGGCCCTCAGCAGCCCCTGCACCACCTGTTGAGCACACCAATCAAACTGGTCAATTAGTTGAATTAATATGATAAGATATTGTTGACTAGAAAAAGGTTGGTGTGAAAATCTGTGATGATAGTCTGGCTATTACTGAAATGGTGTCAAATGTTTGTGCTATCTGAGCAGCAACAATTTTAATTTGTGCTGCTATAATCCTTTGACCTCCGACATTTACAAAATGAAATTAATGTACCATCAATAATCCTGTGATATAAAAATCTTAAAAATCATAACAGGCCAGACAAAATGTTTTCTGCACAAATACAGCACAATTAATTTTTATTAACCTTTCTGGTGACCTCTGGAAACATTTTTTCTGTAAATTCAGAAAATTTATTGCGGCACAAACAAATATTTTGCTGCACAAACGTAGCACATATGTTTGACACCAATTGCATTTGATGTGAGGAAAGTGGGGACCAACTTCACTCAGGTAATTACTTTTCTTGCTCACATTCGGGGACAGATGTTCAGCAGGAGATGCTGTTCTGTTTGAGTAGGACACCTGCTAGAGGCCTCCTATTGCGACGCACCTACATGCTGTAAACAGGTTTTGTTGTTGAGAGGAAAATTACTGTGTCACATGACCACACTGTTTTTTTCCACCAATCTTTTTAATAATCAAAAACTTTTTAAATTACATATATAAGCGCATTTACCTATAACTCACCTCTGACATGTTGCTTTGACAAGCAGCGAAGAGGTCAACCCGTCTCCGTTCTTCTTCATCATTATCATCATCAGACACCTCCAGCACATCCAGGATATCCATCTGTGGTCCTAAAACCACCTGAACATTTTCTCCTTCCAGCTCTCCGAAATGCATCACATCATCATCATCATCGTTGTGGTCTTCCACATCATCAGTGTCTCTCCTCTTCTTCGCCTCCATTGCCTTCAGAGTCAGATGAGAAGAGCCACCTCGGAGCTGTGGAACAAGTAAGAATGTTTTTCTTAGCTCGGTGTTTGGCAGTCGGTGTGTTCATGTGATGTCAGTCTCTAATGACCCACTGCTGCCCACTGGGACCAGACAGAAGGCGTGACTGGAAATATATCCGTCATTACAACTGTTGTGGAGTCTATAATTGAGCTTATTTACAAATGGCAGTTTATATGTGTGAATGGAGGAAGTCTCACGTGAAAATCTCTTCTAATGGAATAAACATCAGTAAACCAAAATATAATAAAGGCTGTATTATTTCTTTCTTAATTCATTTATTATTTCCCTACAGGGTTGGTCATTTACAAAAAAAATGTTAATGGGAGCTGCCTGTGTCCTTAGTTGTGCGTCCTTGGCGACAAAATCTCTTCCGGTTTAATGTTTCTTAAAAACAAAGAGCAGAACTCACAGAATTGCTGAATTACACAATAAAGCAATAGTTTTTGTTAATAAATTAGCAGTAAAGAAGCTTCTGGATATTAAAACCGTAGATATTACTCCTCAGAATTGATTATCAGCAGCTTGAAATGAAAGTGTCTTACTTACACTTGTCTCTGTTGCTTCAATCAGTAACTAATCCGGTTGTGTGTCTCCTCTGAGCTTCTGTAGGCATTTGTCAAAAGAACCTTTGATCTATTTTCAGCAAACTGTCCACTCAAGCAATTTCTTGTCTTTTGTCTCTCGTGCCTTCTGTCATCTGTTTACACTTGGTTGCCTTGGAAACAGTTGGACAGACAGTCGTTGACAGAGGTGTTTTTTAATTACCCGGAGACTGTTTGTTACCCAACACATTGAGACACATTGTTTGCTTTCTATTTGTTCATGTTAAGGGCATAAATTTAAAAGATCAAGCAATAATTTGCTTAATCCTTTGATATTTTGCTTGTTATATTGATTATTACAATGTAACTTAGTTCCTTACAGGCAAAACAAGGTTTTTGCTGATGTGATATTTGAAACTTTGTTAAATATGGTAATAGCATTCTTGAAAATAAAATAAATATTTTCTTTCGACAGACATTTTAAGCAAAAAGTCAGTTTTATTGATTTGAGAAATTTATTAGAATTTTCTTTATGAAAGGCCATACAGGTGCATCTCATCAAATAATAATATCAGTGAAACATGTATTGATATATTTTGGTAATTCAAGTCAAAAAAGAAACTGATATTATGGATTTATTATACACAGTGATGTATCTCAAGCATGCATTTCTCCAAATTTTGAGCATTACAGCTTATCAAAACCACCAGTTTAGCTTTTCAGAAAGTAAGAACTTCTAAATGAGTTAACAAATGGTCCATTAGCAAAAGAAATATTATCAGGAGAGTTTTGCTGTTTAGGAGAAGTAGGGTTAGATCCTGTACAGATCTAGGATCAGGAAAATGTAAGCTAACGTCTTTGCAGATCCCACACATCCTGGACACGCTTTTACCTTCAGGTAGGCCCTGCATAGTGCTGTTTTTAAAAACCAACTTCTTCACAACATTTTTATTCTGTCTCCTGGAACACAACAAATACCTATAAAGAAAACGGCTGTTTCTTTATCCTTATTTTATTTCTCTTATAGTTTATATTTTTATACTTTTTGTGTGTACTCTGTGAACTCTTAAAAATCCTTTTTTATGCTCACATATTAAAGAAAATATTCAGAAGAGAAATCTGTGAACCATTTAACCTCTTTCTACACACTGTCCCCCTCCTGACTGATCTGAGATCTGAAAAAGCAGAATTATTCTCTTACTCAGACAACTTTGGCTCAGTCATTGCTGCCTGCTGGATTTTTGTGCAGTTCTGACAACATGAAACCACACAAAGGCGTTTGGAAGAGAATAATATACAAGACCTCATAGATGTGTCATCACTGAACAGATTCAGATGAAAGCGTCTTTTGACTTTGGGCTCAAAACAAACTGTAGACAAAGGGAGACAGTTTTATACATTTTGAAAAGGCAGTACAAAGGTATGTCCTTTCAGCTGAGGTTGAAATGCTGCGCTTTCAACAACAGAACAACAGATAGTCTTTTTATAATTGAATATAAAAAATACTTCATACTTTCAAAAGACAGAGTTAAGGAAGCTGAATGAGAAAAACAAAACTCTTCGAAGTGGAATAAATTCAAATATAAAAAGCAGATAGATAATATTTGCTTCTGAGCATTTCTGATTCCATAGATTTTCAGTAGCTGTTTTGGCAGAACATCATAACTGAGGTATAATAATGAATTTACTATTATTGTTATTATACTCTATTTGCATTATTACTTGTAACATTAAACTTACATTGACTAAATGAGCAATGCAATATAGTGTCTAGTACTTATTATATATAAAAAATTATAATAAAGCAAATGCAGTGGAGCCTGCCCCACATGAACACAAGATGGCAGTGTTTAACTACCATAAATATTTCAGTCCTGAAAGAAAGCGGAAGAAAACTGGATCGACACCAGACTTGTCTCCGTGCATCATAAATTAAAATATTACAAAAATATATCAGTTTTTCTGTAATTCAATTTAAAATAATCCAAGTCATGTATTATGCGAAGTCACTGCACACATTGTGATTAATTTGGTGTTCTGCTTTTAATGATGAAACATTAGAAATAGTGAAAATGTTACATTTAGTTTCTCAAAAAAGGATAATATCACCAAATGATTTTTCTTCTTACAGATGTTTCAGCCATGTAATGATCTACAGAGTCATGAAAAAACCAATGACCTGATATGTCTAAAAGCTGAAGTGATAACAGGCCTTTGAACATGAAAAAATCAGGAACACAAAAAAAAAAACATACTATAGTGGTCCAGTCAAAGTATCCAAGTGAGTTGTCAGTGAATTAGAATATCAATAAAACACACATTTAATTCAGTTGCTCAAATTAAAATGTGAAATTCATACATTGATTTATAACACTCAGATAGGTGTATTTTACCTTAATGAAAAACCTGAATTCAGTTTAACTGATAATTACAGTATTACCTGTGTTTTAAGAAGGAAATATGAGCGTACCAGTTCCTCTTTGGAGTTTCTGTCTTTCCAATGTTCCTCATGATCATCTCAAGGCTCTTGATATTTTTGCAGCATCTGCATTTTTTACTACCACATTTTTTCCTTCCACTCATCTTTCCATAAACAGGCTTGGATAGAGCCCTGTGTGAGCAACCAGCTATTTTAGCAATGACCTTTTGTGGTTTATCCTCCTTGTAGGAGGTGTCAATTACCGACTGGTAAACAACAGTCAAGCAAGCAGTCTTCCTTGTGATTGTGTTGGCCACGGGAAGGCCATAATATATTTCTTTTCAGTAAAAATACTACTTTCCTTGGCTTTATGGATCTTCTAAGAAGCTGAATTTGATTAGCTTTGAACCATAGTTAGCAGAATTAAAAGAAATAAGTGCTGCTTTGTTTAAAGGAACAATCTGCTGGGTTTCATTTAAAACTTTTTAAAATTTAAATAATTAATAATTGATAATGGAGCATATGGTACCGTTTGGTAACTAGGATTTTTGCAAAGTGCATTTGTTGTGAATTGTCACTATATAAATAAAATTGAACTGAATTGAAATATTGAATAGACATGTATGACATGCAAATTTCTCTTTTTGAGCTGAATTAATTAAATAATTCACCTTCTTGGTTTAAAAAAGCTAAAGAAAGTCACCCCAAAGAGCTCCATGGCAAAGCAAGAAATTGACAAACTTTAATAATGGACGTTTTAACACAAGATTTAGAATTTTGGGAGATTTGTGAAATCAGGAATGACACTGGTTTTTGTTTTGTTTTGTTTTGTTTTATTTCGCCAGTCGAGCTTTTTACTGTATTTCAAGCTGAATCTTAGAAATTCTGTGTCACTTTGTGTGCTTAAGACTGCTTCATGCACTCCAACATTTATATCAGATAACCAGTTGCAAGGTATTAGTGTCAGTTCATTGCCTCCACGCTCCCTCGCTCTCCTTCCCGGCGCTCTCTAATTTGTCGGGTCAGGACTGAGTCCCCGCCACTCACCCGGGCGGGTCTCTCTCTCGGCTCCGCCGGTGCCAGACTGACGCGTCCCGTTGCGCACAGCACTCTTCCAAACGCCGCATAGTTTCCACACAGTTCCCTTTCCGGATCTCACTCTAACCTCGGGGCTTATAGAGAGAAGAAAAAAGCTCCTAACTTCACGACTCGGTACGTTTTCTGTCGGGATGATACGCGGTCGGTGACAGGAAGACTCGGGGGGAGTGGACGTGTATCCCGGGAGGAACAAGGACGAGTCCGGGCTCTCCCCCGAGCAGTTTGCGCATGGTGCTCAGCGGTGGCCCGTGTTGCCGCATTTGATGGATTTCTTTACCAGCAGCTACTTTATGATGTTTGAGGTTCCCCTTTGAGCTTGTGTTGGATCCGCTCGCTGCCTCCTCTGAAACTTCACTCTCCTGGTCGTTTCTGGAGCGACAGGATGGAGTCGCACGCCGGTGCAGCGCTGCAGAAACACGCTCTGCTGTGGCTCATCATAGGTGAGTCTCACTCAGCCTACCTGCTTCAATAAATATAAAGATCCCGCAGTTTGAAAGCTGGATAAAAACTGATATAATGGTACTGATTAAAGACAGACCAGGTGCATTTCAACCTCCGAAATCTCACCTGCTCCATTTGGCCCCAAAAGTGAAAGTTTGCAAAAGTACCTGCTAAAGTGTTTCTTGAGTAACAATCACGAACTTCAGTGTAGTTAATTGTTGTAAAGTTTCACAGAATTTAAACTTGAATCACACCTAGAGCTAAAATCACTGCTGCTTTACCACATATATTTTGGGCATCAGTCTGAAGTTTTAAGTTTGGTTCCACCTGACTTTGATGCTGGTGTTCTGTAAAATGTAGACTTTATATGAAGCTTATGATCTTCTTTCAACAATGGTTTTCTTCTTGCCACACTTCCATAAAGGCCAGATTTCTGGAGTGCATGAATAATAGTTGTCATGTCAGTGGGCTCTATTCTTCTTATATTAATACTCCCATAGCCAATATGTCTAGGTATGTTTAGAGATGTGCCATACACTTTCCATGTCCAGGTAGGTAATGGATCGAGAAGTCATCTATAAAATGTTCAGAGCTGAAAATAATAGCTTTATTACCTAACACTGCTTTAACTTTGATCTTGATGATGCTGTTTGTTCACTACATTTCTTTAACAAATCTCTTCACAAACATCTGCAGCTGGATTTCGATTACACACAGGTAGAGTTTGTGCACTGCTTAAAGGCTTGATTCACATCCTCCTTGTTTAGTCTGCTTTAATCGAACTCTAGTTTGTTTGCCTTGAAGTTCCAGCCCATTTGGGGAGGTATGAAGATGTAGATGAACTCTGACATGGACTAAAGAAGTCTAAAAACCTAGGTTTCGGTTTGGTTTACATGAACTCTGGTGTGGTTTGAATGCATATATGGAGACCGCTCCAAAACCTGGAAGCTGACGCAGGACATTTGCCTACCAAAACAAAACAAAACGTGTGCCTTGTGCTTGAAAGAGTTTGTGGTATTTTGCCAAAGACAAAAGAGAAATCATAACACTAAAATCTGATGCTACTTATATTTATTGAAGAATGAAGTTGTGCTGATGTCTTCCTCCGAGGTTTTCATGTTGCTTACTGAAGTAGTTCTTGGTGCAGCGCCACCACAGGCGATGAGGTGAACACAATGATCTCTGTTTAAACTGGATCTTAACAGGGCTGTCAGTGAAATGTGTGAGAGACACTTGATTCTTTTCCCATATATTTATTTTTAAGTATATTTTAATAAACAGACGGAAGATACATGTGAGTAACCAGACACTCAACTACCAGATATACCGATAACAAGTCCAGTCTAAGCTTTTATTTAAAATGCTTTGTGACATTTGGGTCCCAGTTAACCCAGTTCTTTTATAAATTGGTTTGACATGGATTTGCCATTACTTTTGTTGTTTGGGGCTTTAATGAAATCAGCAAATCTTGTTGAGACGTTGGAATGCCACACAACCTGGAAACGCTCCTGAAAACAGAAGAAACTCTGGCAGCAGCGAGAAAATAAAGCAAGATAAGTGAAATACACAAAAGCAGAAACCACGTGAAAACCATTTTTTTCAATATAGATGGAGATATTTTTGGCATTGAAGATATTTGGCATTATTTTTTCTTCTTTCTTCCCTCAGACACGTTATATGACTGCAAGAAAAAACTGACCTTTTTTTGCAATGTCAGTTTTAGGTGTCAGAAATTTTCTATGTAATACATTATAGATTAGAACAGAAGATAAGCAGCAATTATTTTGTTTAAAAGAGAATCAAATTTCTCCAGAGAAAGATGTCATTCTGAAGGAAACATTTGCTTTTGTAAGCCCACCGCTCATCCATTTTATACCTTCAAAGACTGAAGCTGCATTTCTGAATGAGTCACTATGTTGCAGTGGTTGACAGGTGTCAGAAAGATAACACTTTCCAATTTATTTTATTATCTATTGATGAATTATTGATGCACTGCTGACTGGAAAATAAGGTCCGCAGGTGTACACCTTTCTGAGTTTCTCCTTTCTGTTTACACATTGAAATTTCTCCATATTACTAACATTTTTGGATTATATATTCCTAAAATGCTTTTGATTTGGTGAAATGATTTTCTGCAGAACTTCAGAAACCAAATTCTTCTTGATTTGGTTTAACATGCTACAGTTAGTGACGATTGAAGGTTTATTTCCAAACCATCAGCCTTGTATCTTATTGAAACATTTTGTAAAACAACTTATAGTTAACATTGCACCATTGATAAATTTGTGACATACTAGCCTTTTTCACTTTGTACGTCAAAAAGTTTTGCTTTTTGAGAAATTATTGCTTCTGGCAAATTGAAGTTTTAAATGACTGGATCTGATTTTACTCATTTGCTAATGTTTGGCCGTAATGTAATGTCAGGTCAATCCTGAAGGACGGTATGCTATGAAGCTCCACTGCGAAGAGAGAATTTTAGCTGCTCTATATATTTGGAAATGTGGCCAACATGGACTTCATGGCTTCATTCACTTCCTCTGCTGCCATTGCCAAACTACAACCATAGGCAGACTACAATTCAAAAACAGTCCAGAAACTCAATGTCATTGTTCACAACTCCTCTCAGTATTCACTACTATTGCCTGTATTCCTTTCTTGCTTATTTGCTGCCAGTGACTGTACTCATCGGTAGCCAACTTATTCATTTCACTCACTTATTTCACAAATTAATCACAGATAATAACTCGTTGTGCTTGTTTTTAGTGACTGACTCTTAATTTAACAACTTTGCTCACCGGATATATCAGTCTCTATTAGATTTTATGGTGTAATCACCACTGTCGTTACTTTATCTGTGGTGTAAAGTGGTGTATGTGTTTTTTTTTTCACAGAGAATTGGTAAATTAAGGTGAAATAAAAAAGTAAGATAAAACTGCTAGTTTAAAAAAGGGCTAAAAAAAGAGTTTTTTAACCAAAACTTGACTTTGCTTTCAAAGGCTGTAGTGTGTATATCTCATGGTTGGCTTGGAAGTACACCACTTTTCCCCTGGAAGAGCTGAAAGAGACAGATGGGAACAAGGAGTTCTGGGGATTTTTGTTCAGACTGTTGCTTCTATGACCTGGTCCTAAAACAGCAGCAAAAACCACATAATCGGAAATATGAGAATCCTATTTTTTTCATGTGCAGAAGAAGAAGAAGGACATTTTTGAGAAGCATTTCTAACTCATGACTGGACGGATGAAAACAACTTGATTACATCTTTGAGACAAAAACTTATCTTCATAATAATGGAGACTCCATTCAAATCAGGAGGGTGTGGCCATGTCCACAGCAACAAATGAACAGATGTGAGCAAAACAACTCAGTGGACACCTGGACAGCAAGAAAAACAGAATAACTCCTGAAATGGAGTGTGTGATTTCCTAGATGCATGGATTCATTTTTCTGAACCGCTAAACCACTCTCTCCCCTCTCAGGATTTACTCTTTGGCAAACCAGAGCTGTCAAAACGCCGGCTGAGAGCTTAACAAGTAAACGGCTTAGAGCCACTTTGGGATCAGTGAGAGCTACTTCATGAGATATGATGTCCAGCCTGTCAGAAAGCAAAAGGGGTTTTCCCCCCAAACGTATTGGTCACACTCAAACAAAAAGTGGAAGGCTGACTTTTAATACAAAAGCTAGAACAACGGCACACTTTTAGAGAGTCCTTGACAAAAAACTCACAACAATTCACCACACCTGAAATCTAGAATTTCAACTACTAGAACAAGAAATACAAAGTGAACTTAGCCATTAATAAACAAGTTCATGTGTTTTTCGATTTAACTTATTTACTTTGTATTTCACCTGAAACAACATCAAGCTAAAGTAAACATCACTGGCACTAGAGGAAAATCAGGTAAGGTCCAAATCCAGCTGCCTGCAGCGTTCAGTCCAAACGCTGTACAGAGTAAGACAAACAACAACAAACTGATACTGCTGTGCAGAGGAACTCTGTGGTGGGGCGCATTTAAATGCATTTCGTTTTCTAAATGCCAAAACAACATTTTGTTTTTGAAAATGTCTGCGCAGTCACATTAAAAAAACATCTAAATTTCTTATAAAGTCTGTTTAAATGGCTCTTGCTGTGTAGTAGAACCAAGAGGCGACTTCTGTAGTTATACTTCTGATTTCCCTTTCCTACTGGTTACTCTTAACTCCATTAGCAAACCGTCAGAGTAATCCTGAAGCAGATGATGCTGCCACATCAGGACAGGCGTTTGGCACATGCAAGCGGCTATTTGGACTTTCCTCAGTGACTCTTAATATCTCTGACGCTGCATGTTCACATTTACTCTGTGATGCTCTAGCTGAGGTGTTCATAAGAGCTTCCTCTGATCTTTGTCCTTTGTTTCCTCTAACAAAAGCAAAGAGGGAGTGTCCTGGATTTACAGAAACAGTTTTGACTTATCGTTGCCGCCAGGTTGCCTCGCTGTTGTTTGACTGTGTTCCAATCTAAAACTGGAATGCAGTTTTAGATTGGAACAAAGAACTTTGTAAAATCCTGAAAAAATGCAGTAGAATCTCAATTCACATTTTTGATTCTGTATGGCACACTATTTTTAATCTGTTAGGCTTTTTAGGTATTGGTAAAGCTTGGTTTAATACTTTAATAAGCTAACCAAAAGATATAACAAATCATTATTAAATCACTTATTCCCCCATTTTGGCTGTAATTTTTTCTAGCGCAAAGCCAATAAAGGGGAAAAGGACTCAGTTACTCTATTCAGCGCACAGAAAAAGAGTCGCTTTAATCCTCTTTCTCTGAGGTAGTGTTCTTTCAAGTGACAGCCTGGGATTCAATTTAAATTCATTCAACATATTCCACAAACAGCAAGCAACTATGTTGCTGGTATAGTCAAACGGCAGATAGGAAACACTTTGTGGAATGACTCACAGGAAAACATCAGGAAACTCTGACAATGTCAGCTTAATGACTGCAAGCAATTAAAACACTGCAGTTTGCACTGCCTGTTTGACACTATGAGTAATTCATAAGCTGCATAAATACATCATCAATCTTATTTTCATTTGTGATCTGTAGGTTTTATCTGTATCCAATCAAATCTTCTGAAATCCAGGCATATAATTTCAGTAGCTCACACACTTTCTATCTGTAGTATCCGACAAAAAAGATGTTGCAGATTTTTTTTTTTTTAAAGGAGCTGCAGGATTTTTGATAGAAATATGCTGCATATCTTTTTGAGCTTTGGAATGTTTTTATTCCTCTCCATCATTTATGGGTTCAAACATTTGTCACATATATATATAAAATCAGTCATTATTGCACACATTGCTCCAACTGATGCCCTACCTACTTTTTGACTGATTCAGACTATTATTATTATTATTATTATTATTATTATTATTATTATTATTATTATTATTATTATTATTATTATTATTATTAAACCTTTTGGGAACACTAATAAACTGCACAGACACACTTAACCTTCATCTTTGGATGTTAAGAAAATCATTAGGGGAGTGATGTAGAAAAAAACTATATCTGCTATGCTATTAATAATCATACAAACAACTCATATCTTGCACAAACATACAATGCTTATCTGTAAATATTTTCAGTAAAGTTGAAAATCTTTCTTTCCTATTCTGACTCAGTACAGCTACTCTCATCCCACTCTGGTTGTAGAAAGAGTCATTTTTTTTGTATGCTACAATAATAAATACAAAGAAAAAAAGAGGCTTGCGTTTTATTTCATTTACTTTCTGCTTTTGCCACAACACAGTTATTACTGCAAAAATATTGTCATTAGTTGTCAGAGATTCTGCATCCACAGCTTAAAGATATTTTCTTTACAGTAGTATTGAGAACATAAAAGAGGTGTAGAGTCAGAGAAACTAAAATACCCAGTGAGACTGCCTCCAGACACTGTTAGGTTAATTTTTCATTGGGGCTTTTGCCTTATAGGTCCAGGTTAAGCCCTAAACTCTCCTTAAGAAGTGGATTGACTTAAAAAAAATAATAGGCTTTTGTTTAGTCTCTCATCCTTGAACCCAATTCCAATGTGAAAAGACTCAAGAGGGCGTTTAAAAGAAGCATCACAAATCAGTGGGGGTGGAGGGCCAGTGGCAGCTCAGAGGCTTTAAGAAGACAGAGAGAGATAAATGAGGTAGGTGGGACTGGATAGTGAAAGTTTTAATAGTGCGATATATAACTGTGCCCTGCTGTGTGTGGAGTGGGAGCCGTGTGTGTTTGTGTGCATCCTGCGCGACAGATCCGCCTACAGGACTTCGGTTAATTAGATAGATAGTGAGCGGGGAGTAAAAGGAGGAAAAGAAAGCTAAGAAAAGAAATCTAAGAAAGACTGCCTCACCCTGAAAATCAGTGCAGCTGATTTTCATACTGCTTTAGAATATTTAAATCGTTAAAAACTTTCTGTGTACACGCTTCCTGAGTGCCTCTTTATTTTTCTTCTTTTAAGCAACTAATGCTACACTTTGTAGCTAGAACAGCTTTTATAGTTTGTGTTTCTACACTGCAGCATTCAACTGCAGCACAGTGGATGTATATTAGCAAATGAAAGAGTTGTTCCCCCTTCATAACTTTTGGATGGGATGATTAAATCTAAAAATAGGTTACAGCTTCCATTAAATATTTTGTAAATATCTAGAATATTGGAAAACAATGTACATTTTGGGAGCTGAAATACTCAATACTATTGATATGCTGTTGCCTGGCATTGACATCGCAGCCAATCCAGGAGCACAATTCATTTCCTTGGAGCTAACATGACTGTAAATGTTAGCTTCTGTTGAACTGCCAAGATAGTTTAAACTGGGTGTTTTGATGCATATTAAGATATATTTGTTATTTAAACTTTGAACATAGGCAGATATTTTTAGAGAGGATCTGAAGTATTTGTTATTTTTTGGTCAGTCAGGTTGGAGTGATGTTTCCTCTGTCCCCTAATTTGCTTCTGCAGCAATAAAAAGCCTAGTCAACATTCCTGCAGCTTAATGGGTTTTAAATAATACATTGTGTTTTAGGTTGAGGAAACCCAGGGGTATTTACTCTGCGACACAGATCAGATTGAGGTCAGCGATGTGAACTACTGACCTTTAATTTCTCTCTTCTGTTTGCAAAAGTGGCTTCATATTTCCTGGACGCAGAAGACCATGCAGTGGTAGAGTCAATGCTACTACACTTTAGATGTTCAGGGCCAATTTATTCGTGGGAATCTTCCTTCATAAGCCACATCATAAAGAAGTCATGTAGAAAGTTTTAGGAGCTTCTGTAAAGATTAAAAGGAAAATGATACCACAGTTTGAATTATACGCCAGAGCTTCAATGAACTCCCAGCTATCAGCGCTCCTTTGATTTCTCCTTTTCTCGCTGCTTGTGATGTGTAACTTGCCAATTTACTGGAAGGGATTTGGTGTCACATAGCATGAGACAGAGCAGAAAATCCCAAACTGAAGCACATTACGGTGACTGTTTTGTATACTGTCATTAGAAATGTAATCCAATTTACCTTAAATGCCTTAAAATTATGACCAAAATGATATAATAGGTGTTTTACAGGTCAATTTTAACAAGCACTTTGCGCGAAAAGAAAAACCAAACAGGGCTTTGCTTTCTGTTGCTGTTCTTGTAAAGACAGATCTGAGCTGTAGCTTCAATAACACGCAGCATTACTTTAGATAATTTGAGAGGGGGTTAATCTCTGCCCTGTGGCCAATGGTAAATGGGGACAAATTGCCCATTGCTCCACAGTGATCACCTCATTTAACAGCTCATCTGTCTGTGACCGCCCAGCCTCCTATCTCGTTTTGACCCCAGGTAGCTGAGGTGCCTCATCACAGACTGGATCTGCTTGACTGAGCTGAGGATCTGCTTTAGTGTTTTCCTTATAGGGGAAGAAAAAGATTAATAATAGCACTTATTCTCTGCAACACTGATGAGTTGCTTTAATTAAATTAGCACCACTTAATGCTTCCATATTGAAGATGATTTTTCCCCAGCAACTTTCTCTTTTTATTTGTTGCTTGGTCTTTCTATTAATGTATATTATTGAAATATTTTCCACCTGTCATATTTTGCTTTTCTTCAGTCTCACTTAGATGTTTCAGATAAATTGGGTGATTTTATGTAGCTTACTATTCCCACTGAGCCAGATTTTCCTTAAAACATTGGAGAATTAATATCAGACAAGGAAAACCAGATTAAATTTTAAAAATCCGGATTTGAATAATGAGCTAATTTAATATGGGGAAATAAAGGTTCAAACCAACCAAAACCTCTGTGAAAAAGTAGTGTGGTGTTAGAGGTAGATAGTAAGGAAAAAGGGAAAAAGGAGAACTGAAAGTAGAGCGAAGGTGACTGACTGGAGCATGAGATGCACAACAACAAACAGCAGGAGCATACATCGTAGTGGACAGGACAAGTGGACAACAATAACAAAAGCAAACATTAAAATATAAAACACAATGCTGTCTTTAAGTTTTATTTATGCAATCTCAGGAATATGAGAAAATGTTTGGACAACCTCGATCAATTCGTATCGCCTCTTCTCATTCTTGAGAACTGCCAATCTTAGAGGAGGACGTACACAACATGAGGCAGGCCCACTTAATTAAATTTGTGTGCAGTCTAATGTTGTGCAAAAGACAGAGGGACATAGTGAACAAAATAGATGAGGACTCAGAGTGATTGCTTTGACATAAATCAAGAGGAAGTGGGTAAAACGAAAACCTCCCACAACATGTGGGGAAAAATGAGAAAACACTTGATTTTAACATTTTTATGATAACATTAAATGTTTTTTAAAGTCTGTTTTAAGGCTAATTTGTGTTTTTTTTTCATGTATTTCTGTGTTTGAGTATGTTTGCTGTACATATGTGCATGTGTGCATTTGCCAAGCAATAACCCAGTTTTCACCATTACGCCTCAGCAACTAATGAGAAGCACCCAGGCACTGCAACTTAATGAAGCATATTTGAATCTGTGCGTGTCTGTGAATGAATGCATGTGCTTATATGTGTGTATCTGCTGTCTTTGTGTGTGTTAATGTCTTGTCTGCAATGGTAGCCATTAGCAATTGTCCAGATGGTATGAAGGCAACGCTGGACCCTCCATATTGACTTATTTCCTAATCCTTTTCACTTAACTCTTAACTTTAAAGTTAACCACAGTCATGGATTGGTAACATATCTGTGTATGAAAACATTAGTGAAGCACATGTACCTCAACTCAAACCCATTTTCAATGGGCCCAATAATGGGCTGATTACAAAAGAACAGAGGTGATCCATCTGGTTTAACAAACACATAAAATAGGTTGTGGATCTTCTTCGTGTTTTTGTTCAAATTAAAGACGGACATTGTGACTATATCCACACCAAAAGATGTAAGATGATTCCTTCATGGTCTTTAGTGAGAGCAATAAACTTTACAACATTTTTTCCTTATATAGGTCTTTCTGAAGCCAAAGAAGATCACAGATTCCTGTTTTATGACATGAACTGTATATGATTTCAGTAATGTGTTCTGTTGAAGCCCCAGGCATATAATCTACAGAGGTCTATTTCATCTGTCAGTGTTTGTTCTGAGGTTGCGCGAACAAACAGCCTAAAAAAGCACAGGCATTACATGTTTTACTTCTGTTTTAGCTCACTACCAAAACTAAATGTAAATCAGAATGCCGTTTCACTTGCATTACAATTAATTCACATTTTTACTTCCTTACATTTAAAAATGTAAGAAGAATCAAAAGTGTATAAAATTAGATTATCTTCCTTGTGGATTCATATTTCCTGGTAACCAGAGAAAAGTTCCTCTCCAGAGGCTAAACAGGATCACATTTATCTCTCGATCTCTACAACTATGTCCTTTCAGTCAAAGCCAGTGAACCAGAACCCGTGAAAAATTAACAAGCATTCACTCGGCATGTCATGCCTGATTTAACAGATTACAAACGTAATCTGACCATCGGATGAATGTTTTAAAGTTATGAGACTGGGTGAGAAAAAGGACAGAAATAGGATGAAGATTAATGTCCTGAGTGGAGAGACAAAACCTGAGTCAGTGTAGGGATGACATAAGAAGTTTCAAATTTAGTCACAGTTTGTAAGAACTGCCTTGGTAAGAAGGATTGAGTTACTGGTTGTTAATGCATGACACCACCTTCTTTTACGTGGTTTGCACTTTGCAGGTTAACCCTAATTGTTATTCTGTTTCCTGTCCGACCAAATATGGTGACATATCTAAAATCCTTGGTCTCAATGTGAAGAAATAGAGGACTTACTATTGCTATTATGTCACAGAATCAGGGGCGCCACCAGGAATTTTGGGCCCGCTGACAAAAAATGAAATTGCGCCCCCCCTGCAAACCTGCTGTTACAATTTTTTTGAGTCTATTTGACCCATTAAAAACATCTCAATTTTACAGGCTTGCAACCGCCTTGTTTTCTTTGGTCCAATGTCTAGTACAATATCTAGTGCTCATTAATTTTACATAGAAAAGTCTGCATACAGTATGCAAATAGGTAGCTTAAATTCTTTCTATAAATTTTAGATTGTGGAAATGTCTCTCCCCTCAAGCAACGTGCAAAATACACATAAAGCAAACCAGACTTCTCAAAAAATGTCATGCAGTTGCATTTTATTCAAGTTGCAGTATATAACTTTAATAAAAAAATATGTTTTCTCCGTATTTGTTAAAGCTGTCACCATGTCGTGCCAGTTTTTTATGAGAAAGATAATCTTTGAAAACAATCAATCTCCTCCACCTCCTCCCTGAATTACTATTGCTAGCTGAAGTAATCCAACGTTCCGACCAAAACGACCAATCAGAAAAAGGAGGAGGGTCTTAGTGCTGTCAATCACTGCTAAATGTGCTAAAGGTGGAGAAATAACATATTAGAGGAAAATCGTTTATCTGCCATCACTGGTAGCTATGCTAACTAGACTGAGCATTCACAACAGGCTATGCTAGCTGCAGCATAGCACAGAGCAAGGGGAGGGAGGATGAGTAGCAACATGAGATTGTGATTGACAGCGCTAAAACTCTCCTGCCACTGACTGGTTGTTCCTCGATAACACTGGAAGAAGGCAGAGGAAATATATTTGTCACATATTATCTCTCATGCCGAACTGTCACAACATAATGACAGTTTTAACAAATATGTGAAAAAAAATATATATTTTTGTAAAAATTACATACTGCAGCTTTAATTTCACTTACACAATATGGATGGGTGCTTTTTGGTGTGGGAGTGGGAACATGAAATTTTTACTGCTAAAAACAATCTTCAAAAACATAATATGATTAATTTTGCAATTTACATGGCCCCGATTTTTTATTTTTTATTTTCTATGAACAAAAAATAAATAAATAAATTGTGGAGGGGCCCTTAGAATTGTCATAGCTTTCCCCCCTATGATGCCCCTACACAGCATAACAGCAATTTATTTATTTTTGTTCATTTATTTTCTCTACTAAGAATCAACTGACCATCAGGGAGGGGATAAAGGACTGATTGCGTTTCTCAAATCTGTAGCTGTCGTGCGGTTTAAACCTTTATAAAAGCATCCGAAAAGCCGCTTTTTGCAGGAACAAAATCCCTTTGTTACAAGGTCATTTGCTTTAATGGTCTTTAATTATTTTTGAGTCAAGTCACATAGTGTTTGTACAAGAGGTTGAGAAAAGTCTTCCAAAAGTTCAATATAAAAATAAGTTTATCAAAGGAAGCCAAAAAATGTTTTTATAATGATAAGCAGAGTTATTACTAAATTGTAAATATTCCTTCTTTTTGTAATAGTCCTCCAAGACTCTGTCCAATTCCTTGATACTACATGGGAGATGTTGATTATACATCCAAAAAGAACATTTGTAATTGAAGATTGTTATTGCTCCTTTGTGTTGCTCTGGAGTTTCTCCTCGGTTATAAAAATCAACTCCCACCATCTTAAATGTTTGCACAAGACACAACATTGCGTCTCCTATTTTCTCCTTTTCAATCTTTATCTCTTTATCTCAGGAGAAAGTGATGCTGTGCAGAATAGCTCATAAAGAAAGCTGCATACTGTCCACTGATAGGAACAAATAATTAAAACCTTAAGACATCTGTCAAATCTAAAGCAACTTTAAGAAACTTTTTTTTTGTTTAAAATATTCTGTCATGACTTTTGAGATTGCTCTCTAAATTTTATTAACATTTTCTACATTTTTTGGCTATTGATTGATTTACTGATTGTAGACTTGTACCAAATTTCATTAACGTTTTTGGTTTAGACAACTAAAACTCTGAAAGTGACAACTTAAATGAAAGCATATAATTTTTAAGGTTGAGTTTTTTTGGGGTCTTTTTAGTTTGAGCCTGTTTGTTGAAATCTCAAGTTGTGTAGAGGAGCTGAGTGCAGTGAGGGAGTTTTATTTACATATTTTTGTCTCAACATCAACAATAAATAGCTCAGAAACATTGTTGCAGCAGTCAGTGTGTGTGAGTGCTCTTTACAAGGTCAGCTGGCATTTCAAACCTCTTCTCACTTTAAGTGAACCATGCTGGCTCAGGATGCTACAGATGATGGTAAATTAAACATATGTAGAAAATATTGTGCATATAAATAACCCATTTTACTGTTTCCACCCCAACTTGAACAGTCTTGACCTGAACCTAACCAGAAAACACAGTTTGACATGTTTTTACAGCTGATTCCTTTTGAGTCATGCAAAATATTAAATGTCTGCAATACAACACGTCTCAACTTTGTGTGTTTATGACTAGGATTAGATGCAGGAATCCAGTTCTTTCATAAGTCTAAGGGTTAACTTGGGTTTTAAAGTTTAAACACCAGATTGTCTCAAAGGTTGAAACTGAGATCACTATCTCAGCTGGAATGTGTCCTTAGGTAATGTCTTGTCCTCTCTCTCCAGCGCTCGACCAGATACTTTTACAACACAACCGAAAGCAGAGGATTTATGCCTTTGTTTGGTTTAAGAGAGAACTGGAGAAGAAAGAATCCATAGAAGACACTTCTGCATCTCTCTGCTTTCTACATAATCTACAATTTCTAGACTCTACAGCCTCTGGAGGCAGCCGGAGTTCACAGCAGCGAATGTTGCACTCCAGTAATCTGAAACATTAGCAGCTTTTAAAAGCATAAATAAAAAAAAAGAAAACATATCCTGTCGCTCAGATTGAGAATGCTTTAAAATTTTATGACCATCTGGATTGGATTGTCTGGAAGAGGATTAGGGCCACAAAAAAACAAAAACAAACAAAAAAACCCTTTTCTTCTGAATTTTGAATTTGATCTCTGAATCTAAATTGTTTAAATTGTTTTTGCACCATTAGGTGAATCTAGTCTCAAAACCTGAATCTACATGTACAAAATAAATTTGGGACGGGCTTTCACTGTGAATAAAGTGCTTTAAGGAAGAAACAGATAAGGATTCTTTAAATATGCTAACATCCTAATTGAATTAGAAATCTGAGAAAAAAGTTATAATTCTCAGATTAAAATCAGAATTATTTTTGTGTGAATTTGGACTGAATTAAGTTTTACATAAATTGATATGAATGGAACATTTTTGTCCAGTAAATTATTTTGAGATGACATTGATTTTGTGAATTTCTGCTATATAATTGAACAGAATTGAAATGAGCAATTATAACCTGAAATCCTTTCAACACCTTATAAGTAGTGGTGAGCAGTGTTATGATATTTTGTGGTACTGTTGTCATAACAAAGAACGATGATAAAAACATACTTTATTACTTTGTTTTTAATGTATGTAACTGTATGGCTGTGATTGAAAGACACAACAATGCTAGCACCACAAACACAATTAGTGCTTTTGAAAACATTCCCATTTCAAATTGACTTCTTCAAGATGCCACTTTCTTTAGGAAGTGTGATTTATTTCACTAAACTCCACACATTTACTGCATGAAATTATATTTCTAATTGTACTGATATTGATTGATCATTTTGTGAAACACAGAAGAAAATAGTAAAATTAACATCTACAATAATACTGTGCTTAGCAAGGCAATAATAAATCAAAATTCTCATCACAATAAAGAATAAATGCCTAATCCTATTTCTGAGCACCTTGTGGATCTATGTGGATAACCAATAGGCTTTCAGAACTGGGTTGTCTTTTTGTATTCACACCTTAATATTCGAAACAGAAATCCTTTAAAGACCAGATTTGACATATATTATATTGCTTGACTCTGTTTTAAAGTTAAAGAAAAAGCAGAGCAGACTGGTTAGAACAAATTAAAAACAGAAACTGTAGCAGCTCTATGATTTCACTGAACCTTTTTAATAAATGTGTGAAAGCATGAGTGGATGAGTGTTTTTGCAGTGTTGGCTACAGCTAGAGCGGGGCAACACAGTCATCAGCCCCCTCCTCGGCCCCCCGAACCTCACTCCCACCCAAACAACCTCCAAAACAGCCCATGAGCTGGCTGTTGTCCATCAGCGAGTTTGGCGCTGTATTACTAAATTTACTGCTCCGAGGTTTCTAGCACACGCAGCCAAAAGTGATCTTCCCGTCGGTGTAAACAGACAGAAATATATGTACTGCCTTTAAGCTTATTTGTGAATGTTTCCAGTCTGTACGGCTGTAGTTTTGAAGTGATATTTTCTAAAAATGCAAACACTGACAGCACATCAGTGGGCGTGATCATGCATGCTGTGTGTCCTCCAGGTGTTTATCAGTATGGAAACATAAACTAAAGCTGATGTTGCCAAGCACATATCACCTCACTGCATGGTCTGGTTTATGTAACCAGGTCAGGAAGTCCAAATAGAAATCTGGAATCTGAGAGGTGCATTTCCTAAGCATTTTAACATTTCTCAGAGGATTTAACACCATTTAACAATTTTACTGTACTTCTACAGTTAGTGTTTGTTGGGATTTTTATTTCCTGTACGTTATATTAAAAAAAACAAAAGCTATACAAGGTTGTCCAAATAGTGGTGTGAGGGCCATTTGCAGCCCGCTGAATGATTTTTTGTGGCTCTTGACTCCAATTTTAGAATGGAGTAAACCTGGTCTGTAAGCACAAATGGACTGTTTTTATCTTTACAGACACATTTTAACAAAGAACATATTAAAATAATAAAAAATATTGATGCAACATGAATTATTTAGCATTCATTACCTAGGTCTTTAACTACAAACTCCCAGAAACTTTTACTCAGAAGCTGCTTGTGCAAAAAGAAAAAAAAAAAATCCTAAAAATTAAACAACTGCTTTTGTTATGTACAGTGATTTATTGACCATCTTTCTACAGAAATTTGACTATTTAGTTTGTTCCATAAAATGTTGCATGCTTAGTTTATTCCTGAGTCAACAAAAAAAATGAGAAAAGTTATAAGAAATGCATTTTTGTGTTTGCATTATGTTTATCTCTTTTTATTTACATCTGCATAAAAATCAATGTCAAAAAGTATTCTATTCTCAGTGATCATTGATATTACGGCAATCAAACCCTTCTAGTAATAGTAACCTGCTATTTTGTGCCTAAAAATAGCAGCGCATTCCTAACCAAACTTGAACCTTTCCATATTATCCAAAGGATAATATGCACACACAAACCCTGCGAGTCATTTGTTGTTTGTGTTGCCAACAAATTTCTAAAAGTGACCCAAATGAGTGACTTTTCTGCATTATGTATAAAATCTCACAGTGGAGCACAAAGCAGAATTTTCCTTTCCTCCTGTGTCTCTAAATAACCCAGACAGCCTGCAGCCCCTCTCTGCTCCTCATTGGCTCCAGCAGCCCTCTGCTCACCTCTCTTTAAACCTCTGACACCACTCTATGTGGGGTTCTGCCGCCTGCATGGATGCACCCGCTCCGTCACAGGACAATAAAACAAAGGAGGGTTTTGTGTTTATGCAGCTCAGGACCTTTCCACTCTCTCTGAAGTCGTCGTTATGTGTTGTGTAATTGTTCTCATAAACCACACGCCCCCCCTCCTGCTTTGTTATTGTAGCTGTTGTAAACACTCGCAGCCTCTTGGAGTTCCTTTTAGCCCATCTAAAACATATTCCCCACATAAATATGTTTTATGAAAATGGCCAGACTGAATGACACGTCTTCATATTTAGAGACCATCCTTCTGCTTACAATTTGCATGGTCCTTTCGGTGAATAACATTCTGTTTGGTAGCTTCCTGTCCTTATCTGCTCTGAAAAATATAGCAGTGATATGTTTATAATAATCACATCAGATATATAACCAAACATTAAATCAGGTACACTGCAAAAACACAAATCTATTATTTTTGGTTCAAATATCTAAATACACTTTTTATAAGTAACTTCTCAAAAAAAGGAGCTTGTTTCAAGTAAATAATTTCTTAATATTGAAAAAACAAATACTTTTTCTTATATTGACTTAAATTTACCTGTAAGTTTGTCTCATTTCAAGTTTACTATGATATTAGCACTAGAAGCCAGACAAAAATTACTTTGAAGATTTTGTGTTTTTGCAGTTGCTGGTAGAGCATTGATAAATTTTGCATTTGCAAGATTAGCAATACTTCATAAAATATAATTCAAGTAAAAGTAAAACGTATAGTGCAGAAAAAAATTACCTCTAAAGGAATTTTTTTCTAAAAAGTTAATCAAGTAAATGTAAGTAGGCATTACATAACTCTGCTTGGCCTTTACTCTCTGTCATGTCAGGCTAGAGTAAATTGGATTGAACAGAAACACAGTTGTGAACTTTTTATTTGCACTTTTTTTAAATATAACTTTTTTTCCAGTTCACAATTACATGCTGCTTTGTGGTGATGTTCTACATATAATCCCAATCCATTCCTTGAACTGCTCTTCATAACAGTTTCCTATTTTGCAGAAATGTAATTTTTTTTTTAAATTATGCTCAGATTTATGGATATTTCAAAGAATACTAAAAATATTTCTGGACTTTGCAAGGTCGGGTTTATTTCTGTCTCTTCTGAAATCCAGCTTAATTTCCTTTCAGGAGATTAATATTAATGTAATCATTATTCATTTTCTATTCTCGGTCAGAATGTTTAATTATGAATTAGATTGTTCACCCAATTTTTTAAATCTACTTTTAATTTAAGTTTCTTGTAGCTTGCTGAGGGACTAGTTTGTGAACTAGCATTTCAATAATATCAAACCGGCGACGGAAAATGTACAAAGTCCTCAAAATGTTGCAATCTGTGATAAGAAAGACAAGAAAGACGACTATTACTTTATGACACAATCTTCAATCTTCCTGTTGACTCCCCACTGAGCTTTTAGATAACATCCTCCACTGTGTTGTGCATCATCCTATTGTTGTGTGGCTCTTTATCCCCTTTAATTGTATGCTATTACCAAACAGAGCCGGTGCGGGCAGACCTTTATCTGTGCTGAAAGCCCTGCTTACTGTAATGATAATCTGCTGATAGATGGAGCTCCACTTGACAGAGATGAATGTGGCAGGCACACACTAACGCACAGACAAAAGCACCATCTTTGCTGTAATTGTAGCAGTGCACATTACTTCGGTGTGTGGACGCGTCATGCAGGGCGCGATATGAAGGTGCGTCTGTTTGCAGGGTGTAATAAATGTGTGCAATCTGTCAGAGAGAGCACACGCTGCTGCTCCAGTTATCAGGGACGTGGGCACACCTGAATGTGCAGAGGTTGGACGGTGGCAGCGGAAAAAGCAGAACTTGTGACGCTCAGGTGAGAATAAATGAATCTTGATGTCTCTATAAAAATGTAACAGATTGACATATGAATAAAAACAAAAGTAAAAAAAAAAAAAACAAAACAATGAAAGTTGCTCTTAGAAGTCAGATTGTTGTTGTTTCTTAAGGAAAAGGATGAGACTTACTGACTTAAATCTGACTGTCAAACTGTTCCCAACTCAAAACTCTTCAAAGTGAGAATGACATTCATAGCTCTGTCCACTAGAGTTATGAATGTGGATTTCTGGAATATAGAAGTGTTTTTTCTAAAATGTTAGAAACGCTAAATTAGCAGTCAGAATAGCTTTGGGGATATGGTCAACATGTGGGCTTCCTCTAATCTGCAAAACCGTTTCTGTTTGTTTACATGCCAGCTAAAACTTTTGAGTCTAAACACACAAAGACATGTAGTTGAGGAAGAATTATTTTGGATATTTATAAGTGAATTAATATTGACCTTATGTAAGTTTCTATTATGAATAATGCATTGACTCCTACTCTACAGAGTTCTGTCTTTCTCTGCATGTGTAGATTTCAGGTAAAGGTCAGTTTTGCGATGCGTTCTAGTGGAGTTTGGTTCCCAGATGCTGGCAGCATGATGAGCCACAGCAGGGGGGCAAAGGTCAACTGCTGCTTCTTTATTTTGCTGTTGGGTATAAAAGCACTAAGACAGATTCAAGACTTTTTCTTTATCAAGAAATCAAAACTCAAATATGTCTGGAAACTTTAAATTTAACTGTTAAACAGGAGAGAAAATGTGCTGTGTTTTATTTCTTTTTGATTATAGAAATGTTTCAAGCATTTATTATTAGGAGGCTTCGTCCTCAACTATATTAAGCAAACTGTTTCTCTAATGTTAGGACAGGCTAGGTCTTTACGAACTTCCTTCTTAGAAAAACAATCATTCTGAGGGACACGTCCCACTTGAACGAGATAAAAACCAATTACTCTTCTGCAATCATCTGTATCCTTGTTAAATACCAAATCAATTATAAATGCAATCAATTTGGTTTTATATGGGATCAGTAACAATCCCCAGCTCGTAATCCCTGTGATAAAAATCTCATTTACCTCAATGGATTATGTTCTTATGAGAGAAACCATTTATTATTAGGCATGCTTGACTGCATTCTGGGCTTTTAATGTGGATTAATAAATCTAGGATGCCTTATAGGCTCCAGTAACGAGGAAATATGGAAAGTAAATCCTTTTTTCTCAGCCCCATTTTTAGTTTCTTCAAAGCATTCTTTATATAATTTCAGGAGCTATTACTGAACAGACAATGATAACTCCTGGGTTTCAAGCATAAACTGCCTTCCTAAGGTCAATCAGATTTAAGTCCAGACTTTGACTAGACCACATCCAAATATTCACTTGAAACAGCTGCTTCACACATGAAAAGAGAAAATCTGTTTAGGGTTAGAGTTTAAAGTCATCATGCCCAGAAGCGGGAAAGATTAGTTGCTTTTTTAGATATTTTAGCTTCATTGTGTCACACAGCATCTATGTAAGTGATTTTGTCATCTACAGATCTGGCAACAATCATATCTTGGGTACAATTATATTTTCAAACTGGCCTATGGTAGTTTACATGTTGTTTTTTCCTTTAATAAATAAAAATCTATTTTGAAAACTGCTTTTGGTTTTTAATCAGTTGATCTGAGATGATTTGAAACATTTACATGTGGAAAAAAAAGCAAGAGAAGAAATCCTTACTGGCGCAAATCTGTTTTTAAAGCAAGTTTAAAGCATATTAATACTGATATTGCAATGACGTTAAAGTCACAATATGCTGTGCAGGTCCAGTTGCTACTTCAGCATTATGTCTTCTGCTGTAACATTAGTCACGAGAAGGTCAGCATATTGTGACATTTGCTTTTTGAGAGCAACAGTAACAGATGGGCCAGTAGAAACTGTGTAGCAATTAGAGGAGCTGCATGTGTGGAGACCTTAAGGAACCAGCTGGGACTCAGTTTGCCAGGGAGGAAGAGGATCAAAAAACAACGTTCTGAGCCTTTAAGATGAGCCTCTCTTCATATACGTGTTTCACATTTTAAGCATCTCAATTAGCATGTGTTAAAAGTTGGAAGTGTGCATGGAAATGGTGCAAGACTGCAGACATTAAAGACGTGCACAACTCATTTTCATGTCTTTCTGAAGCCATTCTGTTTAATTTTGTGAATGCTTTTAGGGATGTTTGATTCTGCATGAAGTCATCCACAGTTTCCAGTTGGCTGACTAGGACAGATAGCAAAGGTGGGAGGAGGGTGCATTACCTCTGATGTTGGTGTAATGACACAATGAATAAACCTGCCTCATTTTTATCCAGAGAAATTACATGATTGGATGATAAACATATAATTTAATATGAATCCATTATTCTCTTGGTTTGTTTTTTATTTAATCTAAAAAATAAAATAAAAAAAAGTGATCAGCAGTAGATAAAAATGAACTGACAGGTAAAATTACTAACATCAGTGTATGCAAACAAACAGCTCTGTTAGTGGTTGGCATTTTAAATTTTCACAAATCTGCAGCCACTCAAGCAAATAAAATTTCTCTGACATTTCATCACTAATTTTACTGCCTTGTCATTTACGACAAAAATGTGAATGACAGTAATTTTCCATAAAATTAGGAGACCGATCACAGTATTAAGGTTGTTTATTGTTCTGAACTCATAATTGTACTTCATAATGTTGTTATATGAATTGAATTATTATGTGAGAGTCAAACTTTTTGTCCGACCATTTATGCCCAAAACAAAACAAGACCTTGAGGATGTGATTTGAACGTGAGCAGAATTGTCTTTCTTGAATAACACGATATGTACAACTTGTGAATCTTTGAGAGTTTTAAGTTTATATTGTGCCATAGCTTGGATGTTGCTCTTCAGTTCTGCCTGATTTAATATTCTATGATCTGCAGATATGTAAATCAGCCTTACTTGCTGCTTTGAGTCCATGCAAGTCTGGTTCTCACTTTCCTACAGCAAATGTTGACAATTCCCATTAAGTAGAATCACATTGATTCTAAAAGGTAGATTCAACCACGTAATTTTTAGCCATCATGGCTGAAAATGCAGAAAATTGTAATATAAATACTTTCTGGGAATCTGATCTTGTCGGCTCTGATTGCCCTCTGTGCTGACTCAAAACTTTTCCTGTCTCTGCTAATCCAGCAAGTGGCTAACCACATTTGTTTACCCTTGCATAAAAATGTTTCCTTAAGAAAACAAAACAAAACAAAAAAAACAGCAATGCAAAGTTAAATCAATTGTTGTGCTCAGACATCCAAACTTTTCTGAGCAGAAACATCAAACAGATGAAGTTTTTGTGCAGGAAGAAGTAAAATGTGTGGGTTTTTTAAAATATGCATAAAATCTGTGTAAGTTCAGAGAATCTAAATTGAGCTGTCAGTGAGGTGGGAAGAGGAGCACATGGCGTTTTCCCTCTTCTCTGCCGCTTCTCCATGAACTGAGATGATTCATGACTGTAATGTGGTGAAAAGTCTAAAGAGTGGGTGTTTAGATGGCTGATGAGGTGAGAGGGTTGCAATGGTCAGAAATGATTGTGTCCAAAGGCAAAAGATGAAGATTTTCTGCGCAACATTGGCGTGAAAATGACACTGAAGAAAGACAAGGTGGAAGAGGGATGCTGCTGCTTCATTTGAGAGCAGATCTGGCTTCTAATTAGTTTTTGAAAGAAAACAGCTGCACTTCTCTATTGCCTATATTTTTCATTTTGACACAGCGAGAATTCACACTGTGCTGCTTCATCCATAACTCAACAGTCTGCAGGAGGCTAATCTTTTCGCAAAGTGCGAAACAGACAGAAACTGATCTGCTGTCATTTGCCCTTAGATACAAATTTGTAACAGCAAATTTTGATTCACACATATTTGTCAGTTGTGCCTGTTATGAGCTCCTTTCACAATGAGTTGATTTAGTGCCTCTTGTCTCTTTAAATCCAAAAAAGCTGCTGTTGGACACACCTCCTAGTTGCTAGGTGATGGGCAGGCTCAGCTACGTTCACTAGGTAACGGGGCAGTGCCCACCAATTGTGACTATTTTAATGATTGGTGCTGTATCGCCCAGGACACTCTTATGAAATAAAATTAGTTTTGTATATATTTCTTGTGTTCTTTGCATTTTTGTTAAATCTCTTATGTTATTGTGATTTTCTGTCTTTCTAATTTGTCGATATGAGTTGTGTGATATTTCCTCGGTTCCCATGTTCAGTGCTTTTCCACAGCTTATCTACTTCACTCCTAAGTAGCTCACCTGTTTCTGACATCATCCTCCTCTCCTGCCTCAGTATTCAAGCTCCTTGTTTTCATTGTTTATAAGTGGAACCTTCTCTTGCGCTCATCCGGTTTCCATTTCCTGCTCTCCTCGTGTTTACCTGTAAGTTCTCTGCTCATTTCCTCCACTATCAGTTTCTGTTTTTGGGTCCTCTTTCAAACCTCACATCACAACAAATCCTGCTTCTTAGAAGAGAAAAATAAAGTAATTAAGACGCATTCATCTTTCTTCGCTCCTGTGAAAGCCTGAAGCTGAAACCTTTGCCTTGGTCAAAACTGAAAGCTCCACTGGCGACAATAAATGCAATAACACACTTTGAACATTACATTATTATGATGAAACTCTGCCTGGCTTGGGAAATTTAAAGTGTAAGGCAGGTAAACAGCTTAAGTCCTCAATATTTATCATCTGATTCTCATGTAATGTCTTGTATAAGGCATTACATTTTGTCACCTTTGTGACATTTACACAGATTGTAGTTCAGATGTGCAAACTTGTTATTTAACCTTTATATGGACAGTATTTACTAAAATACTGTCCATAAGTTGAAGAGAGAACATGCAGATGAAGCACTGACTTGCTTTTTTATGTCACAAAACTCATATGAAACTGTCCTTTAAAATAAAATTTTAAAAAAAGATATGAAATAAAACATCCTATTCCACAAATGAATCTGGTCATTTGTGAGTTTTAAACCACCCTGAAGTGGAACATTTTGAGAATTTTATCTCCTTGGCTTTTCCTCTTTAAGCACCTTAATAAAATGCTTTCTAGTCACAACTAAATATTTTAATAGCTAATGATATTGTTAGCATCTATAGCAGCAGGTATAAGGTAGATATGTAGATCAGGCATTGTTTCATCAAATATTACCTAGATTTTTCATAAAGCAACTGCTGAAGTGTTTCCCTTTTTTAATGTTTTTGTAAATTCTTCTTCTCCCACAGCGATATGTGAAAATAAACCTGAATTCTGCTTTTATATTTATTCCCCCGAGAGTCAGTGTGGAACATTATCATTTTCTGCGCTCAGAAGTGATTCAGCAGAAAATAGAGGGAAGGAAATCCCTGTTACAGAAGATAGAGTAAGAAAATGATTTAAACATAGAAAAACATTGTGGTTTCAACTCCAAATTTCAGGAAATGTCTCCTGCCTGGTTTTTATTTATTACTGTTGTGCTTTTCATGACTCTCAAATGTCCCATATGTCTTAACCCAGTTTATCTTGCTCTGTTAATCAATGTCAAATGAAAACATTTTCTGGTTTTCCACATAAAGTGCCATGACTTGGCTCAAACGCACAATTTAAGATTTATGACGAACTTTCTATCTCTATAAAAGAGCAGCTCAGATTTGCTGAAATACCCAAACTGGGTTAGCACCAGTTTGACCTTTTGTTTTTGAGGCTGAAATGGTCGGAAGCTCTGAAGTCAAAAGGACCAAAAGTGAACAAGTGAGCCAACAGTGAGCTAAAGATACAGCACATCCCTGACTTGCCATAAAGTAAACAGTTTACAGTTTAAACTTCTGACAAAACTTAGTGTATTTAATGATCAGGGAGATAATTTTAGACAAAACACCTTATTTTTAAATGCATACCTATTGTAAAATTAATAGAGAGAGCAGATTAAATTGGTCCTACTGGAACTTCTAAATATATAAATCAATTTCTCAGTTTTTATTTCCTTCTATTTATTACTAAAATGTTAACTTTGTCTACCTGCAGGCTTCCCATCTTCAGTACAATGAAGAAAAATATAAAAATAAAATAAAATAAAAATTGAAAGTTTACTTTATTTTTAGTGTCAAGTCAGAACTAATAAATAGCTGGAGGGAAAAAATAAGGAAAACTTCAGTCAATCGTACCCTTCACTTCAGGTTCATCATGCACTGCCTCTGCAGGACAAAATTGATTTGAACAACTGAGTCACAGTGTGGGAAATGAAGTGATAAAAACTGAGATACTTTGGTGTAAAGATGAAAAATGTTGATGGAAGCAGTGCCGGCAGGTGTTTTTCCTTTTAGGAGATATCTGCCTTTGAACACCTCCTTAAAGGTTTGTTTTCTACCATCAATAAAAAGAACTGACGGGCGCATACCCTACAGACAACAGAACGTAGTATTTCCACTACTCCATTAGCATCCATCCATCCATGAGGGAAGCCTGTTGCCTATCTCCAGACGTCAATGGACAAAAGGCAGGGTACAAGCAAACAGGTAGCCAATCTATCACAGGGCAGCATGGAGACAAACAGACAAACAACCATGCACACAGACAGACACGCATCAAAAACAATTTAGAGTTGTATTTTTTAACAGTGGGAGAAAGCTGTGCTAGTTACTGAGAATCTACTTGTGCACATGCAAACTTTGTGCAAAAATCTGTATTACAAGTAAAATAATCTGCCAGTGGAAGCAGAACTTTTTAATGAATATAAAGGAATTTTTGACTTAAAACAATCATCAATATTTCACTGAAAAGTTACTTATAATTTAGTTTTGTCTCATGTCAAGCGAACTAAGAAATTACACTAGAAACTAAACCAAAAAGTATTTGGTATAATTTTGTTTTTCACAAGTCCATCAACAGAGTATGACTTTGTGTGTGTGTGTGTGTGCGTGCGTGCGTGCGTGCGTGCGTGCGTGCGTGCGTGCGTGCGTGTGTGTGTGTGTGTTCTGGTGACATTATGGCACTTATATGAAATTAGAGTAATTTTTAAAATAAGTTCAAGTAATTAGTGCCGTCAGTGAATTAAAAAACATAATCAGTTTAATCACACTTTAGTGATTAATAAGATTAATTACTATGAGTAACTTTGTAAACTTGAATGTAAAAATCCACATTTTCAACAAAAATGTTTAAGAAAACATTTTATTGTCTCAAACCAAACATTTCAGTTTTCCAGGTTTTCATATGCAGGTAAGTTTAAGAAAAAATGTCATTTTGTTTCAAATGGAATTTAGAAATATTTATAAACTAGTTGTGTTAGGAGGAAGGATTTTTCACCTTTGCAAAAACTAGGATACGTATTACCTTGCTTTTATCCAAACATCCATCACAGGCAATACATTTTACAAAACACTATTTTTGCTGTTTACATGTAACAAAGTGATGAATATATAAATACTGATCTCCCTACTGCGGCATGGTGGAGCATTGGCTTGCTTTGCAAGAGAAAGGTCCTCGGTTTGAATCCTAGCCTGGGGTTTTCTGCACTGAGCCAATATGGAGTCAAAATTAAATGAAACTGAGAGCAGAAAGGATCATATGTCAACCATGATTTTCTTTTCCCAGCGTGGCGAAGCAATTTAACTGTCAGGCAAAAACTGTTGGCTGCTTGTGATTACAATGAGATAAACCTCCACTGTTCTGTTCTAACAATAACTTGTATCTCCATTGTATACCCAAACTGTACACATGATTATGCAGTTTCTTGCATCCTCCAGGCTTTCTTGTTCATCAGCATGCATTCTACTGAGCCTTCATTATCAAGCTTCAATTAGCCCACTCAAGTGGAATAGATGTTTAATGCACAGTAAGCCTCAAGATCCAACATACACTAGAAGATTTCCTTGTGCAAATACTTTTACAGTGAGGGAATTGACTGAAAAAGGTTTTTCTGTCACTTATGTGATCAATGTGCTTCAAAACTATTTTTTACAGATCCAGAAAATCAGGATAAGTGCATATTTGGGTATTAATACAAATAATCAGACAGCAGCCATGTCAGATTTAACAAAAATAAAAACAATGCTGGGGTTGTTGGCAGGGTCTCCAAATCATCCTTAGCATGGTTTGGTTTGTTAGACTGATGAAAAAGATTCAATAATATAAACTTCCAGAATGGGACAAGGATAATTATAATGGAAAATGACATTACTAGAAAAATACTACCTACCATTTTTCCAAACCCTGATTGATTTGAGTTTAAAGAAGCACATTAACTGTGCTTATTTTGGAAAGGCCTGAAAACCAAGTTTCCCTTCATGAAGATATTCATAAAAAGAAAAGGGAGTATTTTACTCTTCATGTGGTGAAGTCAGAACATGTGGGAGGTAGGAGCTTGCATTCCAGCAGACTTCATTTTTCCTTAAGTTGAACAATCTGCTCAGTTCTACAGTTCAGTTTTCTCTTTTAGTTGGAAGATCTCAGCATTTCTCAGGACTGACCAACATGATCTCGCTTCTCCTCTTTATCTCTGTTTACTCAAAATCACTCTTTCTCCATCTCTGACTAGATTTCTGTAGACTGGAGCAAATACTGTCCTGCTTCTTTTAACACCAACCACTTTATATAAATGTAAACAAGTTTTGTTTAATATTCATGACCTTCTTTTTCATTTCCCATCCTCCCTCCTCTCTAACATACAGCTCCAACAGGGAATATTTAACATTTTTTGATCTATGTTCATAAGTGGAGTCAAAACTTTTAAACTTAACAAGTTTAAACATAACTAAGAGTTAACCGGTGGAAATTTTTTAACCCAACAGTTCAACAATTCACTACTGGAGATACCCGGAAAGTATTATTTGCCATTGATTTATTCCTAACTCGAAGTCTAACCTTTATTAAAGTACATTTTTGAGGTTTTGAAGTTGTCTGCAGCCGCCAAGTGCTCTCAGTCTGGTCTTCAGGAAGTGGACTGCAACATAGCTAGATTATCATCAGGTCACTGACTTGTCTAGTTCAGGATATTCAGAGAAGAAATGATGTGTGTATATCTCTTTGTTCCAAAACCTGTTTTTTTTTTTTTTTTTTGATGCCTGTGCAAAGCGCCACCTGGCCTTTATGATTGCATGGTTTGCCAGAGGTCTTCTTTTTACAGCAAACTGCTTGGCTCTGGTCATGCAGACTGTTTCTCTGACATATAAGGATGTGTATATGCCTGAGAGACTTCTCCATTTGATATGCTTTTATAAAGATGTGTTTCGCCATAAATAGTTCAGAGGTTTTGTACAAATTTTCATTTCACAGGAAGTACAGTTTAGAGTAAAACTAAAAGCTAAAATTACAATTCCTGCATGAGACAGTTAATGTCTGTTTAAGTTTCCATGTGTTTAATTCACTAAAAACCAGCTACATACAGTTTGTCAATTAGGTAATTATAAGAGCATCACATTTGCAGTTTAAAAATACATAATACGGTCCCTTTAAAATCTTGACATCTTTTTCTTCTCTCATATATTATGCACTCCCATCTCTGGTTGATAAAATATGTCTTTGATTATGTTCATAATTTTAATCAGGGCTTGCTGTTTTTAAATGCAATACATAAATAAAGTTTATATGATAGGGATCCTATTGTAAAACTTTCCCAAACCAAAACTAAGAAATTAGTACCTATACCACAATTATATTTGCTATGAAATGAGGCTGAATCGAAAAAAAAAAAAAAAAAAGGTCTAATGAAGCCGAAATTGGTGTTTTGTTAATATTTTCTGCAAGTAGGTGAAGCAAGTGCAATATGGAGGAATTTTGTCAGTAAGAAGAATAGTCTGACCTTAAGAGTATCATTAATTTTATCTTTGTAAAAAGCGATTTTCGCGAAATGATGGGGCATAAAATGACTGATAACCTTTCAAACCAGCTGGAATTATTGTGTTTTCTTTGAACATCTCTGAGGTCAGCACTCAGCTCTCAGAGTATCAGCTGCATGCAGGTTGCTTAGATAGAGGACTTAGGAGATCCAGACATTAGCTTAGTGCAGAACAGAGAGTCATCATTAACCTCTAATGAGGAGAATGAGCAAAGTGAAGGTGGAGCAGAGGCAGGGGAGTGGAGAAGTGGGTGGAAAACAGCTTTCAGAGGTTGTTCTGGAATGAACTCCTGGATGGCAGGATGGAAAGCATCACTGGGAGGGAAAAAGTGTGTGAATTCAAGGGGAAAAAACAACCAGGCTGCAGGTTATTTGTTTGTGAAGTTCAAAGTCATTAAAGCTCAAATCAATAGATGAGGGACAAGAAATAGAATATCGACAAAATTATTCTAAAAAAATATAAAATCTCTACAAAACAACTCTCAATTTTTGTGGTGGCAAGAGAACCTGGTGGAATGTAATTAACTTATCAATTAACTCATAATTGATAAGTTATCAGTTATCAATTATTATTAAATAAAAACACAGATATTTGTCCAGACATAAAAGAGAGATGAAAGACTGTAGAGTTGATGGAGAAAAGTACATATTTACATAAAAAACAGCAAGAGCACAATTAGATTACCACAAACAGACCTGAGAATAAAGACATGTTTAAAGATAATTGTTTAATAAATACTGAACATGTGTATTATATTATGTTTTTGTTCATTTCACCAAATAATTTCAATTGTGTCTTTACACATAAATCTCTAGAAGAGGGTGTACTTCATTTATACACACCCATTAAATAAGGTAGAATATTACGGAAAAGTCCATTTATTTCAGATATTTTTCACTAAGTGAAACACAACATGATAATTTTCCACTTACAGTTAATAAAAATGTAAATATTACATCATACAATTAATACAGACGTGTTGCCTTAATGAAAAGAATGTTTAATACCTGCAGGAAAGTTGTAAATTTGCAAAATGTAATAATAATAACACCTTTAATAATAATAATGGGCCTCATCTGAAAGAATATTCTAATTTACTGAACATGTTACAGCTGTGGCGACTTGAACATCATTGCTATAATTAATATATTACAATATATATTTTTGAATCCAGCTTTCTGTATCATGCTGGGATATAATTACATCCATAATAAGTTTGAACTCCTAGCTCCCTTTTTTCTTTGTTCTCTTCATTTTCTCTTCTTTCCCTCACTCACCAGTGGCTCAGTTTTCCCCGGCGCTGGGATGTGGAGACCACTACGAGTACCTGATCGAGGAGTTCTGCCTGACCAGATTCAGGCTGGACATGCAGGAACTGGACCAGAGTCAGTGGTGTAGCTGGGAGGACACAGCCAAGTGAGTAACCAAGCACAACCACGCACAGAGGAGAGAAATGAAAACAGACTTACTCTTGCAGAACAACAGCTTAATGAGCTTCACGTCTGAGGTATACATTCAGCACTTGCTGATGTTGGGTTTTATTGCAACAAGGAGAATAAACACGTTTTTATTGCAGAAATAAACAGAGATGCATTGTCATATTGTATTATGAAAAAAAAAAAAGAAAAAGCTGTGAACTTGTTTATATTTGATTGCCGCTCTTTATGGTTGTCCCAAGTTTTTGGTTGCATTCCAACAGTTGATTAAAAACTGAGTGAGACAACAGGGAGCAAGTGGAGGGTGAGAAACAGAGGATACACAGTCAGAACAAAAGCTGCAGGCCTTTGGCATAAACAAAGATCTTTGTGCATGCACAAATGTTATCTTTGCACTCACTGTAAAAGATGCTTTAGGCTGCAGTTTTCCAAATTGTTCCAACAAATTATCATTTAAAATCAGTTAATCAGTTGAATAAACACTAAAACATTTCTCACTCCAACAGCTAAACTGTCACAACATGATGTATTCATCAAACGTTCTCAAATCAAATGTACGTTTTTACTCAGACGCTGCTCATCTGTCTGTGGTCCTGGAGGGAGAATCCAATTTGGTGTCTCCAGAAAAAGTCGATCTTTGACTGAGATTTTTGTTTGAAAGAAGAACGGTTTGGGAAAACAAAACAATGATTATCCTAAAGAAGCAAAACCTCCTCTAAATTGAGTTTTAATCGACGATTCTTTTCAGTACAGATGTAGATTTTCCTTTTTCACTTTTTTGAGAGAAAAGTGAAAGAAAACAAAACACTACAGTGAATGAAGGATTGAAAATGTAAAATATAGTCTGTCTAAGTTAAAAGGTCAACCATCAGCAATGTTAGCCCCTCTCACCCCTTCTATCTGGACGAACCGCCTTCGGAGATCTCTAATTCACATGGAGTGACATTTGGAGTCTGTGTGAGCGTCCCCAGTGAGCGTCTGGCCAGTTTGCCTCGTCTCCCGGCTCCTCAGCGTGTCTCCGCTGTCAAGAGGCGACCTGCTTCCTCAGCCCTCTTGTCAGTCTTCAGCTGTCACTTCAGTCAGTTTATATTCAGCTGCCTCTTCATAAAACACTCAACTCTGTCTCTTAAAGCCTCTGCTGTAGACATTATTCCAGTCTAACTTACTTTTATGAATCCCTCCATACATAAAACTCTTCTAACAGTGGAATCGCCGTTGATCTGAGTTAGTTAGTAAACAGAAATAAAACATGACAAGTCTGTTATTTCAAAGCTGAACATTTAGAGTAAATGAGAATCATTACATTTTTCTAGAGTTGCGGCAAAGGGAAATTCAATTCCTTTTGATTTATTTGTTAAATTTCACAATCAGATTGACATAGTTTTCTTTGAGACAAAATAACAATGTATGCTACAGGCAGAATGAACTCTGGTCAGAAATCAAACCCAGCATCTTCTGGCTGCTACACAACAGTGATAACAACTGAGCAGCCACTGACATGTTTTTCTGCAGTAAATAATGAATTAAATTAAAGTTTCCTTTTTCATTTGCGACGATTTACTGGGACTGTCACGTTGCTGCTTTCTGTCACTTTTGTTCCACTTCCATTATTCCCCTTTGCATCACAAAGTCTGCTGCTTACTTTAATATTCTTTCCATTGTTTCTTAAAATGTTCCAGTTCCTCTGATATATTAGTGACACATATGAGAGATTTGTTTTCCCTTTGTCAGCCAAGCAGCCATGGTACTGTTATCACACAGTGTGTTAAAGCCTTGTGCGTTTTCCTGTCAATATTTTGACGTGTCGCCTCAAAGCCCAGCACGAAATGAGAAAATGGCAGAGAAAAGCTCTGCAGAGGTCACAGCAGCATTACTCACAGCTCAATACTGCAGGGCCTCACTGCCATTCAGATTGTAAATTGGACGCTTTGACTCTGATGGAGAAGACAGGAACAATGAGACTGGTACAATCGATAAATTAAAGGTTCTGTTTGACTGTGACATTGATAATCACTTTGCTGCTGTCCTTGGATTTGCGATCTGTCGAGTTAAAGGAAGTTAACCACCATTCTTTCAAAGCTGCTATACATTGAGGTTTGCCCAAAATGAAGTACTTTATTTCATATTTGACATAGCTAACATTTTCTTCAGTCATTTTGCTGTGGATGTCATCAAAGTGCTCATTTGAACCTTCAGCAAAATATGGTTAAAGAACATTTAACCTACTTTTCAATTTTGGGAAAATAAGTTATTGACTCCCAATAAGGTATATGCTTTCAGCTCTGTACAGTCAGCACTCATTGTGATGACAATAACTTTGCTGCAGACAATTATTTATAGTCAAGGTCAAACATTAGCATATCTACATTCTAGCATCTGCTGACTGATATGTAAAGGACGGCTGTGCAGGTCTGTGATTTAATGCAGTGTTGAACCTTTGTGATATAACAGATGGCAGCCACTGTTTAATCAAAACCAAGTCTGTTGTTACCCAGATGTAAATTTACTTAATTAAATACTTTTTTACTTTTGCTATATCTATTTGGGATAGAAACATGTTTTCATCTGTCTGTTGATGAATTTCTTTGAGCACAAACCAAAAAACCCAGCAGGTGGAAGTAATGGCAACTCTGCTGCTGCAAACAGGAGATGGAGAGACATAACCTTCATGCTGTGGCGAGGAACGTTAACATGTCGCCATTCGATTCAGCTTGATCATTTTCCAACATGTTGATGGCTCCTCTTTAGATTTAGATGCTGACTGGGGTCTCGAGACCCCATAAACAAAAAGCTGCAAAATGGAAACTTAATAATGCATGTGATTCTAGTTTTCCTCTTCCATAAAGTGCCACTATCACATCTCATTTCATATATAAAGGTGCGTTCTGATTGATTAGTCGTTCCCCAGCTGACGATCATGATCAGACACTCGTTTCAGGTTAGTCAACAAAACCAGTTTCATAACATAAATCAAGCGGAGGTGTGGAGTATGCATCATTTTGTTACACAAGTTTGTTTTTTTTTTTCACTTCATTTTATTTCCTTCTGCTTATATCACTTCCATCCTGACTGTCTTTTTTTTTTTTTTACATTCAGCAGCTTGAGCTCTCACTGCTCTGCAGCCTATATGAGGTCAAACCAGGAACTTCTCAATGCCACACAGGACGCCCACCATGGTGGAGGTCACTGCATACGCAGAGATGATGTGGCAGTCTGTGAAATCTAAACTACATTTAATAAAAATATGACACTTAAGAATAAAGTATTACTCTAGATCTATTAAAAATCACATTTTTAACACAGAAATGTGAATATAATGGAAAGTAAATTTAATACTGGCTTAAAGGTTGATATATTCAAATGGTTCTTTTAATCTAACAATCAAGTCTCATCTAAATGAATGTTCTAATTTATTGAATATGATTGCACATTCAGCTGCAAACAGAATGTGAGCTGACATATATTAAGTTTGTGCTTTATAGATTTGTGTTTCATAGTTTTGTGAATATGCCACCTTTATAAAACACTCCACATCCCTCTCTACAGATCACTGTTTTCAGCTAAATTTATTGTTTTGTTTTATTAAAATGTAATTTTTGCAAAGTTTCTCATGACGACATTTGTTGTGAAATGTTGCTTTGATAATCAGTTTTCTACAAAAACTGATTGTTTCTGACAGCCTTAAATGCAGCCTTGAAAGTAAATCCTTCCAACCATTACCTGAAGCGGAAAATGAAATACAAAATGAGACACATGATAAAATGAAATTGTTCATTTGTGATGCAATTATGCTTCGGTTTTACTGTGTTTTAGCTGTTTTAGTGTTTTTGTTTTTTTTATGTTTCACTTGCAGGAAATGGTTTATAAAATTGGGACAAACTGTTCTGTCATATGAGAAGTGTTTCTCTAATTTGTGTTTGAGCAGTTTGCTCAGTATGAATAAAGCTTGTTGCACAGCTGACATTTAGTCTATAATTTTTTTATTTTATTACCCTAACTTTAATGCAGGCCCATTTTAATATCGATCCTCTTTAGTGTCTTATGAGGTCATTTGAAGCAATAATCTCTGTGATTCAAATAATAAATTATGCCATTTCAGATAGACACACACTTTTCTGCTGGACTACTTGACGATCTTTGGCTCCAGTTCCTGCCAATCTTCCTGATTAGTGCTTTCATTGAAGGAAAGGGGTTCAGCAGTCTCGCCTGAGCAGCAGATGTTTTGACATGTCTACTTGAATCCGTGATAGCTTTGATGTAAGGCTTTCTTTATTATTTCATTTCCATACGTGAATTTCTTATCTTCAGCAGAGAAAAATCTTCATCTTGATGTCCCGAGGCAATCGTCAAAAGAGCCAGTTTCATCTTGGTGTTTGACGGTTGTAATAGTGACAGAAATTAATAAAAAGGATGAAGACCAGGACATTTTCTGAGCTGATTGACTTTCCTGTCTTGAATCGATGTTAAAGAGTCAGTTTGGATTTTTGGGTTAAGTAACTTTCCCTACGGTTTGGTATATTTGGAGTTTATCTTACCAGAATGTCTGAGATTAGTCAAGAAATGAATTCCCATAACCCATATTTTCTTTAATAAACACATTAAGGAAGATTTATTCACACTACATGGTAAAAAACATTGTTTCACAATAAAGCAGTTTTTAGATCATCAAAAACACACAGGAAAAACCATTATTCAACATTTCAGTAAATGGGTTGATAATTAATCCCACAGTCAGTTCATGTTATTTCATAGATAGATCGGAGATTAGGTTGGATTGTTGTGCACGGAGTCAGCACGTTAGCATAGGCTAGAGACCCAGAACACACTGCAAAAACGAATCCAAATGCCGATATTTTGTCTTCCAGTAATACTAATTGTCTCCTCGGCCTCAGTACTGCAGGCTCTCAGTAAAAATAACTCCACTCCTTTGTTATGGGCGAGCTTTTCAGGCTGTGTTATTGTTAAGGGGTATTTTGGTCAATCAGTCATGCATGCTGTCAGCCATCTCGAATAATTTAAAAACCCTCATGGTGAGTGAATACACATCAGGTTAGTCGTGAAGCCGGGCCAGAGAACATCTAGTGAGCTAAGTAGTGTTGAAAGCTTACAGAAGCTTTGTCTCTGTGGAGCTGTATGAATTAAGAGGCTGATTACTGGGTGATTAGGAATGGATTGCTGCGTGTTTTTATAACTAATGACTGGATAATATCCAGCTTTGCTCCGACTGCTACGCACTTGGAGCTGTTATGCAATAAACTCTGATGAAATTAGGACAAGGATCGTAGGAATAGAGAGAGATGGATGGATAAGCATCTTACTTTCATAAACAAATGGACTTATTTCTGAAAACAAGCAACTTCTTCCTTTTTTTCTTTCTACATATGAGTTCTCCTGGAACACATTCATCACAAAATCTATACAGTCGTGCCACTACAAAGCTGCATTCCTTCTGTCTTTAATCCTTAAGAAAACACAGAACAATTTAACCTCTTCCTGCAAAAACAGCTCAAAGTCTAAATCTGTTTAATCCTCATCTATATTGTTTACTCGTAATGTGCAGACTTTTCTTCACTACTTAAATCTAACTTCAAACTAAATTTTACAGGATGTTTTTTCCTTATCTAGTAGTCAGACTTCACTTTAATACAGTATTTTAGGACTGGTTGGAAAAGAAATGAAAGGTTTTCTTTAGTGTGTTGCCAACTTTAATGTGGAAGTTTTTCTTTTTCTCCTAAACTTTTTGTCATACAATCTTTTCATCAATTACTATAGAGAATATTTAAACATAATCGCAATAAACATCTAAATAATAATACCATATTTATCCTTGTATATTCAGGCTCTTTGCAAGTTTTACAACATAGACATAATGTGGGCTATTAATTTTATTTTCAGCTTCCTTCAGAATGTTTTTTATCTTTTAAGCAGACACTCCAAGATAATCATTTGAATGAGAAAAGTCAGAAGTTGGCAGGTAAATGATGCCAGACATTACGTTATTTAGTGCACATATAACTCCATACTCTCAGGACGTTTTACCAAGTCAGAACAGAACAGCTCCCTGAATTGAGCAAACCACAAACCAGTGTGAGAGAGCATGGTTTTATAGTTGCAAGTGAATTGATTCCATTGTTTTATGGCAACAACTTAAACTCCTATTTGTCATGGTGTATGTCTCACAGATGGCCTGTCAGCGTTGCCTCATCGCAAATACAAATAACTTTGGTCTCTGGGATGTTCCTCAGATCTCTTTGGAAATTTATGCTCGACATCTGACGATTTTATTTTTTATGAAAATGAACAGAACATTGTCTCCCATGATATCAAGAAAACAATTCACACAGTTGTGCTACTGGAATGCTGAAAGAGATGTTACATTGAAATGTGGCTAATTTCAGTATTCTTTCAATTTTTTACCTTCCAAACAAAAAAGATGAAGATGCCAATCAGCATCTTCATCATGGAGAAATGTTTTATATATATTAATCCAACAGAGATATAGGAACCATCAGGCATTTTACAATCCTTTTTGTTTCCGAGGAGATGAAAAAGTCTCTAGGATCATATTTTTCTAAACAGATTTCATTACCTGAAAGGAAATAAGTCTTGCCTTACAGAAACCTGCACTGCTTTTAACTGCTCTGTAAATATTAACCCTTCCTTTGGTACTTTGGAGAACAGCAACAGCAGTTACTCTGATTTACCGAGTTAAAACTATTACTAGGTTCTAGTCTAACAGTGAGAAATAAGGGAAAATAAACATTTACCTGTGAAGCATAAACCTAGACTCATTCTGCGTAGTCATAAATGCATGAACTCAGTCACAAAAACATATTTATGACCTTGGTAAACAAATTAAATTAAGCTAAAGCAATTTATAAACACCCTTGCAATCAGACATCCCAAAAAACACCAGCACTCTTTTCAAAAGTGATAACATTTCTCATCATGGCAGTGAAAAACTACGTGACTGTGTGGACAATAAGATAAAACAAATAATTAAAAAACAGCTTCATCACATGAAACACACAACTATTAAACTTCATGGAGGACGTTATCACATTTGTTTTTTATGTCGGAGAGAAAGAGACACAAATACGCACACAGAGACAGGAAAGAAAAATAGTTGCAGAAGTAAGCAGAATAGCAAAGTACCAATATAAAGAACATTTTATTTGATTTGCTTTGCTGTGACAGTTTGGCCTAGTTTTTGTTGGATTTCCTTGGTACGAGATGAAGGCTTCTCTCTGTTTATTCTTTAAACTGATCTCTCCAAGCAACCATGGATAAACTCTCTGCTCTGAATGCGGGTAATGAAGACGTGCTCCGAAAGAGGGACTGTCTTAGAAGGCTCTGTTTTTGTCTGTCAAAGAGCTCTGATAAATCACATTTGTAAACTCAAACATGTGATACATGTCAAATCGGTGATCTGTATCCCAAGTGATAGAATATTATTAATTCTTAGCATTACTACCCAAAGCAAGAGTCGTGTCCACATTCTTGTCATGAAGTCAAACTTCTTTTCAGTGCAGATTGGAAAGGAGTGATTCGTCACAATCAATCCTGAGGTGTAGTTGTGCAGCGAAGGGTGATCTTTATTTTTGCAGATGATGTGGTTTCGGTTGGGGTCGTCAAACTATGACCTTCATGGTGCTCTTGAGCGTTTCACAGCAAAGATGGATTGCTCACTTGATGGCATTGAGAGTGGAAGACGGATAGACAGATTGTGAGACTTTTCTGCAGTAAAGGAGATGCTGCTCTGTTGGCGAGAAATGAGCTGAACTGAAAAGCTAACTCGTCTCTGCTTGCACCCTCACCTGTCATGATGACATATGGATCATGACCAAGACGTCAGATAAAAAGGGCTAAAATCAGAAAACCCAGGCTGAGCTCGACGATAGAGTGAGGGTCTCTTGTAAATGAGATCTTGGATCTCAATGAGACAACCTGTATAATTGAAGGTCGAATAAATCAACTCTCCTAGAGACTAATGAGACGGGAGTCGGCCAAGTTGGTTTGGAGAGCGAAATAGGAACCTGCAAACTTCCATAAACAAAGAGTAAGATATTGGGAATTGCAGAGTGAAGGTTTGGTAACTAAATTTTCAGTCTATTCAGTAGATTATTTAGCAATATTTTATTAATTTCTTTTTGCGTTAAATGAAGATGTGAAGTTTGATTAATATATTACACAAAAGTAAGGGGAGGATGAAATCCATTTAATGGAGTCTAAGCAAAATATGAACCGAGCTGCTGTAAGATATTTTAGAAAAGTCTTTATTTATCGTGGTGCTGTGTATTGAAAAGATAAGATAAAAGGTTGGAGTCGCAAATATGAACAATAAGATTGGCTGTCATTATACTGATGCAAAATTTCACTTCCAGAGGAAAGATGGCTGATTTATCTGCACATATTTATTATATTAGACTGACTTTTCTTTTCTTTTTTTGCTGAACTTTTTAACTTTTATGTTGCTAACATGTTGACCTAAGTGTCCCCCTTGTCCCCATTCTAGAAAACCACCAAAATACTGATAAACTAGGAAAAATCTGAAAAGAAAAATATTTCATTTGCAAAAATCTGCTGATGTGGGACGAATCTGAAGGTCAGTGATATGTCAGAGTCCCTTTTAATCAAAGCTGCTGTGCCTGTCGTTTGAGATGAAACCACAAACTGTGCTGAACTTGCATTATCCTGCACTGAAGAAAGGATGAGTTCTTCAGACCTGGCACAGATATCACCTGATGTAACCTGGAGCAGCTCAATGCAGAGAGGCCTGAAAGTCAGTTATTTTATTCCAGTAACTCAAATTACAAATTGAACATACTCCATTGTTTAATTACAAACAGACTGATATTTTCAAGTCTTCATTTTTTTTTTTTAGTTATGATAATTTAGCCATAACCTTTACAATTTGAGACATATTTAAAACAGAAATGTCAGCTTCATAAAAAGAATGTTTAATACCTTTTTAAAGGTTTCTATTTCCAGCAGTTTGTTTTAAAATCCTTCAAATGAGTTGCATCAGAACATGGGCTTCTTGTTTATTGAATATGGACAACATGCAAAGTCTTTCACAAGTTTCTAAGCCCCTGAAACTTTTGAAATAGTCACAATTAGACTAAGACCAAGAGTTAGTTTGATTTTGTTAAATCAGAGTAATATGACACCTCTTCAAAACACACAGTGTCAGAAAAGAAACACTTACCATTTTGTAATAAATATTTAATTTGGGGTTAATATGATAGACAAAGACAATGTCTTTCAAGGACTGAAAATAACATGCATACACAAAAATCTGGAAATCTTGACATGCATTTGTATTTGGCCTCCGTGAGTTGATATTACAGCCAAGTTATGTGATATATTTTCGACTAGATCCAAAATTAGACTAAAATACTACATGGCATGAATACTGATCTAAGCTTTTCTGTTGTATCTCTAACTGCATGTTTGGGGTTATTGTTAGACTGGAAGGTGAACCTCCATCCTTTTCCACCATCTTTTTCAGCTCCTGTTAGGTTTTCCTCTGGGATTACCTGAATTTAGCTCCATCCACTTTCACATGAACTCTGACTAAAACTTGTCCTTTCCTGTTGAAAAAAAAGCTTGTCCACTGAGCGATGCTGCAACCACCATGTCTTTACATAGCTGGTGATGAGTGAAAAGAGCAAAGTGTAGTTTTAGTTTTGTGCTGCACATTGAGTTTTTTTATACAGGTCAAGAGCTTCAGATTGGTCTCATCTGACCAGAGCACTCTCTGTCACGTGTTTGCTCTGTCCCCTGCATGACCTGTGGCAAACTGCAGCACGTCTGAAGCATTTCTCCCACTTGTTTTGTCACTTCCGAAAAAAAAAAAGCCCATATTTCTGGAGTACATGACTTAGCGTGGATTCACACCTGCCCTGTTTAATCAAACTCTTGTTCATTTGTCCAGAAAGGACAAGATGCGAGTGTGCAATTAAACTGATGAGGACCAAAAAAGCCTCTTTTGCCAAAATCAAAAGAGAAATCCTAAACCACTGAATTCTGATGCCGTTCCATTTCTGTTTACATCTCATGATGAAGGAAGATGTGCTCATGTCTTTGTGTCATTTATTTTGTTGTTCTTGGTGAAGCGCCACCACAGGCGAGAAGGGAAAAGGTTTCTCTAAAGGTTTGGATCTTTTAACACATTGCTCTGTGAAGGCAAACATTTGTCAAATGTTATAATGTTGGTCCCCAGTTGAACCAAGTCAACTGGATTATCAGGTGTGAAAATATCCTTTTAGTCGGGTGAACAGATTTTTCTATCTGAGTTCTGGATCTCTGAAGTGCTTTTCAGCCTCTCCTCCTCTCTGTAACCAGCCTGAGTTTAACTGTACAGTGAGGAAGAGATCATGTCACAAAGTACTGTTCTCAATAAGTAGGTCTATTTCTTACACAAGTGTCTTTTTCTCACACACAGCTCTTCAGCAGAAAAAAATGATGATCACAGTGAAAGTATGTTTTACACAATACAATAACCTATAAACCAAATTACGATTGGTTGGGCCATATAGCGAGGTAACCTCTCTTTGCCTCCGATGGATAGTTATTGACACTGTTATGTTATCAATTAAGATAATTACTGACATATGAGGAGCTTTTCTCAGAAATTCATAGCGGAAAAGACTTCCTATACTCTGTTCATTTGAGCCATCTTATTCATGTGTGTGTGTGTGTGTGTGTGGGGGTGTGTGTGTGTGTGTGTGTGTGTGTGTGTGTGTGTGTGTGTGTGTGTGTGTGTGATAAGCAGGGTGCTTCAAAACGACCTCATCCCTGGAGTTTCCATACTGTATTGTTTGCTCTTCATGAAGTTGTTTATTGGTTAATGTTCTCTAAAGAACCTCTTATTCCTCCACAGGACAGCTGGATTTATACACATTTACTTATTACCACCAGATGATTTCCTTGGATTTTATTGAAGGATATCAGATTATAGACACACGACACACTTTTCAGATTCCTGCTTTCTGTTGATTTATTACATAAATCCACCTGAAATACATTAAATTTGTTTGCGTGTGTAATGTTACGTAGTGTGAAAAAGTGCAATATTTGATTATTGTTTCCAAGGTAACGTACACTACTGTAATATTCTGGTTTTCACAAAATGCAAAGGGGAAATGAAAATATCAATAGCAGTAAATGGAGAACTGTGCATGATATGAATCTGCTGCTCTATCTCTTTGTGTAATATAAAATTCTAGAAAAAAAAGTGATGGAACTTGAAATATCCTTCTACAGGTGTGTCTTAAAATATATTAATACCATGAGACACCATGAGGATTTTAAAGAAAATTTAGATTAGCCTGATAAATAAGTAAGAACAAGATTAAAGTGATTGGAAAAATATTTTGTTTGTTAGGTAAGCTTATTTGTTAGTCCCTCAAGGCAAAGAATAAAATAAAAGTAAAGTAGCTAAAGCTTCCTGTCTCCATCCAATCCAAAGCACGTTGCCACGGTTTCCAAAGGTTTGAAAGATGAACTGTTACTGTTTGAGAAAAACAGCAAACTAAAAACAGCTTTGGGGTATTGAACGGCAGTGCTTTACTTCACAAAGAATAGTAAAAATAATACTTTTAAAGTTTAGCACTGTCTTCCATCTTTTGGAGGATTGAGTCTCCAGTAACAGATAAAAAATGTTAAACAATGCCACAACTTTAATTAAATTCAAGCACAATTTTTCTGCAGAAGAAATAGAAGTATAATATCTGGACAGAGGTTGGACTATTTCAGATAAAACTTTCTTCAGAGTGACATTCCTTACTTTTATGTCAGTGATTTGGTTCACGTTGAAATACAAACAAATATACTATAAATTGTATTTGATTAAAGATTAAATTTAGTACACTGGAAGCCAAAGTACATCATTTCACAGGTTGATTTCAGGCTCTGTAATTTACCAGTGGATAATAATAAATTATTTGGACTGGAGATCAGGAAGTAGTTTCTCTTGGCATTAATGAGAACCGGAACAGTCATATCAGGTCATGTACTCAAACTGGAAACTGGAAAATCTTTGTGGATGGGCGTTCTTGTGTGAAATTACATGAATCTTTAATCCTCCTGTTGCTGCTCCTGTTAAAAGACTTTGGTGCCTCCTGACCCACTTCTCTTGTAGGGGGTGTCTTATCACATGTTCCACTTTATTATGATAAACAAAAGGACAATTAGCATATCACTGCTGTTAAAAATAATTAGAAGAATCATCCCTGAGGGCTGATGTTGTCGAAGCTCCAAAAACACAACAAGGCTTGACTTTTTAATTGTTCACTGGTTGCAGTCTGGTAACGATTTGACAACTAAATCATAGGAGATCCACCTTTTTAAGTTTGACACCATTCCCTTCAGTTCGTTTAGCACTAGTTGGTAAACTAATGTGAATGTGTAAAATCCTGTGTGAAGCAGCTGTGATTGCAACTTAAAGGTTTTTCAAACTAACTCTGCTACAGGTATGAAACCCCTAGACCTGAGAGTGAAAACTGAGACATTTTTGCAGTTTTATTCCTAACATTTGTTGCCTTCACTCAGTGTTAGAACACCTGCTGTGATGTCAAAGCAGCCTCATGCAAAAACATGAAACTTCTGTGTTCTTTATACAGAAATAGCCAGACTAAACGGCCGACTAGCAGCATGGTGGGACCCCAGAGATATTCGCCGGTCTGTATGTAATTTTCAAGAGAGCTTTAACACGGCTGAAGTTAATCTGCTTTAAATTTAATGTGAGTTTGAGGTTATAGGGAGAGCAGAATAATACAAACAACTAGAATGTGTGGTTATTCTCTGAAAAGGCCGTTTCCAAATGGCATCTTAGTTTTCCAGGTGGAAAAATGTGACATATTGAAAGCCAGCAGAGATTAAAAGATGAACGGCAGGAGTGTTGTATGCATGTGGATGCAAGCGAATTGAGAATAAGAATTATTAATCTAACCTGCACTGTGAAACTTTATAACAGAGGAGATAACGATGTCTGTTGGCAGTCTGTGTGAATAACTCGACTCACCAACAGTTTGCAAAGATAAATGCTGCACTTCCCATCATAAAGCATCATTATTTTCTTATAAACACCACATGTATCTGGTGACATACTTGTCTTCTTCAGCTAGCTGCCTTTGTGATGCTGTAAGGGAACAGTCCTGAATCAGTTCTCCAGTTAATGCAGAGCCTTTTCTGTGTGTTTCTTTTATTTCTTCACTATCAAGGTTTTACTTATTCACTTTGTGCTTCTCAGTTAACAGATCAAACTACTCAAGATGCATTTTGTCTGCCTAATTCAGACTACACCATGTTCCAAATGATTATGCAAATTGGATTTAAGTATCATGAAGATTAATTTTTTTCTTGTCCCATTAAATTTATATAATTAATTTCAGAGAGCTGGGTTGATTAGTTTGTCTGGTGAGCTCAATTAAAGGAAATCTACTTCAGAAGGATGTTCCACATTATTAAGCAAGCCACAGGTTTCAAGCAATATGGGAAAAAGAAAGGATCTCTGCTGACAAAAATCATCAGATAGTTTAGTGCCGTATGACAAGATATAAAAGCATTGTACTGTGAAGAGATTTGTGAATGATTCAGAATGATTGTACAGATTAAGGCATAATGAGGAAGGTTTCATCGTATAAGAGAGCATCCATTAAAATGCCTTTACAAAGCAGCAAACTGTTATTTAAAGCTGCTGGTGCCTCTGGAACCTCAAGGTGGAGGATCCTCCAGTGGCTTGCGGTGCATGAAATGGTAAATGGTAAATGGACTGAACTTATATAGCGCTTTTCCAGTCATTTTGACCACTCAAAGCGCTTTACACTAGAGTCACATCCACCCATTCACACTCACAAACGCATACACATTCATACACCGATATTCTCAGTTTTTCTGTTTGCCTGCTTTTACACTGAAATAGTTTTCTTGTTCTTTTCTTTTAATTTTACTCAGTTTGCATGTTGAGTGTTTTAATTTATTTCTTTTAGAATTAGTGTGCATGGCTTGAAGCTTCCAAAGTTTCAAATCAGGTCCCTTATGCTTATGCCTTAGACTAAGTTTGCAAACATATTTTTTTCCAGTCTATGACAGAAGAATGCACATATAAATTTAGCATCATGTTTTAAAATGGAGATTCAGTTTTCTGCTAACAGCTCTCTAGACCGTTGATTTATATGACAGTCTGCGATTCATTAAATCTCTTCTATTAGATAGAAAGAAGATCAAAGGAGTTTAAAACATGGAACTGCATCGTCTATTTTCTATCATCACTCCACATCATTTATCCCGAAAGATGTTATCTGGTCAGGTTGACCGGAGGAATGTCTCTTTGGGAAGTGAAACTGAGTACCCAGAGGAACTTGGACATAATGCCTCTGCTTGAGTGAGAAAAACTAGATGGCAATAACATGTCTGTGTCAATTAGTGGCCTCAGCAGATCGTCACAGCACTGATCGAAAAGGAAAATATCATTTGGCATGCTTCCTTCCCATAGAGTTTACAAGTTGAAGGGGTAGAAAGACAACAGTAAGCTCCATTTGCTCGATTGGCTACATGTTTATGCCTACTTCTAAAACTATCTATGAATCAATCAAGATATTGAGAGTTATTACATTAACCTCTGGTGTTTGTAGGAGTAAGAGACCACAATTATCTGTGAATAGCTAAAATCCATGAATATTTGAGACCCTTCTAAGTGTGCTTATTATTTTAATCAGTCAAACACCAAATATAGAAGCAAATATCAACAGTCTTCCTTATCTCGTTCTATATGGTACAGCCAATCAGATCAAAAGAAAATAAATAGCGCTCATGGATTAGCTGCTTTGTAAATATCAATAAAGAGCTTTTTAAGTAGCATTGCACATTTCATCTCCCTAAGCTGCCCTTTCTTTTAAATATTTTAGATATGTTGTTAAAAAAAATTCATTTATTGGCAAATATTCAGCAAATAGTTTGGATTTATGTTGAAGAAAAAAAATCCCCACAAATTGGTGGGAGATCAATGCATATTTAAGTTCTTTCTGTGAATAATAAAGTAGCTTCCGCTGAACTTTGCCAACTCCCTGTGCAACAACAAAATCAGCTGATACTGAAAAGGAGGACTGAATACTGCTAATCCATCCATCTTTTGTTTTCTTTATCTGACATCAATGGGAGGCCGGTGTGTATTTATAGTGGTCACTGGGCAGAAACTTTGGTACAACTGAGACAACCACACACACACAGGCGCACACGCACTCAAAAACACACACACACACACACACACACACACACACACACACGCACCCACAAACAAACACACACACACACACACGCATGCACACACATACACACACACACACCCACAAACACACCCCCACACACGCACACACACACTTAAGAACAATATAAAAAGATTAATTAACCTAACATTCATATTTTTGGAGAAAGACCCGATGAGAATCTAGACATGCAAATTTTAGGTCACAATTTCTTTGCATATTTCATAATTATTCCTCTTTTATGCTTTTTAAAGGTATGTAATCTTATTATGTAGATATTTTATCAGCAATAAATGCAAAAGCAAACGTTTTACCTTAATCCCCATAACCAAAGGAATGTTAACTCTCCCACATGACTGTAGGATAACACTAAAGCCAGGAGTCTGACGTGAATGCCGCTCATAAATGCAAATTCTCTTTGCTTGAGCAGACTTCATAGTAAAATGAGTGTTTGACACAAATTATATAGAGCAATGCATTCAGTCCTTATGTGAACTGTGTGTAGAAACAGAAATACACACAGAAACTCACAAAGTTGCCACACTGTCAGGTTGAATTCGATCCTAACCTTAGCTACATAGGGTGAACTGGTAACCAAGGGCATCTCTCTTTGTTCATTCCTCCTGTCTCGACTCCGCTGTGTCTTCTTCCCATCCGTGACTCGGAAACATCCCCTCAGACCGCGACGCTCATTAGACCAGCAGCAGGACCAGAATTCATTTGTTTTCTCTCTCTCTCTCTCTCTCTCTCTGTGTGTCTACCGCAACTGATTTGTAAAGCTTCAAGGAAACAGCAGAAGAAAGACGTAAACACCCAGACGGAGTGAACCCGCCACCTGAAGCTGCACACAGTGCTCTGTTGTGATTGTACCACGCTAAACAGCCTCCAGCTGTTGCTGCACAAAAAACAACCTAATCCAGGGGTGCATCATCAAAAGATGTTAGTTATTACTAGAACATCTTAAATCTGAGCTTTGTAGCACAAATCAAACGTCAAAGGGCAAATTCTTAGCTTGAGAAACATGAACCTGATGGATCACATACTAATGATGGAAGTCACTTGTAAAAGGCATCCAGAGGGAATATTAACCAACTCTGCAGTTCCCTTAAGGAATGTTAAGTATTTTAGAAAGTGGCTGCTTTTAAGGTCTGCAACTTTAGTCTGTCAGGTTGGTCCCAGAGGTCTCATTAAACAAATTTCCAGCTGCAGTACACAGATGTTTTCAGCAAACAAAATATAAATAAGTGTGAGTTTATCCATATGCATAAGCAATTAAAATAAGAAATGCGCTCCACATTCAAAAACACTAAAATAGTGTCTCATTCCTGCAAACTTTCATGTGAAGCACTGAACATCTCATAAAAGACATGTTTATCTTATTTTATGACAGTTGCAAAGGTGTATTTCTGCAGCCAGAAAGCTAACAGCTGAAAACAAGAACACTTGTTGCTTCCAGGCCAACCTGAGACAAATGGGTTTGTTAGACAAATGGGTTTCTTTGTAAGAAAAAAAACAAAAAATATACTTTGATTGGCATTATGTAATATTTGTCTTACACTCAAAACAACATGAAGAAGCAGCTGAAAAGCTTGTTACTAGATTTTCTTATTCCCCCCAAAGAATGTCATAGTTAACATGGCCCTAAACAAAGAGACTTGTTCTAAACCACTAGTTTTATGTCTGACAACCAATCAACATCAGACCCCATTAGCATTAGCATTACATTACCTTTTAAACTTCAAGTCAATTTGGTATGTCTTTACCAGATTTGATCATGCAGACTGACATTTTTGCCAGTTTCTCTTTGCAAAAGATCTCAGGCTCGGTCAGATTGGGTCAAGTGTGTGAGTGAATATTAAAGTTTAAGCCTTGCTTTTTTATAATCTAGAGCTGATTTTTGACTAAAACTAATATATTTCATCTAAAAACACAGCTCTGAGTGTATCTTCTGGGTCTTTGTCTGACCAGAGTTTTCTGTGTTTCCTTCATGTCTTATGCCGAACTGTACACTGGAGAGCAGATGGTGAGAAAATGCATTTATTTTCTTCAGTATGTGACTGGTTTGCTTTGTGTGTTTCCACCTTGCAGATTCTATGAAGAGCTAACAAACTGCACACACCTGTTGGCAATGAACATGAGCTGTTACTGGCCCAATCGACTGGTGGATGCGTTCTTCATCCAGGTCCACAGGCACTACTTCCATGACTGCCCAGTGTCTGGACGACAACTCAGGGACCCTCCAAAACGCATTTTGGGTCCTTTCATAGTGGTTCCCATCCTGGTCACCCTCCTCATGACGGCCCTGGTGGTGTGGAGGAGCAAGCGCAGCGAGGGGATTATTTAATAAAGAGAACAGTCAAGGACTGGCGTCACAAGTCAAAACATGCTTCTTACCCCCGAAGTAACACCAGTGTCAGTGCTGGGGAAAGGATTATGTTAGAAGGTAAAGATGAACTCCAGGCCATAAAAATAAGCTCCTCTTCAATGGATCTGTGAAGACATTAATGTCCATTACATTTTTGTTTCATCTTCAAACATTGGAGCCATTTTTTGGGTTTACCAAGCAACTTTTGCTGCAATGTTCACTTGAATCTGGACCAGAAAACTGACTGGTGATAGTATGTTGTACATAAAACTATTTTGTTCTGTCAGGAACTGCTCAAAAGGATGCTGGATGTGATTGTGCAAAAACTAGACAAGTGCTTTCACCAACAAAGGAACAGACAATTAAAAGCTCTGATAGGAAACCACGAATATTCTCGTCCTTACATGTATACATACACTGTACCTAAACTATACATAATATGAACAGCTTTGTGATTATTGTGTCATGATTTTGTTGCATTTAATGTATTTTATCTACACTACCAGTTCTCCCCAAATCACGACAGAGAACGGTGAAGCAGATGCTCAGTTCAGGTAACAGGAAGCATGTTTTGGAAAAGTTCGTCGAACTCCAGCTTACTGTTTAAGAACTTCCACATATATAGCCATGAAAATTACAACAGGTTAAACAGTGGGAAGATGATATTGGAAAACACAACTCCAGATAAAAAGAAGATTCAAAGCAGTGGGTAACTCTAAGTTAGCCAATGCACAACGTTCCTGAGCATCATCATTGCCCAAAGCACAGCTTGTGAATCATGAACCTTGGGTTTCGATTGATTTATGATCTCTCAGTGTAGTAGAGTGTGCCGCGTGAACTTGTCCTTCATTGATATTTTCAAATGCTCTTTTTCCTTTATAAATTCATTGACCTGTAACCTGCCTGTCAGCAAAACACACTTTGAGATACACCCACAGTTTGTACTTTGTGCCAAAACCTCGTGAAGAAAAGAGAGAGCCATGTTTGTTATGAAACAAATATATATAACGGATTCTGTTGGAATGACTTTCACTGACTGATTCTGAAATCTGTGATTGTGAAGAGATTTTGAATAAAATGTCTGAATAGTGTGTCGAATACATACACAGATTCTCTGCTCTGATACAATTAGAGAAGGGGTTTAGCGTGTGCAGTTTTTATTATGAATCTTGAATTCAGATCTTTTTGTGACTCAACAAAGATGCACCTCGGTGGCCAGTAAGTTGCTAAAATTTAATGATGGGGCTCCAAATTTATGACATAGAGAAATCTTTCTCTGTGTACCAGAAATTCCATATACTCCTCAAAAATTTGCAGGTAAGTTCAAGTCAAACCTGAGTAATTAAAAGAGGAAATCCACTGCAGTTATATCTTGTTTTAAGGACAGTTTGATCACACTTCTTGTTCAGTCTGTTTAAATGTATCAATCTTAACATTTAAGATTATTTTTAAGTTAATCATGCAATGTTTACAACAGGAGTTCAACTATATCTGATGAATTTATCCACTCATTCATCCTTCACTTGTGGAAAATTGGCATGAAAAATGTGTGGAGCCTGAGCAAAAATATTATCACAAGGATTACATTAAATGTTTACCCAAAAAAGTAGATTACATTTTGCAATTAGAGTTTTAGTTAAAAACACAGCAGTAAAGTGAGATTAGATTTCAGGAAGTAAGGTAATGGTGAGGCTAGTATGATGCTTAACTAGTTGGCAGAGATTATTTAGTAAATCAACTATCTATGCTGAGGGTTTTTTTCTAGGTAGAGAAATGATTTCTTTCTCCTGACAGGCTTCAGCAAGACTTTCATTTTCCAACTCGCTCCACTTTGGTGCTTTAACTGGAACTGACGCATAAACTGGTAAAGGTCATTCCATCACCTGCCAAGCATTTCCTTTTTTTACAAATGGCATAACCCAACTTCCAGAATAGTGTGAACGAAACTTCAACCACAAAGATCTCCTACCCCTTATTTCAAGATTTGCACTGTTAGGTAAAGGTATTTTCTGAACCTTCCAGAAATGAAACTAGAATCAGAACATCGTCAGATATTCCACTGGCTTAGAAAAACAGACATAAACCAATGTTAAGTGTTTGAAAAGCACTTGTTATACACTGCTCCTACACAGAAAAAGGAAGCAGAGACCACTTGAGTTCTTGCCAAAAATATTTTTATCCCTAACTCCTAAACAAAATCTCTTAGATACAAGTAAAAACGCCACCAATCAAGTGGGCTTTTATGGTTATGTGGCTCCTCTATTTCAGGTAAACTCGGTCTCAACAACCAGACTACTGCAGGGCCTACACAAAAGATCCAGGATTCCTGTTAGTAAGTCACAAATAATCCCAGTGAAACATGCTACACTTTTTGATTGTAAAAATGTCAAATTTTACAACTGGTAATAATACGTCTTAATTGTGATAATGTAGGGTTTAAGGACCAAACTTCCAACGTTTGATATTGATACAGTTTCATCAATCCTGATGTCAAAACTTGTAAAACTCTGAACTCAGATGCATGTGAGACAGATGAAGATTCACCGTCAGAAACTCTAACTGAGAAGCTGATTCTCCCTGGTGAATAACTTATGTAGAACAAAGGGGAGCTGAGGATAGTTAGACAGAGGCCAACACTGAACATAAAGAACCGCTGATACCCAGACAGAAGCAATGGTCAGTCTGTGCAGTCGTTAAATAACTATCAAACTCATTGAATGAGAAGAAATCAGAAAGATTAAGACTAAATATTGCATCGATAGAGACTGTGTTAAATCTTTGTTCGAAAATATTTCTATCCTTCACGATGACTGGAAACCATCTCAATTAGAGGTTAGAGAGAGTTCAGGAAGTATTTCTCGGACTCAACAAAACTTAAAGATGAAGTTTTTCTAAGTTGGAGGGTAAGTTGCATTAAATTCTGTAAAAATTGGATGACTGAAACTGTGTGGATACATTTCTATATGTATTTTCCCCTTATATTTATAATGCATATGTATAGTTCGCTTTCAAAAATGCATTATGCATAATATTATATGCATAATACCATATAATATTAGAAAATTATATGCATATACACAAACTCAATTTCTACTCCTGTCTTTGGCACAAATGCAAACAGAACCATCCAGCCAATAGCTGTGCAGAGAGAATAAGCGAGAGGAAGGAAAGGTGGAAGAGCAATGTCTGACGTCAGGACCTGCTCCGATCCTCCTCCTGTTGTCTCCTCATGTAGAAGACAGACAACATAATGTTATCCACAGATGTCTGTCGCTAATGTCAGTCCATGTCATTTCCTAAACTCAGAATGCTGCTCCACTTTCTCCCATGTGGCTCTGGTGTATTTATGTCTCTTTCGGTGTCCCAGAAGACCCTCAAGAAACATTTAAATCCACCAGCAGGCAGCCTGGCAGATTATACCCTGACAAGAAGGGCAAATCAAGTAAATTAAGTGACAAAGACCTTTACATCACTCCATTAAAACCAAGAAAGCTTGTTTTGCTGGGAATCAAAATGTCATATATTTATTAATGAAGTATCAGGTACACAGCTGAAAAAGACTGAAAAAAGAGTAAAAATAAACTACCAGGCATGTCAATAGATTTGCATATGTCAAGGTATGCATCCCCTGTTTACCTTCTAATCATCATCATCATCATCATCATCATAGCTGGCAGCTTCATCAGACCTGTCTCACACTCCACTCTCTAAAGCTATACAGTCGTCTGTCTCTTGAGACCGAGGCGGGGAGGGAAAAGATGCAGAATGTCGAGGAAAGAGCGCTGGTGGGTGGAAGGAAAGAAAAGGGAAGAATGCATAACGAAAAAACTGGGAGCTCCATGTTGGGAGGAAGCACCAGAACCCTAAATAAGTGTAAGATGAAATTGTACTAAAAAGAAGCGCATGACAGCACAACCCAGCAGATGTATTTACTCCCTCAGGATAATCATGGATGAGACATAAGGGATGGATTTGTTTATGAAGGAGCACAACTGTACATTTTCCCTTATGAAGAACTATTTTAAACTGTGACAGATGACTGAGCTGGCTGCAGGGAATAAAACTCAATCAGCAAGCAGGGAAATAAGGAACTACCTGGATTTAACTAAACAAAATAAACTTTCCCAATGGGAAATATGATCATAATTAACATATTTTAGCTTGTAATAACTCTTTAAGCCTTAGCTTTAATACCTACAATAACAAGTGATTTTTGGAATTTCTTTGTATTCCCTTTGTATTTAGCAGAATTATATTCAAACTGTAATGCTAGGGCCACATAATGTTCCAAACCGTAATTATTTCTCCAAGGAGAAAAATATTCAGAGTTAAAGCTTTGTAATTTCTTTCTGCTATGTGGATGAAGAAAATTGAAAGGACTCTTTTAACTTGGTTTTAGGTCAGTGATTATGTTCGAAAAACAACTGAGCTGCAGGTTTCCTGTAAGATGTGATAGTTTCAAATCCAACAGAAAATAATTTTATGTGAGTCACAAATGTCAAAGAATGTAAAGTGCCAAAATGCTATTTGCATATGCATACTGTATAATGATCCAAAACATTAAACTTTCAAGTTTAATATTGCTATATTAAACATCTAATGAACCAAAAAATATATCTAAAATGTTTGGTTTAGATTTTTAGATCACCATTCAGAACCAAACAATTGAAAAGATTTTTGTCACTTTGCTAATCAATTGCTGCATCAGAAGTTTCCACTGATAGTTTTCAGTTCTTTTGATTTTGTCTCACTTTAAAATCTGGAGCTAAGAGTGGAAAAACTCTTACATTATTGACTAGTAAATGTAAGAGTGCTTCCACTCTTACATAGTTTTAGCATCAGGGCAGCAGAGCCTTTTATTGGGACTAAACATCTGCGTAGCCCAGAGACAACAGCTTATTAGTGAGGCTAATGGGGTGGAAAAAGCCTTCAGTTTGTCAGGAAACATGCACATTGGACTCTAGAGCATTTGAAAAGGGTCTTTTTCTCTGATGAGCCATGACTTAGCCTGTTTGAAATTTAATGAGTGCATCATGATAATGCAAATGGCAGAAAAAGTGAGGCTGCCATTAACCGAGTGTTTGCCAGCCTGTGGAGGCAGAGTCGTGATATGGGGTTGAGTAGGTTGGACAGGTCAGTGTTAGGAAATGTTATCGTGCCAAAATTGTTCAGTCAGCTTATTACGATACATCTTCATCACATAAAATGATGAAGGAAGGTTTCTAAATCTCCCATTAAGACTGAGCGAGTTGCAGCACCCTCTGTACCTTGTCGCATTCTCCTTCTGTTGTATTGTTAAAAAAGGAGAACAGTGACAAATGCAAGAGCGGTAACTCGTTTACCCCCTATTGAATTATCTATTCTCCTAGTTGATGTGAACACCTGCTTCTGCAGAAACCCACTGAGATAACTTTGCCTATTAAAGACAATTAGCATGGGAGCTACACCTGAAAACTCAGGAGCTGCTTATGAGGTTATTCGTGTAGGATGCAGTTGACAGCAAACTCTCCGTGGAAACAACATGGGCTCCTGACAAGGACTGCAGACAAGGGAAATGTTTTACAGAGTTTAAACGCCTCAGCTCTTCCATGAACAGTTTTCATTTTGTGTGGTGTGTGAATGCAGACATTTTGAAGTCATTAGAGGTAAAATAAGACATCAGTGTGTGTAACCACACCACTCACTCACTGATCTGTGAACAAAGACATGTCATTTGTGGTCGATCATTTTAGACAGACAAAATAAGCAGACCTACACAGAAAAATTAGGCTGCTTCACTGTTGCTAGGGAAAGTGAGTTCACCTAAATAGTTTGGATCTGTTTAAATATCACAGCCTGACAGCTGACAGCTCCGTTTTAGCAAGAAGTGAAGTTAAGCTGGTGCACAGAAAGCTGCTGGGTATGAGCTGGCTTCACTATAATGCTCATGTTTGGTACATAATACTACTGTGGGTGAGCATCACAAGATATTAAATATGACAAAAGCTGCACAAAGGTTTGTATGTTTGTATGCATAAAACAAAACAGTTTGCATTTTATTTACAAAATGTTGATGTTTTCACTATCTGGTCTTCTATCTCAGTCTAAAGCATGCTGATTTGCATTAAAACATGGATGACTTGTAGTGCAGTTTGTGCGGATCAGTGATCATGGCTGCATTGTTTATCAGCCTTTATTGTTGCTCTGCTTCAACAAACCAGAAAAGATGGCGGCTTATTTAATTACACCGTTTCTGTGTAAGTTGGCATGACTAAATGTATTATTGTTTGCAGTCTTCCAAGTTAATCTCGCAGCACACTGAAATGCCTCCCACAGCTGGAAACAGTGTGGGCAGCTTCTGAAGCAGAACAAATGAAATAGCGAGGCACTTTACTCTTAGGCGCAGTGAGAGGCGTGCACGCAACACCAGAGTCCACTCGCTTCTCTTCATTGACTGGGACAAACACTTGGACGGACGTGGACGTCTGACACGCCTGAATGTAGACATGTAAAGACATTTACTGATGAAGCTTCAAAACACTGCGCTTCATCTCTTATAAATTCAGCTAGTGTGTGCATATGTGTGTGTGTGCATGTGTGTGTGGACTCTTGGTGAGAAAACTTGCATTAGATGTGGAACCGACAGCATGAAATTATGATCAGCAACAAACAGAACGGTGTAAGTTTGATTTCACCAAAAGCAATCTCCTCTTTTATTGATCATCTGTCAGACTGACAGCCTAAGGAACGCCTAAGCGGAAAAAATACAACAAATGCTGTGAAAACTATTTGTAAACACTCACAGCAACATTTTTTTAACCCAGCAGCATCTTCTATAACGATAATCAGAGGAGGAGGAGCACCAAGTTATTTATTTTCATTTTATATGCATCAGAAGTAGAGAATAAAAGAAAGTTGCCCATTTTTGTTAAGATCACATTAATAAAAAATGCATCCAAACACAACCAGCAGTAAATGAAATGGGCCTTGTAAAAGTATTTACACCCTTTTGCACATTGTGTCAGACTATCTGCTGCTATCTTCTTTTTTTTTTTTTTATGTTATTTTTTTGTTAGACCAAAACAAAGAGGTTAAGTGTATTACTGATAAGTAGGGAAGAAATGATGGTGTTTTTGCAGAACAAAGATGTATAATTTTGATGGGCAATTGCTTTCGGCTCCAATTTACTCTGGTACATATGGATAAACTCTAGTGCAACCTCGCACCTTCAGAAGTAATTTACTGATAGTGAAACTATCCTTGGAGAAGGAACTGACTTGGGAGGATGAGGAGCTGAATATGGTTAAATTTTTATATTTTTATTTGTAAAATCAAAAAATGTTGAAAATCATTTATCATTTTCCATCTACTTCACTATTATGTGCTACTTTGTGTTAGTTTATAACATAACATCCCAACAAATGGATTGAAGTTTAGCTGCCATCACTAACAGCATAGATAGATGGATGTTGCCATGGAGATCATAAACAAAAACTCTTTCTGGTGGACGTAGCTGTTAAAAAAAAATCCAACCTGGCTTCCCATTGTTGAACATAAGCAAGATAAATAAACAGCGTTGACGATTTATACTCGGTTATTGGTTCTGACTCCAAGCACACTGCATTTGAACATCAACACCAACAATCCACACAAAAATCTAAGCAGCATCCTCTGTACATCATCGAAGGCCATTCTTATCATCATCCAAACCTTACAAACACTTCATCACAGTGCAGGGAGTCAATATGAGTTTTCCCAGAGCAAGACTTACAAATATTACTCTGAATGATGACTGGGATGTTGCGCATGTTACAAATCCTGATCTCACTGAGACTTTTTGTCATTTATTCCCCCTAATAGAAAACCACAGGTTATTGCCCTGAGGTAACACTCAGGCTGCCGAGGCTAACAATTTATGAGCACAAAGTGAAATCAAGCAGAATGTCTATGGGGATCCAATTCTTTTTTTTTTTTAATACACTACAGGGGACTGAATTACCACTTTGTGTTGGAGTAGGGAAATAAAGCGAGGTGTGAAATAAGTGAGTGAGAGATTGAAAGGAGGAGATTGATGTTGAACCTAATCTTCAATGGCATTATTGTTCTCTCAATTAATTCATTGAAAGGCCAAAGATATATATTTTTTGTCCACATATCTAAAACAAAAATCAAGTTTTCAAATTTTACCTGGAGGCCAGTGAAGCGATCAAAGCATTGGAGCATCGTGGTCAACTTGGGTTACAGGGGACCTATGATGCAAAATTCATATTTTTTTATTTTTATATATGATCCATTCAGGTCTCTACCACTTAGTGCTTAAGAAATCTCTTCAACCATTTTTTGGTAATAAATGAATGTTTATTTGGGTTTTTCTCCCCCAAAACTTCTGAGTTGTTGAGTCAAATTCCAAAGGAACTGTGTCGTTACCTAGCAACCTCATCCCTGTTACCAAATTACCAGTATGTTTGGTCAGCTGTACAATGGCTGCTGGGAAAGACAAGTGTTATATTGTGGACTTATCACCCAGAAACCTCGTGTGGCATTCTTGTTGGTTGTGCAGGAGGCTTCACTTCTGCTTTTCAAAGACATACAGTTGTATAAATGCAAATGTTTCCAGTCATTTTCATGTAAGCATTGAGTGGGGGCGCAGCTCATTCAGAAAGGAGCTCTAAATTGACCTGACCGCATTGAATTCTCATTATCAAAGAATAATATTGTGCAAAAAATGCAATGGACATGTTTCATTTTGCCCAGAGATCTGTCCTAATCTGTTTAAGGAAGCATAATAAGTCACCTCTAAGATGTAATGGATCAACAGATAAAACCATAAACAGCTCATCCTCAATTTAGCCAGGAAAAAGAAGCTACCCTCCACAAACTCCAGCACTGCACTCATCCATGATGGGAAATAAATGGACATCATTCATGCCGGCAGCAATATAATTGGTGGTCTTTTTCCATTTGATTTCCCCATAAGATTTTGAGAATATGACTAAGGAGATGAGTCACGTGATAAAAAAGAGTAGGTTATTCATTCTGACAGATGATCTGAACGAATGAAAAGGCAGGGAAATACGTTCGTGTAGGTAACGCTATTCACCAGATCAAGAAAACATGCACACACAGGAAGCAGCGATTATTAACTCCACCGGCTCAGCTGCTGTTAAAGGTTTTCTGAAATGAAATCTACTTTTGTTCAGTCTGACTCGAGTTAAAAAAAAAAAAAAAAGAAACTCTCAACATTCTACCCTCTGGCAAAATATATTTTCATCTTCTCTGCTGCTAACTATCTCTGCAAGTCAAGATCTTTGTTATAACCTGTTCCCTTTAAATTGTCCATTGTTCAACATATTGCCCCAAGTTACAAAAATGCTGGCTTCAGCCAATTTCTGTGATAAATGACCCTCCATCATTTAGGCTGATTAAGCTCCTCGTGTGTGTGGCAGTCAGGTGTGCCTTCCCCAGGGATTTCTTTAGCTCCTTGTTATTTTTATTCCTCACCTCGTCTCTGGGCTTTCTCAAAGGTGAGGGGAAAATGTGCTGCTGGATAATTGAAGCTGTTTTGCAAGAGCTTGTTGGAGATTGTATTCGTGCTCAACAATGCTTGTTGGGGCCAGAAAATGGAAAGAAATCGGATTTATAGCACTAACCCATCTCGTTACTCGGTTGATGCTGTCAGCTGTCGCTGCAGGGCCAGGATAATGCAATATGCAGTACCCACAGGGCAAGTGTACAGTTTGATTGTGGATCCTCCAAAGGTTGGTACAGTGTGTGACTGACAGACATCTGCACTGTCTGCAATTCTCTCTCAACCAAGTCAAATTGTACGAATCGCTGACAGTAGGGAGATACAGTCAATTATTGTGGGTACGAATAGGACAAAGTGCCTAAATGTGCCTCACTACCAGTTTGTGGAATGAAGAGTTCAGTTTTTCAAGTCCTTTATGACAATAGTCTAGCTTATAAAAGTAATTATTATTAAAATAATCTGTTATTGTCAAAATATAGTGAACTTTTGCATGGTACTTTGTGTCTAGCACCACTAACTATGTATATGGCACATTCAAAGTAACTTAAATTATCCATCCTGAGGCTTAGTTTGAAGTTTAGCAAGTTTAAGCAGCTAAACATGTGTACATTACAAAACTGCTAATGAATGTAAATCCATTAGCTTTGTAGCTGCACCTCATCAAACCATTCAACAATGTAGGGAACCCAGAAGAAGAAAGGACTGAACGTCATCACATTGCAGTAAAAGATGTGGCAGTGCTGGTTGGTGAAAGACAAAGCAGGCTGGTAGTTTGTCACGTTGTAGCTTGAATTGATAGAGGATAACATCACAATATACTGCATTTTTTTAAAAGAAGAGATAAAATTTTTAAAAGAAAAAATAGTTTCTGATATTTTCTTTTTTGAGAGACAGAATAAAAAGGGATATTTGCCCTCTCTCCCCACTAGCCCACAAATCCACTAGGAAAAAGTAATGATATTAAAGAGAAAACATTGAAACTGCATGACAAAAGAAAACCACAAGATACCAAAAAATGAACCCTGAGGCCAATTTTGAAAGATAGTTTTGCACCTAATGACTATTACTTTAGCCTTAAGACATGCTTCAGAGAAACCATTTTCACAGCTGCTTTTAACTGACCTTTATTTGTCTCACTGATGGGTTTTTCATTTTAGCAGAACCCAGTGTGATCATTGCATTTACTTTCATCAGTGGAGAAAAAAGAAGTTCAAAACTTGGAACAGAATGATAGAGAAGAAGAGAAGGAAGAAATCATGCTGGCAAGTCACATCATTTTCATGTCACACTGTGACCGTCTAAACGTTTGTGCAAATATGAATATTGTCCTCAGAACAACAGAAAAAGGCTCAGTGAATGTGCTGGATGAAGCTGGTAAAAGAATGTCATTTCTCAAAAGAAAGAGTCTAAGATGTGAGCTGAAGGGCCACTCACAGAGGAAGAGGTCATGACTGCAAAAGCAATGTAAAAAGTCAAACTACAGTCAAAAAATTTGTTTTTGACAGTAAAAGTTTACCAAAATTTTAAAAATATTAAACAGAAAAACATTGATGTCACATATTTAACCTCTTTAAATCAATGTTTCGTAAATGTAGCTTTGGCAGCTATCCCAGCTGTGGATGAATCTAAATCAGGCTGCACATCTGGATGCAGACGCTCAATTCCTCCTGCTAAGCTGTTGAAGTTGCATAGAAATCAGCTGTGAACAGAATCTTTCAAGTCTGTGGGATTGAGTTCTGGGCTTTGATTAGGCCACTCCAGAACATCAACTTTGTTGTCTCCAAACCATTTCTCTGTAGTTTAGATGAATGCTTCAGGATGTTTTCTTACTTGGGAGATTACCAGTACCACTTGGCTGGTCCTCTGTTGAATTAGGTCAGTCACTTTAAGAGGCAAGAATATTTATGCAGTTATATTTTCATAATTTTCATTTTAAAATAAATAAAAAAAGCAGTATTTGTTTCTTTTTGCTTTGCTACCAAACTCGTATCAACCCAAAAATGGAAGTTTGTAATACCTTTAAAAATGAGAACCTTTTCCTTCATAAACTGAAATAGCACATATTTTATGTCTCTCACATATTAATGCAGTTCATTTATTATAAACCTCTAAGTGTAAAGAGGTTGGTACTTGTAGAGTTGTCCACTTTGGCTTCTTTGTCCGGTTTTCAAAGAAGCATCTCAATGCAAGTTGTAAATATTTCATTTAAATCACAGACCTGGTCATTCAAATTCTTGCATCCAGGATGTCCAAAGGATCATCTGAACTCTACCAAGTTCATGTTTTTCCAAATTTTTATCAACTGCTGATAGTTTTACCCCAAATATTTTAGCTTTAAGATATCAAGGTGATGTAACTTCGGTTCCATTGCTTCTTAATTAAATCAACAGAAACTGCAATAAAAACCAAACAGGTAAAATTCCATCACCATTTATTTCTCATGGGTGCAAAAAATGAAATCTAAAGTCCTCATGATTTCACTTAAAACTTGATAGTATTTAAGTACAAAGCCAACTTTGCCAGTGAGATGTCAAAGCACTTTTGGATTGCACTGTTGGTTTGCAATAAGCTTCTCATACACGCCGTGATCGAGATGCGAAGGTGTAAAGAGCGCAGATGAAAAAGGGGATGAATTAAATAAAAAAAAAATACATGTGGCTTTTTGTTTTTCATGGCTGTATTTTATGTATCTGGAAATGAAAACACTCAAATTATCTCTGAGATGCTTTGTGTGTGTAACCTGCTTAAAATCTGTGCAAAGATTTTAAACCACCCCCAATTTCTGTAAATTATTAGAAAATAAGGTAATAAAGTCAACAAAGTCGAAAGGAAAAGACCTGGAGAACTTGGAAGCAACGTATAAAGAGATTAGAGGTGATTTAAATGCTGAGCACAGGAAAACACAAACATGCTCTGAGAACGGAAACAAAACGTGATCATTCACATGCTGTCTAATGAGGAACCTTTGAGTGTGAGTGTGTGTGCTCACCCTCTACGACGATATATGACGCATTTTTTTTTTTGTTTTTTGCATGTGTGAACATTTGTGGACTCCCATGCACTTTCTCATAAGCAACACAAACAATGCAGGCACTGAAACAGAGAGCTGATAGTAACAGATATTTGTTCTTTTCTCAGCTTGTATTTAAAAACAGCCAAGTGTGACTTCTGGTCTTTTTCGGTGAAACATCATGTGAGACTCCATGTTGTGTTTTTCCTGCCACAGCTCGTTCCCAGCAGGCTCGTGTTCACCTTAGCGAGGCGCTGGCACCGACTCAGACATTGTTGCTGCTGTAACAATCAACTTGTTAGCATAATTAAAGCATATATTTAGTTTGCAAGTCCTTCCTTTGAAGCATTCATAATTCTGTTTTGTTTTTTGCTATTTTTTTTTATTATTATTTCTGCAGTGTGAAGTTTATTGCGGGGGTTGCAGTGTCACATCGAGGTGGAGGGGAGGAGTCAGAGTCAAAGAGTCTGCTGCTGTTTCACACGTGGAGGAGTCGGCCAGATAAGCAGAGCAAGGTAGAGCAGTTTGGTTGTTTGTCGCACGGCCGCTGGGGGAAGCCGATGCATCTATCATCTGGCGTAGTGCTTGATGTAATCTTGAACCTTACTTCGAAAATCCTCCTGAGTGGAAAAGATGGGAGGGGGAACAAGAGGGAAAGATAAGTTGAGCGTTATGGAGGAGTAAACACTATTGAGACGCTTATTGCCATATGTGCAACTCTAAAATGCCATAAAAAAAACTATTGATGACCTTTAAAATTCTTCACATTTACCTCAAGGCAATTTTGATTTTATGTGAAGCACAAAGTAGCACATAACTGAAATGTGAAAGCAAGGAAAGCAAAACCAGGACATTTTTACACACAAGTAAATAAATTGTGACTTTGTCTTCTACTTCTCAATCATTTACTGCTTTTTATTACTTTCTCGTAGAACACCCATTAATGTCTGTGGTTCTAATCTGAAAGCATGTTATAAGATTTGTTTTTGACAAAATGGTCAGTGGGTATGACATTGTTTATGACAACACATAAACAGTAAGCTACTGGATATCCACAAACAAAGCAAAAGCAACCAAATGTACAATTTCCAGGATAACCAGAGGTGATGTGACTCATAATGAAGTCAGAAATTAGTCATATGTATATAAATATATCCTTCTCCAGTGTCTCCATACATTTAGTGAGTCATATTTCTTCAGTGGGAAGACATTAAGACTGTGCAGAAAAGCATCTATTCAAAGAAAAAACCCATAAAAAACAGCCCACTTAGGGTACATGACATTTTTCTGCAGCAGTGCATTAAATATGCATTAGTTCTGCAGAAATTTACTCACTTTCTCCTTTTTTCCCAAAATCTGAAACTAAAATAGCCTATGTCTTTCCTGAATCTGAATATATGACTTATGTGACCTTTGCTTGTTCTTTGGCAGGGCTATAGACTGCATAAAATAACATATTTATGATCATATTGCCATCCAGGGATTCAACAGAACTAAACTAAGTAATCCCAAGGGAAGGCGATGGGTGAGTCTTGTTTTCCTTCGTGGGGTCAGTCTCAGACTCTGATGACCAGGGACTGAATAACATGAAGTAGGACTCCTATGTCAAGATGAAAAAAATGCAAACCACTTTGACGAGTCAAGACAATTGATAATAGGTGTTTTCACTGCGTTTTCACTGTGAAAAGCAGTACCCATCAATGACTGCGCACTCACACCTACAGCACTAACCACATCCACATCATTAAGTTTGGATGATATAGATGTGGTGGACCTCATCGTCAACAAACAATGATGAAACCAACTACAGGCGAGCCAACTGCTCTAATGGGTGTAAGAACATTGGTCCCTTTGGTCTTAGGTTATTCAAGTAGCTGAGCTCTACCTTCTTCCTCTGATCTCTGTGTTGAGATTTTAATCAGATTTTTGCTTTGATTCTATCTTTTTATAGACAGAATTTATATATATAACGGTGAGTTGACAAAGGGAATGATGATATCTGCAATGTGTCTTCTGAACTGCTGTTCAGAGTTGAAGGTTGTGGTAGCATCCCCGAGCCTCAGCTGAGAACTAAATTATTTTGTCGTTGTCCCATTTGAGCTACTATACGCCATTTAAAATCACAGTTTTTCCAAGGTGACATATTTCATACTCTGTAGTAATTTTGTAAGCAAAGCAGTGCTTCATTTTATTCTGGTTTTTAATAAGCACCATCATTGAACAAGCGATCGACGGATGAAACTGTGGCAGAGCAGAATTCATGCTCGCAGCAGAATTTTCCTTGGTCACATTTCTGACAATCATGTTTACCATCTCTTTCTAACTCGCTCTCTTTTAATTTGAGCATACCTTTTTGATATGTATTTCATCTTTTCAACCACGCATACAATCCAACCATTGTGTCAATCCGTTTCTATAGTTCTTTTGACCCATACCTCCCGGGTAAATCTGCTCTAAAGGCAGCTCTTTGCATGACCGCTTTGCCTTGTTCTGTTTTGACATTTTGTTGCCTATCTCTCCTCACACAACAGCTTGCTGTGTTTTCTAGAGACTTTATTGGCTTTGCCTGCTTGTGTCTACATCCCTTCAGCCAAATATTTGGTGAAACCTCACAGAGAATGCCTTGCAGTCCGTGCGTACGTCATCCTGGATTTGGATCAAAGACTAGAGACTGTTAATTTGAACTACAACAGCTCTCTTGTTAAAGTGCAGCGTTTTATGCAGAACATACAAAGACGGACAAAGCCAAACTAAACTGTTCATTCAGCTGAAGGCAACAGATAAGAAAGAAACCACTCTAAATGGGATAACTGGGAAAACACTATCAAAGCACAGCCATGTTTTAGGGAAGTTAATTAACTTCAACAACAGCAATGACATTGTACTAACCATAAATATGACCAAAGCAGCTTCATATTTAATAGTGTTTTGGTCACTTTATCTACATCTAATTAAAAAGTAAGTGAATCTGGGGTTTGAATGTTGTGTTTATGATTTATTGTAGAAGCACAAAAATTTCAGCATAAACTCAAAGTATTTCCCAAAAGTCTGATTTTAGGATTAAATAAAAATGTAATTTATTTTACCACAGTGGCAAAATTAGGTACAGCAACAACTAAGTGACAGGTGAATATATGTATGTTCACATGAAGATAAAAATATAAAATATATGTAGAAAAAAATAAATTGAGAATTACATGCTATACACCAAGGGTAAAATTACAACTTAAGATACTTTGATAACTGCAAAGCAATGTGTAACTGGGAAGATTTTCTTTTTTAAAATGTACATAATGTGCATGTGTATGTGTGCATTCAAGACAACAAATTATTTACAATAAGTGAAAATAAAACCATGCAAGAAAAGTGCAAATAACAGCAGAAATGTTGTTATTTGAAGTTTGTTATAGATTTTAACACCCACTGAGAAGAAGGGTCTCCTATAAAGCTCCTTTGTGCACCCAGGATGCAGCAGTCTGTCACTGAAGGAGCTCTCCAGTCCAGCAAAACCTCATGCTTGGAGTGGGAGACATTTACAGAGTCCTTATGTCTCCCATTATCTGTACTGGGTTGACTGGGCATCTAGATCCAGTGTGGGCCTTCCCAGTGAGCTAATCTAAGCGCTTCCTCGCAGCTGTAGACAAGCTACCAACAGAACAGATATCACCATAGAACCATAGCACCGCTTCTTTCCTTAACACTTCTATATTTTGTCAATATGGGATGAGATGTTTCACATAACCACAGTGCAACACCATTTTCTTCATTTACATATCTAATATGCCTTTTCTGCATTATTAGTAACTCTCATCTTTATTTTATCTGGTTGAGATTTACCTTGGGGCACAAAAAGCTCCACTTAAAATGCAGAAAGTTTCCCAAAAGACTCACATTTCTTCAGAGGGTTTTAGTGCCTGACCTTCTAATGTAGAAATACTGGAATAAAACAATATATGATTGAGATATTCCACCCCCTGATGGTTTCAAGGTTGGACTAGCAGCACAAAGTCTTTTTGATAGAGTATTGTGTAGTTAACATCAGACAGTTTTGCTATTTCACAGTCAATTTCAAGTTTAAACAACTATTTTCATGGCATAATGGAAAAATTGTAACTAACTATAAAAGGGATTAAATGCGGTTAATCATAAAGTATTTAAGCTTCACTTAAGTCACTGTTGTGGTAAAAAGAAAAACGAGACAATAAGAACAAAGCAGTGATTTTTCTTTCAGACAGTTTTTGCAGCAGATCACATTTTTTTTACCACTAGCAAGAATCAGGATTTCCTCTGCACAGCATCCAAAACCAGAGGGAATAATTTTAAAAACATGCAACAACTCAACAAAAGACAAGTAGGAACAAAAGTCTTGAAAAAAAAAATAAAATAAAAAAATTTAAAAAATTAAGTCAATACTAATAGAACTACTCCAACATGGTGCTACAGTGAGATTTTCTGCATCACAATGTTGATTGTTATTTTTGTAAAGATGTCACATTCATATTTTGGTGCTATGCAGCATCAGCCTACCAGTCTCTTCTAACCCTCCCTTCTTGTCATCTTTTATACTCGTCATTTCCATTTACTCATTCATCACCCCAGGGGTCTTGGCCATTAAATCACTGCCATTTCTCTGTGCTAATGTTGTTCTCCACCAGGATTTTTCACATTCAAGTGTGCAGCACTGACATCAATCCATCAGTTCCAGTAGTGAGTTAGTCACGCAGACAGCGCTGGGCTTCAGAGTGGTCATTGGGGTACGAGGGAGGAAGCAAAAACGTGAGCCTAAACATGTCGGCAAGGGGGAAGGGAAAATTTGGAGTTAAAAATGATGTGTGGAAACACGGATGTAAATGCTGGACGCCTATCAGTGACAAAAACACCGACTATTTATGAATCTATCCACAGAGGACACACATTTCTGCAGAGTATGCTCTTCTACTGAACATTTTTTGGTATTTCAAAACTGCGAGAGGAATGTGATTATTATGCTTAATATCTATGTGACCCAGTAAGGTTTTTAAAAAAATGGTAGCGATGAACTGACTCAGACCAAACCAGCTGTAAGCAACTGAATCTTTTTGTTCTCAGAGTCTGTAAAGAAAAAAAGATCATCAAATAAAACCCCTGAAGTACCATAAAGTGCATGAATTGATATAACTAAGACTGACAACAATAAAATCCAGGAAGTCAGCTGCAAGTCTGCAAGATGTTTTAAGATATTATTTCCTTGCAGTGAACAAAAAAAAAGAAGTCTTTGTGTTTGTTTTTTCTTTTTTCTTTTTACATTGGCTGAAATGGGGTAGAAAAATTCAAACATGCATGTTTCAAAACAGAAAAATACTACTATATACTATGTTTCAAAATATTTTAATATAACACCAGTCATGCTGTCAATTTGACTATAATTAATTCTATTCTTGCACAAAAGTAAGTAAAAACTTAATTTAATTTGATATTAAAAACACAAATACAGTTAGATTTTTTTAAACATTCTACATTTGGTTTTATGAATTTCACCCTAAAAATATCATGCAAAAAACAAATGATGTGCATGTCTCCTGCATAAAATAAATCCACATGAACTGATTACCAAGTTCCAATCAGGAATCGACAAAAAAATGAATTAAGGAAAAAGCAATCGGTGCAAAAATAGGTATATGGCTGTCACTAGGAAATAAGTATCAGCCTTTGTTTGTAATACACAAATATTTGCTTTATAGCTGGTTAAAGTAATTTTCAAAATGTGATGATGCATTTCAAACTTGTGTTGCTGGACAAGCCCTATTTAACTCTAACAAGTAACGATGCAGAGTGTGTATAATCCCTTCATTATCAGATCTAAGTGGGAGATCTGGTAAGCATACTGGCTAATTTAGCTGCTAATGACAATTTAATGACATAAACAGATTCACAGAGGAAGTTGGCTTTGAATATCTGTAGAAATACAAAAGTCATAAAAAAGTCAAATCTGGAACTGCAGATTGTCCTTCAGTTCAGGGGTCAGTGACCTGCTTTAACATCCAGTTTAATAAATCTTTAATATAAAAACTTGTTCTACAAAATTGCTATATTAATGATACAGATTCCCTGAAAATTGACGTTTAAAAGTGTTAGGAATGTTTTAAAAGGTGGAAGTATGGCTTCAGTCGATTTGAAAAAAATGTAAGTGTCATTTCATTCCTGGCTTTCTCAGCTACAAAAAGGACATCATGTCCCAACTTTAACAATCCCTAAAATGACTTACTATACTTCTGGGAAACTGCTTGCAATACATGTATATCAGAGATGTTGGCTCTGTGACACTTTGTGAACTCAGCTGTAAACCTTTATTTATGACAGACGTCAAAAAGTGCAAAAACAACCAGATTAACCAACTTTTTTCTTCTCCGTTATGAGAAAAAACTGTTTGCAAGGTAAGCCGACAGCAACGAAAAAGTGAACATGTCAAACATCATGCTTGACTTTGACACAATCAGGACTACTCATATGCATTTTTTAGTGCAAGAAACAAAGTAGCACACTGAAAAACATTGCCCTAAACTCACATTTAGATGCCCAGCAACTAAAGCGTCAAAGCAAAGTGATGATCTAATTAAAACATCACACAAATTCAATTAGGACAACAATCAGTGAAATAACCCAATTAATGTCATCACATAACCAACGCATTCACCTTTGCTTTGTTTCAAAGTTTTCCTTCAGTATAAAATGGCAAATTACCTACCTTGGGCTGAATACACTAAGTAAATAAAGCTTTCTTTCCCCTGCACCATTTCACTAACACGTTGTTATGCTCCTCCGGGGTTATGTACAGGTATTCAAAATGCATGAGCCAGATCACAGACATCTGGAGGTAAATTAAACCTTATGGATGCAAACAGTCGCTTTCCAAATGAGAATAAAGCACGAGAGCCCACAAGATGCTGCATTTAACATGAAGCAGACAAAAACAGAATGTAAGTTAAAAAATGGTGGATTTCAGCTTTTTTTCCCCCCATATTTGGCTTCACACAAGAATATTTTTTATACAAAAAACATTTTTTTCATTGAAAAGCATTTATTACTGAAAAGCAGTGAATCAAAAAGAGTGATTCAGCAATGACTGTTGCAACAAAAACAAAGGACAGATTCAATGAGAAACAAATGCTACCATGAAAAGACATTCAGTTGAACTCCTTTGTTCAAAACTAGCAGTGGTTCATCTATGATCTATTCAGACGTAATTGACTCCCATTGGTTTATTTCATCAACTTTCACAAAGTAAGAGGTGAAGAACTGCAATTCTAGCCCAAAAACAGTGGTAGTACTTTCATAACACCAACATCCAATCAAAGGAAAAGCAAATGACATCAAGTAAAAAAACAACATTTGTGGGGATGGGGTAAGAAAAACTTCTGTCTGCTATCACAATTAACTTGTGATAACAAGAATTTTAGTTAATTTCATATTATTCAGTCATATTTAGAGCAGAATTATGAAACTGTGGGCTTCAAATTTAGAAAGAAGTTGAATGAAACAATGCTGCGAATGTGGTTCAATTGACTGAAGATGCCTCAGCTTTTTCCAGCTGAATTTATAAACACTGTTTGCAGTTCAGTTTATAAAAACTGTCAGCTATTTTATCAATCACTGTTATTAATTATAAATCCTTCCTGAAATGGTGCACCCAACTCCTCCAGTACTATTAATCGGGTGGCCACACATGCTAACTGTAGTTTAAGGCAGCATTTACAAATTTGACAGGGAATAGTAATGTGTCTGCTTGCATATTTGAAAAGAAAAATATGTTGATTTTTGTAGATAAACAGTCTCCAAGCATTGCGACATCTAACAGAACCTCAGAATAAAACTGTTTGTAATAAAGTAAGATTTTAATAATTAATGAAGTAGAGCAGTTTGGTGACAGATTTTGTTATAAAACCACTAAGGAACTGGTTCTGCATTAGCTCTGATCTAACACTGAAATCATTTGTATTAATCAGATTGATTTATGCATTATGAAACCAAATATTTGTCCTTTCAACACAATCACATCAGAGAAATGCATTAGACCCTGTGAGAAAATTTGACCACTGATAAATGAGATCTGACGATGTGTAAATGCAAGGGATAAACATACCAAAGAGTTTTATTTACTACCACATCTGCCATCATATAGAAAATATAAAGAGAGACAATAGGTGATTGATTTAAATGAGTGTATTTGATGGCAATATCGAACAGTGGCTATTATTATGTACATTTGCAACTTTTTCAGGTTTTCTTTCAAACTTAAATACAGTATTGAGTGAAATCAGACACTGTTTATGCCCGACTGCCACAACTCCACACCTTGTTTCTGTGGTGACAGTGTGGCTCTCCTATGGGATGTAGTGAGTGGGAATCTTTGTGTGAGGCTCAATGATGCTTGGTGGTTTAACAATTGTGAGGTTTGCCAGATGTCAAGTTTTTGATGAAAGTTTGTCAACATGTTTTTTTAAGAGAAACTTTTTTTTTTTTTTTTTTTAAAAAGCTGCTACTTTAACAAAACAGACCTCAAAACTGTGTACCTTAAATCCATACTGCTATCTAGAAAGTTTTCCACAAACAACATTGACTGTTTGAAGATGTTCTACTTTCTTTCATACGCTAACATAAAATACTGTTAATAAATCATCTGAACTGTGTACATCAATTCCAGCAGGTTCCAGAAGTATCTTAAAATTAATCATTTATTGTCACAGCATAATATCAAATTGAAAATCCACATTAACAAATTATTGTTGTTTTTTTTTTTAACTGATAAGTATTGGTGTAAGAAACAGCTGTTTTTGTACCAGCTTAATAACTGTATTCTAATAAAATGCTGTGGTCTTCTCAAGTAAAGGTGAAAAACATCAGAATGTATTCAAGTATTTTTCACACATCTTCAACAGGGGTGCCAATTATTGTGGAGGTGCTGTGTCAGCAGAAAACAAAAGCAATAAGAAGATCTGTTGTTATGCTGCAGTTTGGTTTAGACCTCTCAAACACACATTACCCCATGCACCATTCACTGCAAAAGAGAAAACAGTGAGAGAGCACACAAATCTAAATAAAGACGCAATCCTCTGTTAAATATATTAAAACCAAGTCTGGTTTACTTGTAGACACATATTTGAGCATTTGACCTGCCCCCACAGTGCAGGAACAGTCATATCAGCGGTTTGTCGAAGACAAAGCTGAATACAGATCATCTGTAATGTACTTTCATAGTATAGCATAATCCACTGAAACTTGACCAGATGTTGTTGAGTTGCAAAGAGTTAAAGACTACATACCCAATAAGTGAGCTCTGTTTCTGTTTACACACTGAGACAAAGAAGATCAATTTGGTCTACCTTCGGTACCCTAATGAGGGTCTACACAGGCCCACAGAGTTTTGAGCTGGCAGGAAGAAAGCTGATGAGGAGAACAGAGCTCCAATCAGGATGGAGTAAATGGATTGTGTGTCAACGTGCTTGACATGACTAAACTTGACGAAAAGCTAAACCACATGAGATAACTGATGAGGGTAGAGACCAGGACAGGTGGTCTCAGCAAACGATTGGTATAATTAGTGGAAATGTACAGATTTGATCAGGAAAGGAGGAAGTGAACTGTGGTGCTGAGGCAGTAACAGATTCTCCAAGGTGTTATACTTGAACAGAAGGTGAACAGATGGTCCATATCACATCATGGTTTAGGGCAAAATGCTTCTACACTCCTTGTGTTGCAAGCATTAATGTGTACTTTTCATTACGGAGAGGATAGTATGAGAATTCTTCATCTGTTTCACTGTAGTTCAGTTTTTATGGCCATTTTTTTTTATAAATACTACAGCTATAGGTATTGATAAACTCTGCCTGTTCCATTGTTCGCATATACTTGATTTATGTGTTAAAATAGGACTAGCAAGATCAGCTAAGCAACAAAGTTATACACTTGTGTAATGGTCTCGGGTGTTTGTACATTTGAGACCAATCTCCAGGCACTTAAGTCTTTTAAAAAATGTAGAAAATGTCTCTAAACACAACCTTACTACTTTTGGACACTGCATAATTGACCAGAATGTAAAAGATAAATGGGTGTAGTGATTGACTCATATCTGAACCTTCAGAGACACATGAAGGCAATTAAAAATCAATTAAAATCAACCTTCTATTACCTGAAGATTATCTCTAGGACTAAAGGATTAATGCCCCAACTAGATCTAGAGAAACTCATCTATGCGTTTATGTTTAGTCACACTGATTACTGGAGCATTGTCTTCACAGGTTTGCTTTTGTTATAAATTGTCAAAAGGCTTAGCAAAGTAAAATGTTAAAGATCTGTTTTGGGGATGCAGAATCTCCTATTAGACCAAGTCCATGCTATCTGTCACCAAATTTTCACTTAAAATCTGGCCAATCAGAACAATCAGAAGAGTTATTACAAACAGCTGGCAAATATGCCAGATGGCAAACACAATTTTCCTCCGAGAGCATACAGATGGGTGGAGAATGGGTGGCAAATGGGTCTGCAAATAAATGGAAATGCCCACAATCAGAGCTATATGCTCTCAATCCATAAATATGCTGTTGTGACTGCCTAATACCTTCCTCTGGGTCTTTGGGAGTAATGTGATGCCATAGTATGTGCATTACTTTAATTCTGTGCTTTCTAGTCTTTATATATTAAATAATGGATACCACAAATGCCATTTATATCTAAAAATGTGCAATTGGTGGTTTTGTGGGAGACAAATATTACTAAGATTATCTAATAAAATATAATCAAATGAAAAGTTTGAATTTTCCAAACTGTTCTGTTTAAGATGATGCTACTGCATTAAAATACTAATTAACAAAAAGGAAAATCAACTGCAGGCAGAAATTATACAAAGACTTCAATAACAAATGTTGTGGTGTTTTTATTACAACTTATAAAATGATGTTGTTTTAGTTTCCTGTTGACGGCATATATAATATATTTGTAGTGGGGGATTTTCAGACAGTGTAGGTATTGTCAAAAGAGGAAGAAAAGTCCACTTTTATTTTATTAAAATCAGAGATACCTAAAGAAAATACTTCCACCGCAAAATAAATAAATAAATAAACAAATAAATAAATACCTTAGTCTTAGGTTCTGGGTGCCAGGAAACCAGATGGCAATCTGTCTGTTGAAATGCCCTATTTATATAAATAGTGGGCTAAGATAATTGGTATGAAGGACTTCAAATGTCAGTGTGTGTTGGCCTTTTAAAGTGCTCTTACAAAGCATCAAACACAAATATACAAATATACAGAAAGATTTGCAAGGACAAACATACTCTTCTCTCTCTCTGGCTTTGATTTAGTTTTAAAATAGATTAAAAATGTCCAGTATATCAAGAAACAGGATTTTAGATATTTATTATAGTTCTCAAACTAGTTGTCAGAAACTGAAGTCAGTAACAAACTGCACACTACATTCAGCCTCTGAGAATGCTACCGTTGAGCCACTTTAACCGGTAATGTATTCAGAGAGCAGCCAGAGGAGGAGCACCACTTTAAAAGCTCCAACACACAAAAGCAAATCCATCTACATATAAAAGAATTCACATACACATACACACACCCACATGCGCACACACGCACCCACACACACCTCCCACACCACAATCCGCTCACTCCTGAAGTTGATTATGGCACACTGTGACTCAGCAGGAGGGGGGTCATGGTTGAACAACTTCATGTTTTCAGCCGTTGTGACTTCATAGAAGAACAACAGGATGGTGAAGTAGCTCTAAATATACTGAGAATAGATTTACGTAACGCATCAAGAGAGGTTTGTTTTTAACACTTTCATCGGTCATCTTCAGATGAGTTCAGTTATCGTAATACTGGTAGTTTCTGCTAACAGAACAGACTTCAGATATTTACACAAAACATCAATGTCTTAACATTTTTTAAACCAACACTGCATCTTTTCTGCTGCGTCACAACACATCAGACTCTTGTGGAAACAAAGAACGGAAATAGAAATGCAAGATGCTGAGACACCATTCAGCAGGAGGCAGAGCACTGCAAAGCGTATGCTTCACTGCAGACCATCACTGAAGTCATATGTAAGCCCCTGATGAACCTCCTGCTGTAGCAACCTGGTCCACCGACCAGCACCATTAGTATTACTGATAACATGCAGAAAACTGGGATTTCAGAACTAAACTGTGACCATGAACCTCATGCTGTAGAAAATGGACAAATCCAGCATGATAACATCCAACGCTACTTGTACAACGTAGCGTTGTACAAGTAGCGTTAGACTCTTACTTGTCTAAGAGTAACCTAATGTTTTGTCAATGTAAAAATAATCTTTTAACTTGAAGGGTTCAGTAGGTTTGAAAGAATTATGGCTACTTTGACCCCATTTGATGTGGTTGTTTTATATTTGACAAAGTCTAAACCTACAAAATTGTGAGAAGTGCGACAAGTAACCGAATTCAGCCCCTTTATCTTTGATAACAAAACGGTTAGAAAAAATGATATTAATACTTTTGCAAGATAGACTACTGCTAATTTGTGCATCAATTACACATCCTTATCTTGTTTCAATCAGATTGTTTTTTTTTTAATGTACTGTATAATTTAGAGCAGAGGGAAAGAAAGGATGTAATTAATCCTGAAGAATAGTTTCAAGATGCTTTCACTATTATGCTTGAACACTATTATGCTGAATTAAGCTGATCAGAATGCGCTTACACTTCCCACAGCAGTAAAGAGTGCAAGATCTAGAGGTCTGCTTTAGTATGATTATTTGATTTGCAAACTGAACCTCCTGTCGTCTACTGTAGAAGTACCAAATTTAGCAGCAGTGCGTGGCCAAGTGCCTTTCTGTGAACACATCCTTGGAGTGTCCACAGTCACTGTGTTCCCAGAAAGGCAGCTTCAGCCCACTACAGCAAACTAAAGCACTTCTATTATCACATTACACCTCCTACAACAGCAGCTAAATCCCATGGTGTTTCAGAAAAAGCTGCAGCAGGAAGTGTCACAGCTGCACGGTGATGATCTGGTTTAAACAGATTTTTATGCAGAGTGTTCCCACAAGCAGATGTAAAATTTATTAAAAAGACTGCAGGCGAGTCGCAGAAATTATGCAGAAGTGAATTAAATGCATTTAAAAGTCTACAATCCTTGCTTGCAGCATCTCCTAATGTGATGATGAGAAGAGACCTAAATTCGTCCTGACTGTACCTCACCTTGTCTCTCAGATGATGTTCTGCTGCATCGATGTTCAGTGGGTCATCAAAGTTCAGCAGGTCCTGCAGAAGAAGAGGTAAATTGAGGGAAGGCCTGATTTAAAATAACCACAACAATAAAAAAGGGGCAAAGGAAGCAATGTTGAGTCAAACAGTGAAAAACATACATCACTTCTCAACTATTTGTGCCCAGAGGCTGTTCAATGTTCTGTCATTTTATTAGCATACATTCAGGATTCAGCTCTTCATTCTGTGGGTCAAATGTTGTTAATTAGGAAAAGCTGTCATGGGAAATAAAATCTACTTCAACACCACCAACTGTGTGTAATGTCACCGCAGCGCCTGTCACTGCGACAAACAAAACGGTTTAATAACACAGTTGCCTTAGCGACGTCACACACAACAAGAGATGCAGGCGTGCTATTAAAGAGATAAAAAGAGGACGGCCTGGGAGGTTATTTCCTAATAAGTAAAATCACCATTATCACCATGAATACAGTGCTAACCTCAGGGTAAGAACAGATATTTTCAACAGAGAATCAATAAAAAGTCTATTTAAATTTGTATATTGAATATCAGTTGTGATAAAGTATGCTTGATTTATTATGTAGCCTATTTGTCTTGTTTCAGGTAGTTTTTATGTCACCTTTTGAATTGTTCCAGTCTGGCATCACAAAGATATATTTTTAAGAGGTGGATTGTATCAGTAATGTTCCTTTTATCACTTTCTTTTCATGAGAAATATAAAGTATAACTGCATACCCTAAGGAGAGGTGGCAGTAGCAAGCTTCCTGAGCCAGCTGGCATCTCCAAAACATAACTTGCACTCTAATTTTCTCGCGTCAAGCTCAAAGTTACATCAAAGTGTTCTTCATAACGAGATACATGATTTCCCCAAAGTCAGAATTTATGGTCTCAGTATATCTTTAAGGAGGGATTAACAGTGACCTTGTTTATTTGGATCTGACTTTAGAGTAACTCCATGTAAATACAATAAGAAACTTTGGCAGTGAAGATTTTACTGGAGTCAAAAAATATTTTGTGACTGAATATCTGGAATAATCCATTTTAACACCTCTTCAGTGGCCTGTTTGGAGGCCATTAAGCTTTATGTTAGAGTTTGGCTACTGATGGTTGAAATTAGAGTTAAATGTGTCAATTTTATAATCAAAAAAAGTACAAATTTTACTCACAGTAAACAAGGAGTTCAATCCCCAGACCACATCCTAGAAAAGATGAGGAAAAAATGATTTCTCAGATAATGCATTAAAATGTTTGCTTACTCTTCTATAACGCCAATGCTACAAATGTAAAGTAAAATCAACATTTCTGTGCTTTCAGCTCTAATTTCTACCACTAGGTTTACAAGAAGGGCAGCACAATTAAAAAAACAAAACAAAACAATTCCAGTATAATTACTGAATATCATGAGAACAATATGGACTGCAATCAACCCACATTTTCCTCACTTTCCTTTTTTCTGTCCAGTCATCACAATCAATAAAATCTATTTGAAGTGTGGGTAAGATGGGTAATGTGAGTTAATCTCACTAAAGACATCGGCGCATGCATGAATTCACAGACTAAATAAATAGTTGTGCGCTACTGTGAGCTGTTTGAATTCAAGACCTGAAAGTCAGAACTGGACTTTATTAAAACTTTTAATAAGTTTTAATAAACTTATTAAAGTTTATCAAAATAAACTTTTAATAATGATGAAAGCCATAATCGACTTTGTGGTCAAAATTGTTGATTATAAATTTATTTAAAAATTGAGGATGTAGTTCAATAGATTTTCTTACTTGGGACTCAATTAATCTTACATCCACGAGCAAATGGAGCCGCAATAAAACCCGTTAAGGATAAACAGCTTTTGAAAACATGTTTACTTTGATTAGTTAAAGCCTGCTAATTAACACTGCATTTTGTAGGAGCGATTTAGACAAGCTGTGTATGTGGATAAGGATGATCTACAGATGTTAGTTGTGCCAAAGAAGACTCCACTTACACATTGTTTTTCAAAAGACTAAGTTTCATTAATATGCAGCACAAGTAAAGCAGTAACCTTCAGAGGCGTCTCTTCAACAGCTCACTTAAAATAAAACATCATCTTGTCCATTTCTGTTATTAAATGACCCACAGGTCCTGTGGGTTCTGGCTTGTTTTTTAAGCTATCAGCAACTACAGGCAGAAGGACCTAAACACAGAACAACAAAAATTGCTTTTCATTTCCCTTTTAGCTTTTATTATCCTGACATTTCTATTCACAGAGACAGTTCAGACAGATGCAATTAATTTCCCGGCATTGATTAAGAATGAAAATAAAGACAAAAAGAAAACTAATATGCTCAGGTTTTGCTTCAATACAAAGTGGCTCATTTTTAATTGACAATTACTTTTAATGTTTAGGAGCTTCTTCAGGTCACTTCTTATTCATTCCAGATTGATTTACTCCATTTGTATTCTAAGAAGCAGCAATAATTCTTGAATGGTTTCAGATTTACAAGAGTTCTGAACATCTGTTTTGTGCTGTCAAAAATGGAAGTAAACAACAGTTATTCTGCAGGAAATTTCACATTAAATGAGATAGATGTTGCTTTTTAAAAAAAATTCTGCATGAATTCAGGCATGCATAGTGAACAAAAACCATTTCAATAACAAAACAAAAAACTTGTATGCTGCACAACAAATATTTCCACATCGAGGTTTTCTAAATTACGCACAAAACTTTCAACAAATCGAAGTAAACTGCTATTTTATTCTTTTGTTAAACATTGTTGATTACAAATGAAGGGAGTTTCTGATCTCTGCACATTTGCCAAATTGTCCGATATGAATTTTGTTTGAACTCAAATATTTTTATCATTTTCATCTTAAAGTGATTTAAAAATTGGACTTTTCTGACTTTTCTGAAGTTTTCTGGATATACAAATCCTTTTGCAATCAAGACATTGGTTAGATAAAATACTACATTAACATTGCTGACATTAGACTGAAACAAGTTCTCAATTTTGTTGGAACTCAATTTAGCTATTGGCATTAAAAATAACTAAAGCTATTAAACAGCAGAAAACTATCTAGAACTGGCTCTAAATAGATTATTTGAATCTATTTAAATAAAGAAGGAAAAGAAGTTTGTGCTTCGTGTGTGGGTTGCAGTGGAGAAAAGTGGTGACCAGAGAACAGGGACAAACCACCCACTCAACACACATTGTGCTTAGCAGCTTTTGCACCTTTGTTTTTTTTTTGTTTTGTTTTTTTTCCCACATATTTTTGTGCACGCTCTGACACTGGATGACGCACCTGAACTCAAGCTCAACCACTCACACACCTCTGACCACATCCACACCTATCTTTGACTAAACACAGGAACGTTTTTCCAGAATAACAGCAGCTGACAGAAAAGGCAACACATTCATGTTGCTGATGTCGAAAACATTTTATCAGTCTCTTGGTTGTGTATTAAAAGGTTTTGACTCAAATTTCTTTACAGTGTTACTGATGGCTGTGGCCATTTAGCAGAATAATAGGATGAACTCGCACAAGTACATTATCACCCCTTTGCTGTACAGTGAGCATAGAGCTTTTGGTTTTTGCTTGGTGGATTGTAAACAAAAATTTCCATTTGCTGCACATTTTCAAGCAGTGTTTTTGATTTTAAAGAAAAAAGGAGAAACCAAAATCACACTGTGCTCATTTTAGAGAGAAGCTCTATTCTCCTGACAGATCCTTCAAACAAGCCAAGCTTGTTTAGTTTTTTTTTTTTATAACTGTACTGTCATCTAACTGAGGCTTAAGAGTATTTCTGGGATTTTTTTCTGATTTCTTTGAAAGTTCCTACGCACATCAGTAAAAAGATGTCCGTAATTTCTGACAAAACCATTCTTCATTTTCAATTAATTTGTGTTACACAAGGAAAACACAATATGGATGTATATAGTGAATTCAAATAAAAGGTATAGAAATAATTTTATAGAAACTCTAAACTGGGTAATTTTCACATATCTGGCAATATGAACAGTCAGTTCATCTAAAACCTTAATTCAGGTGATATTGGAAGACAAATGATGTGAAATATAAAGATGTTTATCAAAACTGAATACTCTCAGCTTTATTTTCCAAAGTCCTATTATGACGCTTAGATAATGTGTTATTACTGAGTTTTGTTTGAAACTTCTGAAACATATTTTTAGTGCCAAGGTAAAGGATCACTCTGAAATATTTGAATAAATTTAGCTTATTCACAGGTTTATTCCAACTATACTAAATAAATTGAGCTTTGGATGCTGAAATACCTCGGCACAATGCTAACTGCCAAGTTATTGGAAGGCTTTTGCAAAGCAACCAATCCAGGAGCACCATTCATTTTCCTCGGCAGAATCCTCAAGAGTAGAGATAGAAAAGATTGTGGAGGTTAGCTTTGGTAGTTCTAAAATTGTTTCCACTGTGCATATCAATGCATATTAAGGTATGTTTGGCATGTAAACTATTAAAATAGGCAGAAGTTTGTGCTACATGTGTGGGTCTCAAGTTTCAGCTTTTCATGGGTGGCTGTAGAACACTGGCGGTCAACTGTATCCAAGTCCCAAAGGGTTGAGAAATATCCATCACAATTAGAGCTAGTAGGAAAAAAAAAGGAATCCTTGTTCAAATAAACATGAAGTAAAAGCAGTTGCAGTGCATTATAGCCCCCTTGTGAATTCTAGTGACCTTTCAATCCCAGAGGCTCTAATGGGAGGTCAGACAAGGGGGAAACAGATAGATGAAAAAACAGCAGTACCTGTAAATCTGAGGATATGTTATATATATATGAACTGAGTAGCAAGAAGTGTTTCATGAGACTAAAGTGAAACAAGTATACAATGTCACAGCTATGAAACTATTATGCTTACATATAATACCAATCAATTTAGTAAATAAATAAAAATTAGAGATAATCGTCTCTCTTTCAAAACTATTGTCAATCTTTCAAACAATAGAAAACTCAAGGAAAAGTTGCTTCGTCCGAAACTATAAGAAAAGTGAGGACAAAATAGTGGCAAACTCCCAAATCATAAACGCTAAAATTTTGACCAAAACAGTTACTTTGGAGGTCGTCATAGATAGTTTATATTCAAGGAGAAAACCAGCGCAGATACTGAGGAGAATGTTGATCTAGTCTTTGGTCTCTTTGGAGAAAAGCAGCCAGTTTTAGCATGGAAGGCAGAGCTCCTTCCTTGTATAACATAGTTTAAAGTCGTAGTTTCTATCAGAGGTAATTTTCGTCAAATCCTAAGTGAAGATCGAAGAGAGTGTCCTTGCTTTAAACCTCTTTAACTATTCTTTAACGGCTTGAAAAGGAGAGCTTGACTGAACAGTAAACTTGAAAACTCAATGAACTCTTTTAAATGCAAGTGAAAAAGTTTCCATTTTTAGGTTTACCTTAAACAACCCAGTGATAAAGTCGGAACAAATCCATAGAAAGCACCATGCCATTACTTTCTGCTAAATACCAAATATAGCAAAGCAAAAGTTTAGCAAAGCAACAGTGGCTCATTTTAAAAGAGGAGTCACTGTCGATAGCATTGTTTCTGGTATTTCAGGTAGCAGGAGGCTTATGATGCCATAATTAGAACAAATATTAAGCCATTGATGCAAGGCACCTCGCAAAGGAAAATGATGCTAGGGTTATTTCACTTTTGGTTTGTTTGTGGTTAACCTCCATTCTGATATACCAAGACAGCTACAATAGAACGGTTTAGATAAAGATAAATCTGCCCATACTTGTGTCTAATACAGATACTAATGGTACCAGTTTTCAGAAACTCTTCAAATCCTTTAAGATATGTAACTTATAACCACAATAAATGCATTTTACCTTTAACGTTCTAGTTGGTGCCCAACCTGTGCCATCAATTGAATGTTCTCTCAATAGGCTGCAGAAAAAAAAAGAGACATGTCGGTCACACTATACTCTGTTTTCTAATTGCATGAGGAATTTTTGCTGGTGCTCAAACTAATTACAAAGGACCAAACTCCCTTAGAAAACTACAACTACAGCACCAGTAAAGTAATTTCCTTTTTTTAGTAGAAGCAAATGAGTTAGGACTTCTCTCCAGAATACTAATTAAAACAGCCTAAACTATAAGGACAAAAGTAACAAAATGGTAAAAACCCATACCTCAAACAGATCTCTCCATTTTCTGTAATATTCGGATGCCATATTCTGGTTAGACATCTGACTTTAGGAGGCTGGAAAAAAAATATCGAAAAAGCAAGAAATTAAAAGTTTATTAGACCTTTAAGTGTCTGGTTTATCGAGAACATAATGTATTATAACAGAACAGCAGTATTTCAATGGAAGGGTTGTCACTAGTCACAATCACACAAAAACAATTTCATATCAGTATTTGGCATGAACAACATAATCTGAGGGTGGTCTGGATAATCTAATACCACCTCTGGATTGTGGAATAGAGTCTCCAGGGATTCGATTCTCCAGCAGAAACCAGTTGATTTTTATCTGGAAAGTTAAACACAGGCTCTTTGTTGTGATCTTTGAGCCTTTTCTCAACAGATTTTTCCTCAAGATCTTCTGCTGTTCTACTGAGAGAAAGTAATGGTATGGGGGAAGCGTTAGTCATGTGTGCAACTGGTCACAAAATATATTTAAATCTGTGTCAAAATTTCATTAATTCATGCACATTTCCCTGTGACCAAAATTTGGTTTCAATGACATTAGCCTTTTGTCTCTATTGCCTGGTTAACTTCTGGATCACTTTAGGTTAATTTCTAAACAGAGAAAGAGAAAGATGTTAAACAAGTTTAAAATAAACTCTCAATAGTGGTAAGGATGGAGCAAAGTAAGTCGGAAGTAAAGAGCAAAGCGTGACCTCTGGAAAGGCAGTGAAAAGAGGTTTATATTGACTGTCTGCACACATCACAGCCTCACTGCACCAATTTACTATTTTTATAAGTCCTGACCTGGCATTCTAGGCCAGCAGTTCCATGGGTTTTGCACTTCTTCCAATATTACTAAGACAAGAGATGTGTTCATCTGGGTTGTGTTTCCACTTAAATATAGTACTGTAAATATACATTGTTAGAATGTCAGCATGTTTATGGTTTTAGTTGGTATTTCTTTTCAAATTTCTATTAAAATCAAGTATGATAGGAATAATTATTTCATATGTGATCATTACAATTTGCGATGTCATTTCTATATTGTTGCACCAAACAAAGATGTACTTAGATAAGCATTAAAATGTAAGCGTGTATATAAATAATTCTCTTAGAGACAGACAGCAACCTTTCCACACAGGATATAATGTTGGGATTTTGTATTTCGGAGCTTATCAAGTGTTTATATGCCATTAGACCACTTTTTGTTTCATTTTCTTTGTTTTTAATAAACTTTCTTGTACTGTAGCAACTTTTTATGTTGTGTTGTGTAATTTTGAACTGCTGTCATCTTGGCCATGGCACTCTGATAAATTGGATTTTAAAACTCAAGAGTCTTTTCTGATTGAACAAAGCATTAATAATAAATAAAACATGTTAATGAAGGACATCAAGAAACCTCCATCTCAGAGAGCACTCGATTTAATTTTATGAGCAGATGAGCAGCTGCAGTGAACTCCAGTCTGTTTGTACAGAAGGTTGCGACATAAAACAAACTGAAGCTGCTTAGGCTTTAGTCTTAAGAAGTTATTACTTTAGTTGCCATTACTGTTCTCTAAAACGATATTATCATGACTGTATCATATAGAAATGCACTACATACAAAACCATAACGTGTTTTATTATAGTGTTGAAATAAAAACAGAAACAAAGACTGAGATTTTTTTATCCCGTTCAACCAATGTACAATTCTTTGGGATATCAGTTTATATGTGATCCTTAGAATTATTTATTTTTAGTTACATACATTTAAAAGAAAAAAAAGAAAAGAAAAACATTATTCTAGATGCCCTGGTTGTTGGTCCCTCCCTAAGATGGTTTCTTCAGAAATAAAAGTTTCTATCTTGCATACATCTTATGAAAGTTCAAGTAGTGAAATCTCTTACAGATCAAACAAGCATTATCTTGCATATCAGCTCCAGCAAGATCCTGCAGTAGATACCAAGATTTCTTTTCGTGTCTTGCTGTCTTATTTCAGGGTGGACTTCCTTGGATGGCTATTAGCAGTTGCTTTGAATTTGGGTCTTTTCTTCAGCTTTAATTGTTTACAAAAATTATATAAATTTCTTATAGTTGTTGTAATTTAAGGTAAACATCCACATTTCCAAATATGTTTGAAAAAAAAACAACAACATATTTTTCACATGAAAGTAAAAACCCAAAACCTAAAGATCTGAAATAAAATGATAAAAACTACTCACCACCATGTTATAGGCTTCAGGGACATCTATTTCAAACTGAAACCTTCCACTTTGGTAGTAACCCTCATCTGAGGAGAGAAAGAGCAATTATTGACAGACAGAAACAAATTCGTCTCTCTAACAACAAAAACAATTCCCTGTTAAAAAGGCATTCTATTATTGTCTAGTAATTATGAAGGTTAAGTGTTCCTTCGTCACCAGGAGATCAGACAAAGTGAACTAAAAGCTGGTTTCATTCCACTAAATGTGGAAAAAAATACATAAACATTTTTAATCAGCTCCCATCTGAAGCTCCTTCTTATAGAAGGAGAATTTATCTCTTTAGAATTGGACCAAAAAACAGTTATTGTGGTAATTACTGTTTTACAGCATTGAAACATTAAGAATAACTGAACATGTTTATTTCAGTAAATCTATTTGTGTTTATTTTGCCAGGTTTAAGGGATTCTGCAATGCCAACATAATTATTTAAAACACATTTTGTGTTTTCAGACACTTAAGAGCAAGTTCTGCTTCAACAAGACATTTTATTATGATCATTTATTAACTTCCAAAGCCTTAGTAATGCAGTACATTGGAACTAAAGAGGGCTCTGCATTGATACAAGCCACAACATTGTTTCTAATTGTTAATTAATCATCTTTTTGTTGTTTTTTGTTGTTTGTTAGGTTCAGCTATCAACACACACAAACACACCCTGTAGTTCTCTTTCCTGAGTCTAAAAAACTATTCTTCTTAATTAGCCGAATCAAATTTACCATTTTGTCTTTCTTTTGCAATTAATCTGGTTAATCCCCAAACATGCATTATTCCAAAGTCTTTTATATCAAAATTTGTTTAGAAAAACTATTTGCAAATGTACTTTTTAAATTGGCACAGGATACAAACTGTGGAAATACAAGTATTTTCTCACCCAAAGGTCTGGAAAATAATAAAACTGTGTTCTACATTTTTTAAGACTGTGCAGGAACCCAGAACATGTGTAAGTGGTAAGAAAAAGAGAGGCTAAAATGATCAAGAGACTGCAAGTTTGATGGATGAATAAAAGAAGGAGCGAGAGGAAGGCACAAAACCACGAACATCCTCTGTCTTCGGTAAGATGTAATGAACAATTCATGACTGTCTGCAGCAGGCAAGAACAATCAGACATTGTTCTTAAGAAACATTTGACTTTTAAAAATTGTACTGCTTACTCCTCAGGCTGGTGGGTAACAATAATATTTTAACCATAAGTCTCAATCTAACTGACTTTGATATTATTGTTACTGAGAGCACTCTGCTGCTCATATTTATAAGATAAACCTTTGGTCCAAAGGCTGAAAATGTAAAACTTGAACTTAAAAAAAAAAAACATAAATAAGACAGAGATCCAAAGAGAAGTGTATCTTTTTTTGCATTTTTCCAAACAAAGACTTATCTATTCAATAATTTTGTTTGAATTCAGCAAGACAAAAGAGAGGCAACAAAGCATTTAAATAATTCACACCCTTTATAAGTAAATCATACAAGCCAAAAGAGGATTCGTTGTGAAGGTTTTCAAAACACTTCTACTTATCAACTAGGGGGAAAATCATTTTTAGTAATCATCATATAAAAGAATAAAAATGAGTTGATGCTTAAAGCAGATTTATAAAATAAAATATGTCAAATCAAATGGGACACAACTTATCATCATCATTTAAGCTAAAATTTGTAAAAGTTACAGAACAACACAACCTCTACACTTTTGGTTTTAAAAGATGTAATCTTTGTATCTAACATAATAACTGTCTATAATTAACCATATTTTTCACTTTTTTGTCCCATTTAATTAAAATACTTTAATTAGAAGCAACCTCTTGCTGAGCCTTCTAAAAATACACTCCCTCTGCATCTCTATGGTGCAATATGCAAAATAATACGCCATTTATTGCCATACAAAACAGCAGAAAGACGCATCCAATGCAGAGATACATCTTGTCTTCTGTCCAGTTTCTCTTTCATTAGTGCCCTTTTTATATTGTGACTAAAAGATGGGTCAGCACATGTTCACCTCTCAGTGTTGGAGTCCCGATCCCTCAAAGACTCAGAGCCTGATGCCACAAATAAGAACCGTTTTAGTGAAAAAAGAAAACTAAATGGAGAAGTAGGAGACAATTAAAATTACAAACAAATGCATAAACCTGTATTTTTTTTCCCCTGTTTATTTTGCACAACCGAACAAAATACAAAAATAAGCCCGTTTTCATGTTTGAACCAGAGTCTCCAGCTGTTCCATTTTCTACTTGGGCTCCAAGAAAAACACCCAGAGGAAGTGGAACAATGTGCAAATGTAACCAGGAGTCTCCAGGGCCATTTAACTGCAAGTGTGCACCGTTCTACGGGCTGCTGCCTTACACACTTTTCTGCTGACCAGTATGATTCTTCAGATCTGCTCATGAATACTTGGAAAGACCCAGAAACACGTGGTGTAAATTCCAGCACAAAAACAGGACACAGAGACCTCATCCATCATCCAAGGTGCTGTGGAGGAAACATTGGTATTTCCACGCTGTACTTTGAAAAACATGTCCTCCTCATTTTGTGCTTCCCTGCAAACCATCGTCTGTATTTCACGCTATGAGAGCATGCTTCCAGCTGAAACACTCCTCTGTGATGTTTTCCTGCATGCTTCTGAGTTCGTGTGAGAAGACCGCTCAACAATAGTTTAATAAAATAGATTTTGTCTGTGAATAAAACATCAAGCAAAAGTATTTTAACTCATGAAGGTCTTTCCACATGTTACTATGTAGCCACCTGATGCGATTGATCACCAAGATATAAAAGACATAAATAATCATTTTCTTTCAGAGAAAGCGGGTATTTCAGACATGAACCTTCAGAGTCACATAAAGACAAAGTCAGCCTTTTATCACATGAAGAACATTTCCAGGATTAAAGGACTAATGTCAGCAAGATCTAGAGATACTCATCCATACATTTATCTTCAGTTGCATTGATTTCTGCAACAGTGACTTTACAAGTCTGTCTAAAAAACTCTTGATGCTGTTGCTCATGTTCTCACTGAACAGCACTTAGCACCAAAATACACAAAAGATTTGTTGTTGTATCAACCTTCCAGACCCCTCAGGTCTTCTGGTTCTGGTCTGCTCTGCATCCCCAGAACCAGAACCAAACACAGAGAAGCATCATTCAGCTTCTGACCGCCACAAATCTGGAACAAACTTTCAGAAAACTGTAAAACAGCTGAAACACTGAGTTCCTTTAAAGTAATACTAACATCCCATTTGTTTAGAGTTCCTTTTGACTATTAGGAAGTAGAAAATGTATAAACATATTTGATGTATATTTGCTTGATAATTTTGATGACAGCATTTGAAAGCAAATGGCATGTATTGCTTGTTTCATGTTTGATTGCTGTATGACATTTTTATGATGTTAAGCACTTTGATCTGCTTTGTTGCTGAAATATGCTATAAAAATATAAGTTTTTTACTATTTCTTCCTTATTTACCCCAATTCTATCCAAAAGTGCAGCAACATTTTGCTGAACCAATACGTAAATGCTTAACCCAAAGTGGTGGGTTGAGTAAGAAAAGTTCAGATATCTAAACAGACCATAAACTCCAATATTACTCAACCAGGTGTAGCTCAAATGAAGCAGAATGACATGATGATACTGAGGGGACAGGTATCTTGAATCAGATAACTAAAAATGACAGGAATACTTATCTGTTTTAATAAGCAGAACACAGTCAGTTTTGATTAAAACTACATGTGAATAAAATCATTATGAGTCACTCATGGCACTCCTATTTGCTGCTCAAATAACACTGAGCTAGAGTAAGCATCCCATTGTAGCCCTGAGATATGTAAACGATAACAGGAGCATGAGAAAACAGAAGAAAACGACACAAAGAGGAAACGCAAGAAAGGTTTGCATGGCCGAAAGCTGTGTATTCTCTACATAACAAGTCAACATGACTTTACTTTCAACACACAAGACAAACTAGACAGCCTGAGCCCCAGGGCAAGCTTTCCTATACTTTTGACTGTGAATAAAACTGATAAAACATCTACTGCAACTCAATTTAGAGAACTGAGACACAAAAAAATGGCAATCAGCATCACAGACGCACATGAATTGATGTAATATTTTTCATTTGACTACTGGTTACGATTACAAATCCTGTTCAATAAACACACACATACTTCGCAGCAAGATCTGAAGTGCTTCTTATTAAATTATGTTTTACACTTTGCTTGAAAATAAACACACCTGGCGGACTGATTAGTAAAGCGGAACAAAGTGCGTAACAACAGGAACAGAGTCCAAAACTGTGAGGTCTAAATCAGGAGGAGAGAGAAAGGAAGGCGGTGTGAACTGGGACGGCTGCACCAGGGGAGGCAGTCTTCTTAAATAATTGAGCGAGTCTTTCTCTGAGAACTCAATCTCCATATCAATTCTTTTTAAAAGAACAAGACACCAATCCTTTTCACTAATCACTGATCTTTGTGTTTTTGCCACAGATATTGCTTACAAAGTTCTTTGACAGCTAATCTGAAATCACGATCCTAGTTTGAGTGACACAGAGAAGACAGAATTACAAATATGCAAGCGTAATCATCAGAGAGGAGAAAAAGACTGATCTAGTTCTACTAAGGTGTTGCTGTGGAACCACCTAATTTCAGATCCTTAACAAGCTCCTTTTGCATAGTTGTGAGTTGATGAAACCGCCAAACCTTCTCTTGATCATTCTTACCTCAAGAGACCCAATATGAAGTCTCATATTGGAAATATTTCCCAGTAATCATACCAGCAGTTGTCAACCGTCTATTTGATTTTCTTGGATCCCCTTCCAGCCATGTAAAGATCTACCATCGTGTCCCTAATGTCCTTTGACAGCTCTTGTGGTCTGTCTGTGGTGGCCGAGAGGTTAAAACGGAATAAAATCATCCTCTGGGTGCTGGATTTTATACACATAAGTTAGGGTGAGGAACATCTACAAATAGTTATGTTTCCCTAACAAATGGAAGCAAATAATTGTTGTTCTGCTGTCGAAAAAACACAATTTTGTAATTGCGGTGTTTCTATCAAATAGGATCCACAATTAAAATCACACATGAATAAGTTTGTTCAAATCATTAAAAAACAAGAATCACCATCATCCATCTACCTCTCATCTTCTTCATCTTTCTGCCTGTAGTAACATTTGTTGTTGATCACATGACTCGTACAATGCAGTAAGTATACATATATTTTGATTTAGCAAAAAAATATATATATATATATATATATATATATATATATATATATATATATATATATATATATATATATATATATATATATATATATATATATATATATTTCATCCTAGTTCAAAAACGTTTTGAGAAAAACGTGCTGTTTTGAATTTGGCATATTTTCATCAAGCAAACTTATTTTGGTAATTCCATTTTGAAATAATATGATCAGTTGGAAACACATCTAAAGATAAATTGATTTATGTGCAGCATGAGTTCAGAGCTAATCTGCATAAGTTAGAATTCTGGTTCTTGTAAAATAAAACATAAATAAGTAAATCCAATCAATTATTTTTACCTCTACTAATAAGAAAATAATTCAGTCATACTTAAAAGATTGTGAACAATGTGTTGTCATCAGTAATAGTAAAACTATTTTTTCTGAAAACTGAAACAGGAATCTCTTAAGGAACTATTTTAGATCTCAACCTCTTCAGCTTATATATTAATAGTCACCCAGAAATCTGTCCTTAAGTAAATTTGCAAATGTACGCCGACGACAGTGTCATTTACATATTTGGTAAAAGCTGTAAAGCAGCCAATGAAAAATTTAACAACACGTTACATAAAATACCAAGACTTAACGATTCCTTCTTAACCCATGATACAAAGAAAACAAAGTTTATGTTTTCAATTGCTAAAGCTTCATAATGGTCCTTGCAGGAATGCCGTTGAACAAGCATCACAGAAATAAATATTAAGGAATAATTTTGAAAACTCAGTTAAAAACTGAAAACCTAAAACCCATGTTACAAAAACTGGCAAAACTATAAGATTTAACATTAATTGTTTTAAAATGTTCATATTCAAATGTGTTTTATTCCCTTTGCTGTCTGTGTTTTTAACTGTGCATATTGTTAATATCACTGCGTAATTAATTAATGACAGACAGACAGATATTTGTTCCCAGGTTCTAGTTTCTGCATAATACATTAACTGTTGGGCAGCTTTTTAAATGCAGGTAATGGAGAAGGTAACACTGGATTTAGGCTGTGTTACAGTTTCCCTGTGACAGGTAGGGAAGTGACAGGTAAGACAACCTCCAGAGACTTGTGTAATTCCACACTGGTGTGTTTGTGTTGTTCGACACTTGATAGGTAGCCCACTTAGCCTGGAAGGCTGCTGAGCATGCACAATGGATTTCACTATGGGCTTATCAAAGTGTAACCGTAACGTGGAAATACAGAGCAGGGCTCCAAGTGCCATTCAGTGAGAATGTGAACACAAAATTAGAAACAAAACAGCGAACGGATGCACTTTCACTCTCGGCAACATATCGAGAGTCCTAACCAGTAGAAAAATCTTTCTTCTCTTTATATTAAAATCCCTTTTGTACAACATGAGTGTATGTGGAAGTTTACTGCAATTTATCAGTTCAAACTTTCAGTTATGCAGATTAAATTGAAATATAAGATATCTACGTTTCTGATCATACTTGACAAGTTGCAAAATGAGGTTTCTCTTACCAGGAGACACTGCCAGCTGAAAGTGATGCAGCTTATTCTCATCTGGGAAACTGGCTTTGCATGTACCTGCACACAGTAAAAACAACGGTGAGACAGAGAATGACAGCTGTTAGCATTTAGGCTGAAAAGTTTGAACCATAACAGCAATATGCCTTTGTGGTGTAAAAATCTGCACATATTTAACATGTTTTATTTTTATTAAAGCCAATTTAACTCCTAGTTTATCCCTAATGTCAGCTCTGAAAACGAGATTTATAGATTGCCTCTAGGTATCCCTGTGGCACCATATTCCCCCCTGGTGTCCAAAGATCAGTACTGCAGGCTGAATAAATAAGCAATTATGTTGATGTGTTTGACCATTTAAAGACAATCCATATTTACTTAAGCTGAACTGTTATGGGTGCCATCATAAAAATGGATAAACATAAAGCTGAACCTTTTTTCTTTATTCCAAAAAACGCTGAAGAAAAAAGTGTTTGCCATTAATGACCCCTCATAACTCAAAAAGGCTTTTTACTGGGGCACAGTTTTGAGATGGAGTCAGAGTGGGGGCATGAATCCTTGAATGTCAAAGAGACTGTCAGCATGTTGTACCACCCCAGGGTCACTTCAACCCCAATTCATACTAAAACTGCCATTTTCTTCTCTTGTTACTAACATTTTGAACCTCTAAACAAACCAGTTAGTACCAAACTATTTAACTATTTGTAGCTACGGTTGAAATCAGACATTTATATACACCTTTTGTCCTCTCTTTCTGAATTAAATCAGACCAAACTTCTCTTGTTTTAGGTCAGTCAGGCTTTCCTAACCTATTTCTATTTGCTAAATTCTACAATAATGCAAGAAAGAATCTGTCAGATTTATTTATTAATGTCTTTAAGATTACCTAACATACAGAATGATATCTATCTCTTCAAACACTGAGTGCAGTTTCACTCAATGTTACCAAATGCTAAGGAAATGTATGCAAACTTCTGATTTTGAAGATATAAATTAATAAATATTTCAGTTTTTCTCATTATTGTGGCATTTAAAAACTATAAATAAATCTGGTAAATCTAACTGACCTCAACAAGAGAAGTTTAGTCTGATTTAACTTCACACAGTGAAAAAGGGTGTAAGTGTCTTTTTATTTGGTGTAGGTAAAATTCTGGTTTCAGCTTTAGACATTTTCCTGTATCACAAAGATCAATATTCCAGAAAAACTGCACAAATATTCTGTTTAATTTAATCTAGTTGCATAAAGTATACTGAGAATGTGCATTATACCCCGTTATCATTCAGAAACATGTCAAGTAATAAATTATTCTTTTGATTTTAGCATACCATAGAAAGTAATAAGTCTCTACAGACTTACTGTCCACATCTTTATGCTATTAATTTAGTTGTGTCTTCATTAAGAAGGATTAAAGTGATGAGGGCAGTTGCTGTGCAGAAATGAAGAGCATCAGACTTTTGAAAGAAATTATGTTGAATGCAATAGGTTTACAGAAGATTTCCCAAGATTCCAAAAATAATCAGTTTAAGTAAAAGGTGGCTCCCATCTCAAAGTATTAAAGTAAAGATGAAGAGCATATGTGAGCTCTGACAGCCATGTCCCTTTACGCAGAAAGAATTGCTAATGTTTTTATTCTGCTCCCAGTTTCAGTGACTCTGCCTCAGGCAGAATGTGGAGCGGTAAAACACGCGGCATACTTACTAGGGAGATTGGCTTCAAGTTCTGCAACTTCTGTTGGGACAAAATAAGAACAATGAGTTAGAATAAAACAAGTTAAATATTCTGGATCTGTGAGTAGATCTTCAGTGGGTACATTTGATTTAAAATAATCAGATGTGGAGCATCTCTTTCTGTAACCATCGCTCTGTTGAGCTTGATGGGGATTGTTCCTTTGTGTGTTGTGGTAACTGAAGATTCAAAGTGTTTGGAACGGTGCGTAATTAGGCCAATAGCACAGAGAACTAAAACTCCCACTCTTCTGGTTCATAAACAAAGTTTTTCAACATAATATCAAATGTGGGATCTGAATAAGAAAGGAAAAAAACGTCTTGCATGCAGCACAATGTTTTAGTGGGGGGGGGGGACCGACTGGTGCATTGAGACAAAAGATAAAAGTAAGAGCAGAAAAAAGGATGAAAAGCAGGAAAACAGCAGAGAGTTGACTTGCTGATGCTGGCTCTAGTTATTAGATTCTGTTTTGTTAAACATATTTTCAGCCACTAAAGTAAAAAATTAATCTTTGTTTCTCTGGGCCCAATATATGCTGTTGTTGTCATTTGATAAGATGTTTTTTTTTATTCATAAAAGTAGAGCTATTATGAATAAATCTAATTAAATTGATCCTCAGTGGAAAATATATTTTGGTTTGCTCTTTTTTTTTTATTTCTCTTCCTCCCACCTATAGTAGAAAGCTAATTAACAGCTCCTCAGCAGAGAGCTGTTGTTTCACCTAATGAAGCTAACAATATGCAGCAAACATTGACATTATACATTTCATGAACTACAGTCATCTGTGATAAACTTTCTAATTGAGTTTAATAACGAAAATGTCATAAGAAACAGAAGAGTCGTGGGCACCTTTGGTCAGGAGGCGGTCTCTGATGGAGACCCTGTGGGTGGAGTCAGAGGCTCCAGAGGCACGGCCTGTCTTTCCTCCATCGTCCTTCTTCAACTTGCTGGCCAGTGTAAGCATGGCTAAGCTACTCCGTCTGCTCTACACCACTCTGCGTCTGCTGCTTAGATGTCTGCAGATAGAACAAATCAAAATACGTTCCATTATTGTCCAAATACAGATAATTAAAGGTAAATACAAGTCGTAATCTGATAGATGATTAATAAGTTCAACAAAAACTGACTTGATGTTGAAAATAGGCCTATCCCAATACACTGTGAATTAATTAATCACATTATAAATTAAAATGGGCTAAATAATCACAAAAAGGCAGTTCTGCCTGTTTTCCCTGAACCCAAATAATTAAGAGTTTCTGATGGGCAATTTTGTTTAGAGAAATTTTATTCTTCCTTTTATTTATGTTTTTGAATATTTTATGGTGTTTATTTCCATATTTGGTAGTTTGTTTGTTTTTTTCCTAGTTGGAAATGATACATGTAGAGTAGAGTTGTAGAAAAGTATCTGTTCTCTTAACAGAAAATTAAAAAAAAAAATTTCTGAATGAGAATGCAAACCATTTCCGTTCAATGTGACAAAAATAATTGCCCTTAAATGTAATAACTGGTTGTATCACCCTATTTCTCACACTGAAGAAGTTTAAACAAATGAAAGGTTCGGTTTTTCTACATTTTTTCAGAGTGAGAGAGGTTGCAAGTACAAGGGAACAGGAAGCTTCTGTGAATTGTTCTTTGCCTTCTGCAGCACTCACTCTCTGAGGCGTAACGTCACGCTCTGACGGAAAAAGACTCCTTTCCGTTTTACTTGACCCATGATAACTTTCACAACAAATGCATCATGAATTCTCTGATTTGCCATTACTGTCTCTATTTGGAAGTAACAGATTCAGTAACACTTGTTATGATTCTTCATTTTCTTGCATCTGGCTGTTAATTCTTTCAGTTTCTCTGCCTCCAGCGGTGCTGCAGGGTATGCACAGAGATGTGAACACAGGCTGCTTTTTAGCAGATATGCTGACAAAGCTGCTAATTTGCCAACAAAGAAGAGAAACTGTAACAAAGTCTGCAGCTCAATGTGCTGCTGGTAAGAATAGCAGGGGAAAGTGTGGGTTCAGCTTCTGTTTAAGTAAGAAAAGAATAAAAACTCAGTCTGTATGCAGACACCTGGTGCAACAGGAGCACAATTTCTAATTGAAGAGGTAGCTTAAAATGAATAAAACCCTGTTTTGCAGTTTTAAACAACATAAAAATTACAATTCTTGCATAACTACTGGCTGAATATTAAGAAGTGAAGATTAAACATCTTCTGTAATATCTCCATGTTCTCATAAAAACTGTTTCTTCCAGACTGTTTATCTTTATGTTTCTGACATAAAGATAAAAACTCACGAGGAGATTAAGACTAGTTCTCCAGCTGTTATCATATAGCTGTTGCAAAGTATCAGCTACAATAAAGATGTACCAATTAAGTCAGTGACAATCCCCTGTTGCGGTTCACACAGGCTGAACAAAGGTGGTTGAGAATCATACCCCAACCACTGAGTTCACACAATCCTTATTTGCAAATTCACCCACAATAGATCTGCATGTACAAGGTGTAAACTTTCTGGCAACAATTCACCATGTTAGATCAGCCAATCAAAGTAGGTGGGTAAGTCAATCTTAATTATATAAACTCAGAAAACCTCCTACTGTGAAAAAGAAGAGCAATGGCTGGCAGGTGTAACTTTGCAATGCTTCTTTTCCATAGTAAGTAATAAACAAAAGGCTCAGCTGTTCTGTACATTTAAGATAATGGGTCAGCTTTTCAACAGCAGCAACGGGAAAGCCAGTCAGAGTTGGTGATGAGATGGATACAGTGCAATCCTTAAAGGAATGGAAGTTCCTCAACGACCCAAAGCATGAAGTCAGAGCTACAATGGAAGGGTTTCAATCGAAGCATATACATCTCTGGAAAAAATTAAAAGACCACTGCACTGAACCCCACTAAAATCAAACCTAAAGGCCTTGCAGCCATAACTGCAGCAAGAGGTTATCCCACAAAGTCAAAAAGTCCGATTTTTATCAGTAAAAACAGGGAAAGTGCTCCATATCCCATTTACCCATTACTGAGGCTTAAGTGGTGTGTTTGCTTATACAAAGCACTGTAAGTTCTTCCCAGAATATTAAATGTCATGCAGCTACTTAGTGTGTGAAGCTCTAATTAATGGGGTGGGGGTATTTACAGTAATCTGTGCAGGGAGAAGCAGAGTGAAGCTATCAGTTGTCAGTGAGGCCATGAAATGTGTGTCACTGAGACCAAGTCAAAGCCCACCTGCCTCAGCTGTCACTCACCACTCTGACATGTTTCCCTAACACACACTACCATGGCTGCTAGTCAAACTGCTGCAGGGGGTAACAACAGGTTTGTGCAACAATGTTTCCGAGCATCTGAAATCTCAAACAAGCTAACAATATTTCTTTGTTAGCTTCAAATTCCTGTGATATTTAACATATTTGAACAAGCTCCAAGTTTCTAAATGGCTGTCTAAGTTTGGGCTGTGATTTTTCTTCAGTCGACACCGTATCAGTAACTATCTTTATATTTACAGACATGGATATAGTAATAATGGTAATGACTGCAGCTTGACCAGCATAAAATACAGTGAATCGAATCCAGAAAAGATAAAGATTGAGGGAACTAAAGATCTGTACTAACACATTTTACAAATAAAAAATGTAATCTTGATCAAAATGGAATATATTTTTATGAAGGTCAAGTGAAAAGCTTGAAAAATCCCTCTTTAAACTCAGCAAAGACTGTCACGGCTTGAACCTGTGTTTTCACCTAGTAGTATTGGAAAGTTAATTTGTTCTAAATGTACTATTATCTGGATAGATGAATGCAAAAAATACTATGGAAATTTTCTTACAACACTATGTTAGTGTCATAAAACTCAACCTTGAATGGATTTTACAGTATGGCTGTAGTTAGTATTTATATCTATAACTCTAAAAGGTTCTTGAATTAGGATGAATCCAGGTCAGTTGGTCTCAGCTCCAGGGTCCAAGGAAAAAGCCTAGCAGGTTCTTTACTTATCGAAACTGTTCTTTACACTCAATAGTTATTTAAGAACCTGATGAGTATTTACACAGAAAATCTGAGTAGTAGGAGGTGTGTTACCAGTGATCTTCCTGTGTGAAACAGGAAATTAAATGAATAAAAACAAAGCTTCCAACCAGGGCAGTAAACAAACACAAGAGCAAGGCAGTGTGAAAACTGATGAATAAAAGAAGTTTTTTATGCTTTTGAAATTGTTGTTGCTTTAAGACAGTAGAGGTCTGCCTTTGTTTTATGTTCTCTTAAACAAGCCTTTACTTTCTCATCTGCCTCACTGAGAAGCCGAGAAAGTTATACACAACAGCACATAATAAATGAACTACTTATAACCTAACAAAATCTCACTTCGACACTTCTGAGCCATCCATTTACCATTTAAAACAATTTAAAAAAACAAAATTTCTCTGGATTCCAATATTGCATTCGGCCAATCAGATGAACTATCACATCACTTAAAGCACAAAAAAGATGCTAAGGATCAAGTACAGCAGTGGAGTTAGTGATTACAAATAATAAGGACGAAAACAGTGAGGAAATGTTTGTAGTACACACATCACAAGTCTGGAGAATAAAGCTAGATACTTTGAAGCACATGTACAAGCAATTTCTTCTTATTTTCACAACTTCAGACTCACAGGAATTAGCACTTTGTGTTCTTGACACCCACATTGATTTAGATGACAACAAACAGGGGCTACCATAATTTTCAACAGTAACATTGCAACTTCATATTGTTCTGTGCTGCTGCAGAACCTGATGTTCATCACTAACGTTTACTTAATGCATTTCAAATAAGTTTTCACAAGGTTTTAAGAAATGAGGGGTGAATCAAGTTGTTTTGTTTGTTATTGTATTTTGTTGTTGTTTTCAGCAGAACCGTTCATTTCTACTGCATTCTACATTTTCCAGTAGGTAAAACGTTATGATATAGCCCTGTAATTCTTGGTTATTGGTTTATTTTAGGTAGTTTTAAGTAGTTTAATGGAAGCTGCGTATGTCCAATATTCTTGAAACAAAGAGAAGAGCCCAGAGAAACACTTATTGTTTCGCTGGAAGGATCTCTGAAGGAAGACAATAATATAACTTAAAATCCCTCACCTAATTTCAGAACACTTCCTTTAAATTAGCGTAATAACACTTCGCTAACGCTGTAATAACCTCACATACACAGACTCGGCGGATTACACAGACTACAGAAAATCCGTCACACTCACACAGACAAAAATATGTCCTGTTTTAAAGAAGAACTTTGCCTGTATCTGAAGCCTGAGAGGGTTTTGTCTAAGCTTTGTATCGGTACCTTCCGTCTCTCCGAGCTAACGTTCCGTGCTACACCATAATCAGCCGCTGTTTCCCGGTAAACCCGCCGTCAGGAACACCGCAGCTCGGAAGCAGCAAACACCTCCAAATGGGAAACGGGCCAAAAACCGGGAGCTGGGGTTCTGAAAGTGTAGGGAACCGGTTTGGAAATCAGCTGTCAGAACTTCGCTCCGGTGTCATGGGCAACGGAAGAGCAGCGAATGTCTGTTCTTGTTGTTTTTGTCCGTGTGGACACAGAGAGTTGGATAAATAGTTCCGCTTCTCTCGAGCTTCCAGATTGTCTATAATAAAATGATATATTTCATATTTAATGAGAACATTTTTGAAAAGTTCATTTATTTAAGCAACTAATTTAACTATATGAAGCTATATAGATTATCTTACATATTTAAAATCTTTATTTCTGATAAATATGATTTTCTGCTTACAGCTAAAGAAAAAAAAGACATTTTAGATAGAAATATACTGTCAGATCAATAAAAAAAAAATTGTGGAACAATATATAATTGTGTATTAATGAAAATTACGTATATACATTTTAAAATGGTAAAGTATGCTGAATATGTAAAGCTTTTGTGACAGAAGTGTAATCTATGCGGAGTTAACATGTTTAACAGCATGATTTGTATTCAGCTAAAATATGACACTAAGTGCTAGAGAAACACATTGCAACAGGAAAACCACCTCTCCTGTTCCCTGCCTGCATTCCTCTGTACTTATTCATTAAACATTGGCCTTTCAATTTGGGCCAATGAAATACTCCTGCCTGTATTTGCCCCATAATAAACTTAACATAATATAATGCATGCATTTCAGATTTGAACTGATTATTGTGGCAAAAACATGAGCAAAGTATCTACTTTAGTCATCACACATATTTCTGTCATTTTTGAGACTAATGGGTCCTCTGCCACCCAGAGTAATAAAAGTGGAAACGAGTACAGAGAATGTATATTACCATTGAAATCCCAGTCTGCCTCTCACCTGGGAATGAATGAAATCAAAGTCCAAATCAATAATGAAGACAATGATGAGGTTAGAGCATTTCAGGTGTGATAGTTAAACGTTGGACATGGTTTGCTGCTTTGTGCTGATTTGTAGTGTTGGCTATTTAACAAGGATTTATTGCCAAAATGTTCCAGGGACATAGACCTGTTGTCATCACTATTACCCCAGCTGAAACAGTGCTGAGTCAAATTTTACTTTGGTAAGGTGAAGACAATGTTTCTCATGTTGCTCTGCTTGATTTAGTCAGTAAAATAAGAATAAAGAAGATCAAGATTCTCCTATAATGTGCTTCCTGAAAAGCCCTTCACAATTATTGGACACCCTGCTGTTAACGTCATCGAAAAATCTATTTAAATTAATGGTCGGAATTTTTTTTCAGTGTGACATTATGCTACAGCCATAAAAGATTACTAAAATGTATGGTCCTTTACACATTTTTATCAAGGCTGAAAGTAATTGCAGAGAACTCTGTTAACATAAGGAACAATCATGGACAATTCTTTCAACTTCAGCCAACACAGTGCAGCAATTTGCAAGAATGGGCTATATTTTAGTATTAATTATTATTGTTTTTAATTTTCTACAAAGACTGAGTCTTTTTGGGCATGACCTCAACTTGTCAATGTAACTCAGAATATAATTTCAAACAAACTGGTTGGCTAAGAGTTAAAAGAATCTTTTAAAAGGAGAATTTTAACCACATCTGTAGTTGACAGGCTGTTTATTGGGGACAAGTAATCTTGCTGTGTTTTCCTTAATTTAATGGAGCTGGTACAGCATTAGTGCAAATATGACAGGGAAGGAGTGGTCAATTTTATTTAGCATCATACAGCAGAATTGAATCAAACTCCATCTGACTATATTTCAGAATTAGACACACATGTCAAAATGATCAAATTTTAAAACTTTCCTCTTACCTCTGGTTTCTACAGAAAGTGGGCCAAGTAAACAGGGAGGGTTTACAATACAGTTTGATACCCTTCTCTACCCTGAACGAGAGGGGGATTAACAGGCCTGACATGCCTCATTAGAAATATGAGCCTAGAGTTTATCTTTTCTGAAACCTCTTTAAAAATGTAAATGTCTAATTAGCTTCGTTCAGCTTTGATGTTTGCAACAGAGGAGCGACAGTGATAGTGAAATGTTTCTCCTGGAGTCAGAAAAACTATTGCCTGAATGTCAAAAATGAATATAATAGGATTTCTTTCCTTCTGCTTAAGGGGCCTGTCTTAAAGGCATTAAATGTGTCCTTGGACTTTCATCCTTGGTTTTCCTACAAATCTCAGATTCAGCAGGTCCTTTTTTATATAAAGAGCTTAAATGTTTTGAGAATTTGTCACAGTTAACATTTAAAGCTGGACATTTTTTAGATGAATCATGTTGTTTTTCTAATCCAAACATTGGAAAAACATTGTGTGTTTTATATTTGTTTTTTAAAGTAATTTCGGTAGCAAATGGTAAACTTTTAAAAAAGGCTGAAGACAATTTTTTAATGAGCTGGGTAGTCCAAGGACTTTTCCATCCATCACTTTAAATGACTTTGTTAGACGTTAGTGAAAGGAAAGTCTCATTGTAAAATCCCTTAAATGTCAATTTTGTATTTTGTGTACTTTTAGCTTTTTTGGTATCGGTCTGACTTCTAATTTGAGTTGTAGTTCTAGTTTTATGTTTTTGGTATTGTTCTTCGTTTTTTTTCCCTTTTTTCCTTTTTTGTTTGGTATGTTAAGTCCTTCTTCCATTGCGTTACATTTTCTCAGTTTGACATCAGCTCTTTTTTCTCATCAGCAACTGAATTAGACACACTGAATCAGCCTGTTAATGACCACTCAGCTGTTTCTTCTTCATTAATGACCACCCCAGGTAACATACCTCTCAGTTCAATAGTTCCTTTGTAGGATCCTTCTGTTGCACAGCCTTCTATTGTTTCTTTATATCTTGTTCTTCTTTTTGATTAGGTAGAGTTAATGTTCCTGTATGATTTTAATAATTTTGCAATAATACAAACTTTTAATTTAAGTTATAGGCAGATCAAAGGTAAAATTATATCTGTTCAAAGTGCTGCAGCTAAAGCCATTCAATCGAGGTGTTATATTTTCACACTATGCTTCTCTAAACCTAACAAAGTGATTTATGGCCATAAAACTAACTGTGTTACAAGTTAAATTCAACAGATGCTGAAAAAATGAGGAAACTAAAAAATGAAAACTGTCTCTTTTAAAACTGCCACAATAGCCTAAATCTGCTTTTGGGAGCTTAACCATCCGAGTGTCCGTCACTTTTTATCACTAAAAACACTCCCACACATGAGATTAGAATATATTATGTTTGATTTTTCTAAAAAAAACAGCAATGACACAGTTCCTGTTGGGTCTTCAAATTATAAAGGTTGCCAAATGTTTGTATTGGGTTCTCTTGTCTTCTTCTCAACAATATTTTCAACCTGGAAATCACAGAGAACACAAGGTGTAAGAAGTTGCAGATTAAGTTTGGAAGAAGAAATTACTTTTTCAAGAAAATAAAGACATTCAAAATGACTAAAGTCATACATTTGACTCTACCAGAGAGGCTGAACCTCTTCATAAGTAGCTTCTAACTTACCCTAGCAACAGACTGTTCTTCAAAGCCATAAATACTCGGTGCAGAATGCATACAGTGATTATACTTTCTACATTTGTCTTAGTTAAATGTTTGATTAAAGCCCTCTGGCATCTCTGAAACATTGTCTAGGTAGATTTGTCAAAATGTGCAGAGCAAACCTCCCACAATGTAGATTCAGTGACTTCACTGAGCAGCTGTTTTTCTTTTATATCATTTAAGACTTTTATTCATTTATACTCATGAACAATTCACTGCAAAACTTTCAGCTGAACATTATGTTTATCCACTCAGTGTCAGTGCTGTAGTCCTTTACTAATTTCTATAATGTAATTTATTCTCTATTAAAGTCTTTGTGGCTGTACCCTTTTTTCAAAAGCCATTTTCCGTGTCAGTTCAGATCAGACTGAGACTGCAGCCACAGTGACAGAAGCCCAGTAGCTCTGGTCTTAATCATATAGAAGCAAAGTGTTGCACCTAAGGCTCTGCTCTCCCTGCCAGACCAAGTGACCCAAATATGAGCCAAGTGTCTGCTTAGTTTAAAAAGAAAATTTGTCTGCAAGAACATGACTAATACATTAGTCAGACTGAAACAAATCCTATGACGTGCCATCTTTTGTTTGACATCTGCTGCAGTTGGTCTCCACAAAATGTTTGGAATATTCAATAACCCTGACGTGAAAACAATCATAAAACCTTTCATTTCAGCTTAAATGTTGCACTCTGGAGATGGAATCTTATCTTTTTGACTGAAGCTTGTTCCTTTTGAAGTCTATCCAACTCACCTTGCTGTAAGAAGGTTACAATCAATTCAGTAAAGCAAAATAATTATTTTCTTTCACCATTACAATTCACACAATTTCTGCTCCTACCTAAAATTTCTGCTCTTGTTTCATTATGTGTCCTATACTGATTTGAATATGGCTGAAGCAGTCTTGTGTCAAATACAAATGAGGATTAGCTCTCATTTGTTTATTCAAAGATTTTCCTGTCTAATGTTCTCATATTGACTTTTGGTTTGTACCTGACTCCTTTGTCACTTTCAACATCGCCTTTTTAAATCATAAAACACTGCCTCTGTCATGATGCACCAACTTCAAACCTACGTCCGAGACCGGCAGTCCATAAAGATGGAAGGACCACCGAGACGTGTCAGAGTGCTGTCGTGACAGGGTATTATTTTGTGGAGGGACATATTTCAAAAAAACAGATCGATAGGAATAAATCACCTGAAGCCTGGCATGAGCCATGTTTTGTCAGCAGATCCAATCTCATAGGATGGACAGCTATTGATCCGAGCTGTAATCTCGCAGATAAAAGCTTGATCTTTGGAAGTGATCTGAATGGCTCATACGTTTTGCACTGACACGAAAGAAAAGCCCCAATACTTCCCAGTCTATAATGGTTCTTTTGGGTTACTATTAGCAGAAAACTATAAATATACTGACTTTCAGCATTTTGCCTTATTTGCTGCCATTAATATTGTGTTTCGTTTGCTGTTTTTTTCTTTCCCTTGCATAGGAAGTACTCTTGTCCCAGTTCTACCATTTAGTTTCAAAAAAGGTCAGTCTGATAGAGCTACTTATGATATTAGCTTTAAATGTTTTGGCCTGTGGGATAAAACTTAGGGACACCACTGGTTTGCCCAGTTGACTGTGCAATGTGCAGACTCATGCTGCTGGCCAAATACATTTTAATTCATTGAGTTTTAATCACATTTCAGTCTCACATTTAAAATTTTAAATTCTACAAACAGAAATAAATACAGATAAGAGTGTGAGTTACATTCAAAATTATAGTTTCAGTTACATTTCATTAAAAAAACTACACAAATATCAGATTTTTACTTTCAGAATGAAAGGTGAAGACAGCAACATACCCCCAAAAAATATTGACTACACAGTCAATCAAAAGGACATTTGATCAAATGTCGCCCTCTACTGGCATAATGTGGCAGAAAAAAATAATTTTTAAAACAAAACAATGTTTGCTACTGTTATTTAAAGACATGTGAATGCTATCACTTCATTTATATTTCAGAAAACAGATGTAAGCATTTCACTAAATGTCAAAAAGTTACTTCAGTGAGATTTTTTCTCTCCAAATAGAATAATTTATAAAATGATCAGCACCAGAAAAAGCAGATGTAGCCTTTCCTGACTTTGTTAAAAAGGGCAGAGCTGCTAGAAGTCAGGTTTCTTGAGGTTTACAGGCCAGGAGGTAGAAATACTTGACAGCCACTGTGACTTCTGTCTCTGCAGAAGTCACTTTCATTACAGACATCAGCCTGGAGCAGACAAGAAAGGAGACACGACTGTTTCAGAGGATAGCATACAGACATAAGGGTGTAGAATGCCGCTGCTGTTGTATAATAAAATGTATGAGCATTTATCTTATTTAGAGCAAAGCATAAACACATCAGTGGTGGTTTAAAATACTGGGACATAACTTTATGTGCAGAAAATAACAGATTTGCATCATAAAACATGATGTTCACCTCTCAGATATATCCTGGGAAAGCCTGTTAGCTCTCTGTGGATCTTCTCTCAGCAGAGCTTGATAACTGGAAAAAGACTCCACCAATCCCATGTAGCTGGACAGCGGCATAATATTTCTGTCCCAAAAACACTCCTGCCTGGAAAACAGCACAATATATGCACTGTGCATTGTATGCATATCAAACACAGAAATAACAGGGCTCTTTTTCCTGTGTTTTACTACATCACAGCCAAAGGGGAAAACTTTTGATAGCACTGAAGTCCGATTACTAGCCAAGGAAAAGGAATCCATCACTCACCACTCCTTGTTGGGATAGGGAATAGATCCATAGGCCTCCCTGTACAGATCAATAGAGCTTTGACCGAGGTGTGGACTCCTGTAAGGTTCCAGAGCTGCATAAAACTGACCAAAAACAAAAATATAGATATTAAAATCAGAAATATGTTATGTATTTGTTACGAGTGACATTTTCTAACTTCGACTTGTCAGCAGCACATTTTTATTCACGACATTACAGCATTGTTTCAGTGCAAAACCTGAAACTGTGAAACAAGAGAAAAAGAGCAATAAAATGTTTTACCCTCAAACGGCCACTGGATGGTAACGTAACACTTTTTCAGCATTTTACATTTAGGTCTGTACACTATTGATATATCATGAAATATGTTTTATTTAGGTTCCTTTCTTGAAGAAAGTTTAACTTGTTGAAGACGGCCTTAACACAAAAGATGAACAACTGAATAAACATTTACTTCCTAAAGATCATAAAGACAAAACTATTTCAGAAGTCAGAGGTTTGAGTTGAGGCTATACTGAAGTGAAAATAAGGCTCAACTATGAAAAATCACACTAGTGGTTTAACTGGCACCCACAGAAATCTTTTCCTATCGGATCTATGTAAAAATCTAAACATTAAGGCAAAGAAAAAGACATTTCTACTGTTGCGGTTATTTAATATTGTGTCTTTTTACAAATTTAATAATCGTGTTTGTGTTGTGCTTTTGGTTCAGTTTTCAGTCTTTACCTCTTTGCAGACTTGGTTTAGTGTATGTTTGCAGCAGTCGGGGTAGCTGAGCTCCATGTTAATTGTGTAGTTGAGCAGAGCCAAGCAGCCTTGGGGCTTCAGGACCCGGTGGGCCTCCTGCAGGAACCGAGGCCTGTCAAACCAGTGGAAGGCAGACATGGCCGTCACCAGGTCCGCTGAGCTGTCAGCGAAAGGCAGCTCCTCAGCCACACATTGTCTAAAGATAAATCAGGGGGAAAAATATGAAACTTTCATGACTTTTCCTTTTAAGCATTCAAGAGGTGGATGGAGCCACTCAGACAGCACAAATATTAGACACAAACAGCCTCATAAAAGTCAGCATGTACTAAGGACCATATGGACCGTTTCTCCTGCTTGAATCTGCAAATTCCACCTTAGTGGAATAACAAAAAAAAAAGAATTTTTTTTGTTTGTTTTCTTTTTTTAACGATGACCTATTATGCTTCTTTTTAAACAGCTTAGAATAGATTAATGAGATCTATGTTTATTACATTTTTGCCCAAAATTATTCTCAATGAATGCAATTTCACCTTCTCAGTTCTGTCTACTTTAAGCTCCTTTCAGAATGAGCTGTTTTAGTGCTCTGTCACATTTATGCAAATAAGTTGTTGCTGATGACGCCCCTGCCAACAATGTCTGTACTTGCATTTTATACAGTGATGCAAACAGATGCAATTATGCAACCATACATCTTTGAAAAGCATTAGTAGAATTTCCTACACAACCAACAAGACTGCAGCAACAACAACAAAACACTTGTCTTTTCCAGCAGCCATTGTGCAATGAATGCAATGGTGAACTGACCAAACATGGTTATCTGTGTGCAGGGTTTTGTTTGGGTTGCTAGATGAAGGGCAATGTCTCCCATTTTTACGTCATAGAAGACAGCTTGTTTTCCAGCCACCAAAAAAAATTATTTTATTGCTGGAAAATGGTTTGTTTTAAGCTCTAAGCAGTAGGGATCCAAATGCAAGTACAAAAACACACAAAAAGTGAATTTAGCATACTAGGTCTACTTTAATTTGTAGAGGACTACGAAAGGCAAATATTCTTTTCCTTCTATTTAACTATTATCCACTACTGTATTTTCTATCAATAAGTCACATAAAAACAAACACAAAACATTAAAGCTCTCAGCTATAGTTAACTGAGGAAAGATTTTAGTCACTGTGCTTTCATCACAATGCAAGAAAAATAAAAAGCCAGAGTGGATGAGCCAGTGCAGCCAACTGTTTTGGCTTGGACTTACCTATATGTGATGTTTGGCTCCTTGGCTTTCTTCAAAGCCACTTCCAACTGAGCAGGACTCACGTCCGTTCCCACAACCGAAGTAAAGTGTTTGGAGAGGATCCGCGTGCCCTGCCCAGAACCACAACCCACGTCCACAGCCAGCCCAAAGGGACGACCCCGCTGAGAAAATATTTAAGTTGCAATGCTGTGAAATTGCCTTTAGGAAGTAAACGGCCTACAGTGTTAGCACTTACAAATCAAAAACATTAAATAGACTTTGGTCGGCGGCTTGTGCTCACATGCTTCTCTAAGAAGTCCAGAACTTGTTGGATTAGATGATCTGAAGGAGAGATTCTGTACTTCCAGTAGGACGCAGCATGCTCCTTACCTTCAAAAAGTCTGCATGTCATGGCTGTCAAATGGTTATTTTCCGCTGATTTAACTCAAGTTTGGCAAGAAGACAAAAACAAACTGTAGTATTTCTTCACTTGACAAAAAAAAGGGAACTTCCACAAGGTTTTAAATTCCTCTGCTGACTGGCAAAACAAGCAGTGAGCGTGCTGGGGAACTGGAAGCAGCTGCCTCCAAGCGTACGTGCTGCGCCTCATAACAAGGGGCGTTAGTGTGTGGTTAACTCATGAATAGAAAAGTAGGCCAAACTCAGAGGCTCACTAGGAAATATTTAGAGGAAATATGGAGGATGATTTCTCTTAGACAAGTCAGAACCCTGTAAGAGGGGCCTTTATAGACTTTAGGTCCAAAGGTGGAATATTAATGTCCACTGTATTTTTTATCACTCAAACATGGATTCATAAGAAAGTAATAAAATAAATATAACAAATACCCACACAAATGTTCACAAAACGTATTTTCACTGCCAAAATGAGAACCTAACATACAAAGAGCCATGCAGGCAAAAGAAAAACAGAGAGAAAATTCATTATAGTGTGAAAACTTTATTGCTTTAGCAATACTTTTCATTTTTGTACAAAATATAATCATGATATTGCAATTTACTCAAGTATGAACAATTATATCACTTTGATACAACATACATATTTATGGATAAACCTCTAGAATGCTAAAAAAAAAAAAAGTGCTGAGATTATAACTTATTCTAAATCAATGTAGTGTTTGACTGCTTTTAATCATTATTCCAATGAATAAAAAATAATTTGATCCACCCAACGTGTGTATTGGTCACGAGAGCAAGGTTTAATGGATGGGAAAAAAGTTTACAGTTTAGGGGAAGCCTGCACAAAAGCACAGATGAAAGTCACTAGATAAAATAAAAAATAAGACCAATTTTTGTTTTTAGTTATTTTGAGCACTTTATTTTTAAAGGGGTGGTATTATGAATTTTTTTTAGGCACATAGTGCCATTTAGTAGCACAATCAAGTAACTATGTTACATTCAGTTATTATAGAAAATGCTCTATATATCAAATATAATATAAAAGAAATTTGACTTTGCAACTGACGCCTTGAAATTGGCCTCTGTTTCTTTAAGAAGCTTTCGCTCTTTCCTAAATGGTTGCCATGGGAGATTCAAGGTTTCCTTATGCATGCATGAAAGTAACAAAGCAACATTGTAGGTTTGTTTTTATGAGGGAATAATAATATGCATCACGTAAAGCTTAAAAGAGTTACATGTTGCTTTCCCTGTGGTAAACATTCAAGTTTGTTGCAGCAATTTAGGGTGTAAGGAGAGATTTTACACACGTTTTAGAATGCAAACGCACAAGAATCTCAGATTCTGTTTGCGAAAAACAGAATCTGAGATTCATTTGAAAATGTCAAAAGAAATGACAAGGTGTGGAGATCACAGTAAAATCCAGAAAGCACCACTGAGAAATGTTTGGAAAATGCTACGCTAACAAAACATGTGTAAACCTTCGATCAAGGCAATTGTTAAAAACACTCTGAAATTCTGCCTGGGTACGAAGCCAAATAAGCACAACAGTCCAGTCTCTGATTTTTGTTAGCGCTTCGTGAATTACAAATTGAAACATCATTAAGAAACGTCTTCCAGTGGTTAGTAGCACATAATGTTGTGGTGTTGGTTATTGTGGCTTTGAAGCCAGGATGCAGAAATATTCCCACTCCCGTTCTATTTCAGTGTCAACCGAAGTGGCGCCCATTTCATCCAGGAACCTGCAATGAAAATGTTCAAAGATTAGATGTACATATATATTATTTGCCAAAACTGTGTAACTAAACACCCAAATGCAAAATATAATGTGCTTGTCTGCTGAAGAACAGAGAATTACCGCTTCTGAATCTTGGCCAGCATGTCTTCAGCCCCTTGCGGGTCTTTTCTCTTGTAAGAATTGTACATGGACCAACTGCTAATAAAACCCACCAAGGTTCTGACAGAGATCATGGATTTGCAGGAAAAACTCTCAATCCTGTTGGAATTTAAATAAGCAGTCATTTTAACTACAATTCTGAAAGCATACAGCTTAGCTTTAATTTGTATAATAACCATTTTCATAACATCAGATCAACCACAAAAGATTACCTTTCCTTGTCTGGAAAGGGTATGGCAGAGTACAAGTCTTCCAGTTTACTCTCTGATGCAGCGACTGGGTTGCTCGTGTACGGCTGCAGCAACACCTTCACCTGCATAATATCAACAGTGAAGGGTCTAGAAGCTCTGTCATATTATTTCTCAATATTAATTCTGCAGTTGACACAGTTAATCATAACATGCTGGTGGAAAGGTTGTCATGACATATTCGTCCAAAGTTGTTTTGTAATCAATTGGACGTCATCTCAATGGAGTAATGAAGCTACAGATAGTTGTTAAACTACAACTCTACTTCCTGCTCTGGAACCTGACTTTTACTTATCAGGAGGATGACTAGTTAACTGAAGTTTTTATGACCATTTGTTGCAGATTCAAGCCAGAGGTTAATAATGAATTCACTCACTCTACTTTGTCTCCAAAGTCAAGGCAGATCCCTCTGATGAGATTTAAAATTTAACTTTGACCATAAAAATCATGTCTTTAAAGCAACACCTACCTCCTGGTAGATATGGTTTAGCTTCTCTCCGCAGTTCTTATAGTTTAATCTGATGTTACTGTCCGTGAAGCCCAGCAGAGCCATGCAGCCCCTCGGCTTCAGGACCCGATCAGCCTCAAGCAGGAACCTGGTCGGGTCGAACCAATGTGCAGCCGAAGCTGCTGTCAACAAGTCTACAGTTCCATCCTCAAAAGGAAGCTCTTCTGCTGTCCCCTTACTGAAAATGTACCACAGAGAGACAAGTACAGCAAGTGGCCATCACATTACTAGTAAACCATGTATTATTATGCCTTTTTTAATATATTACTTGAAAGGCATCTCAAAAACACATTATTTATCACAATAATTTCTGAGACAATTAGTAACTTAAAAGTTGTTACTGTGACAGGTCAACTTGTAATGAAGTTTGAGTCACATCATGCAATGGATGCTGTGATATCACTTTGTTAATCGTGTTTTTGTGACACATTGCATTGTACTTGTCACCTTATGCAGGAAGAACTTCATTTTATAAACCACATTTTCTTCAAAACGTCAACAAAAGATAGATCAGCAACAAAGCAAAGCAGTAATATGGAATGGCAGAAGCTTTGTTATTCAGCTAAGCTTTTAACTTGCGTTGTTTTGCATACAAAAAGAATGTCATAATTTGCTGGTGACCATTTACACCTGCAGCGGACCTCTGCGTACCGGTATGTGATGTTAGCGTATCCCGGCACGGACCGGGCCTCCTCCAGTTGGAAGTCGCTGATATCAATGCCAACCACTTCTTTGAAGTGCGGCGCAATTAGTCGAGTTTGCTGACCAGTTCCACATCCCAGATCTACAGCAAGCACATGCGGCTGTCCCTTCTGAGGATGAAAATGGGCGGTAAGCTCTTTATTAAAGAGAGAAAAGATTATTTCAGACAGGGCATACCTTTTTGTCCAAGTACTGAATGATAATGTCCTTGAGCCCAGATGGAGGTGTAAATCGATACTGTTGGTAGATGGAAGCGTGTTCCTTCCCTTCAAAAAGTCGGTAAGCCATTAAGCAAGTTTCACTTGTTTTTCTAATCTTTTGCCTGCTGTAACTCGCTTGCTCTCTCCTGCAGAGCAGTCTTTGTCCTTGGGAGCAAAGTTCGTCTTTGGTCTCTTTCAATCCCTTGTTTCTCTTCGCTTCCCCTCTCTGCTAATCTTGTTACTGTGTAACATATTTATTTTAATATCTCCTGTCAGGCACCTGTGAGGTCTTTGGTCTTGCAGGAATGAAACCTCCCAGACATCCTATAATTCAAATAAAACAGATGAAAGCAGTGAGAAGTTAAAGACACTCAGATGAAGATTTGGACTTTATAAACCAAGACAATAAAAGTGGTCTGATCAAGCTTCTTATTGAAAGCTGTCTGTGGAGAAGGTCCTGTTAGCTCAGCTGTTGGCTGCACACTGGCCCTCCTGCTTAACCCTTTCCTTTCACTTCATATTCACAATACATCAGTGAAACCAACTACATTATGTGACAAATTACACAAACTAATGAAACAATCCAAGTAAAACAGAATCAAGTTCAATTTCTTCTCTGTAAGAATAAGTGTGCCAAGTTTTTCTGAAATGATTTGTGTTAATAACACAAACCATTTGTTTCTGTAGTAACAACACACTTTACACATATAACTGCCAATATTATACATGGTTAAATGATTGAATAACAACAAAGACAGTTGAACATTGATCTGTCTGTCACCATCAATGTGTAGTTTCAGTAACTCACGAATGTGCCAAGAGGGAAAAGGTCATGTGACAGAAGGGGGATTTGAGAAACATAACAGTATGAGAAAAAAGAAATGACAGGTAAAACACAGACCTGCCTGGAAGAACCTCTTCTTGTTTAACAGTAAACATTCAACTTAAAGGTGAATTACTGGCCCCTTCTGTTCCGGACAACAAATTACAGTCAAAATGTAATTTTGAATGATATATTCCATTCTGTGTTTAGACCCGCTGGTCCGTGTTGCCTAAATCACTGAATGAATGGTATATCGACACAGAGCAAAGACAAACAACCTGAAACATGTTCTCTCAAATAACCCAGAACACACACAAGGATTTGTTTATTTATCACCATCGGCTGCAGACCAGAGCTTCCGTACAAATGTCAGAGTATCACCTTTAAACGACTTCCCACCTTGTTTACGGCATGAATGGATTTAAAAAGGCAGCAGTGAAAAAAGCTCCAGCAACAACTTACCCTCAATGTTTGGCTGCGATCGACGAGAGGAAAAGGAAGTAACGTGGACACGAGAGTAAACAAAACAGGACCTTCAAAATAAAGCAGCTCAAAAAGCTCAATTTCACAAAATGAATTGAACAAATACATGAATTCTGCATTTTAACTAAATGCATTTTAAACTCTGTGGTAGATATAAGCACTTTTTCTGTAAAAAGAAAAAACAAATCACACCTATGCTGACTGGACTCAACCAACTTTTCGAAAATCAAATGTTCAGCAACTCCTGTATTTTCAAACAGCTTGTTTGATGTCAACTTCCTACAGGTTTCTAATAAATTGGATCTCCATAATGCCATGAACTGATGACTTAGTGGTGAGTTTGGGATCGCCACACTAGTTTCCTTTTCATTATAAGGCAATATGACATTTGGATTTTCAGTGAAACCATGAACATCAGTTTAAAATTAAATCAAGATGAAGATTTGAGCATCATGAAGTGAGTGAATAAAAGTGGTCTGTTGAAACTCCTGCTTGTGAAAGCTGTCTTTGATGTTAAAGTTCCTGTTCACTTGGCTGCAGAGCTGCTGACTGTGTAACAAAAAAAGAAAAATTGATCTGGACTTTCTGTCTGACCCAACCAACAAGAAGTTCCAGTAATTTACGTCTCAGATCTATTCACCCAATGCAGAATGACTTCATGTAGTGTGAAACGCTGCATGAAGTGTTTCACACTTTCTACAAGTGTAGACCATTTTAAACGATCATCTTGACAGGTCTACTTACTCTTTAGAAAGCAAATAAGTGTTTTACTTTAATTGTGCCACAACAGCTCATAAAAACAAAGTAAAAGCAAACACGATGAGACTAGCCATACTTTGTTTCTTTCCATTTCTTTGTCAAGATTGTTGTTTTGGTTGACCATTTGCTACAAGGAAAACTATTTCTTAAGTTCTGCACGACGGGCCTTAGAGAAAGCAAAGTGTGCTTAATTGCACCTGAGGGATAATAATAATGACCTATTGACCATTTCCAAATGAGGCAGCGAGCATAATGCCATCCCCAGGGTTCTCATTAAGTTTTAAAATATCAAAGGAATTAACTCAGACGTATATTTCTCCTCTGCTTAAAATGCGTATCAGCCTTGTACACTGAGGCATTGAATCCCAAAAGTTGTGACTCACTGTCTTTGTTTACTTGTTTGATCACCTAGAGAGGTTTTGCACAGAGACATGAAATAATCAGTAGTCAATTGACATCATTCACCACAAACAGTGCCAAAATTATTCCTATCCCTTGAACGTTTTCATACTTTGTTATGGTATAATTAGGGATTGTTATTTTGTATTTGAATTTGATGTGACATATTATAAGAAAGTAGTGCAGGGTATGTAGTAATTTTGAAGTGGACGGAAGTGGTTCAGATTTGTACAAATGAAATAAAATCTATTGTTTTTATCATTCTATATACCTGTATATGATAATAGCCCCCATATGTAATCCATATGGGCGCCCAGAAGAAAATCTTTGGGACCTAAAGCATGCAGCATGCCTTGAGGACCATGTTGGGAAACACTGATATGTAAATATTCTGTACTTTTATGACACAATTACACGTAATTTCTGACACATGGCCTACTCTGCCCTCTGTGTAGCAAAACAATGCCATCCAGCTGTATGGAATAAAGACACTCAATGTATAGTTGCAAGAGAACCAAATAAATCAATTCATCCTGATCAATTTGAGATTAGATGTCGTAATGGATGCAGATTATGTTCAAAGTAAATGGGGCCGCCTAAGAGTTGATTAAAAATAATACAAGCAAAAGACAGTGGGACTTTGTCCAGGTGGAAATATGAGCTGAGTTAGCTCCAATTTAATCTGAAGATACACCAGACAACGTATCATAAGAAGGAAACCACGCTGTCTTCCAGCCGAGCCCCATGCAGCCAGACACATCATCATCATCACGTGGCGTTGCTATCGACTGATGGATGGTGCGTTCAGGCTTTGTATGACTTTGGACTGCAGGTCGGAAAATGACATCATAGCGTAGATAACCTTTTCCTCAGACCTTAGCTCTCTGTAATCAGCTTCTTCGCTATCTCTGATTCTTTCAATGACTGCAGAGTCATTGGAGTTTTGTTCTGGAAGTCTGAAGTGTACAAAATGAAAAGTAATACAGAATACAGCCTGTTGTGCTGCTCCAGTGCTCCTAACCACTTGATGAAACAGACTACCCTTCAGTCTCACACACTGTGGTCTGGTTATCAGGCAGTCATAGATCCAGGTGATTGTCACCTGTGTCTTCTGGAGTTTCTGACATAGGAAATCAGACTGAATTGAGTTTAAGGCACTGAAAAAAATCAAAGAACATGATCCTCAGTCCTGCCTGTGTTGTCCAGAGTGGGTTAGGTGAAGGTTTATAGCATCATCTACAACACAGGTGGGCCAATAGGAGTCTCTCTTGTGGTATCACAATGTGAGATGTCAGAGAACCAGGTCTATAGTTGAGGATGACTGATGGGTGAGATCTGGCACAGGCACTCAGGGTCTAGCAATATCTGGACCTGCAGGCTTACACTACTTCAAACTTTATGGCCTTTTTACTCTCTGTTTACTGAGATCATATAAACTGTTCTCATGTTTACATAGTTAAAAATGTTGCAATTACTTAAGAATGTAGTGAATGTTTAAGCTTTTCAGAAGACTTTCCTTGTTTTAACTTGAATGACTATGGTTCATATAACTGGATATTCAAGAAGCTGTCACTGTTAAAACAGATTTCCATAGTTCCTTAATTGTTGCTTATTGCCCCTGAGATGCTGCTTTCTGCCCGTGTTAAAATAGATAATATTCATGAAGCAGGAAAATCCCACCCTTGTCTTTGTGTTGCAAAGCACACCGATTGGCTGCTTGGAAATCCTTGCTCAGCTGATTCTTAGTCTTACTAAAGAGTGCAAAGATGCAAGACTTGTCAATTGAAGAGAGTTGTTTGCCTTTGAAACAGTTGACATATTTCTTAACACTGAAACAATGAATAATGTTTCAACAATTTCTGTGTTTTTTCTTTCAGGTCTGAATGAAACGAGTCGGAATCTCAGATCAGCTCTCTTCTTTCTCAGTTTGATGTGTTACTGCATAACTGTCCTTGTAAATGTTTGTCTTATACTGATCATCATCTTGAATAATGAACTCCATGAACCAATGTATATTCTGCTCTGTGCTTTTTGCATAAATTCCCTTTATGGAACAGCAGGTTTCTATCCTAAATTCCTGTCAGATCTGCTCTCTCCTGTTCATGTCATCTCTTATTCAGGCTGCCTTCTGCAGGCTCAGGTGTTGTACTCCTTCGCCTGCAGTGATCTGTCCATCCTTGCCCTCATGGCTTATGACCGTTATCTGGCTATATGTCGACCACTGGAGTACCACTCTGTCATGTCAGTGAAAAAAGGCATGAAGCTGGCGTCCTTTTTTTGGTTAACATCATTTTTCATCGTTTCTGTCAACATTTCTCTTACATCCAGACTGAAATTATGCAGCCCTTATATTAACAGACTTTTCTGTGTAAACTGGAGCATTGTGTCACTGGCATGTTTCTCTAATGAAACCTCTATTAATGAAATTGTTGCAAACATAACAATACTAATTTATGTTCTTCATGGTTTCTTCATTGTTTGGTCATACCTGTATATCATTAAAAGATGTGCCAGTTCTATAGAAAACCAGGCAAAGTTTATGCAAACATGTGTGCCACATTTAATTTCCTTGTCCACCTTTCTTATAACTATTTTGATTGATATTATTAATAATCGACTTAGTGCTGCAGATGTAGCCAAATCTTTGCAAAATTTTATTGCAATGGAATTTCTTGTCATTCCTCCCTTCATAAATCCACTCATTTATGGTTTCAAACTGACCAAAGTTAGAAACAGAATTATTACTTTTGTTACTCTCAGATCTAAATAAATTTAAGCACATTTATTTCAGATGTATGAATAAGCAATGTTTTCATAAATGTTTATTTACTTTGATTTTTGCTTCCTTTTTAGTTTGTTTCTGCTCAGAAATGCTTTTCTTTAATTCTTGTTTCAAGGTTGTGAGAGTTAACTACCTTGACTTGTTTAAAATTTGACTTAGGAAAAGTTTAATCTCAAATGGTTTTATACTTTGATATTCTGTGAAAATAAAAAGTTTAAAAATAATGTCACATATAAGAAGATGATATGTTTTGTCAATCTAATCAAGGCAAGGAAAGCAGCTGTGGAAATTATCTAAAAATATTGCTTACATGACAAACCTGACAATACACAACTGAGCTATTAATATTCAATATGTCAGAAGTTTTGGATCCTTGATCTGCATGTCAGCAATGCTGCTTTGCCACTTTCTCTAAATCTTTGACATTCAACACGTGCCAACAAATAACTTGGCAGCACACTTTCTGACATGTACATCAATAGCTGCAATTTACGTGGCCAATGATTTTTACAATATGACTGTGCACCAGAGTAGGATCAGACATTCCTGTGCTCCAGTCTACACTCACTACAATCGGATACTGGAGTACAATAATCATTTTTATTTCTAACCTGGGTCCAAGGTAGGTGCAGGAAGAAGGTCCTAGTCAGTGGTTGTATCATGTGCATGTGGACTTGATGGGTCTGCTGCCTTCTTAACAAGGTTTCAAACATTTCTTGACCCATAATCGATCAGACCACCTGGTATCAACAATGTTTGCAGTTGTGGCCTGCAGCATTTTTGTCAACTTGAGTCACATGTTTCGTTCTCTCTTCAAACATAACTTCCAACAGAGACATTATGTTTCTTTCAGTCCGCCATCGCCACAACCCACAGGCCAATGCAATGTAAGGCAAGAGTCCTGAAACAACATCTCTCAATCAAATGAGTGAATTACCTCCTCAGAATGCAGTCAGTTTCTCCAGTCTTGCTAATGACCTGATTATTTGATTCATGTGTGTTGAAGCTGAGATAGATACATTTATAGTTCTGTTTCTGATAAACATTTAGCATCATAATTTTATTCATGTTTCACAGAAATTTTAATTTTATAAAAAATAATCGTATAATAAATGTTTTCTGCTTTTTTTCTAATTATATGTTAAAGTTATGTAAGTGCATGTATTTTATGTTTCTTCTCCCCCGTATTTATGAAGCAGATTTGTATACCATTAAACATGCCAATTCCACTAATGGAAGCAATTTGTGGGAACTTCTTTTTCAAAACTACAGACTTGAATTTTAGTTTTCTGGCACCATCCTTCACAGATGCTCATTAGTTTTTCATTTTCTCATTCAGTTTTTGTAGGCATACATGATCACACTTGCTGCTTTCCTGGCATTCCCCTGACGGTCAGTTAGACCTCAAGAACTTATTGTTTGCTATAGTCTTCATCTTGCTCTGTTATGTTGTTGCAATCCACCTCTTTCCCGCCCTGAAGGTCTGCCCCTGTGGAACCAGCTATAACTTTGCGATGTATCCAACTTTCACCAGTCAGTGCACCACACTGCATCACAGAAGGGTTATGCAGTGTAAAGCCACTGCAAAAAGGAAACAAGATTAGACTCTATAATTGAGCTGATTGAGGAGCAAAAGACACATTTTTTAACCAAGATGAACAATATTTCAGCAATTTCTATGTTTTTTCTTTCAGGTTTAAATGAAGCAAGACATTACCGATCACCTCTTTTCTTTCTTACTTTCATGTGTTACATTATAATCATCTTTGTAAATGTTTGTGTTATTCTGACTATAATCTTGAATAATGAACTCCATGAACCAATGTATATTCTGCTCTGTGCTTTTTGCATAAATTCCCTTTATGGAACAGCAGGTTTCTATCCTAAATTTCTGTCAGATCTGCTCTCTCCTGTTCATGCCATCTCTTATTCAGGCTGCCTTCTGCAGGCTCAGGTGTTGTACTCCTTCGCCTGCAGTGATCTGTCCATCCTTGCACTCATGGCGTATGACCGTTATCTGGCTATATGTCGACCACTGGAGTACCACTCTGTCATGTCGAAGCAGAGAGTCATCACTTTGGTGTGTCTTGCTTGGTCAACACCTTTCTTCATTATTGCTGTAAACACCATTCTTGCATGTAGGCTGAAGTTATGCAGCCCGTATTTAAACAGACTAATCTGTTTGAACTGGAGCATTGTTATGTTGGCTTGTTTTCCAGCTGAAACGATTCCAAACATCATAATTGGAAATATTACAATAATAATATATGGGCTTCATGGTGTTGTAATTGGTTGGTCCTATCTGTTTCTCATCAAAACTTGTGTCGGTTCCATAGAAAACAGGAGAAAGTTTATGCAAACATGTCTGCCGCATCTGATCTCCTTGTTCACTTTTATTGCAACTATACTTTTTGATGTTATATATATTCGATTTGAGACCAAGAATTTACCACCAACTCTTAAATACTTTGTCTCCATAGAATTTCTTGTCCTGCCTCCTTTGATGAATCCACTGATTTATGGTTTCAAGTTGACCAAAATAAGAAAAAAAATTATGAGTGTGGCAGCTATGAAGATGAAATGACCCTCCTCTAGTCTCACAGTATCTAAAGTTAAGTTTTAATTTTAGAAAAGAAATTTTAAGCAGTAATTTCGTAATATATTTTTCCATTACTTCAGTTCAAAAATAGTTATCTATTTGTGCTTACCAATGAGATGATACCATGTTTCTTTTTTTAATTTATAACTGTAAATGTTTGTGACTTGCCTTTAAATATATTTAGATATAAAGCACAAAATTATAATTGTAAGAATAATTTGTCATTTTAGTTCAGGACTGACTAATGTTAGTGAACTAGATAGGTTTGTTTCATTTTTAGAATGGCTCTAAATTGTTATGAAATCATTTTATCTGCTATATTCACTGTGTTATGTTTGTTTTATTCTAAAATTAAATGAGCCTTTCTCAGCTGTATGAATTAAATATATATTTTTCAGTTTTTTATTTATATATTTTATTGTTTAATTTATACATTCATGATTTACTACATTGATATGTTAATGGATTTCCGAATCCAGCTGAATTCATAATTTCTTTATGGTTTGTTTTATGATTGATGTTTTGCTGTTTTTTTGTTGGGTGTTTTGTTTTGTTTTTTGGGGGAGGGGGTTCTTTGCCTCCTACCTGTATCCCTTTGGAAAACATTTTATATAAAAACTCACTGGTTTATTGATTGATTGTACAAATGACAAAAAAGTCAACATGTCAGAAAACAACAGGAAATAATTCACAATGTACAACCCGGATGATCATATTTGTGTGTGCAGCTGGTAATGAAATAAAAATTTGTCAATGAAATCTAGAGAAAGGTGTCTTCATTTTCCATTGTAATTATAAATAGATTTTAGCCTGGTTACAGATTAATTTAACATTTTCTATTCTTTCTTATTTCATGTTTATCCTCTTACTGTATATCTGGTCCCTCACTCCCCACACTGTTCTCAGCCTTTACAACTGTTCAGTTATCTGTTAAGCTGTAACTTGATTTTCCGAGTAGTCTTTAAATGCACCACATGTCGATGCAGGTTAGACCTGTGGATCTAATCACCGAGGGGAGACGTCATGTGCTGCTGAGCTGAGATACGGGAGTAAAGCTCTTTTAGTCTTCCCAGAGGTTGTCACAGGTTCAAGTCCCGGCCTGGCGACTCCCCCCACCCTCTCATAACCCACTTTTCTGTCTGACCACTATCAAATGAAGACCACTAGAGCCAGAAAAACCATGTGAAAAATCTAACTTACCATGCATTAGATATAATACCCTAATCCTCTGACAAATGCCTAAAAGGCAGTGATAAAAATGATCATAGGAAGATACAAATAGATTACAGACATGACAACATAAGAATTTCATAATTACTGAAAAACCTGGGAAGGAGAGATTAATGGTGCAGGTCAGAGTTAAGTGTAGTTACCTCAATAAGTAGCAGCTGTGACATTTGACCCCACCACTAGAAACCATCCTGTGCATTTGAATGCCTGTGTCACTTTGCTATTTTTATGTGTAACACATTTATATAAAATATCAATGAAATCATTTTTTAATTCTGTTGTGTGTTGAAATATTTGATAGTATGTATGCAGAGGTTTTAGGCCTTATCGGTCATGATCGTAAATGTCTGTAATATTAATCAATTTTATTTCCTCACCTGACTGCTGTGGCCAACCTTCTGCAATTTCGTAATTGCAGCCTGCCTGTGGTGTCCCACGTGTCTGTCTCTGTGGAGCCAACTTTATCTTCATGAAGTATCAGGCAAAGTCATTCTGCTGCAGTGCCTGAAAGAAGGGTATTTGAAATCACAGCTACTGTAGGACTTCCTAAATTCAACAGAGAAGCAAAGAAGGACTCTGTAAGAGAGTAGAAATAGATTTTCTTAACTAAAATGAACAATTTTTCAACAGTTTCAATATTTTTACTTTCAGGTTTAAATGAGACAAGACATTACAGGTCACTTTTTTTCTTTCTCAGTATCATGTGTTACTCTATAATTATCCTTGTGAATCTTTGTCTTGTTTTGACAATAATTTTGAATAATGAACTTCATGAACCAATGTATATTCTGCTCTGTGCTTTTTGCCTGAATACCATTTATGGGACAGCAGGTTTCTATCCCAAATTTCTGTGGGATTTGCTCTCTCCTGTTCATGTCATCTCTTACTCAGGCTGCCTTCTGCAGGCTCAGGTGTTGTACTCCTTCGGCTGCAGTGATCTGTCCATCCTTGCCCTCATGGCTTATGACCGTTATCTGGCTATATGTCGACCACTGGAGTACCACTCTTTCTGGCCAAATCAGAGAGTCATCACTTTAGCGTGTCTTGCCTGGGTCATGCCTTTCTGCATTGTAGCTATAAACACTTTCCTGACATCTAGGTTGAAGTTATGCAGTTCGTATTTAAACAGACTTATTTGTATGAACGGGAGTATTGTTTTACTTGCTTGTTTTCCGGCTGAAACTTTCCTGAACAATGTAGCTTCAAATGTCACAATAATACTTTACGGCCTCCACAGTATTGTAATTATATGGTCCTACATGTTTCTCATCAAAAAATGTGTCAATTCTTTGGAAAACAAAAAAAAATTCATGCAAACATGCGTGCCGCATTTGGTTTCCTTGATATCATTTTCAGTAACGATACTTTTTGATGTTATATATATTCGATTTGAGTCCAAGCATTTACCACAAACTTTAAAATACTTTGTTTCAATAGAATTTCTCATTATTCCTCCTATAATGAATCCACTGATATATGGTTTTAAGTTGACCCAGTTAAGAAACAAAGTTTTTGCATCTCTAAAAATGAAATGACCCTACTGTCTTACTTTTTTTTTTTTTGTGAAACTTAAGTCTATGATCATTTAAGCCTTTTAACCGTCATTTAAAACGGTTGGAAAACAGAAAAAAATTATGTTTTCTATTTATTTTCTCCTTTTATTTTCTTAACTTCTTTCATTCAATTCAACCAAATGTTTCCCTTTTTTGGTTGTAATTATTATTCATTCATATTCAGTAAATTAGAATACTATTGAAGAATGCTTTTAAATAAGTAACTCAATTCATTAAGGGAAACATCTCTACTGTGATGTTTTTTTCTGTTCATTATTATATTTTTTGTTTAAAGATAATGAAAGAACAACATTTATGATTATATTATATTATCAGACAAACTCAGACTTTTCTGCAGTGAAACATTAAAGCAGAAATGTTGGCTTTATAAGAAGTTTGTTTAATATTTTGCTGAGGATTGTTATTTTCAAATGGTACTTTCAATATGTAAGAAAAGCATCGAAATGCATGTTCCAATTTTTGGAATATGACTTACTGCAACTTCTAATGTATTGTGTTAAAGGTAAGAAAAAATACAATTTGTAATTTGAAACCATGTATAATCATCATAATTGCACTGTAATTAATTTTCCTCCCTTATTCCCTTATACCTTATTTTTCTAGTTATTTCTGTTGTTTTGATTACTGTCTCCCGTTTTTGTCTCCTGTTTTTGTCTTTGTATTGAAATTATGTATAAAAAGTGCTATACAGTTAAAAATTGACTGAGCAATTAATTGTACAAATAACAATAGTTGCCATTATGTTAAGACCCAGCAGGATTTACTACACAATATCCCTCAATCTGAGAAATAATTTGTTTAGGCTTGTTGATAGAAACAAAATATTTCTGTCACAAGATTCACAAATCTCTTAAAAATAAGCTCTTATAAACTATTTTATTAATTTTCAACTTAATATGGGTAATATGGTATGCATGTCAGAGATTTTCTATTTTTTTATTTCTTACATGTGATATATCAAGCAATATATCATACAGCAGCCTGTAACATTTTCTAGTAAATTGTTTTTATAAAAACTTGGGGTCTCATTTTTAAAGGATTGACTAGGATTCATAAAACTGTACTTGTATCCCAAAATGGTGAACAAGCTTTATAAAACCATGTGCATGCACACCAGTAAGGACCTGTAAGTTTGTTCAGCCCTTTACATGTCATACATAAATGGTCAATGCAAAGCAGCTCATAAATATCCATGTGTATTTGAACACACTGACTTGCAATGTTATTTCATGATTAACAAAGAAACAGCGTTTTTTCTTTTCTCTCTCTCTTTTCAAAACATGGTCTCGCATGAGATTGGTCAAACGCTTTTCCAGGAAAGTCTTTGGCAATTTTAGACAACTTACATTAAAAATAATATATACATTGTTATTCACTTTTTAAAAAAAATGTTTTGTTTTGAAATAATGCACATAAATGTTTTTGTTATGTTACATTTAAATTGTGTTAAAATGTGTATATCATATTTGACACTGCAGGTATTTAAGGTGCACTGAACAGTAATGTAATATTTTTTATAAAGTCATACCAGCTACAATTCAGCCACAAACTTATGTTTATTCAATAATTATCATTAAATGTAATTTCAGAATTAATTTAGTTTTTTTTTACAATAGTAGTTATTCTAAAACCATAATCTTTATGGTGTATCAACAAGTTATTTATGTATATTTTAGATTTTATAAGAGTAGAGGAAGAAGAGAGATAAAGAAAATACTTTGAATAGTCATCAACATGATAATGTGTGATAATTCAAGATATATCGAACAATAAGGAGAAGATGATGAGGTTTATGATGAGGACTGGACTCCCGGCCATGCATGATGAAGGATATTCAGATACCAACTATGAGAAAGACTACGATGATCAAAGTGTAAGAAGGTTTTGCTCTTCTTGATATATTATCAACATGTTTTAAGTTCGGCTTTAGATCCCGAAGATGGTGCATGTACATCTAGAGGTACACTGTTACAGTGAAAAGTGTAAGATACAGCTTCGCCTGAACAAAGACAGAAACTCTTTTGGTTCCTACCACGATGTGAAATAAAAGCCTGTAAAAAGTTGTTTACAGGCAAAGAGAAAAACTTCCTAAAGTATTCCTTATTTTCTAAATATTATAGGCAACATTTGTTTTTACATCTTAAACTCACATTGTTGTGAGACAAACGTTCTAAGAAAAGCCTGCAGTCAAATGTGATACAAAAATATATATCATAAAATAAATGACATGGCAAAAACTTATTTTGCTTCAAGGCTTCATGAGGATCCTGCTTCTAAAAAATTTGAATTTTCTGACTATTTTTTGATGGGTCAGGCTTTAAACGGTTAGGAGTGAACGTCTGAGGGGTTAGCATCTGTTCCCTGTAGGCAATAGAGGAGGTGTGCATGAGTACACTCAAATACATAGTTCCACAAATAATTTTTTCATGGACTCATAAAGAAGCATGCCATTCTGTGCAGCACCTGCCTGTAGTTGTTCCTTACATTGCTTTGTGCCAGAACAAAGGAATCATGTGATCAAGACTGAGGCGTAACTAGCCAAAACAAAGACCAGGACATTTTAACTGTCTCCTCTCAATCTGGAGGAGCAGCAGATCTATTCTGAGCCTCTCCCAGATGTCCAAGCTTTTTACATTTCCTTTCAAAAATAAATACAAAAACAATCGGAAAGGAGCACAACAAAACAACAAAACTGAGGCATATCTCAGAGTCTATGCCTCTGAGATATGGAACTGAAGACTTTAACAAAAAAAGTATTTTACTATATGCAAGTTCATCGTACAGACTGGTGCACAACATATGGGAGCAACCAAAGCCAATAGAGTTTTCCCCCAATGCCTTCAGTCATTATGTCTTTTATAAGTTACAGAAATCAAGCAAACAGTTTTCCATATTTGGCATTATTCAGTTAAGCCATCACTTGTAATGTTTGCAGTGTCTTTGGTGGCACACACCTTCACTTAGCATCAATAGAAATGGCAACACTAGTAAACATTAGAACATGGAAAGAACTTTTCTATCAAGAAAAGACCCATAACTAGTCAGAAAGTACAACACAATAACTGTGGATCATGATGTAAGATGCCTTTCATGTGTGGATTAAATGGTAGTATCACTTCAAGGGGGAGTTGATTTAGGTTCAATCTAGGTATCAGTTTGTGTAGAGTCAAGTGAGAGTTGTTGGAGCCTCCAGTGTCCTCCCAATCAATGAGCTGCATCGCCAGAAAGAAGCCTCATTGGCTGGTTTGAAATCCCACTGCAACTGTAGGTATTGCTATATTCAACAGACAAACATTAGACACTGTTACAGAGCAGGTTACACTTCTCAACCAAGATGAACAATGTTTCAGCAATTTCTATGTTTTTTCTTTCAGGTTTAAATGAAGCAAGATATTACCGATCACCTCTTTTCTTTCTTACTTTCATGTGTTACGTTATAATCATCCTTGCAAATGTTTGTGTTATTCTGACTATAATCTTGAATAATGAACTCCATGAACCAATGTATATTCTGCTCTGTGCTTTTTGCATAAATTCCCTTTATGGAACAGCAGGTTTCTATCCTAAATTTCTGTCAGATCTGCTCTCTCCTGTTCATGTCATCTCTTATTCAGGCTGCCTTCTGCAGGCACAGGTGTTGTACTCCTTCGCCTGCAGTGATCTGTCCATCCTTGCACTCATGGCATATGACCGTTATCTGGCTATATGTCGACCACTGGAGTACCACTCTATCATGTCGAAGCAGAGAGTCATCACTTTGGTGTGTCTTGCTTGGTTAACGCCTTTCTTCATTATAGCTGTAAGCACCTTATTAGCTTCTAGGTTGAAGCTCTGTCACCAGCACTTAAACAGACTCATTTGTTTGAACTGGAGCATTGTTATGCTGGCTTGTTATCCAGCTGAAACTATAATCAATAACATCATTGGAAATATTACAATAGGTATTTATGTTCTTCACAGTGTTTTCATTGTGTGGTCCTACATGTTTCTCATCAAAACTTGTGTTGGTTCCATAGAAAACAGGAGAAAGTTCATGCAAACATGTGTGCCGCATCTGATCTCCTTGCTAACTTTTTCTGCAACTATACTTTTTGATGTTATATATATTCGATTTGAGACCAAGAATTTACCACCAACTCTTAAGTACTTTGTCTCAATAGAGTTTCTTATCATTCCTCCTTTAATGAATCCACTGATATATGGTTTCAAGTTGACCAAAATAAGAAAAAAACTTCTAAGTGTGGCAGCTATGAAATGCAGACTTTAAAATTCAGTTTTCCCTTTGCATAAACCTTTGTTAAAGTTTTTTCTTTTTTTTATTTCTTTAAGTTTAGCCATGTTTTCTCCTTTTTAACTCTTAGATAGTTTACTCTATATTATGTAAGTAAAAACATTATTGAAATGTTATATTTACTAAGTGAATCACAGAGTGACGTTTTCAAGCCTTTATTTCTATTAATAATAGTTATTTTCTACTTACAACAACTGAAAACACTTTTTCGACTGGAATATTACATCAGAAAAATGAAATACATTTTGAATGTAGAAATATGGGCTTAATAAAATGTTTGTTTAGTACTTGCTTAAGGATTGTTACTTTAAAAAGATACTTTGAATCTGGCAAACAAGATTCATCCAAACCCGCATTCTGATATATTTATAATTACGAAGTGGCCATGCCTTTTTTCTACATTTGTTCCTAACTCAATAGATAATTGTTTTCAATATATTGTATTGAATGTAACAGTAATGCAATAGTTTGAATTATAACTCCAATTTCTGTCTTGCTCTTTTGCTCCTATTTAGCCTTCTTTAGTTCAGCGCCTCCTTGATTTTTTCTTCTGCTTTCATTATATGTGAAGCACTTGGTGTTTATGTTGTGTATGGAAAGTCATCATCTGTAGATAATGACTGATTTATAAATATTTGTAAAATGCAAAAATACATATTTAAATTTTACACAACATATTTTGTAACTCTCAGTCTGTCAAATCAGGCTGGCTGATAGAATAAAAACTTGTGTCAGCATACTTTGATTTGTCAGATTCTCAAATATCTTATAACTCTGTTCAGTGATATTTAACTTCAGGAGCATCAACTGTCTTTTTTTATGATTTCAATGTTTTTTTGTTCAATCCTCACTGATAATCCTGAACCACATTTTCATAACACTTCAAAAAATCATGTACATGTAAGTGAGTGGTTTGTTCCCCACTCAAAGTAAATATAAGAGATAGTTTATAGATGACCAACAAATTAAAGAAACATGCATGCAACACGAAATATAAAAATCATAATGGTGGATGAGGATATTACAGATTCCCCCAGTCTGAGAGAGGCTGAAGAAGGACTGTGTACAGAAGTAGGGAAAATTTTAGCTTGTTAGCTTAATAAGTTGACAACATAATATTTCCTTTCTCACCTATCCTGTTTGGCCATCAACTTAAATCATTGTGCAATTGTAGTATACGTCTTGGTCCTCCTTGAGCCGTTGATGTCTAGCCCTGTGGAATTAATTATGAGTCAGTAACCCTTCAGCCATTGAATGAGCAACAGTGCATGAAAAGAAAGTTTATTGGCTGATTTGAAATCCCACAGCTACTGTAGAAATTCTTCATTTCAAAAGAGAATCCTATAAAAGAGCTGGTTACAGAGCAGATCCACATGTCTTAACAATGAACAATGTTTCAGAAATTTTTCATTTTGTTCTTTCAGGTTTAAATGAGACAATGAATTACCAGTTCACTATTTTTTTTCTCACCTTGGCGTGTTACATTGTAATCATCTTTGTAAATGTTTGTGTTATTCTGACTACAATCTTGAATAATGAACTCCATGAACCAATGTATATTCTGCTCTGTGCTATTTGTATGAATTCTCTTTATGGAACAGCAGGTTTCTATCCTAAATTTCTGTCAGATCTGCTCTCTCCTGTTCATGTCATCTCTTATTCAGGCTGCCTTCTGCAGGCTCAGGTGTTGTACTCCTTCGCCTGCAGTGATCTGTCCATCCTTGCACTCATGGCTTATGACCGTTATCTGGCTATATGTCGACCACTGGAGTACCACTCTGTCATGTCGAAGCAGAGAGTCATCACTTTGGTGTGTCTTGCTTGGTCAATACCTTTCTGCATTATGGCTGTAAACACTATCCTTACATACAGGTTGAAGTTATGCAGCCCATACATTAATAGAATCATCTGTTTGATCTGGAGCATTGTTATGCTTGCCTGTTTTCCATCTGAAACGACTGTTAACAGCATAGTTGCATATATTACAATATTAATTTACGTAGTTCACTTTTTGTTAATTGTGTGGTCCTACATGTTTCTCATCAAAACTTGTGTTGGTTCTTTAGAGAACAGGAGAAAGTTCATGCAAACCTGTGTGCCACATTTGATCTCGCTGTGCACTTTTTCTCTAACTCTCCTTTTTGATGTTATATATATTCGATTTGGCTCAAAAGATTTACCTCAAACGATTAAAAACTTCATTTGTATAGAATTTCTCATCATTCCTCCCATTATGAATCCACTTATTTATGGGTTTAAGTTGACTAAAATACGAAATAAAATTTTAAGTGTGGCCACTATAAAAATAAAATAATGCTTTTGTAAAAAAAAAAATAACATCAGTAAATCATCTCACCCTTTTTATAAAGTAATGTCTTGCCATTTTTAATCTGTCTTTTTAGAGGCAAAATAAAGAGTCCACATTTATAAGCATAATGTATCCTTAAAGACCAATGCAACAAATTCTTCCTGTCAGTAATTTATGTAGCTTTAGTTAGAATCTGTTTCATATGCAATGCATTTTTTGTTTTGCTTTATTGTTTTAAGTAATACATTTTTACAACTCTACATGTTTTACACAAATGTAGATTTTTAATCTACCTTAATTTAGGGTCTGTTTCATTGTTATATTTAGTTTTAATGACATTCTTTTCCCATTTGCATTTAATATTGTTAATCTAGATTTCAGAATCAGTGAATCAAGTATAGATGTCTCTTCATCAGATTTTAGTCTTTCCCAAAACTAGCTTTGTTTTGTTTTAATATTTATATATTTTTGTCATTATTTTATTTCCTTCCTATTTTTATATCACATGAAACAATTTCTGTTGTGCTTTCTGTGTATGGAAACTCTTTAATAAAGACTGACTGAATAACTGAAAGATGATATTATTGTCAGGTTTTAATTGAACTAATTATGACAATGTACATTAATCAACACATCAACAATATGCCTGTATTTAGATATGCCAGAGTGAGCTCAAATTTACCAGCATAATTATACCTGTAATTCTAAGACAGATGCTTTAAAACATAAAACACTTTTATAAATTTGCTTCTTCACCTCGGTATGCAGTTGTCAGAGTTTTGCCTCTTCTGTTTCACTGCTAATGCCTCCAGTTGCCACTGGAGGGCAGAGATAAGCAGCAGAGCCGGCCCTAGGCAAAATGTGTGGTGCCCTCCCACCCCCAGCCTACTCCTGCATCCTCAACTAAATATATTAGACAACTGTCAAAATATTGTACATCATGTAGCATTGCTTTACAGCAAACATGAGTAAACAAAGCTGCATGATAGATGCAATAAAACACCAAAAAATGAAATACTACAAAACATAACACAATTAAAGTCCTTCCACATCCTTTTAATCCACTGCTGTTAATATTGATTTTGTGATTTAAGAGTAGATGCGGTCTCAACTCACCCAACCACTTCTCATTTGCATAATAAGGAAGGAATGCATGAGGAAAAGTAAAAATAAGAAACAAAAAAATGTAAAAAGAACATAGAAATGAAAAGTCCTGCAGGATATAAGAGGCAATTAAAAAGACATAAATGGATCTGTATGAATAAAAGATAACGCATTCAGAAAATATTTTTAAAAACAGTAAAATTTATAAGATAAATGTATCATTGGAACTTAAATGGAAATATGAAGATGAAGGTAAATTCAGTTATAAAAACATTACTTTCATTTATTGGTCCATTTTAAGCCATTTATAGATTTTTGATTTTACTTTTAATTCTGTCAGTTCCAGTCATCAATGCGCTGCTATTTCATTATCTAATTAATTCTGTTTTTGTGGATATGTATGAGTCCACTACCACTGGGGTCAATCTAACCCGGAGAACTGCCCCACCTGTTAGCTCTGGCCATTTGCCTGCTCGGTAATGTCATTGTAATCATCCTGCGTTCCCTCCTTCCCCATCTGTCTCCTTCTGTGGAATCAGTTGTGACTTTGTGAAGCATCCAACTTTCACCCAGTCAATGCTCTGCACTGAAAGAAAGAAGGGTTGTTGAATTGAAATCCCACAGCTACTGTCAGATTTCCTTAATTCAAAAGAGAAGCGAGATTAGACATTGTCAGAGAGCTGGATAAGGAGCAAAGGCATGTTTCTGAACCAAGATGAATAATGTTTCAACAATTTAAATTATTTTTATTTTAGGTTTAAAAGAGATGAAATATTACAAATCACTTCTTTTCTTTCTTACTTTCATATGTTACTTTATAATCATTCTCGCAAATGATTGTGTCGTTCTGACTATAATCTTGAATAATGAACTCCATGAACCAATGTATATTCTGCTCTGTGCTTTTTGCATAAATTCTCTTTATGGAACAGCAGGTTTCTATCCCAAATTCCTGTCAGATCTGCTCTTTCCTGTTCATGTCATCTCTTATTCAGGCTGCCTTCTGCAGGCTCAGATGTTGTATTCCTTTGCCTGCAGTGATCTGTCCATCCTTACCCTAATGCTGTATGACTGTTATCTGGCTATATGTCGACCACTGGAATACCGCTCTGTCTTGCTGAAGTAGACAGTCATCTCTTTAGCCTGTCTTGCCTGGCTAACACCTTTTTGCTTCATTGCTGTAAACACTATCAAGTTGACAAAAATAAGAACAAAAATTTTAGGTGTGGCCACTATGAAAATTAAATGACACTCCAACAGTTTTTCCACTTTGTAAAATTAAGTTTCTCAGTCTTTTATGTTTGGTTTGGTATAGTAAAATTTTTTATAGTAATTCATTGCATCCATGTTCACACTGTTATTTAGAAGTTAAAAAAACTAAAGCTGTGTGCAATTACACATATAAAGTATTATCTTTTATTATAACTATAAGATGGCAGAAATTTTCATTTTACTGCACATTCTAGCTGTAGTTTTATCAGTTGTTTTATTACTATTTTTTTTTTACCATGCTCATTTCTATTGCTGTTGTTGTTTGTATAAAATATACATTTTAGTTTGTATTTGTCTTGTTTGCGTGTTTATGTCTTTATTGATTTTTATTAGTAGTGGTTTTAGTTTCAAAATTCTTATGTGGATTTTAAGAACCTGTAATATCTTCTCATCGTTGTTAAAACAGTTGTGGTTCCTTTAAGTCCATCAACCTAATATATTATCATATCTTTACAACAATTGTTTTTAGCTTGTTTTTCATTGCCTGTTATTTTTATAAATAGTACTTTTTGTGTATAAAAAGTGCTTTGTCAATAAAAGCCGATTGATTGATTTACTGTAAAAATGAGAAATCAGTATCTAAATTACCTCATTATTGTCTCCTCCGAGACTTGCCTGGAGAAAAACAAATATTTGTTTCATTTTTAATTTTCTTAACTATAAATTAAATAAAATACATATTATTTTAATATACTACTATACTATCTTTTTTGTTTTATTTTTTGGGCAATATTTCTTCATTACTGCCACAGCTTTTTGACCATTTCTGTAAAAATCTGTGCAGTCTCCCCACCACCAGGCGGCGGTAATGTCTCGCCCCCTCCCCTGCAGCAGAAGAAGCGGGCCGACAGCAGCCTCTGAACACCGCAGTACATGCTACCGCTCAGCCTGCTCCTCCGTTCGCCTTTCTTCCACAGCAGCGACGACACGGAGGAAAACAGACGTCCTGTCTGTGATTTTTACCCCAAACACAGGAGGACTGCCCGCGTCCTGACAAGCCTGCTCGCTGCCCTCCTGTCTGCCCGCAGTGAGTATCCTGGTTTTTGGTGTCATTTCGGGGCTGCAGTGGATGGAACATGGTTCCGGTGGTGTTTATATAATATTAGGTTGGTAATCCTCTACAGCAGCGGCTCAAAATAACACGAATGATTCACATAAAACATGCTCGTCTCTCCTTACAGGCGCCGTAAATGAGAGGGATATATTTACAGCTTGTTGAGGGATTTTAAGTCTATTATAATGATCAATATTGATATTATTATTTTTATTTACATTATTATTATCATCATCATCATCATCATTATTATTATTATTGCACTGCCCCATTCCCTCCTCCTCCATCCAGTTGTGCTCTGTCAGAGCCTGGAAAGGTCCGCTCTGGAGACCGCATCGTGTTCAATTAACGGGGATATGGGAGCATTAGAGCCGTGCTGCCTTCACTGCCGCAGTGTGTGCGGGGATGCTCTGCAGGTATGACCCGAAAAAAGCATCCTCTCTTTATAAGTCCTTGGAGGACAAAATAAAAATTAATTAATTAAAGTGTGAATACAGTGCAAGAATGTGGCAACGGCGCTTATTTTCAGACTGCGTTTTGTACACAGTGTAATAACAGTTTTATTACTATATTAGTGTGGTTAGGAATAATTCAGAAATATTTAATCCACTTTGCCGCGTAAATGCAATTTTTGCAGATATTTTGGGAACTCATTTAAAAGATCCTGTAACTCAGGTGACTCTGACACAGAAGGACCTTTCTAATGACCCCTACTTGAAAGGACAAGCAACCTGTGAATTGTTAAACATCAGTTCTGTTAATCTCTCATCCTCAGTTGTCAGCAACAGATTTTATATTAATATACATTCTGTTGCTGAAGATTGACCAACTTTGGAAATTTTATTTCAGTTAAGCTCATACCTGTGATGTATTCATGGACCAGTACGACGGCAATAGGTATCGGTTCATTCCTTTTGGTAGTTTTTAGCATGTTGAAGTATTTTTGTTGAATTATTATCAGAAAAACACATAAAAAAATGAGCATTAATCAAACCAAAATACCTCTGAACACCCTCCATCTGGTAGATACTTTTTTATTAGAGCCATATAACTTTATTTCCCTACATTACGCTATGAGTAGGCTACTTAAAAAAAGTTCCTGGCTGTCACAATGAGTATGAAAATAAATTGAAGCAGGGCTGGCATAAAGTATCCCGTGGGAGATAACTGCTTTTTATTACTGGAAAGAGTCCAGTATGAAATGTACACGACTGCATAATGGCAAAATGCCAAAGAGAAGAAATGATCACTGTCTGTTAAAGTATGTTTATAAAGTATCATCACAAAGTATTGTGCAGCTCTTGTGTCCCCATAGATATCTGGGAACGGAATAAAATGGCAAATGCATAAAATGACCATAAGACACCAATAGATGGCGACAGTGTCAGAAAAACCTAATAGGTTTCAAAATTCCTATAGACAGAACATTTTTAGCACGGCTAAAGCAGTTTTGGGCTCCTGATTCTCATGCAAAAATCTTCTTTGACTTCCTTCATAGTTTCTTCTTAGTCAATACATTTTTTCATCACATATAAGATGAATGTGAAAAATCCCTTTAATGAGACTCCAGTTTAGTTTCAGTTTCTAGCGTAGAGAGGACAATTTTCACATAACTTTGCGTATTTGCACTTAGGAAAATATGCATGTTGTAGAAAACGTCCAATACACTTTATAGATAATACAAGAGAGAAAAAATGTTGAATGTTCATCCATCACTTCATCTGTTTACCTTTCAGTTGAAATCCTTCATGCATGTGTTCCTCTGATATAATAATGAATTTAATCTTCCTTTCTGATCTCTTGCCTACATCTCAGCTGGATAGTTCAGCTGCTGATGTGGGTTACCTTGCGGATGTCTTAATGTTTTTCTTCCGCCAAGCCTGATTTATTTCTCATAATCTTTTCAAAGTGGTCTGTAATCTTGCAAAGTGGTCTTAAGCCATAAGTCTCCTGTTTTTCTGGAGATCTAACAGTTTGGTTGACATTTTTCCCTCATTTTTGCTTCTGTCATCTTAAAGAAATTCATTTAGGCTTTAATGAAACGCTTAAACTTGCACACATCAGACCATTTAGCAAACAAACTACTGTTAAATTGGATGATTAGGAATTTTAATAGTATCTACTTGTCACTGAGTTCCAGACTCATCCATTCCTTTAGGATCATCTACAAAAATTCGAAGGATAATAAAAGTACTTAATATGCCCCATAAAAAGTGAAAAGGTGATAAAAATCTGAAACCTTGTCAAATAGCAATGAAATATCATAGAAAGTGAACACAGTTTTCTCTACTTTATGGACTACAGAGACCCTCCATAAATTGCAAAAAAGTAAAAAATAAAAATAAAAACAAACAAATACCTCCACACGTTCCCTTCACTTTCCAGAAAGATACTTTTTTTGTGTTTGAACCTGTTTCCAGTCACTGCAACTGCCATTCTTACAAAGATAAAACTGTTTTAGAATTATAATTAACATGCTACAGGTGGCATGTCTGTTAGGAAAGCTAGATCTAATTTAGAGCTTGCGTCTGAGAATGACATTCCACCTGATTTCATCACACTCCAGCTGCAAGTCGGAGAACAAGTGAGTCTGGCTGATTGTTGTTATTATAACTTCTAGCTGATTTTCTTCCTATTTTATGCTTTCAAGCAACGTTCCGATGGCTTAATGAGATACAATCTGAAGGAATGCTGAATCTCATTCCAGCGCATACCTAGACCCAACCCTGATTGATCAGGTTTTTCTATGCCTCAGAAATGAATGTCTATTGGAAGTATTTATTCAATATAAAGTTGTTAAGGCCGTATAATGAAACGTGAATTGAAGCCAAGACTTTTTACAGCACTATCCCTGCGTATGTGTCTTTACTGGGGCTGGATGGAAGATGGATTTATGTTGTATTTATTAGAAACTTTTAATGTGTCTTCCAGGAGTGTTGTGTGTTATTAAAAATGCAAATATGGAAACATTTCACTTTTTAAAGTGCATTTTCAAGACCAGTTCTCAAAAGGAGGCTTTTTTTTTCCTGACTATGAAGCTAAAAGTCTAGATTGCTTATTTGCTGAGTTAATTGAGTATTTAGCAGAAACTGGTTGCTACGGTCAGCTAAAACAGAGCACCGTCAAGGCAACCTTGGCAAAAAAACTGATCAAAGCTGACTGCACAAGACCTTACTCTATATTTTACAAAAAGACTGCTGCTCTTCTTGCTGATGCGACACGTTTAAGAGAGGAGAAAACGGCTGAGATCACTCACTGGGGGTCTGGTGCCAAACTCAGCGATCAGCAGCGTTGGGTAAACGGACCCACGCAGCAGAAGAAAAGACTGCTAGTAAATTTTCAGTGAATGTCAGCGCACTCTGTCCATTCACTCTCCTGTATGTGAAACCCAGAGGGAGCAGTCGGGGTGGCCGTAACCTTCACACAGCCCCATGTGGACATGGAAGTCTCTCTCATTGATCTGTAGGTTCCCTACTCTAACCCGTGGGCACTGTTGTGTAAACCCTGATGAGTGCACCACAGCTCATCACAAGTGTAAAGCAAGAAATATTTTTTAACAGCCATCCGTCCGTTTGTGTCTTTTTTGTTTTTCCCTCAAAGCACTTTGAATTACTCTGAACTTGAGTGATGCCTCCATTCATCCATCTAACCATCTGTCTGACTATCCATCCATCCATTTGTCTATTATCCACTCATTCATCTAGTTGATTGTCCATCATCCTATCCATCTAGTCAGTATTTCTAGCAATCTATCATCCATTCTCTGGTCCTTCCTTACCTCGTATACTTTATCAATTCCTGTTTTAAATCCTAATAGGGTGAATGATAGCATGGATAAAATGAAATGGCTCTGCATTCCTTCTGTCTGAACGCCTTTCCTGAATATGTTTTCTTTTCCCGGCAGAACCTGCAAAAACACATTAGAGTCTCGCCTAATTGTACAATTGGTTTGACAAAGTTAAATTAATCAGACTTCCCTCAGTGCGACAGTGATTCTCCTGTGTGTCGTGTACAATCTCATGAAGAGTGGTTGAAAGGAAGAAATGCTATCCGTCTGCTGGGAGATAAATTACTTTCCAGAATGTGCTGTAATTGCAGAGGGGATTTCCTTGTGGCGATTGAACATTGTTTCACTTATTTTGGGTCGAAAATGATTTTAAAGTTGTTTGAAATGAATGTTTCCTCATAGTGAAACCTTATCTCGGCTTATCCCGACCTCTTTTCCTGAAAAACACCAGGCATCCTGTTTTTTCTTCCGTCTGAATCAGCTGTTGACTTAGATGAACAGCAGCCACAGTCTTGGTGTGTTTTACCAGACACAGTTTGTGTGACACTCAGCAGCTTCCATACATCTGATCTGCAGCTTTTTCCTGCTTCCATGTAAAAATAATGTCAGCTTTTTAAGCATTGACGCTATATTTGTTGCCTAATGAGACATGGCAGAAGAAGAAATGTTATATTTAGATAGTTTTGGCTAAGCTTTAGTTGTCATTCAGACGTTCCTGCATTTTACTGTAGAATACTTTCAAATTCAATAAATCATCACCCTCCTGCCTTCTCAACAAACAACACTTGCTAATTACATTAGTAGAAGTGTATTTTCTGATGTTTAATATGTCAGAAATTGTTTAGGAGGGTGTAGAAAACTTCATCTAAGCTGTTTCTTTACCAAAACAACAGATGTCATTCAGTGCAGTTTTTTAAACAAGAGAATGTTTTGAAATGGAAACACTGGAATCGAATTTTGTTCAAATATTTGGATGATATGATGACAGTTAGCAATGAATACAAAGCAAAGAGACGTTAACACTGCCGTCATCCCAACATTCACCATGATGATAACATTTAGCATGTTTTCCTACATGACGCTGTGCATCATGTCAAGACTTTGGGCTCCTCTGCTCAGGAGACATTGATCCAGAAGTCTGTATGTTTATGCTTTTTGACAGGTGAACTCATGCTTTCATAGAGCAGGTCACGGTTACAGTTGATCAGATAATCAATTGCATTTGATTAGCAGTATCGAGCATAGCAGGTTTCACTTGAACTATTTGCATTTTCTTCAAAACAACAACAAGCTTATTAAGTAAAAAGTTTTGCATAATGCAGTAGATTTAGAAAACTCAAAGTTAGAATGCTAAGATTGTCTGCAACCTCTTAAAATAAATACAATTCTTAAAGTGTTGCATGTGAAATGTACAAAAGGAGCATTTCTGCAGTTTAAATGTATAGAATATGGCTTACTGCTCAAACAGGCTGATGGCTGAATTTTCCAGCTGCTTGGCGTGAACACCAGCTCTGTTCATGGCTGACTGCTAACCAGACTCCACTTTAACAGGTAGCGCACCTGGCTGTCCGCATGCAGCCACATCATCTGTTTCTCCACCTCATGATCTGCTCCACATTTCTTATCTGATTTAAACCTGGCTTTTTTTAGATTACATTTAGATTAGTTTTCCAGTTACTGCTCCACTATAACCTCTCTTAGCTGCATGTATTAACATTGAGTTGCCTGTTTTGCTACACTTTTGTTGTCAGTCTGTCCTCTGAATATGAACCCTCTTCTCTTTAATTTGATGAATAGTTTGGGTGAAAGTAATGAGAAATAACAGTATATTTATGATTTTTATTCATAGCGACACAAGGTCACGCTTTCAGTTTTGCCCAAATGAGTTCAGAAAAACATGAATTGAATTTGTAATACTATAGTTTAATACTGCAAATATTGACTTTTTAAAAACAATTTGCACCCCTATGTTCATCTCTGGCACATTAAGGCTTGAATATTTTCCACAGCATGTTTTTGTAAAGCAGGACAGATGAGGGCTGCAAGGGTGTTTTTCAATGAGTGACTACAAAGTGAAATGGTTCTTTTTCAACAAATCCATCTGAAGTCATCAGCTGAACTGAGCCTAACATTACAATAAGTAAACTCAATTCTTCAAGCGCTTTGTCAGTGTGACAATCTGAAAACAGTTTTTTTCTGAATGAGCTTCAGGTCTTTGCCTCTGAGGGAGAGAGTCCACACACGACCTTGATGGTTCACATCTTGCCAGATGCGAATGGCTGACATGATTACTATATAGCTAAAAATGGAATTGAAATTGATTTTCAATGTATTTGTACAGGATAGAATGAGTTCAATCAATCAGATAGCCTACGTGCAACACTTATATCACATAACGGTTGATTGGGGCAGCTGTTTCTAATTAGGATGACAGTAACGGTGTAAAAGAGACTGATGGAGGTGTAACTGGGTGATGTTCAATTCAGTGTCCTTCATACAAGGTGTATTTTCTAAAATGTCACAATTTTTAATCTTATTTAATTTTTCTTGTTATACCTTGATCTTATAAACATCCGACCTTTGATTTCTGTGAAGTCAGTTGGAAAATATCAAATTTAGTTTGGTTTTTATACTTTATACATCCACTATTTCCTTATTCCAAGCTCCAACCATTTCACAAGGTTGGAGCTTACAGACAGAGGGATCTTCAAGCTTAATCCTTATTGCCTAACAGGATGTTGTGTCTGGTAAACCATTTTATGATTTGGATGTGTTTTAAACTATCAATAAATGTTGCATGGCAACCAGTTTTCAGGCTATTAGAGTAGTCCACCAGATTTTTTTTATTAAAATGTTGTGGTGCTTCAAAGCTTATGATGCTGTGTCCTTCAGTATGGTTCTTTGGACTGAAACCGTACCACAGCATCATCTTACTAAACCCGGGAATGATGTGAATCTTAGTCTTATCTGACCAAAGCCAATGGTTGCAGTAAAAGTAGCACTTAGTAAACTCCATGTTCTGACCTTTATCTTATTTGGAATGAATAGACTTTTTTCTGGCATGTTTTTATACGAATGGGTGGCATGTTGATGATGTGCATAGTGGTTGTTGGTACTTGCTGTAATGAGCACTGATACTTTTTGTACCGTCCTCCTCCTTAAGGATGGGAGCAAGATAAATATGTGTCCAGCCTTATTGTCATGGTTTGAATTTTAAATTGTTGCTCAGAATATTGATATGCACACATGTAGGCTTCTAGTCTTTTCTGATTTCTTCTTCTGCCAGTGAACATGTGACATGTTCTTTTTTCTTTATCATTTTGGCAGAGTATTAAACTGGCTTCTTTGTTATGTCTTATTTGTATCCCAGGGAGATGGGAAGTCTTGGATTACTAATTGAAATTGTCAATTTTTTCCCATTGCTTTGACTCTAAATCTTTGACTGGCATAAATAATTTTGTTCTTAACACTGTTTGAAATGTCTTCTTATATTATCCATATACTGGCTGAATGACTGTTTGGCTAATAAACATAAAAGCAAAGTAACAGTTTGCAAAAGCAGCCAAGAGAAGGGATTTTAATTCCTGATTCCACGTTTTGTCTCATGCTAAAATTAAAATGGAAGTATTTGACTCTAATAGTTATCAGTATATTTATAGGAAGTTTTCAACCTGAAGAACAACATCCCAACTGTGATGTATGTGAATAACAGCATGAGGTATCAGGTGTTTTGCTGCATTTTCACAATGTAGATGACAATAAGAGGAAAGAAAATTATGTAGAAATAATGAAGCATTTCAAGACATTAGCTAGGAAGTTAATTTAAAAATAATTTGAAATATATCATTACCAAAGTAATGACAGTGACTTAGTGATACAAAAAATCCTAGTCAAAGTAGTAAGTAAAATGATCAAAAATGCTTTAGCTGCATTTATTTTATGGAAATTGTTAAGGGTTTTTAATGACAACGCAAATATTAATGTGGTATTTTCCATTATGCTATTGTAATACAATCTGAATTTAGTTTGAGGGCTTTTTATAACTTCTATTGAGGGTCCAGAGTCTTAAGGGCACTGTATAATTTAGATCAGCATGAATGTGTTTGTACTGCATGGAAACTTTTATTGATTTGAATTGGAACTTTTCTGCAGAGCCACATGTAAGTAAAGAGTTGAGTGTATAAATTTATGTATGGTGAGTTGCACAGATATAATGATGGCTTACAGAACGCCGTGAGGCTAAAATCTCCTGTTGTGCTCTGGATTTCCTGATTGTGGTTGAATTTTGGCCTTAATATACCGCTAATGTACGACTAATGTGCTTTATGTCATCTTATGTCACTGTTCATATAAATTCTAAAAGTAGATTTGTTTTTTTGTTAGGTTCATTGGAAAAATAAATAAAAATGTACGAGGCGTCTCATTTCATCCTCGAAATCCTCCAGCTTTTAGTCATTCCATGCTGCATGTGCTTTGCATTTCATAAAAACAAACTGAATGTCTTGCATGTGCAGATCTGCAATGCATCCACTATTATTTTTCCCTCTTTGATTCTCAAACACTTGGTATATGTGGAACACATGGGAATATGGCTCTCTGTTTGATTCCTCACAAGTAGCTGTTGAAATAGGCTGTCAGTCAGCGTCAGAAATGAAGTGTGTTTATGGATATTCAGAGTGAAAAGCCTGCTGCCGTAACGTAGAGGGAGAGCTCTGCTGTTTTATTGAAAAGATACAAGCAGTAATGTCATATTTTCATGCGATTCTTTTGAATGAGATTCAGAAAATTCTTTATTGTGTTGTACACATAAAAACTAGCAGAGTAGACCCTTTTATAGCTCAGGCTGTTGTCTAGATGAATACATATCTGATTCTTATTATTTCTACCTCATGCTTCCGGTGAGCTGAGCGCTTGGTATCCCAACCTGTGGAGAATGATAGTCAAGCACAAGAGAAAGATATCGAATCTGTGTGCATGGACTGGACGTTTTTGTGGATGACAAATTCATGCGAACTGACAGTTCTGATTTTGACATTTCTTTTTTTCCCCAAGTCAAGGAGAGTTGTTTGGGGCTCGCTTTGAAAGGATGTCAGATGTCTTTACTCTCATAAGCGGTCGCACTTTCACACAGTGCAATGACCACCCTGTCCTGTTTCTGTCGCTGCAGTTTTATGCAGTAGCCAATCCTATTCCGCCCACATTGAGAGCATGGCGTCCGAAGTGGAAATCAAAGTGGGAATGATGTGTTTTGGAGGGAGTTCTGGCCTTCAGTCAAATAATATTTCAAGATTCAGACTCTAATCTAATTATGAATTATATCAAATTTCCACACCCAACAGATTTTGCTCTAAAGTTATAATAAAATGTGAAATTACTCATGTGGTATAATCAGAAATACAAAGTTAGACATTAAGGAAAAAGCAATAGAATAGAATAAAGCTGAAAAAATGAACTTCCTGGATAAAATGTTCTGATGCTCAAAGATGCCTGTTGATAAAATGATAAATTAGAAATCTATGCTTTTGCAAATTTGTCGTTGGAGCAGGAAGGTTGGGCTCCTTGGAAATAGTAAATTGAAATTACCAATATACATCTTGGAATGTTTAAAGGAAACATGGCTTGTTGGCGTGTTTTAAAGTTTATAGTCAATTTTTATTCTTGGTACTAAATAATCACCACAAACCCATTCATTATCTCCCTGACTGCAAGTTGCTTCAGATACAAGCTAACCACCCTTATTAAAATTAATCCACATTGGGAAGTTGGACATCCTGCTTTCTGTCATGCCAGCTTCAGATGATGAACAGCTGATCCATGCCCTCACCCTGGCCATGACGAGGGCATGCTGTCCACAGGGGGAAATAAAGTCAAACTGTGCAATACGAAGCAATAAAAAAAAAAAAAAACAGCCTGAACAGATTTAATCCATCCCTTCAACCCAGTGATGAGCAATCCTGACTAAATGACTGCTGGGGTTCAGAGTTTTAAGATTGACTGAAGATGGTTCAGGATTTGAACCTGACCCTGGCTTCCATGGCGTCCCCTGCTTTGGCTGAAGGGGGTCCCTACATTAATGCCGCTCCATCATCTCCCCTCCGTCGAATTATTTTGAGCGTGGCGCCGCGGGTGGCAGTCATTATTCATGCGGGCCCCATTAAAAATGCGACCCGTCCGTGACTGCACCACGTACGGTGGTCTTTACTTCGGGGAAGACGGTAACCTTTAAAGGTGAGGTGTTGTGAGTGTGCACAGACAGCTGGAGGTGATCTGCAGGACTTTTCTTTTTTAAAAAAGGTTTTTTTTTAAACTTCTCTCTTTGAATTCACTGGAGTTAAGTTCTATGTGAAAACAGAAGAAAGGACTAATGCACACGCCAGACAAGGTTAGCATCAGAGCGTGAATGTGACATTACAGTCAATGCCACACACCCACGCATGTTAACACTACAAAGGGCAGGACGAGGCCTACATGCAACCACCGGGTCTTCGGCCCATCATAGTTCACCACACAAGTCCTGGGCAGCAAGGTTGCTTGGGATTACTGAAAGATTTGTTAAAAAAAAAAAAAAAAAGTTTTCCTGTTGAACAGAAAACAAGTAGTCCCTGCTGATTATGTAAGATATTTCAGTGCTTCTCTGATGTGTTTATTTTCGAGGCTTGCACTGGATTGTGTCATAAAGCTGCAGAGAGAGCAGTCATAGCTTTCATGTGATGTAAATAAAATATTAGATACGCAGCAGATTCATGCTAAAACAAAGAGTAATTGGCTTGTGCATGACTCACAATGTTTATTTATGTTCTGTAACCTTTGCTGGTGTGATTGTGACTGAATATTTATGCTCTCTCTGTTGTGCTTCACATTTTAGTTGTTGCACTCATTCATAGCTGCAGGCTTCTCATTTCAGCCACAACTTTGTGGCGACACTGGAGACGATGGGATATTTGCATATGAGGTTGTATTTTATTCAGGCTTTTTGAGATTAAGAATAATTTTATTCCAAAAGACGGACTGAGACTTTCTTATTTTCAATTTTTCTTCTCTTCTGTATTTTCCAATTGCACTCCTGCTAAATAATATTAGAAAGTCATGCTGCGGGATATTTTTGTTACATGTAATACATTTCAGGGTTTCCCCCAGAAAACTTGCTAAGCCCGGTGGTCGGGGTGCCGAGGTGGTCCACCAGCCGTTCACAGTGTTTTTGTATTAAAAGATGTTAAGTAAACAGAAAATGTAAAAATATTATTGGTAATTATAAGTTATGGGAAAACAGCGGTATCTCGCTATCTAAATCCACAACTAGTCTTAAAAACAACAAATCAAAAAATCTAATTAAAATGAATATCAATTATTTACACAACTGGGAACACATACATACATGATTAGCTTTAGGGTATAATTTCAGATTTTTGTATCACTTTTCTTCAGGTTAACTTAGAAAGTATTATTGTTACAGGTTAATTTTCTAAACTACAGAAACGTTATTGTTGGGGAAGCTCAAATGAAAAATTGGACTAATGTTGATATGCAATAGTAATACTGCTATTATGTTAGAATTACCAATGTTTCACTTTATCTTTTTTCAATCCGATTACTCGATTAATCATAAGAATAATCCATAGAGTACTATAATACTAAAATATTCGACAGCCCAAGTCACAAGCCCTGGTCTGGTGGCATTGCCAGCTCTTAAGTTTTATAATGAAAATTATAAAACAGAGTCAATGTTAAGTCTCTTTTGTCTTTTCTGAAGCTAAGTCATTTTATTTGACCATTTTCTTTATCAGTTAAAACATCAGTATTTGGATACCATTGGTTTTGGACAGGGACATGCTTTTTTTAAATGTATTATAGTTAAGAAGAAATAACTATTTTTAAAAAAAAACAAACAAACAATTACTGTTATCCAGTAAAAATATTTGTAAGCAAAACATTTGTAAAAGCAAATGTTTAGCATCTCCAATAATTTGAAAAGCAATCTGAGAGGATCCCTCTATATTTCATTTTTCCCAGTCTACCTGTCATTGTCTTTATGTAAGCATTCAGATCTCCTCTGGACCCAAGCCAGAGCCTCGCTGCCTTGGGGTACACTTCCACAGTCGATCCCCGAGTCTGTGAAAAGTCACTCTATGTTCTCTCCACTGCTCTCCTGGGTGTCCTGTTTAGACTTATGCTCAGAAACAGACGTCCACACAATGGTTCTCATTATAACCCTCCTAAACCCATTCCCTCCAAAATGAACTGTGTCATGATGTGACCGTATGTGTTTCACTGTGGATTAGGCTAAGTCCATTATTAATGCAGACCACATGGAGTAGCTGTGAAAACATATTTTCCCCTCTTTATAAACTCTACTGAACTCCTTGGTCTGATGTTTTGACAAAACGTACAGGTGGTTAGTAAATTTGTTTCCCCCATAGCAAAAGCTTCAAACCTTCATGTAGATAATTTGTGTTTGGTTAAGTTAATAAAAGTTGTTTTAATTTTATTGGTAAGTTACCAATAAAACTTACCAATAAGCTACATAGATTATGAAAAATGTATTATTTTGGAAATGTTAAGATGAAAAGCCTCTTTTATATGGGGTAAATTGCTCATCTGAATCAGTGAGACTGAATACATGTTGGCCTTCACCATGTTGCCCTCAGATGATGTACAAGTACATCTCTAACAAAGCTTTTTACCTGTTGGTATCGTCACTCAATAAAGTCCTGATTGGTGAATGAAATTTTTATAATTTCTAAGGTATTTATGAATCTGATAGAGACGTTAAAGTCAGACTTAACTTGTTTTTGAGAAATGGGGGGTTGTCAGAAGCAGAGTGTAGCAGGTGCTGCCCGTCCATGGGGGCATATTTGTGTACTCTGCTCATTCAGTGGGAACATTTTAATTTGATCCCTTTGTTTCTATAAAACAGGTCAGGATTTGCTTTACCCTCCAGGCTATTTGTGTCAGTGCTGAAACAGAATTTGTTGAGGTGAGGCAGGATTGGGTTGTTTTCAGAGAGAACCATCAAAACTCTTACTTGGTCCAGAGTTTCTTGGAAATAAGGCTCTTCGCCTAATTAGTTCAGTAAGTTGTCATTGAGGCTTCATTTTCACCGGGTAATAATTAGTTTTCTATCTCGAAAAACATCATGCCATACTGGAGAAATCCTGTTTGGGTGACCGTAATCATTTTCTCAATGATTTCATTCTGTGAATAAATCTGAAAGCAATTAAGTAAATGTTTCAGTTGGTGAAAATTTGTTCAGCATGCACTGTGCATTTGCCACAGATAATGACTGTATTGTTTGTTGTCTGAAGTGGAAAATACACGCACATCACATAGGAATGTTCTGCTCTTTGACTTTGTACATCTAAAACGTTTGATTTCCCAAATGAAGTGATGGCAACTAAATTGAGATTTAAATCCACAAAAATTTAAATCTCTGTTTTTTCCTGGTTTTATACAAATTTCGTCCAAGTTCTTTGTATTTAAAATGCTCAAGAACCTTTGAATATGAAAAAGTTAAATGTTTCAACCGTAAATCTCCACTTAAATGGTATTTTCAGAGGCCAGAAGGATTTTAAATGGGCTCCAGTGTGCGAAAAGTCTTTTTAAGAATAATATTATGACAATAGTTTTCCTACCTCTACTTAAATCCCCACTGCTTCAATTCTGTGCAAATGAACAATCCTGGTATAGTTTATATCTGAAAATTCTCCATATTCCGAAAGCAGTATCTGCTGATTTTGTTTAGTGTTTAGCTTCATTTTGCAGATTTCACTAGCTCTACTTTGAGATCTCATGCTATAAAGCCAGCAGTTCTCCCTCGCTGTCATTTATTTAGTGAGATTGCAAATCTGCAACAGCAGCATCCTCACTACATGACGTTTAGACATAGAGGTCATTTCTGGGAGCCACACTGGTGAATTTTACATGATAGATGTGACAGATTCATACGGACCTTAATGCAGAACCTTCTGTGAACTCATGTTTGATTTCAAACATGTTTCTGGTTCTCTAGGATTCACAAACATGATATTGTTTAAATTGAGTTTTCATGTTCAATGCTGTTTTTCCTCTCAGAAATTCTCAGCAGAGGAATGAACGCTGCAGAGAGAATGTTGCAGAAATTCTTGATTTTTATTTTTATTGGCTTTTTGATCTGTTAATATTTCATATGTTGGTATTTCAGAGAAATCTGTGCAAGGACAAATGCAGGCAGACTCTGTAGCACTCGCTCTTGTCTTTTTCTCTTCCCCCAGTGCTGCAGATTTTCTTCTTCACACAACATTCCCTCTCTCCTAGACCGAGCGGTGATGAAATATGTGCCTAAATTTGGATATTCTGCTGTTGCAGGGCAGGTGTGAGCTTTCATCTTGCACTTTCTAAAAGTGCTCTACACGGTGCTGAGCTTTTCATTAGCAGCTCTCCCTGCCCCCCTCCAAGAATAAGGCTTAACTTTCCATCAACACCTTGAATTGCAATATGTCATAAAGGTCTTATGTCCTTTCGCACATAGTTTTTACAGCAAGTTTCATCTCAAACCATCTTAAGGTGATTTGTAAGGGATTCAATTAAACAATGAACAATTAGTTTTGTACAAAGTCTTGGTATTCCTATTGATTAATGCATTTTTTTGTTTTTCATAATTCCCAGGTCATTGAGTATGTTTTGGACAGAAAACAGAGTGTAGGCCTGATTGGGCTACACTCTGCTTTTCAATGCTTCCCAATCTTCTTTCTAATTGAATTAGTCGAGCTATTTTGTTTAGTGCTTTTTCTAATGATGCCAATGCAACACAACACTTCAAATTAAAATGTTCCTTTGCTTATATCACTTGTTCATTGACAGATGTGGGTAAAAAAACTAAAGTGCTGAAATGATGATTGTTTGGCATCAACTTGTTGATATCAGGTTCCCCTAAACTAGTTTGGCTAGTTGGATATTTTCCCATGGGGTTATGAGTGCACAGAATTATGAAAATTGAATCAAATGAGCTGCTGCTTTCAGAGCATTTATCAGCTTCTACTGGGCAATCTCACGAGATAATATGGGGGTGGGGCGTGTAATTCTGGTATTACATGTATACGTGTTCATTCAAGTTCATGTTCAGCAGAACAGGATTGTAAGAATGTGCAAAGCTAAAACGACGCATTTGCAAGGGTCACTGTCATTTTGTAACCCAATCTGCTGACCCAAATTGACAAATTAGATTGGAAGTACACATGCCACTCCACCCATCCCCCAAACACATATTGCATTTTTGGTGTCAAAGTATCAGTCAGAGCAAGGTTTAAAAATACTATATGAGGGACTCTGTGGGCATCCATTTAGCAATTTGGAACAATTTCTGTGAGGTAACATCACACTGATCACAAGCACTTGTAAAGTTGCTTTATTGATGCTGAAAAAGAATTGTTGCATGCAAGAATGGCTCTGTTGCTTTTTCTGTCTGTCCAAACCAAGGCTCTGAGGAAAAAACTGTTGGGAAACATTGAACTAAACACCAAGGTTTCTGACAATAAGTTGATTCTGCAGCATTGGTTTGCTGATAAAGCACACAAAACTCAAAGCTACCCATGCTGTGTCTGTTTAAGCTACCACACATTGGGAGATCACAAATGTTGTCACTTTTGGACCAATGAGAATTGAATGCCATATTTTGCAATATGGCCTTGTTTTCTTTTCTGTTCAAACAGAATTTTTGTTCATTCTTAAAGCCGGAAATTAAGTTTAGCTTCTTAGACTTCTTTGACAAATCTACATTTGAGTTGCAATAAATGTTAGACCAAAGGTTTCAAGGTGGTCACTATTTTCATTGCGATGAAATATAGACTTTATACTCTTACTGTTGTTCATTAAATTAAACTTATTTTGAAGAGTGAGATTGCAGTGGACACCCAGTGGACAGGGTGTAGGGACCACAACCTCTTCTAAATAACTGGAATCCATGAATACTTGAGATCTAATACCTACTTTAAAAGTTCAAACAGAGAATATACTTTAATATTCATTAATATGCACAGTGGGAACTGTGTTATTAACATCACAAAGCCATGACCTTCAAGGTCATCTAGAACAGTTTGCGGCTGGGCTTGAGTCAGCTCTTCTAACAGGACACACACATCACTAGAGCTGCAGGATGTCATGTCAGTTGTCGTCTTAGCATAGATTGGTTGAAGTGCATTCAAGTATAAGAGATTGCCACACTTAAGCCATGGATATCGCCTGTTCTGCTTAGAACCAGTGGCCCTTCTGGATAGAGCAGGTTAATAAATGTTAACTTGCCGCCACCCATAGACTGTTGACAGCTTATTGCACACAGTAAGTTACCGAGTCTTTGTCATGTATTGTGTTGAAATCAAGTCTCAAGCTATAGTTCTCAACCAGTGAAAGGTGGAATGTTGACTTCAGGTTAGGGTTGGATTTTTTTCTTCAAGCATTCAGGTTTAGGTGCTCTGTGACATGAGTGATAGTAGGATACAGTATGAGGTTAATAGGTATATTCAGGTCTCATCTGGTGAACCGAGGTTGCTACTAAAGCTTGCTGTGATGAAGAAGAAACGTATTCAAAAGGTCAATCTGTCCTGACTGGTTCCAAACATCTCCTGTGGGTATAAGAAATGGACCACGACTGACCGAATGAAATTGTTTTTATGAGCTTCATCTAGAGTGTCTGAACTCATTCTAAAGAATATATCTGCCTTCCACACACACACATTGGATGGTTCTTGATGAAGTGTTGCAAGATCTAAGCCATTGAGTGAACTTGAGTTATGGATAGTTTTTTTTGGAAGCATCGATGCTTCTTAATGTAACAAGCTGAGTGAGACGCCATGGGGGTGTTGACCACTGAGCAGATACTTGGAGACTTTCGAATAATTGAGACATGAGTTGAGCTGAGGAGCTCCATCTTTTTGGATCTTGGAGTAGAACTGCTGCTCCTCCACATCAGAATGACTCAGTTGAACTGGTCTGAGCCTAAGGTTTGTGTGCCCACCATACATCTGTTTCAAGATTTCCTGTACACGTCTCATTGAGAGAACTCACTGTGAGATCTAAGTAAACCTCTTCATGCCTGGGAACCTGTGGGGTTACCAAGAATTAGCTGAAAAGTGTCTCTATGAATAATGATCACAGGGTTTGTGGCCTGGACCGACATTTACGCAGGAATTAAATAGGAATTAAACAGCTCAGCTCTTCATGGACTTCATAACCTTGGTAGTGAACATTTTAATTGATACACAATTGTTATTCAAAGGAGTTAATCTGATTTTATTGAGATTGCATTGTGGCTCACATCAAGTGTGAAGAGCTATTGACATGAAATGCCAGGACTGTATCAACAAAGCATAGTTCCCAAAGGATCTATGTTTAGGGATCATATACATGACAACAGTTTTGTAAGTGACCTCAACACAAACCTTATTGCTCCCCCTGCTCTGATGTATTGCACGGTGAAAACCAGAGTAATACCACATCCTCTGTGCTGATATGAGTAGAAGATGACCTCCTATGCCCCAGAATCGAGTTGCTTTAAGACTTGCTGAGCAGCACATAGAAAAGAAGGATTTTTAATCCCACAGAGATGCTGTGTATCCTCACCGCTTCCTCACGGATGCAGAGCAGAGTGAAGCAGGATCCAGTGAAATGTGTCAGCAGACAGGCAGAGCTGGAGGTTTTTTGGAAGCAGGATGCAGAAGGTCTTTTTTATTTGTCTCCTCAACAGGGAATTTGCCTTCTTGTACCTCCCAGAGGTGTGAATTTAATTTCTTTGTTCTTAAAAAGTATGCGCGCATTTGCGACAAAGCCTGCGCTCAAGGTCTCGGCAGAAGTGAAGTTTATTTTTTCAATTTGCAGAAGGAAGTGTTGTTTGATTTGTATTTATTTCATTTGTCTTCTAATTGACCCTCCTTCTGCTCTCTTCTCATTGCTTTGAAGATGCTGCTGTAGCTTGTTTTCCTACCTCATTTTGCTCCAGATGCTGCCCTGACCCTGGTGAATAAAACAGTCCAAAATTATTTGAACAACATCTGGGCATGAGTCAGAACAGCATCAGAGGAGAACGTCTGTCCTGGAGGGCGGTCGTTGGTAATTGAACCGTAAATAAGACATGGCTCAGGGGATGTAGGATGCCTGTGCAGGCAAGCGTGGGTTTGTATGTAGGAGAGAGACAGTTTCAGTGGAGAGTGTGTGCATCAGGGCACAGGGGGAAGGGAAGAGGTGGAATTTGCCATATGGAGGAGAGGGAAAGACAAAGAGAGAAAAAAAGGCAGCACGGAAGAGAGGAAGAAGGAGAAAAGTGGAGAGACTCAGCCACTGTTGTCAACTCACTTAATGCTCCCTGCTGGCCCCGGGGATGCTGACAGCACAGTTTTGTTGATTCATCCTCCCTCCCCGACCAGTTCCCTCGTCTTTTGCAGTCAGTCTCTGTCCTTGCTGCCCTTCTGGGACTCTGTTCATGTTGCCCTTTGTTACTTTGTCCTTCATTATGACCTTGTGAAACTGAAGCCCGTGCTGTTGGGCTTTTGGATCTGCTGATTGACATAATTTCTCTCCAAAAATATATAATGTTGCTGTTGTCTTTACCACAATACAGTGCCACACTGCCAATTTGTGGTTTAAGTTTGTGCAGTCATTCTTTCGTTGCACCAAACTATTTGTGGAAAATTTCCATATCTAAAATAGTCCAAAGAAAAAGCAGTTTGGGAAGGGCTGGGGTTTGCAAAGCATCCAGTCCAGGAAGACCTTGTGAGTTTACTTGTTTACATCTTAGCTTCTGTGGTAGAACCAAGATGGTTTCCACTGTGCATATGAAAAATGTATAATAGATCTTTAAGCTACTAAATCAGGAAGTGTTTTTCAATCAAATCTAATTCCAAAATAGCTTTTACTCCCACAGAGAACAGTTTAGAGGAGTCTTAGGTACTCATAGATTTCAGTTCTTTGTAGGTGGTTGTGGTTTCTTAAATCTAAAAATGCTGGTTGTCCACTGTACATCTAACGATAAAACACTAGAAGATGTTTTATTCAACTATTACTTTGGTCCAGTATAAAGAAGTCATTTTATTAAGGGAATTGGTGATGATTAAAGTTGCAACTAGATTATTAGATCTGAAACCAACAAATCACCTATTAAAGCTTTTTTTCTGAAATACTTGTTAATAAATTGGGTAGTTTTTCCGTTGGAGGGCAGCATGGGCTTTAGATTCCTTCTATTGTATTGGTATTGGTGTCCCGGGTGATCATAAAAACTTTGCAAGAAGAAATTAATATAATAAAAAAAATATTTGAAGACAGAAAGTATCAAAACTCCTGGTAGGACTTTTGCTTCTGCAGTTATGAGCTCCTGAGATGTGGAAAGTACCAAAAATGAGCCATTCTGAAGGACGTCAAGGTTAGATTTATCGATTTGGTTCAATATCATATAAACATATTATTTTGCCATGAAGGTTCTGTTTTCCCCTGTGGACTTTAGTACGATTTTCTGCAGCGATTGATGTCCTTGACTCAGTTGTAAAATTTAAATACTCTCTTTTCCAAATGCTGAAATATCTGCAAATTAGAGAAAACCATTTTGTTTCTTGAGCGTTTCAAGGCGAAGAGTTTAAATTTCCACCCTCAGTTAATGGTTCTCAAGTGAAAGTTCCTGCATGATTATAAAGCTTCATCACTAGTAGAAAGGCAGCCAGACGTATCAGTGAGTTCTGAGCCAAAGCTAACAATGGTTTCTGTATGTTGGTGGAAGTGACGTCTGTGTTTTCAGCACCGCTTCCTTGCAGATGTTGTTGTGAGTTCAGTCCTTGATTAGAAGCCTATCTTTGATCTCTGGGTGATTCACAAGAAAGAAGCAAATGAGTTCATGTTCTTTGTGCTCCTTTATAAATCACAACTAAACCTCATGAGTTGGAGATCAGATTAAATTCTCAACAATGTGAGAACAATTTAGTGGAAGTTGTATAATGTCCTTTTATCACACCTTTGAACAAACTCAGCAGTTTGTGGTTTTAAGAAAAACATTTAAATATACTGTCGTCACAGTGGTACAAATGTTTTTTTAATGCCAGAGTTTTGTAATTCAAAGAAACTGTGATAAATAATTTTAAAACCATTTTGTGCCATATAATCTGATATTTGTCTTGTCCAAAATAACCAGACAGGATTGCAAAAATTAGCAAAAGTTTTTATGTCCTCAAATGAATAATTTCACTCTTCAGTACAAACAATTTTTGCTAGGAAGTCTCTGATAGTAAAAATTAAGATTGACCATCTTTGTTGGATTTTTCTGATGTTTCAAACGGAGACGTATTTCAAGAACAGTATTTGTGTTTGTGGTGCAATATGGTTGTTGTTCCATCTCGAGACAGTCAGACAGATACCTAAAAAAATAAGTAATAAATAGCTTTTTTAAAATCATAATCTTTATGTAATTTAGATGTTAGCTCATCAGAAGTCATGAATTCAGGTGAACTCCAGCCATTTGCTGCAGATTGACCTCGTCTTCATGGCTCAGCTTAAGCTAAAGAGATGGAGAGACCTTTGTGTATTGTTGCCTAATCCTAATACGGATGACAAGGGCATGACATCCTATCTTCACCTCTACCAACGGCAAGCCTTAGTCATCTTGTTCTTCCCATCGCTTCCATGTTTTTCCACTTCACTGGATCAGCAGCATGACCTCATGCAGGACGGATGTAGCCGTTTGATTCTCTGGCAGATATTTATGTCTGGGTTGAATGTTGCTGTAAAGTTCGCCTGTCGTTTGTGACAACCAGTTGCTTTCTTATGGAGAAACTAGATAACAACCTGACGAATGGCAGCACTAAGTGCAAAGAAGTCTCAGGTTAAGCTGAAAAAGGAACTCAGCAGAAACACAAGAGGTGTAAGAAGCCTAAGAAAATTGGGTTCGTTGCAACTGCTGGGTTTATTGTTCTGTAGCAAACTAGGGCGCCTCTTGACAAAAGAAATGTGGAGCAATTCAGCTACAGTTGTTTTCATTAGTGGAAATTCCTCAGTTCAATAACCCGTGGAGGTTTTTAATCAAATTGAGAAAATGTTTGTCTACCCCCAGAAGTTAAATAAATCTACAAATGTTTATTCTTTCATTTTTACTTTCGCACTCTCATTGCAGATAGACAGATAAACAGATGATTTCACATGTTAGATATAAAGTTATTTGATGTAACAGTAAATCCCTGTTTCTGTCAAGTTTGAGCAGAATGATCCTGATTGTGATTTTTGCCATAAGTGAGCAGCCTCAGGCAGTGTGTGGAGTGTGGGCGGGAAGAGAAATAAGCCTTTGTGTTTTTTTTTATCTCTGCTGAACTCCAACACACAGTGCAGTGGGATGGATCTGCCAGCCTGAAAATTATATCAACATTGTGTTGGAACTCAAGGGTTTTATTTCTGATCTGTAACAAATATTTACCTGGCTTTTTTTTTTTTTGTTAAAGAGAGCTTCTTACTGAAGGCGTTATTGGCTGTTTTTAATTATACATTTAATACTAATACTAATTTCAAGCGTACATGATTTTACCTTAATACGGTAGTTGAAGGCCTGAGATATGTGATTTAACACCATCCCTACAGAGGGAAACAGTAACAGGCACCTGTTATTGATGATCCCACCCTCCATAGTGGGAGAAGTGGCTCATGGTCTCTTGCCAGAGAGAAATCCTGCAACTTCTAAAATCTGATGCCATTCCATTTTTGTTTAAGTTTTTGAAGAAGGAAGTTGTGCTCATGTCTTCAGATGTTTTCATGTTGTTTCCTTCAGCTGTTCATGATGGAGCATCACCACAGACCAGCCATTAAACTGGTCACTCAAAAGATTTGGTTCGTTTCACACCAAACAGTGCAGTGTGAAAGCGAACCAATTTCGGTCACCCATGAAACTGAGCCTACTGTACTATCAAGTGTGAAAACATGCTTTGTTTGATAATTTTATCCTTTTAATACTATTGCTAATCTAAGATTTTAAACAGTAATGTTACCTTTTTTTTCTGGCTATAATGAAATATTGGTACTTTTCTATGAAGACTTCCACAGAAATCCTCTCCAATCGAACAAAAGAACAAGATTGGACTAAACCGGCTTCATTAGTAGGTTGGCGTTGCTCAACATTTAAGAGCTCAGAGTAGAATAGTGACTTCTCCACGCCAAAAGAAGCAAGTGATTTGGGCTTCTTGATTGAGATGTCTTCAGGATGCTTCCCTTTGGAGGTTTCCCATTCACTTTTCACTTTGAAGAGACCCAGGGGCAGACTTAGAACTTGCTTGAGGGATTATATGTCCCTTCTGACTTGGTATCTGCCGCAAGGGTTGGAGGAAAAAGGGATGTTGGGTTTTCCCTCCTGGATTTATAACCATGGCAACCTGAGCTCTGATAAGCTGTTGGCTGCATATAAAGACAGTGGATGGACACTGAGTAACATTACCCTTATTGTCATGTAAACTGACCTAATAGGTAACAAGAAATTTGAACTGGTGCACATAAATAGTCTGCTGACTAGCTTATTCATCCTCATTCAGCTAAAATATTATCTTTGTATCATATTTGTTTTAGTAATTAAATGGAAATGACATCTAAAATGGCAGTTCTGGAGAAGTGAAGTATGACTAATACTCAGACCCTTCTGAGTCCAGAATCTGTGAAGGCTCAAACACACACTTCATTGCAGCAGAAGGGTTTTGTGTTGGGCCATTTTTGTTATTCATTGCAGTGTTTAATATTAATAGAAACATCTTATTGACTATTAATTACACAGCACACTGCCCTTAGTGTAGCCTGTGCTTAAATTTTTTAAAGTTTCAGGTGAAGACAGCTCATCCCATCCCAGCCAGAATCGATTATTGATGCACTCACAACCTTCACTGTTTACTTCTATTGACCTCTTTCAGAGGAATGAATGATGGAGCAGTATAAAGACCAGAGAGGATAAAATATTTATCCCATTGACATTATTTGAGGTCTGACTCATACACAGCGAGTGACTACTGTGATATTAATTCTCCCTCTATTTATTTGCAGTCTGCTAACCGGAGCAGAGACGATGATGACAGCTCTTATGATTTACAGAGCTGATGGATTTGCCGCTGTGTTGCTGAGATAAATGGGATTGTGGTTAGTCAGCCAATAAGCAGCATTTTATTTGCCACCCTACTATCATCTCAGGCCGCCATGATAAGCACAATGACAAAAGCTCAGGATTGATTGTTCAGTGACGGTTTTTTGCCCTTTATCATCAGGGAGCTGATGATTGGTTATTGAATGTGGTCATTTTTGTTTCCTTGATGCAGGTTTTAGAACCTCATGTTACTCTAGTCCAGTTTTTTTATTGTTGCCATTGTTTTTAGTGCTTAATCTGTCCTTGGATGAAATAGTTAAGTTACCATTCGTCCAAAGTTATAATCATAAAGTCTGGGTTTCTGTGTCACTGCGTCATTTGTTGTCTCTCTACTTTATTACTATACATTGTGATTCTATCTATTTTGGTGATAGAATCACAATTTTCAACAATTGCCAAACTAAGATATAATAGTGTTCAGTTCTTCTATGGATGGATGCTAAGCTATTTTGGCCTACATTTTCTGCATATTTTTGCAGTTGTTTTTGGTTAAATTATTTCCCATATCCTTGTCAATCTGTTGCACATCTCCCTTGTGTTTCAGTGGCGAGTTCTGGTGTAACAGAACTTAATTTTTCACAAATGCCCCTCCATTCCTGTTGACACCAATGTTAAACAGATACATACATGACGATAAATTCTATTTAAGATAAGTTCTTTTGTTGTACTTGTTCCCTCCGCCAAGGTTTTATTGAAGAAATATTGAAAGATAACATTTGTGTCTGTCTAAACTTTGGTTGAAAGCTGAAACAAAGTCAATAAAAGACATCTGTTAACATGATATGTACAAGTCTGCAAGTGGTTAAGGTTGATCAGATTAGCCATCCAAACTTGACTTTCAAGGTCTTGGTGCGGATTAAATGTGAAAATTACTAAAAAAGTTAACAATTTATGGGCTAAATAATAAGAACCGTCAAACCTTCAACAACAGTTGAAAAATGTCCGCAGCTGCCTTGAGCTTGTTGGGTGGGTGGTTGTACTGGCAACTGTCACTGAATTGAGTTAATCCTGTAAAAGAAATATTTATAATATTTCATAATCTGATATACAACAGTTTTTTGTTAGGGTAAAAAACAAAAAACAAACAAAATCCTAGCTTGGGGACTGATTTCAGTGAATTTAGATCTTGCAGTGCATGGATTTAGAGAAATAGAGATCCAATAATCCCAATCATCCCAATCTGAGCTCCAGATGGGATTTCAGATTGTATTATATTTTTAGGTTTTCATGAAAAAAAAAAAAATTTTTTTAAATATGTTGAATATGGATTATAGATCAAAGCCACCAGATTAAAAAGTTATATATTGTTATATAACCTCAGTGTTAAAATTGGGTTTTATCAACAAAACTCGTTTCTTTACACACAAACTTTAAATGGTGAACACAGCCCTTTTATTCTCTGAAAAAGTAGAAAAGTATGACTTCAATGGCAGTTTCTGACAAAAACTCATCTCAGTGGCCTTTAATCAGATAATGGATTAGGATTTTGAGTCTGAAGTCATCAGATTTAAAGACAGTTATTGTTTTGGATAGAGGTTGAAGCTCAGTATCAGACTTTGTCTATGTTGAAAATGTTCAACAAATTTACTCCGCACACTGAAGGCAGTACATGCAGTTTGATTAAACATCCGGTTGGCTGGTCACAGATGTGGTTCACACAAATAAACAGCATGATGCTTGTCTTTCTTCTTCACGTAAAATCTTCTAGTGATGCGGTGCATTTCAACTGCTTTAATAGTTCTTACAGTGAAATTTGTTTCAACATGTGCATTTTTATTGTGTTTTGTTTATTCTCAAGTTATACTATGTCTTTTTTCCAGTTACTCCCGTTAGCCTGAGGGTAATTTCCACTTTTTGTCCTTGTGCCACAAGCCAAATCGCAACCACGGCTGACTGATCTTTAGAAGCACTTGGAGTACTGATGTGGTTTGTTGGTGCATGTTGGGAATTACAAGTGCCCATATTGAGCCAGGATTGGAGACATACTTAAACCTCATACTTGCTCTTGCTCAAAAACAATTTATTTTATTTTTACTATTAGTTACAGGAACTGGTTTCTTTTATTCACTTTTTGATGTTGTGACCATAAGTTTTATTTTCATATTTACATATATATCAATCCCAGACCATTACACTTCCTCTGCCAGACATTTAGGAAGGTCCCCATCATGGCACGAGCTTCACTTCAACAGAGTATCTTTGTGCCCTTAACTTTAGTGCAAGATGAAGCAGAACTCTTTGAGTTATTTCACAGTGCACTAGGGATCAATTAAATCAAATAAAAAAATACATTATATATCCCAAAGAAAAATTATTGTTGTTGTAACTCATATAATCTAAGTATCTTCAAAGCAGCACGAAGAAGCCTCTGACTGAAGACATGACATGCTAACAGCTCAGTTGCTGGACATGTTGACAGTTTACAGTGACACACTATGAATGACACCATCAGTTGTTGGCAAGCACTGCTAATCCGCCTCATTTGTTTTTGCAGCTTATCTTTAAATCTCTGTTTGGCCGTATGGTTAAAAAGCCAGGTAGAGAGGGTCATGGAAATGATCCCTGTTGTTATGATCTATGGAAGAGATGGTTTATACTTCCTCCCTCCCTCTGCTCTTTGGTAATGATATGCATCTATTAAGCCTCCTGTCGTGTAGTTCAGGTATTATTTGAGCTTTTGAGATATTAATCAGTTGCTCCCAGCTGTGAAAACAATACCTTGTTGCCACGGTTGCGCATCGTAACGACTGTGTGAAAGAAGAAAAGGAAGAGCGAAAATCCTGCCGGCTGAATGGCGTCCAAAACAAGAAGGAATCTGTCCAAACATGCAATGTATCAACCAAAAGAATGATGAACAAAAGTCTTCCAAAAACCCAACAAATCTGAACTATTGTAACAGAGCTACTTCTAACATACTGCCATCATGATATTCTAGCTCTGTCCTCCTCCAACAAACTGAGGTTATTTATTCATCCTACTCACCATTATCACAGTTTGCTTGTTTGTTTTGGTATAATACTATGTAAGGTTCTTCATAAATTCTGCATTTGTAAAAGCACAAATTTGCTAAACATTTCTAAAAACTAAACTTTCAGCTTTTACTACTTTCTTTTTTTTCTCCAAGGGATTCTTCTTTTGAAGAATCCCTTTTTCCCCAGATTTGATAACTAAGTTGGATACATCTTAGTCTAATCTTTTGCATGACTTGCAAGCTGACCTTCATCCCAACGGCTTCACATTTGCTAGTGCTTTCCTGCTAAAACATATAAATCATTGTTTCTTTACTTTATTTTCAAGAAAATTTCCATGCAAATAAAATCAAAGAAAAATGTGGCAGTCAGACAAAGCGAAAAGCACAGAACTAGGTCTCTAGGCTACAAATATCAAACATTGATGTATTGAAATAAACACTACCTGGTGAGCAGATGCAACTTTCACTTTGTGGCTCAAGCCTGTTGTGCACTGCTTAAAGGTTTATCAGTTTCAATTCAAAGCACTGGAACTTAATTTAAGACAAATTACATAGTAAATGTTTTTTGTTTTCATCAGTCAACAGTTAATATCTGTCCATCCTACTTAATATTCAAATATCCACTTGTTTCTCTGGCTTTTCATGATCCTTCTGTCTGTCATTTACCTCATCCATCCATCTTTCCATTTTTTAATCTGTCCGTCAAGCCTTGTATGTCTTCATTCATCCATATACCCCAACCACCATTTCCTCCTTCCTTATGAGTTTATATTCATCCTTAAACTTCATTTCCTCCTTCCTTGCCTCCTTTACAGTCTGTTATTTCAGTTTATATATATTTATATATAAAGCCTAAGCCATGTAAAAATATCTACCACATTTTATTCTTGGCGAATGTCTTTACTTGCATTTTAAATGTTGGCTTCAAGAGGAATGGGAACGCTAGAAAGTTGTCTGAAAAATATTGGACTTTGACATAAGAAAAAGGACATTTACTCTGTCTGTAGCATAATTTCTTGAATTTTTAATTTTATCACAATATTTTACGGCTCTATTGAGATAACAATAAAAATAATGCTAAAAACACTACTTATTACTGCATGGCTGCATGGCATAGCATTCATAGCACCATAAACACAATTGATACTTTTGAGAAACAATCCTATTATTTAAAGAAGTGTGATTTATATCACAGAATAATATTTTCAAACTTATTGATGTTGATTGATGTTCTTGTGAAATGATGGAGGAAATAGTGAACATAACACTCATAATCTTTTAAGCACTATTATAATTTTGATTTGTCGAGAAAACAATAAATAAAAATTCCTACAATATTTCGCAATGCAATAAATGACCACACCTAATCATGTCTTCAAATGATTTTCATTCAGATCAGAACAGGTTGACATTGCAGGTCCTTTGCCCTGGTTGTACCAATCAAGTCCACCAACCTTCTTAAGAAGAAAAGGTTATATTCATCCTTAAGCTCCTGAATCAGCAATCCTCATTGATAATTTCCCGTTCCTGTTCATGAGTTGCAGACTACAGCTGGGTAGAGGACTGCACTCAGTTTGACAGCTATATATCAGAACCACAATGGGTCAGATGTTGATGTAATCCCTCCTTCAGCAGCTGGTGAGGCTGATATCATGCTTCGAATTAGACTTGCAAAATATTCATGCATGCACACACACAGATGGGGGCAGACACTTAAGCACAGCGGACAAGGACGTTTCTTTTTCTTCCTTTTGTGTGAATGAGGAGCTGTGGATCAGTGGTTGAGTGTCTCCTCTGTGTGTCTGTGAGGTCGACAGCCCAGGGAAGATTAGGAGGAAGCACATCAAATGAATGAAAAGGGTGAAAGCAGAAATGACGGAGAGGAGAAAGCTGATGGTGCAGGAACCCTGCAGCATTACACCCGCCTTAAGAGAATTATCTGTGCAGGGTCTTTGAAAGTGGACATGAACGCACACAAATGGACTCATAATGCAGCTTGACTTAAATCCCATTAAAACTGTTCATTAATCTGGACAGCTTATTGCTGATTCATGTTTATTCATACTCTGTTTCTGTTTTCCTGCATCACTTTGCTCCTGCTTTGTGCATAACTTGTGGAAAGCACCTCTGTATAGATTATCATTATGCATTTTCAGACAAAAGATATTGCTTTGTGCCCTCATATGTTTTAGGGAGTCATTGAAGCTGTTAATAATTAAATATGGGTGTGTTGGCGGACCAGCCGTGGGACCCGATTCAGAGAGTTTGTCATTAACTTGGGTGGTTGGCCTGAAAAGCGAGGGTGGGGTTGGGCTGTAAATGGAAGCAGTTTGATCCAGCCACGCGTCACCATAGCAGGGCCACAACACATACCCCTGCTCCCTCATGCTCGCTGGTTTCCATATGAACAATTGGCACCATTCTCAACACAGAGATGACCACATTTCCTCTCTAAAGGCATGCACAAATGCACCAAAACTTTGGAAATTCTCGTGGAGTCAAACTTGTTTTCCCCCTTCCGTTAAAGAGAAAAGCTTCCATTCAGATCTCAATGCAAGTACAGCTGTACAAAACAACTCAGAGCTCTCGAGGGTATCGCACTTTGCCATGTTGCAACCAAACTTCAGTGTATTTTATGGGGACGTTTTGGAAAGTAACACAGATACTTCACACTAACATATGAAGTAAATAAAATCCTGTGGTTTCAAAAATACTTAATACATAAAGATTTGAAAAGTGTTCAGGCCCAATTAGACAATAAATCAATAATAATACATATCCCAATAGACCTAGCAATAGATGATACATCTGATAAAATATTCAATATATAGAATATTCACTGAACTCTGATCCAGAACAACAGAGCACTCTAGGACATGCAGGCAGAGGAAAAGCTTTAGCTGCTTAACCTCTCATGATGAGCTAAGCATAGTTAACACATCTTTGGTTGCCTAGCAACAATCTGTTCAGTATCATGCGCAACAGCAGTTTCAGGTTTCGCCACCATGCATGGAGTGAAAACTGGATAAAACAGGAAAGGTCACATCACCAGTTTGGCAGCATTTCACATATTTAAAACAAAAAAGTTTTAAAAAATTGTAAATTTTTGATATTGATATTGATATTGTGACAGTTTTTTTCAGCCATATCGTCCAGACCTTATGGCCCTAAATAAAATTGGCTGCAGAAATAATCTGATTGGTGATAATCACAGTATAAATCCAGCTGAAATATCAAAACGAACACACCAGATAGGTCAAGAATAAAATTCTAGTGAAGCTTAATGTATTATCTGAAAGAGGATAAAGTACAACACAATTACAAATATAGAAGTTACAGATTTTTCTCACTAGAAATCTGTAACTGGATTCAAAAACTGCTGTTCAGAAACAGTCCATCCAATCTCAATGAGACACTCTTAAAGACTCCACAGCTGTTATTACAGCTTTGTGTTGATCTGTAATGCATAAAAAGACATTTTCTCATTTGATTTGAATTGAATGTCTTTGTCCGGTAATGGTTTAATCTGAATCATGCATATATTTTTTGAAAAGATGTTGTGGGAAAGAAAAAAATACTCCAAAATATCTCCCTGAAATGTATATTTAAACCAGCTGATGCTAAAAGGATTAACAGTGCATCTATCATTTTTGCAGCGTGGTTGATGCTCGTTTGTGTATGTGGTTGTCAGCTTTGAGTAAATCATCCTTATTTCAAACCGGTGCTTTAACCTTTTCGCCAATTGGTTGATTCATCGCATAATTGTACAAATACACAAATGGTTCATGAAACAAAGATGGAGAACGGCTTTCTACTTACCTTCACAGCTTGAAGGAATTTTTAAAGCTTAGCAAACTCGATCGTAGTCATATTTTCTGACTGCATTTCAGTTGGGTTTTATCACCCTGGAATAAAGAAATATTAGAAAATATGTCACTGTTGAGGCTCGTCTGCTGGATAATAATGTATAAATGTTCTTGTTCTAGAAAAAAATGTAAAGAAATTACTGGCAAACATTTTGGCATGCTTTGTTTAGCGGATGTTGCTGATGAATTTACGAAACCCATACCATGTTATTTCTCCTTATGTGCTCCATATTCTAGTTTTTTTTCCTTCAACATGAGGTAAATGTTTTCTCACACACGACCCTGATTGGTCTCATTTGATCATAATTTAGATGAGGACCCGGTTCGTCTGTGTTTACATGTGGCACACGTGCAGAAAAACTGCGTCTCGAGTCCTGCGGGCCACGGAGGATGTTGGCTAACCGGACCCATCTGCCGCGCTTGCCAAGCGTAAAAGTTGCTAATCAGAACCTTGCAGACTTACGGTCAGAACAAATCTCCCTGTTTCAGTTTTAAAGTGGGCCGAACAAGTTTTAAACAAACAACCAGCGCAGTTTCGCGCTGCTCTCACTCCCTAAGGGGAAGAGCTAGTGATCCGATCTCAACCCGGCTGAGCTGCGTTTCAAATGCTGAAGGCTCAGAGCGGCTCAGACAGTCAGCAAAACAAAAAAGTGAAAACGAACACAGAGGGCGGGAGGGTAAAACGAAGCGAAAGCATGCTGAAATCAATCATCAATCTTATGTGAAGTTACTGAATGTGTTTACATGCCTCACTACAAAATGTCAAGTACGGTTATGACTCAAACGGTGAAGAAAGAGTTAAAATTACACGCCGGGATCCAGATACTCGGCCAAAAGCGGAATACATCGCGCTTGTCGATGCCATTAGAAGCTAATAAGTGCACACTCAGACATACATGCACGCGAATGCTGAGCGGCGTTGCCGTTAGGCTACAATGCATGGGCTCAGTCAAGCAGGATGACCTCTTTTAATGCTGCAGCTCTGCTCGGTTCCCTCTCCTGCATCAGATTGTGACTTCCATTGTGAGATGTGTTTAAAAGAAGGATTAATCCGCCTCCTGGTCTGGTATATGTGTGTGGACAATGTGAGTGATCTTTGTCAAACTTGTTTATGCCAAGTTTCTTTCAATCTTGAATTCTTTTGATGGTGTGAGAATTATTTATGTGTTTCCGTCTGGGAGTCAGCATTAAACTCAACATTACACCCGTAGGTGTAATAAGCAGTTGAACCAAAGACATTAAAATGCCATGGTCTAATAAGTTGGCTGTGCTTTTCTGGGCTGTCTTATCATATTAAATCCCATGCTATTATGTAATTTGTTAAATCTGACTCTTTATTTAAAAACAAGGCCATTTAAAGCCCTTTCACCTCCTTATCCACTAATCAAATGCTTTTTTTTTTTTTTTTACAGATCCAAGTTCTGAAAGAGTTATTGTTACTGGATCAGATTTATTTTAGACAGTTTATCTAAGATCATTTGAGGGAAAATTCAGTTTCCTGCCATGTTTTTAGCTGATATTTTTCTTTGCACTTTGGGTGTTGGGTGCGATGCTCAGAGCTCTCAACAGAGGTGTCAAACAAGTGACAAGTTTTCTGAGCAAGCAACAAAAACAGATGGTTTAGGGAATAGAGGCACGACTGAAGAGAGAAATGAGACGGAGTGTGGAATGTTTATCCACTTTTCACAGGGATACATATCACTTGAGTCTTTTCACAATTTATTCTAGTTAGTTTCTCTTTTATGGTGGAACAAGAACATTCGACTTGAATAATTCAATTGATTAAACGTAAATTGAACCTCAACCACACTTTTTTGTAGTAGTAGTATTCAGGCTGAATATTTGACCACCTTTTTTGTCGTAATTGATTGACCTTATTTAGTCCTGCTTGCTTCTTTCCATGGACCCGACTTTTAAGCATTGCCCACACTTTTTCTACTGGACTGAGATCTGTACCTTCCTAGAAACTTTTTGAATTCCTGATTTATCCATTAAAAACTAGTTTTGTTTGAAACTAGTGTCTAAATTTAAACCATCCATCTGTTGATTAGACCCCAAGTTAAAGGTACTAAACGTAGACATCTTTTTTTATTACTTCACCCAGTCTGTTATGAGATCAATACTAGTGTAAAAAGATTCTTAAGTTTTATTAACATTTTTTATTGTAGACTTTGCTTTGATTTGCTTGCAAATGCAATTTATTTGCACGTCACCCAAATTGAATATCATATGTAAATATGACAAAGCATTTCATAGGAACCTTTAAACTTCATCTAAATTATGTTCTTGGTTTTAACAAAATGATTCAAAGAAATAAAATGCCTAAAGTTCAGAAGTTAGATGTTCTGACATACTTAAATCATAAGCAATGGTATTGGTATCAGCGATACTGTCCATGTATTTACTTAGGATTGGTTTGATACTGTAATAAGCAGTTAGTTCATTAGTTCATACAATTCATGATTGTAGGTAAAAATTCTCCCTGCGAGGTTCTTGTTTTTGTAATTACCCAAACTTTGGTGTGTTTTCATTTTGTTTTGCTGTTGTGTTTGAAGTCACTGTTGCATCAGAGATGAATTCATGTCACATTTTGACAGTAGCAGGGCAGCTTTGATCACATATCCTGCGACGGCAGAGAGGTTGTATTCTCCATCATTTATTGCATAAACACTCTTTATTAACCAGGCCGGATTTGCTGAGCATGTCTGACTGCCTCGTTCACTCAGCAACAAACATTTCTAACCATCAGTTATGGGCCACCGAGCAGCTATTTTTGGAGGCACTTTATGTTAATTTGCCAAAGATACCTTTGCAGCAGAGCTTGAGCTTTGAGTGAGTCATTCTCTTATCTCTCGTAAACTTTTACCAATGTGTGACTCTCACACTTATCATTTTCAAAAAAGAAAATGTTTTTTCTCTTTTTTTTTGTTGACAGCAAACATCCCTTAAAAAACCTGTCAGCTGTCAAACCAGCTGCGTAATGATGCTGAAGTCAGCTGAGCCTTTTTGTAGTCATCTACCACCTCTACAGTATCGACTGGCTTGTCAGTTTGACCTCTGACAGTTTGTCACATCCAGGATTGACTTTCAGAGGCTCAAACACCAAATAAACCACAACAGTGTGTGTAAACGTAAAGGGTCATCGTGCTAACTGTATTAAAAATACACCTGAACAGGGAATAATTGGCACTTTGACATGGAGGTTTCTTCTAGAGGTCATGTTTAATTAAAGGGATGTTTACACCCAACTGCCTCTGTCATTCATCATTAATTGGAACTGAATGTTGCTGTGTATTGGTCTGCACAATGCGCCGGCAGGCTCGGTAACAGACACTGTTACTCAACCCAGGCACTTGGGTGTCGTTGCTCTAAGTTACAGTGCATCCAGAAAGTATTCACAGTATTCACATTTTCCATATTTTTTTTTATGTTACAGCCTCATTCCACATGGCATTCACTTATTCTCTTTCCTCGACATTCTGTACACATTTCTGACAGTGTGGAAAAACGTTTTTGAGGGTTTTGTAAATTTCTGAAAAGTAGTAAAACCAGAAATCACATTTATTAGTTTTGTGTTTACTAGTTTTGATATGTGTTGAATTTGTGCGATAACAGTGACATGAGAATGCAGTTGTTTTTATGCAGCATTGTGCTACACTTCTTTTGCAGCTCCTTTTTCTTTTTGGTTGGAAGATGTTTCATTAACTAAATTAACATTAGTAAATAACAGGCTCTGAAAACTGTTTTGGTTTTCTAGCCTGAAGCAAATGTGATGTAAAAATGTAAATGACCTTTTCCTCACTGTTGAAACGGGGTTAATTGCACTGTGTTGAAAGTTTGGATTAGCTCAGGGCAGGCTCCATTAGGAGCAGTCAGCACTTTAAAAATATTTAGCTTTTTCTCTTAGATTGAGAATGCATATGAGGGGTGAAATGTATTCAGAAATTTACATTTTCTTTCATGTGATTCATTAACAGTAATTTGCTCGCTCCTTGTTTTATTTACTGCGATTGACGTCTGCCGCAGTATTTGGCTTCTCATGTGGAAACTGCTGCAGCAGCCAGTGAGAATGCCGAGTCTGTGGAAAAAAAAAAAAAACCTGATTGAGGCGCTGATTCCAGGGAGAGGTGTTTGCTGGAGACCTGGCATCACTGTGAAAGCAACTGTCAGGATTAAACCCCAAACTGCAATGTTTCTGCTGCTGCTTGAGCAGAATGTAAAGGTGAAGTTGGGGTCTCACTGAGAAACGCGCTCTTGTTTCCATCGCCTGTGTTTTTGGTATTTGTTGGAAAGAGCTCCCACAGGATGCAGTAGCAGTAGTTGGATGCTCTTAGACTCACACTCAAGCCTTTACCACAGTTAAATTAGTTGTAGGCCAAGCTCGTGTCCTCAGAGACGAGGCAGTGCGTGCGCTCGTGAAGCGTGTCCTCCACCTCTCTTCCATTGCTTGCTTATAAAGACATAAGAGGGAGGAATAACTAGGTGACTCATTGCAACTCACAGCTGACTTATGTAACAAATTTTATTTGGATTTCATATAAATCACCCAAAGCTTTTATACACGGACTGCATGGATGACATGGTTTAATCCAAAGCTGTTGATCATTCTTCCCCCTTAGGGTATTTTCACACCTCATAGTCCAGTGGATTTGGTTCGATTGGGAACCAAAATTACAACATTTGTTCAGTGGGTGCTGTTTGCTTTCAAACTGCATTGTGTCCCCTGAAAAAACCTATTAACCCCTCGCTTGTGGTGGCATTGCACCCATAACCATTGAAGGAAATGACACAAAAACCTCCCAAGAAGACACCAGGCGCAACTTTTTTTTTCACAAAAACCACACCGAGGCCTACGTTTTAGGCTGACCAAAGCTCCACTGTGCATTTACAGCTCCTCAAGTGAACCAGACTTTCCAGACAAACAAACTGGAGTTCAGTTAAAGCGTAAGAAACCAGACTGGTAGTATGCGCGTTGGTTTTGGATGAGGATTTGATTTGGGTACGCCACAGCAAGGAAAAGGTACAAACCCAAATGCCAAACACTATGATTCTTTGTACTCTTAAAACATAAAATGCCTCTTACAGAATAAGTCACAACCCACTCTTACTGAGGGGACCATAAGTTAACAAGGATTTTACAGCAAAGCAGAATTTATCTTGTAGTTAAAACCAAAGGGTGCATTTCAGATTTTACTACCGGTAAGTCAAAAACTGACAGGTTCTTATAAAAAGACAAAGACATGTTAAAAACGAGCCATGATTATAATTAATCACAACTTTGAGTTGTTTGTCATTTTAAGTTGTTTTTGTGGGGATACCGTCTGCAACCAGGCCAGGTTTAGGGTTAAGTACAAAAAAGATGTTACTTTGTTTTTAAGCATTCTGAAGGAAGGTTGCTCCAGTTCAAGAAGTCCTCTTGGCAGCTCAGAGACATGTAAAGCACCTTGGTGGATGGCTAGAATACAAATGAAGTGAATACTCACCTAAGAAGGTGAAGGAAGGAGTAGAGGGAGTTTTTTTTTTTTTCTTTCTTTCTCCATCCCACCAAGTTGCCCATCTGTCCATGAGGATACCATATGTCCTGAGTCCACAAGGTGTTTCTTTTTTAATGGGCACACTATCTTTAAGAGTTTGTTTGATGAATTTTTTCTTTTTTTTACATTGTCCTTCAGGATTTTATGTTGAAAATACTGTTCCATTGTCTCCCATTCAGCAATGAGCAGCAGCAGTAAAATCTCACAGCTAAAACTGTATATATTTCTGTCATAACAACCCTGAACCAGCGAGGCATACCGTGTCCCGTGGTTTCTGCAGACGGGTTGTTGGCAACGGATCCTGTGGGCATTGAGGGTTGTGGGATAGGACTTCTGAGGATTTCTCCAGGATGTGCAGAATGCCATTAATGCCTGATTGGATTGATATAGAAAAGCGTTTCAGAGTCTGGATTTTTGCCATGTTTCTTGAGTAGAACATATCTTAATGGCTTCCCAGTCAATCACTTCATGGTAACCAGAAGGTTGAGTAGAAGGCGATGTTGAGACGGATCTGGATTTTCATGGTTGAATTCTCCTGGTGGAAGAAGCAGGCAGGTTCTTCCACCTTTTAGAAACTCATTGTTAGCTGAATGTTACATACTTGGATACTTGTACTTACTTAGCAACTCTGAACAACCCTAGTTTATACACTTTGGATCAGAATTATTAGATTCTTTTCCTTCTTTTGCTCTTTCCTTTGGCTTTTTTATTTTGTTTGTATTTCCTTTTAATTCATGTAAAGCATCTTTGCCTAGTTGCTGAAAATGTGCTATAAAAATAAAATCACCTTACCTTACAGTCAGAAGTTGAAATTGTTATTCCAGTTGGAAAAGTTTGGCAATATGAACCTAAAGTTTAATCACAATATTTAGAGGTACTATTCCAATAATAAAAGTGACCGTAAGAACTATTTGTGACAACTTTCTTTCTTAACCATAGCCCTGTTACAGGATGGCACAACAATCATAAACATTCTTTAAAAAAAGTGACAAAATTTCACATTTATTAATACTCTGATTGGACAAGCACTGTTATAAGGACAAAAAAAGTAACAATCCAGACAGTTTTGATAGATTTTCAGCATCATTAATTGGAGTTTATAAGGACAATAATAAATCAAAATCATTAAAAATGTATTGCAATAAATATATAGAAAGTTCACCAAGCATTCCAGTATCGATATGTCACTGAAATATTTGTGGCTTGACTTGGACTTGAGATCAAAGACTTGAGATCAAATGACTAGTGAATTTCTCTGCTGCATACTAATAAGAAAAGTTTCATTTTGTGGGTCTAGACAAATTTTATTTCATAGCACCGGGAGCAAAAGTGGCTCTTGGAATTTAAAATATTGAGGTAGATGTTTGAAACCCAGACAGAGATGGGAGATCCAGCTGTCCCAAAACAACAAATATGAGATCTGACTTAACCACTCTTTGACCTCTGTCCTGTGGGAACGTGGACTCTACTTGAAAGCTGTACTATGAAACCAACCGATTGAAGTTTTTTTGGTGCGATAATTAGTTTTGCCTCACATATGAAATTTACTTCCCAGTACCAGAAATGTGAGCCTGTTGGCTGGACCTCAGTGTTCTGCTCTTTTCACTGTTTGTCACTGCAGGACTGGTTACGTTGGCAGTGAGGGATGTGTTTCTTGATCGTAATTTGTTTCGAAACCTGCCACTCATCCAAGACCTTGCTAAACCTTGCCAGTGTCACCTCCTCATCCTTGTTGCCAAGACGCTCCTGTGTTGCTTTTTCCGTGACAATGGAGTCACATTACTGATGTGAGCGGACAACAGGGCAGCATCTGCTTCCCTTTCCCACACCCCTCAGATATCTTGGCTTCCTGCTGTCAGTCTTTCTTAGCGCCATCGCGTTGTGATGTTGCTGCTGGTTGGTCATGCTACTTGCGGCAGGGTCAGCGGGGTTCCTTCGCACAACACTGCGGTGATCTGTGGCGTCTTACTGGCTGCCTGAAGAGAATTGTGTTCCTGATTTGTTCTGTTCCAGGTTCATTTTTTTTCTCATAGATTCCCAGAACAAAATGTTAAGACATAAGGTTTTATTCTACCTTCGTTCCTTATGTGGTTGTTGTGTATTATCAAAATAACTGGATGTATTTTAAATGATGTCTTTGCCCTTCTCTTTAGGTGCTGTGTGTGGTGTAAATAGGACAGAATTCAGAAGATAAAGTTGGCAGTTTCACCGCTGACTACTCACTGGAACGGTGAGTTCAAGCCTGTCGTATTTCAAACATTTACTCCAAGACATCATGACATGAAATATCCGGATGGATAGATTCCTGGCTGCATGTACCAACCACAAAGCTGACTCCAGTCCAGTTCATATGAACATAATGGGATTTATGGAAGACAAATTTGTCCCTTAAAGCATTTAACCTTATCATTTTTATCTGTTAAGGGACTTCATTTCCAAGAAGCTGTAATTCATTTACACTGCTTTGCAAAATTATTCATACACTTAGAACATTTTCTAATTTTTGCACATCACAACAAAACATCTGTGTGTTTCTGGCAGGCCAGATTTGGCCCTCAGGCCTTTAGTTTGACACTGGTGTTGTGGCGCCTCCTGTGGTGGTTAGCCTTTTGCAGCTTTATACATCAATATAGAGATGTTTTAGTCTATCATTCATAGCAAAATAACACAAACTCAGTCAGGTTGGGTGGAGAGTGTCTGTCAACATTGAAGTCATTCAAATCACAGATTCTCAGTTGGTTTTAGGACTGGACTTTGACTTGGCCATTCCAGCACATAAATATTTTTTGTATTGTGCAGGAAATGGGAAATGATAGGTATGTCCCGCTGTGTCATGGTCTTTCCATTTTAAGATGATGGACTGATTGGAGCTTTTTCAAATGTGGAAAGCTTAGATGTTTTTCTTGAACCTAGCCCTGCTTTGAAACAAAGTGTCTAGGCCTGTCAGAATAACAAAATCTGGTGGATGATAAATTATCAATTGTACTTGTTGAGATAAATGATAATAATGTGTTATTTTGAGATCGTTTTCAAGTAATATATTAATAATGGCCTAAAAATGCAAGTTCACCTAATAAATGGCTCCAAGACCAATAAACTTACATCTTGTAAAGAACCGGTTAGCACTGGAACTGGAAGACGTTTTTAATATCCAAAATTAAACAATCCAAAACAATAAATAAAGCCGAAATAAAAACATTTTATTTGAAACATCAAATAAAAGGGATTATGTTTTCCCTGTAAACGGAATTACCCTCAAATAGAATATTAAAATGGAAATTGTCAAGCCTGTTGTATTTTATTTTGCTGTCAATTGCTTGATGCTACTTCATAAATATGCACTACGCTATAGCGGTCTATTACATAAAATCTTAATAATATACTTGAAACTTTGTGGTTTTATTGTGAAAAACATTGTAAAAAAGTTCAAAGGGCGGGAATGAACACTTTTAAAAACATCATCTCATCTCCTCTCTGTTTAGTCTTTAGGTGGACTTAATGGTTTCATTTTTCACTCTCTTTTTTCCTGCATTGTGTTTCTGAGTGGAACCACTCGTCTCACAGTGTCTCCCACCGGTGAGGCTATTTTTAGGGGCGGCTTAGCTATCAAGGGATGCTGCCATCTCCCTCCATCTCTGTTTGTCTATTTTCCCTCCAACTCTTCCATGTGCCAATGTGTCAAAACATTTGCTAGTTTGTGTCAGAGTGTTTAAAGTGGAGGAGGGATGGAAATAAATGTGTGCACAGCATAAAAAACTGACCACATGTCACTTTGCGATGCGGTTGCCAAATCAAACTCAAACTGCTTGGGTCATGGAAAAAGCATAAACAAAAAAAAAAAAGAAAAAGAGAAGTTGAGAAGTTTTAAAAGTCTGAGGGAGTAAATCTGAGGATGCTGTTGCTGTTATTCTCCAACAATCCAGAAGAAAAACAACATTAGCAGGGTAAAAACACCTCTGAATGTTGGATAGATTTATATCTTACACTTGGTTTTAATCACAATAAGTTGGCTTCTGGTTACTTCTCCTGTTTTCATCTCAGCCTGGGTCCAGAATTTCATTGTCGGATCTTTGAATCACTTTACATGCTCGTCTTGGGACTTTGTGCTCCATCATGCATTAAAATAAGCAGATTATCACCAAAGTGTGTATGGATTTTTGGAATAATCTATTCTTTGACTGTTTTGATCCCATTCTTTATCCATGGCGGTGTTTGTTGGGCAGAACTGTGACTAAGTCTACTTCCTTGAACTAGAAACCACCCCACACATGGGTTGTATCAGGATGCTTCACTGTCAACACAACTAAGACCTTATGGTAGCTTTTCTTTGTTGGACAAATGATTTTCCAGATGTCACAAACAATCTGAAGGCGTATTCGTCAGAGAAAATAACTTTGCACCAAACTGTCCATCCTTGTTCTTTCTGCTGAGTCTGTTCTTAATGTTTTCTTGGACAGATGTGGCTTCATTTTCATTGTTGCCCATATTTTCAAAGGCCATTGTTTAAACATCCTCTGCTCACTTTTGAAGAAGATGCTTCTTCCTCATATTTAGGCAAGTCAAGTTTATTTGTGTAGCAAAAAACTGAAATGTCTTTTTGCCAAAATCCTCCAAAACATCACACTGCAGTGGCAAAATACATTAAAGTTATGGAAAGTTGGAAAACAACCCAAATTGAAAGATTTTTAGTTATTTTTGAAAGGAAATGACCTACTTTAAAATAAGTCATTGTTTCGGAAGTTTTACAGTTTTCTGAAAGTTTGGTCCTGATTAGAGGAGCATAAAAACTGAATGTTGCTTCTCCATGTTTGTTTCTGGTTCTAGGGATGCAAAGTAAGCAAGAATCAGAAGACGTGAATGGTCTGGAGCCATTCTGTGATTTATAAGCTAACAAAAGTATTTTAAAGTCTGTTGAGGACTTTAGATCTGTGGTGATGTGTTCTGTTTTCCTGGTTTTTGTAGAGTAGTTGTTGTACAATTGGACAGTTTTATGTGTGGTTCCAGCTTTGTCCTGTCACATGTTGATGTGCCCCTGGGCAGTGCACTTAACCCATGCCAAAGTGTAAATGTGGCTCTAGTGCAAAATGCTTGGAGTGGTCCGTGTCACTGGGAAAGCGCTGTATAAGTTCAGTCCATTTATCATTTCATCTTTCATAGCAAACATTTTACTATGCTGATTACTTTCTTTGATTTTTAGCCACTGAAGATCTTTGCAAAACAAATTGTGCATATCAACTCTCGCTGCACAGTAGTGATGAATTTTCACCAGGAAAACCGAAGAGTCAAAGAGATTTAAAGCATTTCTGTTAAAATATTTGTCGGTGCCTGTGAGGAGGGTTTGGTGTCATAAAAGCTGCAGCCAAGTTGTATTTTGGAAATTTACAGATGCCTTGTTTGGGATTTGATTCATGCTAGAGACTACACAGTGAGCTCTTGGCCTCCAGGCTTATCATTGTGTTGACACTTGAGGACAATAAAGCTAAATTTTTCTTTGGTTTAATAAAGTGGTCCCTGTTTGCGTTGAGAGCCAGCAGTGGCTTAGATTGAACAGCTGGTGTTATTGACACAAGGAGACATTTACTGTCCTCCTGGTGTGACTCCTAAACAGTCCTGCTGGGTAGTGTGGGCAGTGAACTGTCAGGTAGAGGAGAAGCGCCTTGAGAAGACCCTGATGAGTGCGACTCGCACCCGGGGGCGCTGTTATTTCTCCCGGAGGAAAGGTGGAGAAGAGACATTGTCATCTGCTTTGCCTGAAAAAAATCCCCAGCTTTGCTTATACCACTACTATCACATCTCTTTTAACACAAGCTGGTAGCATGCACACACATTTGCTCACTTTTCAGTGCTAATTAAACGGGGAAAAAAGCACTTTTGCGTGCATGCAGACACTCAAATCCCAGCTGCTGTTATTTTTAAACAATGCCAGCGCCCTGTTCTGTGTGGGTTTTTATGGCAGCAAAGTTCCTGCTGCCTGTGCTGTTGAGGAGTACTCATGCCCTCCAGCCTGCACCTCTCCTCCATTATCCTAATGAATATTTAGTGCACTGTTGGCAGGATGGCCACAACTCATCCTGCTAAAATACAATGAGCTGCTGTGAGGTTAGAAAGACGAGCGTTTGACAGGCGCTAACACCGCGGTGGTGTATTTTTATGGACAATTCAGTTAGCCGGGGGTGTGCAGAGTGACCGAGTCACAAGATAGAAAAAGAATAGCTGGACATATTTCACAGTTTGCTCTCATAAATACACAAAGCACCAAAAATCAAATCAGGAAATGAAAAACTGAGAACAGTCCTAGAATAGCTTTTAGCAGGGTAGACTACCACTTAATGCACACTATTTAATATCTTCTACTCTCTTTTTCATAAAAGCATGACTTCCTTTAAGAACAGAATTAAGTGAGCTTTGTCTTTACTTCTTATGGTTCTTGCAGTTTCTGCCGTTGACTCTCTGATTGTTGTTATTCATCTTAACCGTTTCTGTGGCGTTACCTCAGCGACCTCCTCATTCTTGGTGTTGGGTATGTCCTTCATTATAAGCACCTTGATGGACTACCGGTGAGCGGAGAATTTAAAGGTACATGCACAACAAAACCATTGCGATACAGTGTGATTCCCTCACTCAGCCTTGATTCTGTCAGATTTGGTATATTTCTCTCACTCTCACATCCTGTGTAATGTGTAGTTTGATATGTTTGATTTTCATTCTTCTTTATTCTCATCCATGTGGGTTTTTCTTTTATTTCAGGTCCATCTTGCAGAAATAGCTTACGTAAAACATACAAAAATGTTGATTCTTCAGGCAACTCATTGCAACATATTAGTACATAGATGTTTTAGTTCCTAAATAAAGACAAAATTATCTTCACAAAAAAGAACAAAAACTGTAAAAAATACCCAAGATTTATGAGGGATTGGTCCAATTTCTTGTTTTAGCCTGGGAAATATTTGTAACAGGACTCAGTGATATTTAATGAAGCAGTGGCTTGTTTGAGTTCAGTGCCAAGAGATTGCAAGAGATTGATAGAATTGGGCATGGGCGGAGGGGTACCTCTAGGAAATGGGATTCGGGCCTAAGTGACTTCTCTTCCAGCATCTTTTCAAAGGTCACGACTGTTGGGTTAGGTTCAGTTTTGGAAGCTTTAGGGAATAATTTCTTATTTCTTACTTCTTTCAAGTCTCTTGAATGTAGTTGCAGTTGTCCTTTTCTTCAGTAGCACTTTGGTGACTGTTGTTTAAACCTTGAATGCCTTCCTATTTGGCTGACTATCCTTTCTACACCCTGTTCCAAATTATTATGCAAATTGAATTTAACGGTCATGAAGCTAAAAAATTTTGTGGTGCTATTAAATTTATAGATGGTATTGTGTGTCAGGGCTCTATGAATCACTCCCATGATGTTCCACATTATTAAGCAAGCCACAGGTTTCAAGCAATATGGGAAAGAGAAAGGATCTCTGCTGACAAAAATGATCAGATAGTTTAGTGCCGTATAACAAGGTGTGAAAACATTAGCTATTTAATAAAAACTGAAGCGTTATTGTACTGTGAAGAGATTTGTGGTTGATTCAGAAGAAAGATGGGTTTGTGCAGATAAAGGAGGAAGGTGTCTGTTAGACAAATTCATCGGATTAAGAAAGCAGCTGTTAAAATGCCTTTACAAAGCAGCAAACTGTTATTTGAAGCTGCTGGTGCCTCTGGAACCTCAAGGTGGAGGATCCTCCAGTGGCTTGCGGTGCATGAACCCACTGTTCGGCCTCCCCTAACCAGAGCTCACAAGCAGAAACGGTTGCAGTGGGCCCAGCCGTACATGGAGATTAATTTTCAACAGACTTGTTCACTGATGACTGCTGTGCAGCCCTGGATGGTCCAGATGGACGCAGTAGTGGATTAGTGGTGGATGGCCACCACGTCCCAACCAGCCTGTGACGTCAGCAAGGAGGTGGTGGAGTCATGCTTTGGGCTAAATTCATGGGGAAAGAGAGAGAGCTGTTCGGCCCTGAAGGTGTGAAAATCCACAAACTCACAAGTTCAATGGATGCAAGATGCAAGAATTTTTTATTTTTGAAATAAATACTGTTCTCATTTAAGAAAATCTGAGAAAATATCACTTCCATAATAACTAGGAACACGGTGTAGTATGCACGGTTCTACCCACTTTCTTAGGTGAGAACTTATCTTTTTGCCTTACATGTCAACATTAAAACAGCCTGAAGGTTTAAAACTTTTGCTCTGCTTACGTACAAACCCAGAAAGTGTAGGTTTTAAAAATATTTAGGAAGAAAGAAGTTAGAAAATCTTCAGTTTCACCTAAATACTGGATTTACACTGGATTTTTAGGGACTGTGATATAACTATGTGGCACCTTTAGGTGGCAAGACTTTTTGCAGGTGTTTAAGTATGGGACTTGTGCAGCCATACCATCCTTTCTAATATATATACATTTTTTCTTCTTGGTGCTGCAAGAACGCTGCCTGAGAAGATTTAATCGCCTTGCCAAAAGTAACTAGGCTGGCCATATTTCATCACTGTCAGGTCCTTGGAGATTTTCTGTACATCTGAGAAGTGCAGCAGTAAAAATGGGACCTGCTAGAAGACTGACCTTTGGTGCAGCAGCTGGGAACCATATTTCAGGATGGCGTGTTGTTGTGGAGACGTCATAGAAAGACCTTGACGCTGCATTTTTTCTTGGAAGGTTTTGCTTTGCTGCAGGGTGAGTCAGACTCATCACCTTGTTACAGTGTACATACAGTAAATGCAAAATTATGCTAAATCTGGTGTGGTAGGATTCCTGCTTTTTGTACTGTAAGCAAATATATTACCAGGATGGTCTGTTTTTAATAGAGATATTAATAAACTGTAAAAGACTTGAGAACGGATATATATCTGTTTGAGTTCTAAATGAACAAATAACTACCTCTATTTGGCCAAAGTAGGTCAGGCAGACACTTAGTGAGAGATTTTAAATTGACCCTTTGCTCCACCGACTCTCACTATGAAACTACTTAGTTTAGTAATTGGCTCACTTAACTGAACATTTTTAAGAATTTGCTCCCTTAAACTATTTGGCTTGAAAAAACTGCTACCTTCTTTCTTCAGGAAACCTATTTGATTGAAGCAGCTATAACAATCGTGTTTAATTTTAAAGGCTGTTTTTGAAGATGAGATCACTTTTATTGTGATCTTTTTTGAATGTAAACGTGACACGAAGGATGATTGTTGTATTTAATGGGGCTGGAATTCAGTGGAAAAAAATGTTTATGCCGGAACTGGGTAAAGAACTACATAGACGGATTGAAGATGTAATTCTAAGGCTGTGTAAAAGGAAATACAGAACAAACAGTGTGTTTTATAACAAGAAGCAGCTGTTTGCCATGGGACGCTTTATCCTCACTATGAGTCAATTTACACCCAGCTGGGGCATGTTTCAAACCTGCTTTGAGAACAGATGATTTAACGATACTACTAAGGAAACCTGGTTAAGTATATGACTCTAAAAATGATAATGACCAACTTAATAAATTAACCAACTTAGTAGGATATTGCTAAGTTGGTTAATTTGGTTTCTTGATGGATTTTTTTTTCATTCTACTTCATCAAATAGGGTTCAGAACCACAACTACTTTAAAGTGATGAAGAGGAGGAAGTGTTAATAGGGTGCTAATTGGCAGGGCATTGGTTAGAAATGGGGTTTCAACAGTTTCGGCTCAAGGGTCAAAGGTCTCGTAAAAATTACATTTACATTCTAAAAAGTGAAAATATTCAACTTCTGAAACACATTCTGCTTTACATAAAGAATCTCACAAGCAACTGAGCTGATTGTAGAAGAAAAGAAGTTACACAATGTCCTGAATGAAATGATTTACAGCACAAAACACCAGCAGCACAATATGGAAATGATTCAGTAGAGAACTTTGAACATCAGAAATAACAAGTTATTGGGGTCCTTTTAACCTACATGTATTTTCACAAAATAATGAGAGGTTTTCAGAACTTTGTGCTAATTATCCTGACCAGAGCATTTTATAAGATATGTGCCAGCTGATATATTGAGGAAGAGGAAAGATCGTTTTGAATTCAACCCAAAGATTTTGCTTGAGGACATTAGGACATTCTCTTTGAGTGCATCATGGTCAGTGTTAAAATGGATCCACATTTAGTTATTCATAAATAATTGCAGCTCTCTGTTTTGGCTCTCCTCTCCTCAGATGCTCTAACGGCATATGCTCTCTGTGATCTTAATGAACGGAGCGATTCAAATTATGACACAGTGATTAACATATATTTCTATGAGTGGAATCCACATGGAGAGCACTTGCATTCTTTCACACTTTGCACCCACACCGTGTCGATCTGTTTCTCACTTTCTCCATTTATTTTCATCTTCAGCAAGCTGTCATTCTTGCGGACGGGCATGTGCTTGCACGCCGTTCTCGGCTGCGACCAGACGGGAGTCGAACGGGTCCTGTATCAAAGCCCCTGTTTGTTTTGGAAAGCCGCGAGTGGGAGCGGTGACCAGATGCAAAAACAACGTGATCATTGAGGCAGGTCTGAAACGGCAGCTGCTGCTGCTGATAGTGCACATCCGACCCTGCAGAGCTGGTCTGCTTTGTGTTTCGTCGACATGTGTTTTCCACTGTACGTACTGCAGTTACGACTTTGTACAGTGATTGAGCTTCTTGTTTTCACATCGGATGGGGTTCTTTACTCAAACATCAGGACTGTGTACCTCTGGGATAAATATTGAGCTCAGTAATAAAGTTCAGTTCTGACACGCTGTGTATAAAGCCAGTGTGGATATAATAATACAGATGTGATGTTTTGATTAATCAGTGTCTGCTAGAGTGTGACTGTTACTACATGTCTGCGGGTCATATTGTTGCCAGTATTTTTTTTACGTGGGTAACATTTAGAGTTGACTGCCTGTACAAGTTCCAACCTACATGACTTTATTTGATGCAATAACATTCCTGGGGAACAGTCTGGAGTCATTGCTCAGTTCCTCGTTTCCATCTAAGTTCTTCTGATCAGTGGTTCTTCCAGTTTTCTGAAGGGTTTCTTTCTTTGGATTTTGGTTGCTTTGTCACTCAGTTTCAGTCCAGTTCTTTGTTTGAGCTGATTAACTCTAACCTTTCACTTAAATCCAAGAGATGAATTAAGAACCCGTATTTTATTTAATATAATAACTTTTAATAATAATAACTTTGTGGCCAATAATTTGTCCCAGCAATACAAATTGTACCCATTTTTTAGCCACATCTATGAAACCTTTCTGTTTAGTTATGTTCCCACTACAGGGACCTATTCCAGGAACTATTCTGTGCTAGTTGTTTCTTTCCTTAAGGTCCACTTCAGGACCAGAGCAGAAACCAGAGTATTATTATGCCTGGGCATTTCAGCTTCCCAAGCTGTATTTTCCTTTGAATATTTTTTAGATGTGTGCTTTGGAAAGATTCATGAATAGGCATATTTTCTGTAAATAAGGTATTATGCTTCACAGAAAAATCTGCAAGTAAACAAAGGTCCACTGTACTTTAATAAAGTCAGGCCATCTTAGTGTGAATATTAACTAAAGAAATTAAATAAAGCATTAATTTCTGCTGTAGAAGCACTTTTCTTTTCAAGATTTAAACTAGTAATATTACAATATTGTACTGCATTTATCTGCTGTATGTTGTACAAATTAAAGCATTAACAGTCCCTTTGGATTGTGTATCATTAACAGCCATGCTGTAAGATGCTGCTAATGTTGCTAAATTCATTTGAAGTTAGTTGTTGGTTTGGGAGTAACTACTGTATATGTTTTATAAAGTGTAATTGCTGTGACAGAATAATTTGTTGTAGGTTTATTGTTGACAATTTGGGCTTTCAGGTTGCTCAAAGTTACTCATTTGCACACAGTTTGATCTGTCACTCCTTGGCTTTTAAACAATAGTTCTTTGTTCAGATTTTACTCATTTTAATTATATTCAAGCTGCATTGTTGTGGTTTACTGAGCTCTGTGTCTGCAGATTGCAGTAAAAGGATCTGCTCAGCATCAGCAGCGTCAGCAGAGAGTCCCACAGTGGAAACATGGAAAAGGAATGGCCTGGGTAGTTCTGGGAAAGAAAGTCTAAAGGGATTTTTCTGATGTTATCCCAATGAGGAACAAAGTGAAGCAGCAAAGCTGGTACATATTGAAAAGAGAAGTTTGTGTTACAAGACACCGTTTTTGATTTCAAACCAAGTCAATGTTTACCTCTGTTATTGCATAACAACGTAAAAAGCAAATATAAAATTGTAACTCCTAATGAAATAAAATTGGATGAACTGTTGGAAAATTAGAAGATATTCTGCATCTAACATTACAAGCCAGACAAGAGATATGATATTTAGTCATTCAACTCTCCATGTTCCTTGTTACTTTTTTCCTGTGTACAACAAATTTGCAGAAGTAACCTGTATAATATATGACTTAACGCATTTTGTAGTTGACTGCCATCTAGGTTTTCGCGATAAGTCCTTAATTTGTTACATTTCCCATGTGACTACAAATCATCATCAGGCTTTTATTATGACTACAGATTCAGAACATACCTCAGATCAGCCCATTTACATCTGACAGACTTAATGCAACAATTACAGACGCTCATACTCTGCTGCTTCTGGAAACACTCAGTGGTAACAAAGAACCATCAATCAATCACATTGTTCTTGGTATGATGCTCAGCAGTGCACACAGACGTGCACGTTTAGAAAATAGCAAGGGAAAATTTGGATAGGATTAAATACTAGACCCCGGAGGATTGTGAAATGTTTGTGCAGATGGTCAATTATCTGGTTCCTCATTTTTTGCTTGGATCCTTGACTTTCTTGTTGGGATCACTAATTCAATTTGTATAATACAAAGCAGGCCAGTAAGAGTACTTAATAAGGCAGATCTCCATGCAATTACTAAAGCCCATTTATTGATGTAATGAATGGACCCATGTTTTCAGAACTTGGTGCTTTTTTTGTTGCTGAAAAACATTAGTGTAGAATTGATTTGTTTCCGGACTCTGTTAAGAAGCTCCATACCAAAAAGAATGAGTACACACTTAGAAAAGCAAACACCAGGATTGATTTTAAAAAGTATTTGTGTCAGTAACCAGAGTGCATTTTTGGTCTACTTTTTGATGCTGAAATTAATACATGAAGATTTTAAAAACTGTAATTAACAGAAGTTAAGTTCCACAAGAATTTAGTGTAAAATTTCAAGTGTTTTTCATTATTATTATTATTCAGTTAAATATTAACTGGCAGTTGCATTGTTTTTCTTCTGCTTTCTCCTTATGTGTAGTTTATGGACTTTTGAATCTGTTCAAAACAGATTAAACTGTTAAAGGATAAGTGAAAGAAGCAATACTTTGGCCTGCACCATTTTTGGTGATGTTAAATTCATAACTGATAATGTAGTTAATACTGATGTGAAATCTTTGGTAACATTTTTTGTTGTAAGTGTAATTTGTGTTTAAATATTGATAACATATTTGATTCCCCCCACTTATGGCTTTTGAGTAGAATCACAAAAACTAACTAAAACATTTTCTTTTTGTCTTTTTAGGTCATTTCATCCTGTCTCGCATGAATGAAATGTGAATGTTAGACCTCAGTTCTGATGGTTTTACTTCAACCTCTGAAGCCAGATGGAAACTTAAAATTTCTATCTTTTGTTCTCTATCAGTGAATGTCCTATAACATATGGCTGCCTACGCACCAATACTCTTTGACGTAAATGTGTTATAACTTGAAGGATTGAATATTTAATTATTTAATCACTTAAAAATCAAGTCAGCAATGAAGAAATACCCAGAAATGTCTTGTTTTATTGTTATTTTAGAAAAAAAAATCCATCTGTTTCTGTAAATTAGCAGCTTTATAAAGTAAGTATTTGGTTTCAAAATTAGGCTACAGGCTACATTGATAGCAGTTTACAGAAATTTCATTGCTTAGCCCACTAATCAGCTACCATACCAAGTCAAATCAGATTTTTGTGGTCTAAACCAATTTTCTTTGCAACCTCCCCCCTGCCAAGATTGCTTAAATTTCCCAGTGAGTGTTGCAACAGGGAAATGTTATAATTTGATCCTACTCACCTTGATCAGATTACACACTGGAATTAGTATAATTACAGCTGTCACTGATTAATGGGCATGCTATAATTACAGCCTTAGCCACAAGTAAGTGTGTATTAGTGCATGTGTGATAAAGGAAAATTAATATACATTTGTTAAGGAGTGTGTATTTATTTTAACTTAATCCATCCAAATACCTGATTTGTCAAGACTCTGGTGAATCAAGCAAATCAAGCTTGGACACGAAATAGCCTTAACTAAGATGCAAAAGTACAACAGAAGGTTGTAAAGAATGATAGATGAAAACCAGGCTATATCACATGTCCCAGAAATAATAATCATCTAACTTTAGTTTGCAGCTGATTGCAACAAAGTACAATAATCTTCAGTAACAATAAATACTGCAGAATAATAAACTGTGTTTAAGGATGTTAGAGTTGTATTATATATATCTATGTTGCAGGTGAGTTATATATCTATATATTTATGTTGCCACCCTGGTTTAGTTCTGCCAATCATTGTTTTTCCCAGTTACCATGCATGAAGAGAGGGATTGTGGATGGTGCTTTGTGGGTCTCCATTCCTTTTTAGCATCTAAACTTTTCACAGCTAGTTTTACATCTTGTTGAATCGTACCTCTTACCTTATTATATTTTCTGTTTAAATAGCTCCAGTCAAAAGTTATTGTCTTTGTAAACTGCATTTGACAACTATTTGTCAGTTTGTTTTGGGTTGTACCTCACCCTATTGCCTCATATTCCTCTATTTTAGTGTTTTCTAACATGCTTATGCTTTTTTTAAAGCAAAGCTGCAACCTTTATGATACTTCCTTCTATTTATGTAGTAGGAAGCATTTAAGATGATAATTTCACACAGATTATAGGACATTTGCTTGTCCAGAAGTAGTTGAGGTGAAACAGGTCACTGGTTTGATGTAAAGAGCTTACATAATCAGGCTGCCAGCCCATTGCAGCTCCAACCACTTTAAACTGAGAGAAGTTTAAAATGTGCATTACCAGTTAAAAGTTTGGACCTGTAGTCATTTATGTTTAATGCAGGGGTTTTAGATGGGAACAGGAACTGTGTGACCTGAAGGAAAACCTACAAAAGCTGCACGGAGGATCATCCTCAATGAGTATTTCCTGACTTTATTTCAATTCCTATTGTCCAAATCCATCCATCCATCCATCTATCTGCCAGTCTGCAGTTTTTGAAGATTCTTTTCTTAAATACTTTGAACACATTTGATTCTAAAATAGGAAGAAGTACTTCCACTACTGAATGTCACCATGTCTCACAAGGTGACACCAAGGATTCCCAGCTGGTGTCTCAGTTTTGCTGCCAGACGGCATTTATCCTGACTGACCAACTTGTTAGCAAACTCTTCTAAACCATAACCATATTTGGGCATATTGGCTAGACGGCAGAAAATGAATAACTTCAAAGTACCCTGGATAGATTACTGCAAATGACTTCTAACACTTTATCTGAATGACACCCTATTAAGCATTTTCAGTTGAGATTCTGAGAGTTGCAGTTAATGCTAAAATGAATCACAGCCTAACTGAGGTGGCGCTTTTTACCACCCAGACGGATCGTATGGAGCTGAAGTAAGGGAACCAGAAGCAAGGCGAAAACAGAGCGATAAGGGACTGAGCTGCAGGGTTTTAAATATTAATAGCGTGTATATCAGACTTAGTGCATGCATGAGCTGTTTGCGTGCACTCCAGGTTTTCTACAAGCTCAGCACCCCCCAACCGCGACAAGGCGAACCTCTCAGTCTGTGAACGGAGTCAGTCGAGCAGAATGGAATCGCAGGCAAATGGACGCGAGGGCTGAGATAGATTACGCAGATGCTGCTGCCACTGCCGTGTTGACAGAACTGTGGTAAACCTCGTCTGGTCTGGGATGTTCCACCGGGGGTCTCTCTGCTTTCTCTTTTAGCCAGAATGAAGATTAAAATCTAAAATAAATAAGCAGTGACATGCAAGATGGAATAAAGATTTGCAGTCATTGTGATTGAGCTAAATATTATAATTTCCGTTAGTTTGTATGACTTTCAAGATTAAAATGGATAGATTTATGTATAAAAAGCCGTTCTCGGTTTTTGCCTCCCTCCCACGGTTCATGTGAGTAGGATAGAAAAGCAGCAGCTTCTCTGTTTATCTGCTTGCTTGCCAAATGAAAGAAATAACCTCCTACAGTTGGCAAGGAAAAAAATCTGGCAGATTTTTTTTAGATGCATCACAATATCATGGCCCTTTGAAAGGATTTATTACCACACACAGCTGCTTTATCTTTCTTAAAACAAGTTAGATCAGTCTGAACATGTTTTTCACCAAAATGTTGTCAGCATTTTTGGCACACAAGTTACCCATCATCCAAATTAGAAAATGCCATGCAGGTCCCACTTAAAATACACCTACTGGTCAAACCTGAGATGGGATATTTTACAGTTGTTTCTACCTCACTTCACAATTTTATTTGGAAACAACTCAAAATTTGCATAAAAGTTTCCTATTATGGTTTTTTTGTGTGTTTGTAGACAATGTTGACTATAATAAAGCTGCAGAGAAAGCTAAGATATCTGGACGCAGAGCTATTGGCTGGTGTTTACAAAATATCCAGGAGCGCCTTTTTTTATTTTTTTGCCGCTGATTAGTTGTACTGCAAGAATGCAAATGAGTAAAACTGCAAATGTTAGCTGCTGCTGAAGCACTACTACAGTTTTCATTGTGTGTATTTTCGGATATTATATTATACATGTATTTGGTGTTTGAACTAGTTTGAGAGGGAATCTTAAGTATTTGCAGATTTTAGCTATTCCAGGGTAGATGTGGACCCTAAAACTGTGTATACAAGGTGCACTGCAGTTTGCAGAGATTCCTCAAAATCCCGTTTCTCAAACCTTTTCTTCCATGTAAAAATAGAGACAGTTTTACTGGTTTTGGTATTGGGTGTCTTGCTTAAAGTGCGGTTCCCTCTGGTGGAGCAAGTCATGTCGCATTCAGATTGAGCTTTCATAAATAAAATCAGCTTAGCCGAACCACCAGAGGGTGGAGTAGGGGTTAGCAGAGTCAATATAATTTTTATTAGGAGAGGTCCAATAGTAAAGACCTTGGCTTTAGCCTGAAACTGTCTTTAATCTCAAATCCTCATAGAGAACAGTAATCCTGCATGAGTGAAAAGATGAAATTCCACGCTTTAAATAAACACAGTAACAGATATTTTCTCAGCAGCAGGTGCAGCCATTTGGAGATATTCGTGTGTCGTCTCAGCGCCCTGTTTGGGGAGAGTTATGATGAAAGTGTGTGCGCTTGTGTGAGTTTTATTGGCTCCATTGAGTGAGTAACATTTCCAATCTGTTGTGATGTCGTCTTCTCCACTGTGGCAACACAACTGCGTCACGGCATGAGTTTTGCTGTCACATTTTTCTAGAATGATCTGCATTATGTAAGGACTAAAATAAGAGGAACGGCACTGCCAAATCAACATACTGCTGCACGCTTGTGGACACACACACTTTCTTTCTAACACACACACACTGCTCAGATGTCCCAGCTTGTCGGCTGGCACTTTAGTCATAGAAAAACCTCTTGGATAGGACATTAGCCAATGTGTTGTTTTTTTTTTTTTAAATAGCAAAAGTCATTGTTTTAGGATTAATGTTCATAGTGCAGAGAAGGTCACCAGGTGATTATACCTCAGCTGCCCATTAGTGAAATATAACAGGAAGTCAAGGTTGATTTTAAGGGTAAATACTTTAAGATTCCATGAATTCTGTTGGCACACTTATCCAATAAGTTTGTTTGTACTTTGCTTCTAGGCAGCCAGACTTTCATGTAATCTTTAAGTGGCCCTGATCAGTATTTGTCCAAGTTTTTTGAAGGTCTTTCAAAGTTTTTATTTTAACTTTAGCTGCATTCACACTCATTTTTAGTGGAGTTAAGCAGTATGGGCTTAAAATTTGTTGTCCTATGTACTCATAAACCACTTTATTAGGTGCACACATTCACTTGCTTTCAGACATAACTGAGGGTTTTCACACGAAAGCACATTTGAGGTTTACAGAGAATGGTTGGGAAAAGAGAAAATATCCAGTAAGTAGCAATTATGTGGACAGAAATGCCTTGGTGATGTCAAAGCAAAAACAGGCTTGAAACAGTAGCTAAAATAACCATTCGCTACAACCAAGAAAAGCAGAATATCATCTCTGAATGTACATGTCAAGCCTTGAGGCAGATGGGCTGCAGCAACAACAGAAGACGACCCCTAATGGATATACGATCCTAAAATGCAAAAGACAAAATACAGTTCATACAGGCTCACCAAAAAATGGACAATAATAACTTGGATAAATGATGCCTGGTCAAACAAGTCTTGATTTCAGCTGAAAAATTCAGATGTTGAGATCAGAAATTATGTAAATGTTATTGTAAATTATATTATGTTGTGCAGAGTGAGAAGGAATGTAGAGAGTTCACCCTGTGGTGCTCTTCAACATATGACCACCTGGTTAGGCAAATACTCCATCAGTCTCACAAACTGTGGTCTGTTTGTCAGGTAGTCATTGATCCAGATGGTTGTTGAGGCCTCCACCTGTGTCTTCTAGAGTTTCTGACAGAGCAAATCAGGCTGAATTCTGTTGGCTGTCATGATGTGGGATGTCAGTGCAACAGGTCTCGACTTACTGAGGACTGATGGGTAAGCTTTTTTTTGGTCCTGGCTGAAGGCTGAAGAGGTGCTGCTCCACACAGAAATTCAAGACCTTGCAGCTGACACCATTTGGACTTAAAGTCTTGTTCTAGTTCAGTTTCTTCAGCTGCCTCTACACCTTATGGCTAGACACAGAATGGGGAGGCAAAGAGACCATTGACCATTTCTGGTACACCCAGTGACCAAAGATTCAGCTGAGTATCTTTCTGGATGACAGGACCAGTGTCGATTTTGGATCTTTTGACTTGCTTGAAGACAAAGACGTAGAAGCAAACGAGTCCATGACCGAGGAAGAAGAGAAATCAGTAATTATTTTTTCTTATTTTCGGAAACCATGTCCATCCCTTTATAACCACAGTGCACCAATCTTCTGATGGATACTTCCAGCAACATAAGGTTCCATGACATATTAAAAAACTGAGTTCTTGAACATGACATTGAGTTTAATTCAGTCGAACAGCGGTCTGCAACTCCAGTCCTCAAGTACTACTCTCCTGGGGATTTTGGATGCATCTTTGCTCCAACACACCTGATTCAAAAGGCTGAATTACCTCCTTGGCATGCCAAGCTTTGTGAGAGCCTGGTCATTAATCATTAATTTGATTCAGGTGTGTTGGAGGAGGGACACGTCCAGTGGGTGCAGGACAGTGGCACAGGAGGAATGGAGTTGTAGACTCTTGATCGAAGCACCTTTGCATACATGACTGCTGATTTTAGATTTAGATTTTAGCACAAAGACAATACTACGGGTTTAAAGTATTCTAAGTTTTTTTTTTTTTTTTTTGTAATCTGTCACGTTTGAAGAACATCAATATAGTAACGGAGAGCCATCATCAATTTTTATGTTGGCAGGAAATGGGCTGTTGTGGACTACTTGGCTTGTTCCAGCCAAAAAAGGCAAAGCAAGTTCATTTGTTTCCAGATGTCCCAGAGGTATTATGTGTGAAGGAGAAGGATTCTTGGTTGAAAGACTTTGGCAGGACTTTACTGCAGGCTTTTAAGTGAGCTCCATGCCACTAAATCGTAACAGATTCACCTACTTTTTTTTATTGTTTGACAAATTTCTAATTAAAAACAAAATAAGAACAAACAAATGAGTTATTTGTTTGCCACATGACATTCACACAGCTGTTAATACAGCTATTAGATTTTATTTAAATCATGCTACATTTATCACTCTTTCTTTTCCAATATCTGTTGGCTGTTTTTTTCCCCAACATGTTTTTCTCTTTTTTCCACTCTTGTAAACCACATACTGCCTACTGTGTTGTGATGCGGTTGTATGCCAGTCCATTTGTGACTACTCAGCCTCTGTATAAATAATAGAACTGATGAAACGACAAATGGCATCCTGTTGAATGTTGCATGTGGATTTTGACAGCAATTTGCAGTTGTGTTTAAGTGCACTTTAAAACAGTCATATGGCATTATGAGCTGATTGTTTGTTCCAACATCTTCCTGCAGCTGCTGAGTTGTTCCTAACTTTGCAAATACTTTCCTTGTGTGGGACTTGTTCTGGTGTTGGGATCTAGCATTTAATAACTTCATCCTGCTTCCTCTACTTTTTAGAAATTTCTCCTATGGGGCAGTGCTGATCTGATTTTATCTGCTCACCAAATTGAACAGCAGACTTTTAGTGTCTCTCTGGGTGATAGAAGAAAAGGTGGAAAGACATTTGAGAAAAGTTAGTGGGTATCAAGTGAGCCCTTACTGGTTCTGCTAAATCTGAACTCCACCTGGGAGCTCTCAAAAGCCCCCGGTGAGCACTAACAGGAGCTAAAATAATGGAAGAGGAAAAATGGCTCTGGCTACTCATGACCCCGTTCTCTGTTCACGTCAGAAAAGCCGCTGCCAGCATTCTGTCTGTCTGTCTGTCTGTCTGTCTCTGAGTTTTTGCCACTGTCCACCTTTTGTTCTTGTTTTGTCTCATTACATCACCTCAATCCTCTGCATGTCCTCCAGATTATAAACTCAGTGTGTGAATTGAACTAATGGTGTATCGTGAAAATGCTTTTGGCCTGAAGGCCTTGACGTTGTAGATCAAATTTGTGTAGTGTTTAAGGCTTTGAAGTGTATTAATTTACTACCTTTAATTCAATAGATAACTGGAAGTTGATTTAGGTGTTTGAATAAATAGGGAAAAGAAAACGTCCTGGGAAAAAACATTTCTCCGTCGAACCATTTGTCGGCATCCGTCCGTCCGTTCGTCTTTCCATCCATCCTTACATACATACATCCTTTTGTCCTTCCTTCCAATTATATTTAGTAACTTCTATTTGCAAGTTATCTATTTAAAAATTATACATTTTAGACTGGCATAGTATGAAAATCTGACATAAGAACCCTGTTCCAATGTGACTTTGAGCATTTTACCACAATACTTTCAGCTATTTACATTCAATCTATATGCTCACTTTTCATGCAGAATCAGTTACATAGACCATAAATACACATTCACAGTTAAATTGTTATATCACACATGTCTTTGTGTTTGTGGGAAACAGGAAAAATGTCATTGAAGTCCAGTTAGGTTTAATGACGGGATATTTACCCATAATGCTTTGTAAAGCACTGCTGAATCTCTCTTGGGGCTCCAAATTGCCTCTCACATCTGCTGCTACTCTTTGACACAAATAAGTCAGCAAAACACACCAACACACACACACACACAGCCAGTCTCATACTGTACGTCCAATAGTGCAAAGAGGGGCTGTTTAGAGGGAACTGATTAGGCTGTTGTAAGTCATGATGATGCACTTAAATAGAGATGATGGAAGACGTTTCAGTAATTGATTGTTCTGTCATTCAAATTAATGCGACTTGAATACAAATTAAATTGAAAACAAAACAACTAGGCAAAACAATAAGACCACATGTCTTAAAATTACAATAATGTTTTTGGAGTTATGACTTTCCCACTGGTCTTTTGTTTGGCTGCTGAGTTACTGAGTGTTTTGGGTTGTGGAGTAAGGTCTTAATGTCCGGAGATAATCATACTCTGTTAGTAAAACTGGTTCAGGTAACTGTTGGAATAATAATGGAGAGAAGCAATACTTGAGCTTTTGAGACTGTGACTTTATGATGTTGATTTTACACCCATAGGAGTTGTGCTGAGTGGTCAGATTCCTTCGACCATATCAGTTTACCCTAGTGGGTCTGTCTGGATTATGATTGCATCTCCAAGACAGACTCACAATGCACCATATTGATTGGTCGAGACTTCTCCTGGCTAGATGAACGTCTCAGTCTTGTTTTTTTTTTGTCTTAGTGATGTTTTAGCATGTACTCTTTGACAGAATGGCGCAAATAATTAATTTTATCAGGCATTGTGGTTTATTGGTGCAATTAGAAAGATGCGTTAGTAGTAAAACAATTATGAATGTTATGTTTAGTGGTGTTTTGTTGTGATCTGTTTTTTTAGTGAATTTCTAACCGTTATTTGCAACTTTGCTTACAACGTCATCAGATGTTAATATTTTCTTCTGCTGTTTATAAATTATTATTGAATGCATGTGTAGCTTCAATGTGTAGTGATGTTCATCAACATTGATCTGAGGAGTAATGTAAAGAGCAAATGTCTGATGTTAAGGAGTAATCAGTTATCAAATATCGGTGTTCGCTTTCTAACAACAGTGCTGCATAATAAAACCCACACCTATAGGTGGCAATAACATCTGCCACAAACCATAAACTTGGCTCCACTGTTGTGAGTATTTTTCTTTGGAGGAGGTAGTGGGAGGACATGCAAAAAGTGAGCAGTTGTTTCATGATGTGTAAAAAGAAATCTCGGTTCATCATGTCCTACAGTTTTGGTTTTCAGAGAAACTGAGAAAACACCAGAGAAAATGAAGCATTTACTGGAGAAGATGTGATGTGAGGATGTTGGTCGCTTACTCTGCAGAAACAAATGTTTTTTCTCTCTATTGCTATACTTTTTGGTTGATAAAATCAGTTACTGAATGGCTCAGCAGTCCAGATCTATCACTGTAACTGCTGGGTAGAGAAACATTTTGTCTTACTGATATTGTGTTGTTACTTGGAGGGAGTTCAGTTTGTGTGTGGTGGGTTTTGATTGGAAACCTGTAGCACTGGTGAGGTGGGTGGGCGAAAGTCCACATTGCAACCACTTGAGGTGTTTTTATAAAACTTCATTTTTTTAAATTAAATATGAAGGTTATTCTAATCACGGGAAAGCAATATGCTACTTTATCTGCCAGTAGTCCTTTATTTCCAAAATAAGAGGCTTGAGTGAAAAAAACAAAAATTTCCAGAGACACCATTAAGCAGATCAAATGCCTTCTTGAAAACCCTGTTTTCAAGAAGATTTATGAAGGAGATTTATGAAGGAGATTTCAGAATGGTGCCAAAAATACATCTGTAAAACTCAAACCATCAGTGAAAAACAACCGCAAACATGGGAAAGCAGTTTTTTAAGCTCACAAACCAATTATTGTTGGCTCCTTTCTCACAAAAAAATGTTTTCAGTCCTTCGCATGTTCCCTTATGCACACCTTAGCTTCCACCCACAGTCTTTTTCTGCAACCTCCCACACTAAATAAATTTAGATTATTGGCTGAAAAGTGGTGCAAATTTTCTTCACACATTTTGCCAAAACAAAAAAAGATCAGAAAAGAAAACAGATTTAATTGGCATTCTTTTTAAAGAACTAGAACTTAAAATAAAAAAAACAGGAACGTCAGACTTCTTCTGTATTTTAGTCTTAATGAATGTGAAACTACGCTCCCAGCTTGTATAATGTTGAGAAAGATAATTTAATCATTATATGTTTACAGATTCAGTGAGACTAAAAATATGGCAACATCCATTTGAAGTGAAGGAACAGTCTGTCAAACAAGCTAAAGAAACCTGACCCAACTTCATTTGTGAGGAACCTTTCTAATGACCTTGAATAATTAGAGAAAAGGGTATTGATCCATCTATTTAGGAAAAATTATTTTCTAAGATAAGCGTTCCAAGAGCAGACAAGCTTCATTGTCTTTTGAATATTTTATGGAAATATAATTATGGAAAATGGAAAAACATTGCAAATACGCAGATTCTCTTACTGAACCATGAATGGACGAGGGTCGAGTGTACTTCTGCTTTTAATCATAAAACCTGCATTTTTGTAAATGCGATCAGTCTGATTATGAAATTTCCAAGTGGCCTGCATAGATTTTGTTTTGTTAACCTTTAAAACAAATCATAAAGAAAGGGGTCTTAGCAGCATAGATGTGCATGAGTTGTTTTGATTTGGTTTATCTCGCTCCACTTTGACTCACCAGAGCTCTCTTGGGCACACATGGTCTCTCGTTGTCACTGCCCCCTCTTTCTCTCTGCCCCAGCTTCTGGTTCACCTTGGATGACCAAAAGCTAAATGACATTGAAACCCTCCTGAGTCAGCAAGTTGCTAATAAATCATTTGTCCTTTAGATAACTCCACAGATCTACCCCAGTGCAATGCCTTGCAGCTTTGTGTACAAACAGTAAATGCAGAATTAATAAACTGAATTGTGCTTTTATTAGAGCGTATGTGCACCTTTTTAGCTCTGTTTTAAACAGAGAGGAAAACTTGAACCCTGTTCATCAGTGGTATTCGTGATGTACTCTAAAAAACCTGCCCATTACCAGAGCAGCACTGGCTGAAATCTGCCAGTCTAAAATAGTAACCCTTATGTAACTGTGGCCTCTCCATGGTGAAAGGAAATGTCAAATGCAGTTCTGCAGCCTAATGGCTTTAAATCTTTAACAACCACACAAATAGAGAACAAATAATGGACTGAATGTTGACTTTGGCAAAGAATAGCTTTCGTACATGCAATAAAAAAATGTTGTAAAAGATTTAGGTCTAAATCTAACTAAACTAATGAATAATTTGGATTACAGCCTATAGTGATTGTACTATTTTATTAATAGCCTGCAGATTTTTATTAATTTTAAACATGATTTTTAATCTTTTTGATTGTCAATGGCTTATACAGTATATTACCGGTATGTATATACTTCTGTGAAGTATGACATATATTTCACTAAACATGTAGATGGACAGAAGGTAGACTGCCCACAAGTCAGACCAGCTTCGCTCACACGTCACTAGTCGACGAGCCTTGGGCAGCCTTGAACAGATGGCAAACCCAGGAAGATGTTCCACCAGCCTACGCTGTTCAGACTGACTCAGCGCTTAAAGTTTATGAACACTTTGATAGAGATGCATACTTTAAAGAGATTCTCAATTAAATGTTAAGACTTGGTATGAATCCTATTTTCTGGAGAAGACCAAACATAGAAAAGAGCTTTCGTAGGGAGGCTGTAATAACCCTTAACTAATGGTGTAGTTTTTAGATGACAGAATACTAAATATTTGTTATTGATTTAATATTTCCAGCATTTTGTTTTAGGAGTCTTCCAGTTTAAACTCCTCTTCCGTTAGTATTTTCCGTTACCTGTAAACCCCTTAGGCGTAATTGGTATTTGTTTGAAACTAGTAATATATTACACCATGGCACAGTCGCATTAATAAAATCAACTAACCTTTGTGGAAACAATAATTAAATGAAAGCAGACTTATGTTTTCACACTCCAAGAGAGGCTGAGGTCGAAATGGTCTCATCAAACCATTTTTAGGTATGTAGACCAGAATTGTTAAAGTGTTATGTTGGTCACAAACCTGCTGCTTTGTGTGGTTAAATGTCTTCTGAGGTACATTTTTCAGTTTTTAGAATTAAAAATGTGTGAATGTTACAGCCTTGTTTTGATTTTAGATCAATTTAATTCAGTTTCACAGTGTAACCACGGTGGCATAACTGTACCTGTAGAATATGGGTTGTTATCCCATCTGTTCTTCAAGCTTTATCTCATGAGAAGCAGTGTAGTGTATGTTTGTTAGTGCAGACTCTGCGACGAAATCATCAGTTATAGTTTTATACCTGAAAATAATTACTTTTTATTTTGGTGATAAAAAAAGCAAGATGCTTTGAAGTGACTTTCCTTATGTTTTACACCATAACTACTATCACACAATATGAGATTAATATTCTATTGCACTAATTTCATGTTTTTTAATTACATTAAGTAAGTAATAAATGTGAAATATTGAAGTCTGACAGAAAAGCAAATGCAGAAGAAATCTGCAATGATCTGAAATGGGGGCCAGATTCATTTCCGCAGCTTGCTACTCACAGATCCAGAAGGCTGCTCTTAATCCATGCATTTTCTTTGGCCAAAGGGAGATCTCAGAAAAGGAAAACCAAAAAGTGGAAGTTGGGAAGCCTGTCTGTCTATACCTCATTTCCACTTTAAAGGTTCTGACCTGGCAGCATGGCACCAGGAGATCTTTTTATATTTACAGTGGTACTGATGCTGTCCAAAGTCTATTTTTTTCCCGTGTGCTGGTTCCTTACCTATAAAGAGAGTCCTACTGGCATTCAGTTTGACGTCTTCAATGTTGATTTGGTCTTCTTGTTCTGCTTCAGATTACCAAATCAGAGCTCTCTACTGCCTGAACGAGCATCACTGAGTGGAAGTCCTGTATCAGCAAAGTGGGGGATAAATAGACCTGTCACAGTGAAATCCAAGTTTTTTTTTGTTTTTTTTTTATATATCCAGAGAATGACACTGTCTGCTAGATAGCATAAAATCAGGAGTTTGCAGGTCGCATGCGACATGGCTCCAGGAAAACCAGCTACAAATCAGATTTACCATCGTTCCACAGCACTTCAGCTTCCAAATCCCAACCCTAGCCTAATAAATTGTTAAAGACAACATGCTGGCGCATGTTTTTCTCCCTTCAGCTTTATTGCACCGCTTTGGCTGATTTTATTTTCTACTTTGCAGTTTAGGACACAACATTTTTATGAAATTTAACAATAAGCGACAAATGAATTGATTGCATTCATCCAGGAACAGGTTTCCTGGGCGAAGGATAATTTTTCACAAAAGAGTTTGTCTAGGTACCAGGTGTAAGATGTAACCTACTTTACCACATCCTCACATCTTCCACTATCATAAGACGCACACATGTGAACGCAACATGAGGTGGCCTAGTTTTTCAGCTCCTCTGTGGTAATCCGATCCAGGACCGGTGAATAGAAGGGGTCTGGGAAAGCTTGCTCTGCCATTGTTCAGCTGGAGGAGCGGGAAAGAAAGAGGTTCTGAGAGCATCTGTGAGGCAGGATTGAGTCTTTATGAGCTCTGAACCCTCCTTCCTGACATGTGAGATTGAGCTGTGAAGCAGTAAACTCTGACTCAAAAATCACAAGTATGCCTTCATTTAAATGTGTTTGATCCCATGTAGCGTAGTTATAAAGTTTCACCCCAAAGAATCTCATCCAGACTCAGGTAGCTGAGCTGAGTTTCCACTCCGGGAGTTTGCAGTACAGATCTTACCTGGTGGTTCTGGATTTTTCTATCTTTGTGTCTCTATGTGAAGTTTTCCTTGGTCATAAGCCAGCTGTGATGGCCACCTGCCCACTTTGCCAAGGCTTTGGCAGCTTCCCAGATGGTTGACCCAGATAGTCGAGAGAGAAAAGGAACAAATTGTTTCTCAGACTCGCTTTAAAACGTGCACCTGCGAAGTTGCTCCGCATGCAGAGATCCACCTGGGCGGGACACCTGGATGTTTACTGGATATGAACCCTCAAACGCTCCTGATGTAGCAGTTCTGTTACTGCGTGGCTCTTCTCAAAGTTTTACAGCTGCAGACCAACATTTGTGATGAATTGGTTGTTTATTGTAGCTGACTGCAAATATTTTAACCCATGTGTTTCAAAAAGAATTGGAAGTGCATCAAACTACTCAGACGACTCATCCTTTAGTGTTTGCCAAACATTTGCAAGGCGCCTTAAGTTTTTTGTTAACGATTCATCTCCTAAAGACTAAATGTAAGGATGGATGATTAGACTTTGCTTTTGTTGATGAGTAGCATTTTTTCAGTTCATCTCCAAACGTGGGAGATAAAAGTCTATTGCCAAATAAATGCTAACAACAGAGGAGAAAGGCTTACTTTTATTACTAATAAAATTGATTGAAGTCACATCTTTAGTGCAAATGAGTAACTAAGGATGCAGAACTTCTGATATTCTGCTACTACTTGTGTTTTGCAGCCTAACAATTTGTGAAGAAATTATAAATAAAATAATTTTCCACAAAAAACTTGGGAGTTATGTTTCACAGAAAAATATCTGAATTTGTGAAAACTTAAATGCAAATATTCTTGTGTCCACTGCAGTTTCCAAATTTTCTATAACGGTAAGGATCAGACTTTGGGAAAATCATTCCAGGCTGTCATGCTTACCGGTTTTAGCTGTTCCAGCTATGCCAGAACCAGATTGTAAGTGTGTTGGTATCATTGAGATGTTGATGATACATACATGTCTAAACACCAAAGTTTAGACATGTGTTGTACATGAGCTGAAGTTGAAGAATTTGAAGGTCGTCGGTCATTCTTTCAACCAACAATGTCTAATTTAGTTCAACTTCCTGAAACATTCTTCCTGCCATTGTGGATAAATGACTCCATCTTTGTTTTGTCTGACTAGTAATAGCCTTTTCTCAGACGGCTTTAGATTTTGCCTTGTGAGCAGCTGCAAATTTCAGTGAAGCTTGAAAAGTAGCCATTTTGGAGCAGCTGCTTCTTTCACTGAGACAGTGAGACATTTTTCAGTTTATCTCCAGTTCAGCTTTGCTGATACCTGGGTTGTTCCTGAACATCATTACCAATTTCTTTTCATCTGACATAGACAAGTTGGAATCTCCTCTAAGACTTGGAAAAGTAGTAAAACATGTGGACACTTTGTACCAGTTGTTGGTTGGAAGCTGTTGAAAAGCCCTTTGTTTGGGATTGTGTCCAAAAGAATTTTTCAAGTTGTGTACATCTGATGATACGTTTTTTAAGCTTTCACTTCCCATTGTTTAGAGGATTAGTCAATCCAGTTAGTGTTGTCAAACAAAATTGACAGAGAGAATTTGCAGCTGCAGCTAAACATGTCTATTGACCAGTAGTTAATGCTCCATTGCTCTGAAAACTCTTAAAATATTTTTTAACCTTTGTTACAGCTGTTAAATTACAATAATTAATTTATTTCCTGGACAAAATGTGGTGCCTGTGTGGTTATTTTTCTATAAACCATTTCAAAGTTTGTTGATTTTTTGTCTTTAAAAGGGGAAAATGTTATGCAAGATAACGTTTTTGAGTTCTATATAATTTTATAATGTTATTCCCTCATTGAAATCATCCCTGGACTGTTGCCTTCATTCTTTAAAGGCTTGCTCTCACAAAGTCTGCAGTCATCAGACAAGCTTCTGCCTCACAGATCACCTCTCAACAACTCAGGTCCTTCAGACTAGTGGCAGCAGCAATTAGCAAACACCTCATGGAAATGTGCGTCTGCAGTTATGTTTCACAGAAACATAACATTGTTGTGATGATGGGCTGATGGACAGAAAGAACAGAAACTTCTTAAAGAGATGAAGACCACTTTTATGGAGTCTGATTGCAAAGTCATATTTCTCTTAAGTTATGCTTGGGAGATACAAGATTTTTATAACAATTTTAGGTAACATAGTTGATTGAGCTATAAAAATTACATTATGTCCTTGGAAAAAACATAATATTGCCTCTTTAATATTTATAGGCTGCAAGTATTCACTACTAAAACCAGATGGTTGCTTTAAGTAAGGATACAGTTTGAACAAAAACTTATGATAAGAAGAAATGTGCAGTGATGGCAAAAAAGCAGAGATTTACCTCCAAACTCCCCGCATGATATTTTTTCTCCTCTTGTATACTCTGTTCTCTTGTCCTGAAGTGGTCCAAGAGAAATAAATCAATGCAACTTCAAACTATAAGGGTGTAAGATCAGAAAAATTGAGAATACTACAGCAGTGCATGGGCCCACGACCAAGGAACTCATAAAATGTTGGAACTGGGTTTTGTTTTCAAACAGGAAGCGACCACTTTGACTTTCCTCTCTGTGATTGTGGGTGTTTAGCTGCAGTCAGGTGTGTTTCAGTGCAGTAATTATCCTCAATGTCACGCCGCATTGCAATGCAGCAAAGATCTCTCTTGTGGGGGTGTTTTATTGCCACCGGGTCTGTGTGAAACTGAAATTAAGCTGACTGTTAAAACGTTGTAATTTTAGGCACACTACATCAGTTGTGTCCTTACACACCGTCTTATCTGTGTTTTTACACTGTTTGTGTTTTTCCTGTGGTTTTAATGCCCCCTCCCCACTTCTGTGAAACACAGGAAATGGAAAGTTGCGCCGGCAACATGGCCACCCAGCAGGCCAGAAAGATAAATTGGCTGAGAAGAGGCTCGTTCGTCACTGCAGAAATTGCTGACGTGTTCATTGCAACATATAACAAATACAACAAAGAGGGAGAGGACAATTCAAGTGAGAGCAAATGTGCTTTTTCAGCATGATGGGACGCTGGCTGGGTACCCCTGTTGTGGATAATGAGCAACTTATGAAGCGTTTTTTTGTGTGTGTGTCTGAGTGTGTTTTCAAGGGCGCAGAGCGGGCACGGCTCGTCTCCGACATGCTATTCATCATCTCATCTGTGTGCTCTTAAAACGTCCTTGGATCTCTGCTGAAAGTTTGACTGCTTGCTGTCGGTCGTTTTAAATCACTGTCACATAAATGGTGTCAACACCTCCCACTTCAAACTTATATCTAAACATCTTCATGACATCAGGTTCATTAAACCCCAGATGTAGGGCTGAAACGATTTATTGCAATGAATCGATTATATAAATAATTGTCAACTAATTCAGACATTTTACTTGGAGAATGCACTCAGAAAAAAGGCCTTTTGCTGAAAAAAACAACATATTCAAAGCAGTGCTTAAGCCAGAACTGTGCAAAATATTTACACATATCAAGTTTAAGAAGAAAACAAAAACTTTCTGTACAAAAACTCCTCAAGTGGCAAAGTTTTAGCTTCATCCTGTTCAAATTCACTAAGGGAATGCTATTTTATTGCATGTAGAGGAATAAAATGTTTTCTTGTTTAAGAAGAAAAGATTTTAATTATTTGTTTTATCTATATCTTTAATGCGTATCTAGTATAATTTAAAACAAGCTTAAGAGGTTAAATGAAGAATCTTTAAAATATGACCTTTTAAAAAAAAAATCCAATTAATCGCTTAATTGTCAGAATAATCAAATAATCATTTGTTATAGAACTGTCTTGATCCTCCAGTTCCTAGAAAAGGATCAGGACGTTTTCCTATTCAGTTTGAGTAAATATTGAAACAGAAAATTGTTTATTTCCTTCCCATTGTTTAAATCATCCATCCATCCGTCCATCAATCAACATTCTGCTTGAAAGCAGGAACTTGTTCACACCATGTTGGTTTAGTCGCTTTTGCTATGAAAACAAGAGTTTTCTCCTTCCTGCTGCAGCTCGGCAGGATCAGAGTTGAGATGAGGAACACCATGACAGCTGTGAAAGAAAATCCAAATAGCTCAGCTTTATTAGCAGTCATTGCAGCACCTTGTTTATGCTCAAATAAAACTGGAGAAGCAACAGAGTCCGAGGAGGCGTGATGCATTTTGACATGCCTTCTGTGTTGTGCAGCAACATCATCTGTGACTCAGTTTAAATCAGTCTTAAATATGTGCAAAAAGCACCTTGCATTTGAAAATAGCTCTGCTGGCTTGCGCTCTGCTGCCCTTTTCTCACCCTTCCTCTATTACAGCTTGTTGGCTTTGCCCTTTTGTCCATCTTGCCAGCAAGGACAAACATAGAGTGGCCTATTGTTCGCCTGTATTGAGCTGACAAGTATATATGCACATATATGTCTCTGCCAACACACACACAAAGATTCTTGTCATGTTTCGGCCAAAAATCCCAGAGCCACAGGCAACGACACGAACACATCCTAGTCAGGGAGAGAATTGGAGGTTTGGTTAAAGAGAGAACCACACCCAGTAAGCCAGTAGTAAGAGTTAATGGTTGGCCTCGGAACTGGTGGGAACTCCCATGGGAAGAATTAACTCCTTTCTACTCATAGCCCTTATTTCAAATCAGTTTGTCCTGAAATCTGCGGTCAGAGGTTTCACTCTGGAGTCTAATTTTAGAGAAATGTACCACCTTCATGGAGAGCTTTTCCTTCTCTGCTCGCTTTCAGTGATGCCACATTCAATCTAGTCTTCTCAATAAAGTATGCTTTTTTTAAGTGAAATTTGTTCATTTTTCTCCATCTTAATTCTAATCTTATTTTGCTATGTCACCACTAACCTTCACTGCTGGCAAATATGTTGAGGCCATGTGGCCTTTGTGATACTCCACTGAGCCACCAGCTGCTTCGTCACCTGCTCCAGCGACGCCTCACCAGGAGCTCACAACACACATCCAAGTCCTTACTGCTGGTCAGATTCATCATGGATCTAACCAGGTGATTATCGTCTGAGGGCAAAATTCAAACATGAACATATGTAGTGGTTTCAGTTTGATTATGACCTCTGCTCAACTCAAAATAACTCTGACTTCTTGAAAAGGCTTTCTTAATACTAAAATTTCCAGGAAACATACTCTATATCTTTTGTAATACCACGGAAACGTAAAATAACAGGGTCCTTATTTGATAAGAGCTAAAAATTGTATTAATCACAATGCGGCAAAATTTTACCTTAATTAATTTTGGCAAAACCATCAACTGGGGGCCATTCATCCATCATTTAATGAAAATACATATATGACAATGTTCACACAGCGAGCAATTGTGACCTAAATGTGATTTTTCCACTGCTCAACAACTTTAAAATCGATCCAAATATGGCGACACCAATTATTACTTACCATAAACAGTGTCTTACTGTGTTACGTGTACATTTTTCTGCAGCATATGCAGGTTACTTTGGGGTCAGAAAATGTTCATATAAGCCAACTATAAGCCAATGTTAGCATTGGCTTATAGTGTTAGCTTGTGGCGATAGCACAACTAGCATGCTGCATCGTTCAGCATGTTGTTTTTTTCTTCTAATCCTGATAATATGCCATTAATGGGAAGTTCATACCTTATGCTTTATGTTTTGGGTTCTCTACTCAAACAAACTTTTCTCTTAACTAATTAAATCTGAATATGCAACATGCTGGTAAATAATATTAACTTCTTTAGGCTTAGAAATCATACGGATTCCATTGTCAACAGCAATTGTTCCTCTTGTCGGCATTTTGTAATGTCTGCTTTGTAATTTGCATTTCTATAGCTGACATCTGCAACTTCAAACAGTTGTTTTAAAGAGATACATAAAAGAAAGTGCTTTTTGACATTTACAGATTGTTGCTGTTGACTCACTGGCAGGAAGCTCTGCCACAGCAAAGGGAGCTGCTGGGTAAAACAATAGGAAGCATTACAACACCCAGTCAGGATGGTGATTCAGCTCAAAGTGTGAGGAAAGATGATCGTTTTCCCAGTTGGCTGCATCTAAAAGATGAAGCAAGTGCTAGAAAAAGGGATTCATGCACATTGACTGAAAAGGGTTTTGGCTCAGTTTAACTTTTGACCTTTTCCTACCCACACTTCTTCTTTTCCTCCCTTCATACTTTCATTTTCAAACCAACGTGCACCCACTAAGTCATCTTTTGCACATCCATGTATTTCTCTTGGAATGTGTCTTTAATGAATGGTGGTGACAAATTTTCTGCTGACTTCAGAAAGCAGGTAATTCCTATTGTTTGTCCTGATCCATGTTATAAAATCTAAAATTATGACCCTAGTCGATGAAGTAAAATTAGAGTAAAGTATCTCCTTCAGCTAATGGATAACTTTTACATGAGACATATAACCACCTTTTCTTTCAGTGGACCATCTGTAGATTTTAATAAATTACTTTAAACCACTTGTTGTCAATGCAGAGACTAAATAAATTGATGAATAATGGTCGTAAATCTCCTGTAACAGAGCTTATTTTTGCATTAAAAAGGCATAAAACTATCAAAAAGGTAAATTGGAATATCAGATGGTACTTCTAATTTTTACCAATTAGGTTTACTTAAAGGGGAATGAGAGAAAACAATATTTTTTGAGTCATTTTAAGTTTTGGAAACCAATAAAAATTGAGGAGTCACACTTTTATCCTCTATTTATGCATCAACGCACACACCCATATCCATCGAAAGCTGATGGTTTAAGGATTTATAGACGCACAATGTTGGGAGTTCTTGGTTTTAATTTTTATTATAGGGGCCAGTAAGGGGCCAATAAGCTCAGACTGATGACCAATCTGAACCAATGTGGGAAAATTTATAGATTCTCATCTCTGGCTGATTGATTCACTGTTAAATAAACAGCGAGTCACTTTTCTGACTTGTTAAATAAAAACAGGCTTGTTGCAGACACGGTAATTTCCCTAAATCAGAGTAAAGAGGCTTATAAGTTTATTTTACACTGTAAAAATGTGTTTAATAAAATGTTAAATAATTTAAGCCTGCATGTCAGCGGACTAAAATCTACATTTGATTATGATCTTGCATTCCAGCACTGTCATAGCTGTTCCTGTTACTGTGCTGCCCTCTGCTGGAGAAATACAAGTAAAACAAAAACATTACCATGGGGTAATGCGTTTCCAGGGACAAAAAGTGGACGCAGTCTTCCGGCGTCTCTCAGAAAAACAAATGCAGTTCTGCTGACACACGTCCCACTTTATATCTGAACTGAATTTTGTCACAGTAACTGTCAGAGAAAAGGACTTAAAAAGCATGCGTTACCGCAAGGAAAAGTAATTTAGAGTTTGATTAAAAAAATGTTTTGTCATTGCACCAAAGGTAGGTCAGTGGGAGGGGTCAGTGTTAATGGTGTGTGTGGCCAGTCGTTACTAAACCACTGGCCTAATTTTTGGCTGAATACTGCGAGCCACGGTTTACAGTCACGCACTTCTCTTATCAGTTGACTGATTTTCCTTTCATAACCCCTCATTTCCAACATGCTCAGCCTCTCAAACGTAATTACGGTCCAATATGGTATTAAGTTCTTTCTCTCTTTTTTGGCCTGTGGTGTGATCTGAGAGGAGGTCTGCAGCTACAAAGGCTCACCCTTTCTGTCTCTCCTAATCTCTCGCACCGTCTCCCTCTTGCCAAGCTGTGTGAGTGTTGCTGATTTCCTCACAAGGCAATGAGACTCCACTCTGGTCTGTCTGGATGTTTTTCATCTGCGTTCGTTCTCGGATATTGAGGCGCTGCAGGACACGCGCGTATCTGTCGGTTTGCTTTTTTACTTGTTTTCCTCTTGAGATAACTGCTTGAACTTGGAGTTGAAATAAGGCTGCAAAGAAATGTATTTCAGAAATTCTTCAAAATCGAAAAGTTTATTGAAGGTGAGGTTGTTCTTTTCTGCTTCTCCACTGGTTCTTCTTTTGCTTGTTGTTTTTTTTAAACATCAGCTTGTTTAAATTGCTGCCAGTGTAAAGTATTTTTGAGCACTTATTTCCATCGGCTTTGTATCTTAAACCGTGTCTGGTACAATACTCTCTGCTCTTTTTAGAAGATGCTTGATTTATCCCTTAGTTGTTCTCATTCACTGGAAAGAAATCCCATGATTTGAAATATTTGTTTTTAGCTGCTTAATAGTTTCCTTTTTACAACAACATTTTGCAAGTTTGTAATCTTTCTAGATCATCCAGAATCCTGGTTCTTTGTGAGCTTTTCTATAGGATTTAAATCTAGGAGCTGAGATGACCATGAAAGAAGTTTTATTATTATTTTATTACATTTTTTTTATACCTTTTTCAACCAGAATTGACCCACTGACATTTAAAATCACATTTATTTGTTACAATATATTTTAAAAGATTTTCTGGTCATTATTTTCAGCAAATCTGACAGGAAACTATTTATAAAGGAAACTGGCCCACAGCATGCCAGATCCTTTACCATATTGAATAGTTGGGAATTCTCTAACTATGAATCTTTGTGTTGCATTTTATTCTGCGTCACCATTCTGTCTGAAGACAAAGCTGGGTCTGCTTACAGTCTTAAATATTACAGCTACAGTTCTTTAAATTTTTGGCTGTGACTGGAAATAGATGAGTTTTGAGCATCTGTTTCCTGACTTGTGAAATCAAGACATCCTTCAGTGGCATTTTTTCTTGTCTTTCCCATTTTGATGAGCGGAAAGGAGAAGTTACTTATCCCAGTCTATCCCAGTGAATGGCACATATGTGGAATCAAAACAGGCACAATTTGAAAAAGTAGAGCTCTGCAATATTTTGAGTCACAACCATCTATCTCATTATTAGCAATATTGCAATTCAAAAGGACTGCTTGAATGCAATATTTAGTAGTATATTTGTAGTTCATGGCCATGCATGTAATGTCTGTTTTTGACTGCTGACCTGCTAACAGAAAGTGGTGAAGCGATATCATGATGAGAATATTCATACAACAGTATCTGAGTTACATGTTTTCCTGGTGCCGCTGCAGCCCTAAAACAAATACTTTCTTTGGATCTTTAGAAAGCCAGAAGAACTATCGATCAAGATCAGCTTCACATATTCAGGTTGGAAAAAAAAACATAAAGAAAGGAGTTTGGATTTAAATACAGTACTGCATGCACCACATAATTCACTTTTCCCACATGATTTTATGAAATTAAAGCATAACAAATACTCTTCTAAAATAAGCCTCTTTCTATGCCAATTTTAATCCCCAGACAGACAAAAAGTTAAGGACTACTAATAAGGAGTTTATAAGTGAAAATGTGCTAAATTAAATTATGCTGTAGTTACGCTGTTTAAGGTGCCATGAATTGTATTCTATTTTTAACACAGGATTCTGACCCCTCTGAATTATTAATGTACTTAAATTAAAATGTGGATTTTTTTTTTTTTTTTTTTTTCATTGTGGGATTATGTTGCGGCCATAAGATATTAATTTATTCAATATATTTCCACACATCTTCACTAGAGTAGAGGATACTGTTAATTTCTCACTAATCTGCTTTGGGGAAAAAGCTGGAGAACTGAGGATAAATGCATTGGTGGTAAAGTAAGCTTCAATGAAACACGTGGTAAGTCATATTCCATCCTTGGAAATAAATTTTATAATTCAGACAAGCGATTTTGGAAACACTTGAAGGAGGGGGAAAAATATTGTTCCCACTTGGTTTATTCTTAGATCTCTGTGCATTTTAGTTCAACATTCAAACTGACCACAGTAGCCTGGATTTCCTCCCTTTAAAACAGTTTAAGAGCTTGTTTTTGTCAAGGATCTTGTTTCACTGTCAAACCACACTAAAAGTCACCAGGAGGTCAGCTGAAACCCCTTGAATTCATTCTGCATCTCCTCTCAGTCAGCGCTTCAAATGTCAGACTAAGAGCGCTCTGAGCAGCGTTTTCTTTTCACAACTTTTACAATATCACATGCTTCTTTGACTTTATTGTTGCTGGCTCGCAGAATGTGCACGGTCTATAATTTTAAATTCTTAGGGAAATGGTTGTTGTGGTCTTTATTTGAGGAAAATAAAGTAGCGCTCACTCAGAGCAGATGTAAGTCAGCCAAGGCAGCGGTGATGGAAGTTGGCCAGCTGAAGTTATGGTTGGCCTGCACACAGAAGCATGAATGAATTTGCGTCTGGAGTATATTGATGTTCATCATTTACTTTCTCATACCGGTTCTCTGCCCCACAAACATTAACCTGAATCTGTTGGCCTGTACCTTCATATCATTCACTTAACCTTTAACCAGCACTTTTAAGTATATTTAATGTGAAGCAGCTGAACCTAAAGAAATACTACATCTTTGCTCTCTTGTGTCTCATCAGTATTTTTGGAGAAAGTCTTTCCTAACGCCTCCTGTTCACCTCCTTCCGCCTCCCTGGCTTCATTTCCACGTCTCAGCTGAGCTTTTCTTCGTTTCGTTATCTTATGTTCTCACTCGAGGGTTTTTCTCAATATGCTCGCCTCTTTCCTTTGTACTTCTCAAGCTTTAATGTCTGTTATTCTCCCCCATTCTCATTTTGCATTCCTGCACTATCATCCCTGTCCCGGGGTGCTATATCTAGAAGAAAGACAGTAGAGCTTTGAGGCTTTCTAGTTCTCACATTTGCCTGGAGACTCAGTTAGTTTTAGCTCTTTGGACTTTTTGTACAATTATTCATTGAGAAAAAAACAAACCCAAATTAGGAGATATATGTTGTAACATCCCACATGGACGAGCCGGATAAGTGACGATGGTGTAACTTGCAGGTTGACGGTTGAGAAATACTTAAAATATTCTGTTGTCTTATTCATGAATGAGGGGGAAATGGAGCGGGAGATTTATAGGTGGCATCGTCAGTGATGTTGCCACTGACGAGACTCCGGATACAAGTGGATGAAAAGAGTTTCCTCTGCAGGGTGTCTGGGTTCTCCTGTAGAGATCCAGGAGGGACTCAGAGTAGAGCCGCTGCTCCTCTATGTCGAGAGGAACCTGTTGGCTTTAGTTGCATTTGTTCAGTTATTATCCTGCTGAAAGGCTTACATTTTTATTTTAAAGGCAGATTGTATTTTTAAAAACATCTCTATTTTCAATAAGGTGTCCATCTCTTTCACCATACTTAACAAGAAGGAAGGATGCTTTTGCACATAGTTTTTTTTTATAAAATGAATTTCATGCTGAGTGGTTCATTTTAAAAACTTAATCTTATTCTTTTCTGACCAAAACACACATTACCAGTTTAAGGTCCAGTAGAGTTTAGCAAACTGGTAGAACAGAAAGTCAAAGTAAGTCATGGAGGAAGGATCCATTCAGAAAAGTAAAAAACAGACAGTTACATTGTCTGTTGTTGTGGTGCTGATAACTATATAATTAAAATCTAATAATAATCTGCATTAGTTCATTTAGCTACAGATTATTTAAAAATCTCCTGGGTTGTGCGTGTCTATTTTCTGATCCAGCACATCTGTGAAAATGGGATGACTTTATGTCCCAATGACAAAGATGTCTCACTCTGCCAACAATCCTGCTCAGTACTTACCTGGAAAATATTTTTTTTTCTCTTTGTCTCCAACAGGTTTTTCCAGTCACAGACCTTCTGCAAGATCAAAGGTCAGTGTTATTTTCTAATTCATCATGAACATATATATATATACCATATGTTATTATAAAAGCCGTGTTATTATAAAATTTGGCGTGCAAAGAGGGAGATTTAATTTTAATATGCAATTGCATTCTAAGACCACTAGAGGGAAGCAGAGTATTTCCTTGCAGAGGCCAATGTTTTGGAGACTTTTACACTTATTGGAGAATAAGAGTTTATGTACATAAAGAAAGAAAGTAAAATTACTTATCATCTAACCAGATTGAGTGACTGTGTATTATTGAGCTCTCTGTATGGGTGTGTGTTCTGCTTTCTCTTTAACTACAGCATGTTATAGAGCAGGAGGATAATTAAAGCATCTTAGTTGCATTTGTGTGTAAATTACCTAACAAAACTGATTAAATTAGTTAGTTGGGTTGTTTTTCGGCAAGAATCCGATGATTCAAGCTTCCATTTCAACATGTGTTAATTCCTACCAGTCTCTCCTCTCAGCCAGTCTCCTCCTTCTCAATCCCACTCTGCTCCAGCGCCTCCCCTCTCTGGCTTCTGATAGGGCAGCCATGGAGTCAACAGAGGAGAGAAGCAGCCGGAGGACGAGGAGAGAGAGAGAGGGAGGGATGGAGAGACAGTTTGGGTATGAGGATAGAAACAAAGAAACGCTGCAGGTGTTGTGGAGTTGACCATGTCTGTTGCATGACTTCACTCAGTGGTTGAAGTCTGATAGCATTGGCTGTCAGGTCTGGTAGGCTGATTCCAGCTCAAGTTTTACCTTATTCCTTCAAAGCGGTTTAGTTGATTTTAGAGAATATTGTGGAGTTCGAAAGCATGGCCCTTTTTACCAACGATGTGCACAGCCTGGGCTCCTATTACTGCCTGATCCGACGCAAGTTTAAGAGGAGGCGGAAGAAGCGCTCTGAACGCAAAGGTAACCCTAAGAGTTGAAGTTCTGTCACCTTTTCTGATGCTGAGATGCAAACAAGTGTTTGCAGCTTTGAAACAAGTGCTTCTAGATTGTTTCTTTATGACTTTATGACTGCTTGCTGAGTCCAGAATATTACATTTATTGTTGTTTTTTATGGCTGCATATTTACAGAAAAGTTTATCCTAAAGTGAATACATTCACAATCAGTCTGTGAATGTAGTTAGTTTGATTTAGTCCTTTTCCAACTTTGAATAATTTGGGGGGAAAAAAGGCTTATTGATAAAATAGAATTTTTTAAAAATTTGCATCTGGTTTTTTTTTTGTAAAATTAAAATTTCCCTTTTATATCTAATGCAAAAGACATCTTCTCTTCTAAACGGGTAACATGGCCAAAATTTGTCTTGTTTTTTTATACGTTTGAATTATCTTTGATGGGCTAAAAGGATCTCTGTAGAAATCTACAGCCTTGTTATATACAGTCTCTGGACTCTGGATAAGAAGTTGGGTGAGAACATTTTTTTCTTCCTGTAATGACTTTAAGGTTGTTCATACCCCTTGCAGATGAAATCCTTATCCCACCAGGTAGATTGTTTTGACAGGAGATGAGACCGACACCACTACAAACTCAATAAAACAATGTAAAGGGAGTGTCTGATTTGGAAAAAGTATTACTTTGTTTACTTTTATTAACCATTTTTATTTTAAAAAATTGTAGGCTTCTATTAAACCTATAATTGCCGTTCAGCTTCTTGCAGGTTTCCAAAGTTGCTTTGATCTTTTTATCTATGATGTCGATATCTTAGTCTTTGAGGTTGTAAGACTTCTCTTCCATTATCCAATTCTTTAGATTATTCATCATATAAACATCTCAACCTGGACTGGAGCATCTAAGAATTATTGCTTTCAGTCAAAAGAGATTAGTAGAGCAAAATCGTCCATCAAAACCACTTTTACGATTACAAGGAAATCTCTTTGTGTGGAAGCAAAATACAAAGCCAACTGTATTTGTCTTTGTATTAAACCTTTACAAAGACAAATAGAAATAGGCCACCCTTTGACAGCAGGTATTTTTTTCTGACAGTTGGACATGAAATAAAGTGAGGAGTTGAGAAATGTTTCTGCAGCTCTTCCAGATGCGACAGCAGTATGTGATAGAGAGTAGGATGTACAAACTTTTTTGTTTGTTTTTTGTCTACTGCATAAAACATTCTGATAAATCACTTTCTTTTCCAGAGAAAACAAATCGATTAATCATCAGTATGTTAAATCTAAGGCAATAAATGAGTTCAATTACTAGGGTGAACCCCAGCATATCAAGATCATCTCCTGTTTTTTGCCTTAAGAGACTCCAGAGATCTGTTTTCTTTGTCTTCCTTCCCCTCCGTGTCTCTCTGAGCGAGGCGGGTCGCGGCTCGTCATAATTGAAGTTGAATGACGAGAGCCCTTCAGTGCTCGGAGCTCTCCTGAGTTTGCTGCTCCGCTCCGGGGGATTAACCAAACAGAGAAGGTAGTAATTACTCAGGTGGCCACAGCTCAGCGGCAGCATTAGCCATGTCTCAGCCACTTGCTTTGACATCCGCCAACCTCCTCCGTACCACCGCCTCACCTCCGCCGTCAAGTCCATTCACCCAACTAAACCCACCTCTGCTGAGGGAGCATTTCTTTTTACCCTTTGATTTAAAAACTCCAGGTCTGCTCGCTCAGAGTGAATATGTCTATCAGTATTACCCAGCTCTGTTTCCTACCTCTTTTATTCTCCCACTCTTATCACCTAGGAAGGAAATTTGCACTTTTCGCCGGAGAAAAGCGATGACGAAGCAGGAGACAAGGAGTTTGGCCTGACTCTTACTCTGCTTTAGCTTTCCTTGATTTCTCTTTAGTGAATTCCTTGAGTTCCTGCAGGTTTTCTGATCGATGCTCGATCACTGACCATTTCAAACCAAATCTGAAAATTCCCTACATCAATTTATCTTTATGATCTGAAAATGATCTCAAAATTTTCCCACCAAAGCTGCTTGTGTATCACGGATTATTCCAGAACTTCTCTTCTAAATGATGTTATTTTGTGATCATTTTCTGTGTAAAAATGTGGTTGTTTAAATATAAAGCTGTCGGCTCACTAATCAGCGGCCGACACCTCAGGGAAAAAGAGACATGAACACTCGCTCTTCCCTGGTCAGACACTTCTGTCTTCCATGTTTTAAGACAGCGACATGAAAAACACTGAGACCTTCAGGCCGTAATTATTGCATGTCACTCTATGCAGCCACGTTGAAACAAAGCACGCCTGCTTTTAGGGTTGGGTGCTGCATAAATTTGGACATAATAAAATAATCTGGTCTTTTCAAGTTACTTAGATCTAATTTCAACTGTAAATTGCATCCTGTTACTCTTTAATAAGTCAAAAAATTGAAAGTAAAAAGTGGTTTAAAAAATATCAAACAATTAGCTGCAATTTTAAGAAGCCAAGCAGACAGACACATTTTTCTGTATTACCCAGCTCTGTTTTCCACCTCTTTTATTCTCCAACTCTTATCACCTGGGAAGGAAATTTGCACTTTTCGCCGGAGAAAAGCGATGACGAAGCGGGAGAGAAGGAGTTTGGCCGTATATGAAAACAAAACAAAATTAAACAGCAAAAGAAAAAAGAACAAGACAAAACTAATACAGAAATATATAAACAATATTTAAGTTCCTATCAATTGCAAGAACAGAAAGTGTAGATCAAAAAAAGTTGCAAGTTGATCATATGGAAAATGATATTGATAATTTGCTTTTTATACACAGCAAATTGTCAAAATCAAGATGGAAATGTCTTTCCTGTTTATTGTTGTCTAAAACGTATCTACATCAATAAAAGCAATAAAGTTTATGAAGGCTGGAGTTAGGTATTGCATGAGCGATATTAAGTATAACGGACATCAACAATGACCCTGTGAAGAGTTTATTACTTGCCTGTCAGTCAGGGAAGGTTACATTATTAAGTTCAAGTTCATCAAACAGTGAAAGAGATTATCCATAAGTGGAAAACAAGTTGTGACAATTGAGAATCTGTCAAATAGTGGATATCCTGGTAAACTCACCCTACGGTCAAACTGGAAATACAGGCTCTCACAAAAAAAAGTGATTCTTCAGTTATTGGATCATAGCTTATATGGTTTTAAGTTCAAGTTGTATTTAATATTTTAAGAGCCCTTAAGAGTAAGTAAATGTTTTATTTTATCGTAATCATTTTACCATAACTGTATATTGAAGGAGAATCCAAATATTTTGTCACATGTGCCAAAGCAGTGACCAAAATAGTGTTCTATCACCTACTCAACAATAAATAAAACCTGGCACGCAATACTTTAACTAAACAAATACACTAGTTGCAGCTGACATTAGAAAAGGATGTTCCTTTCAAAAAGGGTTTTGCATGATTTGCCTTACTACAGTAAATGTTCTAGGTATCAATTGGAAAAAATAGAAGAAAATTTATTTATAAGCAGTCAAATCTGGATTTAGGTAATTTTTTTTAAATCAGTGTATTGAGATTAAGTGTTTATATTTTAGATATTTGAATTTGTATCTTTTATCAACACATTCTTATCTTTCTCACAGACAGGTTATTGACATAATTCTCAGCTAGTACTGAACTCCAAGGACTGCATATAAACTAAATGATGTATCAACCTGTTTCTATGTGAAGGGTTTAGATCTCACTGAATTAACATATAGCGCAGAGTGACTTTCAAAAGACTCAAGCATATCCCCGGTGCATCTCTCATAAATGTGCCAAACCATGACACTTGCAGACGATGCTTTCCAATGGGCCGTATATGAAAAATGGAAAATGGGGAACAGAGGCCTTTTCTGCCTCGCCAGCAAAATCTCTAAAATGAGCTTTTGCAACTTGAATAGTGTGGGAGGGGGCTCTGCACCGCCTGACGCTTCAAATCCATCGCAGTGAGGGGGAAGACTTTTCATGCAAGATTTTTTTCTCTTTTCTTTTTTTGTAGCTTCATTTTTCACTTGTTCCTGTATTTTTTCAATCTATTTATAAATTACTCAATGGTTTTTCTGAATGCCTCACATTTATTATTGTTATTTTCTTTAAATTGATTAGTCGGCCTTGAACAGCTCAGATTAACTTCTGACATCCACAGCAGACGAAGCCAAATAGAAAACGCAGTCCCATTCATTTATATTAGATCAAAAAAATAGTAGATGATTAGAAGCAGTGCCTGGCTGAGTACTGCAAACACAGCAGCACTCTGTCATAATAAGAAATGAGTTGTGTCTGCCTGTCTCAATGTAATTAGCTTTGATTAGCATGCTGCTAATGACTATGACGGACTGTCGCAGGGGAAAAAAAAAACTCTACTCTGTTGTTCACATCGGATCCTTCAAACCACTGAGGTTTGTTTAACTGACGTGAGAGATTTTAAATTTCATAAATATGAGAATGCTTTTTACCTTTACTTTATAATACGCTCTGCAGAGAAGGAGCTAAACCATTACTCCGTCTTCTTTCCATTCACCTCTTTGTCGTCTGTCACAACCTTTTCCATCCGACTGAGGTCTCCCTCCATGCCCTGTCCCAACTGTCCATCAATTCCACCTCATCTGTTTGACAGCAGAAAGGCCACGAGGTGTGAAATTCAGCTCCTGCACGACGCCGACTGCAGTCGCAGCCCCGCACAAAAGATTTTACATGGATTCATCCACAGCTTTGCGGCATTTTACTTTCGGACCCCCCCCCCTCACACATGGGTACACACAAACATGTGGAAGTAAATGCAGTCAGGATCATTTCATCAGGCCTTGGATGTGATAAATGATGGTAGGTGTAAGGCTCCATGGACATCAAATCAAGGAGAACAGAGGGACAGAGGACATTGGTGTGATTGGGTCCACAGCTTTCGAACCATGACTTCATTTTTGTCTTAACTTCTTGAATTTTACTTTGTCATATATAAGAGTGGTAAAAGAGGAGAAGATGCAGGAAACCAATGTTGGGAAGCCAACACAGAGTAAACAGATTGTCTAGACAAGACCAGCACTGAGTACTAACTGCATTTGTCTTTACCTGCTGTGTATTTTAAGTGACTTTGTATGATGGAAAAAGTAGCTACAAGGCAGCAAAATCGGGCTAATCATTATAGAATAGCTGCAATAGATTGATCCCAAATGAATGTTTTGATATTGTGGATCCCTAGTTTTAACATATGTGGATTTAACAGAATTTAAGTTTGTTAAAATTAATGCCTTACACCATAACTCGGCTGAACAGCGTCTTTAACTCTTATAGACAAACGGTAAAACTGTATATTACATGTACATGTATAATGTACACAGAAAACTTCATAGTTCCTGAAGAGGGACTTCCAAACAAATGTCTGACTGATTGCTTCATCAATTGTAGATTAATCAGTAGAGTACTCAAATACTAAAATATTCAACAGCTGTAACTGCAACCCAGTTTTAAACAAAACCGTCCTGCTGTTGGTTCAGAGTGACAATCCTGCTGTCCTCTGTCTGCATTATGAGGGCATGTTCTGCTGTTGTTGATGCCTTCACGCTGATGCAGGACTCACACTGAGCTGTTTTCTTCCATGAACATGTGAGCTCTCAGGAGCCTCCAACCTGTGAGCTCGGTCTGCGGCTCTGAACATTGAGCACAGCGTCGTCGGTGGCCCTCCGTGGGCCGAGCACGCTCACACATCCGAACATTCGCTCATTTCCAGACACACTGAAACATACACTCTTTTCCCCACAGGCTCCCGGTGCCTATGCTGTGTCATAAATCAGAGCTGTCAAATAGATTTTACAGCACCTAGTGAAAAGAGGAGAGGCAGCCACCCAACAACCTTGAAAAGATGGAAGAAAGCAGGAGTAGAGGAGTTGTTATTATCAAACCTGAAGCCTGGACCCAAGGAATCTATGAAGAAGAATAGGGCAGTTTTTCATGAGAGAACATGGATGACAGATACTTTGGGTGGTGTAACAAGGACCAAATAACCAGAAAACATAAGCTTCACATGGTTAGCTTTCTGTTTTTTCTTTCTTCATTTACATATTTTAGATCATGTCTTTATTGTGTCTGAAAGTGTAGAAAGGGTGTGGCTGACCAGTTCCTTCACATACTCAAGACATTATTGGTGGTTGTTAGATTATTTCTCTATGAAATACAAACACCTTGAACAAGTCATTTCATTATTGACTCTTGTGGATCTGTTGTGTGCAAACAGAAGGAAAGTGTTTCCTTTTGTCAAGTTTCCATGTGACTTTTTTCCCATTAACAATGTTTTTCATAAGTTTTTTTGACCCCACTTGAAACAGGCAACATCCATCTCTCACTGGACAGTCACTTCCTATCACTGCTAAAGATTAAGTCGCGTTGGTTTTTTCCACAATTTAAATGATCTTATCTCCGAATGTGCTAATAACCAAGCAAATTTTTTGTTTAGGACTTTTGCTAATGTTGAGAGTGTTTTGCGCACTTCACTTCCCCTAAATATATTATTCCAGATCAATTCAAAAGTGCTAATTTATTTGGCTGATTTACAAACTTTCAATTGAACAAATTTTGATATAAATTGAAGTTCTGATTATCGACTATTAAACCTTTTGAAGTAGTTTTCAAGTAGCTCTGTTATGCTGTTATTTTGAAGTGAATTGAGACTGTTCGATTTCCTCAGCTTTTTTTTTTTTTTTAACCAATAATTTTATTTGAAACAGGAAACATACAGGAACAACATAAAACTGACTGTGGAGAACAAGGTATTAAGATAAATACAAACTCTAAAGACATGGCAGAACATGGAAATTGTGTCAAAATTAAATTGGCGCTTGAGGGTTAAAATCAAATACAATTTGAATTGAAGTTAGTGCTTTTGCATTAGTTTCCACAAAATACCATGTCTGTGTAGTGGTTTAGTGTTAGCAGAACTATTGTTTGTGATTATTGCTTTAGTTTTTATTAGCAATGCCAAACACTGAGTGTAATGAATATTAATCTGATGTATTGAGATGCACATTTTAGATATTGCTGTCCAGTGACAGTAAAGGGTTTTTGTATCCATCATTCTCCATTATCACATTAAACTGAACTAATTGTTATGGAGAGGCTTGATTTTTGGATTTGCTCAGCGAAACAATGAATTCCATGGATATTAACACTAACTCATGGGGATCCTGAGTGTAAAACTAGAAGCCCATTTTTATTAAGAGCTCATCGGGTCAGATAACTTTCCCATCCGACGCCATAAATCCCCCTGATTGGAGGAGCCTCATTGGGTGTCATCGTCTGAGTAGCTGCCGCTTAATATGCAGAGTGGAGGGAAGTATGGACATCCAGCAGCGAGGCTCAGAAGGCAAATCACTTCTGGCAGTCTAATTCACCGGTCATTAGAAGGGCCAAATTGAATAATGGACTCAGAGGTGAGTTGCGGACGTGTGTGTGTGTGTGTGTGTGCTCATGTGTAAGTGTATCTGATGAGGCTGGGACAGCCATGTTGGGTGAAAGTGTGTGTGAGGGTATTCTGCAGCCCCTTCACTTTGGCCCATCAGTTTCAATCTGGTTGGACGACAGGCGCGCCTTCTTGGTGCCAGGACCCCTCTCCATTAGGCCACCGCTGCCCACACATGTACTCCATTAGGCGGCATTACCTGCTCCGTGCCTGGAGACATCTCCTCGGGAAGCAGGAGGGTGGAGGATGGTGCAGAACACCTCGCTTCACACAAAAAAACAAAAAGACACGATCCTGTTTCTATTAAGATTCTTCCTCTCTCACAGTCTTCTCTCTGTAATCACAGGCCTGCCAGAGCCTTATTGGGGAAAGTAATGGGATTGTAGGGCAGCGACAGTGGCACTCACTTATCTGACTGCAAACATCGGCAGTAACAATGAGCCGTGTGTCTTTAATCAAACATTTTCCTAGCTTTAGTTTACGCCCTCTTTTGCTTTTAGTTTCCAATAAATTCATCTTTTTTTTTTATTTCTGTTTCTGTGTTTTGTCTTTTAAGTGCTGCTTAGAAGACAATTACTGAGAGTCTTTAAATTATCCACTCTATGTTACTGCAGCCTTAAATATTGAATGACTGCTGCAAGTTAGGACAGGAGAAATTAGCTAATATCCAATCAGTTATTCCTAACAGGTTTGAGCATCTTGGTGGTTGGATCAGACCTGATGTTAATTGGAAAAGGGAATTTTGTTTTGGGAATGCAGGAAAAGTGGGACAGAAATGAAATGGATTGGGTAGAGGTGGCTGCCTGGTGGGCCGATCAGTCTGTGTTAGAGCCACTGAGAGGGTTGTCTCACAGGTGGGCTCTCCTGCAACAGCCATTTCCCCTGGCTATTTGTCTCTGTCCAGTTTCTTTCCCTTTCCCTTGCCCACTTTTCTTCCTCTTTCATCTCCTCCTCTACCTCATCTTCGATTGCTCATTTCAGTCTCTCGTTCTTGTTCGATCTCTTCCTTCTCTTGTTACACTGATTCTCTACTTTTGCCAGTTTAAAACTTTTACCTTTTAGGCAGAGAGAACATTGGACTTATTAATATAAACAGAGAAAAAAACAACAAACTACCACTACTCACTTTATTCAGAACTTAACTATTAATATCACCTTTTTAACTAATGTGATTGATTTTTAATTATTGAATGATTGTTTGTTTTACGGTACTATTATGAAAGTTTTAAACGATATCTATGTTTTTTTGCAAAGCGCAGTGGTCCAGCAGTTTTTCAAGCTTTCTCAAGGTCTGGAAGGTTTTCTCTGAGTTTTTGTTCCTTTTTTACTCATTTCAAATCCATCCCTTTAACTTGATAATTACACGCTCTTGTTCAGTTTGAAGAAAAATTACTTAAAAAACAAGTGGAGGGTAAGCAGTGTCTGAAAATCAGGTCTTTGAGAAGTGATGTCATTCTTTGGTTGATCTTTGTCCATGGGTCCAAATTGACCCAAGAACAAGACGTTGCTGCAGATTTAGGACAATTTGTTGTGAATGTCCTGTTCATCCCAAAGGAGCTCTATTAGCTTCAGATCAAGAAACCGAGTTTGAGATGGCTTGAACTTTTGGCACGATGCATTAACCTGCTGGAAGCAGTTTTTGGAAGATGGGTACGTTGCGACCATAAAGAGAAGGTCAGCAGAGATCCACAGATAGGCTGATCAGTTGGTAGGAAAAGGCCAGGAATGTGTTATAAAACACTGGCACTGGCCAGTTACCACTCAAAGTACTGTGCAGGACTTAAAAAGTTACAATTTCAGATCCATTAAAGTTTTACTGGGCATAAAATCCAAGAATAAACCATTAACAGATATGTACATAATCACAGATTACTCAACAAGCTATAAAATCTTTCCATAAAATTGTTTTATGCCAAAAAGCAACACTTTCCTCATTCTGCTGGCATTCAGTTTACTATGTATCAGGCTCTGCGCTGTGTGGACCCACTCAGCTGGAAACGGACCATATAAAGTCTTTAGCACAGATGTTTACCACTGGTTTCCTTGGAGGTAGATGTTTTTGGTAACTACCTCATCTATATAAACGACTCTTCCAGTGTTGGCCCTTTGTAATAACATCTGTGTCAAAAGCAAATATGTACGAACTCAAACTGTGTTTAGTCTGATAAAATAAGTGTGAAATTGAGCTTTAAGAGTTTGGACCTAAACCAGTCAAAGAAAAGGACTGCTGTAATGTTGTTGGGGGTTTTTTTTATTTAATTGGGTTAATATGTTGAGAAGTTTCATCCAGTTTCTGTCAAACAAAATTCCAATGAGACAAAGAGGCTAAAAAATGTGTTGTGTATGTTTGGAGTTTTAATGAATTTATTCATTTTTCCATCTAAATAGCATTTGACAGTCATCACAAGCATAACTGCATCCTTTTTGCCTTGATGGACACTGGAAGCTGCAGCAACCACTTAGCTACAGTTTCCTCTTTGGTCCAGGAGCTGAATGCCGTCCCACAGCCTCGCAGATGCTAGAGGGGATCATAGCTACTCACTCTGGTGATTTATGACTCCACCCGAAGCCAGTTTAAGAAGCCTGTGTGATGTGTGTGTTTTTGTTAAACTGTTGAAGGAACATATAGGCAAGCAAGACAGAGAGAGGCTAAAAATGTGTGAAGAAGGAGAAGTAATGTGTTGATGGCACAAAGAAATGTTTGGTCAAACAGTAATGTATGGGAAGAAGATGGTATTTTAATGTATGACTGTAAAATTTGAGGGTATTTGGTATTCCAGTTAAACAGCAGATATTAGATTATTCAAATTCAAATTTTATGTGTTTAGATACATTAGAAATGTTCATTTTCCAGTTATATTTCAGACTACAATGAACTTGGTTCAGTATCTGTGAATTTTTCTGTGGGACGTAACTGAAGAGTTATTTGCGGAAAATAAGTCTGTTTTCTTAGTTTTCTTAGTTTTCTAAAGTATTTCAATGGAAGTGCAGTTTGGGGAATTATAACGCCTTTCTTTTTGACACACAGTTGGATGGCTGTAGAAAAGCAACCAATCCAGAAGTGCCATTCATTCTTCTTGGCGGTGATCATTTGCACCCCCAAGAGCAATGAAAAGGAAGACCGTAGATGTTAGCTTTTGCAGTAAAGCCAAGACTGCTTTTACTCTCTGCATTACTAACTATGCTTTTGTATGCAATTGCATGCTTTTTAGAGAGGCACTCAAGCAGTTTAGCTGTTCATAGCCGGTTGAAACCATTCTGCTCTGAAGGTAACATCCTTTTCTCTGCACAGGGTACAGCCAATCAGCACCGAGGAAATAAACGCTGCTCCTGGGTTGACTGCACTGTAAATGCCAGCCAAAGTTGTGTCAACTAGCATTGAGCCTAAGTGTTAGGTTCACAAGCTGTATTTATTTTTTAAGAAAAATATTTTAGATATGCTTTTGAGAAAAAAATCAGTAAATGTGCAGTTTTATACAGAAATGCCCCGCTAAGAGGTCAGCCACAGATACTGAACTGTACTGATACTGTGCACATCATTCTGTTGGCGTGTTTTCTTTTCGCGTTTCTCTGCTCTGTTGGTTATTGAGTGTTCTGAGCAGAACCTTGTCCAGATCCCAGTAGACTGTCTTTGCTGAAACTTGAAGTTTATTGTATTTGAACATTACTGCCAAAACAGATATGAAAAATGTTGAAAAAGAAGGTTGCTCATACGTTGTTGGATCGTTCCCTGGGAAAAATCAAGGCTGCCAAACCAGTAGGGCCTGAGCCCAACAGTAAAACAATGTTTAATCGTTAATATTTTATATTTATTTTCCAAAACATTCCTCAAACTTGTTTTTACTTTGCCATAGTGGAAAAGTGTGAGCAGGTTTCGAAAGAAAATCAATCAAACACAGAACTTAAAGTACAGCTGTATGGTCGGCTGTGCTGCAAAGCTCCAAAAAATGTGTTTGTTCTTTATATCCAGGGACACCATTATCTCTTTCCTGGCCTTTATTACCTGGCCTCTCAATCTTCCCATTCCTTCATTTTTTTCTGTGAACCTTGACTCCGCCAGCCTTCTGAAATGCAGTCCTCCATAAAATCCATCAAATAAAAAATTCATATCGATACTCTGGCTCTGTGTTTTTGCCACCTTTCTTTACTTCCACCATCAGCACTCCATGATGATGAATGACTGACTGTCACATATAAAAAGGCTGGAACACAGTAAAAGGTTGATTCTCCACTTTTTTCCACACCTCTCTGCTCCCGCGGCTTTATTTCTTTAGATTTGATCAATTTTTCATAAGAAGGTATTAAAGTTTTAATACTTTTTAAACCTATACATATCCAAGCTATTTAGCTTAACATCAACATTACTGAATTTGGGTTAATTTTATATAAAGCTAATATAAAGCTTTTTTAATTCTCAATTCATACCTTTGTACTTTCCGTCAAACTGGAAAGTTTTTCTATAATAATTTATACACATGAATATATAATATTAATATTTACTATAAATATTACTAATATAAGCAGTCTTTTTTGCTTTAAGAAACTCAACAGGTTTCTGCTGAAGTTGAAGGCCAGAAGCAGGTAGTTTCTTTATTCAGCTTGAATAAATCATTCAAAACTAAATCAACTAAAAATTGAAACACTTTTGCTGCAAAAAAAAAAAATATTCATCATTGGGTTGCAAAATGTCAAGTGTCAAATTCTTTGAATGTTGTTCCACATTTTCAAAACAATGATTTTGAAACGTGTTTTGTAATACTTTAGGTAATATTTTTTTGTTTAGCCATGTATTTTTCTTCAAATCCCATCCATCTCTGCAACCTTTGGCTTGTTTTTCACTACTTTTGAGTTTTTTTCTACAGGAAAGGTTAACTGTATTCAAAAAACCTCATACAAAATAAATTCCAACACAAATGGGACAAAAGATTTTCAGCCAGTAATGAACTGTAGAGAAATAAAAAGCCAAGGTTTTAGTGCAACCTTTATAGAAGTTTAGATTTTATTTGTAAACCAGTGATTGAGTTAATACACTATATTGGTGTAATTGAAAGCTGTAACTTTGTCATTATAGCCATTGAATGGATTTCATTACTGAACCAAAATATTTCTTATATTAATGATAACCGATGATTTATGAAAGACTAAAGTATTACGATGTGTTTGATGCAAGATTGTGATCAAGTTTCATGGTTCTGTCTTCATTTAAACACAATTTTGAGTGCGTTAGTTTTGTTTGGGAACATTTAGACGCTGCTTTATGCTATACTGTGAAATAATTTTCTTAAATCTCATAGTTTTGATGTAAGGATATAGACTTATGGTACCTAAATAAATATTTACTATCAGGAGGTTTCTCAGAGTTATTTTGGCTTCATCAGAGGTCATGATTTCTTTACGTTCATTAGTCAAGTGGTCAAGTGATATGTCTTATTTAACGTTACATTTATTCATTAGTGTGATTTAAGCATTTTAATCATTGGAACGCAGCCACTCAGTAACAGTGAAATGTAACAGCCTTTCTGCCACCAACAGTCATTAATTATTCATCGTAACAACGGAGGCAGCGTTGCTCTGTGTGTCTGTCAGACATTAAAAGGGAATCACAGCACAACTACGAAATGTATTACTTTAGTGAAATGAATAAAAGACGACGTGGTGGGATGGGTGTTTATATCTACATTATTGATGAACAAAAACCAAACATGACAACACACACCCAGTCATAAAAAATATTATGTTCCAAGCCACATTCATTGTATTCAGTCATGTGAAAAAATATGAATACACCAAAAACTATTCAGTTCTTCTACAAATCTCCACATATCGATATCAAATCTTGGATATGATTGTTAGTGGGAAGGATTTTTCTTCACACAGGTCTCTTGGGTCATAAACCATTCATAAAGAATTGGATTTTTGTAAATAAAATAAAATAAAATAAAATGGAGTTTAGCATCAAGACCTGGTGTAGATACGTAGCCACCATTCCTGCTCACTTCACCATGAAAGTTATACATGTACAGTCTCTTCTTAATGTAAAGCCCTGCATTTTCTATTCACAGTAACAAGAACCTGCTAGATGGTGGCAGTTGTTTTTAATTACTTCCATTCGCAGGCTGTTTTCTGTGGAATGGCTGGTTCATACGTTCAAATCTGTTATAAATCACAGTCTCATTGAGTATCCTCCAAATTAAAATACCTGCAGACACAAAGAAGAGGAGTCTTAAAAAGAGCTGTTCTCTTGGCAAAGCAAATTCTATTCTATGTATTTTTAGAGCCATCTCATACCATTTGTGCTGAAAGGTCAGACGAATAAGTTAAACGCAAAGACAAGAAAAAAGCAGGGCGGTGAACATCCTGCAAAATGCCGTTATGCCACAAAAAAGTCAGAAATAAATGGATTTGTTGGTAAATGGGAGGAATGATTTTGATGACAGTTTTCTTTCCAAATAGTACATCTGACTAGATTAGGCTAAAAGTTTTCCCATCAGACAACCACTTAGCTTCAGATGTGGGCATTTCCTTTGCTTAAGAAGAAGATGATACATTTTAGACTTTAGATAAATCTCTTAATTATAAGAGAAATACAGTCTTACAAAATGAGGACATGAGCATTCCTGGAAATAATTTTCCTTCATGGAAACGTTTATGTTTGCATATTAGCAAATACAAAGCATTGCAAAAGTATTGACTCCCACCCCTTAGTTTTTCTACACTTTGTCTCCAGGCAACCATATTTCTTAGTCTGTTTTATTGGGATTTGCATTGTAGACCCAAAGTAGTTCACCATTTTTGACGTTTTTACCTTTTTACCCAGAAAAAAGGGTAAAATGGGTTGGATCAAATGAATTTGCTAGAATGTCCCAGTTAAAGTCTAGATCTAAATTTAATTGAGAATTGAATCCTCAGGATATTTTCTTTTTCTTCATTTTAATTGTCATTGAGTTGATTTCCTTGGAGTTAACTCAACAAGTACCAGTTTTACATTAATTTTTGATTTATATAAGTGCAGTCATTCGCTATTAGTTTGAAAACGTTCCAATATCATTTTCTCAGAAACCTTCCAGTTCTTGCCTTCGCAGAGAGATTGTTTGCTACAGTAAGAACTGCTTGGCCTGCCAAGGGCAAACCTTTCCATCTCCCTCCCTTCTAAAGGAGATAATGATTCTCTTTTTCTTGGAATAGGATTGCATTTTCTCTCTCTCTCTTGTCCTCCGTCCCTCTCTCACCTTTACCTTTACATCCACCCAGCCCACCTGCACCCTCCCCCCAGCCGTCCACTGCTGGCACTCCCTCCGCAGCAACTATGCTCTATCGCTCCGTCGCAGCGCAAGGCGAGGGATGAGAGACAAATCAAAAACGCCTTATTTCCCCCTCAGCCCCTCTCACCATGCCAGATTGAATTTGAGGCTTTTCATCTTCTTTCTCATCTTTCTCCCTCCCTGCCTCCCTTGGCGTCCACTCAGAATTACCTGGAACCACAACAGCTTGATGACGTTATATCGCTTATTCATGCAGAGGGAGACAGTCGGCAGGTCTTTGCTTTGATTCTTTCGACTCACTTAAAGTCCTCCGCTTCTGTCATTTAGGTCCAGAAATGGTCAGTTTCAACATCTGTCCGGGATCCTGTCTCAGTTTAGAAATCCATATGTATCTAAATCTCTGGATTAGTTTTGTTAGTTTCATGCACAAAAATTAAAAACCATAAGTAAACATGTATTTTTAAACTCCTCCTTGCATTTCTTTGACATTTCTCTTGACTTCTTGTCAAATACACCATACAAAACCAGGAATTAAGTTTGTTGTACAGAAAAATGTAGAAATGTGCAACATAAAAGTGGTATAACTGAGATTTGATCACCAAATAAGCCTCAGGGCTCTGAGTTATTTTATTTTTTTTTTTTTTTTGGTAACAACTGATACAAAATTGATTCAACTGCTACTTGTACATCTCTCCAATAATCAAGCTAATCTCATGTTACACTATATTGCCCCACTGTAATGGTCCTTTAGCCAATTCCAGCCCAGTGCATGTCTATAGTTTTTTTCCTTTGGACTGACCAATGCTGGAGATGTTGTTTCACACAAGATAGTGCAAATAAATTATTTAAAAATCATTCAAACTGATTTTCCGGATTCATCTGCATTAAATTGACATCCTTTTTTTTTGATAACCAGTTTAAGCACTGTTGTTTGGACATTCCTGCATGTTTACGAAATAAAGCTTAACTTCTCAAGGCTCAGGTGTAGCTGTCTAGAGAGAATGTGGATGTCGAGGGCATAAGATTTACTACAGGTCTTATTACTAACATTGAACGTTCCTGCACATGAAATCTACATTTATTTAATAATTGGAAGCAGAAGAAGAACTCATGAAGGAACTGAATTCCTAATACGACTCTACAGAGTTCGTGTTACATTGATGTTTTTGAAGTGTGTGTAACATTTTGTAGAAAATGTAAGTATAAGTACATAATGTGTGTTCATATCCAACTAGCTATATGCTGGTACAAACAAATGTACATTTAGACACATTATTGGTGCTGGTATATATATAATGTATATATATACATTTTTTTTTAAATGTTTTGTCCATTCAAAAATATGTGTCACTGGTTAAAAAAGAAAAATCTTAAATTCTTCTTTCCCAAATCCTTTTACCCTTGAGGAGTTTGTAGTCATTTAATCCCCAGTTGAAATTTCAAGGCGCCCATCCTACACAGTTCTTTGTAAGACTAAAGCCTCTGATTGCAGAATCAGTTTTAGACTTTTATAACCAAGACGGTCTAATGTGAAAATCAGAACTGACACACATTTGCATTGGCTGCTGATTAGACTACACAGCCCACACTGGGCAGTAGGAGTAATGAGAATAAAAGTGCATGCTAAAATCAGTCATGTTTTACATTTAGTTTTGTGTTCATATAAGAGCTCTAATTTGTTTACTCATTATATTCCGGCACCAATAATTAAAAGTCTGGAAATAGAAAATCGTGTGCGGTGGAAAGCGAGCGTCGGTTTGGTTCTGGGTCGCTGAATGAGCGCGCCGAAGCACAGCGCACCTGGCTGCTGCTACCAGAGAAAAATGACTCCCATCTCCCACCCTTCCTCCCTTCACCCCACCTTTTCATTTTCAATTATGGGTTGGAATATGAATCGTTAATAGGGTGATAATTGTGCTAGCATATTTGCTGTCACCCACCATTAGCTCAGATTAATTAGCCCATTTACTTTAGTTTAAGAAAGTGTCTGGCTGAGGAATGGGAGCAATGATGGAAGGCGAATAAGAGAGAGAATGGATTCACCACAATCTGTTCCATATCACTTGTGCCATCTTTTTTCTGCCTTCACTTCATTGTTCATTTCGGTTTCTTCTCTCTTTGCAACTTTTACATTCTTTTTCTGATATACTTGAGATTGTGCTCATCTTCCCCGGTCTTACCAACATATTTATTTTGTTCTCTGATGTTTTTGTGATACTTTTAGAGTAAATACAGTCCAGTGTGAGCAGTTATTTTTGCCAACATGAGCCAGTGTTATCACTTATGCAACTGACTTTGGTTTTTGAAATGTATATTCTTATAACCAAAATTATATTAACTTGAATTTCTATAAGTGAATCAGTGTGTCTGCAAGTACATCGGATAAACTGATGAAGGAAGGAACTAAGATATGCATGAACAAAAGATGGAAAATATGAACAAACAAGACCGATAAAGGAAGAAGCAAATGGATGAACAAACAACATATCTGCTCAAACTGTTGTCTACCAAAGTTTTGTGTAAATGGAAGAATATTTGAAGCTTTCAATTTTCTTGAAAGTCTTGAGAAGGTACCTACTTGTACATTTAGAAACAACTTTTCACAAAACTCTGCCAATTATTTTTTGGGAGTTGTAAAAAAATGTGATACAGTCCAAAGGTTTGCTGGTCATTGTCAGTTGGAGCGAATATTTCCAATTACAGGAAATCATTTGATTCGATGTTGGTTTGAAAGTGTTGCTTAATGGATCTCTAATCGCTCCCTCCACCTTGGACTAAGTCACATGTGTGCAGCAGTGGAGTGACTTGGCCATGTCAGGAGCTGCATATCTCTCTGCAGGCAGTGGGAAATGAGGTCTAATCGCAGGGATATTAAAGTCACAATAGACTGCTCCTGCTATTAAGGCCTGTCAGCCCGGGGCCCCTCTCTCACCTTGATATCTCTCCGTCTCTGAATATTTATATGCTTACATCAGGAGCTCCTTACTCAGTGCAGTGTGTGCATGTTTCTTTGTGTGTGTGTGCTGCTATGTCAAGCGAGAAAATTCATCATTGCTGTAGCCACTCAAGCTCTCTGAATATGTTTATGTGGTTGTGTGTTGCTCCGTCTGCGCTTACACGGTCTGCCTTCCTGTCCTCCGATCCCCAGGTGCAGCGGGGGCGAGGCTGCTCGCGGGTCAAAACAAACCTGACGCCATGGATGTGGATGAGGAAGAAAACATGAGTGAGTCCATCTTGATTTTTCTCATTTGTTCATCCCATCTTTTTTTTTTACCTTTACTTTCCTTCCTTCCTTTCTGTCTGCCTGCTTGTTTATTCTTCTCTTTTTAAGTGTTGCGTAATCAGTGTGATCTTTTGTCTGTATACTACCTTTTTGAAAATAAATTTGTTAGTATTTGTCTAATGACCAAAATAATTGAAAAATAAAGTTTTTAAATATATGTTGGAAAATGAAAAAAAAATTGTGTTTGGAGATACTTGCTTATTTAGATCTGAGTGAGAATATTGTTATTCTATTGTTATATCAAAGCTGAGGTTTTACATGATATAATCTATTTTTTGCCAGGTTCTAAAAGTATTTAAATCTATCCTAGAAGTGTACAATAACCATCTCCATAGTAACTTGAAGTAAATGAATGCTGTGTGATTTTTCACAACTACATTTGTTTTATTTTATTTAATACATAACTCTAACATCAGCAATTTCTAGATTATTATTATTATTCTAGATTGACTAAATCATCTCATTAACTTCTAGTTGCCCCGGTTTTGAGGCTGAAAAATAAGACCAAATAATCAACTCTCTACCATACTTGACAATAATGACCCTGTCACATACGTTCCAATGGCATATTAAAATAAGCTACCACAGCTATATACTGCTTCTGCCTCAGTTAAATGCACCATGTTATATATTTAGCATTGCAGAATTTATACAGCTAATAAAATCTTCCAACAAATGAAGAAATAGAAAAACAGTTTTTTAATGTGCAAAACTGTGCAAAAGCTTTGTCTGCACTGTGAAAGATCAACTCCCCTCAGATGTTTGAAACTGAGGGAAGTTTCAAACATCTGAGTTCCTCATTGTGCATTCAAATATTGTTCCAAGATGGTAAGTTGATCCTTATATATGAGAATAAAAAAAATGGTTACATCACTGGGAAAATAGCTGACCTGTTGCAAAGCCCTACCACGTTTTAACTTAAGTCCGATGGGAATTGCAAGAATTCCCATCATTCCCAACACTAACTTTAAACACATTTAAAGTGAGCTGTAGTCACAACAATACCCTAGCTGGTGGTAAAAATGAAAAAGTCGGATTGTAATGTCATACTTTCTGTCTTCACTTTGTAGAATGGGATGTTGTGTTGTGAAATAAGCAGCTACAAAATTGTCTTTGTTGCCTTTCAAAGGCTCTGAAGCCTGGTGCTTCCATTTTTACTGCCAGATATACATAAAAGATGTATCTGAAGATAAAACGCAGCCCTCGCTCACACGATCCTGTTTCTTTAATACCAAGGGGACATCAGGGGAAGAAAAGAAAGAAAGTTTTAGCTTTCATGTGACAACCCGGGGAGCTCTTGAAGCGCTTTTATCTGGTGAAATGAATCCAAACAAAACCCCTACAAGAAAGTTACACCTAAAATTAAGTCATGACTGTTTCACTCAGTTAATTTGGAAGGGATATTTTAAATATGTTCTCTCCATTATAATTAATATTGTGTACAAATGCTGATTACACAAATTCCAGCATGACAGTGACAACAACTGCTTGCCTGTGCCAAAATTTAATGCATGGCTCTTATTTTATGAGTTTTTTTTACCCCATTTATGTCTGATCCAGTTTGTGATTTTTCACTTTTACTGGCTATTAAGATTCTCATCGTTACAATAAGCAAAATTATTAAATGTTTTCTTTGTGGGTAAGAGGTATGTAACTGAATAATTTCATGTGTAATTATAGCAGAAAAAGAAGCTCTAGGTTGTTCTGTGTGTCATTTCTTCACTGTATTTGTGTAGCATGCAAGAGATTTCTTAATGTATGTTTATTGATTTTATTGAATATTAACTATTAACCTCATAGATACAGATGTTACAGATGTTGACATAATTAGCTAAACCTCAAATTTAACACAGTAATACGTGATTAAATACTCTGTATTTCAAGAGTCCAGGTCCCAGCATCGTTCTGATCGGTGCGGTATTGTCTGGGTATTTCTTTGTTTTTATGGGGTTTTTCCACCAAAACCGTTCCAGAGCTAAACCAGCACTGGCTCTGAACTGGTCCTATAACAGGGAACTGTTTTGGTTTCAACAAATTTGTACAGACAACTAATTTTGTTATTTGTCATTCTGTCTCTCCAAGTACCTGTTAAACTAACACATATCTGATTCATGTGTTAGTATGACGAGTCTGAATCAGACCATCACTACACCATAAATATATTTTCTGTAGAATTGAAGAAATGCTATTAGCTATTTGTGTAAAAGTTAAGTCTGACAAACCAACAAAACTTGTGAAATTACCTTGTGAAATTTATTGAGTCAAATAACCACATTTCCTGTCATTAGAATATTTGCAGATCATAGCAATTTATTTTGACTTATCCTAGATTTAAATAGGTACAATGCATCTCTCTGATGACAATGAGATGATGCTTAGGTGGTGCAAAATGACTGCTGCAAAATCGGTCTTCTAAAAGTAGGAAAGTACAAAAGTCTGATGAAGGGTGAAATGACCAGCATCTTGTAACTCTTCAAGGTGCTAAAGTCAGTGTTTCCCAGAAACAATTAAATGCTATGCAAGATCTAGTTCAGGTTTAGCTTTCAAACTGTTTTGGTGGCAAGAAACCTTCACTTTGCGCATTTGTTTTCAAGTTAATTTGCAAGGCACCAATACCAATGCTGTAAACGCATGACTTCATAAAAAGTGCATGTTTTCAGGTCATAAACTGAATGAGTTGCAGTTTGTGATCTCAGAATCAAATTTTTGTTGTTTTTTTTCCTGACTCAGGACATGTCAGTGGCAGTGTGCAGTTGGTAATGGCATGTCGAGACATTTTGTCAACACTCTGCTCTCTGACAGCTCCAAGGGGGGGATCTCAGAGGCGCAGGGTCTTATGAATGGCACTTCATTAGAAAACCTTTTTTTGTTTGTTTTGTTTCTTCAGACTTTCCTCATCTTAAATACGGGAGTCTTTGTTTTCAAAAATAAAATCATGTAAATGGTGTAAACTGCATTTTAACCTCCACCGTGTCACCAGTTGAGACTTTAGGATCCTGCAGTAGGTGGAGTCTTCTCCTTCTGCCTCTTTGATGTACTCTCCTGTTTGCCTGGTCCTCAGCTTCCTCCCCCTGCACTACTTTCCCTGCACTCCCTCAACCCAACCTACAATCCCACTCATGCACACTGCGGCCTCTCTTTCTCTTGAGTACCGCAAGGAGTAACCTATCAAGCCTTTGCTGAAGGATGTTATAAATGAAAATTTTTCCCAACATTCCATCCACTTTGCTAACTAGAATCAGTGATATGTGTTCCCCTTAGTTCAGTATATAATTGGTTTTGGTTTTTCTTCAGAAACGTTAACGATTTAAGATAAACTGGGTGAAAAGAAACCCTTTTGGTCTGTTTTTTGTGTGTGTATGTTGTTTGTCTGCATGGTATTCTCAAGGCCCTGTCACTGTGCAATGTCAAGTGTCTTCAATGTCTACAACATATTTTTATTTTATCCTAATGTTAGTCATTTTGAACATGAAGTTTAGTTAGTATAATTTTAAATGCAAAGGTAGCAAAGTAAAATGTTTGCAGAGGTACTTGCTAGAGCATTAACTGTCATTCTGAAGAAACAGATGTTTTTGTATTTGTATTCCTTTTGAAATAGGTTTAGAAATTCAATCCTAACTATATCTTATCTTGTTGTTATAAAGGAACACAAATCATTGGTTCAGTTCCAAAGAGTGATAAAGGAATCTATAAATTTTGCATTTACAAGATCCTGCAACGAAGGCGTTGTAAGTTACTCTTTCTGGGCACCGCAGGTTCAAGCAGCACAGACGTTAAGGAAAATCGAAACCTGGACAACGTGTCCTGCAAAGACGGGATGGGAGTCGGTGATCAGCTCCCCAATGGAAGCGGCCATGGCAGTCGAAAGCGCCCCTTAGAGGAGGGCAACAATGGCCACGCGCATTCCAAGTTCCGAGCCAAGAAGCGCAAGAAAACACCTGGACCGGTGCTGCCCAAGAATGCTCTGATGCAGTTGAATGAGATCAAACCAGGTCTCCAGTACAAACTGCTGTCTCAGACTGGGCCGGTCCATGCACCAGTGTTTGTCATGACTGTGGAGGTCAATGGGCAAATGTTTGAGGGAATGGGTCCAACCAAGAAGAAAGCTAAACTGAACGCAGCTGAGAAAGCGCTGCGTTCCTTTGTTCAGTTTCCCAATGCGTCTGAGGCTCACCTGGCCATGGGCCGCACACTGACAGTGAATACAGACTTTACATCAGATCAAGCGGACTTCCCTGACATGCTCTTCAATGGCTTTGAGACACCAGCTGCTCCTGAAGAATCCTTCTATCTAAGCTCCAACGGTACAAACTCACTAGGGGAGTATCCGTTACCCACACCACCTGGCAGCAACCTTGTCCAGGCTCCGTTGCCCTCTCCATCTGCATTCAGCTCACCCTCCACTGGCAAAAACCCGGTCATGATCCTCAATGAGCTCAGGCCAGGCCTCAAATATGACTTTGTCTCAGAAAGTGGTGAGAGTCACGCCAAGAATTTCGTGATGTCAGTAACTGTGGACTCAGAGACGTTTGAAGGCTCAGGGCGCAACAAAAAGCTGGCGAAAGCCCGGGCAGCACAGGCCGCCCTCTCTGCTCTCTTCAACATGCAGCTAGACCAGACACCGTCCAGGCAACCCATACCAAGAGAGGGGTTGCAACTTCACCTTCCACAGGTAAGACATCTGATTCATTTTAGATTTCTCTGGTGTCAAAGAAATGCAAAGACCCTAGATTGTAATTAGTTAATCCTCTAACTTCAAGAAATTTGTCCCTCTGCAAAGATCTTAAACAGAAGTGAGATGTGCCAGTGAATAGGGCTTTAGAAGACACTGTTGAATGAGTAGAACACAATCATCCTAATATTATAGACTGACTAAAATAGTTATTTTAATAATTGAACAAAAGTGGAAACAGGTGAATTTTGAAGTAAAGAAACATTTCCAGGTCTTTGCTCGTTTTTACCTCATAAAGGCTTGCCTCTGTGTAGTTATAGTTGAGTCTGTTTGATTATTTCTTTTGAAATTTCTAAAACCCACATGCAACAGCCAACATGTGATGCACAACATAAGACCCAGGAGTCTCATAAGAAAACAACACCCAATGGAATTTTCTCTTTTAAGCATCTCTCACCAACTTTTATTGCACTTCACACACTAGTGCTATAATTTTATTCACTTCAGCCAACATTACGGCTCTCTGGGCTCCAAACCTGGAGAAAAGTGTAACTAAACGTTCACCATCTTGAACTATGATAAAGCTGAGGATATTAAATCTGTCTTGCGGTAGCTCGATGATGGAAACAGCAACGTCTAAATGTTAAAGTCACTCAGTGTTCATGTGTTCAGCCGATAGTAAGGGCACAGCTTAGTGCCGGTCTGTAGCACAAATGTGCAAAGTTATATAACAATGAGGGGTGTGAAAGACGGGCACAGCTGACATTGATATTAACAGAAATGAGTATATAAGCTTATAAGATATCATCAGTTATTTTCTGACTGCATATTCCTCTGCATGTGTCTATCTGGTGAGGTACAGATGATCTTAGATGTATAGTTATGGAAAAAAACTTAGTGGACTCTTAGTGCTTCCATGGTTGTTAAGGGAAATGGAAGTCACCAGCTGCTAATCACAGTCCTTTTGTTGATTGATAGTCAGCATTGTGTTCACCTTTATAATAGTCTTAACACAATGCCAACTTATACATTAGCAATGACCTTGGCGAAGCAATTGAAGCTGCCAATCAATCTGGTGCTGCTTGTAAGGTGTCAGAGTGACTAAAGTCAACCATTCTGCAGGGAAAACGATTATTCACGAATAGAAATCGTTTCAGAAAGCTTGTGTTCCCAGCAGTGAATGTAACAGCAAATTCACCTCGGAGTCAGACAATGCAGCTCCTCGTTAAAATGGAAAAAAGTCCAAGAGCTGCATCTATTAGTCTAAATTGGAGCTGGAATGTCTGTAATTAATTATAAATCCAGTGTAATGTATGATTGCATTACACTGGATTTATTTGTTAGGCAATTACAGGTACAAAATAGATCTGTTAGTCTTGTAAAGTGCTTTAAAAATCGGCACTTTATAAATAAATTGACTACAATTTATTTAGACTGCATAAGTATGGCTTGTCAAGAGAATTTCAGGACCAAAATCATTTAGACACACAAGACCAATGAAGAAATGTTTAAAGTAGTGATGGTAATGATGAGAGTTTTTAATTGCAGGGTCTGTAATTTACTAATCGCATTTAATCTAAAAATATCAATAGAAAAATAAGCAGCATTTTTAACTCAAAATACCTTTCTCCTTTTAAACTATTTATTGAATAAGTAGACTTAGCTCAACAACAGTGAGCAATTTTTCATCCATCTCAGTTCTTTCCTGATATCACTTGTGCATCAGATTTATGGACGTTACATATAAAGGCTACAAGTAGAACATTTGCATGTTAAAAAATGTGATTAAGTGTTGAAATTTCAAAACTTTAAAATCAATGTAACTAGTTTATTTAAATTGACACAGTAAAAGTTTAAAGTAAAGCTAATAGAATCATATTAACACCTCATACAAGTGTCAGACATGTTGGGAGAGGAGTGATCATTAGGAGTTTTTTAACAGACTCTGGACTTGGTCAACTTTCAAGAAGTCCTCTGTACACCAGAGTGTTGTAAAGTCAAAGTTGAGGCTGTTTGTTTGATAACTTAAGCTTGGCCCAAATTGAATCATCAACAGGACATTGATCCCAAACTTCACACAATCTACAGCTGTATATGAATGAGTCTCTGCAGACCTTAATAGACTAAAGCAACATCCTAAAGAAGAGTGGTAACAACAACAAGACTTACAGAAAGTTATTGCTACAGAAGCCCATTCTTCTTGGTGTTGAATCAGAATTTGCCCATATTTTTCCCCTCGATTATGTTGAAGGCAAGATTTTACCGTAGTAAGTTCTGATAGAGGTGAAACACGCCTCAAAGGAATATATTCTTCTGAAGTGAACATTGTACTTTGGTTTACAAAGAGCAAAACTCAACTCATCTGCCCTTCACACTGTACTAATCTATAAAGCTGTCATTGAAGTCTCATTCACACAGGTTATCAGAGGGGTGAAGTTAATTGTCTTAGATGAGAGCCAGTGTGAGAAGAGAGATAACTCAGGCAGCAAAGCTAATCAGCCTGACACATAGTCAACAGGCCTTTCTTCTCTCTTTGTTCACCCTCTCATCTTCTCCTGAAGCCCATTTCAGCTGTGACACTCCCAGTAATTTCTCATATTAATTTTCTTTTGCATGATATTTAATTTCAGCTCTACTTTTCTATCTTGTGTAAAACTTATGGGAGAAAATTAGGTGGCAGAATTTGGACCTCGTCTTAAATTTCTTATTTGATTGTAAACAGAATTCACAATCAAAATTCTAATTACAATAAGAATGTTGCAATTCTCATTACAATATTCTTATTGTTGTTTGTGTCTTATTGTACAAACAAAAAATAAATTGAAATGTATTGTACGAGAGAAAGAGTAAAAAAAGAGGTAAAGAAAATTATATTTTTACGGCCATGAAGAATAAAAGTCCTTGGCGATGAAAACCGAAGTCATCTGGCTCTGTCTCTGAAGTAGCAGGGAAGTAATATAAGACTGATTTCTTTAATTTGTGATCAACCAGCCGTCATCTCTCCTTTTGGTTGTCGTCATTTTCCATCACATTAGCAGTGGTTAAAGACCCAGCACGAGGAACGGGCTGTCCAAAAGTTAAAGATGTGTGAAGTTCATTTTAGGTTTCCTCAAATGTTCAGCTGGAGATTAAAGCTCTGGAAAGCAGATGAGCACTTTGCTCCCAACTGAGGTGCACGTTTGCTTGTTTGTTTGTTTGTTTTTTTTTTTTTGCTCTGATTTGTCGTCAGAAGGGAGATGCTAAACTAAAACTGTCATTCCAAACTCCAACAGCGTTGCTTAAAAGATTGTTATGTTTACCTCAGAGGGAGCCAGCCCAGTTTCACTTGTTGCTGTTTTAACGCTTTGACTCGTTTGATGCCGGATGCGAGCATAGTGACAGGTAGATAGCGCTCCAGAGGCGGATAGCATCAGACATGCTCTATAAGCTGACATATCTGAGGCGAGGGTTTTGTGTTGGTGCAGTTATGTGCATGTCCTCCCGCACGCTTGTCTGTGTCTGCAGGTTCTGGCTGACGCCGTCTCTCGCCTGGTGGTGGATAAGTTCAGTGAGCTGACAGACAACTTCACCTCCCCTCATGCACGAAGAAAAGTCCTGGCAGGAGTCGTCATGACAACAGGTAATATAGGAGGAGGAGGAGATCCGGTGATGCCTTCAGTTATTACAAAAAAGGCTTTGGTCATTGAAAAGTATTATTTGGAAGGGTAATTAAAACAAAGAAATAAGTGCTTTAGGATCCTAGATGCATCTTCTCAATATTCTGTTTGGAAGTTTTAGCAGACATCGTTCTGTCTCGTATAACTACATACCTTTCATATTATGGCTTCCATGCATATTTCATTTAACTAATGCTACCTATCATCAAACAGGCAACTACAAAAGTGCAAGTATGCTGCTGAATAGCGCAGTTTTATTGACTTATAATTTCAAATATATTGATATTTATTGGTTCTCCGGTGACAAAAAATGTTGAAAAAATAATATTTGTAAAGAGCAGAAGTAACGATTCTCTAACAGTTTTCTAGAACATCAAATACTGGGAATGTCTGAAGTATTTGTGCCTTTATTAATGTGCTGCCATTCAGTGTGGTGTGTATAAACTGAGAATAACAGAGCAGAGTTCACAGTGTTCTGCTGTGTCATCACCAGGTAAATTACTTTTCTGTGAAGTAAAAATCTTGTTTTAAAAACTGGAACTTTTTAAGGCTTACTTCACGACCAGTGACTGACATTTGCCTATTCTAAAGTTTATTGGTGCTGGCAAAGCATCTGCCCTTCAGGAGACAGATGTGTGTGTATGTGTGTGTTCCTGAATGCCGCTGAAGATAAATGGAACGAAGCTGACTGCAAACTGCTAGTATTCTCCATTATTGACACTTATTTAAGTGCCTCTCCTACTACCTTAGCAACTACATTTTAGACTCCCAACCCAGAAAAGGAATTAGACCAGAGGATATTTACTTCCTTATACTTATCTACCAACCCTGAATAGGAGTATCTAGTTCATTTACTTTGGATCAACATTATTAGCTTTTTCTTCTTTGGTTTTTTATTTTGTTTGTATCTCCTTTTAATTCCTGTGAAGAACTTTGTATTGTCTTGTTGCTGAAAATGTGCTATATAAATAAAATTACCTTTACCTTTTACCTCTCCTTCACAGCAGTCTGCCTCTTCTTAGTTAAGGACCACTATTTTTAGTGTGTGGACATATATGATTCACCCGGGTGTGTCTGTGTTATCGCCCCCTCCCAACAGGGACTGATGTGAAGGAAGCACAGGTCATCTGTGTCTCCACAGGAACCAAGTGCATCAACGGTGAGTACATGAGTGACCGCGGCCTGGCACTAAACGACTGCCATGCAGAGATAATCGCCCGACGCTCGCTCATCAGGTACCTCTACACCCAGCTGGAGTTCTACCTCAGGTTAGTGGACGAAGACGTCCTCTGTTCAGTTTCGTAAGGTGCAGCTGTACATTTCTGCAAATGTTCTGTGTCCCAATTGCATTTTTATGACTTATATAAAATGTGACGAGCATTCGTTTTTTTGCTATTGGTTTGTGATTGTAGCAACATAAAAGAAGACCATCACAAGTCCATATTTGTGCCATGTGACAAAGGAGGCTACAGGTTACAGGACAACGTTCAGTTTCACCTCTACATCAGCACCTCGCCCTGCGGAGACGCCAGGATTTTCTCTCCGCACGAAGCCGGAGTGGAAGGTGCGAAACCAGCCGACTCTATCTCCATATCGCTTCCTCGGCTCTGAGGACACGTTTTTAATTTCTTCCCATCTTTACTCAGAATTCAGCTTCAACTGCTGATTGGTTTTATTTAATTAAATGTAGAGTTATGCTTTGCTTTATTTAAATGTTAGTGCAGCGTCCAAAATATGCTTCACAGACACATTTAAACAAGGCGCTGGTAATTAGAGCGTTTAGTCATTCTATGTCGTCCTCCATCAGTCTTTCTCCTCCCCAGCCCAACCACTGTCTGTCTGATTAACCTCCCTCGTACTCTTGTCAGGCTGCTTTCCATTGCACATGGCAGACTGAATAGAAAACAGCCACATTCAATTAGTCAGTGAATAGATGGGCGCCTGCTGGTGGAACATCAGAAAACTTTGACAACATAATGCGGACAACATTTTTTGCTTTCTTCTTTTGGAGACACTGGTTTTGTCAGTAAACAAGCCAATTTACTAGTGCGAGGGATTTTTTTGTAAAACGCTGCTCAAAATGCAACACAATTGCAATGATGTCCAAATAATTACACCACTGGCAGTAAGGTTGTAGGCTAATTCGACTATGTTAAATCGAAAAATGAGAAAGACATCTCTAAAGTGTTCAATCTGTCAGCAGTACTTGTAAACATGTTAAATGTTGTCCCCTTGAATAGAAGCTAAAGAGGCAGATACAGAAACCTGTAAAAATGTTTCCCAGTTTTCAGCACATAATTAGAAAATCAAGAGAAAAAAATGTAGATGTTATTTTTTTCTTTAAATACATTGTCTTGTTTCTGTGTGTGTCAGAATGCAGTTTAGCATTGTCTTGCCTTAAATAAAATTAAATATACATCCAGGTACTGATGCAAAAAATGCAAGAACCAAGTAAGAAATATAAACTGAAAGGTAAAATCATAGAGGACTAAATCTGTCTGAATGCTGTGATACTTGGCAGTCATGCAAATTTATGTTTTGTAAAATAATGGAAATAAAATTTGATGATTTTATGTTTTTTGGTTGTTTTCATAGGCATAGGTACAATTGCATATTTAGGGGCAAAAAAATAAAAGAAAGAAAGAAAGAGTACATTTCTGCTAAAACAACTTAATCTCAGAAATTTCTAGAAAAAAGCAAGGACATTTCTGAGTTCAGAAAATTACATTTTTTCTAGAAAATTTCTGCAGTTGATCTCAAACTATTTTTTGTAGCAGATTTTTGACTTTTCAAACTCTGAATTTTTTTTTCTAAAAGAAAAAAAAATTCTGAAATTTACTCATGAATGGCTCTTATGTGCCATTATACATTCCATACATACTGCATGCATGTATATTTTCTGATTAGCTATTAAAGCTACTTAATATCTAACACTAAATTATGTTACTTCATCCACTGTTTATATTGTATCATGCTAGCTAGGCATTTGTCTGTCTGAGATTATTATTTGTTTTAATATGAATTTCTGCCTTATGTGTGACGATTTTCTTGCTCAGATCAGGGAGACCGGCATCCGAACCGCAAAGCAAGAGGCCAGCTCAGGACCAAAATAGAGTCAGGGGAGGGCACCATTCCTGTTCGCTCCAGTAACACCATCCAGACCTGGGACGGCGTGCTTCAAGGAGAGAGGTTGCTCACCATGTCCTGCAGTGACAAGATCGCAAGGTCATTTGCTTCAAATACAGTACAATATACAGCACTTCAAAGTGTTAAATAGGTTGAATTCCCTTTGTTTCTGCAGCATGTTTAGCAGTCATGTTACTGTATCACATTGGAACGAGCAAGACTAATTCCACCTTTTACTGCCGCTGTTGTTTGACGGTAGATAAATGGTTTACAGAATAGCAAAAGTTTCCAGCTTTTGCCATCAGATGTCACCAAATACTGCATGATGCATTTCAGCTTAAAGTCTTATTTTTGAGAATATTCAAAAAGCTCCTAAAAGTTACATTTTTGACAGCAACAACATTAAAAACATTTATTTGCTAATTTATTTGCATTCAATTTTGTGGAACATAATATTTTTAAATTAGATAAACCCAGAATCTTCATGCCTGATTTCCCTTCAGCCACATTCCTCTGGACTCTCATGTTTTATTTGCTGCCAGTATAATTTTCTGCAAAGTGATATATCCCCCCTCTGTAGATGCACTTCATCATTTCAACTCCATGTTTTTTTTTTCTTCTGGGTGTCATGGGGAGCTTGGTGAATTGATGAATCCTTTGTCCCTGGAAGAATTTTTTTCTTGGCTGATCATAGCGTCTTTAGTCTCTGTCCATGTTCAAGGCAACACTTTGATAAATGGTGAAACTTCTCCATGACTGATCATGAGAATGCTCCACCTCCTCTCGCCTGGATCAAACTCTGCCTGAGCGCACAGTAACTGAATGCTGATTGTGTAATTCATGTGGGATGCCGCATAAATACTGTTTATAGCTTAGTGTTTCAGGACTGGTACGAATTGTTTTTGACGTTTTCTGTGTTTCTTTGCAATTTACAAAAAGCCACAGAGTATCAAAAGCTCAAAAATAGCCATAGATTGATTTCAGTGTTAACTGATTAATTAAATCTTAATTTGATTGTTATGAATAATCTATTTGACTTCAGAGTTCATCTGGATCAGCCAAAAATAATAATTATATAGAACTGAGAATTCATTGTCAAACCCACGAACAGCAAATATAATGTGTAATAGGTAAAATCCAGCCTTTTTTGAGTCTTAGCAACTATTATTAAACTACATAAGAAATTAGTGAGTCTGGGAACTTTCCAAACCTTTTTTTGTTTTTTACGTGAGCAACTTGAAAGAAGTGCAGTTTGTTATGGTCTATTAAGTAGCGTTATATTTTGAGTAGCTGCTGGAAATAGTTGCTGTAAAACAAAATTATGACGAGTTTGAGTAGAAAAGAGGAGTTAATATTTTCCAATGAAGAGTTTTGCAGTGCTACACTCCAAAGTTTAGGCTGCAATTTACTTTTTTTTTTATTTACGGTAATTGTACATATAGTGCTTAAATTGCCGACATAAAATCAGAATTTTCAAGTGTCATTTTCAATCTCTCTCAATATCAAAAACACGGCGCTCCCCGCATTAAAACAAGTTCTTAAGATTTTACTTCCTGGATCTCTGTGTTCGGATTTATGTTTTTATTATGTGTTTAAAACCTGAGCAGTTTCTCTTCCTTACTTTTTCTCTGCTTTGTGTTTGTGTGTGTGTGTTTAGTCTTCCTGCATGGAGTCATAAAGCGTTATATTCTGCAGGAAAAAACACAAAGCAGAAATACAGTGAGGTTTGACAGGAACAAAATTGAATGCCTCTGAAAACATAACTCCAATGAGCGTGCTTGCCTGTTTCTGCTTCTTTTTGTTCACCGCGTGTCCTTCAGAAGGTATTCAGGTGCATTTGTGTCGCCGTGTTGTTGTGATAAAACAATACGTGTGTATGGCTGGGAATAATATGAAGCTGTTTGACTGTGCTGAATTTGTGTTTTACTGCCTGCAGCTATAAAAGCCTGAGATTTCATTTCTCCTTCCCTCCAGTTTTACACTCACCTCCTCAGACACATTTGCACCAAGAATATTGTGTTGTGGAACAATGGAGCCTTTTGTGCAGCATAACATCCATTGCATGTTTTATATGCCAATGTTTCTTACTTGAAATTGAACACAGATGCTACATGTCAAATTAGTAATTTTTGGTACATAATTCTATAACTGGAGACGTTTCCACGTTATTAGGTTCACTTATTCAATTGCTTGTTTACACTAATAGTGAATTAATCAATTGCTAAGCAACATATAAATGCTTTTTAGCATTCTAAGAAAATGAAGATAATTAGCGTAGGAAACATCATAAAAGGGAAATATAAAACATAAAAGTCTGATTTCAAACTTGAACTGTAAAGTTTAATATCCATTTTTTGAATTACTGACTAATAACCCAGAGAAGCTCAAACAGCTTTACAGCTTTTTATTCACAAGAAATTATTTTTCAAACTATTACAAGAGTTATAAGTCATTAAATAAAGAAATTTTAATAACTTAGATACATTGAAAATATCATTTATGTAAAAAAAAATTGATTAGATTCTAAATGTGTGTGAATTATTTATTTCGTTCATCTTAATAATTACATAGTTTATTCAACCTAGAAGGTAACTCAATTTTAATTCAGTTCAATTTATTTATAAGCAACAATTCACATCAGATATAATCTCGAGGCACTTTAAAAAAAAACTAAACAAGTCCTTACAGTTCAGTCACAAATACATTTCAATTCATTCTAAACAATGAAGCAGGTTCACATCACTCTTGAAAAGAAAAGAGCTTCACCACATAAAACATCGGCTTTAAAAACAAATTGCTGTGTGGTTTCTGTGTGTCCAGCATGGTTTCAGATTCTGTCTTGCATGTTTTTCCCTCTCCAGGTGGAATGTGGTGGGCATCCAGGGCTCTTTAATGAGCTACTTCACCGAGCCCATCTACTTCTCCAGTATCATCCTCGGCAGCCTTTACCATGCCGACCACCTCTCCAGGGCCATGTACCAGCGCATTGCAGATATCGAGGACCTGCCCCAGCAGTTCACCCTCAACAGGCCTCTGCTCAGCGGTAAGAGCCCTCACTGTAGTGAAACAGATGATAAAGTAAGGAAAGACCTGTAGGTAATCTGAGATTTTTTTTTCCTCCCTTAAATTCCCAGCCGTATTGCGTGGTCACGTTCACAATTTCAAAAGACAAAAACCCAACCGTGTGAGGTCACCTTTTTAAACCTTGATAATCCAACCCCAGCTCTCCAAATATCAAGCAGAAAGATTTTAATTCTGGGTGGTAAACACATTTCTTGACCTCAGAGGTCAGTCGTAGAGGAAAGGAGGACAGGAGGATCTTTCCTGCTTTGTTTGATCTGAGCTGACATTTATCTTTCTGCTGTGGAATTTGAATAGCTTTAACATTTTGTATAAATTTTCAGCAGTGGCTTGACCTTTTCAAAAGCCTTTTGTTTTTCCTTTTACTTTTCTTTTTTCTGTTTTTAATTTAGTACTGTTTTTGTTCTTCTGCCTGTCATTGTTTCTTTGTAAAACAGCTAAAATATATCATTAGAATATTAAAGAAGTCATTCTGATTATGTCAAACAGAATGATCTCGCTAAGATTATTTGGCTGGATTGTAGTAGAAACTGGTTGTAGTAGATCTACATAAAACTCCCTTCATACCTCAAAACAGGCACCAAAAAAAATCCCAAAGAACTATTTTCAGTCCAAACTTCACTTCCTGAATGGCCATTGTGTTTTCTTAAAAACAATCAAATTTAGCGTTGGACGTGCGGTAGGGGGAGTCTTATTGCTTCCTGGATTTTACTTCACCGTGATCCTCTGCTCTTCCACTGTGGTTCCTCTCTAGAGGAGATAATAGTCCGGGGTTATTAACCTTTTCCGCTTTAGAGACTTTTTAGCGGTGAAGGGCTGTGGCCTTAGAGCAGTGAGGATTTCATCCGCTGTAAATCATTTTCTGCCACAAGTGCTGCCAAATGGAACCAAGGAGCTTAATGCACTTTCACACATACACGCACACACCAAAGCGGACAGGACACAGGGATTTATGGCATCCATATATCTCCCATTTATGTTTGAGACACAGTGGAGGCCAAAGCCCTGTCATGTTTTGGAAGAGTTCAGGCCTCGTCCTCAGAGCCCCCCTTCCAGGTAGATGACATCATTTCTCTCCACCTTGTTAGATAGCATCACATAAAAAAGGTTAAAAAAAAAAAAGATGCTAAAAGACATCAGAGCTGTTTGATAAGCTGCCTCTGTATCAGGACGCCTTCACGATTAAACATAGTAGGAGGTGATAGTATTGAGGTGCACAAAACCTTTTGTAAGCATACCAATTCTTCGTAGGTATAAGCAACGCTGAGGCCAGACAGCCGGGCAAAGCGCCGAACTTCAGCGTGAACTGGACTGTCGGCGATCAGGCACTGGAGGTGATCAACGCCACCACGGGGAAGGACGATATGGGCCGGCCTTCCAGACTCTGCAAACACGCCCTCTATAGCCGCTGGGTGCGCCTGCACTCAAAGGTACACAGAGAGGGGGAAACACAACTTATGTTACAGTTCTTTGCAAAAAGAAATTTTTGCTCTGATGCCCCTAATTTTGTCTTAGTATTTGTATGTTTGTTCAAAGTTTGTTAGAGAACATTTGCAAATAAACAGCATCATGAAGACCAAGCAACACAGCAAAGTTTAAAGCAGTGTTTGTTTTTTAAAAAAAATGTCAACAGATAAGTATCTTAAGTATTTGTTCAATCTATTATCACCAAGGAGTCCAAGCTGAGCTTCTGGACATTTGGTCAGCTGTACAATGGCTGCTGGAAAAGACAAGTGTTCAGTTGTTGGCTTACCATATAGAAACCACTTGTTGCATTCTTTTTGGTTGTGCAGGAGGCTCTACTTCTGCTTTTTAAAGATGTAGAGTTGTATAACGTTTGTAGCCATTTTAAGATGCGACTGTAAGCGTTGAGTTGGGGGCGTGGCTAATGGCAGCTCATCCTGAAAGGAGCTCAGAATAGACAGAACGGAACAGACTAAACTCTCATTATATCAGAATGATTCTGTGCAAAAACTGTAATAAACATGTTTTGTAAAGCACAGAGATCTATCCTCACATGTTCAAGGAAGCGTCATCCTAAATTCTACTTTCTGTTTCCATTTCCTCTTCCTCCCCAGCTGTCATCCATCCTGCGGATCAAAGTGCCGAAGCCCAGCTCATACCACGAGGCCAAGCAGGCGGCCATGGAGTACCACTCTGCTAAAAAGGCCCTCATCAAGGCCTTCCACAAGGCCGGCCTGGGGGCCTGGGTCAAAAAGCCCATTGAGCAAGACCAGTTCACCCTCAGCTCCTGATTGAGTCCGGGGACCAAATGGAGAGGGGGGGTTTCCCAATGCACCAGCTCCTCCTGCCCTCCCTCCCTGACCCAGGCCGGAAAACTTATCGAGCCCCTCAGTAACATTTTATTTCCGTCCCCATGTGTCAGCTACACATGTGCACTTGTCACCTGCGAGGCTCCACGAACTCTCCATAGCTCATCATTCCTCAGAGGACCTCCGCCTCATCTTGTTTCTCATCTTTAATTTTTAAGCCTATAATTTTGGTTTTACTTGTTTTCTGTTTTTAAACTGGAACCATTGTTCTTTTTTTCAGTCACTTTGTTTTCAGGACAGAAATGTTCCTCATGCTGTAGGTGTGGAAAAGTGGCGAAGATACAATTTTTGTCTCTTTTCACAAGATGAGTGTAGCCTTTGTAGGGGGTCATGTAGCATAGAAGAAAGATATTTTTGTTGTTGTTGTTACTGACTAATACCAATGTGTATGGACCTAAAGATAATTGCTAAAATTAAAAACAGTGATCTTTAATTTAATGATTCATAAATCCTCAAGATGTAAATCTAGTTCAGAAAAGTGAAAATATTGTAGGTATAAGATATAATGTGTGTTTCTCTGATGGGTTCTTAGCCCCTTTTATTAAAGGTGAAAATGTTCTAAAACAATGTCGCCCTGTTTGATTGACTCACAATAAAACAAATTCAGGACAGGTGTGACTGCAGCTTAGCACACTCAAGTTCGTTTTTTATTTTTATTTATTTATTTTTTCATTCATTTACTCATTCATTTGTCCTCAAAGGTATTTCCCATCGCTGTCACTTCATACTTGAATATCCGGGTGGGTCATGTTGGAGTCCTCCCCCTCACCTGGGTCCCGGGACGAAGCTTTAGGAGGCGCTGCACGTTCTATTTTTTTCCTTGATTTACTTGGTTTCCTTTTTGAATCCATGGCTTTGCATGGAAACTGAACTGAGAGGCTTGCCGAGCAGAAAACAAGCGACGGGGAACTCTATGCGTCAATGATTTTTGAATGAATGCCAGCAACTTTCTCCACAGGCAGCTTTGAATCTTTGTCTCTATTTTCTAAATTTCATGTGATTGATTGAATGACTTTTGGGGGGCTTCAAAAGAAGAGGGTCTTTTGTTTGTTTGTTTGTTTACTTTCTGTGTTCCCTTATCAAAAAATGATTAATGGGGATGAAACTACTGAGAGAACAGTGACAGTACAACAAACTTCTCAGACCTTGTATTTACACCACAGAGACCCCTGACAGCTGTCAGATCAGATAATAGTAGATGTCCTGTAGCACACATATGGTACAGTATATGAAGCTAGATTCAAGATATGCCACATTAAGCCCATCTGTGGTGGCTGTGATGCAAACATGCAATCTCCACAACGTTGTCCTTGGAAGCACCTTCACAGACCGTGCATGAACAGACTCAGAAGCTGTATGCTGAAACCTGATGCCAGTAGTGTCCAACCAAATGTACAGTTTTCCAGTTTGATGTTGAGCCTCCTGTATTAACGCCTCTCTGTGTATTAACTCCTGTTCACCGTGAGTCAATACTCTCCCATGTTTTAAACTGGTCGAAGAAGACTCATTTCTAAGAAACTTCAGTCAATTCCTGTTTCCAGCTGTAGGATAAAAAAAAAAAAAAAAAAACACAGTTTGAGTGTAAAATTTGTGTGTGCTCAGGTGTCTTTCAGCATACTCAGTTAAATTTTCACCAAAGATGTAGATTTTCACGTGTTTTTCCCCCAGTGTCAATAACACCTGTTTTTTAATGGCTTGCCATTATTCCGCCATCATCCCTTTACTGGCAGTTTTTTTTTTTTTTTTTTGTACCTGTGTTTTCTGAAAAAAAAAAAAAAAAAAAAGTATATTCCATATTGGGCAGAGAAGTCGGGCTTTTTTAGTGCAAATGTAGCTGTCAGCGCCCACCGTGCATTTTGTGACCTGCAATCATAACTGTTGCAATATACTTGTTCTGTGCATATAAGGAACAACAAATGTGGCAAATTCTCCCTCTGTGGAAACCTTTTGGATCTCTCCTTTGTCAGTAGAAATGTGAAGATCTTATTGTTCCTATACATAAGTTTATGAATCACTGACTACAGCCAATGTGCAGCATGGCACCAACACTTCCAGAGTCGACATGATTCATTCCCATTGTAGCAAGACGGACACAGCAGGAAGGGAAAAAAGCAGCACTGTTACATTTCTCCTCCACCAGCTGGCACTCGTGATGTCATCGAAGGTTGTCCAATCCTCCTTGTTTTGATTTAATTTTCTAAGCCATCATTAGAAAATCAAAGCTGTGTTCAAAATGTTCACTCACTCTGACTGTATGTGAACAAAAAAACTGGATGGTGCAGGTGTAGCCAGCTTTTTTGTGTTGCGACACTAAATTCTGCTTCAATATGTTTGTTTGCAGGTATATTGCATAAACAAGCACCAGCAGCATTGCTCACATTATAAATAAATGGTTTTATTTTTGGTTGAAAACCTTATAACATAATTCATCATCTTAAAAGTTGCACTAAGTCTTATGTTACCACTTTTATTTTCTGTGAAGTCAGGAAAGTCACAAAAATCAACCACAGACAATAAGTGTCAGTATGCAAACATCAGCATTAGCGTGCTTACTTCATTATCATTCTTGGTCAGTCAAGGCATTACATTTTGTTTCATGTACACTATTTCTACTGTTTGGCAACGTTTTATATGTTGCTTTATTTTTAAGGAAAAGGAAATCACTGATGGATGTTAGCTGCCCTGCAGGGTAATGATAGCATGCTAACATTAGCATTACCTTGCTGAATTGACTGAAGCTGAAATACAGTAGAGCTGATGTAGATTCTCCATTTACACTGAATGACATTGAATTGAATTTCCAGTTGATGCTGTGTTAGCGCGCGGGAAATATTAGAAAGTCTTGAAAATTTGAAGATGCTTTTGTTACTAAACTCTTCATATTGGCAGTGGTTAAAAACTGGAAACACTGAGCTCAACATGAACTGTTTGTGTAAAGAGAGTGAACTACCTCTTTACAATACTTTTGGTAGATTTAGAGTCATTGTTTTCTGCTTTCAAAGGCACTAGAATCCTAATGTTAGCATTAGCTCGCTCTATTAGCTCAGGCTTAATTTAATCATGGTCTAATTTGATGACACCATGTAGCACCTCTGTAGACTATCTTTACTGTACCAGGTAGTTGCCTTTTAGTACACTACCTACATAGTGGCTAGAAAGCTAATGATTAGCTGAGGATGTTAGAATGCTAATGTTAGCCTTCATGGCTGTAGGGCATTTTGGTCTGTCTTTAACAATGCAGTGAACTGTACATTCAAGTCAACAGTAGAAATTGTGCACAGGAGATGAAAATGACTATCGTGTACTACTGAAGAATAAGTGAACAATTTGAACAAAGCTTTGAAGTTAGCTTTATATTAAAAATGAAGAACAGTCTGATTGAGTGATTCCCTACAATTTAGCCCTAACTACAATCCTAGCCAGTAGGCCAACTCCATATGCAAGTATGACAGATGTTTCTCTTCCTCTCTGTTTCTCCCAGTCCGTTCTGTTAACGTTTTGATTTTTACAAAGCTGTCTGAGGGTTTTTCTTTTTCGTATATGCCCCGTTAAGATTGCCTGCTTCTAGAGTTTAGTTTTTTTTGACTGCACTAAAGATGTCAACTGATGATGTCATGATTTAAAAAGAAAAAACAAAAGAAGAAAAAAGTCTCCATTTATGGTTCGGATGGATTCAACTACTGGAGCAAGAACTGAACTGCTTCTGCTTAACCCCCTCGTGAATCCCTGAAGACGGTCAGTGCAACCCTTCCCCCTTCTTGGTGGGGTTATGTTATTTTGGTTCTGTTCAGTGAGCCCACATTTGGAGGCTTTTGCTCTTTCTGGGTCCAGTTGTCCAATGTGTGAAATCCTCCACCAACTCAAACCACGACCTTGCATGTTCTACCAACACTGAAGCTGCACCTAGCATGACGACAAACTTTTAAGGACGATGTAGAAAAAACAGATATAGATAGTTATATGAAATCAAGAAAAAAAGAATAAAGAAGTTCTTAGTTTACTTTTGATCTTTGGGTCAAGTTTATTTCTGATTATGTCTTTGACTCTTCTTTCTGTGTGTCTGTGAAATGATAATATAAGCAACTAACAATTCTCAACTTAATGGTCAAGTTGGAATTAGTTTTATCACTTCTACACATCATTTGCTCCCAGTTTGCCTTCATGTAGGTTCAGTTCTGCTCGTCAAAAGGTTACAAGAGTTAAACAGGACATTAAGATGCTAAAAAACAAACAAAAAAAACAATCAAAATCAGGTACAGAACATTGTTCTTCATTAAGAATGAAAATCATAACACACTCAGCAATGTCAACAATGAAGCCAAAGCATTGCTATACCAGGTTGTCCTGACATCCATCTCACACAAGTCAGTCCTTCCCGGGTCGATTCTGTTCCTAATGAACTACGTTGAAGCTCCAAGTTCACAAAAATGACAGGAACCAACAAATCCTGTTTTGAAAAAGTGGTATTTACATATTGACATTTTTTTGCATATTTGCATATTTTTTTGCAACTTATTCTCACCATTTTTTGACATCTGTTGATACATTTCAGCAGAAAAAACAACATGCCAGAAAGCACTGCATCAGATATTCACTTTTGTAACTTATAGGTAACAAAAAAAGATTTTGTTTTTCAATCCAAGGACATATGACCATGATTTATTATTACTTCAGCTGCAACCTTACGTGCCAAACATACATTTTTAACATCAAGCATGCACTGTTGGCAGTAAAATTTAGAATATTGTATTAAAGTATGCACATATGCACCTGAAGATGTGATTAAAATATTTTCTGTTTTGTTTTTATACCCCTTATGTGATCTTCACATATGATATATCACTTCCTCTTTCTTTTGAATATTGGATGTCAAACCATGAATTAGAAAAGTATCGTCTCTCCAAGAAGTAATTTTGAGAAAAAAGATATGATGTAAACTTGTGTAACAAAGGACAATGGGTGAAAATGCTGTGCAGTGCAACAATAAGGAACATCTGTTCCGCCTGATTTCATTAACCTGTCGCTCTGTTTGCCTGAGAATTAACAGCCTGTCACTGGAGATCTCCGATTGGATCACCAATTTAATTAGACAAACAACGCATTTCATTTCTAAAATCACCTCAGGGTCCATCATCACCAGAATTACACCTTTCAAGTCCTGATTCCTCAGCGTTCCACAATGAAACACATTTTAAGCATAGTTTGAAGTTTTACATGTAGTCTGTAGAGTAGCTTTTTGTGGCTGTGGTGACATTTTTGCAGAAACTAATTGCATACGTGTCGGTTGTCAATCAGACTCAGTGTGGAGGCTGGATTAGTCAGACGGCGGCGTCTCATGCATTTTACTGCTGGTTTTAATCTTCAGGTTGGACGGCAAGTGAAGGAGGGTCATCAGGTTTTCCTCTGTGTGCTTACCAAACTCATTTGAAGAGTAAATCAAAGGTATGAAAACGTACTTCAGATCTGAAAGATATTGAGGTCAGATGCTTTTAAGTTTACTTAAGTTGAGGAACTGGAACTCATTTATTCATACTGCAGTTTTACTGATGAGTGAATTCAGATCAAACAAAAACTGATTTGGAATGATTTATCAAAACAGGATAGATGCTTAATTATTAATATGATATTGTCTTATTAAAAAACTGATGTCACGTTTAAAACATTGAATCTTTTCCTAATTTCAGAAGAAGGTTTCTGACATTTTTTTCATTGTTGTTGCAAATTTCAGTCACAACAAATGGATCAATTAATTCAGTGAGTTAACGTCATTTTGTAGTGCTTAACTTATCCAGTGCAGTCCAGCGGTTCCTAAACTTCTTTTTACTAAAACAGGTGAAGTAAAACTGTAACAAGTAGACATGTGGTAGATGATGCAATACCTCCTAGTGGATGACAAGATAGTCCAAGCAAAAACCCATTGTTGATAATAATAAATATTATTATGGGCTGTACATATTTCAGTGAAGGTCTATCGGTGTGTGATGTATCAGTGATGGGTTGTTCCTGTTCTGCTGCTTATGTGATCTTGCAATTGAAACATAAATATCAACAGCAAACATCACATTTTTTAGTGTTTTAGTGTTTAGAAATCCATAAAAACAACAAACAGCGCCGTCTTCAAAGCTTTCAGCTACAGAACTTATGATAGATGCTTATTGAAAAACTGACACGTATAAAGTACAGCTGGTAACAATCTTGCACAACCACAGAAAAACATTTTATTTTTATTTATTAAAAATAATCTTTAGTTTTATGCTTTTTCACAACTGCAAAAGACTTATGAGATATTGGTTAATATATTCTAAATATGCATTAGATTTCCCTCTATGGACATATTTTAACGTCAACATTTCAGTAATTTCTCCATGCGGCTGTAACATCATATCAAAATATTGTCAAAACAAACCTTTGAAAGTCACGCTTGTTCAGCAAATTTATTTATCCAGATTTTATGCCAGTAGCTTCTTTATGCAGACATCTTCATCATCTGCCACATTTAAACAGAACGAAAAGTCTGTATGTGTGCAGGGTGTTACCCACCGTTTCACCTGTTGATCGATTAAAAACAGAGCAGTAGAAGCAGGAAATGAAGGAAACTAAAAACTATCTTAACATCGGATTTGCAATGTTTTTTGTTTGTCTGTTTTTTCTTGTATATGGGTCGAACCTACAGCAGTTCACCATCTGTTTCTAAAGTGATTAAAAATATATATATTTTCAAATACTTATTTTGGTCCATGCTCATCAAAATTTTGTTTGCTTCTGCTCATATTTGTTTAGAAGAAAATCAGCTGAGAGGAAACCCTAAAATAATCCTCCAAGTTGAGTTTCTTTGTTTACTCTCTGGGCAGATGAACTATCAAATCAATTATAAATCACCTATAGATGCTATAAACACTGAGCTCCCTGACGTTTACCGCCCTGTTGGCAGGATGAAAGCTCTAAAAGTAGATGCAGTCATTGCAGCAAACTTCACCATGTGAGAAACGCTCTGGGTTTTAATAATGCAGAAACCATCTGCTATTTCTTGTGATGCCGTATATGGAAAACTTCTATCAAGTCTTTTATTACAAGTAATTAAAGTTGGCTTTGTCTTAGTATTTGAGCTAAATATTTAGTATTTATTAGCTCCAGGAAAGCCCAAAATCATCTTCATGAGGCCAGAAACAAAGATTCACTGGTAAACATTAAAATATGCATTCTTTTAATTTATCAGCATGTCGCCTCAGAGCGCCAGCGCAGTAAAGAACAGAGGAGCAGCTCTGGGCGTCCCGGTGCAGGAGGGCAGTGAGGGAGAGGCCAACAGCTTGTGCCCCTGAGAGAAATGACAAATCATTAGCTCTGGTCCAGGAGTAAATGGGAGCCACACTCCTCCAAGGCCCACATTTCCATTTCAATTTTCTGCTCAACAGAGTTGATGTATGTGGCGAATCAAACAGCAAGACCAGTCTCCACCTCGGCCGGCTCGAGCCTCCTGATATTCACCGCTAAGAGTATGGATGTGACCTTGTGTGCATGTGTGCGTGTGTGTAGGTGTTTTCTGTAGCGATAGCACCAACAGACTAAGTACAAAGGAAACACAGCGTCTTTGTGTAAAATGTTTTTCCAAAAGAAAAAGAAAATCAATTTCCCCATTGAGGGGCTTCATTTGATGCAAGTTGAGTTTAACTGAGTGCAGACCATCATAGCCTCATACAGCGCTAAACAACATTCTGCAGGAACAACTCCTCTGCAGTGAAAAACTTTGTGATGACTGAAAATTTCATGAAGAGTTTTGACAGTACTGCCAGTAACATGAGCTTCACTTGGCTGATGTAAGGAACTGTTGAAATGTTTAATAAATCAGAAACATGCATAGATAATAAGTATAAAAAATTTAAAGTTTGAACACAGATGGATGCTGTCGACGCAAAAGGACATAATGAGCTGCAGTGGGACCACAGCAAGTTCACGAGTGATAATGTTGCTGGTAAAACAGCATTTTGAGACACCAGAAAATATATGATTTTGTTCCTACAGAACCAGTCTTAGTCATTAGAAATATGACTGTTTAAATCTGCCTATAAACAAGTCATAAAGAAAATGTAAAATAGACTAAATACTTACTTTTAATAATCTTATATTCATTTGTCCATTCTACTAATATAGCACCAAATATTTCCTTGAATCTGACTATCATTTTTGCACATTACAATCAGCTAAGCTTACTTACAAATCTAGCATGTGGTGACAGTTGAAAGGACCAACTCCCTTTTAATCTGAAGAAACATTCAGATAGAGCTAATCGCAAAAGCAGAAATGCCTGGGGTCAGAGAAACATAGAAAGTACACAAAGATTACAGTAAAAAAAAAAAAAGCTCCATCCATTGCATAGTTGTAAAATGACATGCAGAATCTCAGATGTTCTTTCCAAGAGAAAGAAAAGGAGAAAGTACAGAAAGTTGTTGACTAAGTCCAAGAAAAAGACAGCCGTTAAATTGATGACTTTCCAGGAAAGAGATAGAAATAAACTAATCACCAGAGCACCAGAACTATATGAGTAAGCTAAAACCAAAAATGTATACAGAGTTAATTGAAGTAATGTCCGGGAAGAAGACACGACTAAACACAGAAGAAGTTTTTCCAGTTGAGTATCATTACCTCAAACTCACAGGAACAGATGGATGATGACTCATTCTGGACCTATTAAAAGGTTTTACTGAATTGGAAGTTCATTAGTGTTTTTTTAATCCACTTCAGGAGTGGATTAAAAAATCATCTGCTTTGCAGAGAATCAAGCTTGTTTTGAAGAAAATTTACAGAGATTAAAAAAGACATGCTAGACTTTTTATTATTTACTGCAAACAGAAATAATAATTGTGTTAAGTGTATTTTAAACGTGTCAGACATATACTTACACACAATCTAATATATAAAAATTCATCTGACATGAAGAAACACGGTGTTGTTAAAAAGTTGACTTCCCATCAGTACAGCCGTTTGGTAATTGCTAAAGCATCTCTGTGGCACGGTGATAGTTTGCAATTTACTCAGCGGTAATCCCGAGTGCCGCTGTGTGTGAGAGGAGAGCAGATAGGCTAAGTACGGAGGAGAAAAGTGTCAAGAGGAGACACAGATTGAGCTTATCTGTGCGCTCAGGCCTTCCTTTGTCAGAACAGCTCCTTTACTGATGAAGGCTCTTTGAACCTGACAGAATAATTAAAATCAAAGAGAAAAAAGCTGACATTTGCAATTTGACCTGTCTGACTTACAAGGCAAAATTGGCACCGTTTCCTGTAGATTGCATTATAATAGCATTCTGCCCCCGTGTGAGCGTGTGTGTGAGGAAAGTTTGTGTTTGTGTGTGCATGTGTGTACTTTACATATTGGTTCAATGCAGTGTGTATTCAGGAGTATGTGGGAAGGAATGAAAGAGTACGTTTATGGCATATTACCCAGTCATTTCTTCATTAAGGAGCTGTTTCCCAGTAAGCGGGCGCTATTTGAATAGCTAAATTGTCCGAGCAATGTGCAAACAAGAACTAATAGCCCAGTGTCCTTGTCACTGGCAAAGTCAAAGTAAAGATCCCTAAACTTAGGTGAGTGTCTGTGTGTTTGACGGTTTGGTCTGTGAGAATATTTCTATAAATTTTGAAGGTTCTTGCCTTGAATTTGATGCCCACATGTGGCCAATAGCCAACTTATTGTCTGGTCTTTAAAATGGAAATATTTTAGAACCATCAGAGCAAAAAAGATAGGAAGTATGTGAATCATAATCTTTTTTTTTTTTCTATTGTTTTATTAAAATATATAGGAATGTGCATGAAGTTTTTATGTAAACCACACTGCGGCTATCACATCAAACATATTACATGAACAAGCCTGGCCTCCATCCACGTTTTCCCACTTGAATAACAATTCCTTAAACAGAGCCAAGTAAATGAGGTATTATTCATTTTCTCCAAGTGGTATGACAGCTTTGGGAAGATTTGGAGGCATCATTTCTCTCCCAGAACACTGAAACAGCAGCGCGGAGAACAGAGGGAGGGAATTGTCAGACCTGAGATGCCAGAGCAGAAAACACATTTGTTATGAATCCAGCAGTGCGCGCAAACATACCAAACCTATTTGAGAAAAACAGAGGGAGGCAGTGTTTAAAAAATCTGGAGAGGTCCATCTTGAGAATTTTTTAAACAGCATGAAGAAAGGACAACTGCTCAGAGAGCTCTGTTAGCAAGGGATAGAATTCAGACTGATAAGAAAGAGGATGTGTTGCATTAGTTAATACACATTATTAATCGCATGTGATAAAAAGGAAATACCTTATAATAACTTATAGCATCAGCTTCACTCTCGTGCAACGAACAATTAGCTTTGCAGGAAGGACCATCAGGGCTTGTCTTCACTCCATCCAGGACTCGAATGTGTCTTGGGGGAGCTAATGTCTCTGCAGACCCCACACATTCTAGACACAACCTGTGTATATTTAGTTAGATTTGAATATTGTCACTGATGGCAAAGCATAACCAAAAACAAAATTCCTTAGTGGTGTGCACAAACTTACTAAAATAAAGCTGATTCCTAATATATTTGAGTACAACAGCTAAGCCATGTTGATTTCAACTTATTTTCAATGAAAGCCTATTAATTAAACACGGCTAATAAATTTAGAAGAAATTGCCATTTAACTTCTTGTGGCTCCCCAACATCTTATAAATGATAAAACACCATTAAATGCACATCTTTTTATGTGGAGATCTTCACATCTGGAAAAGATATGGTTAGTTGGTGATTAAAAAAAAACTAATATAACCTTGTTTTACTCTCAAACATACAAATTCTGAAAAATAAAAAATAGGCAAGGATATCAGACCTGGTAATACATTTCCCACCTTTAACTAAAACTACTTCAGTCAGTACTGTAGTGTTGTAGGCATCTGCCAGTCTCTGACATCAGTTTGTGGAAAGTTTTCATCACCCATCAATGCAGAATGTTACTGCAGTCATTTCTGCATACCTGACCATATGGTACCAATCTGTCAGGCTTCATGAACCCCCATTTGACTGGAATATCCAAGCAGCTTTATAAATAAGCTCTTCAAACCTAAATTGTCATGTTTGCAGTTCATCTGAACCAGGAATCAGCAACATTTACAACACTAAGAGCCATTTTTGCTTTCATTCCAGGTAAACAAAATTTGCTCAGAGCCACTAAGGCAATAGACAAAAGAAATAACTTCATAAAAATATTCTGTTGGTGTCATTCTTTACAGAAATATTATGCATGAAAATATGAAACCAAGCTTTTACTAATTACATTTACATTTTAAACATTAAATTCTTCAGCATTTTTGGTTCTTAAGAATTACATGTGGCTCCAGAGCCGCAGGTTGCAGAGCTCTGATCTGCATTCAGGTTATACCGATTAAAACTGAGTGAAACTTATAGCGTTCCTTTGATTTTTGTTATTGTCATTACAATAAATGCATTCAATCTCTAAAATGACTTTATATGGTCTACTTTAACTAGTTATATCACACTGCCACCTAGTGTTGGGAAAAATGGCAATATCCAAAAAATGAAAATCTATTGTTTTCCAGTGAAGTGAGAATAAATTGTTTATTTGTTATTAACAGCATTAAGGGTAAGATATTTTATTAATTTTTGGTAACGCTGTGATCCTATTTCAGTTTTAGTTTGACTCATAAACTCTCAGAACTTTGAAAACATTAAAGTTGGTGGTAAATTTGCCTTTTCTTTTATTTTGACAACCCTTAAGAAAATATAATTTTAAGATTTTAATGCTCAAGAATAAAGTTGAAGCTTTTAATTAATATTCCATTTATTTCAAAGTGGTTAAGACACATCAACAAATTTCAAAGATCTTGACATTTGCAGTTGTTTTTCCACTTTTTTCTGAGGTATGCAGCCGTTTCTCGACATAAAAAAGCACCACTGCAGAACAGCAACCGAAATATTACAAATGCATGACTAAAATAACACTTGCTTCTCCTTAATGTTGGTTTAAGTGAGCTCTTAAAGACCATGTAACAGTTCAGTGTTGGTCTTTCTGCAGGAGCATCCACCTGGTCGAAGCGGCACTGCGTCAGAGTTCATTGTGCAGCAGGAGTTTGGCTTTCTTCATGTTTGCTGCCACTGCCAGAGAACAGAGGACAGGAACAAAAGCATCAGAGCTCCGATACTCAGCTTCCTGCAGGACAGTTCATTAATTCAAGCTGCAGGTACATCTGCTGTGCAACAGTTTGTAATAATCCACATTTATTGAAGACTGCACACTTGTCAACAGGAGGCTCGGTTTGTTAAAACACAATGTGAATGAACAGCTAACTCCCAGTTTGAGTATGAAATTGTTTTCTCAACATTGCTACTCAGAAATAAACTATTGCATCACTTTTTATTCCTTTTTAACAACCCTTGGAAAAAAAATATACTTTTTCTGGAGACTTTACAATCAGTCGCCCACTTTCACTTAAGTTCAAGCTAAATATTTACATGTGGATTCCTTTGGACAACAAAGAATATAACATTTTCCTGTGTAATATGAAACAGTAAAGTATACGCTCAAAGTGATGCCTGAATAGTTATCTCAGGATATTTCAACCTTCATAGTGTTCATGTAAAGATTACTTTACAGAATGTACATTGGGATTCTCCTTGCTGCTTTCACCCTATTAAACAAGAGCAAACAGTGTCAAACTGAGGGCTAACAGTCACTCACAGAGCGCCATGTCATCTGGGCTGTAGGTGTAGAGGCGCTCTTCGTATTTCCCCACAACATCTGCACGCACAGTTTGAGAAGGATCTGCAGAATGACACAAATGATCAGCTGAAGATATTGCAGTTACAAGAACATGGTAAAAATAGAGCACAATAAACAAAAGATGATGGGAAACCATAGCAAAATGCTAATCCGCAGAAGAGTTATATCAAGTTAGTAGCACATAGACTTGTGAGAAAACTATGAAATCACATGAAAGTGTTTTTTTTTTGTTGTTTTTTTTTTAAACTGGACAAATTTATATTAACATAATTTTTTAACTATTTTTATCCAACATTTTGGTTTTTAGGTTAAAAAAAGTAAAAGGAAACATTTTCCCACCAAATTTACCCATGAAATATCAAAACAACTTAAAATGGATGAAATGTATTCTTCTCATTCGCATTCATGTACTCTGTGTTATGATCATATTTAATTATGCATAAAATCCCTCTTTGATGTTTACTTCTGATTTTCTCAGAGCTGCAATTAACACCACTGATTCACATTATAATAATTGATGGGAGTTTTTACCAACAAAGAGGATTCTGGGAACATAATAGCCATCAGGAGCCAGATGCTTGTCCTCGGTTTCCTCCTGTAGAAAAACAATAATCACGACAATTATAATGACTGCCAATGATAAATGTGTTAATTTACACAGAATCAAAATAGAATCTGAAAGCATTGCGCTTACAGTAAGTACCTAAATAAACATTAACACTAATCTGAATGGATTTTTCTAAAATTCTGCATTAATAATAACATATCTAGAAGTGTCATGACCAATAATATTTTTTATACAACATAGTTTCTGCTCAGAGTATGTATAATATTTTACTTACCACCACATTTAGCATGATGAAGTTGTCTTTGGCCATTTTCTGGATGGATTTATCAGCAACAAATGCCTCCTTCAGAGCTGTTAAAATACTTAGATTTAGTCTGAGAAGTTAACTGGATATGATATGGTAGTAATGAGAAAAATTATGTACTCTCTGGAGTACATTATGTACATTTTGTACAATAAAAATGTGGATTTTATTTCAAAATCAAGAAATAAAATCCACATTTTGCAGGATATTTTTTAAATACACTAAGCTATAAATGTAAATGTATAACAGATGAATTTAAATTTACAGTGTTCTACACGCTTCTGGGCATTCCTGGTAATGATGTGTAAAAGAAAACCCTGAAGGTCTGTCAGTACTTTGTACAACAAAATCTGGTGTTTTTATCTCATAGGATTTTTATACTCTTACACTGAATAAACTTCTTTTCGCAAGACAATATAAATTTGATTTAAAGGCCTTTTTGACCTCTTTGCAAGGAATGCCAATAGAAGTGTAGTTCAAAGAACAAAACTAAGAGCCAGCTTTGCTCTGTTGTTGAGACTTCCACCGAGCTCGCCTCCAGAAAACCAACTGAGTGATTTATAACTAGAAATCCAACATACTTCATTACGTACACTGCAGGGAATCAGGGACACAAGCACTGAACTCCACGTGAAGTCAAAGTAGCCACAATAACAGAGGGTGTGCAAATCTGCATCAATACATGTAATATTTGTTTTTTTCATTGAACAAAGCACAACAAAACCAAAGTTCCACGGTACCTTTACTGTGTGGGCAGTTGTCTAGATGATGAATGACCATCAGTGGTTTCTGACTGCGAAAATAAAACCAGTGAATCAACTCAGTGGGTTCTCCAGCACAGTAAGCACACTGATGGTGTAAATGCAATTAATCTGTTGACAAATTGAGCTGCAATGGTAGTTTTTACATGATTAATGATTTTATAAAACCAACTGTTTACCTGTATCTGATAAGAAAAAAAAAAGAAGCTACATTGAAAAGAAGATAATCTTATCATGCAATCAAAGAATGGGTTCAAAGTCCTACCTCTTGGCACTTTCTGACAGGCCCTCTTCATAACTTTTGACCCATTTAATAGTTTTCCCCCATCCTGAAGAAGAAGAAGAAAAAGAAAAAACCAAGATATTGCCATCATGTATGTCTTCAAAACATTTAACAGAGTCTTTTCAAATCAGCCAGTTTGATACTTTTATTCAGTCTTGTGATGAAATCAATCTGCTCAAACTGAACTTTACCTCTTGACAGGGATGGCGTTGCGGTCGCAGTCTTCACCTTCTTTTTAGTCTGTGCCTCAGCAATGGCACAGAGGCCGATGAACAAAGCAAGCACGACCCAGCGAAGCATCGCTCCCTGACCTTTGAGAAAACCACAGTAAGAAATGCCTGTTCAACATGAGTGTCAGGTGTGGCGTTGCTCCGCCACACCTGACGTCATGCTCTCAGTGCGTCATGCCCTGAGAGCATGACGCACTGCTCTCAGGGCACCAAGTTTATTACAAATTATTGTAATTATAGTAATTGAGACAACAGGAAAGGTGTAGAAAGCTTGCTAATTAATTAAATACAAAAGTAGCAACTTTATCCAATGAAAGGAAGAATCCTCCATCCTGTAGTCTGTTAATTTAGGTCAATCTGAGGCTTCTTGCTCTAATGGCTGTTTAGCCGAATATAAAAATTTCAGGTTTGACAGGTAGGCACACGCCTTGAATTATCGTTCATTTACTTTCCATATCAGGTCTCAAGACAGAATAAACAAAACACCTTAGGAATTAAGGTGTAATAAAAAACAATAAATGAAAAAAATACAGTGAAGCATTAACTTCTCAGTCAACACTAAAGTGCTTTGAATTAATAAAAAAAATCTTAAATAATGTTGTTAGATTTTATTCATTAGACTTCCCTTATTTTCTTAATTCAATCCGACAAATTTCTTTGGTGAGTCTTACTTTTCCAGCGGTAAGTAGAGGAAAATGGACTCAGAATAATTCAGAAGTATTGTAAAACAAAGCATTTGTACTCAGGACACCCAGCTGACCAGCAATAGTACCGAGTGTCATGCACACGTCAGAGAAGAAAGACTCGTTTCTTCCCTGCAGTCACACACCTTGTTGAAGGTTAACTTCAAATATATTCAATCTTTATTCATTAAACAAGTAAGACAAGCCTGGAATAAAGTGGGTGTGATAAACCTCTTCCCTTACTCCTGTATTAACAATTTCCTTGTAGAGCTCTCTTGTGCACATAACAATGACTTCCTTCTCAACATTCAAAATTGAGATTTGTGTCACAAATCATCATTTGTTTCACAAATGATGATTCACATAGCAATCTTCTTCTCAGAAATTTATGATTGCATTTTTGTGTTCAAAAAAACAAACGAACATCTAAGTTGAGGTTAGAAATGAACAAGTACAGCGATAACTGTGCAAATTCTTTACAAATCCAACAATCTTTTAATCAGCTTTTTACGTTCTAAAAGACAACATGAACGTTTACACAGAAAAGACAACTCAAAACTCTCCTGCTCTTGTCTTCTGATAAATCTTATGGTGGATGTCTTACCTTGTCAGCATGAAGCAAGAGTCTGTGCTTGCTCGTCTCTATGATTTCCCTTTTGTCAGTTTTCTTTTTGTTGGACTTGCCAAACAGGTATTTATATAATAGTCTGAAAAGATTATGAAACAAAGAGAAAATGTTACTCACTTAGAAGCTATTACATGAATGTGCAAACACAAACACACCCATCAGTCTTTAGTCGGATGTTCAGAGGAAACCAAACACAGCATACCAACAGTTAAGCACAGTGGTGGAGAGGTGATGACTTGAGCTGGTTTTTCTGCCACACGACCCGAACAACCAACAATGCCTCTGAATTTCAGCGTGAAATTACCCAGGTAAACCTGCCGCTAGGTCCGGTTTAGTTAGCAACCCCACTTCACTGTAACAGGAAGGGTGGGAAATAAAAAACAAATGAACCATAAAGGCAAAGTATGGGCCAAAGGTTTGCTACATAGTTGTCAGAAACAGATAAGGATTACAACCGGAAGACTTATTTTTGGTCCAGCTAAGCAAAATAGATTATTTTTGCAGTATCTGGATCATGAAATTTGTTTTGATTTTTAAATGAAAGAAAAACAAATTGTAGTTTTGTTCTAAGGTTTTAACATAAAGAAACTCATGACACTTTATTATGAAAGGGAATTAGTGCAACTTCTTCAATGATCATATTTGATTATATGATAAAGCAAGTAGTTTGCAATCTGAAGACAAGAAATGCCAGTCCAAGCATTTATTGGTTAAAAAAATATTTAAAAACATTTCTGAACTTTATCATTTTTTCCCAAACTTATTAAGAGCCACAGTGGAAGGTCCAGAGTTACTTGAAGTTCTCGTTTCAGACCACACCCTAAGGGTATAGCTGCTAATGTTTATTTCACAATGATTTAAAGCATGGCTAATGGTTTTATAGCGAGTGACTTTGTGAACAAATAGATTCAGATAAGTCTGGTCTTAAAAACCAATGAATTTGCTTTTATCATTTTTGAAGACTGGTTATGTATTGCAAGAATACAGTCAAGTAGAAAAACAATTTAATTTTCATATTTCGTTCTTTGTTGTATTATCTTAAAACAAACTTTGAGTTAAATTGCTTTAAAAAGTAACTATAAAGTTACTTTTTAGTGACTATAAACTAAAATCTATAATTATATCATATTCCTGATTTGCCACAGAACCTAACTCAAGATTTTATCAAACCCTGTGGTAGAAAGGAAAATTTCTCCTCTTTTAGCCCCTTTTACATTAGCGTTTGATCTAGAAATTTGGATGCCTGATATTTTTCTTGGACAGTTTGGTCCTGTCCAGCCCTGTTTCTAAATGGCACACATGCAGATGCAACATTAACAGGATTCTGGTGCACTTCCAGGAGGCCTGAGACTCTCATGTATTGTAAAACCTACAACTATAATGGATGCATCTTTTTTTTTCTGGCACAGTCTTTTGTGATGTGACTTTATTGAAAAAAAGATGTGCAATATTTTTTTTCCCAGGCCATAAGAATAAATAATGTTAAGAAAAATAGTTTAGTTTAATAAAATTTTCTGCAGTGAGTTAATACGCATCTGGTCTTTTTGAATAGTAGTCTAAAAATGATGTGAATAATCCCCACAAAACCTGCAGCCGCAAAAATGGGGTAAAACCCAACATTTGTGCCGCCGCAAATCATTCTGGTCGTCACTAAACCCTAGTTTGCTAGCTGTTAGCTGTTGCCATAGAGACAGTAAGCGCTTTACGCATGCGCACTTTTCACAGTAGTGATGCACTGTGGGATTTCTGTGTATTGACATAGCAACCGGGCCAAGGAGCCGCCGCCGCTTAATATTTTTGTCCGGATTAGTTTTTGCTTCAGATTCGTTGCTGGAAGTACGCACCGCCGCTGCCATGAACACGGCGGTGGTGAAAAAGACTCAGGACACGCTGGGAAAAGTGATAAAGAAACCCCCGCTGACGGAGAAGCTGCTGAGCAGGCCGCCGTTTCGGTACCTTCACGACATCTTCAGCGAGGTGAGCCTCTAACGGTGAAGACATGTTCACAGCTGCGGGTCATATATGAAGCGACCACGGCATCTTTAGCTAACTGGTCTTACTCGAATTCACAGAGAAACGGCTTCTGCGGCTAATAATAAGTCAAACGTAACAGTTAGCCTGCATTAAACAGGCTAACTTGCGCTCTGGTAGATATCAGTTGTAGCACGAAAAGCAAGTAAGACACTGCAATCTCCAATCAAACAGTTGCTAACGTTTATTTGGAAACATTTAACTGCGAAGTTCCCCGTGGAGTCATCTGCTTGTTGCTTTAGCTCTCCGTTTAGCGACGTTATCCGGTTGCTATAGGCACAACCTGGACCCTGGCAAGGATAAACCACTTAGTCCGCAGATGGATAACTGCTACTCTAACACTGAGTATTGCAGTCTCAGTAATAAGTCAGCTAAATTAGCCTGGGCTGTTGACCCATGTCACGGTGGCAACCCTGATGCTCAGCAGCTTATTACAGCTGGACTGTTGGGTAATGCAGATTTACGTTGAGCTGCCAGAACCGCATGAAACGTTGCAATAGAAGATTTGACTTAAGAAAGTCAAGTAAAAGGACTTTCTGTTCTTACTTTTAATTTTTTTACTTTCGGGCAGTTGTTATGATGCGTAACCATGGCAACAAGGTAGCTGATTAGCACCTCAAAAGCTTGAATAGCACCTGGAGCATGAGCCCAAGTCTCAGACAAGTTGAAAAATAAACTTCATGGATTCAAGGTGGAACCAAAGAGCAGACAGAAGGAGGAAGTTGAAATCATCTCTTCCGTTGATCATAACAGGCAAGGATAGTACCCCCAACAGCAGCATTTCTGCCCAGACTTCTAACCATACAACCAGAAAGAGATTTAAAAGGGAGTTGCAGAAGCAAATGAGATTGATTAGTAGTGCTTGCCAACAATTAATAGTGTCATCCAGGACATTTTACTAGCTGTTAGACATGGACATAGACAGATTTTATTGTCATTCAACTGTACATTTAAAAATATACAAATTGAAAGAAATGTCATGACAGTTATGACAGTCACAGCTTTCAGTCAGAGGCCTCCTTACATTTGTTGTAAGACTGACCTCTACAGCTGATCTGTCCTGCCCACAGCCTCACCATCTAAATGACTCTTTAAAGCTGCTTTGATTATATGAGCAATGATATTTAGTTTTACTTTGGGATAAATAAAGACTTTTTAAACTGAGTAAGATTGGGAGGGAATGTTAGTGAACAAACAGCATCACGAAGACCAAGGACAGCAGACAGGGATAGGTTATAAAACAAGGCAAAAGTTAATAAATATGTTGCCATTTTTAATTTACACACTTCTGTTATTATTGTCCAATTAAAGATGCCTAATGCCTACAGCTGCTTGGCAATTATTTTGTAAGTTAAAGCCCAGGATCAGTTAACAACCGCCACAAGATTTTACTATCTTTTAGACCGTACATCTTAAAGCTAGTTTTACTTTTGGACGTAAAGTGACAGATGCTTTTATTATTGTTATACAGAATGTGTTCATTCTGTGTACAGTAATTGATACAGAATGGATGCATGTATATTTCTCAACTATAAAAGTATCATTTTTGATCTTCCTCTGAGCCTTCTCCACTGAGGCTCCAACCTCAGCGTCCTTCTACCGACTTAATCATCGTCTCTCCTCTGAACATGTTGACTGATGGACAAAATGATGTTTTAGATAAAAGTCTCTAAATGTTATCAGTTATAAAATGAGCTTTTTTGTTCTTCCAACTTCCAGGTTATCAGGACCACTGGTTTTATGAAAGGCCTGTATGAAGAAAATGAGATGAAGTCAGATAGTGTCAAGGTAAGCTGGTTGTTCTTGGCTGTTTTTCTGTTACTCTTCAGCTACTTCTAATATAGTATTTGGTTTTGTCATGCGCTTATGTAGTTTGAGCCAGTTTATGTGCTAACTTGAAGTTTTGATGAGCAAGCTTGGACGTTTGCTGTTTCACTAATCTGTCTGAGTGTTGAATAACCAAACACCAGTGACAAGGCCTGGCAGTGAAGCGCAGAGTGTTTATCGAGGTGTCAGAACTCAGGTCTGCCATTTGCAAGTTGATCCTCGATTAGGAAAGGATGCGTAGAGGCTGCACCAGCTTCTCACCTTACCTTAAATTAATGCTGTTGTGTTAGTTGTTCTAAACTTTACCGGGAATCAGGTTTGTTGAGCAATTTATTAAAATCCAATTCTTTATTTTTTTATATTCAAAGTTTTCAATAATTCTTTATGCATATTTGTTCTAAGTACTTTTTTTAGGTTAGTCAGAAATGAAACTAGTTTTACAACCAAACATTTACATTTTGGGTCAACCCAGTTGACAGTCACAGAAAATTTAAAATCAGAATAAATATAACATGACCTAAATATCTTCATTTGAAAAATTAGATAATTTTACTGACTATTACAGTTATAACAATGTGTTTAATATGTATTTATTGTTACCTTTAAGCATTATTGAAAGCAGTGATATAAAGTAGGCAAGTGTAGGAAAACAGTAACAAAAATTCACAACAACAGGTTTGGGAGGGGGAGTGCTGTTAAGCTCTGCTCCATACAGCTGATCGGTTTTTGGCATCTTATTAAAAGATTGTTTTTTATCCATAGAAACATTTTGATCGGAAATTAATTCAGTTTTTAAAGCTTTGGGAATCTTGATGATAATAAGCAACTCATTGCTGTTGCTGAACAGGTGCAATAATAACATAAGCTTTCTACTTTAATGCCCTATAATTTTTTTTTGGTCATGTTTTTTTTGTTGTAGGATAAGGACTCTAAAATGGCCTATCTTCAGAAAGCAATAGATGTTGTGATGTTGGTGTCTGGCGAACCTCTGGCAGCAAAACCGGCACGAATCGTTGCCGGTCATGAGCCTGAGAAAACCAACGAGTTGCTTCAGGCCATCGCAAAGTGCTGCCTCAACAAGGTACATCTTTCTGAGAAATCACTCAAATGTGTTCAGTTTCATTGTTTGTCCACTGATGAGCTGGACATCGTTATTGACTAACCATTTAAAAAATGTGGGTTTTATTTTTCACTGTTTGAGAACACAGTCCATCTGCCTGAGGGAGAACGGTAAAATAATTTAATTGAACCCTGGAGGCGGTGTTAAACAGAAGAGCTGATGCCTTGGGGGTAGCTGATCTTTAATGTGGATGTAAACAATTCTTGGTGTTGAAGGTCGGTTCTTTTTTAGAGTTGATGCAATAATCAATAAAACCTGCAAAGAAAAACTACATAAAAGATGGGAAATACATTACAAAAATTAACATTCAAATTAAGAATGGAGGAAATGGTATGCAAGATGCAAATTTGAAACAAATAAACAGCTAATAAATCATAAACCTTCAGGTTTATGATTTAAACCTGAAGCACTAACATACTTTGTTAGTTTTTAGCCTCTTGAGTTCTATTTGAATGCTAAACTTTAGATTATTAAACATATGCAACAAACACACAGAAATCAGCATGAATACATAAGACATGTAGAATTCCGAATTTTTGTCAGTTTATCAATTAATCTGTTTTGATCAACTGTACCAAATGGGCCACTGAGAATATCTATTAATGCTTATTTTACTAAATTTAAATATGGTGTAGCTTAGTCTGGCTGAGGTGCTTCAATTCATAGCTTTAACATTGGTTATGTTTCATAACTCTACATAAGGTCCTATGATCTAGAAATTGTGGATGTAACTATAGAAACAAACAAAAGTTCACGGCAGCACAAATTATTGTGGGGTTTGGTTATTTTAGGATTTGATTTAATAAATCCTGTCGCGTCAGTGGAACAGTTCTGTTGAGGTTCATTGTGAAGAAGCAGTGAAAGGGAAGCTGTAGTCATCGCTGCTAATCCCTGTCTGTGTGTGTTGTGACCTGCTAACTCATGGTTCAACAACAGCCGTGTGAGAGAAACCTGAGTGTGAGGTTAACCAATGAGTTAACTGTGATTTTTAAACAATATAGATTTTTTCTTAATTTAGATTAAGGTATTTCATGTCTTTTTTTTTTTTGTTTCTTTTACTCCAAATTATCTGTACACTTTTCAACTTTGACATGCCACAATTTCTTCTAATTTTATACTTAAAAAAAACCACTGTTGTGCTTTGAAGTTTGTTGGTTTTTCTACATTTATTAAATTTTTGCATTTATTGTGGCCAAAAAATGCTACTTTACTTTGTTACCTAGCAACAAGCAAACAGCTTCTTGCACAAAGCTTGTTGGGCTAACTGATAAATTAGTTTGCCCTAAGTTAAAAAGTAAAACTATTACATTCTGTGGCATTATTAAATTTTTTCGATCCCTGATTTAATTTTTAAATGTGCTGCAGAATTATGCTGAGGAACAAGCTACATTGTTAGGGATTATTCTCCCTCCGGTTTTTCCTGGACACCTTGCTTAAGTAAGTTCTTTTTTGCTTCACAGTTGTCCAGTGATGAAGCAGTGAAGCGAGTTCTTGCAGGAGAAAAAGTGGACTTGAAGAGCAAAGGGAGCACCTCCAGATCTCAGGGCAAGGAAAACAGGGATGGAAAGGAACGGCAGCCGGATAAGGAAGTGAGTCCCCTGCCAGCTAAAATATTATAAAAAAATGTATTCAGTGCTCACCATCCTACCCAGATATTACAATAATTTATCGGAAGCGCATTTAGTGTTGTTTTCTGATCCCTTCAATTTTCAGGAAAAGAAAAAGATAGAGCGGAGTGGCAGCCGGGAGCATAAGGATCCGAACCAGGGCAAAGAGCAAGAGAGCCGGCATAGGGACAAAGAGGATCACCGTGACCATGAGCGCACAGAGAGGCATCACCACAGTGAGAAGGACCACCAAGACAAGAGCCGAGAGCAGGAACGAGAGCGAGACAAAGCACGGGTCAGGGACAAGGAGAAAGACAGGGACAGAGATCGAGACAGAGACAAGGAAAAGACCAGGGAGAGAGATTCTCACAGAGACAGAGGCCAAGACAAACGAAGAGACAAAGACCGAGAGAGGGAGGGAGATCGTAGCAAGGACTGGAATGAAAAAAACAGAAGTGGGGAAAGAGAAAATGACAAGGTTTGGCAGTCAAACTTAAGCAATTTTTCAGTTAAGCAAATAAATTCAGTAGCTCACATGCTCTGCGTGTGTCTGTGTGTTTACCTTCAGGCCAAGGTGCCAGAGAAACCTCCGCAGAAAACAGCCAAAACTGTGCCAGCAGTAAGTTTTCTCCTTTAATGGAAGATTGCTTATTTTTCATGTTTACATTTTGGAAATAGAATTCAACGTAATTAATTCAAAAAGGTGATAAACCTCTCATCACTTTTTTTTAAGGATCTAAAACCAGTTGAAGAGGTAACAATGTTTTCAGACCTGAATGTGTTTGTTGCACGGCTTTTGGCTAGGTTTCTTTTTTTTTTTTTTTAGCTAATTGCTTTTTTAAAGTGCTATTGTATTAGGTTTTTTGCCGTTTGTGCTCAGTGCTGTAGCAGCTTTAATTTTAACTGATTAACATGATGGTGTTGTGTATATAATTCAACTAAAGCCATATTTCTGTGCTCTTTGTTCAGCCTATAGATGTAGTGGAAAACCAGGTAGGGACATTGAGATGCATGTAGAAGTAAAGTGGAGTAATTTAGAGAAGAAGTCACATATCATGCTTTATCAAAATTCTATTAAAACAACAGATTTTTTCTTGTTTTACAGTCAGGTAGTCCAGCTAGGATACCCCGGCCCTCGTCTGCCAAAGGCCAGAGGCAGAAACCCAAAGTTGGAAGTAATGGTAAAGGCTTTGAGAGCTTTATTCCAAATACACACATTCAGCTTATTTTAATCAATCTAGACTCTTTGGGATTGTATAAAGTTACATTGGGTTATTTATCTGTTGACAGAATGCTTAATGTAATTGAATGGAAATGTATAAAGGGATTCTGCAAACATGGTTTTCTATGAATAATTTGATTTGAAGACCCACATTATGCTAATTACGTCTCTGTTGCATACTAAAAGAGATACTGTACCTTGGTATGTAATGACTCTTCATTTGTTCCTTGCAGCAGATGAGTCTGACAGTGAAGGAGGTAAGTGTTTTCTCGTTAACATGGACCTCCTTCTCATCATTAAAGAATGATGTTTTGTGTGTATGAATTAACTAATTAACTTAATTGGAATTGGTTTAAGTTCCTCATAAAAGTGACTATACCTTTTGAACTGTTAAAAAAACATTATCATTATTTATTTTTTTTTTTAGATAAACCAACCAATCATTGGTTTATAATTGGGAAAATGAAGGAAAAGTACAAACAAACCTTCAAAAATATGGAATGCTTTTTATGTAGCCCCACTAAGTTAATACTTGGTAGAACCAATTTTCAATGAAATTACTGCAGCAATGTGGATGAACATGGTTTGATCTAAACTATTTCATTTCAGCTTTAAACTTCTCCACAGTGTTTGCTGATTTCTCTGTTCTTCGTGATGCTGTTTAATATTTTTTGACAAGCCTCTAAAACAGGGATGTCGTACTCCAGTCCTGGAAGGCCACTGTCCTGCAACTTTTAGAGATGCTTATGCTGCACCACACCTGAATAGAATAATTAGGTCATTAGCAAGACTCTGGAGAACTTATCTACACCAGAAGTAGGTAATTAATCCATTTCATTCCAGTGTTTTGTACCTGTGACCCATCTAAAAACTAAGGACAGCAGCCCTCGAGGACTGGAGTTTGACATCTGCGCTCTAAAACTCATCTTCCTCATCTTCAAGGAAATCCTAGCAGCTTTGATAATTACTGGATTTTCTTCACCCACATACTGAGCAAGTCATTCAGGTTTTATTTGTAAAGCAGAGCGTTAAACACAAAGTCTCATTGCCTGGGCGTTTACTGGTCCAGACGTATCTATCCAAACCCAAACTGGGCTGGGTGTCTAATATAATGAGGAGTAATGGAATTTACAAAAGCAAACAGAAACCAGACAATCTGGAGTGAAAAGTAGTTTAACCTGTTAAAGGTACACAAATCTCTTAAACTCTGGTATTGTGTTTCATAATGTCTTTGGAATGTAGCCAAAGATTTAAAGATTAAACTATACTATCATTATATTTGATCTTGTCTTATATTTCCCCCATTTTTCACTTTGATTTACCTGAATGAGAGTTTGTGGGCGTCGTCAGATAAATCTTGTCCTCCCACTTCAAGTACGTCAGGTCTGTCAATAAAGTTGAAAAAATATAACATGAGGGACACGCCCTCATGTTTATTGTAGTTTTAATTTCGCTATTGAGTGAAATAATGAGTCAAAAATAACAAAAAAAATTATTTATTTGTCATAAGCTCTCAATTATATATAAGAGCTTATTGATTATCTTAATGCTATTGGGAGGGTTGTTGATTTGTCTTGTTTATACATGGAAAAACTCAATAATAAAAACCTGAAAGATGTGTGAAGCTTATGTGCAAAGACAATAGCCAACTCTTCAAAATTTTCTCCACCAGGTTTAAGTCTTGTTTTTCTTTTCTTTTCCTTTTTTCTTTTCTTTTCTTTTTTTTTCTGTTACCTCTCTACAAGTTTTTCTACAAATGTAGAAATCCAGCAGTGACTCAACACTTCAACTCCTGGTGGTCTACAGGGTCATACATTTTCAGATGTTAATTTACTTTTAAAAGAATAAAAATGAGCAGTTTTATTAAATTTGTAAATGATGTTAGTTTGTTAGAGTTGTAGTTTTAAGGATTTTAGTCAAGGGTTTGATCTCTTCTGTCCACACTAAATCCCTTTTTTTCGTGTCCACTCACAGACGGAGACGTTCAGTTAGCCCAGAGAGCCGTCCCTCAGGAGAACGGAGACGCTGAAGAATCCCCTGTGCCAGACAAGACTGCTAAGTGTGTACAGTCAGTATTTACGGGATCTGGAACAATAACCGATGGACTTTGCATTATCCTTTAAGTTCCAAAGTCTAAATGAAGTTATTCATGTTATTGTTGCATTGATATGAACAATAAAACGTTTACATCCAGATTGTTTTCCCAGTTCTTACTTTACAGGTTGAAAACTTTGGAAGTCATTTTTCTTTGGCTGACTAATCACTTATGATTGGCCTTTTAAGATGCTGTAAAACTGCAGCTGTTATTAATATTCTGACTTGGCGGGCAGAGCCATCATCCTCCTGACGTCTGGATCCTCCTGACATCTGGCAGATCTCACACACGTTTCCGTGTTGTTGTACTCAAAATAAGCTGTGAAAATAACAGCTCGTAAAAAGGAAAACCTGCTGTTGGTGTTTTAAATACTTTGTTTACGATTTTCATCCTACAGGCGAGTGGCTCGGCCAAGCAGCGCCCGCCCAGCACCTCCTCGAGTCAGGAGACAAGAGAGCACCATTGAGGGGACCCCAGCTGAGAGGTGACCTCATCGTTCCAATTACTAAATGTTTGTCCCGTTACGGTGCCTTGTAAAAGTATGCACACCCCTTGAATCTTTTTCACATTAAAAAAAAACTCCCAACGCTTTTTAAAAAAGTAATTCTGCTTAACATACACCTGCAACTCATTTGTAGTATTTATCAGCTGTATCAGTCACTAGAAAACAGGGCTGGGATTAATTATTATTTTTGTAATTGATTGTTCTGACGATTGAGTCACTCTTATTTATGTAGTACATTTCTTCAACAAGGCAGTTCAAAGTGCTTCACATCATAAAAACTTTAAGCCGTCATCAATTTTGAAACAAGCAATAAACATTACATTTTGTCAAATGCCATTATCAAAATCATCAGTCAAACACATATCAGATTTGTTGGTCGATGTTTCGCTTCTTACTAATCGAAGGCAACTCTAAAGAGGTTTTTTTTTAAAGGAACTTGGTGTTTCAGAGGTTTTGTTGTTTTCTGAAAGTTTCCTTGTTGGGGGGCAAAAAAAGACAATTTACATTTATCCACCACTTTTGCTTTGTTTGTTGTATACAATCCCTATTGATCACATGAACGTTTGTGGTTGTCACATCAGAAATGTGAGAAGTACAAGGCGAATCAATCTTTTTTGCAAAATGCAAGGTTTGTTCAACTTGGGCCTGTACTGTCCTTGACTTTTGTCCGGCTTGAGAACTTCTTCGCAAAACAATTTAGGCTGAATTCACTGCACTGATTAAAAATGCTTCATCTAAGCCAGTTCTCAGTATGACTCCTGTTTTTAAGGCTGTCGAGTGCCAAGCCTGCAGTTCCAATTATATTGGACGGGAAGAGAACGTCAGACGATGAGGAGGATGAAGACGAACAGTTCCTAGTGATGGAGGCCGTCACCCCACATCCAGATTCTCCTAAAACAGTGAGAGTGGGTGACATGATCAGTCATGAGTGCGATTATGAAGTTAAAGTCCAGAAATGATCATCATTATTTGTTTGTGACAGGACGCTGCACATGAACTCGACGCTAATGAAAAACATGGCAAGTGTTTTAACTTCTTCAGCTCTTGAAAAATTACAAAATATTTGCTTTTTGAAGCTGAATTTTGCCCCCTAATGCAGGCGGACTTGTGAAAAAGATCCTTGAAACAAAGAAGGACTACGAGCCGACTCCGTCCTCATCAAAGTCTAAAGAACAGGTTTGTATTTCAAGCATTTAATTTTTTTTAGATTTCCACCAGAGGGCAGTATTAGCCAAGTTCTGTCTGAACCAGTCCTGTGAGCATTTTCTTTCTGGGAACTTTGTTCCTTGGGAACCCTATTTTAACCACTGGCCCTGGTGCAACACTGGCTTTTATCAAAAGAAAGATGTAAACAAATGGAATGAGGAGGTGGAGGTGTAATTGCGGTGCCTCTAAACCACAAAAATGTTCCCCTTCAGTGAAGGTGAAGGGCTAATAACCAGCCAAGCACTCATGGCCCCTTGCAGACCACACACACTATTGATCCACACATCTAGATGTCTGGAACAAAAATGAGTTGTTTGCAACATTTCTGTTATTTAAAATTGTTCAGCTTAGCAAGGTTCTTTGCTCAATTAGGAAGCACCATAAAGCATGGGAGAAAGATTTTAGAACATTTTTTTTTTTCTTTTTTAAACCCTAATGGATTCTAAGTCCTTGTAGATAAATTTTGTCTTTCGGTTGAACCAATTATTCATAGAGCTAGTAAAGATGCGTTGAAAGCCTTCGACTAAATTTACTGCAACAGGATAATCTCACAGTGAAACAGCTGGAAAATTCAAACTTTAATTTGGTTTCATATAAGGAAGCAAATTACACATTATAATAACAAACACAGATCTTTGAATATTTATTGTTACATAAGCTCTCTCGATCCCATGTTCTTCCTTATTTCTTTAGCTCAACTTAAAGGTTTTGTTCTGGTGAAACATTTCTGTGTTAATTCATTTTAATTTTCAATCTGCTGAACCATGCCCACAGCATCATAGAGCCTCTACCTTGCTAAGCAGTGTGTTTCTACTTAAGTTTTGTTAAAAAGCTTGATCTTAGGCTTATGTGACCCAAACCCAAAGCTCCAATAGCATTGATCAAACTTGTTATGTTAGCGTTCCTGATATTGCTCCCACACAGACGGTTGATGTGTATAAAGGCTCTTGTCCATATCAGTGATCTGTGTCATATCATATTTATAGATTCTTGAGCAGCAATAATCAATCTTGAGCAGCAATATCACCTTATTGAGATGAAAATAATCGCAATTAAAAAGAAAATTATATAAAAATATTAGACTTGCATGTTATGGTTTTTAGTATCCCCTTATTCCGCGAATTATTTTTTTAAACTGCAAAGATTTTAAGAAAAACTCATAATGAATGTTTAATTTGACTTTCATTCTTAGTTTATATTTCATTAGTCACCATTTTATTTCTATCTTTAGGTTTCAAAAATAAATATTAAACTTTTGGGTCAAGAGTCTTTCCTTCCTAAGAATGTCTGTATGGAAAATTGTGGAAATCCTTTGCTGATTTTTCCATTACAAACAGAATTTTTTTTACAATAGAGTATTCTTTAAAAAGTTTACATTTAAAAAAATCTATTTCTACAATTTCTAAGAGTGACTTTTTGCTCTGAAGCTGCAAGGCTGAGGGGAAAAGCAGACAGCTGTGGAAGCAGTCAGGGCTGCTCAAAAGGGAACAATGCAGCAGCTGTAGCACCGCAAGACATTTTCCCAGAACATTTCTGACACTGCTTGATATCCGTTGGAGGTTGCAAGAGAGATACATTTGTGGTTGCTGCACCCATTACACTTAATGACCACGAAGTACAGATTTAATCTCACAACCAGTGATTTTCCTTTCTTGACAGTGTGAACATGATGGAAGCCAGAAATATAGAATAAACATTCTAAATTTTAGTTTTCAAGTGGTTATTGGACGGAAGATTATATCTTTCTGTCATTCTTCTCTTTCTAGAGTAACAGGAACATATGAAGCCTCTGCACACAAAACGTAATTGAGCTTCAGCCGCATTGTGAAAATTCCATGAAGATTAGTGTTTCAAACCCGACTTCGTCAGAATCATAAGCGAGCACAGCAACAGTGCAAGTAATCACAGACAGCTTGGCACAGGTGTATGAAATTTACAACAAAGTCATGCCACAGCAATTTTCCTGGACAATAAATTGAACAATAAACTTTCACACAATAAAACATGAGGTAAACGTATCAATAACCACTAACAGAAGGACAGGTACCAAACATAAAACAACAAAAATATCTATCCTTTTACCCAAATGAGGGAAAACTAGCAGAAAAAAATGGCAGACAGTAATGCAGCAACCAACATGAGTGAAAACACGACAGATATTTTATATATTATGGTGACTTTAGGTGGTTCAACAGTTATTTGTGACTATCTGCTGGCAAGTACCGGCGATAGCAAGAATTACCTTGATGAGAAAATGCATTGGGCTCCTTTAGTTTTCACACCATGACTGTTCATGTTTTTCCATTTTTAAACAGCCAGATTAGTCTAACCTGTAGTAATTTTTGAAATATTAAATATAAATATGAAATATAACTTTAAAAAATATAATGATAAAAAACTTCAGTTATTTTTTTGGAGTTAGGGGTTCCAGTAATTGTGGCGTAAGGGATTTTGTAAAAATAAAAAATAATTCTAACAAAAAATTGTTTATATTAATGAAGGCCTATTGTATTATTGCTAGTACTGTTTATAGATTACCCTCTGTACGCCAGAGAAAGTGCTCTTTCATCAATATTTGGACTATAAAAGCGTTTGAAGCTTACAGTTTGGTCTGAGCTTCGCGGTGTGAGGTGGTGTATGCTGTCTGAGTTGGGTGGTCCCCTTCACTGGAGCATGATGCCCTGCATCCCATCCTAGCTGACCACCCTGGCTGTGATGGATGAAGTGTTTTGAGCTGTCACTCATGCAGAAAGGCCGCTGATCTATTTCTTCCTAACAGCAACCTCAGACAGCATCACTCGTAACTCGCAGCTGAAACCAGCGAAGCTTAGCAAGCGGTAAACTGAAACTGCTCATCAGAAATTTATGGACTCAGGATTGAAAAGTTGTGCGCATTAAATGTTGTTTATGTGCAGCTTACGACCTCAATTGTAAGTCCAAACTCATACAGACAAAGTATGTTACTGTGCTCATGTTACTTTTTCAGTAACATGAGCACAGCTTTCTGAAGATTATCCTAATTTCCTCAATTTTTGGGGCCTTAAGGCCTTGGTTTCATAGTGTTGTGCCTGGTCTGAAGGTCTAGCTTGCTGCAGGTACGTCCATTTATAGGAGCCGGTTGTTTAGTCCATCCCTCAGCCGCTGCTGGCCTTGCTCCGTCAGCTGTATAAAGAACTATAATGACTTCCTTCCTGACATGAAAAAGCATGGAGGTCAGCCTAATGGACCTCTGCCTTTCCTTTTTTATATTGTAATCATGCTGAAACACAAAAATGTAAACTCTGAGCTTCCCCTTTTCTCTTTGATTTAAATTATTTATTTCTAAAATGCTGATGTTTACAGAATATGTATGTCTAACTAAATTTAGGTCTTTATTTTATTTATTCCATTTGTGTCATTAGGAAACCCCTTAAGTTTAAACAGTTGCCTGGTTATATTTTTCTCTTGCTCCTTCACTGTATGGGTAGCTGGAGGATATCCAGTATATTTATGGGTTGACCCTCATCACTACCCCTCAGCAGCCGTGTATATTATTCCAAGATAGTTCTCCTTTTATTTTGACACAGTTTGCTCTTTGCTACAGCTGCGTTTTCGTTGGAATTTTTTTGTATTCTTCTTTTTTTCTTTTTGATTGCCTCTCTCTACTGGTTTTTCACCCCATCAAATTAGCCTTGATGAAGGTCTATAATGTATAAATAAACGGTGTGGCATACAAATGGATGGTTGTTGAGTGAGAGTCATGGAGGAGAAGGGCCAGGATACTCTCTGCTGGATTGTCAAGAAAATAAATACCCCTCTCTGCAGACCTTTGTGTCTTCATAAACATCCAGGTTTTTTATGTGGAGCCATGAGGAAATGACCCAGTGGTATTGGATTTTTGAGGGGCTATATTGACTTGCTGGAAGAATTGTTTTTTGCTATAGGAAAACCTACTTCAAATCTCTTTATTTTTTTACTTTTTTATTTTTTAAACTTTTTGTTTCTTTAGATAGTTTCTCTTGTTTGAGTGCTTCATAGTTTGGGATTTGTTAAGAGATTCCTTGTTCATCCCAGATGTCAAAAGGTTGATCTTCATCATCTCCCCAGGGGGCTACTGTGACCTTAGAACAACATCCTGTAACCTCAGTGCTCCTTTCCTCACTTCAGTGACTCTGAGCTATTTTCATTATCCAGTTAGCTTTTTTTTATGGAAACATGGCACATAAACAACACTCTGAGATCCTTTCAGTTTTCTTCAGGATAAAATCTCTTTAACTCATAACTACATTAGCAGCAAAAACAAGATGCTCCTGAAGTTATAACACGTTGTTTGCACTTCCTTCATCAGCTGCGATGATCTTAAACTGTATGTACTTTCTTTTGTCACTTGCTCTTCATTTGTAAACATTATTGCTTTTCCATTGTTTTCCCACCCTTGTGCTTGGGTTAAATTCAAGAGACATGTCATCATCTTTATGCCCAAGAAAACCCAAGAGCGATGATGCTGCATTGGAAAAGTCAAACTTAGGCATCATTACAGAGCCCAATGGCTGCCCAACGAAAGTAGTGATAGCAAAATCTCCAGCTCAAACATGAGTTCCTAAAGTGAAGATTGATGTAACAATTTATCCTGTGGTGAGAAGAAAGCCAAGAAAAAATGTTTCTGAGAGTAGTAGCTTGGAGAACTAACAAACTGACTTCCTGCAGAGTTGACTTAAAATCACTATAATGTATCCAGGTTGCGTGTATTTCACCACATTTGTAAATAACCACTTGCAACAGCAGCTTTAGTTTAACACAGTGAAATTCTATCAACTTTCAGACAAACATTATAGTTTTGCCTCTGGGTCTGACCAACATTCTCACTCTCATGTACACAGACATGCTTGAGAACCTTCCTCACTGAACTTGCAACTCAGTGATTGTGTAAGTCTCATTTTCTCCACTTAATCCAGTCTGTATTTTACTTGAGAGTTCACTTGCTCTAAAGTAATGCAGATTCAAAATGTTACGATGAGTGGCAGTCACCACACACATTCTATCATTTCATTAAGTTTCCAACAAAAACTTTCTTCCTTGACTTTCTTACTTAAGAAAACACTCCGTTCTACGATTGTCGTAAGAGTTCCATTACAGATCTCATCCATGCTGGTGCCTTCCTGTTTTTAAAGAGCACAACTTCAGACAGGTTTTGTGTCAGGGAGGTGTGTTTTAAAAATTGCCTATCATCTCACGTGTGATAATAATTTCACTTTAAATGACAATAATTAGAAAACATAAATGAATGGTTGTGTGCAGTTTAAATTTCTCTAAATGAACTTTTCTCAAATTGTTTTGTTTTCCCAGTTAATGGTACCCAAAAGGTTGCTGTAACGTCAACGTTCTTCTCTGCTTGAAAGCCATTCTTCTTGTGAAAGAGTCTTTGTAGAATGTTTTTCTTTCTCCCAGAAAATCCCCAAAAGCAGTCCATAAATCACATTTTTAGGACATATTTCCTCGTGAAGTAAATTAGGCATGTGACGACAGGAGGAATTTCCTATTCAATTGTACATCTTGTGTTATACAGTTCCCCTGGAAAAGATGTAGAAAAAAAATAGCTTAAAATAAACTCATCTTGTCGTCTCACGCTGAAAGCTCCAGAATAATCCAAGCTTGGTTTTGGCACATTTATTCAGTGGAGGAAATAATTGCTTCAAGATAACTGGTACCGCACTTATTGGCATCACTAACAACTCATATAAAATTAATGTAACCGAAATGTTTCTTTATAGACATGCTTTGCTTTTTTAAGTTGATCTGTATTTCTGACCATGGCACCCTGTTTCCTTGAAGTTTAAATATGACAAAAGACATTTTAGCTACTGTTTAAAATTAGAAAGACACGAGAAGTAGTCATTTACATTAGTAAAATGTGTGTTAGTCCAGATGAGTCTAGATAAAAAAAAAATATCTGATCCATACTAATAATTTTGAAAGTCAACCACTCAGTGCAATCTGCTGGTGTTTCCTTAGATTCTTTTTAATTCCTTAGATTTCTTTTTAATAAATTGAACTTAACTGCACTATTTGATAAGTGGAATGAATTGGAACTTATGTATGATTTGATTGAAATCTTTTGTTAAAACGTACCTTGAGATGACATGTTGTGAATTGACGCTATACAAATAAATTGAATTGTATCCAGTCAGAATGTCACAAACACTAATATTGCTCTAATATAAAGCTTACTTCTAATTTACTGACTGATTAATTTTTTAGTGCTTAATAACATCCAATTAAGGTGACCGAGGCACTTCACTGTAAACGTCACAGAAAAAAACAATCACATTACAAGAAAGAAAATTAGTAATAAAATATATTACCGTGCTACATTTGTCTAGTAGTGAAGAATTGTGTAGCATTTATTGATGAAATGATGGAGGCAGGAGAAAAAAAAGGCCACAACAGCATAACTACAGACATCGCTCAGAACAAGTAGTTTTAGGGGTTTGCAAACACAATCAATTAGTTTACTTTCATTTGCACATGCCTAGTTTTTATCCAAATATTCTTTCTCCCAGCAATATGATATTTCCCATCTCCAGTACAGTGGAGGATCTGTCATACTGTGGGCTGTTTCTCTTCCAAAAGCCATGGGTGCCTTGTTAGAAAAATATCATCATGACCTTTTTGGGGTTCAATTTTTCAAAAAATAATTTTAGTTTGAGATTATCCATTCAAGTTGAATTCACTGTCAGGCTCTTTACCCATTTTCACAATTTTTGTTTTGTTTTAATTCATACCTAAGCACTAAAATTTACCATGATTTCCTCTCGTGTCACCACATCTAAGTACTGATCTGTAGTCTTGGTGAGAAAAAGGAAAAACTCAGGGAGCACAGGTCTCATGGACACCGACAGAATTACGTGGCGCTGTGATTTACATCTACCAAGACGCACTGAGCATGATCAAGAGGTTATGTTTTCACACCAAGTTTTTTATTTTCCAGCAGAGATTCAGAGGAGGGGGAGTTCAGAGCCGGGGTGGAGTTGAAATGCCAAACAGACTGAAGCCATGGGTCCCGTCTGGGGCCCTGTAGACCTAAAACCACAGCTAGACTGAATGAGGCATAGAGTGTTTGTGTAGCTGCAGGGTTCGCGGCGCCCAGTGGAAAGCCACCCACCTTGCTGGGGGACCACTGGGCTCAGCCATTGTAGCCCTCACACTCATGAGCCCCAGTGGAAGCGTGAGGCCGTCGGAAGCCTGTACGGGCTTCCTAAAAGAGTCTGAAGTAGTGTTGTTTGTTGCCGATGCTGCAGTGTGGTCCTGTCTGCTGAGGCTCGCTCAGATCAGTCACTGAACCGGTCTGGTTTAAGGAGGAGAGAGATGGCTTGATAAGGATTTCTGTTTCCCTGCTATGACGCAAGCAACATCTTTGGCACCTTATTTTACACCCTGCTTCAGTCTGAATTCTGCACTCTAATGGAGACAGGTGTGGAGCCAAACAATTCAGGGTCTTGGCTGAACTTGAAAGGAAGCATAAAGTGTAGCCGTTGTTACTCAATACTGTAGTAAAATAACCCCACTGCCACAGTCTGTTACTAACATAAACAAGACCAAGACTGCAGGTGGGGGTTATGTGTGTTCATCTCGGGCTCCAGTGGGTGTTTGTAAGTAGGTGTGCGTGTGTGTGGATGTGTGTGTGACTTTAACTTTGCATTGCTTTCACATCACATACACACCTACAGGTCTTACAAAATCCAGCTGAGCAAACATCCTCAGGTTTGCTCTGTGAAAAGGGAATTTCCTCCCCCCCTTCTCACCATTAAGGAACTGGTTGTAATTGGGATACACCACACGCCATGGACTGGAAACCTTCAACAACCAGTTGTCTCCATTGGCCAACAGCATGTTTGATCTTTATATATACAGCTAGCTTGTTAGAATTCCTTAATAAGTTTGACCTTGAAGTTGCAAAAACACAAAATCCAACCATGCTTTGGTTCTGGTTCTGGCCTTTGAGGCTGTGCTGACAAAGAGACTTTTATGTTTTGGTCTTAGCTAGAGAAACATTTTCTTCATTGGTCTTTTAAAATTTCCCTGCTTAAGGCAACTAAATTTTCTGAAGAATTGTATAGTGTGACAGTTCGGCTATGGTGAAATCAAACATTTATGATTGTTTTTGTTTTCTGTTTGAAGTAATGAGTGGAACATACAGGTTTCACTCAGAAATAAAAGACATTTCTTTAAGTCTTGTCTAAGTCCTTGGTTTACCAGTTGATATTACCCTTTTCTTCTGGCACTTAGCAGCGTGGCTCAACTCAATTCTACTCTATTTGTGTGGTTTTCCATTGCAGCTGAGTAGCAGCTCTAGTGGGTGGTGTTGTCATATAGTTGGGTGGTCCAATTTCAAATCAAAGCTGTTTTTGTTTTCTAAACGTGCCAAATTGCATCAGTCAGAAATCAGAAATTCACGCTTAATCAGCAGATTTAGCACGGTTTTTTAACCTAATGTATGATTATGAGTTTATTGCAAATCTTTTGCAAAGGATTTTTCAAAAACATTGGGTTTACGTGATGCTACTGCAGGTGGCAGTATTTCCAACTTTTTACAGCACTACTGTCTTGTCACTATTTTAACAATTTTTAACAGTTCTATGGGTTTTATCAGTAAACTCTGGCACAACCGGTCTTAATGTGGCCCAAAATAAAAATAAATTTGACACCCCTCCTGTAAAGAATGAACTGGTACTATGTAACCAATACCAGTGGAAAACTCTTGAGTAGAGCCCAGTCAACTCACACTGAGAAGGTGCTAATGGAAAAAGTTCCTGAATATATTGTTCATAACCTTTCTAACGTTGTCATATTTCAATGAATTTCCTGTGACAGACCAAAACAAAGTAGTTCATAATTGTGATGTGGGAGGATATGATGCACGCTTTCCATAGTTTTTTTTTCCAAACCTGAAAAATGTGGCGCTTCCAAAAACACTGTCATTTACACCAACAGTGTTTGCTATGACTCTAAGTTCATCATCCCTTTTTCCATGCTCAAAATCTCATCAAACCTCACTTTCAGAACTTGGTGTCCGAAACAGCTCGTAAAAAAGATCGGGAACTGGTGATGAGGGAGATCGACCGGCTTCGCTCCTCCATCCAGATGGTGTGTCGGAGTTCCTTACCGCTTGGAAAGATCATGGACTACATCCAGGAGGACGTGGACGCCATGCAGGCTGAGCTGCAAAGCTGGCGGCGGGAGAATAAGGAGCACGCACAGGCCTTGCTGCAGGAGCAGAGGTATGCTTGAGGCAGACACTCATGCTTTTCTTGTTTTTATTAAAAAAACAGTTTGACATCATTTTAAATTTTCCTGCAGAGGGAGGTGGGATGCTTTAACAAAAGAAACATGGCTCAAATATATTCATTTCTTCATGGTTCCATGAAGAACCATGAAGAAATGATGGTACCATGAAGAACCAGCTGCCAATACATTGTTTATGTTATGGTTTTGCCTTTAATCTAGTCAGTTGCAGATAAGTTAACAGGTTGTAGATAAGTTTCTACAACCTGTTGTTTTTATTTGCTGGTTATTATAGATGAGCCATCGATTGCAGTAAACACTGTTCTCCTCTCCTAAGGATAACTGACCGGGTCGTGGAGCCTCTCTCTGCAGAGCTAGTCGAGCTGGACCAGCTTATCAAGGACCAGCAGGATAAAATTTGTGCTGTGAAGTCCACTATACTGAAGAATGAGGAGAAGATCCAGAAGATGGTAACTGGGATGAACTTTTCCTCCAGAACCTGAGTGAATAAACTGGATAGGAAAAAATGTACTCTGAACATTTAAAGATGAGCTGTTTTTAATAAAGAGCCGCACTGTGCGTTACAGATCCTGTTTTCTGAGGTTTTTAGAATTAAATCAAATGGATCCACCTGGTTGTTTTAAATTGTGCCTTTGTTGAACGGATCTGTGCACAGCTTCTAATTTGGAGGTTTGTATGGATTGGTTTATGACAGCAGCGCTTGCTCCATACAGAAAAATATCCTTGTTGTTTCAGTTAGTAAGAAATTGACTTCACATAGAATTTCTGGTCTTTTTCAGCTTTCATTTTATGTTCAGCATTTATCTTTTGTTAATCTAATTAAACTGACACAGTTTTAGCCTAAGTCACCTTCTTTACCATCTTTATCTCTGATCATCTGTCCTCTCGTCCCTTAAAATCCCATTGACGTGGTTTTCAGAAAGCATTTTCTCATCACATTTTCATTCTCTCTTCTACTTTTGATGCACTGCTGCACTTTGATTTTCTCTTTTTAAATTGTAAAGGGGAAAAGATGCTTTCTGTAAACTTGGCAGCTAAAGACACTCCACTTTCTGTCATGAATGATCACCAGAACATCCTGGTTTTGCCACTTATAGTAAATAAACACATTGAATGTAACAGTGAGGAAAGAAAAGACCTGATTTATGAATTTAAAAAGAAGCTAGAAGGATTACATTTTGCTCCTGTTATGGCCGTTAACAGGAGCAAAATGTACAATGCTGATAGAAGTAAATGAAACAATTAGGCTATCCTTGATATTGTTAACAAAAATCTATAGTTTTAGTCTATTTGTGGATTTATTATTGTTACATTATTGTTGTGCATTATGATGTATGTCCTGAAAGAAAAGGCAATATCAGCATAATATATAATCTAATTTGCATTTAAGCAGTCACCCAACAGTTTCGCAGCACAAAAACTTCCTAAATTGTGCACAAATGTGAACACTTACCTGAATATGCTGATTCATTTATCACAGTAATGAATGAAATCCAGCTGAATCCATTGAGTTGATTCAGTCACATTTTATGTTGGAAATTTGAGAAAATCCATCATTATTTTTATTTTTATTTTTTTTTTGTTTTTGAGTAAATTGCAGGAAATGCTGGTAAGGGTGGCATTTGGGGGTCACAATGTTTCCATAACAATCATTAGTCAAAATCTACATGCCAACCAATAGTGTGGAAAAAGACTTCTCCATCCTACTGTTACTAGAGTAAATGTGAAGCGTGGTAACAATGCCAGGAACTTTAACTGGAACCCTGTGCTTTGTTCAGCTTTTGTTTGAATTTTGAGTTACTCTGAAATGTTACAAGTTTTTGATTTTAAATATCTTTAGGAGAATAATAATTCCATAATGAATGTTTTTTTTCTGCACTGAATAAATTTTCCCAATCTGGATTTGGTTTGGTTGAATGTTTCTAAAAGGTTCAGTGTGAGATAACGCCATGCACGTCAGGATTTTGACATATTTACCATTTAGCTGAAAAAATGGTAACATTTTAATGTCAGCTGACATCTCTGCTGTGAACAAAAGCTAATTATAACATTTTTACTGATGCCATGGCCTAAGATTCATATTGTTAGAGAACAAATGGATTGTGTTGATTTAGCTTTTTATGCCTATAAATTTAAGCGTACAGCATGCAACTGTATTAAAGGCTCATTTTCTACTACTGCTCAGAAAACACTAAATTTACATGAACTCTTTATAGACGCAACAATTCAGCAAAGGCTATTAGGTGAAAACTCAGCAATCACACTACACAAATAGGCCAGACTTTGTTTTTGTAGCACCATTTTGTGATGTCCTTCCAAAATTAAACAGAAACATCCAGGAGTTTTAGTCAGAGCGTCCCGATAAAGTGGGGAGCTGCATATTACTCATAATTACTACATTCACTGTACACTGTTTGTTACATTGTCTCAGTTTACCTTTCAACTGTACATAATGTATATGTTGAGATTGTATCATAGTTTAAATGACTATATAATTTTGTAGTGGAGTGAAATAAACGATCACATTGCAGTAAATGTTTGCCTCTTGTTTATGATTTGCGACAGAGTGGAGTGGAGGTTCGCTGCAGCCTGTTAGTCAGAGCGGCCTTAATGAGAGGCTTTGATTGTTCAAGTCAACACAAATGAAGTGGTGAAAGACAGGACTGTTATTTTGAACATTTCTTGTAAAGGTTTTATTACCTTCTGTCACACTGCAAGGAAGTGATTTTCTTTTGAGGTCTCATAAACATTCAACCTTTCTTTTTCAGCAGCTGAACAACAACGGTTTTGTTTTTGCCCTCTATTAAAAAAATAAAGTAGCTCCAATATGAAAAATGTATTTTTGTGGATCAGGACTGACTTTTTTTCTCAAAATCCCCAGAAAAGTCAGAATTACAGTATTAAAGTCAGACTTCTGAGGGAAAACAAAGTTGGAGTTCTGCGGGGAAAAACGAAAAACAAATTCAAGAAAAAAATTAGAATTGAGATTAAAGTTAGAATCTCCAGAAATGTCAGAATTGTTAGAAAAAAGTTAAGAATTAGATGAGTCAAAATTCTGTAGAAAAAAGTTAGAATTCTGGAATTAAAGTTGGAATTCTCAGAAGAGTTAGAATTATAAGGCAAACGTTAGAATTCTGCCAGTCAGAATTCTAGAATTAATGTCAGAATAACTCCCCAGCCCCCAAAATGATGAATTATGAGATCATAGTATGAACCCTTGTAAAAAACAAATTTAATTCTTACAGTTGGTGTCCTAAAAAGGATAGAATTCAACAGAATTCCATAGAATCTGAAGTTTGACTTTTCATCTCAGAATTCTGACTTATGTTTTGCTCAAAATTCTGAGATAAAAGTCTTCTTCCATATATTTTAGTGAGTCACTATGGCTGAATTATGTACTGTTTGTCTGCTGCAATCTGGATGATGCTCTGATCTGCTGAAGAGTCTCAGCAATGGTCACAAGATCGAGATCTGCATTTAGAATAAGAGAACAGCTACAAACAACTGAAAGGATCTATTCCTGAAAGGATCTATTCCTTATGGGCGTCTACCTTTTGTTAACAAGGCATTTCTCACTGGGTCGAGACCCCCAGAGGGGCCATACACTCACTTGTGACTAAGGTGTGCCTTTCTACTATCTGGTTGGACTTCAGAACCACGTTAAATCTCCCATTTAACAGATCAAACAAGGTGTCAGAAACATTCCTAGCAGGTTTGTTTCCACATTGAATCCATGACGTGAATCTTCTGCAAACTAGTTTGAGATGAGAAGAGTTTTGTGACAGTAGTCGTCAGACGATGGTTACATAAAGGGTTGGAACAACATTGTATTAGACTGTGGCACAAAGCAGAACGGATGTGTTTTCATCCTGTTTATACTGAATCGTGGAGTGAATAGTAGCCTCAGTTTCCTGACAGCAGTGGGATAAAATGACCAGGCTGCATTACTGTGGATTTTTTTCTTCTAGATTGAAAGCCAGTTGCCACGCCACTGCATCATTATCCCAAAGTCTTGCCCTGTTTGTGTGGAGTACAATCAATGAAAACAATGAGGAATCATTCAAACGGTAATCTTTCAGCTCAGCATTTCTTTTCCTCCCCCTTTTCTACACAAAGCCAGATCCCTGCAGGCAGCCTGTCCAGTTATGGGGCCGCCTGGCTCCACTGACTGGGGCGTTTATTTTTAGAGCTCCACCACGGTCCAGTGTCTGTCATCAGGCTGCATAAAGCTACGGCTGCATGCCTCCATCTGTACTCACTATAAAAAAGATGGTGCGCAACGCACTTCAAGTATGTTTATTTTACACTTACAATTAGACCAACTTCCTTGTAAAGTTAACCTCAACCTTTTAAAAATCTTTCTTCTTTACTTTAGTTCCTTCTCTTTAGCGCTGCCTGTGACCACTTTTGCAACGTTTAATGGATCCTAAAAGGCTCCCTAAGCCTAACAGGTTATCCAATGTTTATTTGTTGCAGAAAAACATACATATTTTTGTCCTCCTCCTTTAAAAAGGCAGTATAGATTTTGACTCAAAGCTGTTGCTGCCAAAAAAAGCAACAAAAAAAACCCAACAAAAAACTGGACTGATTAGAAAAGAAACAGTTGGTCTACAAGCACTTGTTACCATTGGTTTGGGTTTTCTCTAGTTGTGATTAATTTATCTCAGTGGTTTGCTGAAGTCTCAAAGCTTTAGTCGTGGGACTTTGTGACTGCTTAAGATGTTAATGAAGCAGAGTAAAGACGATGATCTTGGTTTTCTGTTAAATTCTCTTTCTCATCTCTATGTGCAACCGAACAGTTTCCAGAACACAGTCAGCTTTTTTTTTCTTTTTTATCAGCTTGTTCAGCTTTTTTACTTCCCAGCATCAGATGTTGTTACCCTAACTGCAGATGAGATTTCACTCACAAGATTTATTGATGGCATGCAGAATCTTGGTGCGAGTACTGAAGAACCTGAAGACTGAACAGGAAGTACAGTCCTCTCTTTTGCTTTCTGATCCTTTTCCATAGAGCATTAAATGGCCCTTATAATAATGGTTACGACCTTGTCTCTTTCCTGGACAGAGCTGTTGAGAGATTTACAGCTGTGACTAACTACATGTACTCTGTTTTTCATCCTTTGCATCTATTTTTTTCTATGCATCTCTGTTCTGTGGGGTTTTTCCTCAGTGTTTGGTTTCAACCTTCTTACATCACCAGTTGGCTTAGGAGATTTTTATTGCACTGCAAAGAACAGACAAATGTGCAAACTCTAAGTATAGTTGAAATAAGACAAAACTAATATGCAAGTAACTTTTCTTTAACATGTGAGTTTGTTTTCAGTAAATAATTCCTTAACATGAATGAAAAAGTTTGAGTTCTGTGGGTAAATGTCTTGTTATAAGTGAAACAATCTGCCAGTGGAACTAATACTTTTTAAAAATATATATTAAAGACTTATAATAAGCTACTATAGTTTGCAGTACTATTACATGTGAAAAGGTTTTGTCTTATTTCAAGTGTATTAAGATATTTGCGCTAGAAACTGGATTGAAATACTCTGCTGAAAGAGAGTTTTTTCTTCCCACCATGACCACATACTAGTTCAGCATGTATTAAGACGCCGACTGAATTAACAAATTTTATGCTCAGAAAAAATTCATTCAAAATCAGGCACTCAATGTGTGCGTGTGTTTCATTGATTATGATCCGTCAATGTGCCTCTAATTTATTGGTTTGAATTTCACTTATTGTGTATTTCTGAAATGTTGGAAATAAATTGGGAACTGCTTCTTTTATATGTTGTTTTGAAATTACATTAGCTTTTAATTGATGCTATATGAATTAATTGAATTGAACTAACTTAACTAATACACCTGGATAGCTATCTTTTTTTTCTTGTACATAGTTTGTACAAGAAACTTGTACTTGCATTTTTGTGAAGTTATCCAACTGAGTTTCACAGTTGTTATATCTTATGTTAGTTTGTCATGAATATACTAATATATATATGAATATTATTTTTCTTGTAAATGTGCTTGTATTGTGCAGTCTCTTGTTCTTGTACATGGTGCACTTTTAAAGCAATGACTCCAGTGGAAGAAAAAAACGTGGAATTTTTTTCCTTCCACTAAACTTTCCTCATATTTGGGTGGACATAGCACTATGTGAACTACTCTGTTCACATAGTGCTATTACAGAACAACAGAATATGTAAAAAAAAACAACATAGTTTTTCTTTAGGCTTAAGCAACCGTCACATGACCAGACCGACTGAATTTAGAGTTTTCAGTGGCTGTAAACTATGACAGTAACTATAAGTGAGTGTCCTCTGTTACTCATCTGGTCAGGACGTCACAGGCCGTTAAGAGCCGCCATGATAGCGTGTTATTTACACCCGTTTGTATTTGAAAAAGACGCGTTTCCCTTTAAATGTCGCAGCTGAGCGCAACCAGGAAGCAGCGCAGCGATCCGAGCCCGAGCCTCCATCATCAACAGGCTCCGGTTTGTTTATGTCCTGCTCTCCACTGTCCTCTGCGCTGCTGGCTCGTTGCCTTTTTTCCTTTTTAGTTTTTGATAAGTGAAGTGAAAGTGAAGGGGTTCGGCTTGGCTGCGTGAACTCTCCGGAAGCATGGCGGACGGTCAAGCCGCTGATGTTGACGAGCCGCCCAATATCATTTTCCCCCCGGTCATCACTGTGTCCGACCTGCCCAGCACTGCGGCAGGTAAGCTGACGGCGGTCTGACTCATTACACACGCACACTGCTTCTTTAAGGTTTTGATGCTGCAGTCAGACGTTTACATACGCGCTTCATGGAGTATTAATTAGAGGCATCTAATAATAGATGAATGACTGGAATCGTTATAGAGCTGCAATAATCATTTTGTAACATGTTTATCAAAATAGCATAAGATAATAACCACCTGCCTATCCGTGTTTGTTTTTTGGTGCATGGAGGCATGCTGTGGTGTCTGCAGCAGCAGAACCTTTAAGTCCTGTTGGTTTATGAGGTGGGGCCTTCATGGATCTGACTTGTTTGTCTGGCATGTCCCACAAAGACATGAATGGAGATCTGACTCCTCAAACTGATAGTTTTCAGCCCAAACCATAACACCGCCTCTGCTGGCTTCCCATAGACCACATGGATCATAGCTTTTTATGTGGCCCTACTCTAAAGAGGGCCACATAAAAAGAACTATAACAGTTGTGTGTTTAATATTATTTTATCAGTATGCCAAATTACATCATGAGTAGAGCACCTGAGACAAACATTTTGTGACTGAGTGTGAGATATAAACCACAAATGATTATTTGCAGTAGTATCCGGTCATGTCAGTTTCACTGCACAGTCAGAAAGACAATGAGACAAATCTAGTTTTTGAGCCGATCTGAGTGAAACATGTTGTCAGAACAGCCACATCCCCACAGGTGTGATGCAGAGTTCTCTCATTCCGTTTCCTCGGTCTGTCTGCTCGTCCATCAGGTCGGAACCTGAAGGAATGGCTCCAGGAGCAGTTCTGTGACAAACCACTAGAGCAGGATGACATGCGGCTCCACAACGCCGCTTACGTGGGCGACCTGGACACCCTGAGGAGCCTGCTGCAGGAAGATGAATTCAGACGGTGAGGCCGGCTAACTGCTGGACTGATCGAACAATAACACCTAATCTATGCTGCAGTTCTCAGGTTTTGTGAATTCCTAGAGAAAACAACTGAAAGATCACACGGAAAATGCAAAAGCTCTGTGTTGTCTATGTTTTCGTTTTCGTGAATAATAGATGTGCATTATTATTCTTCTTAGAGCACATTTTCTGGTGTTACATTGGGTGTTACCATTTTAAAAACAATCATAAGGTTCTAATTGTTTGGTTTCAGGCGTATTAATGAGAAGTCGGTGTGGTGCTGCGGGTGTCTGCCCTGTACGCCTCTGCGGATCGCAGCAACAGCCGGACATGCTGCCTGCGTGGCCTATCTGATCGGACAGGGAGCCGAAGTGGACCTGGTCGATGTCAAAGGTCAGACGGCGCTCTACGTAGCGGTGGTTAACGGTCACCTGGACTGCGTTCGGATCCTCCTGGAAGCCGGCGCCGATCCCAACGGGAGCCGCCACCACCGCAGCACCCCGCTGTACCATGCGGCACGGGTCGGGAGGGTTGACATCCTGCAGGAGCTCATCAGGTGAGACGAAGCAACTTATAAACTTCTTACTTTGACCTCCAGCAGATTTATAGATGTATTATATGCAAATAAAATTTGTTTTTACTTTATTTTTACTTTATTTTTACTTTATAATTGAGTAATTCAGTACTGTATTGTACTGAATTACTCAATTATATTTTTAATAGAAGAGTGTGTGTCCTGTCTGCTGCTCTCTGTCATCCTGTGTGTGTGTGTGTGTGTGTGTGTGTGTGTGGGGTGTGTGTGTGTGTGTGTGTGTGTGTGTGTGTGTGTGTGTGTGTGTGTGTGTGTGTGTGATGTGACCTGGTCAGCCAAGGCTCAGGTCTCCCTCAGACATGCTGCCGAGTGAGAGAAACCTGATCCCAGCACAGCATACTGCTATTATACCAGTCACTACTAAATACAATGAGCAAAGCAGAGTGCTTAGTCTGTGAAACAGGAAAACAGCTCTGTCTGTAAATATTTGCATTAATGAATAATTGGAACATCAAAGAAAACATGGTAACAGCCAGAGCATGTCAACACAGAGGGGGGGCAAGCGAGCATTGACTGGCATTTCTACAAACTCGTCCCTCATCAAAGATCCTTAGCGGTGGAAGATGTGCGTTTACTGAAGGCTTACTTTCTCCAGAATTTTGTAGCTTCTGGTTCTTTCATTTTTTTCTGTACATTTAGTTCCATCCATCCTCTCGTCAACTCTGACCAGCTTCAGGATAAGACTTGAAGCATGTGTGGATGGTGTGTTTAGGATGTGTACTAAAACTAAAACTACTGGTTTTAGTTTTAGTTTTCTTTCTGGTCTCGTTGCCCTAAATTTCATTCTGTATTGCAGTTTGTATAAAACATAAAACCATGCAGCTTTTCTTGAATCTTTCTAGATTCAATGCCGATGTTGACATGGACCACCAGCTGGGTCCCCGGCTCCTCCTCAGCGCTCGAACCCTTAACACCCTGGTGGTGTGTCCTCTCTACATCAGCGCTGCCTACCACCATCTTGAATGTTTCCGTTTGCTGCTCCAAGCCGGCGCGCAGCCCGACTTCAACTACACGGGGCCCGTCTGCCACGAGGCCCTGACACGGGGCCTCGCCTCCTGCCTGCTCGACGCAGTGCTGCGACACGGATGCGAGGTGAGCTTCATCCACCTGCTGCTGGACCATGGCGCAGACCCAGCGCTGGTTCCGTGGGAGCAGGTGGAACTGGAGGCGCCAAACCGAAGGAAGGTGGATCCGGAGGCACTCAGGGTGTTCCTGGAAGCAAAGAGTGAGTGGAAATAATTTGCAAGTTTGTAGACATTAATGAAGAGCTCATTCAACAAGGGTTTTAGCTGCTGTTGTGTTAGTTCATTTATAGAAACTTGTTACAAAGGTGTAAACATGATAAATTAAAATAGATCATGCAATATGAGATAATACTTTTGCCATCCTGTTGTATTTATTTATATTTTAAGGTCAACTGACCATCTTGGAATGAGCATTCAATGATTTCTGATGATCTCCAAGAAATCAAATAAATATCAGCTGAATAGTCAAAAAGTAGGTTGGGCAGTCTTCAGTTGGAGCCACTTTAAGTATTCAGCTTGCATTTAATGTCAGTGAATCCTCATTAGGGCAGAGAGTGTCTTAATCGTGCACTATGAGATTAAATAATGTTATTAGAGAGTCATTACTAAGACTTTTAAAGAACAAATTCTGGACAATCGCAACGGAGACTCTAAGCTTTACGCCAAACGACGCCACATTATGAATAACTTCTAAACTTTGACTGTTTTTGTGCAGCCACTTAGCCGCCTTTGTTTTTAATTCTTCCTTCACAGAAAACCCTCATAGGCTCACACATCTGTGCCGCATCCGGATCCGCAGAGCGATGGGCAAAAGTCGTCTGAACCACATGGCTTCGTTACCGCTACCAGAACCCATCAAGAACTTCCTGCTGCACCAAAACTGACGTTTGTCCACCGTAATCCATGCGGGTAAACAAAAAAAAAACAAAAAAAAAAGAATAAAAAATCTTAGTAAGTCCCAAAGACAAGCTGTTGTTTGCTGTTTACTTTATAAAAAAATAGACATTTATTTTCTAAATGTTTGGAAGTTAAAAGTTCTGGATTCACCTTCTGTCACTGTAAGGATTTTTACAATTATTTTCTTTTTTAAGTTATCAAAGGAGCTTTAGCCATGTCTGAACTTGTGAAAACTGTGTCTTACAACCAATGTTTTCTTTCAAATCACAAAAATGTGTCGTGGCTCTAGTTCAGGTCAGGTGTAAAAACTACTATATGAATTAGCCTGAATCAAGAGTAAAGTTCTCATTTGTAGAAGTGTGATTCAGTTCCTTTAATTGCTCTTTTACATTCATGTAAACCAGGACTTCATCCAATTATCTATTAAATATTTAAAGTTTTATCTTTTGTAAAGTGTTGCTACAGGCAGCTGTAATGGCTCAAGGTAGCAAAACATCTTATACATTTTAATCTCTAAAATGACAATAAAAATAACAGTGGAACGTTCCCTGCTTGTTAATTAAGATTATAAAGCCTGAAGCAGGTTACATTTTTATGTTGTGGAGATCTAAATTATGTTTTATTAATTACCACCCAAACACACTTGTTGAAATGTTCTGCTGTTTGAAAAACTTTTGTTTTTCTATATATAAGGGTTTATGAAGTTAACCTCCTTTTGCGTCTTCATGTTAATATTACAGGTTTCTTGTCAGTTTATATAATTTTGGGCTAAACTTCATTATTCATACAGCTACAAATCATTGTCACCTTCCATTCTTGCATTGGTTTGGTGTAGAGTGCTGTAGATAAGCTTAACTCACCATGATTAACCAAACCTGGTGTCTTTTACTCGGGTTTTTCAGCTGTTGTATTCTGCTGGTGGTGGCTTAGTTAATTGAAATGACCAATTTGTGCCACTAGACGATGTTGCATCTATACAAAGCAATTCCTTTACGTAAACATTTTGCACTTCTTAAATTGGTCTACCTTTGTGAATGAAAGAGCAAACTAAAGGAACGTGATTCATACTATAATACTGGTACCTGGAGAGATGTTTACATAATAGATATTATTACTACCTGTCAGTATACCAAGAATAAACAAGATCCTGACCAACTTGTGACTGTGTAAGAAAATATACAAGTTCTTTTCTGTATCATTGACAATCTATGAAATATTGATAGAAGTGTTTTTAACTTTGTATTTATTAGCCAGGAAGCTGCCTTCTCTGGGAATTTGTCACATATGTTGTCTTCAGTGGAGGTCTGCTACTTTTTCTCAAATACTAACATTTAAATGTGGTGCATGTATGACATGTCAGTGTGTCTTGCTCAAAAACTTGTCATATTTATTTGCAAACATTAAATCTGATCTCAGATGATCCCTTGTGTGTTTTTATTACCTTAAACATGTCGAGTCATAAAGGTTTGTGTGTTTCTCGGAGTTATTTTTCGATGTTTTCTGTTCCTTTTTGATTTTTGTTACAAATCAGATGAGACAAATGATGGGAAAATGACCGGGTTAATAGTCTATTGATGATAAATGATTATAATACAATGCAGAATCTCCTTTAGTCCGAGAAGTCTGAACACATACCAGGAATGGTTCATTTATTAATAGATAAAATATCTATTTATAGATATTTCTATGGTTAATTATTTGTACTATTTAAACGTAGAAGATTAGTTACACTACATCCCTATTTTAAATGCAGGATACTAACCTGTATCCTGGCTTTGTACTCAATTCTTGCCATTTTGTTCCATTTTGAATATATTTTTTACTTGCATACTTAAGCTTGTATGTCAGCTAATTCATCCATGATATTTTTGTTTGAATTTAGAGATATAAAACTTCTCAAATTTCACATGAAATAAAATTTCATACTTTATCTTCTAAAGGTTTTACCATAATATATTTCCACTGATTGAGTTAAATCATGACGTGCGATTGGCTAAGAACTGTGACCAAATCAAAAAAACACTGAGTGACTTCATACTGGTGAGCATTAATAACTGCAGATGTAATCACATATTCCCACAACGGATTGTGAGTAAATTATAGACATTCGCTTTAAATAATCAAATCATTGTCAAAACTGAAGGGCAACTTCTTTTCCATACCTGAAATTTTATTAATGCAAATTACATTAAAGCAGAAACATTTTAACCATGTTGTCCTTTTAAGGTAACACTTTCTGTTGCACACAAGGCAGTTTCTCTTTTGCATTTATCTTAACCGACATGCAACACTCATAATCTATTGGGAAAATGGTCCCATTTAATTCAAGCGTGAGAGAGGTCCGGATCAGGACATTTGATATTGTCGTGAAGTTGATAACTGTGTCATGTTTAGAAAAAACCCTGAAACACTCCTGTTTTAGGACAAACACAACAGGATCAGCCTGGGAACCCTGAATGAAAGCAGCAGGAGGCAAAACAGCAGAGGAAGATTGAAGGTCCAAGTCCTAAAAAGGTCATGTTCAGACCAGAGAAGATGAGATGAAGACATTTTTGCATCTTTCTTGGATGGAAAAAGATATTCTGCAAATATTTTTGGAAAAAATTAGGCTTTTTCATCTAGTTAAATTCTCAAAAGAGTCCTAACAACAGCTGTACATTAATGGAAATGCCAGTTGTTAGAGTAAACAGTATGTCTGAGGTCTGTAGGTGGCACTGTTTTCCTTTCCAGTATGGCAGGCGTCATATCTCCTTCCCTCACTGCTCTCTTTTTGACTCTGCCTCTTTCTCCATCTTCCCTGCTGTCTCCTGACTGGAGAACCTCAACATGTGCCTTCAGGAGCCGCATCTTTTCTGATCTCATTAAAGCAGGTTTTTCATTAGTCCAACTCACACTTAAAAAAACTGAATGAAAGAAGAACCATGGGGAAACCACTGTTTTCGTTTCAAGAGTCAATTTTCTTTATATGACAGCTTATTTAGAGGGCACCCTGGTGTGCTGTATTTTTTTTATTTAAGAGGTTTCTCATAAAAGTCTTATATTGCCCAGAGTTTTTTAAACAAAATTGTGTGACGAGTCCCGGTCTAAAGGCTAAATTTTGTTTGTGACTTAGGCTCGAAAAGTACATTATTAAGATTAGTGGAGCAGTGTTTATCTTGGATTACGTAAAGAAACAGAGCTGGTAAATGGTTTGCTTCCTCTTGAAATCACCAGGAGCCTGGAAAAGCTGAATACTGTTGTTCATTCCTAAGTTTATATTCACCACAAGCTGCAATCAAAGTCTCAACAGGCTCCGCTCATATCGGCACAGCATTCCGCTTCTGCATGCAAGTCCATGTTAAAAGCATCGCGGCTTGATTCATGACCTTACCACAGCTTTGAGGTGCATTTCCTCTGATTCTGTGTTTCCATATAAAACCCTATGTATAAATGCAGGTGTCTGGTTAGCATATAGTTTAGGTATTTCTTTATATTTTCCACTCATGAAGACAGTGCTTTTCATATTGGACAAAAGTTTGCAAACGTTGAAGTTTTTCTTTGGACTTTAGCTCCTTTTTCTCTCACCTGTCTGCTTCTAGAAATGTTTATTTCTTGGATTTAATTATTTTAATTGATCTCTCTAAATTGCCGTCAGTAATGCATGTGTGTGTGTGCTTGTTTGTCCCGTGTAGACCACCATACAAGACAAAGAAGTAGTCTCCTACTGCAGGCTAAACTCATTTAAAAAACTAATTTCAAAATTAGGAACTACTCTTTAAAGCATAAAAAGTCACCTAGCAGCGTAACAGAAAAAAAAAAAAAACAGTTTTAGCAGAATTGGTTTTGTGGTACTTTGGTTATTTTTCTTATGCTGAATCAAAGAGAGCCCACAGAAAGGCATGTTTGTCAGGCTGCTGAGTAGAGCTGGTAGAGCGGGCACCATGTGCAGAGACTGTAGTACTTGACTTAGTTGTCCTTGATTCAATCCCTGGTCTCAGGTTATTTGCAGCATGTCTTCTCCTTCTGTCTCCTCCACCTTTCCTGTCAAATTACTGTTAAAAAAACTTACTTGACCAGCTCAATTTACATCAGTGAGATTCTCTACCAGGTCTTTGGTAAATAAATAATATTTGTGAGTGATGTCAATGAGAAAAAAGAAACATTCAAACAGAAATGGTTTTTAAGCCTGACGTTTCTTCTTCTGTCCTTGTTTTGCTTGGCATCTTTCCTGATGGCTTAAAGCACCATGCTGCCATGAGCAAGTGCAAAGACTGGAATGATAACATAAATATAGCAGACAATGTTCCAAAGACATAGCTTAAAATCTGGAGAATTGCAAACCAAAATCACATAAACAAATTACAAGAGAGGCATAAAGGAGATGATGTAACATTTTTTATATACTTTTGTTTTAATAAAGAAGGTCAGATTAAAAAGTTGATCATGCAGACTTGCTCCTTTGCCCAGTTAGGATTTGCCAAACGTGTTTTGGATGATCTCATTCTTTAGGCAGCCCGGAAGACCTAATTACCTTGAATGAGCACATCACTCTGTGTTTACCACACACACACACACACACACCCCCCCACACACACACACACACACACACACACACACACACACACACACAATGTGCCTCTGTGCCAGTGCAACACAATCTTCATCTTTTTTTTCTTAACCACACAGCAACAGAAGTGGAATCAAAACCAAAGAAGATTAACGTGATTCGCAGAGAAGACATTAAACTGAGTTTGGTGTTTCTCGGTCCAAAGCAAGCAGTCTTTTTCCGCTTTGGCTCATTTCTGATCAGGCCAACAGGAAAGCCTGGGTGTGGATGACTGAACCTGAATATATTGATCATTTTTCATTTTTCCTCTCGCTGCTACTTTGCAGCACATGTGGGCCGCACGTCAGCCAGAGCTTTTCCTCCGCTAAGACCGTCATGCTCTATAAACCACTCAATCAGTGCTCAAGCGCAACACAAACAGGGAATTCCTTCAGCTTTTACAGATATAATTAAGAGGTATATGGTTAGAAATGCAGAAAGAATCTTCACTAATAAAAGTGTGCTTTAATTAAAGACCTCAAAAGGGCTTAATGACCCTTAATCTGACTGAGTTCCAAAGGAGCCGGTAGTTGTGAAATGTGGCAAAGCCAGGAAGGATGTAAAGTGATTGCTTCTGTAATTACTGTCACAGTCTGTAACTGGGGTCTTATACTTAATTAGTTCCCTCTCATTTGGGCCATGTTTAGTAATTGTGTATGTGTGTTAGAGCTTGAACTGTTGGATCTGCTTTTCAGGAGTAAAGAAACTCTAGAAAGAAGGAAAGCCGAAAGCATCTGGCTTGAGAAATATTTGAAGGTTGAGTTGGATCTCCAAGAAAGTCATTGCTTTACAGTGCCTTGAAAAATTATTTAAGATGTCTTTTTTTTTAGCTTTTTTTTTGCTACACTTACAACAATATTAGCCCAAGATAACCTGAGTTAATACAACGAGCAAATTATGATTTAATTTCTCAGTAGAAAAACACCAACCCACTGTGATAAACTACCTTTTCTAGTTCATTTTCACGCGCCTCAGCCAGGCTCGGTCCAAAACTCACTTCAATAGAACTTGTGTGACAACAAGAAGCGGATTAAAATAAGGTAAAAATTAACGTGTCATGCTCAGTTCAAGAACAGAGAGTGGGCAGCCAACCAAAATTATGACTAAAGTGTATAAGCAACCCAGAAGACCATTTGAAGAACTTCATACTTCATTTCAGCGAAGGTCAGAGGTAATGAATCAATAAGAAAAAACTGGTAAAAACAAGACATCTATGGAAGAGTTTCAAAGAGTTTCAAACCTCTGCTGACCAGAAAGAACGCAATGGCTCGTTTGGCAGAAACCGTTTTGATGAGTCCCAAGACTCTTGAGGGATATTTCTGTGGATGGATGAGACAAAAGTGGAACTTTTTGAAAGGTGTACTTCCAATTACATCTGACTTACAACTAATGAAGCATTTCAGAAAAAGAACATTGGGCCTACAGATGGCTGGAGACTGAGTTTCTGTTTCAGGACCTTGCGGTATTCAATGGAGCCATTTTGGTCTCTGGCAGAAAGTCCTAAAAGAGAACGTTTCATCATCTGATTGTGACCTTGAGCACTTGCTCTTAAAAAAAAAGGGGTTGGAGTGGCCTAGTCAAAGTATTTTGCCCGAACTAAAACGAATATCCAAAAACGAGACAAAATAATTTCATGGAGATGTAAAGACTGACAGACAGTTTCTGTGAACACTTCATAGCAGTTGCACAATCAGGTAATCGGAGTAATTACTTTTCTACAAGTATTTTTTCACAGATTCATTTAGAGGCAGCAATACTGAGGAAGAAGCAAAAAGGGCAACGATCAAGCAAAAATAATTGCTAATCACGCATTATGAAATATCATTGCTGAGTGGTCTAGAAATGAAAATGGTTATGTTCAATGCTTATTTAAGCTGTTTTGTGTTTGAAGTACAGTTGTTTTTTTTTTTTCAATAAAAAGTTAAACATATTGAGATAAATAGTAATCATCAGAATAATTGATTATTAAAATGTAAGTTAGTTGCAACCCTAGCATTGAGCATTAAGTGGAGAAATTTAGGCCCATTCTTTGCAGAATTGTTTTTACTTCAGGCACTATATACTATTATATGTAAATGTCCTGTTTAACATCACACCACAAATTCAAACTTTGACTAGGCCAATACAAAACTTTCATTTTGTTTACCATTAACAAAAGCCCACCATTAAGTGGTGGGCTTGGTGATGTGCCTCTCTGTTGACATTGTTTTCCAAACACATCAGCCTGTCACAGTAATGGTTGCAGGATATAATGCGTGTTTTGTCTGTTTTATTTTAATTTGTAAATCCAGGCCCGTATTGGATTGGACAATGACTGTAGATTTCCTGTTACATACCCAAACAGAGGTTTTGTCTATTATTTATTACTGCGGTGGATATCTGAGTGGGTCAGTGCATAGCACCATGATAGTGGCCATTACACCTAACCATCCATGATGAATTGCTTCCATGGGGCTTTGCTACTCATGGGAAGGATTTTCCACCACGGAGAACATCCCGTGGCTGCCAGTGGAAATGGGCTTGTGTTGGATGAGGAACAAAGCTGTGGAGCTGTCGTGGCCGATGAGGTTGGAGGGGACTGTGGTCGGGGGTGGGCATGGGGTCCCACTCCTCTTCTTGGTCTTCCGCCTTCTTAATGTTCCCAACCCCCACAAAATGAACCAAAACCCATCAGGCATTTTCCCAAACCGCTGCTTGACAACAGCCTGGGTAGAAGAAACCCCGTTCAAACAGAAGAGGGACGAAGAGGAAGAGAGTAATTCGCCACTGTGGGAATCTTGTAAACTGTGCTTTCCTGAGGCCTTGGGAATCCCACACAAGAGCTGGAACCTGCGGGCATGGAAAACGGGCTGCGTCCCCCGAGAGAGGTTGAAAACAACACTGTTTGATCACTAGTAGTATATATATATGAGAGTGACATTATTTGTTTTCTGTTAAACCTACTTCAAAATAGGTTTGTTGAGTTAACCATAAAAAACACTAATTGCTGCTGGAGCCTGCAATAAGTTTTTTTCTAAGTAACCTTACCATCATGAATTTATAATCCTGGACCAGCATCTGTCATGAAAACCACATGAAGGAGGAGTTAGTGATAAACTGAAGGAACAATCGGAAATTGTTCATGTTTTTCTAACAGGCTTAACTTCTGCTTGCCACAGGGGATTTTGTATGAAATCCTAGTCTAATAGCTCCAATTTTTCAAATATTTCTGCCAAAAAGTCCATTTATCAGTACAGTTTCACAAGATGGCTGAAAAAACTTCAATGACTCAGTTCCACTTGTCTTAGCTTGGTGTGCATCATCATTCATACATTCAAGTTCCCAAGTCTAACGATATTTTGTTATGCAATTCAATGATAACACAACCTCACAGCTTATCCATGTATTTATGTGCCATCGTGCCCAGAGGCAAAGTTTGTGCTCTGTTTTAATGACAAATGAAACATCAGAAGTTCCTGTTCACCACTGCATTTAAGACCATGTAGGATTTTGAGGTTGTGGTTGAAGACAAAAGACTTTATATTGATGCAAAACCTGCATATTTGCCATCAATCACATAAAACATTATGAGCAATCATTTGAATAACACATATACAATTGTTCTAAATGCAAATAAATAAGGTATGATGCATATTAGCAAAATTAGACATAATTGTGCCTAATTTTAAACATAGCAGTGAATTTTCTACTCTTATGATTGTGTATTATTTCACAGATGCTGATGTTTCCTCGTCAGGTCTTTGATGATAAGCATATATGGAAAGATTTGAGGGCCATATATGATATATTCTTCATGTGGTATGTGGCTGTTACATCTGGTTCAGGGCATGGCTCCTTGTTTTGGGGTCATGCAACTTGTGTGTTTGAAAGGATCATATAATAAGAGGATATACAGTAGAATATATTTTTGACATTCTTTAAGTTAGAGGTTGATTAAGAGGTGTTTAAAATGTACACGTGTAAAGATAACTAACTACAGACATGTATAATAACATACAATAATCTTTATACAAGAAAGTTTAAACATGAACAATTCAGGAGCTATAGTTCTCTTTGCATATTTAAAAGAGACCTGAAGCTGTTTCATAAATGAGCTCTTTTTTTGTTTTTTTTCATTCTTCTCCCATTTTATTCATTTTCAAATGTCAAACTGATGCAAAAGCTAGTGCAGATGAAACTATTTTAATCTACTGTTATTATGTTTGCAGAAAATGAGTCCTTTGTTGAAGAGCTCAGTACTTCATCCTGATGCATGACGATTCATAAATGTGTGGTGGGAATAGAGAGCTAGAGAGCGTAGGCCTGGATCAGTTCAGATTTGCGTGACCATGAAGCCAACTTCCTGTCCTTAGTGAATTCCACGGAGAAGTGTGCGGCTCCGTCGGTTTTTAGTCCTTCTTCTCCAGTCCCAGCATGCAGGCAAATGAAATTTCTGTGTGAGTGTGACTTGATTTATGTTTGCAGGAGACATCTTTTGCTCCATGACATCCCAGAGAGACTAATGTCAGAGGTTATGGCAGCCAGTATATTTACTGATGCACAGGAACTGATGTAACTGCCCCAGTGTCCTTTAAAATCTGGGTGTGACTTCAGTCACACTGGGATGCAATATTATATGAGAGAAATAGATAACTAGGATGGATTAACAAAATATGCAGTTACTCCTATGAAATCCTAGCCAACCTTTACATATGGCTCAACAGGAAGCAAAAGAGCTAAAAAATTAAACCTGTAAGAAATACTAGCACTGTTTTAATTTGCCAATCAAATAATTATGCCAATCAATTGATAATGTTCAGATTAAACTTTTTAACTTCATAGGGAATGATCAGTATTATTACTTTAAAAAAGACCAGCAACCTAATTTATTTTTCAGTGCTATGATTTTCTTATCAAACCACAATAAAAAATAACTACATGCAGATTTACACGCATGAATTAGACATAGATTGAAGCAAAAGGAGAAACAAAGAACAAAATGTACTTTACTGAGAGGAACAAAGGCTGTCTTATTCAGCAGATTAACATCCAATAGTTATCCAGACTGCATTGTGCATCCATGAAACATTTTATGACAAGATTTATTGTTAGTGAAAGTGTTGCAGCTGGGTTGCAGCATGTCTTAAAAATACATTCATTCATTCTCTGAACTGTTTGTTAATGAAATCACATTTCCAAGGGAATTAGGAGCAGAATTGTAAATGTCTTAGATATCTCTAAAGTTTAGCCACTTAAGGCATTTAAATATAATGAATTTAATTAACAGTTTTCAGTTATAAGCCAAGTTAATGGGATAAAACACAAAAGATTACCTTTTTCGGAGGACAGATTCACAAATTAAAAACATTTAGATCTTATAAATGTATCTCTCTAAAATGTAAAAGGTATAGAATTGGTGGTTTCCTAGATTTTGCTACGAAGATTAGCTGGAAGTTTTCTGCCACTGGAGAGATTTCAAGAGCTTCTATTTTTCGAGCCCATAAAGTTCTAACATAACCGCCCACACATTCAATCAGTCAGAATGTTTTCATTGATTTACTTTTAGGAAACTGACATGCTTCTTCAAAGTCAGGCAACTTTATTATCATCTTGCCTCACCCTGGATCAGCTGGTGATGTCCTCGATGATGAATTTGATCCTCCTCACTCTCTCCACATTAGTGCCTTTGATGGTCAGTGGTGGGTGTTGGGTGTGAACTCCAAGGAAGTCAACAACAATCTTTCTGATTTTGCTGGGATTCAGCAGGAGGTTGCTGTCTCTGTGCCATGTGGCAGGAGGTTGACTTACTTCTTGTAGTTGTTTGTTCTTAGTGATGATTCCCTGCAGAGTTGTGTCTTCTGGAAACTTCACCATGTGATTAAAGCTCTCAGTGAGAGATCGTGGCCTCTCACTGACAAAGTCCAGCAGTCGGTGACAGAATGAGGTGTTGGGTCCCAGTTGGTCAAGTTTGCAGATGGTGTCAAATTATGGACTTTTCCTCATATACAAGAGAATGAATTTTCCCCAAACTATTCAGTAATGTGTGTGAAGAAAACCAGATACACATATAAACATATCAGATGATTTTTCCTAGTTTGGATGAAAATGGATTGAAGTTGAAGAAAAGAGTGAAAACTTTCTGCAGTATGTACTGAATATCAGGCTACTATGAACTGGTTTGAAAGTTCCTGATTCTGCATTGTGAATGTTTTAATCATCACGCAAAGACAAAATACATTTGTAGACAAGATTATTATTGTTATTATTATTTTATCAATTTTTAATAAACCTTGATCTCTCCAGCCCTACATTGGAGTAAAACCCATACAATCTAGTATTGGATTTATGATTACAATAAATACAACCCTTTTTTTTTTGTTTTTGTTTTTTTTTACGTAGAAAGATCTAAATTTAAGTTGATTTACAGCTTTTACCTCTTTGCTTGAGGAAACCCAAAACCCAAAATGAGTCCCAAAGATAAATGTCTTCCTCCAGCTCCTCTCCAAGCTATCCATGTCCCCTTCTGTGGTTTCCAGAGCCAGGCAGCCATTAGGAAAGCCCATCTCTTTAATCAGTTTCCTAGCGGAGGTACTGTGGGACGCTCTGTTGACCGCAGTATGTTTCCTCTTTTATTTTCTCCACCACTAGCACACCCACTTTATGGGAGAGCCCTGAGATTTGGTGAAACCTCCTTGACAGGTGGACAGGTGGTAGTTCAAGAGGGCAGACAAGAGTGACAGGGACAGCAAGTTGCTGGTGCAACTGAAGCTGAAGAAAAAACACACAAAACCACTCTCTGCTTGCTTATAAATACTCACGGTGTCTTAAAATACAGAAACCATAATTTTGTTCAGATTTACGATGGCATTTATTGGAACAATTTGGTTTTCCTTTACATGAAACAAACATGGACACAGCAAAGAGAATCAATTGTGAATGTCGGGTTAAGGTACAGTTTCACTTATAACCACAAGAGGTTGAAACTCTTGTGTCTTGAAAATTGTCACCCAAATGATGAGTTTGACACCTTCCAACTAAATCTCAGCTTTACGCCACAGTTAGAAAGAAACTCAACTAAAAATACAGGTAGGTAACATTTGCCATGCAATTTTTTTTAGCAACATTGAATGCTTTCTTTAGAAGAATTCCTGGTGGCTATTACTTGGAGAATAGAAAGAAGAGTTTCACTAGAAGCATGACAGAACATCTTCAAATGAGACAGGATGCATCCTTTGATAAAGCATACATCCTTATCAAATAATAAAGGATGTATTACCATCCAAAGCAATGGGCAGCACACAGGAGAGATATAGAAGAGGGCACAGAGTGAGAGTCAGAGGTCATCTTTGACTGAAGCATAGATGCAACAGTGGAAATAAATTCCTTACAAGATGAAAGAGAGGCTTTGTTATGATATATGCTTTGGAGGTGGTAGCATTAAGTAAAAGAAAGAGGGCAGAGCTGAACAAAGCAGAAAATGATCAAATCTCTATAGGAAGTGACCAAAAGTAATATATGATGGATATATTCGAACATATACAATATTATGGAAAAATATGCACAAAGATATAAAAAACTGAATTTGTGGATGAAACACCTTCAGATTCCTGCAGCATAGGAGCTTGTAGGTTTACTGTGAATATTAAAATGAATTACCATCAGAAAGTTTCCATCAGCTGTTTGTCCGTTTCGCTTTATAATGGACATTTGGTAAAGTAAATATTCCACATTGACCTAGAAACAAAATGCAGACACAATTTTGTTGCACGTTATTTAAACGTGTTTATGTGTGAGTAATTGTGTAAGTGCATGTGATGTAATCAGTCCGCCACAATATGCGTTTCTGCTAATTACATTTTCTGTTTAATTTGGTCTTTGTTTGAAAAGAGAGGAAGGAAACAGGCCTTCCCTGGTTTGTTGTACCACATAAACATTTCAAGTTCTGATCCAGCTTTATTTATCACAGCTCACTTCCAGATCCCGTGGCTATGGCCGCCACATTTCATGGAATAAAAGGTTGCGCAGTGTTTGCGTGTGCCAGGAGGTTGTTGATAAGAGGGAATCTGTGTGAATATACATATACAAAACCAGCTGTAGGTAGTGTGTATCGTGTTTGATGGACTGTAGTGACAAGCGTGTGGATGTGAGTGCTTGTGTTTATACTTTCAAATATGTCCCACATGTGGGAACAGATCTAAACCCATTTACACTTCCTCTCTTCTTCGCTATTACTTCCCAAACCAAATTAGAAAATAAATATTCCGCAAGAAGATAAATGGAAGCTAATATAGAACCTTGTGATCAGTGAGATATTAGCCATTTGTCAGCTTGGATTATTTATGTGCATTGCAGGTTTTTGGTACAGCTCCAGCTCATTTAAACAAACATAATCTTTTCTCACTGTGCTAAAATGTTTTCTCTATTTCCACAGACAGATTGATCAATAAAATGTCTCTTTTGGAGCAATCTTTTGAGCTCAACAATTAAAATATTCAAATTAGTCGCTATCAATGACATATTATTCACAAAGTTTTCTTCTAAACTCATATCTGACTGATCAGTGTAGCTCAAGAAAGGTTTTATGTTTGTGATGTCATTATACCTCATAATACAGTTCAATTTTACGGCTTAAAATTGACACTGAAAATAAGGAATATACTTGCATGTATCTGCAGCTTCAAAACAGAACAAGATCAAAAGTACAGTGCAGGGAAGGATGAGGGGAAATATATAAAAAGAGAAAATAATAATTAACTTTGGATTAATCACAAAAAAAGAGCCAAATAATTTGTTGCAACTCATGAAAATAACAAGGATTTATGTATAAAGTACATAAACTTCTAATTGTGTTATTTTATAAGGTTTAAGTACTATTATAAAAATGTATTAGAGATCTATAACCAAGAAAAATCATGTGTTAACTTTCTTTCATGGCCAGTGTGATAGACTAACAGTTTATCTGTACAACATATGGAAGCAAAAACTGTGCAAGAATCAACCTGATTTTCACATTTAGTATTTAGTTTTATTAGTTGAGTCTGCCCTCAAAACGTTTACTACACATTCACACATTAAAAAATAACAAATGATCAAGCTGGTACCAAGATATCAGCATGGAGCCGTTTATACCAACCTGTCTGTTTACAACCACAATCTCTGTTCGAATGTGTTGCTACATCCTGACTCAGACATCCAGGACCTTAATTTACTTTAGGTTTTTTATGCAATTCTTACATTTAGCATTGCAGATTAAAAGTAGAACTCAATGTCATGTTGATGTCAACGGGCAAAACAATAGTAAAATTGCACAAACCTCTTTTGTTGGAGGATGACTTTGCCGTGGCAATCTGAGTTCACCTGAAACTACTTTGGTCGAACAGCAAGTTCCCACTCGAGTAATAATATGAATATCTTTACATGTAAGGAGAAAATTCATTCAAAAGAAATAAATGCAAGCAACCAAATAACTATAAAAATCTGATCCAGTTTTTTTTTCTTACCAGATTCGGAGCTTCACAACTGACTGAAGCATCCCTCTGCCCTCCTCTACCCTTCCCTCACCTCTCCTTCCATCCTTCATCCTAATTTAAAGCATCTTGTGGAACGACTGGAGCTCCAAAAAAAAAATAAAAAGAAAGAAAGAAAAGGATGTGGCTGAAGCAAATAAAAGAATCATAACAGGATCAAAGGAGTTCTGCAAATCTGTTCCTTCTGGTCATGGCGGCTTTTGCATAAAACAGTGGAGCTGAAGACAGCTTTGGCAACGAGAAAAGGGGTAAAGGCACAGATTTAAACTTTATATCTTTTTTTGAACAGGTCATCATGGCTGTCTCCTGCTGTTTGATTGATGCTCCTCCGTTTTATTGCATTTTTAGAAATAACACTTCTCTCGCTTGTCCATTTGTCGATGACACCCACTTTTTTTCTGTGCAAAAAATTCAAACAGGTTTGTGATGCATCTATTTCTCTGATCAAATTAAGTTGTACATTCAAACCTAATTCAGCAAAATTTATTGGCTTAAATTTAACTGTAAACTACAAATAAAGAAAACTAAAAACTTTCACAAGTTTGTTTTTTTTAATTTAAAAACTAATGTAAAACATCAATAATCATCTGGGGTCTTTTATGCCCCAGGATACGTTTGCCTGTTTGGGATGTAAAATGCCATATTTTTTAGAATAAAAAATTTAAGACAATCTCAGCAATGAATCAGTCTTGTGATTGAATATTTCGCATAATATTTTTAAATACCAAAAGTGAACAAGTTTGTAGAAAAGATGTCCTTGCTGAAGAATCAATATCAATTCAGTAATTATTATTATTATTATTTTTTAAGTAGCAGAAATTAGCAAAAGCTGTTCATTGCAAGTTTTGTTTTGCAAAAGTCAGTTTGCAAAAAAATTCAATAATATAACTAAGATTGGTAAAAAAAAAACCCCAAAAAAAACACTTAAAGAACAAAATTTTACTAAATCAAAAGTATGTATATGAAAACAACAACTCTTACCTCACAATGTATGTCTATGTCCATCCGGTCTGCCATGTTGAACTCTATATAAATCTATCATTTTATTTTTGAATTCTGGTTTAAGGTCATATTTTCCTCGTCTCCCATCAAATGTATCAAGTGATCTGAAGTGCAGGTGGTTGACGGCCCTCTTCTTGTGAAATATTTGTATCCCCTGAAGAGGAGGTTGAAGGTACAGTTGAAGTGAGGGCTCATGTGAGGGTGAGGGTTGAGGATGAGGTTAAGGTTGCAGCGAGGTTTACGGTAAGGTTTGAGGCAAACTGACGGTACAGTTGAGATGAGAGTTAAAGTTACAGGGTTGAGTAAGGAAAGAGTAAGATAAGAGTTTGAGGTGAAGGCTTGGAGGGTTGAGGCGAGGCTTCATTTCAAACTGAAAAAGGATTTCTAACAAACAATGACAAATCAAATAAAGGTAAGGAATAAAAAAACTATCTATTGCATGTTCACCCCCTGGATGTCAATATTTATCGATGCATCTTTCCACTCTGTCTGTGTGGATAAGTCTCAGTCAGCTTTGCGCTAATAGACGCTACAATTTTTATGTTTTTTCTTGCTAAATTATTTAAACTCTTTTCTGGTCCTGTCACAAATTCTCCATCTGATTAAGATTTGGGCTTTGACTAGGCCAATCGAGAACATCCACCTTGTTATCTTTAAACCATTCCCGTGTAGCTTTACCTGGATGTTTGATGCAAGACAACGTTCTTGTTGTCTGGGTGGAAAATAAATGTTATCTATAGCTCTAGTTCTCTTGCAGTGGGAAATAATTTGTCCTCTAGGATTTAACAGTTTATTGGATCTCTTTTGTCTTCTGCTTACCTTTCCAATCCTTCCAGTACCTACTGAAAATAATATAGTGATATGATGGTGAGAAAGCCGTTTTTCACTTTGACATTAAAGTAGTGTTTTTGGTGAAAAAGACACCTTTCATTGATCACCACTGATTTGTGGAATAAAATGGTTAAATGGTAAAATGGTTTAAACATCCAAGGGGGTGAATATTTTTATAGGCTCTGTATTTGGCCTTTCTGTGAACGGAGGAGAGAGACAGAGCATCACCCCATAAATCCATCATCACAGTCAAACATGGTGATGGCAGCATCAGTGGGGGATGTTTTTCTCTGATAAACAGGAAGATGCTTGCATGAAAACATTGAGCAATGCTTGCTGAAAACCCTTTTTTATAACAATGACTCAATAATCTACAAAAATATACAGCCGGAGAAGCTGATGTTAGCTCAGCAACATGCAGATAAGTCACGTTGTGTATTTCACAGGGAATAGAAATAGATGTGGGCTGGCTCACTTTCATGGGCATTTTAGGAAAATGTTGAGAAACTGTGTCCCAATATGTAGCTTTTTATAGAGGAATAATTAACATCACAATGGTTTATGTCTTAAAATTCTCTTCTGCAAAGAACTTTCCTATTTGAACAAGTATTAGATCAAACTTTTCAAATAAAATTTGATGTTTTCATGGTTTTGTCTTTCTGCCCTACATTGCAGGCCACAGCTTAACACTCATTCTGGCTATAAATTGAAGATGGATTTAGTGCATTTGAACATTTGCTTTTTATATTTTCCATCCATTGATTGGGGTTATATTGGGAGGAGCAGTCATTGTAGTATAACTTGCTATGGAGCATTCAATCAATGTTAGCACGGGGACATTTTAGCCTCTTTGTATAATTATGGATCTTTTTTGGATTCCCGATTAAAAAAAAAACACATCAATGTCAAACTTTTGCAGTCAGTTTCTTTCATTTTATTGTCTGTTTAATCACCATTTCACACGGAAGACAACAACATAAGAAAGAAGATTTCAAGTGCTAAACAACAAGATGTGTCATTAAGAGTCCAAAAACATGCTGAGATTCATGTCCAAGATTTGAGGATGAGAGTTTTTGACAGAAGCTGCACCTCCCTCAAGCTGGGACTGCATTGAAATAGAAAAACAGCCGGGAAGCTCAATAAGCCTTCTGCACGGAATGCAAATTTAAATCACAATACCCTCAATTCTTTCATTTTCAGAGTTCTATCATCTTACACTCAATTTAATAGACATTATAGCTTGGGAACCCACAAAACATGTACCCACACTTAAGAGAAAAGGAGAAATGAAGGGAAAAAATCCGACCAATTTAACCACTCAACATGGGTACTCACAGTGGTAATGTGCTGTTTGTTTCAAAGCACACCAGAAACATTTAGGATTTGGCATCAAAAACCACAGCATGACTAGAATCCCCCTCACTCGTCTCAAGTTATACACTAAAAGAGAAGAAAATGTGGATTTTCTGATGTATTACTTGAAGGAAATTAAACAAACTCAAGTGAGAAGTCCATATTCCTGGTCCAACAATAAAAACCTTGTGTCTGTCCTGTTTGTTTGACTCTTAAGATGCCGATGGGGTATAGTGGCAGAACTGGCAGGTTTACAACAGTGAAGGTTGTTGAAACTGGGATGTTTGATTTGTAAAGAGTCACCTCTTGAAAGGTTTCTCCTGAACAAAGAAGTTTCTGTGTGAGTGTTTTGTGGAAGCTTTCCGTCACTGCATTGGCCTTTGTGATCACAGCAATAGAACATAACAAGCAGCAGAGTAAGTCTAAAAGTCATCCAAATAAACAAACTCTGATGCATTTAAATTATGCTCTGGCCTTCAGGGAGGGAGACTTGGCTTCTGTGGTGTCGCCTGATGAAGGCAAACAATGAAGCTCTATGGTGACGAGCGGATGAAACATCAAGCTGAAGTGCCAAAAAAAAAAAACTTCTCTCCAAAATTAGAAAGTTCTGTCAATAACTTGGCATTGTGAAGGTAGTTGTATTTTTTTGATTCCACCGTCATTTCAGATCTGTGGAGAAACTTCTCCACACTCCTTTTCAGACATAGTTACAAAATAAGTAGTTGTGTGTAATTGTGTGTGTAGCAGGATCAGGATTTGCACCTGGGAATATGTAAGTGCTACTTTTGTTTTGCTTTTCTCTTTCTGAAATGTCTAAAATGAATTCATCAATTCAATTCAGAAACCCGCATTCTTCCAAGTTTAAGCCTTGTTGGTTTGAGGCATCATATGACTGGCACCAAAACAGCCATGTCTGACAGTTGGTGCAATTTTTTTTGTTGGGAAGCCTCACTTGACAGAAAACTTGATTAATCTTGGTCATGTAGGCAGCTGTGAATCTTTGCCATGGTGCATATTTTGGATCAGGATTTTCTTTATTGGTTGGCATCCTCCAAGTCCATGTTGATAACAAAATGCCTTCACTGTGAAAAGTGACATTCAGTTTATGAGAGAGCAGACCATTGATGGACCAGTTTTTGTTTTCAAACCAGTTTTTGCAGTTTGCTGAAGTTTGGACACAGTCAGGAGGATTCCAGAAGACAATAATTACAAAACATGACAGTAAATCATTGGTACTTTGAAACCGTGAAATAAATAAATACACATTTAATTAATTATATGCATTGTCTATTAAAAGTTTACATTTCAATCGATGCTCAATTGAGTAAATATGGTGCGTTAGGAGCTTGTTGATTGCAACAAAAGGCCCATCACTTCTCTGGAACTTGCTTAAGGATATTTAGCCAAACGTTAGCAGGGTTGCATATATTGTCATTCTATATGTTCTGACATCACAACTTAACATTATGTAGTTAACTGTTTCCAGGAGTTTAAATGACATGCAAATCTGCAAGATTTCAGAAAAATATACATTTTACCATAAATATAAGTATGTAATCAGCATGAGAAGTCTGAGCAGTTAATCTTTTCTCCCCAAATGCAGCAGTTCTTGGTTTACTCCGGTTCGGATGAATCCCTAACCTGAATTAGTGAAAATCCATCTGCGGCGAGGACCTCGTTTCTGCTTGAAACTTATCAGCGGATGGTTTGACGTAGCTGCCAAAGACCTCACAGACTGCACTTGTCAGGAGTAAGCAACACGGAGGCCTGGGGAAAACCTCAGCCGAGGCCGTCCATGACAGCTGGCATGCCACAAGGCCTGAAACAATACACAACCCGTCCCTCCTGACGGCCATCAGTACACACTCGTACAGTCACGGCAGGGGAAGAACGTACGCTCGCCCTGACATCTCCAGACAGCGAAAAATAAACGGACAGAGGGGAAAAAAGAAGAGACACAAAGAATACCAGTGTTCTGTGTAAAAGGAAAACCGATCTGCTTTTTCATCATACTCCTGGGGTGTCATTGTGTAATAAAGATCTTACTGACCCTCCCCAGCCACTGCCATTTTAATGCTTAGTGGCAAAGGAGAGTAAACACCAGTACCACGAAAACACTGGCTGCAGGTCATTAAAATACCTCTGAGAATATAGGATGCTTATCACATAATATGAACCACATTGCTCCACTTACCTCCTGTGTAAATGGGAATGAATGCAGGGTTTTGCTAGATACCACTACCTTTTCAACTGCTCTTTGAAGTCTGGGCAGTGAAAACAAATGTCTGGGAAAGTCAAAACTTAAAACAAAATTCGGGAGGGTGCAGACTTCTGTAAAGGTCACGACCACACATTTTCTTCTTCACAGTATTTCATCTACAGAGCCAAGTTGCAGCAGGAATGCAGGACTTCAGATGTTGTCAGCAATATGCAGGCTTTCTTTTGTGATGTCAGTTTGGTACTTCGTTCCCAGATTTTTTATATCATCAGATTTTAGTGTTTCCCAAGGTTGAAAAAAAACTTCCCTTAAAGAACCTCAAAATAATGGCCAACAGGATTACCAATAATTCACTAATTTTGAGAACACAAGGATTGATATTTGAGGGGAAAATTGTTTCATCTAAATTTAATCCAAACATTTTAAAAAAGACTCAAAATAAGTACAAACTTATTGAAAGATTTTTTCTGGCTGTAATGATGCAAGTAAAAACAATTATTGTAAATGAGAACATTTTCTACGATTAAAATGACTTTGGAAAATTAATATTGATGCCTTTGCTTCACTGAATATTGAGATATGACTTCAATCCACTAACACAGAAGCAACGAAACTGACAGAATGCACAAGCTGTATGAACTAACAGCTTTCCAGACTAACTATTTTTACTGAAGTTCAGATCTGTTACTGTGCAATGCCACAGCCGTGTCAGGTTTCACTCATATAGAGTCTCACTGAATGAAATCTGTTGTTTGAATAATATTTGGGGGACTGCAAGGCTATGTGTCAAAACCAAAAGCCTTTTATTTAAGACACAATTCTCTTATTTTGCTCCAAATCTTACTAACCTGATAAAGGCATCGTCTTTGGAAACTCAGCACCCAGGTTCACCTCCTACCCTTCAACTTTCAGACGCATCCTTCAGTCTCCAGCACACCTGAATCAAATGAAAGCATATTTTAACAAAGCATGGATGTGCAAAATGTTCTCATGCCATTTTTAACCCCATGTCAGATGTTTTATAAAAATGAAGTAAAATTATGAAGTAAAAATTAAATACTTGATAGACTTAAAAACACTCAACTCTTTTTAAGTTTTGTTTTTCTTCTCTGCATCAATGACATTTCAGTCAAAGGTGTTTGAGTTAAAATCTTCCAAAATCTGAAGTGATATTTGGATTTTGTACAACAGAGCAAACCAGTTTCTGCCGTTAATTTTACAGCCATTAACAACTAAAACAGAAAATCAAAGCCTAAGCAAATATCAGCAGGAAGCATGCACTGCTCCTCAGTTTCGTCTCATGTTATTTAATATTGTCAAAAGTGCATTAGATCAGCAAAACTCTTACAAGAAGATTTCGACAGCATGTCAAATATTTAAAACCGGTTTGATTCATTCAGCACTCTGGATGTTGAATTCTTTCACAGTTCGCTTTAATCAGGCTTTAAGTAAACAGGCTCAGGGCTGAGCAGCCGTCTGTCTTTGACATTTCTCTCCGACGTTCTCGTTCACCCCGCCTTGGAATTCCTCCTGCATGGTTCATGTTCCTCGGCTCTGGGTCCAAGTTGGACCCTGTGGGACCCATCTTCAGGAGGAAATTATTTTCCATTGCCCCAAAAAACTGCGACTTTATCAGTTTGGCAGCATGCGAGCCTCCAGGTTGTCAGATGATGGTTTCTCTGGATAGTTTAAATGTTAGGGCTTCAGGGAAAGCCTGTTTTAAACTCGATTACCTTCATCCGTTAGAAGCAGACTTTCTTGTTCCCTAATGTGTTATTCAGTTGTTTAATTCTGTTTCATTTTCCATCGGTTCAACTTTTTTCTCTCAGCAGTACATTTTATGATTTAAAGAGGCTCACCAACAATATATTCTCCTAAAATGAACTGAAGTAATGAATAATACATTTCTTGTTTTTGTGGTCTTGCTTATGAGCCACACTGAACATTTTAAAGGTTTGTTTTTGACCAGTTTTTGGTGCGGTGGAATTAGATTTTGTTTGATGTTATCCACTATAATTTACTGTGTGACATGTCATGACTTTTGCCTCAAGAGCGCAGTGACTCATCAAATTGGCTAGATGGCTCCAGCGTTTCAAGTGATTCAGCAGGAAATCCGCAGAAACCAAAGATCAAAGAAACGTCTTGGTCGTCCAAAATATTACGCTTATTTCCGCAAGAGGGACTGACAAGGACAGGAGAGGGGGAGGGGTAACAGGAGGCAAGGGTCAGGCTGGGAGTTATGTTAGTCACTGTTATTGTTTGTCCAAAACTATGTTGACATTAATCATGATGTTAATGAGCCAATAATTCTCTTTGTGGAAGATTTTGCTAGATTTTAATAGCTTCATGGAAACTTGTAGCTTGTTAAACAACAATAAGGAAATGATGACAATGGGTAGTCACTTTTACTTTTCTTTAGTCTAATATCAAATACTACAGAGAGTATAATAGGCAGCCCATGTCTTTGTTTTAAATAATTTACAATAAGATTTTTATTTTTATAACCTCAGGTAGGGGTTTGGAAGATTTACAATGAAAGAGACTCTTTTTACCCCCTACAATATCTTAATGAAACTTGTTTAGAGCTGCAAATGTCTCATAATCTATTTTAAAAAGACAACTTTTAGTTTTAGTAAGAGATCTGCTTGCAATTTTTGAAGAATTGTGTTTTCCTTGATTTATTTCTTACCTAATAACTGCTGGAGACAAGCACTAGTCTATTCATGACCGTGCATGGAAAAATGGGTATAGAAAAAGGATCTATGGATAAAACTTTTGCAAAAAGAAGATGGATATTTGAGAAGAAATTATAAAAAAAAGAAAAAGCACCATTTTTCCAACCTATAAAAAGATAAATGGATATAAAAAAAAATATATATATCACTGGCACTTTTAGTGTCCTTCTGTCACAAAAAAAGTGAAAACCTGATGTTCAAGAGCCATCATTATTGAAGACCTAAAGAGCCACTTGCTCAAAGTACCACTTGCAGACTCCAGGGGTACTTTGGATGAAAAAAAAAAAAAACAAGGAGAGAAAAATGAACTTCAGAATATAAACATGAATACAAATATTACTGATCACTCAAAGCGGTGAGGTTGAACTGATTCAAAGAAAATGCTTAAAGTCTATACAGTTTCCACAGAGAAATTCAAAGTTCTTTCTGGCCAGAACATTAAACTTTACAAGAACTCAAGTTCAGAGCTTTTGAGTGGCTCTTATAGGTTCTTCCTCCTACAGAAATTGTGTGTAATGACTAAGGCTGAAACATTCTTTTTAAAATCCTTTCATAAATAAATTTCTCATGCAATGAAAACACGTTTCTGTGTCACTGATTAAAACGTATTGATTCTACAAGTGACTCTTATGGAAAGCAAGCTAACAGACCAGGACAGGAAGTTAAACATTTTTCTTGAAAAACTCACTTGTCCTGATTTACACAACAGACTCCATGTACAGATCAATATAGACCAAACAAACCACTAGTCATTTCCAGCTTTAACAGAATGAGTCATCAATACTCCTTCCTACAGCTCCTGTGAATCTAGTTTTCTTTTTCTGCCCTAATCAAAGGGTTTTGTTTATGTTTAGCAATCTGTTTCCAATCTGTAAACTTTCTTTCTGCAGTAGTATTCATTCTCTCTTTGTCCCGAAACACACTTTTTTCCAATTCTTTGTTGTCTCCATGAAATGGCCCAAGATTGAGCAAGGACAAGGGGATTTTTGTCCTTGGCAGCAGCTGCATGAGTTATAAAACGGTAACATCAACTAGATGAGCAATTCAGTCTGACTCAAATGTTGGAGTAGAGTGCATTGTTCCTCAGTGGCGTAGTTGGAGCTTAAAAAAAATTGTAAAAAAGGCAATTTTTGCACAGCTTTCTACAACTTACAGACCTCATGAAATTTCCATCAAAGCAATACTATTCACAAAAAGCATGTTTTAAATTCAAACCTTCAAACCAACATAAATAAAAAGGCTGTAATTCTTTTTTTCCCCGATTATTTGTTGAAAAGATTGAATTGGCGACAATGAAAATCATCTTGCAGGATGACGAGAAGGCAAAATGAAAGTGACAGGTGTTGTTTAGTGAAAACAAACCTGACTCAGTCATTTTCACCTAATATTAAAAAAATATTAAAGGATAAGATAATACCTGTGCTTCTTCACTGCAAAAACACAAAATTTTACCAATAATTGTGTTCTAGTTTCTAGTACAAAAATCTTAAGACACTTGAACTAAGACAAAACTAACTTACAAGTGACTTATAAGCAAGAAATAAGACCTTGGTTTAAGTCAATAATTCCTTAATATGGATGAAAAAGTTCTAGCTCCATTGGTACATTATTTCAGGTACGGGAAGAACAGGTTCAGGTTAAACCTAAAACCTAAACCTTCCTCAAATGGCCGAGGGCCCATATCAGCCTCTGGTGTCCAGATCACCGTTTCAGTGCTGACCGAGGCCGTTAACCGCGCAGAGATCAGCAAGACCCCTGAAGAGAGTCCCCACAGGAAGTTCCTGAGAATTTTTTTTTAAAAATTATAATTTCAACTCTGTTTTCTTACTGATTTCCAACATTTCTTGATGGAAGGCAACATATTTATTTGACTGATTCTTTTTGTATGTACAGAAGTTTCAATCTCTTCTGTGAAACTTTGCAGCTCTCCAAGTGTTATTTTTGGCCTCTCTGTTGTTTGTCTGATCAATTCACGCCCTGCTTGGTCTGTAAGTTTGGGTGGTCTGCCATTTCTTGACAGATTTTTTTTGTGGTACCAGATTCTTTCCAGTCCTAATAACAGATTTAATGGTCCAATGAATATTTTGGGTTTTTTAAGTGTTTTTAAACAGAACCAAAACTTTATTCCTCGTTTAGAGAGTAACTTGGTTTTCTTTGTTCTGTTTACTTGGTATTACAGAATCTGCTGTGTTGGCCCCTTGGCGTCCAAGAAAGGCAAGCTGATCACAGCAGAAAGAGTTCAAATATCTTGAAAGTCAACTTTCTCATAATCCAAAATCCAAACCTCAATGATAAAGATTAAATAATGAGGTCATCCTCTACCAAGTACCTACAGAGACTAAGGAACGCCCTTCAGGATTGCCTTAAAGGTAAAAACAAAGTCAACAATATCTATGTGAACCATGTCATTCAACAGATACCCCACTTATAGAATAGCTTTGCCAAAGGAGGAACTAGATGCACTTAGAGCAAGACAAGAACACTCCTCACAAGGCGTGAAGGCTTTTACTGTAAGTTGAGATTGGGCTTACTAGAATAAGGGAAGCCAATGACTAATAAGTGTTAGAGTAACAGTTTTGGGTGAGCAAAGATCCTCCCCTATGAACTGCTGAATGAAGATCTCAGGCAGCAGAAACCCAATGTGGACAAAGTGGACAAAAGTGGACAAAAGAGAAATGATGAAGGACATGTCAGTCTCAAACAACAGAAACAGAAATAAGGAAAAAGTGCTTAAAAAACAGAATGGTAGAAAAGTCAGAGTCTTTGTGATCCATAAAAGTGGATTCAGCAGAAAACAGGAAACAGTTCTGAGATCTCAGTCCAGAAGAGCAAATTCAAAGAAAAAGCAAAGATTGTCAAAATGTCAAGCTCTCTGGCCTCAGGTAAAAGACCTGGACGTAAAAGTTGATAAAATATGAATGTGCATTAAGTTGAACTGAACCCTTCATATTGGGACATAACATAATAGAGTTTGCATTGTTACCATAGAGAAAAAAGGTCCTTATTGTAAATCCTTTAATGTCTGCATGTACTTCTGTGCACGACTGGCTTTGTTTGGCTTTCTCTAACAGTTACTCTCACATGTTTGGTTAATTGGCAACTCCAAATTGCCCTTTGATTAATTGTGTGTGCATGCTTGTCATGCCTGAGTGTATCATGTGTTGAACTTGTCCAAGACTGACAAATCCAAAATGTTAAAAATTTTTCATTTTATGATTAGATGCAGAAAATTTATACGTTTCTCATTGAGTTTCTTTCATGCCTTCATGGTTATAAACATAGCATGAAGTCATAGTAATCCTATGTGTCTTGTAGGTCCACTACATTGAATTCCCCTGACCAAAAGTACCACCATTTAGACTGATTAAAGAAGAACTGTACAATATTATCAACTAAAGAAGTAATAATTGAAGAATAATCATGTTCCTCTATATTTTCTCTGTGAAAAGTATATAAGAAAAAAGTCAGAATACAGTTACTTTCATAGCTACAAAAAAAAATATAAAAACTGGTAATTATAAAATCAGACAATGCCCAGGTCTTACACAATGCCAAAGTTCCCCGCTCTACGGTCCTGGTTTGGAATAAACAAAAGATCTGTGAGTCGGCGCCGTACGAGTGGCAACGTTGCATACCAGGAGGGAATGTGCTTCTCACGTTGGTAAATGGATCTGAATATTTGCAGGGTTGTTGCTTTTCGTTTCAGATGTTGTTTTCTTTGACATTGTGATTCAAAGTTGGTCAGGCCTCATTTATAATGTGTGCTGGTGGTATAATTTTAGCAGGCAGTGGGGCACAAAGGGGTGAATGATCCCCCCCCTCCCTTTCCTTTTCCTTAACTCAAACTGTCAACTGGCAAATCATGCTCTCATGAAAACCAGACATTTAATTGTTCTCAGATGCTGAAGCTTTTGGTGTGACTTTGCTCTCTTCTAAGCTTGGATTAATTCAGCGCCTGCTGATTAGAAATGCTTGCGTGCCTCGACGGCTCGAGGTCTGAATCAACATGAGTGCAGACTGATCAAAAGGTCAAGGGAATCAGAACAAAACAACAAAGAGAAGTGAAATGTTTGGACCACTAAGGATTAAACAGAAACTTGGACTGCGTTCAACTGACCAGCATTTAAAAAAGCCTCATATCTCCCCACATTCATCTTAAATATTATTCAATCATTTGCATTGTGTTGTGGAAGTGATTTTACCAATTAAGAAATGAATTGAGAAACGGATTTTTGCAAGTCTGAAAGCTAGCTGGATGGTGTGACAGAAAAATCTGCGGTTTGGACTAACGGAAAACAATGAACAATCTGAAAATGCTGCACACTTCAGCTCTGAATGCTACTTTTTTGTAAAAAAAAAAAAACATACATAAAATGCTGGTCAAATCATAGGCACCACACATCATTAAGGATTTACTGATAAAAAAGGTAAACTATTTAGTCTGCTTAAGATATTTGAGTTCCTAGAAAAAAGTATTAATACCTTTGGTACAGGGATTTAAGGAGCCATAGAGGAATCTGTAATGTGTGCATGTTCAAACTTTCAAGTCCATAGTTTTCTCAGAACTCTCTAATGCAGCTGTAGCATAACATAAAATGTTGTTTCAATAAAAAGGTATTTATGTTTTTGTTTTGTTTTGATTTTTTGAGGAAGTGATGTAATGCTCTAACGTTAAATGTGTTTTCATTTGCTCTAAGCGTAAAATCATCTCATTACCAGGACCAGAACTTTAGTCTGCATGTTTCTCTTACTTAAGTGACATAAAGAAACTCAGTACTATTTTTGATTGTTGAAAATAACTACATAATCAGAGGTCAATCCCTCCCTGACCTCATACTGAAGATTTCAGTAATAAGCCTTTTGATTTTTTTACTCTATGACAGGAATTTTTCACCAGATGTTTAGCTGTTCGCTAAACTTTTCATTTAGCACCAAAACAGAACTGAAGTCTCTTTATTAACCACAGTGTCAATCTTACTTCTGTTGGATCATAACTAAACTATGCAATATCCTCAGTATTGGTGTCATCCACCCACTCACTCTCACCCGAACTTAAAGTCTTTTTTTTTTCTTTGCATGCTTTAGTCTTGCTTTGATGGACTTTTTCTTTTTTTTATGAACCATATTTGTTTTAGTTGACATTTGCTTCCCCAGAGAGATTTTTAATCGCATTACATATAAACTCCTGGGATTTTATGGGTCATGTCTAGTTAATCTTGTTAATATGTTTTCATTTTCTGTTTGATGTCCTTCTAGGAACAATTTGGTTTTTTTTTTTTATCCTGTTTGTTTCCTATTCTGATTTTTTTTTAATAGAAAAGCATTTATAAATAAATACATCTTTAAATACATCGTCTTCCTCTCTTTTAGCCTGTGGTGCTCATCCGTTGTCCCATGTGGAATCATGGCTTTTGCTGCAGATCAAAGTGGAAAAAGCTTCTAACTCAACTTTTTCACTCACAAGAAGGTAATGATAGTAGGGAAATGCTATCATTCAATGACAAGATTCATTTTGCAACTGGTTTTAGTGTCTTTTTATATAAATCTGAATAAACAACACTGAGTGATTCCAACTGAGTTGACAGCAAACTGACATTACACATGTGCCTGTCAGTAAACTTAACAAGTGCCATGTAAATGAGGAGAAAATGTAAACTTATAAAATCCACCTAAAGACACACTGCATAAATAAACAAATCTTTTTTTGTCTAGTTTTTAGTGTCAGTATCTTAGTACACTTGAAATAAGACAAAACTAAATTGCAAGTAATTTTTGAACAAGATGATCATGAACATGTAACAAGATGTTACCTGTTTATCATGAACCAAAGATGATTCATTACCATGTGGCACGACTTTCAAAGAGTAAAAGCTTATTTTTTGTGATAAGGTGATCAGTGATCAAAATTTTTGGCTTTCTATAGGTCTTATTTTGACTTTACCTGCTTTTTTAATTATTTTCACTCCAGAACCTGAGCGTTTAATCACTAAAAAGAAGAGGGCTAAATTATCTGTATGAACAGACAACATGACCAGGTACCATATTTCCTTAACTCTCTGCTGTGGTGTGGTTACATGTCTTTACTGGTTTTAATTTCTAGTTGTTAAAGACATCTAATACCCCTCTGTCCACTTTTTCATTATTGTTGAATTAAAGGACAATTTTCAGTTATTTTCAGGTGCAAGGCAAGAACAGGAAAACGAATGAGTGGAAAAAGAAGACAAATTCAAAGAAAATCATTTTTAATAAAGCCTGAGAGACACAGGAATATCTGGCTGCTTGGGAAAGGAAGAAAAAGAAATTGGGAGTGGCTTAATTTTTTTTATAGTACTGTAAATCTGTTCAGACATTGCCAATTTTTTTCAGCGCTTCAATTTGGAATGTTAATCAAACATTTCATTTTTTTTTTTTTCAACTTCCTATTAGTCATACTGGGAATACGTTCAACAAATCAGCTGACGTATACAGCAAGGTTGCTGCAAGCAAAGCTGAAGACAGCTGGTGTTTGTGCAAAGAGCCCATCCACAGGCATATCTGTGCAGTGACCTAAGACAGCCTTGTGCCTGTTAAGACCATCTCCTGACCATCAGGTCCGGGTGTGTGTGAGAGTCTCCATGGACTTGATAGTGCTCAGCTCCAAGGACGTGGACTGGCAGGGGGAGAATATTAGCATTTGCTCTGAGCAGGAGTGTTCCTGCTGTGCAGATTTAAAGAACAAAATCATCAAGTAAAGGTTGAAGTTATCTGTTAGAGAGGAGCTACTGATTACAGTACCTGGCAAATCATGCACAGCATCTGCTGGTATAAGACAGCATGGCTGCTCATATGTATATTAAATTTACTAGTCACTGGGGTCCCATCCTGTCTGTGAAACAAGCAATAAAACATCCTCTCCACCCACATCATATGAGCTCTGAGGAAACAACACTTGTGCTGGTTTTAGTAATCTGACTTTTTAATTTATAAAGGGAAATATAAGAAATTTGGGATTTGTTGTTCAAAAGACCCTTTCCATTACTGAGAATGAGTTACTGCCCAGGATGAGTCATCCATGCACAATTTCTTTCCAAAGTGACTCGCGCTCACTGAGCACACCGTCTGTGGAGTTACACAGCAAGATGGAAAAATTAGACTTATTTTTGCTGTCATTTCCAATTGAGGTAATGAGATATTTATTATCAGTTCATACTTGATGATATTTTTCCACTTATGCTAATTAAATTTATGTGATATTCACTGGTCAGCCTAAGAGGGAAACTGAACACAAGTCCAAGAAGTGCAAATTGTTCCACAAATACTTTTCTGACATTTTCTTCCTCTCATGTGCTTTGTAGTGATAGAAATTAATATATATTTATAAACTTTGATGAAATTGTTTTCAAAAATTATAATTTAATATTGGTGTTTTATGTTTCTGTAAGAAGAGAGAATAAAAGAAGCGCCCAGCATAAGTTCTATTTTACACATCTCTGACTCACTTTGTGCAGTGACTAATTTGAAAAAGACTCATGAGGTCTGGCTAACATTGTCACTGTATTATTAATAGTCCAAACCCCAGTTTCTGCATAACATTTTAAATCTATCAGTTTTTTTAAAACCCAGATTCAGTATATCACTTCCTATTGAGAGTTTCATGCAGCTACTTTTCCAAATTCCTGTTGTAGCTTGCTGTGCTGCCATAAAAACGCTTGAACTGAAAAAACAAACAAAACCTTTAAAAGTAAGAGAAGATCTAGCTTAAAGTGTTATTGTTATATCTGTTTTCCTCTAGAACAGTACTACAACTAACACAACACTTTTCCACGAATAAAAACTATGTTCAATGAAACTTAAAGGGTCATATTTCTAATGAGATGATTTGTTATCTCTTTAAGTCACCACCAGATGGTGTTAAGTGGTCTACTAAAGGTTTTGCTCTGTTAGGCATCTTCTGTTCAAATATTGATTTCAGTATTTTTACAAACAAGAACAAACATGGAACAAGAATGACATAGATGTTAACTCTATCAGTTTAGAGTTAGACATCATGCACTATATATTGATGTAAAAAATCTGAAATTAAATGAAATTGTGAATAAAAGTAAAATAAAAAAATATATATGTATAAAGTCTTCAAAAAGATGTTAAATAAAAATGCAGAGAGCAGGATTGTTTTCATCTGCAGAATAAAGGAAGGTCATTTCACAGCCAGTGTGAATCAGTATTGAAAGGCTGATCCTCTCGAGTTTTATATCTGGTTTTGGGATTACATCGAATTTCATTTGAGGGTCAGAGAGTTTGTGGCTTTAACAATCCAGTAATTTAAGGAGGAGCTTAAATTTGCAGGAGCCTGAAAATTAAAGTTTTGAATTAAATTCTAAGACAGGTGAGCAGTGCAAATTCATTGAAACGGGAGTGATACAAACTCTTCTGTTAACTCAAAGACTTAACTCAATTTTCTGTTGTTTTATGGTAAAAGCAGGTTAGATTATTATCTAATTCATGTGGTTATTCAGATACGAAAAACCATCTAATGTTTTGACACCAAACTTCTTACGTTGGAGATATTTCCAAATTGTTGAAAATAATTGACTTACGTTCAAGAGAAATTGACTGGACAAAAGCTACAACTGGTTTCCTAAAATTAGGGTTGACAGGACTTTACATGACATGTAAACCATCTTCTCTGGTGTGAGAAAAAACTCTCTGTCTTCTCAGAGTTTAGTTTAAGGAAGTTGAGATATGTCCAAAAGAAGTGGGTCCAGGATAGAGCCCTGGGGTATCCCACATTTTAGATCACACTACAGTTTCGATTTAAAAGGTTGGATTTGAACTGCTTAGAAGGATTCTACATTTTTTTAGCCTTCAATTTTTTGAAGACTAAATAAATACATTTCACAAAAAGAGACTGATTTTCATAAAAATGTTCTGTTGTTCAAGAGTCTAAACTGATTAGTCACAATTTTGCAAAGGTTTTTTTTATGCATAAGAGGAGTTAGCCTGGTCAGTTTGTTTCATAAGAAACGATTTATCTGAACTGCTTCACCTGCCATTAAAATCACATGTGACTGAGTTCTTCACACATTCTTTGTGTCCATCTTTTTGGCTCTGAATGTTTAAATCTGTTTTTTCAGGATTGAAATGAGTTTCACTGTCCTGGAGTAGAAGAAATGTGCTGAAATCATTTGGAGCTTCAGTATATCCGTGACAGCTATGCGCTGCCAGATAGTTAATAGTCGTGTTGTTATGCTCTGTAGGCGTTGCCACTAAATACTGCTGATTACACATTCCCTTGTTTTCACCCATTTTCAGTTTTGTGGTCTTTTTCTTAGATCCTTCTCAATTAATGTACGGTTTGGGATTGTTGTGCAGTAAAAAGTAGTCTCTCGATTAAGTTTTCCTCACACGCATATGAGATGAAGTCATGTTATCTAAGTAACACCTGCTGTCATGCAGGGTAAACACACCCAGACTTTTAAAAGATTTTTTTTTGTTTGTTTTTTTTTTTTTTTATCAATTTTAGCGCTGAGATTCAGCTCGAGTCTCCTAAAAGTCCAAGGAGAGGGGTGGTGTTCCCAGAGGGGTGTTTGCTTAAGCCTCATTTTATAGCCATGATGCTTATTCCAGACACGATCTGAGGCTGAAACACAGAGAAGTGGCACAAAACTAGCAAACCACTTCCTTACTTCAGGATTTAGATGGCTTTTTACTGGTTTTACAAGATAACCATATATTTTTTTCTATACTTAGGTGCACCAAACATGGTTTGTTTTCTTCACACAAACTGTGTTGTGTTGATTTAACCTACAAATGTCGCCACTGAGATCCAAAAACTCCTTTCATGCAAGAGAGATTTGTATGCAATTGGTGGAGGTATTTCCTGCATTATTTTCAGTTTGCTCTCTGGTATGCCCTTTGATGCAGGGGTACATACTGTTTGTTGCATGAAAGCTGATTGCAGGTTACCTTTAAAGGTAAAAATGCCTGGAGCAATCTGGATGGTGATCTATGGTCAGGGCTAACTTCTGCCTGAGCTATCGCTTCAATGTGCCGTGACATTCTAATGGCTCGGTCCCAGGCCGGATCAAAGAGCTGTTTGTGGTCAGGGATGGAGATTACACTTGGCCGCTGTGCCATTCCCTCATAGCATCCAGAACAGATCCCAGAGGTTTTCGAATCCCAGATGTTTATCGGCCCTGTACCCAAACAAACAAGATGCACATCACTGCACACAGTCATGCAAACGTAATCTTTCTTTGTGTTATGCATGGTTCAAATTGTGTCAGTTGCCTGCATTTGTGCTCTTAGACCTCAATCCCTCTCCAGAGATTAAACAAGGACAAGAACGAAAGGACAAGTTTAGCTTATGGTCTGGATTCTCAAACTGTGGTACAAGTATCACTAGTACTACTTGGTGTTTCCACCCAGAGGAAATTTTTATATGAATTATTTACAATGAGTGATGTCAATTATTTAAAACAAAATAATCAGATGAATTACTCTGTAGTGATGTGATGAATCACAATTAATCTATTCTTAACTTACTAAGCTTAAAATGAGTATACGGAAATCTTTTATTGTCTCAAATCAAGCATGTCTGTCAGTTTTCCAAGGTCTCATATAAGGTTTAAAATAAGTGACTTTGTTTCAAATGTTCATTTAGAAATCTTCATTATAGGTAAACTGGCTCTTTGGTGGAAGGGTAATTAATTGTTGCAATACATAACATTTTTTGTACATCATAAGATGATGAGGATAACTCTCAGGTGTCCTTTTTAAAGCAAAATTTGTTTGACTCTCCTCGCTCCTTGTTTCACTCTCGATTGCGACTGCAGTAGACGCTGCTGTAAACTAGACAGGAGAGAGACTTGTAGGTCACAATAAGTGATGCGATTGATCTGCATTATGTAAAATTAACATGTTTAACTTTTTAGATTAATCGCGGGTTACCCTGTGAACATGTTAACGTTGACAGCCCTACTTACATAATAAATATGAAGCAAAATAACTTTTATACAGAGTTAACAACCCCAATCCCAACAAGGATAAGTGGTTAAAGCACATTGCCATTTGCTTTCAATGAATCCAGCTACAGAGGGAAGTAAAGGGGTTTATATTTCACAAACTCTCAGTAGAAATCAAAGCAGTTGAGCGTAAACCAAAAACTGCCAGTGACCACTACTGACGCTTAGTGCCATTTATCTCTAACTTCAGAGTTTGGATCTGGGAATAACATGAAAACCAAGTTACCCATGTGCTATTTGGAAAACCAGATTTGAGATTATTGTACTCAGTGATCAGTGTTTTGTATTGTAAAAAGTACAATACGGTACAATTACCTGTATGACACAGGTGGCACTGAATGATTTAAAGTTACTTTCAGTAATATAAGAAAGTCACTATATAGGCAAGAAAGTTAAGGGGAAACAAATGAGCAAATAAAAAGAATAAGAGTGGAAGACAGACAAGATATGCAGAAGCCCTGCTGCAGAGCGTTTTGGCTCTGACCCTGCAGTCCCTGTCAGAGTCCAGCAACACAAATCATCTGTAGGAAGTGACACAGTCTGTCACTGATTAACAAATCATAATATTGCAAAGAACATGAAAGAACAGGTGTGTGGGTCAATTCCGACTATGTCTGTTTGATTTGCAGATTCATTAACATCCTTGTTTTCCACACTGTAATTCCCAGGTGGGGAACAGCTTCAAACCACAGGCCTAATTGGGAGCATGTGTTTTTACACAGCGTCCAGAGCATGCTGGACTTTTCCAGGCTCAGTTTAACTTCTGGAAAGGATCTCACAAATCCAGTATAGGATGTATTTCAATAAATCAATGTAAAAAAAATTCAAATTACCATAAGCACTGGACAAGTTTCTTTGCTGATGGTTCTAAGGACATTTATCCGCCCTCCCTTTTGTTTCAACCTTTAAGAGTCCCTTCACTCTTTTCAAACTGTCCAGACCACTTGAGTGACTGTATAAAGAATGAGGTGGATCTGGATCTGACAGGCGCGTCTCTTGAGCCGGCAGCAAACCAAACTGTGGCCGTCAGCTGGGCGAGATCTGCTCCTGGCAGGCGGCACAACGAGCTGGGATGGCCTTCCAGGAGACAACTGCCTGACTAATTAGAAAGCCAAAACACTGATTAGGTTTAATTATGGTACAATCTTTAACTCTAATAAAGATAATAATTAAACTTAATTGTGATCAAGTAAAGTTGGAGTTTATATCCTCAATAGGCTACACTATCTGCATCATCATCAGAAATACGATAAGTCGTGGAAATTTTCAGTTTGTTTCAAGTAAAACCTGCAAAAAGATAAAATAAATTATCCACTTGTGTTTTTTTTTTTGTTTTTTATGAGTACCAAACAGTCCTCTTTGACAATTTTTCCCAAAATAAATTTCAGACATGATTCACCTGTTTCATTGTGGATCATTTGGAGCAGATCATCTGCAGCCTCCCTCTGCATCAAAGCGCCTCATGCTGTCTGTGTTTACTGCAACAAGCCGAATCCCTTCAAATTAGCATCCTGAAGGACTTTCTGAAATCAAAACCATGTGTTTGCAAACATTTATCTTTGCTGAATTAGACTCTATCCCTGCTCTGTCCTCCAACCAACCCCAAAGAACGACCTCGTTTATGTGATGAAGCTGCAGCATAATTACAGTGTGCATCTCTTCGGTCGTTTGCCACTTAGTTAGTCATATCATTTGCAAATTAAGGATGTATTAATGTGGCCTTTACCCAAAATACATTGGGTGAGTTGAGTTAATTTTGTTTGAATATTCTGCATTTTGTAGGCCTTTTTGAAAGCTATAATCTGAGCATGTAAAATCCATTGGAAGGGTACCGTGAAAGCATTAAATATGCCAAATTTACTTCAAAATCTTTTTCTCTGTGAAACCAAGAAAGGTCTCTCATGTGTGTCTGTCAGTGGTTGTTGTCAGCTGAGCTCCAATAGATGAAACAATCCCATTCAGGAGCTACTGGGTCTGCATGGCCTGGTGTGCCACAACACTCAGATCTTCCACTGCTGCACATCCTGAATGTTTTTGTGTCAGGGACTACATGAGAGCACGCTCAGAATTAGACATGTGTTTTCTGAGCTTTGAGTTATTCAGAGATCCGTTCATCTCTTTGTTTTTTGTTGTTGAAGCAGTGAACAATCAAAGACGAGGGGTGAGGAGTCCTGAAGAGCTTCTTTTCAGCCTATAGAATTCGGCCACAGCGACCCACAGAGAACCGAGAAGGCACTGAAGTATTTAATCGATTTTCCCAGGAAGCTGACACACACCAACGATCCACTCAGGTAGATATCAGACTCTCTGTTGTCTCTTTGCTGTAACCTCTTTACATTATTGGATCTTATTTGAGTCTAAAGGGGTAAAACATGGAGGACATTGGACTCCTTTTAGACTTTGATCAGGATGGCTCCACTGAATTTGCATGTTGGGGACAGATGGACCAAAACTTCCACTTTCAGACCCAGCTGGATTCCTTCCTGATGGACTGCCAGGCAGCCAGTGGTCAGCTCTCCCCCTGGTCTTCTTTCGGCTGTCAGTCTGTGTTTTCAGACACACAGCTGACGTTCACCGATTTGGATGTACAGTCACCGGGACTTGGCGCTTGCGCTGAAGGCGACGGATGCTCTGCCGACGAACCTCTGGAGGCAGCCAAGCGCCGGACACAGAGCCTGGTGGTCCACCAGCCATACAAGGTCCAACGGCACGCCGCCAACATCCGGGAGAGGAAGAGGATGCTGAGCATCAACTCTGCCTTTGAGGAGCTGCGCTGCCATGTCCCAACATTTCCCTATGAGAAGCGATTGTCTAAGATAGACACTCTGAGGCTGGCTATAGCCTACATCGCTCTGCTGAGGGAGATCCTCATGTCGGGGTCTGACCCCAAATCCTATGTTGATGAGTGCATGAAGAGCGGCTACAAGAATCAAAGCAATGCAATCTGGAACACAAGTGGTGAGCTCACTTCGATAAGCCAATTACTTCACTTTCAGAAACTGCAGCTTAAATATGTAATGATAATGATCTAATATTGCTGAAGTAAACCTCTGATTAAATATATTTATCAAACATTTTGATTGTCGTATTCACTTATGTAAAGGTCTTTTTGAAGTTGAAGGAAAATTAAGCAGATAAGTTTAATCATGGACTAATTGTTGTGTTGTTTCTCTCAAGGTTTTGAACAAAGGTTTTAATAAGCGCACTGCTAGACTGATTCAAGTTGAGTAATTACACAACAGCCTTCAATATGTTTCAGAGAGTGCATTTATACTTGATGTAGTTAAATCTGTCATTGGGAGAAAAAAAAACAGCTAAAGCTGTGCTTTCCAGCCAAATGGGGAAAATCAAATCAGAACAGATTCTAAAACTCTCATCTTGCAACAACATATCTGGAAACTATTCACAGCACCTAATTTTCACATTTTGTTATGCTACAAACTTAATCCGAAAATCGATTGTAACATGTTTCCATCAAAATAACAACATAGCGTCAGAGATCTAACAAATTTAGGTTTTCTTCCCTTTCTTCCTTTGCCATGACTCAAAATTGAATGCAGATCTATTATGCATTTGTAGCTCATCCTTTAGATCTTTCTCCAACCTGATTGGAGTCCAATTGTTCTAAATTCAGAAGATTTGACTGATTTGGAAAGAAACCTTCATTTCAGACTTCTGAGACCAGATTGCGCAAATTTGAAGGACAGCATTGAACACTCTGGTCTTCATTATTTGGAAGAAGCACAATGTTGGAATCAGTCTTTCCCTTGATCTGGTTCCCTGAACAAATGGAGTAATCTCTGAAGAACTGACTTGGTCAGAGATATGATCTAGAACCAAATCATCACTTAGGAAAAAATCCAGTGTTCCCATGTGAAAGAAGAAACAACTCAATGGTCAACCACTGACAATGCAGTCTTAAACCATTAGGTTTTTAGCGTTGAGTGCTACTCAGATTAGCAACTCAGAGAAACAATATCATCTGGGCTGATGAAGCAAACCTGGTTCAGTGAATTTGAAGGTTAAATCTAAATCTGACTGTCTGCCAATGTTGTCCAACAATGAGATTGAAAGGATCTCTAGAGAAGAATGGTAAACAGGTATCACAAGATTGCAGAGTGAGTTCTGACTTGACTTCAGGCTGTAAAAATTATTTCTTTATATTAATTTGCAAAAATGTCAAAGAAACTTTTTTCACTTTCCCGCTGCAGGGTATTGTGTTTAGAAAGGCAATTAATTCAATCCATTTTGGAGTAAGTCTGTAACAACAAGTCATGGAAGAATGAAGCACTGTGAATGTTTTCTGAGTCCTCTTTGATTAGTCTGACAGGTTTTGGACTGATCGTGGTGAATCCCAGAAGGCTAATGCAGCCTTGAGCAGCTTTCTCTGCGTTCGGTTTGCACTTCATTCCCAGGTGTGGTTCCCAGAGGCATTCGGCCTTAAATGAGCCTCGGTTTCCTTGTCTTCTTACTAGCTTCTTTGTCTTAATTAACTAATTCTTTGGGAATGAACTCAGAAAGCTTTCATAGCTTTTTATGCGCAAGTGCGCCTCTTTTCGTAAAGCCCACACTGAAGACTTGTTAAACAGTCATTAAAATGTATTAACACTCATGCCTTAGCCCCATTTTTGTCCTTTTGTGCCCCCCAGATCTGACAGCCCGTCTCTCTTGGATAAAGTGGGATTAGCTGGGAAACACGATGGTTTCCTGAGTCTGTCGGCTGCAGCTATGTGTCAAAGACGGACAGGCCTGCTGGCTTGGTGCAGCCTGCTGACAGACATCTGCAGACTTCTCACCAGGTCACACACCTCCGCCTTTATCAGCTTTCCTCGCCACTTTGCTCCAAGTAGCTTTTAATATTCTAATTCACTTTTAACTGGTAATTGAGTGGCATTGTTTCAGAAATTGGGGTAATAAGGAGTCCTGGCACAGCGCAGCTTTCCCAAACGGATGCCATTTGTCACAGAGAGGCAAAGCTGGCATCAAACTCAAAGGACTCAAACTTCTGCACACTGAGCTGAAGTACTTCCTGGACTCATTTTCATGAAGCTGCAGTCGATGTGTTAAAAACAGCCTTCGTCTTGTAGATAAAAGATCGAAGTAGACGTTCAGGTGCTGCTTCCAAACAGCAGAAACAGTGGCTGGAAACTGAATAACTCAAATAGCTGTTGAATGTGTTTTATTTAAGCTTTTCATTGGTATTTAGAAATAAAGTGGATTATGAAACTGCCTTCCATGAAAAGATGCAGGCTTCATATCATCATCTTCTTAAAATAATGGCTCCAGTCATTTTTTGCACGAAGTGATTTGGGCCAAAACAAAAAAATCACTTTTGACAAAAATATGACTGAGGCCATTATTTTAGGAAGGTGAATCAATTTTAAGAAAGTTTTTAACCATGAAATTTGGCTATTTTGTCTTGGAGATGTGTTTTCTGCTTCCATTTTAAGATTTTAAGCTGTTTAAGAAATTTGGCTGAAGTGCTAACAATGGTTTAAACATCTTTCAAAACCATCAAATTTTGTTTGCAATTTGTGCTGATTAGGTCACATAGAGACACATAGTGACAAAAATGCATTTTCACAGGTTTTTTTTTTATTTTCAACTCTTTCTTTGCTTGAGATTTAATGTAAGTGATTTATTTCAAAGAAAACTGTTTTTCCTCTGAGGATGGTGGAAGTTATGTTCAAATCTCACGCAGGATTATCATTCTGATTCGGTAAGGATTATAAATAATAATTTTTCCTACGCTTGAAGTTCTCAGACATTATCAGAAATGGTTAGAATCTGCCTGATTTACTAACCTAACCCTGATCCAAAAGAGATAACAGGAGACCAGAAAGACGATCAGCTAGTCCAAAGATATAAACACTGAACTTAAATCTCAAGCATTCCTTTTAAAAATATTTCATAATCCCTTGATCTGTTTCTTTTTATATTTTTTACTGCATTTCTTAAATTCTGAAGAACACACACACACACACACACACACACACACACACACACACACACACACACACACACACACACGCACACAAACTTTTATTGTTGCAGTTTCCTAATCCTCACAGGGGGATCTGAACCCATCAGAATACCATTCGTATGAGATATGAATTAGTCATCTGAGCGGAAATTCTGGAGGCCAGAAGGAGTAGGAACCTTCTAGTCTGTGGCTTACATCAGGGTCTGTATTTTATTTATTTATTTTACCTTTCTTTTTTTGCACTGAGGTGGTTTATTGATTTAACTTCAGACCGACCTGCTCTGACAAACGCCGAGAGGCTGTTCTCTCGGCTGGCAGGTGTGTTTATCGTGTCAGAGGAGCTCTGCGGTCTTTGGCGTTGCACTTGTAAATATAATCAGCGCATTGCATCCTGTGAGGGAGCGGGCTAAATTTAAATCTAAAACAGTTCTGTGTGAAGGTCACGCAGCAGTCAGAACAAAGACTAATTGATTTTGATCATTTCGAAACTGTTTACATAAAACTGTGCAGCTACAGTTAGTGGTATACCTAAAGATGTCTTAAAAAATACATTTTATTACAGTAGCATAATCCCACACTGAGTGTTGAGTGTGAGACTGAGCAGTGAGCAAATTTAGTTACTACTTCCATGTAGTCAGTTTCTGACCTACGTAGATTATAAGAAAAGTTTTTACTCGTCTTTCCTATTTAAGTCGTCAGTCTCAGATCACATCTATGTTAGAGGTGTAGCGATACCTAATCTCACAAGATGAGAGGTTATTGAGTTCACAAGAGTATTAGTTTCAAGAAAACTTCACATTGCAAATATTTGCTTCAGAAACTCCTTCATTCTGCATTTTTATTGGTTTGAGTCAGCAATACGTTGCGATAGTGGAGCTTTCAGCAACAACTTCCTGTGCTTACATAATATTCATGTCTCCTCTTTCACTCTTGCTATTTGTCGTTCTTACTGGGATCCCAAAATGCTGCCAAACAGTCGATTTAAGAGTTGTTGGGGTATCTTCTGTTAAAACGAAGTCAGGATGACTGAAATGAGCTTGTACTCATGAGATGGCAGTCAACTCAACAACAAATGTTGTGATGTTTCAATATCGCAAAATTTTGTACATGTTTCTACGCCTCAGGGAAACAGGAAGCTATGAACAACTAATACATTTCCAAAATACTTTTATCAAGTGAAAACATTAAATGCCAAAAGTATTTGCTCATCCGTCCAAACTGTTCAATTCTCTAACCTATAATATTGGTGTATAATATTCAGCATGCAGACTGGTTCTACAAACATTTGTAAAAGAATGGATCTCTCCCAGTTTGGCAGTGACTTCCAGTGTTGTAACATGATGGGAGACAACTTGTGCAATATGTCCAGTCATTACGTTAATCTCTACTTGCTATTCCCCAGTGAAACATCACTGGCATTGTTACAAAGTGGAAATGATTGGGTGTGACAGAAACTCAGCGCAACATCACTAAGCAGGTCCAGCCAATGAGGGGCCTTCACACTTTCAAACTTCATGCAGCCTTCAGATTTACTCAAGAACAAGTCCAGTTCTATCCTGCAACTTTTGGATGAACTAAATCAAATATTTGATCCAATTCAAATCATTAGTTTGTATTTCCAGTCTTTGGCAGAGCTGAATGACATCCTGATGAGGGAATTCAGAGGAGAAATGCATCTGCAACTTGCAGGACAGCAGCTCTCAATTACTGGATTTGGACCCCAGGTTATGCAGCTTCATGGAATGAATTTTTATGCTACGACAGAAGAGTTTAACCTTTATATCGAGTGGGAAAGCACTTCGGCATTGGGCTGGTTTTTAGAGTTGATACTGAAGTTTTATATTGTGAGAGAAAATTGGGAAATACTTTCATCAAAACAGCATATAAGACAAATGCTGCAGTTGCATTTGTTGTTTTGGAATTGTTGGTGCAATTTCTTAAAGCGGATAATCCCCTCATCAGCATATGTCAGTGTTGAATTTTTTTCAAGTTATTTCAGTGATGAGATTATTTTACCGCATTATTTATATATTTTTATTTTTATGATCAGAGGTGCCATTAAATTTGGAAGGGCGCTGGATTGGCTTGTATTTTTATATAACAGGAAATCTATTACATGCGGTTTCTCTGTCTCTTTTCTGTGCCTCCCCCAAAATAACACAAATTTCAATGATGTTTATATATAGTAAAGGGAATAAAAAAGACTTTTATGGTCAAATTTTATAGGTTAAGTCCACAGAGTTTTCACAGCAGAATGACATCATTAATACAAAAAAGAGGACTGGGCGGCCTGGGTGTGTAACTTTTTAAAAACAATATTACCAGATGCGTAATCCCCTAAAAATACATGGTGTACACAGCTTCCCCGCTTTTCATGAGCAGCATTAACTCAATCTGTCCTTCAGAGCTTCACTGAAGTATTTTCCTAAAAAAAAATAATAATAATAATAATAAAAAAGAACATTTGACATGGGATCTTTAAGCTCGTTAATCTGTTGCAGGGTAATTTATCTCTAAATGCCATCAGAAAATTACATAAGTGAGAAGAGAAAATTGTCATTTTTGACATAGTGGCATGATAATTCTGCACACCAAATAGTTGTGCAACAATTGTGACTGGCTACAGCAAAAGCAGAAACAAGTCTACTGAGTGAGATGTGACCATTTGAATGTTGAACTCTGGATTCCAAAATTCTGAAATAAACTGATTTCAAAATTTCTTCACAAACCTGCTTCTTTTCTCAGAAATTGATGGTTTTATTCTTTTTCTCTGTTTGTTCTCTGCCAACTTGTTCTTACATTTTCTGTGGCAAATCACAATTTCCCCCTAAAAAAGCCAAAAACTAATTTCTTAAAGTGAAACCTCAGATCTGAGGCTTATTAACATCTTGGATTGATAGATTGATTGCATAAAACTGTTACCTACTGAGAGAGGTTGGATGAAAATGTCCAGTTCTACAAACATAAATGTGGAGAGAAAATATTTTCTGGACCGCAGTTTTCTCAGTGGATCATTCAGATCAGTGTGTGACAGTGTGTCCCAGTCGGCCCAAACTTGAAACAGACCCTTTAATATTTGGAAAGTGCTTAGATGTGCATTGAAGCAGTCAGATGCTTCCTCATCTTTATACCTGCAGCCCCCCTCCAGAGGTTGGATTAAACCCGCTGTGGTAGAGTTGAGTCTCTAAAGTCAGATCAATGGTGTCCAGTGGAGAGGTGGGGATGTTACTGGTTACACAGGTGACAGTAAGGCACCGACAGCAGACTGTAAACACCCCACTGCTTGTTGACATCCATGAACTGCTCCGACCCAATCAGAGGAACAAACACCACAACTGTTTGCTCAGTCCAAGCCCTGGAAGGCTGGGACCAGTCAGACCACCTGGCTGAAACGTCGCTGTGAACCTGGACTAACCCTCCTGCTAACCTTGGCACCAGGGTCACAAGAGCAGTCCTAATTACGCTGCATTATTTGTGGAAGAGGCCGGTCCATCGGCACCTGAGTGCACGGCTTTGCTCATTTGTTCAGCAAATTTACTCTGACCCCCATCAACACTGACCAACCCCTCTCCCCAACCCGTTTCTCCTGGTGAAGTCCAGATTCTGGAAGTAGCACGTGCATAATGAACATAATTGTGTTATAACCAATGTAATTTCTCAGGTGACACTGTTTTTTGTAACTGTCAAGTCAGTGAAGTGAGCTGAGGATAAGTGTGACTGAACGGAGCTTCAGCTGCTTTGTACCGACCATGAACCTTCAACTTAACACCTGGTCTGAAAACAGTCACACATTTTTATTCTGTGCAAGTCTGGAGTCATCTCTTACTGCTTTTCTCCATGGTAACTCTAGTGGACCTGATTGTAACTAAATGTTTAAACTCCATCATGTTTAGAGCTGCTGTTGAACTATAATAAATGAAACACTGATTAACATTTTCATGTGTAGTGGTGGCACTTGACAAAATGTAGTGACTTTGTATTTTTGTGTTTTCATGATGAAAACTTTGAACTGCCTTGTAGGTGACGTGTTATAGAAATAAATTTGATTGACTCATTCCTTTAACTTTTGTAAAGTAAATAACAAATTTAAACTCAAAAGTTGGATTTTTTTTGTTCTAAATCAGTTAAACAAACTGGAAGTTCAACTGAAGTCAGAAGTCAACTTTGAACATTGGAAATTATTTTACCTCATTTGACAATCATATGACAAATCTGACTGTCAAAACCATTTGGTAGACTTTCAGATGAACTACGCTGGTGTTTTCAGAACTGTATGTTGCTGGTGACATGGACTTTCGCTTGAGATCTGCACCTGATTTAAGATTTAAGTGACGGAGGTGTTGGAGCTCAGGTGGAATGGGATCCACCAGAAAAAAAATGGTAAATGTGGATTTACCGCAACTGATGCCATTGATGATATTTACCTTTTCCTAACATCCTGGAAGAGGATGTGAGGAAAGGTGTTTATTTTTACATAACTTGTGTTGCATCCTGAAGTGTCTTTAACTGATAGAATAAAACTTCAATACTTATACTGATATAAGTTTGCTTATATAAGTACAATTATACTAAGTATACTAATATAAGATATAAGTGCTGATTCTTATATCAGGGGCAATCGAGAAAACCGAATTGTTTGCTTCCTTTATGAAATCCATGATTTTTGTTTTGGCTGAAACAGACATATAGTTGTAAATCATGGCATCTTGTCTTCACGCACATCTCCAGAGTATAAAACCTCAGAGGGCTGCACTTCAAAGCTCGACAGCCATAACTTCACATGGCAGCGGAGGAGACCAGGTATTGAACTTACAGTTTTTGAGCAATGGGGGGAGTTAGCTGTGCCCTGTTTTCCTTCCACCTTCAGATATCAAAGCAAACTCTGACAGTGGGGGTCTCTGGCATCTCAGGCCCCCTTTCCACAGACGAGACAAAGTACTGCGCAACGAGCCTGCATTGCATTAAACAAAGCCTAAATGTTTCAAGCTGTTACACACTCCCTGGTGAAACCTCTATGAAAGGGCCCCTAATGCAATTTCAGAAACACCTTGTCATCGGCCCCAGGGCAGCAGGATGGGGAGGTGTGGGTAAATGCATTAGCAGGTTCTCTGTGTTTCAGGTTGACTCTATGACTCCAGGTATACCTATGGTTTTATAACCTAATATTTACCTCAAAACTAAGCCTAGGTATTTATTGGGAGTGAGGAATAGTCAGCTTAATTTATATAAAGGTTACTGTACAATTTGTCACCATGGAGGTATTTTTATTGACTCAGTTTGAGTCTTTTAGTCAGACCACTTATTCTCTTGTTCTGATGAGGAAGTTAGATTTTACTCTTTTAAAATGTCTGGATTGATTTTTATTGTTTCTCAACAGGTTTTCACCAAATAGTTAAACTGTGTTTGATATTGTTGCTTTTGATGTTCTCATCCCACAAATTACAAAATATTGTGATAAAATTTTAACTCCATGCCATTCGTCTCGAATGTTGAGGTTTTCTGACTTTGATTTGTTTGTGCACAAACAGATGTTAGCTGGTTAGCACATCTCCCTGCATTACAAACCTGGGAGGTTATTGGGCGAAGAGTCAATACCAAAAGCACAGCCATACAATTTGCTATTTTAGCTTTAGTTTTCTTAGTCCAAGTCAGTTTCTTACTTAGTATCTAGTAAATGGTCACCTATTGGATGAATCTATTGTGTCCTAACTCAGATTTGTTTTTGCTAAACATATTTTTTTGAGTTGTTGGACATCATGTTCATTCCTCCAAATGTCAGTGAGAAAATGAATAGAAAAAGCAAATAAAATCCAAAACCTAATGTCAGAAAAGTTGAAGAACAGGAATTTGCACAAAAGAAATTGGCTCGTTGTAAGCAAACTATGTGGAAATTTACCATTTTTGCACAGAACAGTGTTATGCAGTAATTCAAGACGAAATGTGGATTCCTGTTGTGCGTGATGTGGAGTCACATGAGTCACAGTTTCACAATTTACTGGAAGTGAGCTGTGCAATAAACCAGAAATCCTGTGCATTTTTTAAAAAAATATTGGCATCAATTCATTCCTCTCAAAATGGAACATTTTAGTGAACAGACAAATTAAACAGCATGCTATCTTTTCATTAACAATAAGGTGTAACACTTGAATATGACAAACTTTCACACACTAATTAAAGTTGCTCAAACTAACTCTAACTCACATATTATATTGAAAGATAAGCTTTCAGAAATTCAGACCTGCTTGCTTTAAATACAGGTCAGTTGTGTTCTTCAGAGGTGGGTATTGTCCTATAAATGTTTTAAAACATCAAGGAGCTTTAAAGTGGTTCAACTTTAAAGGCACAGTCCTCAGTTTTCAGAAGAATTCACTGAAATATTTTTAAATATCTTCAGTATGTTCAAGCTAAACAACACCCTTAAGCTTTATTACTATTGTCTGTAGTAGAACAACTCAAACTAAGTGGTATTTGAAAGGAATATGATAAAATTGCACTTGGCTCCAGCCTCCGAGTCGTAGTGATGTTTTGAAAACTGGTGGAATTATCAGAAATAATGTTTTTACTATTTTCTCCATGTCATATATGACAATTAAATGTGAAAATATTAATACATTTTATTATAGTGCACAGTTTAGTGATATAAATCAAATCTTTGTAAAGTAAATGAGATGCTGAAGATGCAAATTTCACATGGGAATGTTTTCAAAATCAATATTTGTGTTTGTGGTGCTATTAACGCTGTTCGCAGTCATGCACTTACCTACAGAAATGAAGTAATAACTCATTTATTATCAATTTTATTGTTATAACAATAGTACCACAAAATATTGGGAAAAAATCCTAATTCCTATCTCTTTTGAAGCATCTTTTGTAGCATCTCTGATGTTTTCGCTCAGGATTTGAATCTATTTATCTCCCTTCTTATTCCTACCAACAGTTTTGTGAAATTTTCCACTAATATCGAAAGACATTTCCACCAGAATTATGAATCTCTGCTCCATCAAATCAAGAGTAACAAGAGTCAACCTGGCAACTCTTGTTACTAATCATGTGATTTATGAAGGGTTTTATGTAGAGCTCTTAGATTAAATGGCTATAAATACAAATGCACTTAACTATTTTCAGATTTTGTTTTTCATTCGAACCATGTGTGTTTTGCTTTACTTTACAGCTTCAGATTATTTTGTATTGGTCTACCACATCAAATCAAATCCTATTCAAATATTTTGAAGCTCAAGATAATTGTGACAAAATGTGAAAAAGCTTAAATATGAATCACTGGGAGACTAATATAAGACATATTGATGTAGGTAGTGAGAAAGTGATGGTGAAGTGCTTGAGTTTGTGGCAGATGCAAAAATACAAGCAGACATGTGCTTTGGTTCTCCTCGTTAAAATTATCCGGGGTAAGCCGCACTCTGGCGGAGGTGGTGGAAGTCAAAGGTGACTGATCCTGGCATCCTCACGGACAGTAAAACTCCTCCAACAAATCACACGTTAGTGTCAGATCAAAGCGTCTTATAAATCATCACAGCTCCACACGTTTTGGCCGGGTTTTACTCGTTCTGGTCCTGTTCCCTCGTTCCGTGCCAAACCTGTTTCCTGTCTCTCATCACCTCTCCGTCTCACTAGTCATCTCCATGTCTTGTCCTCGGGGGGCCGATGGCAGTGCGTGTAGCCAGCATGTGGGTCTGTGACAACTCAGAGGATGTAGAATCACAGAGGCTGTGCCCTCGAATCCATGTGGAGTCCATTTCAGAGGTGTCAGACAAGACAGAAGTACGTCACCCTGCTCCGCTGAGTTACAGCCGAGGCTCATCTTTGATCTGCAAAGAAAGGCCATCCCTCTCTTTCTTCTGCCTCACCTCATTTTCTGTGAATATTCTTCTTTTTTATCTCCCACCGTTCCTCTCAGAGGGGGGATTCTGGAGACTGAGATTCACTCCAAACTCAAAAGAACATCATGTGAGATAAACATGAATCACTTCCCAGCTTCCACAGGGGATTGAAGATCTACTGTCACAAACAAACAGCTCACAGACCTTACTGAGGTTATCATGAGGTCATCATATTTTATCAAATCTGTTATTATGAATAGATGAAGAAATAGTCAAGGAATCATTAATACTCAAGAATATCATGAACAGGAAACTGTTTGACTATCAGTGTCAATCTGAATGAAGCAAGAACACTGTAAGACATTTGGGCCACATTTAGATGTGTTAAACTAACTTCTACTCTACAAGTCAAAAAAATCCCGTAAGTTTTAGATTTTGAATTTCAACTTGTGAGTTTGTGAAAGACAAAATTACAGTCATAAGTTAACTTTTTATTAATTTTGTCTTATCTCCAAGAGTTGAGTAAAAACAGGTTTTTAAGTTATCACTTTAAAACCTGATAGAAAACAAAGAGTAGAACTATTTCCCAGATTTTAAAAAGTTGATGCTAAACTCTTCTTCACATCAAATGAAAAAGGAAGATGTACTTGCACTCAGTGTCTTGTTCAGAGGTTTTTCTTCCAGTGGTTCTTGGTGGAGTGCCACCACTGGTAAGGAGGGGAACAGGTTTTTTAAGAGATTGGTTCGTTTGGCACAGTGCAGCGTGAAAGTGAAGTTGAAAATTTAACAAATGTTGCCATTTTGGTTCCTGATCGAACCGAGTAAACTGGACTATCAGGTGTGAAAACACACTTAGTGTATTTAAGTTCCTGGCTTTAAAGGAAGGAATAAAAATTCTCCCAAAAACCAAGTTTCTCCCTCTTTCATTACTCTGGCTTTTAGCGAATCATAATCCCCACTGTCCGTAATGAATAGCTGGCTGCTAGATACATGTGAATAGAAAAGATTGCTGGCAGACCCACCCCCTTGTCATCGATGTGTGCGTTTCTCAGCTTACCTCACAGATGCTGCACAGGATCACTCTGCTTTCTACAAAGTCAGGACCTTCTCCCCCGAGCGCGGAGGCCTCCTGCAGCTGAGCGCTGGAGCTGAAGATCAGAGGTCACAATCAGGGAAAGTGTGTCTGCGTGCGTGTGTGTGTGTACGTGTGATTCCGAGAGTTCACATTCCTTCTTTCATGCTGCAAGTGTGCATAAACTTGAGCATTACTTTCCTCCTGGCACATGTGAAGCATTACAGTCTCCACCACCAGGCTGTATCCTGCAGATCGCCGCAGTCTGGATCACGGCTCCGGCGCTGCGTGAAAAACGCTGTGACAGTAAGTGGAGCCTGAAACACAAAGCAGACCAGGCTTTTCCAGCATAAACAAGCATGCATTTCATGGGTTCAAACTGTGCTGCACAACAAGCAGGAGGTGATGGGTTCCACCTCATTTGCAGCGGCCAAGCAGTTTCTCCTGGATGGGTAAAACAAACAATGCTGATAATGAAATCTGATCTTTTTCCACATATTTTTCCTGGAGTGTCAGTTTTGTTCATTTACTTCCTGACACAAGACAGTTCGACACAATTCTGACTAATAATTCATTCATTTGCAAGTAATAACTTTTCTTTAAGGAGAAAACAATGAAGTTCAACTCATGCATTACTTTTTCTGAGAAACATTTGTTGATTAGAGATTAGATGAACTCCTGTTTATGGTTGTGATGGTAGGAAAGACGGAAATCGAGCGTACGACATAAAATTGACTTCTTTTTGGGTTTAGGTAAAGTTGTGTCATAACTCACCAAGATCAGAAATCATCTTACTTGAATATCATGTTCTCTTGTCTTTCCCGTTTTGAAGAGTTACTGAAAGAAACAGACCTCCCTCAGAAAACAAGCAGTTTTGAATGAGTTATTAAAAGGTCGTTGTTCAACATTTTAGAAAATAACAAAATGCTTTAGCTGAAGGTTGAACAGGAATGGTTAGTGAAATTTTTGATCAAAGCAATTTATTTTTAATGTAGGATATTATTTTCTTTTCCGACGAATGAATTCAAATCAAATGTATTTGCCTAAACATTTCGGTGGGACCATGCTCCCGCAGGAGGAGATGTATTTATTAAGTATTTTTCACCTTCACGCCACTGAGCAAGTTAGGGTTCAAATCAAAACAGGTGCAGTCAGCCGATGTGATAAAACCTGGGAAACATGTGCTGAGATTCTTCAGATGGTCTAATGTAAGCCACCTGCGCGCTGCGTTTTTCTGCGTGGATAAACGGCGCAGGACGCGGGTGAAGGGAGAGTCTGGAAGCGTGGCGCGCACACTGGAGAGCGCGGGCTGCTTGGTGAAAACAATCCCCCATCCTGTTTCCTTTTATCACTTTAGGATCTGAGAAACCCACACAAGTGAGTTTTAACCCTCGTGCGATCCTGACTTTCTGTTTACTCTCCTTGTCCTGCAGGTCAAAAATGACCTGCCCTGATAAAAGCCCCAGAATAAAGCAAATTAATTGAATTTTAAAACCACAATCTATTTTGCATGATGAAACAATCTGATATTTATCAATTCGACTCAATTTAAATATTTTTTAATCATGTATTTTTGTTACACAATACAAAAAGACGACACACTTTTCATTTTACCACAAACTAAGAGTTACAACAGTTGGGGTTTTTTTTGTTTGTTTTTTTTACACGGTAAGGGTTTATTATTGTAATTATATAAATGTGTAGTATTACTTCTGAATTAATTATACTGAAAGGGAACAAAAAGTCAACAATTTGGAACTTTTTTTTTTCTGTTCAACATAAGGTGTTGAACTTATAAGATGTTCTTATGTTGAACATCTTCAACATAAATAGAAGAACATCCTATCCTATCCCAAAATGTTCAACACGAACGTTCAAGAAAATTAGGTTCTTCACCATATGGAGACGCTCCTATGTTGAACATCTTCAGCACAGGAATTTGTTCAACACAAGATGTTAAACTTCTCCTGCTGAACATCCCATGTGGGACAGTGTGTGCAAACATACAACGTAGCACCTGTTAAACAGTTAAATGTCTCCTCATTGCTTCAACAAGGAACCAACCAGCGGTACTGGGATTCAGCGTACCTTCACATCTTCTATACCTGATTGGGTTTTATTATGTCTGAGATTGTTTTTTGTTGTGTTTGGCAACTTGTGTGATGTGGGGGGTCTAGCTGCAGATAGAGATTACAGGTGCAGGTCAAATGCAAATTCAATTCGTACATCAATCCAGTTTATTTGATATGTGTGAATGTGTGTGCATGTGCGAGGGGGCTGGTGCAGATTTGTGTGTGCGTATTAGAGAGAGTTTGTGTGTGGCTTTCTTTTTCTGGGGTTTAAATGCATTTACGGGTCCAAAATGACCCATAAGACAATCGTTGTACCCTAGTGGTGTACATCCCACTGTCTGCAAGACAACACGAGGGTTATTAAACTGGCTGCATTTCTCCAGAATCCGCGCGTAAATCGCTCTCCAAGATGCGCACCCTTCCGCTAAAACACGTCATTACCAGCCAGTGATATACATGGAGGATTTTTATAAAATCCTATGAAGAAACTAGATGCAATAAAATAAAATTAAGGATTCATATTTGTTATATTTTTCAATGAATATCACTTGAAATAGCCGAATTATTTAATGTGTCGCTTTTTAATCCATTTTGGTTGATTGTGGGATTTAAAAAGAAAAAGAAAAAAAAAGAAAAGATCAGTTCTGTTTTATTGCTGAGGAAAAACTAATTAAATAAGAGCAGGAAGGTCTTTATCTTGTGACAGTGAATAATCTCCAGATACATAAAACCACCGCAGCCTCCCGCTCATCGGAGAGAGGCGCACCCAGGACTCACCCTCCGCCTCCGCCCACCAAGCCCCTCCCCCTTCCACCCTCAAAACTATTTAGCATCTGAAGTTGGGACAAAGTTTCCAAAAAACATTTTTTTGGAACAAAAAAAAAAAAAAAAAAACTTTTCTGCGAGAGTAGACTCGGGCCAGCCGCCAGAGTGAGCTTCGGCGTGTTAGAAGAAGAGCATCTCTGAAAGTTCCTCTCCTCCTTTCTAAGGATTTACATTTATCCTGTAACCACGGCTTCGAAGGTGGACTCCGTTTTTTCCTCCCTGTCTCTACATTTCTTCAAGAAAGAAATGGAAGAGGGCTCCAGCTCCCCGGTCTCCCCTGTGGATAGTCTGGTGACGAGCGAGGAGGAGCCGGAGCGGCAGCAGAAGCGCTTCTCCAGGAAGAGGAGGCACAGCAAGAAGTCCGGAGAGGACAGCAGCGGCAGCGGGAGCAGCCCCGGTCCCGGGCCGGTGAAGCGGGGCAAGAAGCCCAGCCCGAGCAGCAGCCAGTCGTACGAGGAGCTGCAGAACCAGCGGGTCCTGGCGAACGTCCGGGAGCGCCAGCGGACTCAGTCTCTGAACGAGGCCTTCGCGTCTCTGCGCAAAATTATCCCCACGCTGCCGTCGGACAAACTGAGCAAGATCCAGACTCTGAAGCTGGCCTCCAGGTACATAGACTTCCTGTGCCAGGTGCTGCAGAGCGACGAGATGGACAGCAAGATGTCCAGCTGCAGCTACGTAGCGCACGAGAGACTCAGTTACGCGTTCTCGGTGTGGAGGATGGAGGGCGCCTGGTCCATGTCAGCATCCCACTAGCAGTCAGAGACAAACACAATGCCAAAGCGGTGGGTACACTGAGACCTGGGAGCCTTCAGCTTATGGTCCCAAATGTAATAGTTTCTATCATTTTCATCCACATTTTCCACTAAAATATGCTCAGACGTACCATCCAGCTGACAGGAGATATTAAAGGAAAATTGTAGAGTGGCTTAAAAAAATATTTATTATTTGTTCCGATGAGTCTCTGAGCTGAGTTTCTAATTAGGGTTTTGACGATCCGGCCCGAGGCAGAATCAAGCTAAGCAGCATCTTAGGGCCTCCAGACGTCCTGGGGCCCCAGCAGGCCTTCTCACACTCAGAACCGCACATTTGTTCAAATTCACTCAGATTTTAAAAAGCAGCTCATTGTTATGATTTTAAAAGCAGTGTGATAGATGTTCTACTAATCATAATTTGATTTTGTTCATACATAAGAATGTAGCAGGTTGGGTTCAGGTCACTTAAACGAAAATCTCCATTAAATTCATTAGGAGTTGCAGAAATCTTTTTTTTTTTTAATTGTATTTTATTTTTACTTACTTTTAATTAATTTTATATCAGTAGAAAGTGTAAAACATGAAAGTGTTTTAAAATGCTTGTGTTTGAATATGAGGAACAGGAAGTGAATTACTAAATACAAGAATGATGAATTTATAATACAATTCTGAATAAAATAATGAATAAATATATTCATAAAACTATGACTGAAACAAACAAAGATTAATGAAAGTAAAGGCAAATTAATCAAGTTCAGTGTTTTGACTTAAAATGTGAAATATGGAGATGTGATCACACATCACATATAAAAGTAATGAATATATAGATATTCAAAGGTAATATTCATCCTGTTAGTGCATTTAAACAATCAAAAGGGGAGATTAATAAGCAGCTTAACATAAAACGTCACATAGTGTCTGCAGGTGGATTTGGATTGAATTATCTCCACTCAGACGCAGCTTCATTTAACATCTCTGTCTATTTGATGGCTGTTGCTTTTAAAACTAAAGTACAGAGAAAAGGCCGTTAATATTCACGTTCATTAAACATGTTAGAAAACAACAGCAGTGCTGTTCTTTCTGAATGTTTTTTTTAATTCATTTTGAGAATTTTTTTTCAAACTATTTCAATAATAATAATAATAATAATAATAATAATAATAATAATAATAATAATAATAAGGCGCCTGTTTACTGTACTGATTAAACTTGGCCTCCACCAGCAGGCCCAAATTAGTAAGATAAATAACTTTAGTGGACAGTGTGACTGATGAACATTATTTAACTCTAAGATATATTGCTGTCAATGTGAAACACACAAACTATGAATATGAAATCAGCGGTTTTGTGGTGCTTGGTGGGTGAAGGACTTCCCCCAAAATCTAATTGTGCTCCAGGCCCCACACAACCTTTGACCGGCACTGGCATCTTGTAACGGCTCTGCATCTGAAAGCTGCAGCTTGTGATCTTCAGGCGGAGCAGAGCCATCACTGAGCAGCCGGCTGGATGCTCGGGTCAGATATCTAGATAGTGAAGGTGCTATGCGTCCTGTTTCCAACAGGAAATCGCCATAAACCTGAGACTCGTACTTCTCCTCTTGACATGGGTGCTAAAGGGGAGGGAGGGGATTTGAAATGCAGGAGTGCGCCGAGAAAGGAGCGCAGCAGCTGTGGTGCCATCACGGCTAATTTATATCCGCAATAGAGGCTTTTCCTGCGCGCAGACCGCAGGAATGGGCAGCTCGGCTGGACATGAAAAGTTCAAGCCGGTGCAAGACAATAAAAACGGAGGAACGCATTAACGAGCAGTCAGCCTGCGGTTACAGATGACTTTTTTAAATGTAGATTTGCAGCCTTGTTGGTTTATGTTCTGGTTGTTCCCTTTTAACCAAACTTAAACTTATCTGTTCGTACACTTTGCTGCAGTGACTCTTTAGGAACTGTTTTAATAGTCTCACAAATAGACGTTCAATGACTTCTTATTATATTCAGGCAAAAATAGTTGAACATATTTTAACCTATGTGAAGACTAAAAACTGGGTCTGAATAATGACATGAACTTTTGTAGACATTAATTATGAACGCAGTCTTCTCATCTTCCACTTTACGTTTCCTTTTAGACCGAAGTGAATATAAACTAAAAGCCTATTTACAACTTTTGCTCGTGTTAAGGGTGAATCAAGATGCGAATTAGGCTAAAATCAGGTGATGATCACATCTGATCCGATCCACATGTAAATAACATTAAATATATGTTTTACAGGCGGATTTGATTTGAAACCTGCCATTTAGCTAACCTTTCAAATCCAATAATAATAATGATAATGATATATATTTTTAAGTGAAACATAAAACATTATTTTTCGTAAGTACAATTGGTTCAAATAATAAAAATCCAATCAGTGAGGTTGTTCTCTGCAGAAGAAAGGCCTCTGCGCGCATTTGCATATTATTTGAGTGAGACCATTAAAACCCCGCAGGAACTGCTTTCTATTGTTTTAGGATTGTGCCTCAGGTGCCTTCTAATAAATATGCAGCTGTACCAGTCACATAAAAAAAACAGCCCATATGGTTTTACTCAGTTCAGGGGTTCATAATTGATTCATTAAGGACTTCCCGCCTTCTCTCAGAATTCAGATTGAGTGTATTTCAGTGATTTGTGAGCCTTAATGAGAATTCCTCTGTTCTTTTTTTTTTTCTGTTTCAGACTGTTTGCTTCCGAATTATGTAAAAGAGATTATTGAAGAACTGATTGACCTCAGAGGCCAAGGATGGAGCAGAGGCGTGATGTGGCCCACGAAGTGCGCCTGCGTGCGTGTGTGAGCGTGCGTGTGTGAGTGTGCGTGGACGCAGATTCATCACACCGCGGAGGATAGGACTGTGCAAAGTGCGCAGCGGGCCAACCCAGATCCGCCAGCTGTGCGCATTTACGGCCTGAACTCTCTCTAAAGCCTTCCTTTAAAAAAAACAAAACAAAAAAAAACATGGAGATTTATTTTGTTTTTCAAAGACTTTAAGCCAGATTATGAATTTATATATAGATATATGAAAGCATATTGTACATATTTGTGTAACTATATCCTGTAAAGGGACCAATGCAATTCGGAGTCTTTTCGCTGCATGGGGTTTATTCCAACGACTTCCTTCTGAGTTCCGTCCAGTTTCCACTGTTGTTTTTGCTTATTTATTAAACGGGTATTTTTTCTAAACAACAAGAGAAAAAAAATGTACTTCTGTGTTTTTTTCACATATACTTAAAAACTCATTAAAATGTTCGGTTTAATAAGTTTGAACAACAAAGTAGAGCTGGCTCTCGTTGAAGGGATTTTTCCCTCTGTGTGTTGGGTGTGAGAAGTTGCCCTTTCCCCTCCCCTCTGCGCTTGTTATGGAAAGAAAACCCCGCTTAAAAAAAAAAAAAAGAAAAAAGAAAGAAAGAAAAACAGAGCCCATAAAGATCCAGCTTCATTAAGAGCGCAGGAAATAAAGTTCAGCCACATAAAGTGTTTGTGCGCTTTTAAAACCAGGCAATCAGTGTTTAAACTGCGACTCCTTCGACCGCAGATAAGGACAATAACTCCGCCTAAGATATTTAAAAAAATAATAAATAAATAAATAAATAAAAGACCTCAAAATTACGACTGAATAAATTCTTTTGAGTTTAAAACGTTCAGCTGTTTACATCCAGCTTTCCCAGACGTGGTTCTAGATACAATCTGAGCGTAAAACAGGAGCTCATTGTGAGCGATGGGTTGCTGCTTTCAGGGACTGTCGGAGCTAAGCGACGCTCTGGGACTGAAGCAAAAATAAAACTCCTATCTCGCACACACTGAAGCTGTCGTATGAGATCATTTGGGAATTAAATACATTAATAATGCTGCTTTGAAATCATTTATTGTCCAGCTGGGACCAAAATGTGTTTTAGCCCCAGAGTGGAAACACCAAACTTTTTTCCACCTGCTGCTTTTGTGAGAATGCTGATGTCCAACAAAACTTAAATAATTGAAAATGTCCAAAAACTACACATTAAACTGATTTACTTTTTTTGACAGCAGTATGCCAAACTACTGCTGTAAAAGATAGAAATATATTCTGCAGTCTTGACAATTTTAGTTTCTTTAAATGCATGTTTTTTGTTTTTTTTTCCAAATGCATCTCCACAGAATAAATAAGTAAGCTGGGGTTCAACGTGGTTCTGTAGAACAACTTAAACACATTAATGCTCTCTTGGCAGATCAACAGCATCTGACATGTTATTCATATCAGCTGCTGGTCAAATCGGCAACATTTAGAGTCCAAATCTCTCTTGCGATGTCAGACTCTGTCCTTCAGATTTCAGATGTTTGAATATTTCTGTTCAGTTCAGTTTATGCAGCAGCGCCAAGTCACAACAGATGTCACCTCAGGGGAGTTCACCAACAGGTCCAGTTCACCTCCAGTTAGCCAGTGCAGCTGAAACCATTCCAATGCATGTCACTCAGATCTAGTGAAACTGAATCCTACTTATAAAAATCAAAATCACTTGATTTCTAAGGAGGAGATAGAAACAGTAAATGATTCCTTTACGTTTCCCTCTGCAGACAAGGAGATATATATATATATATATATATATATATATATATATATATATATATATATAATAAATATAAATACATATCAAAGATACATTATGTGAAGATGATATGGGACCTTTGTCCAGTGATTACGGAAAAGTTATGGGAATGATAATGAAGAGAATAGTTGCTGAAATAAGCTGCATGTTACACAGAGCAGAGTCATGTTGTGCTCATGCTCACTGCTTTGCAGTCAGTCATTTGGGAACATTTCTGGCTCCACAGCCTCACAGCTGAAGACTCCAGTGCTGCTCCAGCACACCTGAATTTATTTGCTTGTGATCAGACTTTTTGCAGTTTTTCCCCATTAATGGTCAGCTCATTTAAACTTTAGTATGTCCTAGAAGTGGAGTCCGACATTCTTACTTTATTATTCCAAAACTCGGTCTGAAATGGAGGGCTTCTCTGATTTATTGTACAATTTTTTTTTCATTTGCATTACAGGTTGTCATGGTAACGGGGGCCTCTTTTGGTTCTTGGTCTCCTTAATGGCCATATGTGCCCTTAACTCACATTATTTACAAATTTATCAGTGATATAGTTGAGCGTGAAGGAGCAGGAGTTTTCAAGAGTCCATATGCATCTTTCACTTAGAAATAAGGGATTTCCTGAGAAATAGGAAGTGATTTTTTTTCTGTATTTCCTACTACAGTTGTAGTTGGAAGAAGAAGAAAATTATCAATGAAATCATTCACAATAGCTTGTTAAAGACCAACAGATGCAACAATGTGCAGTCACTCTCAGCTTGGTGGTCTCTGACGGTGCCAGGCAGCCCTTCCTACCAAGGCCGGCTTCATCCGTAGGAGCCCGTTTGATACCTGCTCATTATCCCGGGCCCGCACAGCTGAGCGGCTCAGAATCACCCTGGGGCCAGTGCTCCAGTGGTGCGGGAGATCCAGATGTTTCCCGTAAAATCAGACGGAAAAAGCTACAAAACTCTAATTTGCAGTAAAAACGGGGGAATAAAGTAAAGGTTTACGCTCTGTGTGTCACCGATGGTACTCTGTGTTCGTTTGGTTCAGTGAAAAAAAAAAAAAAAACCCAAAGGTTAACCTTCCACCACTTTGGAGGCTGATGCGAGCCTGAGGAAACGCTGTTAGTGTGCCGTGCTGGCAGAGCCGAGAGTCAGCTGTGCTGGCTGCGATTGCTTCAGCACACAAAGCCTGAGACACGCAGGCTTCAGGTTGACCCGAAGTGTCGAGCTTCTCGTTATTTTCCTTTTTTGTTTGTTCTGGGGGATCATGTTTTCAAGAATCTATGACTACAAATGCCACAATCATAAAAAAGATTGAGGAGAAATAGACAGTGTGTTCTTACCTGGAGCTTAAAAGGTGCATTTCAAAAAGTTATGGTTTATTTTTCAGAATTTTAAAGCCTTCCATAATTTTCTTTCCTTGGATTTACAGGGAGCCTTTCTAGGACCTATAGGTACTTCCTCAGAACCTACAAAGTGCTTTCTCAATTTTACAGCAGTTCCTTTGAACTTAGAGTTTGCTTATTTTTAGTTACAGATTTCTTTCCAAAACTTACAGGGTTTCTTTGAACAACTTCTGGAACTGACTGGGTTCTTTCCGCAACTGACAATGTCATTTCCTGAGGTCCAGCTTTTCTGGAATTTACAAGCTTCTTTCTGGAGCATGATGGATTATATTATTATCAATTATATCATGTCAAAAAGATAAAGAGTTGCAAAGGTCTAAGAGGAATCTGTAGTTTGATGAAGGCAGAATTTGATTGTTACGCTTTTGATTTGTTCATACATTTCTCATTTTCTCACGACCCTGTGTGGATTTTAGGCAATTCAAAATAAATTCATTTTTTAACTTTTTAAAACCCCTAGAACTATTATCCTGTCAGATTTGTGGAAGAGATGTTGGTGTTGTATAAAAGCAACACCAACATTCAGCCAAACAGTTCAAGTTGTCTTTACAAACTGAAGGAATACTGAAAAATGTCCACTGGAATTGAAAAAACGCACAAAACAAAACACAGCAAATTACCTGTAAAGTGTGATGGTGGAAGAGTGATGACTTGGTGGTTTGTTTTCAAACAGGACTGGAGCGTCTTTCACTTCCAAAAGCAATCTTGTACTCCTGTATTTACCAAAGTATTCCACAGTAAAATGTGGATATGTCAAACAAAGTAGGCCACAACAGGATAATAACCCCAAAAAAATCAACAATTTATAGTAGAATCTCTTTAAAATAAAATAATCAAGATGTTGCGGAGTCCTAGTCAAAGCTCACACTAAAACTTTAAGAGAGCTGCTGATAAACAAATGCTGCAAATATTATTTACCATCAGTCCAGTTGATTGTGGCTCTTTTTGATTCTTCATTTTGCTCATTATTTATGCAAACATTCTTGTTGAGGAACTGAAATGCTGAGAAAGTGAGGAAAAAAATGCAAGAAACTGAGAGAATCGGAACGACATTTAAACCTCCGCTCGTGCAGAGAGCTGATCTATATCTTTATGCTTTCCCAAGAGAACATCTGCTATTTTCACATCACCCCCGCCTTTTGAAGCTGACTCTATGAAATCACTGAATGCTATAATACAAAGTCATCCTTTCATCTTCAGGCCTCATCTGGGGATTCTGTAGGCGACTGGGTCGGATTATATAGCTGTAAAGAATGTGAATGAAGAGAGCAATATTTCTTTTTCTGTCTGAGTGACACATAATGATGTGTATTTCTAATATCTCGATATTAGACTGCATTTTATTATTTGAAGATAGTAGAAAATCAAAACCCTTTATCTGCTTCTTCAGTAATTAATGAATGAATCACTTTAATGTTTTCTGTTGAATCAAAGACCAAAACTGTCATGATGACATGTCAGCGCACACAAACAGAGAGCATGTGACTTACGCTGCAGAGATGTGACCGAAGAAATAAATGCAGCTGGAAAGAACAGATCAAATGAAGGAAGGACAGCTGGAAAACGTTTACGACTCAAGACCTTTCCAAGTCTTCACTGTTTGACAGGAGAACAACACAGAATATACAAGAAATCTGACTAACCTGTGGTCAGTCTCTCAGAGGCATGCAGTGTTTTGATGATCCTGCGGGACAAATCCCATTCTGATGCAAAAGTTAGAGGTAGAATAAAAGAAAATGCAAGTCAGAGTATTTGCCACTAGTGAGGCAGAACTTTAGCCCAGGTGGGGGTATAAGGCAAGGCGTCTGTTTATAAAGTAACAGGCTGACTTTCCCTTCGTCTTCTGCTGCAGGTCATTAACACAAGTGATGACTGCAGGGGTCACCAGAGGTTCCCAGGTCACGCCAATCCAGGAATCTGAAGGCTTCACCTCCCTCGTGGGAGAAAGGAGCCAAGCGGATTCAAGTAGCTGCTGAATTATTGATCCGGCAGATGGGCAGAGCTGTCAGAATCAGATCGAATGCAAAGGGTTGACACAGCTGGGAGGTTCAGCTAAAGTCGGAAGGAAGTTTCCGGTTCCAGATTTCTTCTGAAAGCCTCCTAGTGGTGGAGCTTGAAACATGCAGCATTTAGACTGGATCTTTAATGTCACTGAAAATACTCTGACATTTGAAAGTGGTGCAGGATGTGATTAACCAATAGAAGGTGTTACTTTCATACTTACCTTTTTCATCTTTTACATCTATAAGGAGCCGAGGTTCACCGTCTTTCAGTGTCCATGAAACGAGGGTTAGTCCTTCCAGCATCAAAAGCTCAAGAGAGCAAGAGAGAAAGAGAGAATACAAAACATCAACTGCTTTCCAGTTAAAAGGAAGATATGAACATTTCAAACCCACCTAAGTTTCCTTTTTTTGCTTTTCATAAGTCAGGAAGTCAGTAGTCTTTCAGGGTTTTTTTTTAATATAATTTCCAGTATAACACCTGGCTATGAGAGCATTAATCAAACTCTGCTGAAAAAAAGAAAAGTGTAAAAGAGAAGCACAAATGACAAATTCAGAAATGCTGATGTTATATAAAAATGTATTTTGAAAAGTTGACATCCCTAAAATCTGACATTAACAAAAAGCTTCAATGTATTTTTGTTTTAAGTGAGAGAGCAATGCAGCATAGTGCATAACTGAAGTGGAAGTTTATTTATTTATTTATTTAAAAATAAAAAATAAAAATGTAAAAAAATCTAAATATTGTAGCATGCATTTGACATTGAAATGTCTCTGCCTGCTTTCCACTTGTACAGATGCATAATTATACTGATATTTGTTTGCAAAATAGCTCAAGCTCAGCTGGTCTGAATGAACATTAATTTTTCAAGTCTTTCCACAAAGTTTTAAACAGATTCAGATCTGGATTTGAAAGTCAACGTTCAGCCCCGACTGAAGGCTTATCAGCCTGCTGAAGAACCACATGCCCCCTGCATGATGCTTCCAACACCATCTCATTTTCTGCCACACATTTTGTATACAGGCCAGAAAGTTTGATTCAGAGCAGTTTCTCCAATGTGCTGCGCATCCAACCTTGTTAAACAACTCATATAAAAGCCAAGAAAAAAAGAGGATTCTTCCACCAAAGTTGGAACCAGATTCAGGATTAAAAAAATGTGAAAAAATTGGCTAAAATTTGTTCTCACTTGAGTCCGAATTTGTGTTGAAAATTGAAATCCAACAGTTTTTATTCGCTTCTTGTCTGACTCCTCTAGAAAAATCTCTCCTAGAAAGAATCTGTTTACGAGTGTTGATGATCCGAATTTGATCCTAATAACTCTTCTATAATTACATTGGCTTGTCATTCACGCAGCTGGCCGAAGCCCCACGAGCCCGTTAGGGATTTACTCCAACCTGCAATTAAGACGTGTGGTGATGAGCACATCTGGGGGATGGAGGCCTTTTCCGAGCGGCCGGGTAATAACAGAGCTAACTGATAGCGACTGACGCTGCAGGAGGATGAGCAGCGCCGCCACAAACCATAATGCCACTGCGGTCAGAGCAGAGATAAAATAGATATGCCTTTTTGTTGTGGGGAACGAGGCAGCCATCTTTTGCCTGTTGAATTTCCGAACAAGAAGGCTCCACCTCTTCTCTGACCCGAGCTAACTGGGGGCGCAGGGCTGGGGGAGCCTGTGGTGGGCAGTCTGTGTGTCACCTCACTGTCGTTAGAGCATCTGCAGCCACAGAGGAACCATAAAAAGAGCACATACCTAGCTTTACCGTCCCCAGAGCTCTGCAGTCTCTCCTGGACGGTAAATATTATCCCTAAGGTCTCCATTTAACCTTTTTCACCCAAAGACCTCGAGACGTGCCCTTCCTCGTTTGCCTTCGACGCTGCGCTGGTGTCTCAAATCTTTGTGATTTACGGAGATTGTGACAAAGCAACCAAAAGTCAGCGGCGGCCTTATTTACACGGTTACGCACTAAATTCAGCGTTTGCCTGAAAGCAGAGGAATGTGTTTATTTGAGGGGAAGAAGGGCTGGATTGGTTTTGTTTGCTTTTCGGCTGTTGTCTCAGCGTCAGCTCCGCCACCAACAGGGGTTCACTGCTGTTTATTTGGACACCAGCTCTGACCTCTGACCTCTCCAAACGTGGGGCTGATCCTGCTCACAGCTACTGTGTTCCCAATAATTCTTCCGAGTGGAGAAATGCTCTGTTTTATATGTAAACAACGGTTTATAGATCTCACAGGGGGAAGCGGTTTTATACAATTAGTTAAACACAAAAACTACATTTCTTCTCATCAAGCTTCAGATCAGAAGAGTTAAAGGGTTTTCACACCTGATAATCCAGGAGACTCGGTTTGATTGGGGGCTAATATTACAATGTTTGCTGCATTTTCAGCTGTTGTGTCAAACAAACCAAACTCTTCAAAAATAACTGTTCCCCCTCCTCGCCTATGGTGGCTCTACACCAAGAAGCACCAAAGGAAACGACACAATAAGGTGTGTAGGCAGGAGTTTGTCTGGACTTACCCACTTCCCTTCAGCTTGGTAAAAAAAAAAAAATCTTTTAAGTTTTCTTCCTACCTAAATGTCTCTTCAGAGTGATTTTTGGTGTACCAAAAATAATCTTTGCTTTAAGAGTTGCAACATCGTCTAAGCTTTTTGCGGTGGAGAAATTAAATCTGTTTACTATGAATTCACATGAGTACAAAAGTTGGGAGAAGAACTTGAAAGAGAGTAAGAAACAGAGAAGTGAAGCTTATTCATCCAGAAATTCAAATATCTTCCTTAGAATTTATTTATATTTTAAAAAAAACAAAACTATTTGATCCCAATATGACTAACATAACTAATGTCAAGGATGGGCTTGAAGACAGTATTCACAGCTGTACAAAAAAAAAAAGAAAAGAAAAATACAAAGAGTGGCCCACAGTTCCTCTAAGAGATGGAATAATGCGCTCACCACTTTTCACAAATGCTGGATGTCAGTTGTTGACGTTTGGGGGGCAATTTGCTTTTCATAGAAGGCAAGGTTGGTTTCAAGTGTTTCTTTTTTCTTGGATTTTGAAGTTCGAGTGGTCTTTGCTGACATTAATGAGTTGGGAAATAGACAGAGAGAAAGAGAGAAAGGATTTTTTTTTCTTTTAAAGAAAACAATTTGGAACTTGCAGTACATTCTGAAAAATTTAAACGCGAGTGTAAGAGATGAACGATCCTCAGGAAGTTCACATTTTAAACATAAAGAAAAAGAAACACACAATGCAGTCTGTTTTTTTTTGTCCAAAAAGAATACTTTTATATTACACATGTCAAAGACAATTTTTTAGAGTAAAGGTTTTCCCAGAAAAAATTACTATTTCTGTAACAACGGCAGAACAAGTCAAAAACATAACCAATAATAATAATAATATAAAACAAAAAAAAACAAAGATTATGCATTTTATACATATGTAAACCTGGAACAGCTTGTTTTTGAAGCACAGTGGTCATGTACAGAAAACTGGCTTTTCGATTTGTTTCTTAGTGGAATGGACGACTGTAACAAGGAGCTTTAAAAACGTCCAGATGTGACAAAGACCTTAATCATCTCCAAAGTGCACTAAAAAGGATAAAAATGTCCTCTGAATGTCACATCTTACCCAGATTTATAACAAAGCCTCCTTCCGTTGCTGCGGTTTACAAAGCGCCCCACTGGAACAGCTTCTACATAAATACAATCAAATCTAAGGTTAGATACTGACTCTACAACTCCAGGTGTGATGACTCCATATGCTACAGGTAAAAAGCACCCAAAGTTCACCTGAACATGAAGTAAAAGCGATCAGACAGTTTGGATACAGTGAAAGTACTAATGTCCTTCAGTGCTGGTATGCGACCCAGGACGGATGGACGGACATGCAGACAAACATCATGCAGAGAGAAAAGAAGAATGGAGTGAAGTTTGGTTAGACCACCCGAATGAACTCTCACTTCTCTGAGCTGTTAGAGTCAAAATAAAAGCAGGTCTGCCTCTGAATAAATGGTCACTCTAATAAAAAAGGAATGTCGTGTTTCTTTTCTTCTTCTCTTTTCGGTAACTGGACATTGTTTTTAAGACTAACTGTGAAGACAGACCGCGCTAGTTTTGGCTGCGTTAGAGAAACCAAAACATAAAGCAGCAGGAAAGCCACGGGAGTTCTGGGAAGGTTCTCCTCCAGTGAGTCAGCGCGTGCAGCGATGTCCTCGGATCCAGCGTGAGGTCACGTTCACCTCAGCCCGACCTCAGTCACCTCTGTATACATTCGATATGCACTCGATAAGCAGGCCCAGAGCTACAGAAGAGCTCAAAACAGTGTGTGTTTTGATTAAAAAAAGGGAATGTAAAGAGACATATAAAAGCTGATGTCAACCAACGTCCTGCTGCAAAGGTCCTGTCAGGTCTGCTTCTCGTTTATAAAAAGCTATTTACATTTAAACTGTCGTTTAACTTTATTAGGAGGTCAAATAAAAAGATGTATTAATTTTGTTCCTCTTGTTAAGCATGTAGCTTTTAATTTCCAGAATCGGACATGAGTCAAGCCCTGGAGATCAAATACATTCAGTGAAAATGCAAAAAAACAAAGAAATGCAAAAAGAGGTTGTGCTGAAATGTTGCTAGTCAGCAGATATTATCCCACGGTAATACGTTTGTAAAAAAAATATATCTGACAGTTAATTTTTTTGGTTTTTGCTAGGTAAGACAAATATATTCTGTGTTGGTCTTTTAGACCGGAGAGCTATAATCCAACAAAGAGAAATTAATGCCTGCAAAATCAGCAAAAGTCATTTAAAAGTATTCTGGTAAGAAAAGAAAACTCATTCCAAACAATCAGTGAGTCACACAGGAGGACAAATTTACCCTTCAGTCTTCAGGATGACACTATAAACCTTAAAAGGTCAGTTCAGAGTTTTATCATTGGGGTTCTGGACAGTTTATGAGCAGTTGGTGTCTGTCCTACAGCAGACGGCTCTCAATTAGCTCAGTTTGGGTAAGTCATACAAAGACTCCAAACATACAGATGAGTCTACAGGGAAGTCGAGAAGAAAGTGGATTTGTGCCATTAAAAACAAACAAACAAACAATAGTGGCTCTAAAAAGTGTCAATTAGGTTTTTGTATCCGAACAAAATGAAGCAACTTTCATTTTCAACATTTTCTACCTTTAATTTGGGATATTTCCTGATCAGTTTCACTGCAGACAAACCAACAAATCTATCAGGGTGAAAACAAAATAACTACATTAATGTGCATATCTAAAACTTTCCAAACCTCTTATTAATTTAATTTCAGGATTCTGTATTCTTGAGTTTCCAACAATTATAAATAATCTGATGAATTTGAAATAAAGCTCAGATGTCCTGGTGAGATTTTTCTGAGAGTTGCTTAAATGCTTTGTGATCAAAATGGCCTATTTTTTATTTATTTATTTTTTACAAAGGTATCAGTCAGGAGAGGAGCAAAAAAAGAAAATTCACTGCATTTTTAATCTATATTTAAAATGCAGAAGTAAGACTACTCACTAAACACTAGTAGTGTCATTGAAGAAGCTGAGGGAATTTCCATTAATAAAACATCCAAACCTGCTTAAAACCTCTGAATCTAGTGGCAAACTTGAGCTGAAATGTGCTTGGCACAAAAATACAATCACCAGAATCACACCGTATCTTCAATGAGACGTGGCGGCAGCATCATGATGTGGAATTACTATTCCTCACATACAACTGGGACTTTTATCAAGGTGGATGAAGGAATGAAGGTCTCTAAAAACCAAAATGTTCAGACGTCAGTTCGACAGCTGAAGAGGGATTTTACTTACAAGCACAAACTAAAATAAGAAAAATGAAGAGGAGGAATAAATTGAAATGATCTAATTTATAGGTGAGCACATTTCTACAGATAATTTTCTCTCCAAAATATATTATTTTTTCTTATATTTTCAGATTGTACATCATATTAAAGTTGGAATATGTTTTGAAATGGGTCATTAAGGTGCTGGCGCTTTAAGAGCTCGTTTCCACTTTTTAGATTGACCTCATTTTACAAATTTTAAAATCTGAGCACTGTCTTCTGCAGGTAAGACTGACTGCTCATATCTATCAAAAAAACTAAAGCTTAAAAAGCAAGAAAATGGAAAAATATGGGGCAAAAAAAACAACCCAAAACTGATTTCTAACTGATAATTTCAGAATGGTAAATTGAAATCCTACAAGCACAGCCAAACATACAGCAGTGTTTGTGGTACCCATCAGATAAATAAAAGCGATAAATCATCACTTGTGAAAGACGAGTAAAACAGACAGAAACGTTAACAGTGACCAAGGACAGCCAAGGTGCTTCAGTAACAACGTTAAAAGATGTCGGCTGCACATGCGACCAATAGAAATCATCAGTGTTGTTTTTTTAAACAAGAGCAAAGTGTTCAGTATGTATAGATATATAATATACTTTCTTTTATATATAAATCTACTATAAACAGACAGTAAATACACAATTATCCATCATTTTACAAAGTAGAAACATTTGTATCTCAACATTCCCACCCTACCCACCCCCCCAAAAACCCATGAACCCAGAAATGTTTTCATACGACATCCACTACAAAACAGAGTTTGAACCCTCACCTGTTGTGAAGTATGTCAGATTTACAAAGTAACAGAGGAAAACTGCGAATAATGAACACAAAAAGTCATCAAAGGTCACAGAAGAACAACAAAACCAACGAGATTGTTGATGTTTGTGGCAGGAATCCTCAGCAGATCAACCACAGTTCAGAGAATTAGAAAAACCAAAACATGTCAGAGGGAAGTTTTTCCAAAAGATAGGAGAAAAAAAATATTGATGGATAATTAAAAACTGATACAGAAAAGATGCACCAAGCTTAGAAGGTGTGAAGCATAATAATTTAAAAATATTTCCATATTTATGATCCTAAAACTGGATTTCAAACGTTTTGCTGAGGCGGTCTATTTCATTGTCTACCTGCAGATTAAATGAAGTAGTACAGTTTATCTGTTTGTAACATCATTTTACTCCATGACGTTGCTTTTTAGAGGAATGAAAAATGGTGGGAGGAAACATAACATCTAAACCAATTAATATTTAAACAGGCTTAATAATGAACAGTCATAACTGGTGTGCACTGGTTCATATCGATGATGAAAAACTTGTGTTTCAGTGTATATGAACAGACTGAGATGTTCACCAACCTGCTAAACAGCACCTGACATTTGGAGAGCAGATGTGCTTCTAACAAGGACCTAAAGATGTTAAACCAGCTGCGAAAGGAACGGGAGCTCCAGCTCACCCCTCTGGAAAATCCCAGGTGGGACGGTAAAAACAAATTGGCCCAGACGAGAGTAATTACACTCCTCGATAATCTTTAAAAAGTGACACAAATTCTACCGTAGAAACTGTCACTGCCAGTCTGTGTGTGGTAAACAGTGGAAGCTAGGTAGTTTTGGCTTCAGTATTGTCTAATAAAGATGATTTTAGATTTTATGGTCCAAAAAAAAAGACATAACAGTCTCTCCTTTTAAGTCTTCTTACACTCATCTCTTACTTTTGGGTGAGAACTGCCTTAGAAGAAGAAACAAAGGGAGGAAAAAAAAAGCAGAGATGGAGGGACAGACCGCAGACTGGTAGCAGAGTAATAAAGGTCTACATGCCAACGTCCTCGAGTCTATGTGCCGGAAACATGCAGGCACCTCATGTCTCGCCAGGACAGAAACCTCTGAGAAGATTCCTTGATCCAAAATCCATTTGTAAGGCAAAGCTCTTTAAGAGGAGCTCAACAGAAAATCCACTAGTTAAAAAACAAAACAAAAAAGGCACAAACATCTGTTACTCTCCCAATCCTTGAATCTTCTGTAACTTTACCTAGGAAAAACGCAGGATATTCAACGCACTGATACCTTGAAAAAGCAGGAGTCCATCCTTTAGTGCAGAGTCACATTAACAACAGCTAAGGTGGTTTTGATAAATCACAAAAAAACAAAACAAAACATGAGAAGTAGACGACTGCTGTAGGTCTGGTACGGTTCAGACTGGCAGTCAAAATGTACAAGTTTAGTGTTTTTAAAAAGCACTGGAGGCTGTCACTGTAGAATAACTGGCTCTTGTGTCCAACACGGTTAATGCTACCGCCCTGTGTGCAACTAACTGGTGCAAGCTCAACTTCTGCTGTCTGGTTCCTCTGCAAGAGCCACTTTTGTCAGTTCCTGGTTTCATCCCAGAGAGAAAAAGTTCTGATCGTTTCCAACGACGGTGATACAAAGGAATCTACTAGGAATCCAGGATGAGGACCGATTCAGCAGTGAACACTGGTCTTAGTGGTCGAAGGCTAACCATGTTTATTTCTTTTACATGGGAGCTTCCTCTTCCATCGGCTCCTCTTCAGCCCTTCGAGAGAGAACCATAAGGAGAGAAATGTTACACACAGCGTTGCAACATTTTGTGAACTTTTAATCTTTCATATCAAGATCATATTTAAGGCATGTTTTGTAGTTTTACAGTGTTATTTTCTTAACTTTAAGATATAAAGACCTTTAGCATGTTTTGCTGCCTAGTTGTCACTTTATTTTGAGATGAGCTCTTTTGTTATTGCTGCTACAGTTTCATTATTTTGACATTTCTAGCTAATTTTACAATAACAGCTTATTGTTACATGCCAATATCACAAACTTGTTTTGTATTGAGAGTATTGTTGTTAACAAGGTAAATAATTTTTAATATCCCTTTATGTTGAGAAAAATATCTCAAGACTAGTCTTATAACCTTAAGATAATAAGACTTAACCAGTTATCTTCCAAAAACAGTTTAATAATCTGCAGATCTTGACATGATGAGATTTCATGCTTATTTCCTCAAGAAAATCTTTAATATGTTCTTATGTCAAGATGAAACTTTGTTTTATTTTTCAGGCTTTAATTTAATGTATTTATTTCCCTGGCCATGTTAACCAGAGAACGTTTGACCTCAGAGGTCGCGCTAGACATTTTGCTTCTCTGTTATTTTGACAGACAGCATTAAAAAAAAATGGGCCTTGTACTATATTTACCCGTCAAATTACAATCATATTAACATATATATGAAATCTTTGCTTAAAGTCTATAATATCTTCCCATGTGCACCAATCAGGGTATTAATTCTAAGCTGTCAAATGACCAGTCAGGTTGTTTAAAAAAATAACCAGTCAAATACAGAAAATATTCCGTTAACGCGACCTCTGTCTGACCTTAAGCTCATTTTAAAACAATCAAATCTCATTATCCAGAGTTATAGACATTATCTAACAGAAATAAGTTGTATGAATTTTGTAGGAAGCAAACGCACAATAATGAACTGAGTTTTAGTGACATATAAGTGCAACTATTTCTTTACAAACACAAGCATTGGGGTCTCAGAACCGAATAGAGGTCACACCACAGACCTTTTTCCGATGTGCTTGTTAGCAACAGACAATGAAGCCATGGCTGAAACGGTTTCAGCTTCCTCCACGTCACGCTGCAGCGCTTCGTTCAATGACCAACCGAGGGTGGAGGCAGAACGCTGCAGAGAGCGCCAATATTTACCTGCAACAAACGGAAATAAAAACAGGATGCAAAAGCTGTCCATTTAGAAGAGATCTGCAGAACATGAGCATGAGTTTAATAAATTCAAAGGTTTTGGATGTTCCCCCTTTGGCGTTACTTGTGCAAAGTATGACCATTGTTATGATTTTTCACCAAAAAATAAAGAAAAAAATCAGATCATCTTTGCTACAACTGGGATTTAATTTGGCAAGCATAAATAAATGAAATAAATAAAAGAATATTTGTTACTTATGGTGAGGACTGAAGTTAATAGCATTTAGAAAACAATTTGGAGAAAATATATAATAATTGATTGATGTTTTTGGTCTGTAATGAAAGAATGGAACTTGCATAACGCAATATATATGATTTGTCTATTTATTTATTTTTTTAGTTATCTAGTAACTAAAAAAAGCAGTTTTTATGACAATGTGACAGTTTTTATTGCTAAAACTGTCACAGATGATCCAGGTGGAGCACACTTAGAGGACTAAACAAGCTTTAAATGTCAAATCTTTTAAAAAACGGATCAGCTTTTATACAGAAGAGGTGCAAAATAAAACTCCCTAAACAATGACAATTTTGGTTCTCCAACCCGCAAGTGGTAATGATATCACTGCTTTGCTTTCTCCCCTATGATCTGCAAAACGACTAACTTAACTTCCAACAGCAGTGATTTCATAGATGATATGTGGAGGCATTACGATTTAGAAAAACCTTTTTTTTTTAAAAAAAAATGACATAAAATGAGATACGTGTAGAGGCTACTGGCTGCGGTGTGAGTGATTGACTCACTCTGAACCTCGATGACTTTCTCCATAGAGCGCACGGCGTTAGCGTTTGGTTTCTGCTGCAGCACCTCGTAAGGGATGGGGTCCAACTGAAACAGACAGAAAATTAGATTAAAAACATTTCTGGCTTAATGTTTTCACTTCTCTACAAGCTCCACCAGATAACTCTGACACTTTTTAATGTGCTTTTACTGCAGTTTAATTTATGTATTCTGGAACAGATGGCAGCCTACATCTACAGCGAACCTCATTCAACATCCAAGCATTTTATTTGTTGGTATAATAGCTGCAACTTGATAAATACTCTGTGAATGAGTTCCATAGGTGTTCAGAAAGTTTTCTCCAAAACCCCATTTGACCCGACGCAGTCCCAACGCGGTTTACAGGATCAGTTTTGAAATGCTGACCACAACCCACTGTTAAGTCAATCCAAGAGGTTGGGAACAATCTCAATCTGCTGACACAATAATAAAAAAAAAAATCCTGTCTGCAGATGCAAGCCTCTTCCCACTCCTTGACAGCTTTGCTACTCTTTGACATAAACTACACTGTGTGCTTTGTTCTGAGTCCCACTCGAAGGAAACACATGGGTATATGCAGATGCATATACTTGGAAACGGCCAGTTCATACATACACCTCGATGAGAATGGCTAAATCTATAAAAAAAAAGAAGAAAAAAACCCTCCAAGCCACAATTCAGAGCAAACAGAACTATTCCCTCAGGTACCTTCCTAACCCGGAATGATTTAATTTCCCCTTTGGCCGACGATTCGTTCGACACTTTCACATCCCGTTTCGGTACACAGCCTCATTCAGCTCCACATTCCTCCTCAAACGGCACACATCCCTGTTCTGCTTTGTCATAACCCCAGAGGAATAGAACGCCAACATGGAAACGGAGACATGCAGAGCTAGAAAGAAGGGAAGAAAAAAAAGGTTTGGCTTGACATTTGGAGAGCAGGATGCCAGAAAGAAAAAGAGGATGGTCGGTCTGGCGAGGCCAAGACTAAGAGTTTTATTTTAATTAAAGCAAATAGAGTATGGGAGGGGTCCGCTGGGCCGAGGGAACAAGGCACTTTGGGGAGAGATGGATACTTTAATCCTGCTGTGGCACGACAGGCTACATCATGCACTCAGCATCAGCTTGAGGACTATGCACGCATTCATTCAGCTCATGCACAGTTCTTTTAAGTAACTTGTTACACGACTGACTCTTTTTCAAACAACAGGGTCCCTTTAATGCTGCAACTTGAACACACTTTTTATTGCCATAAGGATCAGGGCGCCTCTTGAAGCGTCCAAAGAGCTGAGCCAGACTCTCTGGTCCAGTACTTAATTAGTTCAGATCTTTCATAAGAACAGGAACTTATTGTATCAACAGGTCATGTTTCATCAGAAAGGAAGAAGTCAAATGTGGGGTACCACAAGGTTCTATCATTGGACTTCTCCTATGTCATATCTACATGCTCCTTTCTGATCATATTATAACAAGAAATATGATGATTTAAGATCAATACGATACACAGCTCTACATTACATTGTCACCAGGTGACTCACAACCCATCCAAGCACTGAAGAAATGCATTGGTGCCACAACTTTCTAAAGCTGAACAGAAACAAACCTGAAGTTGTTATATTTGGACCTGAAGACAGAAACCTTTGGTCCAAAGATCTGCCTAAAATATCACGAGAGCAATGTTTACCGCTTGTTTCATATTTGGTTACTGCATTATGTTTTTATGATGCAAAGCACTTTGAACTGCCTTGCTGCTGAAATGCGCTATGCTAATAAACTCGACTATCAAAATCATTGAATTCATGCATCAGTCACACAGATCACAGGGGTAGAAAATCAAGCACATGGGAACTCAAACTGCCTCTACAAACACAATATGTGACAGAATGGGTTGTTCTCAGATGTTTAAATTATGATATTTGGTGCCTTAAGAAAAATAAATGAATTCTAAGGCTGTTCACAGAACAGTAGGAAAGACCCATGAATTTGAAACTGACACAAATGAAATGGACGCTGTATGAAAGTGGCACAATGTTCCTGTGACTCTGGCTAAGTGAGAGAAAGCAGGTCTAATTCATCATTAGCATCCTAATGTTTCCACATTGGGAGACTCAGACCATCAATCTTTCAGTCAAAGTGCACTTCTCCAAAGGTTCAGCCCATGCTGCTCCAGCTTTCCTCGGCTCCCTGTCAAAGCGAGGTCAGGGGTTCTCTGGGGTTTGCTGGAGTTCAGCTCAGAGCAGAGCTGGACGGGGGCAACTTGTCAGTTTGATTGACAGCCGGGCTCGGCTTGTAAACTTTAATGACTCTCATCATGGTACCCCAGAGGCCCAAACTCAGCAGGTAGGGTAAAGACGCACATGAATGAGCAAAGGACACATGAAGGAATATTGTAAACAAGCCTACATTTGTTCCTGACGTCATCCATAGCAGGAACACATTTTGCTGCTTTTACCTGCACACTGAATGTGTCGCGGTCTTAAAAAGTCAGCCAGACATGCTGGATTTAACCGATCTCTGAGGATAGCTACGTCCTAGCCAACAAAACCAAGACAAGCCATGAGCTGAGTGAGAGGAATGTGGCCCGGTAAAAACATTCCTATGGGAGGCTCAAAGCAAAACAGTGGAAAGATGAGGAATTCTACTTGTTCAGCAAAATAAAAAAGTGCACAAGGCATCCATTGTTTACCGCTTTGTCCGTGTGTACATGCTAGCAGCTGCTAAAATCGTCTGATTATGTTATGCTAACTGAACAAGGTAATCACATGCATTGTGCAAAGCGGGCAACCTTTTCAGATAAGTTTCTTCTTGGATTTTGTTTTTTTGGGGGGCGGAGGAACAGTCAGGCTTACAGGGCGACAAGTGAAGCTGAGCAATTTTACTGTAACTGAAGAGCAAACATGCTTAATGACCTCACGGACGGCTGGCAGCAATTAGCGTATTAGCTAGTTGTTTATCAAATAATTGCTAACAACCATGGTTTGGAGTTGGCCGACATCTGTACTGGAGCAATCATCAATTAGTACAGAGGTCAGAGTTCATTGGCGTCGTTGCAAATGCATCATTCATGAACTATTTAAAGAAAAAAGTATTGGTGATTAAACGTTAGAGAAGAGGAGAAAAAAGGTTTTTTATCTAGCTTAAATAAGTGGTTTTAAACAACGCAGATGGTATTGTTATCAAAGCATTGCTATACCGCTCACAGACATGCCATAAAACACTATAAGACAACACAGAAAGGGAAAAATTAACATGTCTGAGGACACGTCTCCTGCTAAATCTGCCACAAAATCAAAGTAAAGCTAACTATCAGTCAGAGGTTTAAAAATAAAGTAAAAAAAGACACAAAATATACTATTTAACAGAAGATACCGGTGTTTCATTCAGATTGAAAGGGAGTGAGAGAAAGCAAGCTATTAGCAGAAAACGAGAAGACTAAATATATTATAAATATATTTATAAAGTATATCATAATAACAACATATATAATGTATGTTTTTTTGTATCTCATATCAAATCTATTTAAATTAAAACTGCAAAAATCCCATAAAAGGCTTAATATGGCACCACACCTGCCTCCTTGCAAAAAGAAGAATAGGACATTCAGCCCACGTTTGGATCAGAGATTTTTATTACTGCAATGTTGCGGGTCAAGGAGATTCCCAGACAATACAGAGCCTCAGATGGTTGGATGCAGCATAAACAAAAGCACAGCTGACTAGTTAATCCAGCTGTGGTTTAATGCCTGGACCCACCCAGCATTACCACACACAGACCCACATTTAGCCAAGAACTAAAGTTTATTCTGGAGGAAAAACTTGCTTACTGGACATGTTGTGCATCCGATGCCCAGGCAGGCTGTAGTCACTCACTGTTTTTGTTTAAATTTAACTTTGGAGTTACTATTTGAGACTAAAACACAACGTTAGACGGTGAATCAAAACTAAAATAAAAAGAGTGGGTTTTTATTCTTGTCTTCTCACTCGGTTCTACACCGACATTTCCCAGCAACATTCCAAAGTCATTACAGGGACCTTACTGGAGAGAATAAAAATGCTTTCTTCCCGATGTTTCAATCTGATTTGAAGTAGTTTTTTTTTTTTTTTTTTTACTGTCGCCCTTAGCAATCAAAGATCCAAAACAACAAAAAGATCTGCTTTTGTTCAATCAGCTGACGTCATTGTTCCCAGCTGGACAAGTCAGGAAAACTTTAGAATGCAGCACTAAAATTATCAAAGAATTCCTATAACATTCTCCAGACAAGCTCTCTGGAGAAGATTGAATCACAACCTAGTTAAATAAAGTTGATCTAGAAATTAATCTCAACACATGCACATTTTGAGTAATAACCTACACTGGATTCATTCTGATTTCAATCCATTTCATTCTTCCACAGGTACAAAAGTTTACAGAGCTGCTGAATTACAATAGTTTCCTCTTTCTCAACTTCAAATGATTGCTCGGTTTCCTTTAACTGTCTGATCCCTGGACCCAGACTGACCCTGCTGGAAGAGGTGTGAGGGTAAGCGTTTTCAGATGTGGGCGAGAGCGCTGCCCTGCAGGGAAGGGGGACTGGACGCCCCCTGTTGCCTCCTGCCCATTCTCAAATTCTCAGCTCAATATGGCCACCACCCAGAGACCTCCTTCAAACTCCTGCAGGTAGAGGTGCCCCGCAGACTGCTGAAACATTAGAAGCAAAGCCTCTGGCACATTTCATTATCTGGCTGTAGGGCGGTGGTAAGAAACAAGAAACCAGTCTCTCAAACTGGATGTTCAGGGAAGAAAACTATGACAGCAAAAAGAAACCGCCCCTCGGAGATGTTCTTGAGTTTCTGAAACCTTTCCAGATGTCATCGTGTTGTTGTGAGCTGAAGCCATGTTACAATAAGTCTCTAGGTACAGTAGTGATAATCTCTGGTGAAGATGTGCAATGAAATATTGGGAAACTTTTGAGAGAATTGAACATTGGTGAAAAGATATCTTTAAACAAGGAGTTCGCATTCAATATATTCCTACTACAACACACCTGAATCAAAAAGCTGAATTATCTTCTTGGCGTGTCAGCACGTTTTGCAAAGGTCTGGTCATTAATCATTTATTTGACTCAGGTGTATTGGAACAGGGATGCATGCAAAAGTTCCTGGACAGTGGCACTTGAGGACTGGAGTTGCAGAACCCTGGTTTGAACATTTTATTAATACTATGCAATCTCCCCCTTCTGTCTGCAGGGCAACACTAAATCTGCTTCCATAACTTTTTATAACCATACAGAAAGTGGAGTTGACTACATCAGTGTGTCCAACTCCAGTCCTCGGGGCTGGTTTGCAACAGGTTTTGAAATGCAGCTGCTTCAGCACAACTGGCTCAAATGACTGAAATATCTCCAGAGCTTAGACATACAAGGACTTGATAATGAACAGTCATATATTTAAGGAAAGATCTAAGACATTGAGGGTATAGATTCTTGACTCTGGATATCATCGCTATCAATAATCCGGTGTCTTGAGTCCTCACTAATGCTCCTGAGGTGGCCATAATTTTTGTGTCAGGTGTCAAGTTTTCCTCTGTTGGTATGCCCATATGTTTTTGGAAAAGACATCACGATATGCTGAGGCAATTTTTATATCACATATCATAAGTTATTGCCTCCCTGTGGTTCACTTTCTCCGGTTTTTCTGCTCAAAATTCTTGCACTCCCTCTTTAAGGGAGGGTTTATATATCAGGGTACTAAGTCTCATGGGTTCTGCAAAGTCTTGCATGTTTATATTTGTTATGGTAGGTGAAAAGAGGGGTTTTCCAATTCTAGCCTAATAACATTTTGTTGTGTTAAACTTTTCAATTATGGCTATAACTGTAGATATGGACACGTTCAGGTGAGCAGCTACATTCTCGTAGAGGTTTATGAAGATCTGAATCATTCACTCAATAAAATCCTGGGTGAGTGATGTGTACAGCTCCATTAAGTTCTGTATTCTTTAACAGGTTTGACACAAAGGAGTATTTTCATATAATAAAACAATTCAAGCAAAGTAACTCCAGTGTAACTTGACGATCTCAATGTTCCAGTTTTTACGATTTACAAATCTCGATCCCTTATTGTTCTGTTTGTTTTGCTTGAACTCCAAGATCAGCATAGGGCTACATTATTTTTTCTCATCAATGCCAAAAGCCACAGCTCAAATAATCTGCAGAAAGGAAACATGTTGCCCTAAGATGTACAGATATGATTTTAAATGTGATTGAATTTGATCTCAAGCTGAAAATATTTTAATAGGTCTTGTGCAATTGAATTTTTTCATCAGTTTGAACAAAGTTTGGTTTAAAATGAAGGCTGGAAAACACACAAACACATATCTGGGCTTTATGATGTGATGTGACATGGTCATCATAAGCACTGCTATTGGGTCATATGAGGGTTAGAAGAATTTTAGATGTTTATGGTTTTATAAATCACAATAAACACAAACCCAAAATTGAACAGCTTTAGGAGAGGGTTCCCTCAAAACTGACAGCATGTGTACATATCTAATCCAGCAGCATAGCATTAGAGCGACCATTTTCTGCACATATATTTGAGGTTATTCTAATTATTGCCTCTGTATATACTGCCAGTGCAAATACATTTCAGTAAAGCATGAGAAATTTAAATTGTCTGTCAACATACACTTCTGCAGATTAAAATTCCTTCTTGAAGTTACATTTTGAAGATAAATAGACGGCTACACATTTTAAATGCACCTCCAAATAAGTGAGCTTAGAAGAGAAACTGTTCTGCTCTGTGTCACAAAGCACCAGTGTTTGTTGAGTGTCACAGATCAGCCCACACACTCCCTCAATTACTCCTTCTGCCTGGAAATCCTCGCCCTCTGACGCGTTTGTGTGCAGTGTGCGTATGTTGTTGTCCTGCTTCAGAGGTGGTGAAGACAGACAAAGATGACACCGGTTAACCTAAAGAGGTCTATGCAGCAATGGGACGATATTTCTGGCTCTTCTCAGTTTTTGTTTCAATATATTTACAACAGATTGATCTTTCTTTGTGTGGTTTTAGGCATAAGGCTTCATTCTTTTTAATTGTGTGTTCTGTTTCATGCATTTAATTTATTTAAAACAATGTGGTCTTTCACCAGCTGTTTGTGACAAGCAGCGGTATTTATAACCTGAAGCATTTAATTTTTTTCATTTCACAAACTTTAATAGCTATGCGTCATTTGTTATTTTATGTGATAGATCAACACAACATATTCTATGACTATGGAAGGAAAATAATACCTACTGCTCCAATTTTTCTTTACAAATAAACTTTTGTAAGTCCCCCACTTATTACATAAGGATCTATGATATGTGTAAACTCCAACAGAATGATTTAGAGCAAAATGTATTCTTGCCTGGTCAAAGTCCAGATGAAAATTTAATTGATAATCTGAGCCAAAACTTAAAATTAAATGTACCTAAACTGTCTCCATAGGATTTGAATGAGCTTAAGCCATTTCACAAAAATGTGCAAAATATTCAGAGTCTAGCTGTCTCTGGAAGACTTACTGCAAATGCATGCCACACTTTTTAGATTGTTATTTTAAAAAAAGAAACCCAGCTATTCCTTCCACTTTATACTTGTACATCAGTACAATATTAGTCTGCAATATCAAACAATTTAAAAGTTGTTGGTTGCAACATGAAAACAGTGGTATGAATAATTCTACGAGACATCTTGAAACAAGCTTAATGTCTGATCGATTCACAATAATCTGGGAGAAAATGTCAGCAGTTACGATTCCCTCACCAAAAGCAGGTGAGCAAAACTTACCTCATTGCCGAGCAGTGCAGAAATGCAGGCTTCAGAGGCATCGCATATGGCCATCAGGTCATGACCCCCTTCCAGGGCAAGCACCAATCGACCGCCGGCCAGACCCATCAGCTGCCTGGTCAGGTAGCTGAAGCCTGAAGACAAAGGAAATCACAGCAAAGAAAGGAAGGGAAAAAATGAATTGCTGCTGAGCTTCCAACTTCCTTTTGGGATTCTGATAAAAGCAAAAAGACAAAAAAAATGGATGAAGGAAGGACTGAATGAGACGGTGGAAGAAGAGCGGAAAAAAAGTGAGCCCTGTGGAATTACTGCAGGCCAAGAGTATTAGGGCTCAAGAGTGAGCTCTAATATGAGCCAGGTTTAATTTTAATAAACACGGCTTTGCATTTAGTCGTGGTCAAACCTTGATGTTCCTCTCAGAAGTAAGAGGCCAGATGAATAAATCTATTCAAACACACTTTATTCTACCTCATCTCCTCTTCCTGCAATCCTCTGTAAACCACCCATCCTATTCCCTTTGACAGGCAGGAACCCTGCTCTTACTGAGGATATCCAGTGTGAAAGCTTTTTCTTGGCATCTGTTGGAGTGCCAAAGAAATTCAGCTACAAATGGAGAGCGTTTTCTTGCAAAAAGGTAGTCAAAGTTTTAAGATTTAAGTTGCCAAAGAATAGACTTTAGTAAAGTAATAGGTCATTATTGTGATCAATAGTTACATTTGGCTGTCAGTTTGTATCCTCCGAGCGGTGGGGCATGTCCGTCGACAGCATCGAAGCCAGAGGACACCAGAACCACATCTGGAGCGAACTCATTGGCGATGGGCATCACCACCGTTCTGCAGAGGCAAAATCAAACAACACAGTTTTGTAAAGAAAATCTGATGGTTTGGGGTAAATGGCAAGTTCTAAATTTGTAATGTTCTGCTTCACTTCCCATGGAAATTTAGTTTTATATGAAAACAAATTCAGGGATCCATGAAAGCTCATTATTAACTGTGGTGAAGTTCACAGTGAACATCACTGCGAAAACATTTCTGGTAAAACTCAGAAACCTTTGCTCATCTTGATAGACACGCATTTCTTTTATTTACAAGTTCCGCAGACCAAACATTCGCAGAGTATGTTTGGATGTACAGTAATGTGACAGAAATAATTACCACACGTCCTGTTTGAAGTGGATGTTCTGGAAATTTGGTGGCAGGAATAAACCCCATGGTCAAGTCAAAAGCAGCAACAGGAGGACAGATGTAATTATATGCGAGCTAATTATGTATGATGCATCTAACACTGCATGGGTGGGGTGATTGACGGCTGTTTGTATATAAATTTAATTCACTAAACAACTGGTTAGCATGGGTTCCCCGTGTTCAGACGTAAATGAGCTCAACAGCGGGGCAAATGTGCAATGATTCATTGCAAATTGTGGCTGGAAAATCCAGGGAGGTTTATATGGTGATCCTGTTTGGAAGAAAAAAGGGATGCATTATGTGCGCAGGAAAGTTTTGCAAAAGAAGATTAAGCTAATCTCCATTTTTGAGTGTTTTTATACAGATTTTGTTTTAAATCTGCGTCCAAATGGAATAACGCACCAACTTGTGATGACAGTGCTGTAAAAATAAAAAAAAAAATTATCTTGAATTCAATATATTGGGTAACTTCAACATTTCACAAAGTCCACACCCTCTTTATAGTTTCTCTAATCTCTGGAAAGATTATTAGATCAAAGTATGATTTGCTCTGTTTTGGTACTCGGATGATTGAGATAAAGAACTGGTACAAAGGGAGGAGTGCAGCAGAAATACATGGGAAGTGACTCTTCAATTGGCAAATAACAAATAACAAATAACCTCATCCTTGCTGCTTTCATGCAGTAGGACACTGGAACATGCCAAATTTAAAGTGAGTGGCTGGCAAATCAAGAAGACAAAATGACAAGTGTGAGCCAATGAGAACATACTAGCATTTCCTCAGAGTCGTCTCCACAATATCCAATATCAGAGTAGGTAGAATGGGTCTACTATTTTCTCACCAATTGGAGAAAAAAAACAATCTCAAAGTTGAAATGCGTCAGCGAGGAGTGGGACAGAGTTTCAACATGAGAATTATTTCACTGTTTTTCCAGCTCCTGTTTACTGGATATCCAGATATTGTTAGAAAAGTCTATGCAAGGCCCACATCCCCCCAGCCTACATCACTTCCTGCCTTTGGGAACATGTGGCTTTAGCATTTAGCAGGTATTATTTGGCTCATAAACAGCTAGGCTTTCCAGATGGCAAAACAAGTGTCTCTCCCCAGTTCTCTGTGGGATTGTTGACGTTTTTTAATTTATTTTTTTAGGTTTCTGGGATATTTAGCCAAGTAGTATTTTGATGAGGTCTGTGACTGATGGAGTACCACAGAGTTCTGTTGTAGGTCCCCAGCACATTGCTGACCTCAGGAACATGGTGCTGGTTAGCTGGCTGTGGGCAGGCAGCTCGCCCTGAACTCCGTAGACCACAGGTTTTTCCATCTCTTGCTCACCACCAAATTACAACCCTCAGCTCGACGTGCCCCCTCGATCCCCCACCACAACACAAAACTAACGCGCACACAGCTGTCTGAGGGAGAGGTAGGAGGTAGCATTACAAGGTTTTTGGAAGTCACAGATAGCAGGAATATGAGCAATGTGTGTCACTGTACTCCTTCAAGCATGTAGCAATATTTTAGAGAGGGATCAATGAATTTCAATGAGACAGGCTTTCTGGAAAGAGAACACAGACAAAACTGCAGGACTACAGGACAAATAATGCAAAAATAATCAGCCCATTTAAACCCACAGCTTTGGTCTATTAGGATCTGAGCCATGAAGAACCCCACACTTAATAAAGGCAGTCAGCCACAGACGCAGTTGAGGGAAACCTTGACTACCAAGGACACCTAAACCACCATTGGCTTCCACACCTCCTCCTCGTTCAGCCTTGAGCCCAGACAGAAACAGGTCTGGTTCTGAAGAGAAATACTGCTCGTGTCATCCCCCAACCCCCAACTCCCCCAGCTCTAGAATAATATCCTGACATTTAGAGAAATAAAAAGCCGGGGTAATCAATTAGACGACTGGCAAAGAAGGAAGCCAGCGGTTTCTGAGGAGCACTAATTGGGCGTGAATCAGAGGCTATGTATGCAGAGATGAAAAAAAGACGGTTTGTTAATGAAGGGGAGGGGAGAGTTTACGACCAAGCCTTAAGCGACGGGACATCCTGAGAAAAGTGGTTAGAACATTCAGAGCTGTCGGCTCGGGTCCAATCCGACTTTACTGCGATTAGAGTCACTTGTCAGTAATGCGGCGTCATCTATTGTTTGGGGTTGTTTGGTTTACCTAGCAACAGGTGAACAATAGTTGTCTGTGGTTTGTTTTTTTTTGTGTGTGCTTAGAGATTTAAAAATAATGTTTACTACTAATTAGATGAGACAGAAAAAAAACAACTAAAATCAGTTCTGTGGGATTTAGGTTATGAAAGCAGTCAAGGTGGAGATAAAAACTATGACATCACTGAAGCTATATTCTCATATTATTTTTATCAGTTACATTCAGATTCCCCCACCCTTTGAAATGTTGCCTGAAGGAAATATAAACTGTCAAGTAGATGCAGTCGTTTTGCATCAAACCGGCAAATAAAAGGTTAAATTGCAGAGGTTGAAGGCTTTCCCTCTTCGTTCATAAAAAAGAGAAAAAAATCAGAAGAGAAAGAATGAAGAGAGTGAAAAACACACACACGCACGCTTACACTTCAAAGCCCTGTCATCTGCTGCTGCAGAGAGCTGTTCTGAATTAACTTTAATTCTCCTTCTCTCTCGTCTCTCCAAGTTCATGGTAAAGAGAGGGGCTGGGGGGAAGGGGAGAAAAAGAGAGAGAGAGAGACGGTGCTTCTGGTTTTCATTAAGACCAATTTTCTTATCTTTTTTTTCTCTGTGCTTTCTGGAGGCTCACACTTGATCCCCTGCAAATGCAACGTGGCGCAGGCCAGCGGAGGAATGGAAAGGTGGCGGCTGCAGGGCACGCACCCTCATCCGGCAGATAGAAGGGGGAGGAGAGAGGCGGGAAACCCAAGATACACCGCTTTTAAAAATGAGACTGAAAATATCATGTGTTCTGTTTGTGGTTGCAAAGAGCATCACAAACGTATCCATCCCCCTTTAGTGTGCTCTCCTGTGGGGATTTTAAATTTCATGTGCTTTTATTTTCAAGAACCATTGTTCACTACAGCTTCTCTTTCAAGCTCAGTTGGACTAGATGAGAAGCGTCACTATTTAAGTTTTGCCAAAAATTCTCAATTCGAAATACGTCTGTACTTTGATTGGGCCATTCAAACATGAAACTATAATCTCAATTGAATCATTTCACTGCAGCTGTGGATGTATATTTAGAGTCAATCTCCTGCTGCAAGATGATTTTTTTTGCAGGGTTTCTTCCAGTATTCTCCTATATTTAGCTCCATCCATCTTCCCTTACAGCTTTTTCCTGCTGAAGAATAGCATCTCTGCAGCTCCAGTCTGTCCCTCAAAGTAAAATGGAAAGACTATTTTCTGATTTTTTTTAAAAACAATTTCCAGTTTTGAGCTATTTCACAACAAACTGTAAGCTCGTAGCTGCAAAATGACAAAATGCAAAGACGATCCAGGAATATGAATACTTTTTGAAGTCACTATGAACAATAATGCAAACACACGTCTGTAGTATGAATTTTATACCCAAACCTTTAGTAGAAATGTATATCTAATTTGATTAAATTTGACAGATTTTGTTTGAGCATATGAATGCACTGCAAAATCACAAAGTATTACCAAAAATATTTTGTCTAGTGCCTAGAAATATCTCAGTACACTTAGAATAAGACAAAACTAACTTACAAGTTTTAAGACTATAATTTCTTAATACCAATTAATAAATATATATTTTTTTGACCAGGTTCCACTGGCAGAATTTATAGGAAAAAATGTCTTGTTGAAACTTAAAAAAAAAATCTGCCAGTGAAACTAGTATTTTTTTTTAAAAATCAATAAAAGGAAATTATTGACTTAAGTTAATATATCTTGCTGAAAACTTACTTGTAAGTTAGTTTTGTCTTATTTCAAGTGTATTAAGATGTTTGTACCAGAAACTGAACCAAGAATATGATTTTGTATTTTTGCAGTATAAACCTGAAATAGCTTTTTTGCTTTTGTGTTCGAGTTAGCGGCATAAATGAGCAAATATATTGCTTGTCAGCTGTTGACATGCAGACAGAAGGGTTGAAAGGGAAGAGTAAAAAGACGAGCGGTGACTGAGAGCAAGCAGAGCTCTGATGTGCATTAAGAGGCTGAGGTGTGCTTCCCGGAGATTGCGTGCCGACGGCTGTGATAAGACGGTCATGCCGGTCAGTTTGATGCACCGGCTTCAGACCAGATGGACGCACAGCTGAAAACATGGACTCATCTTCAAAGAGCCCTGGAAGGGATCCAGTCCCGCCGCGCTCAAGATGCATGAATCAAAAACGGGTAGGCGACATGTAGAGTGAATGTATGAGTGGGTGTGTGTTGGCATGTGTGGAAGTGTTGACGGTGAGTGGGAGAAGTTTTATATTTAGTCCAAATAGAAGCCATGAGGTTTGGCTTGACGACAAGCCCCCTGCCTACACAACGGCTCCCAGCAGATAATAAATTTATAACTTGTGGCAATTTTTTTAAAGCCAGAGCCAAAACTACAAAACACTACAGCTGGCATTTCTTTGTTTTTCTCAGAAATAGATTCAGGAAGAAAAAAAAAAAAAAAAGAAAGAAAGAGAAAACATCAAAGCAACTGTCGGTTACAGTCGAAGGTAATGTTGATTTACCTGAAGGCAGCCAAATACTCTGCGTCCCCCATGGGAGGTTCGAGGCCCCCAGTAAATGCCATGTTCACGTTGAAGCCCACACCTGCACCGCTGCCCACCTGTGGGGCATAAACATGTTTTAATGTGCAGAAATGTAAATAAAACATTGGATGACGAAAGATTATGACGGACCTCATCTGGGGCTCCGCTGCCGGGGAAGAAGTTCCCGTCGTCATAGCGATGTAGAGAAAGGTACAGAACACTGGGGTCTGTGTAGAAGGCCTGCTGGGTCCCGTTGCCATGGTGAACATCCTAAATTAATTAGAAAAAAATGCAGGCTAAAGCAATCGCAAACATATTTTTGACAATAAAATTGTTATTATGAGATAACATAACTGTAAAAATTGTGCAGTACATAGCGACAAAAATCTGTATCGGCATCGGAAGTGGAAAGAGTGGATCGATGGAAAATCAAACCTTTAATGCTTTGATTCGTTAAGTGGAATCAGGCAACATAATGAACATTAAAAAGTGACAGAATTGGAGTGAATTATGTAATAAATCACCATTAAATGATTAATAACAGTCGACTCAAGATGACCAGATAAAATAATGTTATTTATATTCAAAAGACCCTGGGGAAGTTGTTTGACTGTATAAACTCCAGAACGTTTGTTTATATAAAACCATGAATAGTGAATTAACTCTGTTATATAAAAATAAGTCAAGCTACACATATTTGTTTCCATGGTAGTTCCCTCCCTTTTCCGGTATTAGTTATTACAGGACAACATTGCACAATGCGCTTTATTAGTCAGACAGGAACAAAACAAAAACAAAAGACTAAGCCTAAAATGACTAGCTCCTCTGACACAAACCATAACATCCAGAAACCATTCTTAAATTATAAGAGGCTGAATTTTTTTGTTTTTGTCTATAGTTTATTATGTTGGAGATCAGACAGCTTAAATAAATCTTTTACCGACAACTTTGAAGAGAAAATTCTGAGTTTAAATGTAATGGGAGCAAATTAGAGGTTTTTGTGCATACTGGATGGTTTGTGGTGATTTCAGAGAAATGTCTTCCAGCATTGACAGACTCCCGATGTAGGTGTGTTGGCATCCTAAATGAATAAATACAATTTTCACAAACTTTCCCCGTGATAGCGCAATCGCAATGAACTAACTGAATACAGAGAGAGTAAATGTCACACTGCCACTAAGCTGTGGCTTTGAAACGGTCTTTAAAGACTCAATAAAACACTCATCGTTAATAGCTGCTTACTCTCACCAACAACATGGCATCAATTAAATGATCTCATCTGTTGAATTTAAGAATGATTTGAAACACAAGAGTCTAAAAAATGTTGTTTCAGCTGGAGGAGAGTGGCTTGACGACGACGCTCTGCTCCGTTTGTGACGGACAAGGAGGAAATGAAAGGGACCGTCAACGGGCTTTAGGGAATAACCATAACCAGCCGGGGAGTAGGGCTCCTGGACATGAGGTGGCCTTTTTTCATATAGATCAATGAAAGGAGAGGATCTGACCTGAAGAAAGTAAAGGAAGTGAAGGTTCAATTTAATTTTCTGTAGTGTCGAGATAAATTTGCGGAAGGTGGTGGAAATGTACCGACAAATCATGAGACGTAAAATGAAAGAGTAACTAAAACTGCCCCATTGGAACTTAAAACCACTGGCATTCACCAAGTGGATATTTTTTGTTATCTAAGTGCTTAAAAAGCCACAGTACATATTTCAACAGTACTACCAGTAACTCACAATGTGCTTTTCTCTGGTTTCTTGCAAGAATGAGACATTTTTGAGATGAAGCAATGGCACGTAAAAAAAAAATTGGACCATTTGCTGATACATTGTATTTTAATTAGAAGATTCCACAATTATTTAACTGCAATATATAAAATGGGTTAGTACTCTTACTTTCCCTAAAGAGCCAACTTCTCACAAATTTACAACCCAAGAATGAGGGAGATTCATGACTGATAATTAAAAGAAGTTAATAAGCAACAATTGTAATAAAGTAGGAAGCATATCAGGTAAGAAAGTGTGTTGCATTTAACCCTCATTCACAACTGTCACAAGTAAAACAAAGAGAAGTTATTGCAAAAGCAGAATCTTTAGCTATTTTTCTTCATTGCTGATGGATTTTATGTGCAATTATTCTGTTGAAAGTTGTTGCTAGTACTAACAGGACAACAAATTTGATTTTAATGTTGCTGGATATTCATCACAAGTCATGATTTACCACAATGGAAAACTACAAGTAAATCATCCGCACCACAGATATCTTTTAAATCCCTGGGTGGGGTGCTGATCTGTGAGGTCTCAGACATTTCTCCTGCCTTTCTGGTCCTCCCCACATAAATCTTTCACTTATGAACACACACAAAACCTGGAGAGTTTCCTTCCACTACTTTAATTCTTATTGGCCAATATGTAGCAAAAGGATGCCTGAGTTTCACATGGAGCGTCACCAATTCAGCAACTTTTGGCAGAAATGTTTTTTGCAAAATGCATGACTAAAAGGAGGTAGGCGGCTGCCAAGTATTTTTGAACAGGTGTGATTTTGTAACTCAAACAGGAAGCAAAAATGAGACCAGTTTCATTTTTGCAAAGGTTACTCACCCAGTCAACTATGAGGATTTTGCTGACATTAAGCCTCTGCTGCAGGAGCTTGGCTGCAATGGCGACAGAGTTGAAATAACAGAAGCCCCTACAAAATAAAAACAAAACGGTGTTATCATATTTAAAATCTGAAATCAAACTCTTTTTTATTCTGAAAACCACTCACATAGGTGTGCTCTCCTCAGCGTGGTGTCCGGGTGGCCGAACTACAGCAAAACCGTTCTGTAAGGAAAAGCAAGGTGGTCAGGAAGTGACAAGTTTGATCCTGACCTAGAATGTGTGTGCACACACATATAATGCAACACAGGCTGACTTGGGTCAGATTTTGGATGCGGCGCTCACATCAACTGTTCTAGGAGTTTCGTATTGCTTACGGGGGACTGTAGACAGACGTTTGGGCTGATGCAGAGCGATGCAAGCTGGACTAATGATGTTGAGTCAGCTGCTGCGCATTAGCAACCAGCCAGATGATTACTGAGGTGACAAGAGCTTCAGCTGGTTTCAGGACATTTTACCATTTGCATGAAAGTGAGAGTAAGCGCAATGATGAGACGGAAGGGGGTTTCTTCCCACTGCCAAATCAAGACAGGAGAATGACTATTGACAGAAATAGATGTGTGTGAAGGCCAGAGAGTGTGTGTGCTCTTTGAGAAGCTGTTGGTGCAGGTGGAACTTGGTCGTTAATTTGGTAGTGGAGGATCCTCTGAGGGAAACTTAAGTGGGAATGTGTGTGCACAAGTTTGACAGTTTGCCAAGTCCATACACGAGAGCTTAAAAATGTAGCAGTTTCCCTTTCAAGCAAAACACAACTTCCTTTCATTTCAGTCAGATATCATCAAGTATCTAGCAGAAGGACGGATCAAGGCGATGCCTGACTGATCTCAGTCCCAGGGAAAGAACTGTGTGGGTATCCGCATGGTGTGCTACTGTCTCACTCTCAGGAATGTCATTAGTCTGCGGTGTGTTGGTGCTACGTTAACACCCTGTGCGTTGGCTGCTCCGCAGGTGGCCTTGGTGTAAGACTAATAAAGGAGGCCTGTTAGTGGGGCCTGCTGGCGTTTGCAGAGCCGGCGCACGGGTCTCCCTGCTGCGTTCAAACAGTGAGCAGCCCCTCCCGAAGACCCATGGAGGGTGGGTGGGAGGGGGTGCAGCATCGCAGGGTGGGGATGTCTGTCTGGAAGGTGCTAATGATAAAGCAAAGGTGTGATGGGGGGCAGCATTGTTTCTGAAAAGATTCTCATGTACATGATGCAAATTTATAACATTTAATTTGGTTTGTCATTCTTAAGAAATCTCAAAAAACTTTGCTTTATGCCAAATTTTTTTCTTCCCTACATATCTATGCCTGGAAAATACAGAAACTGCTAAACCCCGCTCTGAAAACCAATCGTTGTGACGCCCAGCGTCAGCAAGTAGTCAGGCTGAAGTTGATTCTAACACACCTTCAGCTCTCCTGTTGCTACTTTGAAAACCAGCTCCACCACTGAGCCAACGGCCAGTCGAGCAGCCGTAGACGAATGGATCTCATTCCAGATTGTGTCACTGTCCACCTGGAAACACACAAATACAAAAAAACATTTGTTGTTTAAATGACGTTTTAACAGGAGAAAAAATAATACTGGGCGTTCTCTTTTCGAAGTTTAAAGTTGTTCAAACTTACGGATTTATCATTCAGTTTTTAATATAAATATGATGGACATTCATTTATTGTCCATATTTCTGCAGAGGTCAGACTTTAAATTTGTTAGTTGCAAAAATCCTAAACAGAAAATAAGGATTTTCAGAAAATTTGACATTCATTTGCGTCAGTGTGATGTGCTTCAGGCACATCACAATTTTTTCTATTTTTCTAGATTGTTTTGTGTATTGATTTTAGTTGAATGACTTTTTGTTTAATATATTGTGGAGTTTGGATATTTCCTTTTTCGTAATCAATTTGATTTCGTTAATTTGTGGTGCTGTTGGTCCGCCTATAAATAGGCTGGGTTCCACTCGCTCCACCACCACTGAGGATGTGTCCTGACGCGGTGCGGGCACGTCTCCAGCCAGAATGCTGGATTTTTGCTGTTTTCGTTGTGATGGTGGGACTGGTTGTCCTGTTTTCGATTCTGTCTTTGCAGTAGATTATTCTTTTGCTATAGTCCGGTACTAGTAAGAGCTTTGATGGCCCTCCATATGGTTGGCCCCCTGCTGGACAGTCTTGTCCTTTTTGATCAGCTCACCTGGTCCAATTTTCTGTTAATACTTTCGGGGTTTTGTTTTTTCCTCTCTTTTTTATGGGAAAACAGGGAACTGAGGGTATTTAACTCTCTGTCTTTTTTTCCTCCACAGAAAATCAAAGCAGCTGAGCCAAAAGAAAATTTCAAGAGAGTTTTAAAATAAAGTAATTTTTTTGAACCCTCATTTTTTTCCTGCATGTCCTCAAATATGTTGTGCCCTTTTTGGACGTAACATGTTAGCAACTGTAACCTGCAAACACACATATACACTCGCTCCATCAAGAGAGTAACATACAATGAAATCATTGTCTGTTTGCAGCTTATTTTTTGCGGCTTTACCATATGTTGTTCTGTCAAACACAAGTTCAAATTGTTTGTGGAAAAATTGCGTTTTTTCTAGAACATATCTACAATATTCAAACTAAATTGTAACTTGAAAAGATTAAATATGAATCTTTGCTCTCGATACTACTAGATTATTACTGGTTGTTATTTATAAAGAAGCTGATTGGCTGAAGAGTGGAGATAATGACAATGCTGAGACACATATTTAGTTATATGTGGTGTTTGAATTGTTAAAATACAAAATTATAAGCATTTTTAGAAGAGGTCTGGAGTGTTTCATAGGAGATTATGGTTCTGTGAATACTGGGGGTCCAACTTGTACATCCAATACTTGAAGAAACACATAAATATATAATAAGGGTATTTTACACAAATTGCCAAACTCTTCAGGACGCAAACTCATAACAAGTGAAAACACATTTAGAATCACTTGTTATACGTCATATTTAAGGATCAGACTTAGTCGTGCAGCGTGTCTCCTCTGGAAACTGGAACACGCATTAATTGGGAGAATACAATGAACAATATGCTCATAAACATATATTTAGAAGCTTATTCAGGCACTTGCAGTGTTTTAATTGAAGGCAATAACTCGTAGTCATAATGCAGCATTGCACAGTGAGGTACATAACAAAATAAGTCTGTCTGTTACTGCTTTAAGAGACATTGTCCTTAATTTAAAGTGTGCCTGGAATCGTCATTTACTACAACTGTATAGAAAGCGTAATTATAAGAGCCGCTGTAAAATGATGCATTTATTTGTCTTAGTGTTTTTATTTGCGGAAAGAAAAAAAAAAATTCCTCCGGCTTGATTGTTCGTGCAGCACGTTTGTGTGTTTGTGTTGGAGGATGCTAAGCCTCAGGTTCACCATGCAGAGGTCAGGGCTGATTAATGCTGAGGCACGTCTGGCCCTCAGCCCCCATACGCACGCATGTACACACGCTCGCTTTTCAGGCCAAGCTGAGCACAATGCCTTCGGTGATTGATTGTACACAGGGCTGCACAGAGGATAATATATACTCCCTCCATCAGTCATGGCAGATACTGCGGGCAGATGGAGCGAGTGATAAACACAGAGTGAAGACGCTGGCAGAGGAAAAGAAGGAACCAGAAGGTCTTTGTGTCACACATGTGCAGAGTGGCTGAAGGAGGAGATCTGGGAAGACCAACCAATGTAAGCTCTTCTAAACTCACTATGCTAGTTTAAACCTGTCAGTTGATAAATGTAGCTGAACATGGATCTTTGCCGTTTATTCAACTACTTAGTCCAACAGCCAATGAGTGGACAGCATTTAAAACGATTGGTTCATCTTTCCTCCTTTCTTCAGCCATGGGACTCATCAGGTGTGGATGATTGCTCCATAATAACATCCACAGCAAGAGCCAAGAAAGACTCCATCATAAAATAAAACTGCAGAGCTTTTAGTGGAGTCTAAAGACACAAAAACAGAAAGAAGTGAGAGGTTGCAGCTGCAAAATGGATGCAAAAGTGAATGAAACATTATGCCCAGGAGAAAAATTAGGTCAATTTAAAGGCCTTCAGTTGCAATGTCAGCTCTGAAATTGTTGGAAGATTCATTTTGGTCAACTGTTGTTCATACATCATTGTGGCATTGTCTGCATGACGCCAAACCAGCAAAGCTTTAACTATTTGAAAGATAAAATCTCATTTGAGTCTAGAATCTTTGGTCAGTCAATAAATGCAAGGAGTTGAGGTCTTTTGGCTGCAAAATAAACCCACAGCATTCACACTTCAACACCCACTCGACAGTTTATATAGGCCGCTTGCGCCGATATGCTGTGTTTTGTATAATTAAGATATAAAAACTTTGTTGATTCATTTATGTGAGGAAGATGGGAGCCTGGTGATTCTTTTCATTTGTTAGAAGAATGGAATTTTGCTCTGGAAATTATTGGTGATGTGAAACTTTTATGTTGAGGAAAATATTTGGATTACTGGTTTTCTATTTTGTCTAATTCACACAAACTCCATATCGGCCTCTTGTCATGAGCTGGATGTGTTGTTATGCGCTTCCTGGTAACTGTATTTAGGGATAAGCTTTTCCAGACTGATATCTTTCCCTCTTGGCATCGTGTCCACCCTCAGCTGTAAGCTTCAGAGCAGAAAAATACCAAAACTCCTGCTTTTATAGAGTTGCTCTGAAGTGACGACGACCAATTATTCACATGCATTCGAACAACAGCATCTGACTCTTAGTTTCCCTCTTCAAGCCTATGGATGACTGTGTGTGTTATTAGTCCAGACAATGACAGAGTGAAAAACAAAGTGAGTAAAAAGGGAAGTGAATTTAAAACACAAATCAGTGTAATGATGCCGTACTGAAGCTGAATGATGCAGACAATTTATTGTTTCCCATGTTGATGTTGCCTTCAGCAGGAAATTAAGAGAATAACTGCAGAAAAAAAAAAAAAACTGAAATGGGAAGATTTGTCAGAGCAATGAAGGAAAGGGAATGTGCTGGAATAATGAAACGACGAATCTCCACAAGCTGACAGTCTAATTTCAGACACCCCCTCCTTCCTCTGTATGCATGTGTGTATCTGTGTGTATAACTTGTGTAACAGGAAGACAACAATTTGGTCCCATTTGCCATTATAAAGAGCAGGTCTGCGCGGCACTCCAGCTCCCTTTTTCCTCCCAAAGTAGAGAGGAAGTGAAATTTAGGAAGAGATAACCTGGAGGTACGTTCAGGCTTGATTGGCCTTAAAATTATTAACCGTGTGAAAAATACCAGCTAATACCCAGCTGTGATTATGTTTGGAAGAGTTTGGAAGAGAGCACTCAGAGATGTAAATGGGCACCAAGATCACCAGGAGAGCACACAAACATCCAGAAAAACACAATCACCGCCTCCACCAGCACACACACAAAGACCCGCGAACATCTGGTTATAATTTTAAGCGCAGCGGAAAGGCAAGCAACAGCTTTTGTTTGCCTCTACTCCTTGAGGGGCGGTGGTTTTATGTGTGTTTGTGTGTATGAGAGAAATGGGAGCATTTCTGAATCCGTGGGCCGATACGGAGAGCGTGGGCGAACGCCGCTCCGCTGTTTCACTAATATCGCCACAATACTGAAACTACTTCCATCTAAGTCAAACAAGCGCTTGATGATTGCCGATTAGATGATTGCACGTCTACAAACATGACAGCTTTTCCTGTAAGTCAAGCAGCATAGCATATAAAAACCCAGGTTCTCAAGAAAGATCAACCACATAAGTTAAAAATGCTTTAACTAGACAGTGAATGTTTGTAAAATCTATTTTTACAAGCAAAAATGAGTCACCTACCCCAATGCCTCCACATGGTAATCTCACAAACATGGGATTCACGGAACCTGAAGGAGAAGAAATAGATTTAGGACATGAGACATGGGGTAAAAGGTCAGCAGGTGAAAGAAAAAACTTTGGAGCCACGAAGGCCCAAATGAGCACATGACCCGCTAAAACGTCACATTTGACTTTCTGACCTTATCTAACAGCAAGAGTACACAAGGGGGGATGGTTTAATTTGAACATGACAAGAAAAAAAGATCTCATTGACCTCACAATCAACGGTCTCCTCAGGGAGAAGGCCAGAAAGGGTTCTGTTCTGCCACTGAAGGTCAATAAACAAAGATTAGCCGGCTAATTTACTTGTACTCCAAAGAAACATTTGAGATGACGACAGTTTCTTTCAACAACCCTGGTTGTGTATGTCAGTATTTCTAGAAAACATCCCTTCCACACGTACTGGCACTCATAATAACGGTGTATAAGATTAAATTCATCTTTAATGAAGAACCCATTAACTTACACTTAAGAAGTTGACGTCTAATTTAAAGCCAGTGTACAAATAAATCTAATATCTCTAGATCATCCAGAGCTTTGGTCTTCTCCCCCATGCATCTCACTCTGCAGGTTTTCTACATGATTTAAGTTTGAGGACTGAGATCACAACAGAAAACAGGGGATTTTGTGTCATTGCAGCATTTCTGAAGTGATTTATAAAGATATTTATAATTATTATTCTTCTGAAAAGCCCAGTAAGAGACCCAGGGATGGACAATAATAAGTCTTTTCATAGAATCAGAAAGACAACAACTTAAAGTGACCTGATATTTTTGAGATCAGGATCCCTTAAGACATTTGGAAGAGAAACAGGCCCACAGCATCACAGATCCTTCACCATGCTTAAGAATGATTCTTTTCTATATATCAGACCCACTTTGAGTGTTGGCTTTGAAACATTACAGAGTTTCTGTTTTTGTTGATAAAGACAAATGAAAGACAAATGAAAGACAAATGGAAGTTTCTTGAAGCCACTTTTTAAGAGACCGAAATGTTGAGTTTTCTTGTATTTCCCCTTTTGTTTACATCACATTTATACTAAAAGCAAAAAATTATGTATGACTTTGAACTTTCTTGATACTCTAATCAACTTATAAAAGTAACATATAACCAAAAAACAAAAACATTGACTAATATTTTACATCAACAGTGAGTGAGTGTGCTGCCAGTTAATTAGAAGAAAACATATTAATTAATTAAACTGGGATTTATCCCCACTGAATAAATGTACTCATTTAAAGGTTTGATTTAAAGGACTGAGCCACTTTAATCACAGCATTTGCATGTATTTTCTATTAAACCCAGATCTTTACTCTCTTTTGGTATGGACGCTAAGATCACCAATGGGATCTGTGGATTATAAATGTATACACGAACACACACACCAACTTCCTTGGCTCCATCTGCACGTTGAGTCCAGATCTAAGTACCAAAGCAGCTTGTGTGACTTTCCATTTAACAGCCTTTAAGGGTCCCGACTTTATCGTCACACCTCCACCACTTTATTAGATTGGGCCTTTTGCCTCAGAACAGTTTAAGCATTAAAATAGATTTCTTTAGCAGATGTCACAGATTAACAACATTTACCACAAGTGGAGGTATAAAATCATCTATGTGACAAAGTTACAGTACATGATGGTTGACTGTTTATTAAATGAATGTTGCATTTAAATACAATGATAAGGAATCATTTTGTTTTAAAGACAACCAGTAAGATGACCAATCAAAGGTTAAATCTGCAGGTGGGTCAGTTTGGATGCACTGGTGAGGATGCATGTCTTACAGTCTAGTTTCTGTCTCAGCGGGTTGGTTCCGTACAGCTGGACGTGGGCCTCAGAGTGGACCGTCTGCAGCTCCTCCTGTGACGCCTTCCTTCCACGGATACACTGAAGCCAGAGGAGGAATCGAGTTTGAACACAGAGCATCTGATTTTTTTACAGGAAGCAAATCACTGTAGCTTCAATTTCTTCAATTAATCAAATATGTATAGATATATGAAGACTAAACTGGATGAGGCACTCAGAGTGATACGATTACAATCTTAACTTCAAAGTGTTTAAGTTGAGGTAGTCTGATTAAAGACAAATGTCTGATAACCAGATTAGCACTGCCCTCTACTGGCAAAAAGCCACAACAGCAAAGAAAAATCAGAGGCACAAGAAATAATTTTGGTCTTTAGCTTTCTTCTTTTTTTTTTGTCTGTTTGATCATCCACATGACTTTTAAAAACAACAAGAAAAAACATTATTAATTTGATTAATTTTGTTCAGGGTTACAAATTAATTTCTACACAGTTTTATTCAGAAACTGTGCGAAACAAAAAGCATCCTTATCCTCTTAAGTTTAAACAAATATCCTGCAAATTTAATAACATGTCTGCGGTAAAATACATACATATGTTGAGTTGTAAAATAAAAAATAATATTTTTCAGGACAAAATTGGACCTGCTTCTTCTGACTAAATCAGTTTTTAATCATTCTGAAAACTGATTTTAATCCAGATTTGAACACAGAAATGACAAAATTGATCAAACTGAAACATATTTTCATTTTTTTTTTTTACAGATTAAAATAAGATTCTATTTTTTTAATTAATAAATTAATAGCGATTTTTAAGATTTATTTCATTCATTCAGTTTTTCTTTATACTTTTGATCACTTTCACCACTTTGGACTTGAACCACCAATTTAAACCAAAACATCAATTTTGATATCAATTCAGAAAGAAACCAAGTCAGAAAGCATCAAAGCTATAGCTTTTGTAGGATATTTTAACATTTCTTTGCTTATGTAATAACATTTTGCTGAAATTAAGTGTGGCCTCACCTCACACTGAGCCCTCAGGCCTGTTTCCTGCAGCCGGGACCAGATACTCTGAATACGGCCGGCATGCTCGGGATGAATAGTGGCGTTGCCGCAGATACACTGATGTTTCTGCATCAAGGAGTCATACACTAGACCTGGAAGACAGATCAAAATCCAAAAATACTTTCCATTAATGATATCAGCATGAATTTTATTTTATTTTTCCACAGAGGTGGTTATTGATAAGTATCACTTGGCTGTTATTCTCAGTCAATTATGCACTAATTACTTTAAAATCTTTTGTGTTTTTGTACACTTGAAAGTAAACACATTGTTTTTAATTTGTGTTGCTGCAATTACACTACCTCTGGGTGTAACTGTGTGTTCCTACGGACCTGTGGTGAATCGGTGCTTCACTGGAGGCTCCGAGACGACAATGGGGAAGGAAGCGGAGGCTGGGGATGACTGTGTCCGGGACAGAGGGCGGTGAGCAGTGATGCTGACCGGTAACCCGGCCGCTTCCATGGAGGCTCGGTAGCTCCGCAGCTGGTGGATCCGCTGCTGCTCCAACAGCATCGCCTGCTGCTCTCACACACAAACACACTTTGATAAGCTTCTGAACAACAGCTGGACTGCAATACTTTTCTGATACCAGAAGATGGCACCAAATACTTCCACTTCATAAATGTAATATTGCACAGAAAACGTGGATTTCATTTTTTACTTTTTATATTTTTTTTCTCACAAAATAAGTTTTTGGCTTCACATACAAGCAGAATCTATGCCCATTTTCACTCAGAGTGTGAATGCATACCAAAGAAATTGCATTAAGTTACCATCGATCAAACATTCAACATTTCTTCTGACATTATTTGACAGCTTTGGATCAAAGTGTTTAAAAAGTGTCGAGATTCACCGCACGTAAACATTTTAGTTCCCATTTTTCGCTCTTACTGAGGCTAAGTGCTGCATCGCACTGATGGGTGTGTCTGCCTGCGCTACTCTATGGGCGCCATGGTGACAGTGAGAGGAGTGCTTGATTGAATTTGGCTGAGCAGAAACAGGGATGGGCTGGACCGATGAGGACGCCCAGTCCTGATTGCCTGGGAACGTGGTCACAAATAGACAGAGTAATACGGAGATTAGCAGCGTACGTTGGAGAGATCCGAGAACAAATAATGCTGAGCGGGAAACCTTAATGGTTGGGTAAAAAGGTATTCTGTGTGGGTGGCGAGCATTTATATTCCAAACTTGCTTAAGTTTGAGACCAGCCTAAGAGGAGTGTGTGGTAATTTTACTATTTTAGTTTCCCGGCATGCATAATTAGTTGTTTCTTTGCACTTAAACAGAATTAATGTTGCTAAAAGTATGGTAAAAAGCAATAAAAAATCTCAGCAGATGGAACGTGCCTTGCTAATATCGGTGAGATTTTCCATAATAAAATAAGCCAACATGTTCACGAGCTCTAAAGAATGTTCACACCATCGCTTATTTGGGTGAAAAGAATGCTACAATTAAGCTGGTGGAAGAATTTAAGAGGAACTCTGAAGCTCAACAAATGCAGATATTTTTTTTTTCTGTTGAATCTTGAAATATAGGAGAAAAACCTAAATAAATGCTTCTTATAGCTGCAATAGCTCCTCGATGGCCGAGGACAAGGTGGAAGCAGATTTATTTATTTATATGCAAAGAAAAAAAATTTTTCACACATCTGGCAGATTAAGAGTTGATTTTTTTTTTCAACCAAGAAGTTTGTAAAAAAAAACAAAAAAAAAACAAAAACAAAAGCTAAGTAAAAGGTATAAATATTGTTTTCAGTAAAAATTCCATGAAAATATAAATATGATTTGTTAAGGATTTAGTTTAAAACATCTTTGGACTAAACTTATTTAACACCACATTGTTTTTAGTTAGTAGTTTTTATGTAATCGCTATTTTTACTTTTATTTTTGTAGTGACTTTTGGCTACTTAGTTATTAATCTCAAATGTTAGCTAATACTTTTTGTTTCCATATTCTTATTTATTACTATGTGGCCGTTATTTATAACCAAGTTAATGTGTTTATGTTACATGCATTTGACTAATTCTGTGAAATGTCTCATACCTGTAATGTTTTGTTCGTGGAAATATTTGGGATTAAGGTCATTTTAACACAATGTCTTCAGGTGTAGTTTGAGATCACATACTTGTGCACACAGTGCGTTCATCTGAGGTCTTTGTGGGTGTGTTTCTGTGAGTGATCAGTTGTACTGGCGGTGAGAATGGTATGTTTTTATTCTTGTCTTTATCGGCTTACTGTAATGCACCTCGGGTTTTATTTATTTGTTCAAGAAGTTCTTTCGAAATAAAGATTGGTTTATTTTCCCAGGGTGCTATTTTTAGTGTTTTGAAAGAGGTTTGAAGTTATGAAACTCTTCTGAAATGAATCATCCTACAAGTCGTCATGAACTCCACTCTTCGATAAGGTGGTGCAACATAAAACAGTTTTGAAATATGTGTGGAAACTGTTGTCAATCACCTGTTTGTTATTCAGCATTCATGTGTGGAACATAACTAAATTATTTTCAAAAAGTTCATCTATTCACTTTTTTTCCACCATAAAGAAAGAAAATGCGGCTTTGGAAGCTGAAATAAATTGGAGCAATGCTGCTTGACGCGCTACTGGATGGAGTTTGCAAAGCAGCCAATGAACAAACGTTATTGATCTTCCTTGGTGCTGATTGCCTGAAACCCCAAAAGCAGACATATGGAAGAATGGAGATTTTAGCTTCTGCAGCAGTGTGAAGATGGTCTCCACTCTATGCAATAATGCAATTTAGTAGGCAGTTAAAGGTTACAAGATTTTAGAGGAGGTCTTAAGTAGATATTTTAGATTTTTGGAGGTAGTTGTGGTCTACAACCACTGTGAACTCAACTGAACTATTAGTCATAGAACGTCTCGCTCTTTTGAAATTCCGTAGATCTTCCTTAGAATTGTTTGTCACTTCTTGTGGCCCTGAGGGATCCAGCCAAATCAACCAACTACTGAATCAAACTGAATCTAAAAGCAAAATCAACTATTCATAATCATATCTAAGTCATCTCTTTTGCAACTAAAATCAACCATATACTTTATATGATGAGACACTGACTACTTTAAAATATGATTGCTTTCAAATAAATTCAGACAGAAACATTTTAAATGATTTTTTGATGTTCTGTTTTCTTAGTTTTCCATCTTACTTGTTTGAACATGAAGTCCTGCTCAGCCTGTCTCTCTCTCTGGTCCCGTTGTTCCCTCTCTTCTTGCTCTTGGAGGTCTGGTGGTTCCTGCTTGATGACCAGACCCCGTATCAACCCCGATTCAGGCCCAGACGAAGTGGATGATGACGACGAGGATGAGGTGAGTCCCTGGTGCTCCCTGAGTTCCTCTTCTGTTTCCTCTGGATGACTCTGATGCTGCCTACCCGGCACAGAGGATCCAGAGCTGGCAACTGACACCTGATCGCCAGGTTTGGACATGATCTGGAGAACGAGGAGACAAGAGCCATGAAGTTTGGATCTTAAAGGGGCAGTGTTATATGTGTTTTCCAATCACATAGTGCCTTTTACGGCATAATCAAGTAACTATGTTACACTTTGAAATTGAGTCTCTGTCTCCTTAAGAAACTCTGGTCTTTCCTGAAACTCCATCTTCAGGAAGTCATCACAACATGGCTCCTCTATTAAGCCTATAACAATGTTTTTACCACCATTACACTGAGAAGTTGCTTGTATAATAAGCTCAGCAGATATGCAGTTCCACCAGATGTCTGCTAATTGATGCTGGCTAGTCTGAAGGACCTGAGTGGGAGAGTCGAAGGAAAGAGGTGCTCTGTGAGGCGGAGGCTGGGAGGTTTGCAAACTACATTGGAGGAATTTCATCTTTGAAGGCAGCGCTCGGGCCTCCAGGCATTTTGCACAGTTGAATGGTTGCCACATGAGATCAAAGGATTGCAAAAGAAAATCAAAACAACACATGATGAAAATCTCAAAAAAAAAAGTCTCTTTGACATAATACTGCCCCTCTAAGGCCACCTGAACTAAACGTACACCAGGACAGAAAAAAATCTGACGGGCTACATCAGAAAATTTTGTTAGAAAAACCTTTAAAAAGTGGATTTCTGAAATAAAACAGCATGAAGAAAATACACTAAACAACTTTGTGTCCAAAGGTAATCTTTCATTCCAAAAATAATTGATCGATGAGGCTGAGCTCAAAAACAACGCAAGAGACCTTGAGTTTAAATAAACATAAAACTAACATTAACCAGACAGAGATAAACCTGATCTGTACTCTGAACCCCAGACCCAGAAATATACTTCCGTTATACCCCCAGATTCACGGACACAGGTTCGATCGACAGCCTGCTTGTGGACGTCTCTGTGTGTGCTTCACCATTTTACTACAAGAGTCCACTAGAGGGCATACTAGAGTCAGAACATGGAGAACACCCAGAAGGTAAAGTTTGGAAAACTAGAACAGGGTGTAGCTTATGCAGCCGATTCAAGAATCTTAGCAGTTACATACTTCACTCTGTTTATATGAAACATTGGAGGACGTGCTCAACATGTCCTCCAAAAAGACATACTATGCGAGGAAAGACTCTTAAAAAGTAATTAAAGGCAAATGCGTTTTTGGTCCATGTCAATTGTTTATTCTGAACCCTGTGACAGAATCCTTCTGGCTGCTCGTAATTTCATTTTTAAGGTCACCTTGTTTGAACCCAGAAAAACTGAGCTAAGGGGCACGAGGGAGAGATGCAGGGAGACCACAGGAACTGCAGAAGGGTGACTCTCGTAATCTTGTTGTGGCAGCTGTCCCCGTCGCTGTCGTCAGAGAACTCAACCTTGATGTGCAGGTCATGATTGGACTGGACCAGTTTGTGTGCAGGGATCACACACACATCCACACAAACACGCACACACACACACTTGGCTGGCATGCTGCCCAGGGAACAGTCTATTGACGTCAGAGAACAGACTCTTGCCTCATCCCAGTCCCTTTTCTCCAAACAAACTCAAAACACTCAACCAGTCCTGCTGCACTGATTCTCAGTCTTCTTTTCTTTCATGTTCTCCTCTTTTCTACTCCAGTTTTTTTTTTTTTTTTTTTCCTATTGGACAAAAAATAATTGCTGGGGTATGAAGCATAAAGGGGGCAGGCACTAAATAAGCCTGTTAAATAAGCTGGAAGATGAGGACAGCATGCAGCGGAAAGAGGAAAGAGGAAAGAGGAGGTGATTTTATACACAAACACTTGACACTTGTTGACTCAATGTATCCATCTCCCTAACAGGCCTGTACTTGCACATCAATATCACTTGAATATATCACAGTATTGCCTTAGCCCTTTCATGTAATTAAGAGTGGAAAGCAAGTTTGTGTTGGACTTTTTCCAGGATTGATTGCTTCAGTCCCCCAACTCACTCTCTCTAACCCCTACACCCTTTTTTATTGCTGGCTTGACTAAAATGTGGCCCAGCCAGCAAAGAGGTTGCACATAAGGTTTGCTTTAAGTTCTGGAAATACAACGAAAGTAGGAGTAACAGTTTGTAAAGCCGGTGCCAAGCAACCACACGGTTGAAATTAGATGGCCCAAATTTGATTCAAAGCAGCTGCATAAGAATTCAACCAGTTTGAAAAACAGGTTGAATTAACATTCTTAGTACTCAGGTTCTGAATGAACAAAATTTTACTGGCAAGAAAGTTTTCAGCCATAGTTAGCTTAAATAATTAAGTTGGAAATAAAAGTTCTCCAACTACATCATTTGCATCATCTGTGTGGCAGAATTTCATTTTTTTTTTTTTTGCAAAAGTGAAAAATACTGAAAAAGTGTCAAGAGAAGGATACTGTTTGCATCTGATCTAAAGTGTCTTATTTATAATCTCATGTCATTACACTGACCAGACCTAAAGTAAGCGACACTGTGTATAGAACTTTAACATACAATTTATCCCCAGAAATAATGTGTTCTCAATTAGAAATTTCATAATTAACTCCAAAATAGCACTTGAGAATAAGGGATAAATTCTAAAAATATGATTCAAAAAGTAACATGTTTGACTTCTGTGTTGGCTGAAAGTAACACACAATATTTGAAAATCCAAGGTTAACAGTAAATTACTAAAATAATGCAATTTTTACAACTCTGATAATTCCAATTCTTATAACAAATATTCTAGTATGAATTATTTGTTACAAAAAAATTCAGTCAGTGAGATTACAATGATGTTCATACCAGAATAATTAATAAGATTATTATTATTAGTAGTAGTAGTAGTATTTTACTCATATACTAAATTATGCAATAAAACGTTTGGTTTTAATGTGATACTAGAGAATATCTAATTTTTTTAAAAACTATTACTAAAGTCTTACAGAGTTATAATATTACATTCTACTGTCATGTTTAATGACAAAATAAATAATCCAAATGAAAATACAGGTCGAGTGTAAACCATTATTACCATAATCTGAAATATTAACAGAAAATAACTTTGATTATTATATATATATATATATATATATATATATATATATATATATATATAATCTATTGAGCAAGAGTGTTTTTCTTTTTCTTTTTTGTTCACAGACAAACAGCTTCCTTTATGCATAACATGAACTTTTGATGTGTGTGAATTATATCACAATAGTAATTATCTACGCAAGAACCAAAACACAAACCCTTGTTGCATCCAGAACAAAGACATATGCGTTCACTCCAAACAGATGGAAAGCAAACATGATGAACTCTGGACTGCATTATGTGCAGATATTTGAGGTTGGTACCCGAATGAAAGCTTGTCGTAAAAATTTAATTAACACTCATCTGCGTCAAACTGTTACACAGAATAAAGGAAGGGATTCCACTTCACACATGGTAAAATTTAAGCATGCACTCAAAATAAGCTATAGTTAGAGGTCGCGGTTTATGGATTTTGCAAACTTCCCTCCATCAAGACGTTTTCAACAGTTTCAAAGTAATCAACGAAAAAAGCTGCCATGCAGATGACTTTCAGTAAGGCAAAAGTTATATTATTGTTTTAGAATAACTCCAAATGGCACTACATTATGAGGACACACAAGACTTAGCCTGAATGCAGCACCTTGCAAAAGTATTCACACTCTTTGAACTTTTCAAAGTTCAAAGAATTGTCTTTTACAATTTGTATTTTACAGGGATTTTATAAGATAGACACACAAAAATCTGTCCATAAATGCAAGAGAGAATATTCACATCCTCCACAGTCATACCAATCATTAAACAATCTGAAATTCACTCCAGCTTACTCTGGTGCCCTTAAATAAAACCAGAAGAGGCCTAATTAGTAAACAGAAGTCTCCAGAGGAAAAAATTAACAACACAAGCAACACGAAAAACAAGGAACAGAGGAAGTAAGTTTTGGAGAAGTTTAAAGAAGAATTAAATCAGACACTGAAGTTTGATTTCTGCAAGTAAGAAGATAAACTGCCTTGGAAACAACATGAGCAACTTTTAATCCAGCATAAAAACAACCTTAAATTGCACTTGAGGTTCACTTAATTAACCTTGAGTGTGGAAGCGCAGGGAGCAGCGTGCAGCCAGAGAACACAAAGTGATGGACCGTATTCCTTAAGGAACTTCAGATACAAACACACACACACACACACACACACACACACACACACACACACACACACACACACACACACACACACACACACACACACACACACACACACACACACACACAAATGCATCTGCACCATAAACAAGCATCTTCTCCCGTCACGCCGCATCTCTCTCAGATCGCACAAACAGACTTCCAGAGCGATGCGGTGAGTCATACTTCCTGTTTGACCTTAAATGGTAGCGGCTTCCCTCTGGCTTGCACGCCGGGTTGCCACGGCGACGGTAGGAAGCAGGGACACAGGCACACAGATAATAAAAAACAAGACTAAAGACTTGCTGATTGATGGCTGATTCATCCGGCTTGCGGACGGCAGACGAGATTCAAGCACATTAACTGAATCATTTGCAGGTGATTCAAATGCACTTGGACATGAAGTACTGAGCAAAAGTCTCCAGTCGATTCTATTCAAATGCTGCTTCAGAGGAGACAGAGTTTTATTCATTTCATTCAGTTTCTTTTTCCTCAGTCTGGAAAACTAGTCTGAAAACACAGATATTAGATATTATCCGTGGTTTGAGATTTTTCCTATTTGCACCACTACAACTTGCTGCCGTTTCGGTCTGAGACAGGTGTGTGAACGCTTTTTTGATGAAGTACGCATTGGACATGGTGAGATACCTTATTGATGATGTGCTGCTGTTGCTGCTGCTGTTGGAACAGTTGCTTGTGCTTTTCCAGGAACTGCTGATGCTGCTGCTGGACCACCAGCTGCTGCAGGGCCTGCGCCTGTCCGCACGGCTGCTGAGGCAGAGGGGCCGACTGGGTCCTTCCCAGGGGACGGTGGCCCCGAACCAGTTTGGAGACGGTGGGAGACGGGAGAGGCAGGCCACCCAGACCGACTGTGGAAAAACAAAGAAATGATCTTATTGCTGAGCTGCGTTGAATTTCATTTTGCAAGCTTACAGATGGATGAAGGCTTGTAAAACAGGCAACCTATTCACTTTCCTCTGAGGCAACAACCAAATATACTGAAATTTAAACTGTAAAAATGCTTGTTAATATTTTAAAATATCATCATCAAAGCTTTGTAAATAAATTTAAAAACTTAACATTTTATAAGGAAGTTAATTTCTCCCAAGTTTATAAGTTTTAAGTGTTTCTTCATAACAGTTTTGCTGCTTATGGCTTAAAACCTAAAAAATTGTTTCACACAAAATAAGAACAGAACAAAAGATCAATACACCAATGAAGAAGGATAAGTCACAAAGCTGGCTGTTTCCAGAACACTGTAACCAGAAATACAAATGGAAAGTTAAGTGGATGGACAAAAACAGCATATAATCCACTGCCTTGAGAGAAATTTGAAGCAAATCTGTTTCAAAAACTCTGCTGGCAAAATTTGAGAATCTATGGATTATTATCAAGAAGAAGATCCAACAGAACCAAATAAAGTAAAATGAGCTTCCTTCAAACTTCAGCACCCTTTCAGTTTTTAATTGTCCTGATATAACAATTATTTTCTCTGAGAACCTGAATTTTTAATTTTTACAACGATAAACATCCAAAATATGTGACTTTTCAATGATCTTTCCAATTCTTTGAAATCCTATTTATAGGGAGGAAATAATCAGAAACATATTAATGAAAAACAAGCTGAGATTTTAAGATGAAAATAAGAAGGTTTATCTAAATGTTGTGGTGGCTGCTGACCCATTGAGCTGTGGCTCTGCTCCATTAGCACCATGTGTTGAAGGAGGGGGTTGTGACCAGCTGCGCCTCCTCCAGGCCCGTCTCTGTCCAACGCCGACGAGGCCAAGTAGGACGGCAGGTGGGAGGTGGGCAGAAACGCCGGGGCCAGTGGAATGCCCGGCTGTAACGCTGGCAGCGCCAGATGAGTCTCGCCATCTTGGTGTCCCGATACCACCTACAAAAGAGACGGAGACGGAAAGACACGAGAAGACAGAGAAGAAAAGAGGGAGGCAGACAGTCGGAGTGGGAGAACGGTCAAAAAGTGACATGTGGGCAGAGAAATGGTAATGCCAAAAATCTGATATACTGTACACCCACTTGCCAAAAATACAACACAGCGACTGTTTCAGCAACCGTTAATTCTCTAACAAACTAAATCAGTTTCCTGCGTTTTTAAATTTATTCCTTAACATAACAATCAGGACGGTGTGGGTCATTAATGCTGGTTAGTTTGTTTACTCACAGAATTTGCAGGGCCAGAGGCAGGAAGTCCTAAAGTGATGTTGGGCAGTGAAGGTGAGGTGTAGAGAGACAACTGGCTGAGTGAACCATCCCTGGTAGCCAGCCTCTGAATCAGAGAGGCCTGAGCACACATACACCAAAACAATCTGTTAACAGAAACCTTTTCACACATATTTACACTGACTTTTGTTTCCTAGAGTTCTGAAACATGAAACTAAAACCAAAGGTTTTTTTTATTTTTCTTTCCTCTAACAGACAAATGTTTTTTTTTTCTTCCAGAGACATGAAGATAAACACTTCAGGAATGACGCTTTAATTACATCCCTGAGAGGTCACTGGTTATTTGCCAGTAAAATATCACTAAATGCAGTGAAAGTGAAAACTCGCACTTCCTGCTTGTCAATAAACAGCCATTTCTGTGAAGCAACTTGTTTCTGTAAAAATCAAATAAAGGTCATAGACCTAGTGTTTTCGAGTGTGAATGTGCAAACTGAATCACTTCTTTATTTTTTTTCTGTTTAAAACTGATACCAGTATCGATGGCTATGCTGAAAAGAAAATGTGAAAAAAAACCTAGCAGGAGACTAGAAAGTTCATTCAAAAACTCTTTAAAAGGGAACATTTTTATAAAGATATTTACTGAGGCTAACAAAAAAGGATTTAAAAGAATATATTATAAAACTTGATGAACAAATGAATAGCTTGGTAAAAAAAAAAATCTAATCTTATAACCCTGGGTTATAATGGCTCGGTGGTCACTATGACGATAGTCTGTGCATTGCATAAACCGCGAAGGCGAATGTGTTTCTGCAGTCAGAGGGATGCACACGTGTGCAGCCATGCTGTTTACCTCTCCTGGGCTGGTAGAGATTGGGATGCCGTTTTCACTGGGGATGTTACTGGAGCTGTTGTTGGGGGAACTGGGGCCGGAGCCTGGCGCACTGTTGCATGCAGAGTCTGTAATACACACAGCATGGAAACAGATAACAGAAATGGTTTAATATGCTGACAAGCAGCTAACTGTTGACTAATGAGTCTACCAGGAAATTGTATGACTTTTAGAAGCTAAAGCCAAATAAAATAATTCATTGCATGATTTTTTTTTCTTTTTTTCTTTTTTACAAGAGGATTCAATTTAATACAATATGTCACTGGATATCATGCTGATAGTGCGAATCTAATTACAGAGTTTCCCTGTGGACTATCTGCAGAGATTATTCAGCTTTAATAATGTTATCACTGTTTAATGATTTTCCTCATCACGTCATCATCTTAAAGCAATAAATAAAGATAACATACTTTAGAAAGACTACAGTGACATCACCAACTTATTTTTGTATCTTAACACATGCAGGTATGTTTAGCAATTGGTTACCATGAGGAAAAACTGGCATTTATGGTGGCGTCTACGGCTAGGATTCAGACTTTTTAAGACTTTTTAACAAGCAATGTTTCAGCCAATGTTTTAAAAATTATTTTGCAGAATTGTGTTTTATTCAACAAGCACTCTCTATAGAGATACTCAAAGAGAAAGTGAGACAGTACTGGTAGTTGCAGCTCTCCATCATGTGCACTGCAGCAGTGATCCCACATAGGAAGCAGCTGAAACACCAGCCCTTTCATGACTTTGAAACAAAGTGAATCTTTAATCATGCATGAGAAATCATTTTTTTCTGCAAGTTTCTTCTGCAAATATTTCAATGGAAACAGCAGTGAAATCAATTATTATCTCTCATAAATGCTGGCATTTAAGACAGATTAAAAACAATCACGAGTTGAGTTCATTGAAGACTAAATGGGAATTTTATTTAGTTGTTTTGTCGAGATTAAACATGTTTGTTCACATACAAACATGTTTTTTTTTTAAAAATGATTAAAGCCAGTTTGCAAACTTGCACACAAGACTTGCATAAAAATGGATCCAACATTAATCACAGTAGTGAAAAATTGACTTCTTTCTTTTTTTAAAAAACTGCAATGGCCAAAAATGAACAATAAAGCTGGAAACAATATGTGGAAATATATATTTTTTCTACTTAAGACTGGATCTAAGTCATTTTCTTTTACCAAATCACATAAATAAATGAACAGAAGCACAATTATGCATTTTTTTTTGCTAGATGTAAATATTCAAGTACTTGTATAAAATTAAAAATGATGTTGGAAGGTTTAGAAAAACCTACTTTGCTACAGCATGGTGATGTGTGGGTTGTGATTTTGTTTCCTCAACTAGCATTAAAACCACATTCTTTTCATTTTGTTCACTTGTTTGTTTATTGGAAATGAGCCAAACTTTGTGTTGCCTGTTTTGGTGGAAACATGAGGATGTGTGAGAATACATACAACCGAACAGTATTTGTCATGACAACTCCTGAAACCAAAGCAACTATGAAATCCACTGAAATTATTGCAGTTTTCTGTGCCCATACATCTCACATACTCTTAAGATCCTTACAGGATAGAAATCATACCAACCCTGTTATATAAAGTTCATTCAAGAAGTGTGTTTTTGTTGAGGCAACTGAAATCCTGTCATACATCCTGACAGCAGTATTACTGTTCTCTCAATTGCTCTTGCCTCTCTCCCCATAAATCCTCATGGTATAGTGAATTACTGTGTCTGTAATTCTCTTCCTCTCCATCTTAACCACAGGAAGCAATTATGTTGCCACGTTTATCACCAGGCCTGTCTTCTCTTCACTATGGTATGCCCTCTTTAGTGTGAAATTTAGTTCATTTTGAATCAAAACCAGAGCATGAACTATTCAAAAGGTGTCAAAATGTTCTTGTAAGGTTATAAAGAATGAAAAGTGATGCAAAGTCGGGAGATGAGACCTGCAATTTAAGTGAGCTTTGAGATTCCTCTAAATGTTTCAAATTAGAGCATTAGTGTTGAATTAGTGTTGAAGGTTTTCTCAAAGTAGCTGCAGAAGCTCATACATGTTTCTACACTGAAACCGATTCATAAATGTTAATAGTTACAAAACATTAGAAATACATCATACTTTGAAGGCTGTGCATGTTTGAAATAATGTTCAGTTAAGTCAACACGAAAAGAAAATGCTTTGTTAAAAAAATAAAGAAAAGTGTATTTATAGTGCTGAGAAGAAATAAATTTTTGTGAAAAATCCACAGAAATGTGAAGCACATTGGTTGTTTTTAGAGCAATACTTTAGTCTATTTCTTGTACTGTATTGTGTCTCACCAGCTCTGTCGAGTGATCTCTTCTTGGCAGTAGTGATTGGCCCGTCTTTCCTGCGGAGCAGAGGGCTGCTTCGACGCTCCGTCACTTTCTGCTTTAGCCATGAACGGCGCTTCAAGTTGGGCTCAGATGCTGATGGGACACAAATAAGAAAAAATATTTTAAAACAGAAGTATCATCATAGAATAACTCAAAAGTGTAGTTCAAACCTTCTACAGTAACTGGGAGAAGTGGCACAGCAGTAGTGAAAATAAAGTTTATACGTTTTTAAACTAAGGTTAGCACATTATACTAAGTCTTTTATGAGTAATCAAAGGCAACAGAAGCCTACGCTAACAGACCAGCATTTCAAACCTCAATAAAGAAACCTACACTGACACTTCATGGTCAAACTTATCTAATTTGGTTTCTTCTGTCCAAAAGACATTGTTACAAAATTATTATTCTTTACTCACTCTGAACTTGACAAACAAAAATTATGCTGCCATATTCTGTTATTCTTAAGACTGACTGGGTGTATCTCGCTACAGCGTAATTAAAACTGTGTATAATGGAAAGCTTCTACATTAATGTTAAAATGATTAATGCATATTTGGTGTTTCAATTATTATAGGAGGCAGCTTAAGCGTCTTAGAAGGAGTTTTAAGTATTTGTGGATTTTAGATATTTACAGTTGTGGTTCCACAACTATGCATATATTGAAGGGTGACATTTTTTATGTTAAGTTTTAAGTAATCTCAAATCAGTCAAAATCAAATCATTAACATCTAAGTGTCTCATGAAAATGTACAGCTATACAAATATGTTAAAAAAACAAAAAGGAATACAAAAGAGCCTGAGATGGATTCATTTCCATCTCAGATTCTCATTCTGTGTTGTGAACGCCTCACAAAAGTGTTAAAAAACTTCAACCTCTCTGAACTTGTTGGACTGCTACTCAGATGTATTGTAGATTGCAGGGTTGCATAAATGGGATCTTGTTTGTTAGCAGCTATTGGTGCTAATGAGCTTGTCCCTATAGGCCGTCGAGTATGAGCCGGCCAACAGGTTCAGAAGCAGAGGTTAACCATCTTCATGTGACAGTGGGAGGCTCTGCAACAATAGAGGAAGCAGCCAACTGGCAGCTTTCTTGACCCGGTGCTTAATGATGCCACCTTCATGCTTTACTAATGAACACTGCTAGTTTCCAGACACTTCCAATTACATTGAAAAAAAGGTTTGTAGAAATACGGAATAGGGAGGCTCAGGTCCAGATTTCTCGGTTTAAAACTGCAGATGCTCGAACTCGTTGGCGATTCCTCATGGCAGGCGCAAGATCCACACAGAGGGCAAAAGAGGTAAGCAAAGGGTAAACTCTGGGAGTCGTGTCATGGACAGGGCAAGGCCTTTTTGGGACAAACTTTGCTTTGGTGTCTCTGCCAGACAATGGCAAACACTAGCAGTTCCCTCCCCTCCTCCACGGGTTTCCCTCAGACAGTTAAAGCTGGAGGGCTGACCCACGGCTGACCCAATGCTCGTCCCATGACCCTGTATGAAGCAGACTCTGCTACGTTCATTAGCCTCAGAGCAGGAGGTGGGGCATTTTGGTACAACCAAGTGGAAGCAATTGATTCTTTGTGTACAGTAGTGATTTATTCAGCATTGCGAGATTTATTCTGGGTCATTAAAATCGAAGAGAAGCACCAAAGTTTTTATGTACTTCAAAGAAGTGCAAAGCTCTCATTATACCTTCACATAAGAGGGGATGAGAAAACCTATTGTGAACCTATCTTGTCCAAGTGCTTTTACAAATACACACTTAGTTTTAGCGGAACAATGCAGCTGAACTTGTGAAACTCAATTATTATTTACTAAAAGGGCTCCCTGATAAGTGGAGTGCACTGTTAACCGGGATGAGGTCACATCGGGTCTTACTGTGGGAGACCATGAGAAAATTACAGGTCCACTCTGAAGATCACGTCAGATATTTTATTGCTGACAGAATCAGACAACGGAGATTATTACTAATTAGAAAAAATAAATTAAAATTTTTTTTTTTTTTTCTTTACTTTATTAGAAGCAAATAAAACCTACAGCATATGAAAATATATGTTTTACAATCTGCAGTATAAAGCAGGCACAACATGTACTGACTTTCTTTAAGATGTTTTTTGGCTGTTGTGCAACACAGATGTTCTCAATTATTTGATCAACAACAGATGTTTTATAAAGTGGATTTCATAACTGTACTGGCATAATTTTGTATACTTTCGCTTAGATCCTAAATATCACATCATTAAAAAAACATCTGCTTCTCATCAGGGTCTTAAATTAGATTAATAAAACTTTAGATAAATATCATTGTGTCAACGTTTATTTAAGTCAACATTAAAAGTCAGCATGTGAGAAAACAGTAGACTCTGAATTTATAAACCTCTACAACAAACTTTATGAGCTTGGAAGAAAGCGTCTTCTGACCTGAAGTGGCGGCTTTGGATATGGGAAACATGGCTTGCCGCCCAGGGCGCCAGCATTAAGGGGTGACATCGATGCTTGGAAAAAATAAAATACTTTGTCCATCTGGCCCAAAGTCAGTCCTTCAAGAAAGTTGCAACATTTTTTTTTTTGATTGTTGCAGCCTAAAGTTACTGATTTTGAGGCACCTTTTTCCAATAGCGGTCGTCAAAGTTACAACTTTTATTAAACTTTATTTTTGCTATAAAATGGTCTTACAAAAAAGTTAAAATGGATGGACATAATCTTCCCAAAAAAAGACAGGATTTTAACATAGTTAATATTTAAAGTGCAAATAAAATTTTCAAGCACGCTCATGAAAATCATGTCTGGAGGATTTGTTTAAGTAACACACAGTGTGAACAAATCCTACAGAGCATCTCAACATTACAGAGTCTGTGTGGTGACATGGAAAAAAAATAAAAACTTGTGGCCACGACTTGTAATTCCCACAAAAATAAGTACGTCGTTCCCACAAGTTAAGAAGTTGAAATTTTTTGGAGTTGACTGGCTTTATAATGACACTGAAGTTTGTTTTACATGAAGGTTATTTTACTGGAGTTTTATTAAGAAGTTTTAAGAATGTTCTATCATCTCCCTGTTCATAATAACAAAAAACTGAAAATCTGAACTGAACCAGGAGAGTTGAAGTGCAGTTCCCAAAAGCTACTTCCTGTTCCCCATGAGATGAGACAGATGTTTTCAAAACATTTTTTTATATTTCAAATAAAAATGTCTTTTTAATATATTTTTGCCTTGAACACCTTATATTAAGACCTATAAAATCTCCTTGTATTCCCAATATATTCTGGGTTCAGCAGAAGAAGGGAATTACTGAGAGCACTGTTGGAAGAGAGTTTCCTCAACATTTCAAAACACAGCTTTATCTTTATTGAAGTTCTCAAAGGTGACACAATTTATTTATTAGACTATTGCCCAATGCAATAATTCTTTTCTTTTGCAGCCTTTTTCTAGTGGATTCACATCTGTATTTTAGCTCATTGTCCTGCTGTGAATTAGAGCCGCTGTAGTGCAAGGGAAATTGTTTGAGAAGTCTTGTGGTTCATGCTGATGCAACTTTACAACTCTAAGTCTGTGCTGTCACAGTCATTTTAGAGAGAAGAGGCTTTTTACTGACAACCACTGCAAAAAAGTTAGACTGCTTATCCAGTCAGATTTCTATGAACTTGATTTGTCTGACCTCCAGGTGAACTAGCTAAAACTTTATCCAGGAAAGATTTGCAACAGCTTAACATTTTCCCTCCATATAATCTTTATCTCGCCTAACAGACTGACTCCAAATAGTTTGGAAATGGACTTTTAAACATTTCCAGATTGATGGGCAGCCACAAAAGCTGCTCAAACATTACTAAAATCCTGCTTGGCATTTTATTGACACACACTTTAGCGCGCCAGATCAGTAAACTGCCAAAATGTTTGCTTTTGTTCAGGTGGCCACAATTGCAGATCAGTAATCAGCTGATCAGAAACAGCTGCACAGCAACATCTGGTAGTGACCTAATGTCTTGATAAGGAAAGGTCTTATGAAGAAAAGGTTTTCCTGCATTTTGTTCAACTTTAGGCATAAAAAAAAACTTGTATATTTATTACCTTTGTTATTTGAATATTTGTTTGCACATTTTAGGGCTGTAACAAATGAGTATTTTAGTAATTGGTGAAGCTATCAATTATTCTGACTATAAATCAGATAAAAAACTGTCACGTTCTACTAATTTCTTTATTTAAGCATCAAAGCCTTTTTTATATTAGGAATGCATGCAACAATGCAAATAAATGTATTCATTTTTAAAAGAAACAAACAAATAAACACATATATATCTATATAAACCAAATGAGCCTAAAACCATGCAAGGAGTTTTGGCTAAATCAAAGTAAAATGAATTTTTTTTTTTTGTAAGGTTTTGGCTTAATTATTGCTCTGAATGTTTTTTTTTTTTTTTTTTTTTTTTTTTTGACAAATAGCTTCTTTTGAGTCTAAACACTCCAGTTAATGATTAACAGATTACAAAATTAATTGATAAAAATTTCAATAACTGCTTAATCTCAATTAATCTGATTAATTGATTCAGTCTGACAACATTTATTACATTTTAACACAAATATTATTACAACAAATATTAAAAAGTGAAATTTCTCATGGTGATTTTTTTAAACTAAACAACTTACAGTTATAAAAAGAAACATACATGAGTTAAAAAAAATGACGGAGCTGAAGGAGAAACGAAGTTACGAGCTGAAACCAGGACGGCGAGAGAAGGAGAGTGAAGGAGACAGACATGGCGGCGTGGGTTTGAAGGGCACTGGTCACTGTGGGGTGTTCACCTCAGGACAGAGTGACTTTGAAGGGTGTTAATGCCGACTGGGCAGAAGCACGACAGTTTGCACACGTGCAAACATGTTCGCTGCAGAGAGCCCAGACTGGTTTTACTGCTGATGCTGGCATTTCACTGCAGATCCCCCTCTCTCTCTCCTCCACCTCTTCACCTCCTTCTCTGCCCTCCTTTCTCTCACTTCCTCTATATTCCCACTTCTCTCTTTTATTCTGGAATTAGTTCCTCTCGCCTTCATTGTTGAGCCTTTATGGGCACATTGTGAGCAACCGTTGGCAAGGGCGGGTGTTGCGCTTCATTACAGCAAAGGTCACTGTCCCACTTTGCAACTTTTATGACCCAGAATAAGTAGAATTTTTAAACTTTATATCCTCTTCCTCTGTGGTCCTGTTGCTGGGACAAAGTAGAAAAAGCCTAGAAAGATCTAAACTACTTTTTTTTATTGAATGCTCAAAAAGATTCTATCTTTACACTTTGATAAATCCATTAAGAGGATATGACGTTTAGATTAAATGACTGTTTAAGTGCTACTGAATGTTTCAACAGGGAGTTGATGAGGAAACTGCTTTTGATAGAAAATATATTGATCAGCTGCTCAACTGTTTGACAGGAGGGAGCCCCGAGCTCCTTGGAGGCGTGATGGGGAAAGTCGTGCCGCTCTGCCAATAAATGGGAAGGAAGGCGATTTACTGTATGGAAATCAATAGGCTCATTTGCTCCAGCTCATCAGCAGAGCTTCCGAGAAACATCGTACATGCGAGATACATTAGATAAGTGGATCAGAGGCGCAGAAGCTGGAAGAAATGCACGTGGTCTTATCTGGACATTGTGTTCGAAACATAAAAGTTAAAGATTTTACTGTAAAACATGACTTTCAGGATTAAACATAGGTAAAAGTAATCGTCTGTCCCAAAAGGTGACCGTTTACAGCTAACTAATTCCCTACTGGAGATGATGCAAGGTTAAAATCAAATTTTAATAATAAAATAATGTCTTATGTCCTAAATTAATTAAATCAACAGTGAAAACAGCTGATTATTTACAGAACTTTGCAAAAGTTCTGTAAAGTTCTGTAACTTTTAAATAGTTACAGGACATTTTCAGATTTATCTCAACAGTGAATGTTATTAATCTGCATTTTATGTGAGGAACATGGTGTTTAATTGGGAAGTGAAAATAAAATGACCAACAGTTTTTTTTAAATAAAACTTTACAATTAAAAATGGGAAAAGTGTGCCATGCAGTTGTTGGTTCAATATGCAGAGGAAACACATTTTGATGCAGACAGAGATTTCACCATCAGCTTTGCATATTTAGACACAGACATCGTTGCCCATTCTTCTTTGAAATACATCTTAAGCTCAGTCAGACCAGATAGAGAATTTTCAATCTTAGATTCTCCAGAGGATTTAAACATACGACTTTGTCTTCATCTAAACGTCTATTTTTGCTCTATCTTTATCTTTAGGGTCAAGCCTCAAACCTCTTATCAATTCTAACAGGTTTTTTTCCAGGACTGTCTTGTATTTAGCTCGACCCACCACCTGTTTAAAAGTTGCAGAAGACGGTACCTGAAATCCACAACTTGAGGAACCGTCTCCTGTGGTCTGTCACATAAAGTCTCAATAAAATTCAAGTTCAGGCCTGTTTTGTCTACCACTAAACTTCTATTCTTTTATTGTGACACTGTTAAGTCACTGACATTAGTCACTCTGCATTGTTGAGTCATCTGCAGGACAGTGATGAAAGATAGCCACAGTTCACATGTAGTTTTTTTGTTTATTCTCCACAGGACAGAACAACACTTCCTGGATTTTGCACTGAATCAAAGGTTCTCATTATTTTCCCATGTGTGTCTTTGAGTTATTACAGCCTTAAGGGGAATTAGTAATAGTACACCCAGAAGTTCACACCCACAGCTGGCAACAGATTTAGGTTGCAGGGTTAAGACTTCCCCAAAACTAGCATTTGCAAGCATTTTAAGATTTTTTTATTTTATTTTTTTTTCTGCACGTCACTGTTGTAATAAATAGCACGTTGTTTCCTTTATGGAGCAAAAAGCTAAAAATAATGGTTTCACATCCTCATCGCACGAAATTAGATCTTAATTTGGTATGAAGTGCCAGAACACAATAAATGCTATTTTTTATTCCTGATTCCAGGGTTTTAAATCTTCCTCAACAGAACATAAACTTTAATTTGAACTTTCAGCATGAAAAGCTGCATGTGGTTCCACTTTGAGACAAAGTTGTATGAGAAAAATTAATACAGTGAATGCATCACATACCAAGTGTTTTTTTTTATATATTTATAGTCAAAGCTTTCAGCAAAAAGTCCAATAAGTGTGACTCTCAACCACCCATTCACAGAAAGAAGCAATTTGGAGTTTGGCCACTAAGTTGGATTTCACTGTATTTGTTCAAAGCCACGAAAACATATGGAGGGTGTGTAAACTGAACTCCAAACCCTGTTATTAGAAGACAACTTGTTCTTTCCCCTGAGGCACAGTCACCCATGTAAAGCTTTACATGTGTCAATCAGCTTGGGTCCAGTCAGTCACTCATAAACAAAGATACTGACACCTAAAGACTGGGTCACAGCACCGTACAGATTCTTTACTTATTCAGCTATTCGGTTGTAGGTTTGCTGCCACAAACTTTGGGTTCAATGTCCTTTTCAAAACCCAGTTCAGACCGAGCGTCCGCTGTCGAACAGACGGCCTTATATTTGACAATAGATTATTTTGCTCTATAGAGCTCAGAATCCACTCAATGACAGCAAAATGCACTCGTTCTGTGCCTGCAAAATAGGCCCAGATGATCACAACTCCACTACCATGCTTAACATTTGGTTCAAGATGTTGGTGTTGACATGGTGCACTTAATTTTCTCTAAACATATTGTGTCATCTATGCAATACTAACATTGGAAAAGAGAATTTTTTATCAAGACATTCACTTTGTGGATTACAGTTTCCAAGATGCTGAATATCAGATAGTCGGTCGGACGTACATGAGAGAGCAGCGTGAAGAAAATGTTGATTTATCGCCACTGATATCGTAATCACTATATTTACCAGTAAGATTTCCTAATATTATTATTATGGTCAAACATTGGTCTCGTCTGTATCAGCAACACTGTTTCAGAAGTCTTGTTTATCTAGACATAATTTTGCAAACTTAAGCTTTGCTGACATAACATGACTCTTCCTAACAAGCTATTCTTAATCAGTCGTTTTCTATTCATCCTGTGATGAGCTGGAGAATTTAACTTGATAAATGAAACCTGCATGATCTAAGATTGTGTTGGGTTTTTTGCAACTTCTCCAACCAATCTGACCTGAATGAATTTGCTAGAACATCCACTTATTAGAAAATTTGATGAGAAAATGAATATCAGCTCTTGAACTCTGAACGCTCGAATAAGTAGTGCTAAAGTTTGATCACACTAAGCAGAATATAAAAACATTCAAGGTTTAGCAAAGCTAGAGTGTTACTGTATCAGTAAGAAGAATAAATAGGATCGATTTAACAAACCTGGGATTGTTTAGGCTTAAAACTAGAGCAGAGGTGGAATAATAACTGAAAAATATGAACATAAAGAACATTAAAGTCTTCAATAATCTTAGTGCTCGTTTTATAAGTGTGGAATGATAATGTCTGTGTGTAATAATGTAATGTATGAGCAGCAGAGGGAAGGTCAGCATGACAAGCATGCCTCTGTAATGAAGGCCTTGCAGACTTCCTGTCACAGCATTCAAAGTGCTCCTCTGTGCACAGAGCGCCGTTATGACAAAGCCCTGCTGTAATAAACCGTACGCAACATCTTACTGCACAGACGCAGAGCATTCAATGCACATTTAGAGTTTGCATAGATAAAAGAGCAACTTTGGGGGAAAAAGCGTCATGAATGACGCGATGAGTGCACTGATGTGTCGAGTGCTGTCACTCACTTCCTCTTTAACATGATTCATATCTCTGAAGGCCAGCCTAATACGATCACAGTCTGCTAACTATTTACACAGTAGTTCTTCAACAGCTGGCTGTAAACTGACGCACAGATCAGCAGCACACGTCTTCCAAGAGCACTTGTACATATCAGACTTCCTTTTTCGTCCAAATCCCAGAGAAACATTTCTAAAAGTCCAAACTCTGAGTTTTCTCTTTGCAGATCTCAGCAGGTGGGCCTCAGCGCGACGTACACAGGGTTTGGCTTCCAGTGGTGAAAATAGACAGCTGTACAGCCGAAGCAGCTGCTGACGCTAACTGAGTCATCACAGCTTGGCCAGCATTGGTGCGAGCAGATGGACCAAGCTGATGAGCCCAAAAAGCAAGAATGATCATTTTCTCACGCCTGTTAGGGCATCAGGGCCATCAGGAACCATTTTGTTTAACAGAACAGTGATCATAAATAAGTCTTGCCTCATAAAAGTTTTCATATGCCTCAATATATTTAAAATTTTGTTACAATGCAACTTCAAATTGTAACAGCCACAGTTACAATTTAGAACATAATGTGTTGGATGGCCCAGTCAAAGTCCAGACCTAAATACAATCTGTGGCAATCGATGTTCGCAGACATTCTCCATCCAATCTGACTGTACTTGAGAAATTTTGCAAAGAAGAATGGGCAAAAATATTTTTATCTCTAGATGTACAAAGCTGGTAGATCAAAACCCAACAGGACTTAAAGCTCTAACTGCAGCAAAAGAGAGGTGGACATAAATACATGACGATTTATTTGAAAAATAAAAGGAATACAATGTATAATTTTTTATAACACTAAATAATTAGATATTAACTTATTGGGCTATCACATCAGTTTGCAGTTCTAACCTGACTAGGAGTGGAAAAGTTAAAAAGTTGTCTTTAATTATCAAAAATATCTATAGCCCATAAGGTCTGTGAGTGGTGAATGAAACCATTTTTTTTACACTTTCAGTGGTTTCAAAGTTTTTCCTTTTCCTATCCAGAGGAGTGCTGTTATCTTCCCTCAGGCTTCATTTACATTAAAATGAAAGAGGCCATTAAATATATTTTGATATCTCCAATTCAGAGCCTTTCAGCTGCCCTCATTAATCCTCCTGCGTCTGACTCTCAAATTTAGGCTTTTGGTCCTCGAAAGCCAATTTACTTCTTGTATGAGTAAAAAATGTCTTATTTCTTTACCTGTTTTTCTCAGAGGAAAGTCGTCCTTTGAGTCGAACGCTCCCAACACTGGATGCGTGTACGCTGACAGCGCCGCCTGAGGGGGTGAGCTCTGGTCCAAAGAACTATGCTGAGTTTTTCTGCAACAAATACAAATAAAAAAAAAATCTTATAACCCACAGCATATTATGCAATATCACTACTTTTTTTTAGAACTACAATAACCATTGCACCTAGTTCATGCACACACGCCTACACACTTAAGGAAGTGAAAAACGACAGCTTCTATCTTCTTTTTCAAGGTCAGGATTTTTAAAGAAACAGGAGACTGTGAGCAACTAAGGGAGGTGGAAAAGAAAAAGAGACAATGAAGAAAGAAAGAGGCACTAATTCACCTTAAGTGAAGCTTCGGTTTCCTGACTCTGCTGTATGAGACAGGTGGAGGACGGGAGGGGAGATGAAGAGAGGACAAACCAGAAAGTGAGGAGAATCACAACAGGGTGAAAAACACAGAGAACTATTTTAAACTAATGATGCAAAACCACTCAAATCTCCTGCACGGGCAAAATCTTTGACTTATTAAAGCGTTTTTAAAGTGCAAAAGAGACACCATAGTTTTTTTTTCTTCTTCTAACTGCCCACTTCAAACAGTCACCTCAGACAGAGCTGGCTGTCAATCACCGCCAACCGGCACACAGAAACAGCCTAGACATTTCAGCATTTTCTCTGTCGTTTAAACTCGGAGACTAATGATGATGTTGGCAATTTGATGTACACACAAAAGCACGGCCCTGACAGGCGCCTACACTACGGGGGTTTGGAACACCACACTGCTTACTCTGTTCCAAAAGCCATGAAGATGAGAGACTTTTATCTCTGCTATCGACAGATTTTACGTTTGATATTTCTCCCCAATGAGGGACTTTTCTTTTCACACTCAAATGAGACAGATGATGACTCAGAGACTGAATTCTTTGATGAAAGGAAGGTGCATGATTTGACAGATTTTTGAAGGCTTTGAAGTTTCAGAGAATGTACTTTGCTATAAAATTATTCTTTACGTTCTAGTTTAACAGCTAAACCACAAACCTCTATGGGTGGATCACACATGAGAATAAACCAGAAGATTTTACCTTTATTAGTATTTTATTAATGCTAAAACTAAAATTTTGACAAGTTTTGCTTTTTTTGCTCCATAATGCCCCATGGCAACAAAGAGTTTCCATCACAGCTGCATCATACACACTGTTTTGTATCAACCTCTGTCCTACAAAATGAACAGTGCTCTTCAATTTCTGTGGAAATAGACAAACAGAAAGGTGGAATCTGAGTGATACAATGTGATCCACTGTGAAACACGGTGGTGACACTATCATTCTATGGTCCTAAATTCATCTTAGAACATTTAGTAAGACTTGATAATTCATGTTAGTCGAGGATTTGATAGAGATAAACCTTTTGCTGCACTGGTAGTTGCAGCAAAAGGCAGTTCTACAAAGAAGTGACTCGTGGATTAGAGGACAATTTTAACAAACAAAAAAATATATTTATAGAAGCCATATAGAATTTTTTTGTCCCCTACTTTGTGCTGATCTGCTTCATAATATCCCATCATAGAAGTTGCTCTCTGTAACCAGATAACATATTGCTTTCCAGCTGGCTGGATTTCCAAAGCAAGCTTATTTTTTCAGGTAAATATACTGTTAGGCTTTTGGAAAAGCGGCTCTGGTCGATTGTTGAACCTTGAAAGGCTTACGTCTCGGTGCCTCGGGATATACAGCAGCGGCTGCTGCAGGATTTGGGGTTCTTGGCTTGCTATTAAGGGCTGTTTATCCAACGCCAGACACAAACTCATGGATTCTGCCAAGACTGCCTCCTTGTCCTGATCCAGTCTGCAGTGATAGACAGGACCTCATGGTGTAGCCGTGGTTTTGGGCCCTCGGGGACTCATGTTAGTTTTTTTGCACATGACATGGTTCTGCTTGGTACTTAAAGTCATAGCCGTCAATTAGAAGCTGAGATTAGCTTTACTCTAAAGTTTCTAGATTCAAACTTAGCAATATGGAGAGTAGCTCCATCATCCAGGATCAGAGAAAAACTCCAACATATCTACAGGAGTGAACAGTTTGAGTGTCTGATCAGGATGCTCCATGCCATTACCCTGGTAATCTAATTTCAGATAAGTGGAAAGACAAAGTTTGATGGATGGATGGATTTGGACAGCAAAATATACCAACAGAATATTTATCTCCAAGAGTTGCCAAACACCTATAAATGACATGTAACAGGTGAATCTGTGTAGCTAAGATTGCAAAACAAATAAAGCATTTCCTCTTGACTTCCTCTGCTAATACATGTTGCAGAGTCAGATTTCCTCTGCAGAAATGCCTGCTGTCTAAAAACAGAACTGCCGGTCCTGTCATGTATCTCAATCTACATTATATTGCAATTATAATGGGGATTCTGATGTTCGTTTTTTACAAAAATACTTAAAATAATGTCAAATACCAAGCAGACTTACTAAATAGCTTAGTCCAAATGCACTTTGATTTCTTTTATATCCAACTCTTGAAAGTTCTTATATTAACCATATGATTATCTGATTTTCAGATAAAATAACCTATTTGTTTTGGAACAGATAATAATACAAATCCAAAACAAAGTCCAGAAAGAAAACAGTTAAGCAAATTTCATGACAGCCTTAAACAAATGTCCTTTTTGCATGACCAAACATTTGGTCATGCTCATTTGCTATTGTCATCATTTTTGCTATTTTTGCTCAATGTTATCATACGGTAAGAATTTCCTGTGCCATACCTTGATCAGAATAAACAAGTGATCAAAGCATATCTGGAAAAAAATTCCCTTCAAGAGAGTCGGCCAGTCACACTTACCCATACCAGTAGCGAGGGTCACTGGGCAGACAGTGGTTTAGGTTTCGCTGAGCCAGGGCTTTCTTCTTGTTCAGGACAAACTCCTGAAGTCGCATCTTTACCTCCGTGCTGGCCACAGCACCTGGACAGAGATAATCACCGAAAGAAAAGCTGTAAGTGCCAGTCACTACTAAACAGAAGTGTCTGAGTTAAGTTCCCAAAATGAGTCCAAAACCACCAGGATTTTAGCAAAAATGAATCAATGTCAGGAGCAGGGGGAATTTCTGCCCCTGAATCTTACTTCCACCTCAGTGTTTGACACAAACATGAAGGTTTTAACAGCTCCCATTCATACTACACACAAATAAGGGGCCGCATTTTCATCTTGTGCTCTCCTCAGTTTCCTCTCTTATTTCACAGCTTTACAAACAAATTATCCAGGAAGTGAGAGACGGGGAGGAAAAGCTGCGAAACAGGCAGAGGAAATCTCAGCGAGAGCAAGAAAAGCTGGAAAAAGGGATGCTTTTATGGGCAAATGACAGTGGGAGTGACGAGAGGTGATGTGTCAGGCTTGAGAGAGGAAGTGGTAAATTCAGCATGTGAAAGTGACAAGGTCTAATATATGTTCTCTAAATCACGCTGCAGCTGTAAGTGCTGACATCCCAATATGAACGCCTCCCCACTGAAGCAAATTGGCTTTTATGAGGCTGCCTTCTATGCAATTTAGTGCAGTACTTAACAAAGCTTCTCCTGTTTACAACCCAAAGCTCTTTCCATAGACGTCAAACAGTACGTTCTCTCTGCCTAGAGCAGAATCAAGACTTTACTGGCAAAATCTATTAATTACAATGTACTCAAAATATTGAATGCCACGTCTTTCCCACTGGAAATAAAAGCAACAGACTCATTACATTTCAATTTCAGGTCACATTTAACCTGTAAATCCAAGTACAGTGAGGGCACTCTGCAGTCATCATGACTCATACAAAAACTATTACTTTCACTTTATAGATTGACAAAGTTGACTGAGGAACTCTGGAACTTATCAGCAATAGATTTCACACAATTTGAAACAGGAAAGAAAAGTAGTCTGTAGCACATAGACTTTGTTGTGGATTTCATCACATTTTTCTTATTCTGCTTTGGTCCCACTTTCTTCCACAAAGTAAGAAGAAAAAGTTTGTTAAGGCCACAGTTTATCTTCTTTTTATTTTTTTTAAAGAGGGGTTGTGTGGTGCAGGTAGGAGCAGTCAGTATCTTAGCAGAAGTCAAAGTTTGGATCATGAGGGAGAATTTTCCCCGGATTTAAGCTTGTCGCATTTCTATAAAAGAGCACATTTTCATCATTCAAACAATTCTGCCCAGGAATCTGCAGAAACTTAGGGAGATGAACGAGTGATAACAATGAAAAAGTCTGAGCCACTCAAGTGAACCAATCTAAAAAACATTGTGGCAAACTGTGACTCCTACAAAAGTCAAAACTTACTACAAAGAACATATTTATATTTATATAAGAAAGAACAAATTTTCACATGAAACGCTCTTGAGTTGTTGAATCTAACTTGAGTTCTGAGCTTGACGTGTGAAAGACAATTCTTTTATTATTCCTGATCTCTCTGACTGCCATCTACAGCAGAAATATGATACTGACTACTCACAATTTCTCTTTGTAAGCCTTATATGCTCATATAAAGCATTAATTAGCCAATTAATAACATCCCGACTGGCAGATGCAACATAAAGTCTAATCTGAACTGAATGTTAACTCTTCACCTGATTTTGAACATGTAAACCAAGGACATGTTTGCCTCAGTGTCTCGCTCCTCTAACCTTGCCTTGGTTAGAGGATCCTGATCCTCCCTGTGGTGAATGTGTGAGGTCAGACTGTTCTGACTGCAGCGCATGGCTGCAGGTGTTGGGACAGAGAGGCTCGAGGAGCGGAGCTGTCTGACACCTCTTATGATCGTTGGCTATAGTGTTTCAGCACAGATGTTAACAGGAGGGCAGAGTATATTAAATCCTATGTTTCCTCACTTAAAAATGGTGTTTTGATTTAATTGTTCACTTACTTTCTTGTCCCCTTTCCTTGTTTTTCAGCTGCTGGAGTTTCTGTTCCCGCTGCTGCTTCTCCAGCTGTTGCTCATGACGCTGTTGCTCCATCTTCCTGTGATGCTCCAGCAGCTCTTGTTGATGCTTGAGGGCCAACAGGTCCTGTTGATGCTGGAGGGGAGAGGCGCAAATGGGTTATAGAAGGAGGAAAAAAACAAGATAAAGGAGTTATAGGATGCTGAAAACAAATAACTGGTAAAGATTTCAGCTGAAACAACTGGAATGAAGCAAAGTGTGGGTGCAGTAATGAAAGCAGTAAATTCAAGGGTCTCAAAAGACACATTGTGGTTATTTTCAGCCTAAACCGATCAGATCTTCTGGCTCCACGGCTGTCTGGTCGCAGTAAACCCAATGGGAGTTTTTCTTTTATAAAATTTGCACAGAGCGAGTTTATGGGGCCAATGTTCTTCTGCTGCCAACAGATCGAATTACACCCGTGTACCCTCTAAATTGTACACATATATATTTGTTTGTTTTTTTTTGCCCTTCACAAGGTGCTGACTACAGTGGAGGAACCAATCCCACCTCACTCTCTGTACACGGCTCACACACATCCTCTCACCTTAATATGCTCCTGGAGTTGGGCTTCATGTTGTCGTGACAGTTGTTCATGTTGCCTATGAAACTCGGCAATCAGTAGCTGCCTCTGGAGCTCCTGCTTGTGCTTCAGAGCCACCAGTTCCTGTTGCAGGTGCTGGTCCTGACGGCCTGCAGGTCAAGTCAAGTTTATTTGTATGGCACATTTCAGCAACAAGCCAGTTTAGGGTGCATAAAACATTTGAAAAAATATCATAAAAACATCATAAACATGTTAACAATTGTGAAACAGACATTGCATTTTGTCGAGTGCCATTGTTAAAATCATCAATCAAAACGTTGCTCAGTGTTCCATTTATTATAGTTGAAAAGCAACTCTAAACAGGTGGCTTTTCAACATAGATTCAAAGGAACTCAGTGTTTCAGCAGTTTTGCAGTTTTCTGGAAGTTTGTTCCAGATTTGTGGTGCATAGACACTGAAAAATGCTTCTCCATGTTTGGCTTTGGTTCTGCTGATGCAGAGCAGAACCAGAACCAAAAGACCTGAGAGGTCTGGATGGTTGATACAACAGATCTTTAATGTATTGTGGTGCTAAGCTGTTTAGTGATTTATAAACTAACAAAAGTATTTTATAGTCTGTTCTCTGAGCCATAGGGAGCCAGTGTAGTGACTTTAGAACCGGGTTGATGTGCTCCATCTTCCTAGTTTCAGTGAGAACACGAGAAGCAGCGATCTGGATCAGCTGCAGCTGGAGGATTTTTAGGAAAACCCGTGAAGACACTGTTGCAGTAATCAATGCAAATAAAGACAAATGCATGGATGAGTTTCTATAGAGCTTGCTGGAACATTAGAAAAGTTCTTCTAGTGATAGAAAACTGACTTTGCAATTGACTTCATGTATCTTTGAACACTACCCCAAGGTTTCAGGCACTAACAATATTTTCTAGCTCTAATAACAGAACTGTGTTTTGACTCTAAATCATTCCTTTTTAGGTCCAAAGGTAATAACATCAGGTTTGTTTCTGTTCAGTTGGAGAAAGATATGGACACCAAGCATTTATTTGTTCTAAGAATCTATTCAGTGCTTGGATAGGTTCAGAGTCTCCTGATGACATTGTAATGTAGACTTGTGTATCATCAGTGTAGTTATAGTAACTAATCTTATTTATTGTTATAAACTAAGCTAGTGGGAGCTTGTAGTACAAGTATTAAATAGCACATCACTCCGAGTGCGGAGGTGGCTGCATTAGGTGAAATCACCAAGGAGACCTGAAGGACTTACCAGTAACCGGCCCGTTGCCCAACTCGGACGATGCAGGACAGGCTGTGGAGGGGGCAGGAGTGGGATGGGGCTGGGACACCAGGCCGAAGGGAGGCTGCTGGTGGTGGTGGTGAGAGTGGTCCACAATGCGGAGGTCCATGGGAAGGATGGCAGAAGCGGCGGAGGGAACCTGCGAGGGGAGCGCCGCTGTGCTCACATCCACTAAACAAACAACAGAAATGTTGGCAGTTAAACACCCGACATCTGAACCAAATCCGACAAACAAACTGAAAAAGCAGCTTTGGCAGCAGCACTTAGTATTAGACTTTGCAGTAGAGTGGTCGATGGGAGTGTTGGCCCACTTGGGATTTATATCTGTGTCATATTTGTATACTGAAGATAAGAGCATTAGCATAACACCAAAACATAAAATGTGTATGTGATTTGACAGAAATCATAAGGAGCAAAAATATTCCGCAGCTTTAGTTTTACAGTAGAAATTTGATGACATTTATGCAGAGTTAGTCTTTATAATTTGACACTTATGGTGTATGACATGATTGTAAATGCAATGTGATTCCTCTTTAGGTTAACAAATCTGAGAGGATATGCATGTATCAAAATTAGATGCCCTTATTGCATACCAAAAATATGATGCCTTTTAAGGGTTGCAGCCTTCAAAGTACATATATTTAGGCTGATAAAATTAACTCGACGCTTAAAATATAACAATTATTATATCTCAGCACAACTGATATGATCCTATTCTTAGAGTAAAGGAAGCATGAGGCAAAACATAAATAAGTCAGAAGTCAAATCATTTAAAATGTGATCAGATTTTAAGAGAAATTTAACATGCTTATGGAAAAGTGACATGTAAAAAGAATATTTGAAGAAATAAAAAACAAACAGTAAAATACAAAGCAAAAGATCAAACCAAGAGAATCTCCCACAATGTGTTATCTTTGACAATGTTAACAGGAAGTAAACATTGATTAGAATTACTTGAAATACAAAAAACTGGACATTTTTTTTTTATAGTTTTCAAAAATCAATGGGTGTCTAAGAAAAACTGGAAAAAAATAAGAAAATATTTAAAAAGCCAATAAGGACAGGGACACAGGAGGGCAAGCCATAACACACCTACTAATTTACTAAATTGGGGACAACTATGACAATGACAACCTTAAGCTGTCCTTTAGAAACATTCACAGATGAAACCTTTTTGAAAAAGACAAACACTGAATGCAGGGGGGGAAACTGGGGATACAATTTTCCTCCAAATATTTGTGTTTTGTGTTTTGCCTTACATAATATGGCTCCAGAAAACAGAAAGAAAGACAGTGACACTGAAGACTGGAAGACAATAAACTGAGACATGTTTAAGAATAAATGAGCTGCATCATCTTAGAATCGTTGTGTGTCAAGAATCAGAAACTAAAGGTACTAAAAGAAATCACAGTCAGATGCAGAATAAAGATTTAAATAGTTAAAGAGTTTATGTTCTGTCCCCCCTTGGTCTTTCAATCTGCAACATTTAATCTGCTTTATAGGCATAATCCATACAACAGGGATAGAAGGAGCAAACAGCTAGAGGACAGATGCAATCAGATTATTTCACTCCAACAAGTAAAACAGCAGCTTAAAGTGCTGCAGAACCACACACAGTCATGAAACATAAAAAACACAAATGCTTTGCCAGGTTTAAACCCTCTGCACGCTGTCTTACCACATGTACTAGCAACTTCCAACTTCCTTTACTACAGTTAAAAATTAGTTTTATTAGTAAAAGTGCATACATAGAGGAGTTTTACACAAACATGAAAGCCAAAACTGAAGTTAGGAGTGCAAGTTGAGAGTAATCTTTAATTTCACAAACTCAAAGTCTTGTCTTGCCGTCAGTGTTTCCTGATCAATATCTGCTCCATGGAGAACCACCATGCCAAGCCCTCTGCCAGGGATCGATACTCCGAAGCCAATGCAAAGCATCCTGAGCCTATCATGCACGTCCTGCTGTCCCCAGTGACCAATGAGGTGGCAAACAGAGGGGTAGCCAACTTGCTGAGGTAGCCAATGACATCTTTGGTACCGGGCAGGTTTTTAGTAGTGAAGGGAAACTTGACACCACCCAACGGGACGGCAGGGAGAGAAGAAAGGGTGTGGCCAGGCCAGACATGCTGGTGCTTTGCTGATGCGTATCGCTGTGCTTGTTCGGACCTGTCTCAGAGCTGGACATTAGAGGAGTTTGTCTTTTAGTAAGGAAAGTCTGGAGGACACTTCTGTAAACTTCACAGCCTTCCAAAAAAAGCTCGACTGATGAAGACATGAACTTTTCAGTCATTCCTTGATAACCACTTCTCACATTCATAGTGTACTCATACTGTACATCTACATATGCCAGCCAAGTGTTCACTTAGATAGCTAATGGATATTAAACATCAATATCAAACAAATAAAACCTTGTTTGCCCATAGCCTGAGTGCCAATCTGTGAATTATGGTCATCGTTATGGTACATATTGTCCACCATAACAACAACCCAATCAGAGCCTGCTTTGTACACACAGAGTTCATTTGCAGTACAGTTGCTAAAGCTATGAACATCTGCTGCTCTCTCTACAGCTGGAAGGGACTCCAGTGTTAAGACTATTACACCTGTGAGTGCTTGGGGTGGGGCAAATTGCTCAGAGCAGCATCATGTTTTCACATCTGACTGATGGTAGCCACAGAAAAAAGTTGATAAGTTTGTTTATGGACAAAAGCAAAACAAAACAAAACAAAAAAAGCCTGTTGCTAGACGAGTTGGAAAGCTTGATAAATATAGCAACAAAGTTTGAGCCAAGGCCAGCTCAATGACAAGTCTTTATCAGCTGACTTTGTCAACACAACAGGGCCACTGCAGAACTGCTTCATGCCTTACTACAAAATAAAAGTCTGACTCACCTTCATGTCTGGGGCTGAATTTTGCCAAGACTTACTTCATTCACTATACAAAGTCACATGTTGACAGCAACTGGACACAATTTCACAAAAGACAACAATTTGATCAACATAGTGTTTTAACTTGGTGGCATATGTATTAGAAAATTAGATTACTTTATGTCAGTGGTCCCAAAGACTTTCTTCTGGGCCCCCCTATCGATTGCAATAAACCCCCCCTTTATGTAGTGACTTGTAACATCTTTGCAAAAACTACCTTCTAACCATAAGCTTTATGGAATTTAAATAAGTTATTATAGTTGTGAATGGCTAACAGTTGACTATACAGCACCTGCTTTTCTGATTTTGGCAATTTAAATGAACTCAAACTGAAACTGTTAATTTCAATGGAAACAAAAGCACTGTTTTTGAAGTCCACACCTTAACAACAAGTAGTTTCTACAGAAACTAGAAAGTAGTTTCTGCTGTTTTGTTCGTTTGGGGGAAGTCTGTGTTGCATGCTGGTTGTTTCAATCAGCAAAATTAGCTATGAATTTCTGTTGTGCAATTCCTTTAGCATGTATGGAGCAACATTCAGCAACGCCTTTAAAGTTGCGTCGTTCCTGTGTTGTCCAGTTCTCACAGAGCTCGTGATCCGCTCATGTGTGAATCCAGGTGATAAGGCAGATTGATAGTAATGATGACAAGTTTTCACATCAGATAAGGACACTATTACCGGTAATAATTTCAGAAAATTTAACTTCAGAAAATCAGAGTTAACACATTAAGGGGGACAGAAGATCACGATCATAGTGGAGTGAAGGAATACAATAAAAGAAATGATTAAAAGATACGATTTACGGTATTTTTAAAGTTATTTTTTAACAGATCTCAAGTATGTTAGAGTGACTAAATGCAGATGTATTGTGGATGGAAAACACCTTTTGTAATCTTCCATTCACCCACTCAATCTCACTGCTATGCTCTGATGAAAACACGAATTGTATCTTGAAAGTTCAGTGACGGAGTTATACCGTGTTGAGCTTATGAAAAATGCAAAACTTAACTTCCTGTCAAAAAGAGACAACAAAAATATTTCCTTATGGCTGACTAGAATTTACATGCAACTGTTTACCTGCTGCCCGTAAATGACATACGTCCTATTTTATGGAATGTTTCCTGTACTTTAGTAAATTACAATATTGATGGCTAACTTACTTTACAAGGTAATCTGCACTGCAGCATTTACAGCTATGAAACATTTCCGCACCAAAATAGGCTGTAATTTTTAATAAATGACTCAGCAAACACATTATTTACATATGTTTACCGTTCTATCCAAGTTTTTTTCTAAGTAGTCAATTAAATGTCACAAACCTTAATACATTAAGAAAATGTGTAGAGCTTCCTTGATAGAGGCAATATATCTGAATTCAGTTCAAAATAAAGAGATTACACAGGATTGTATTTGAAACCACATGCTGATGAGTTTACAAACACATCGATTTGACAATTATTAACCAATATTTTCTTCTCAGTTTGTGATATTGTCTATTAAATATTGTCGCTAAATTAAGATTGCTTTTCAAATCAAGGATTCAGAATAGTTTCTTTTAAACATCACTAGTGACTAACAAAGCTGTGGTCAGAGCGTATCTACAAGAGTAAAACAAAGCGAAAAAAGCAACACAGGAAGCATCAGAGATGGAAAAAAAAAAGATAAGTTGGAGTAATCACAGCTCCAGCAACTCAGAGGCCAACCACAACAGCTGAGATATGAAGACCAAGAGATAATGCTGTCCACAGAGACGTAATCGAAGAATGAACTCTCTCTAAAAAAAGAAGAAACTTACGATATGCAGAGTGCCAATCCTGCAGTTCAACATCAGCTACAAACTCTGATTTAATTGTGTTTCCATATAGTTGCACAAGTGTTGAACTGTTTGTTTTACAAATCTGGACATTCTGTTTCAACAATACACAGGAATCATCTGTATCATTTGTGCAAAATGTTAAAAGAGACAGCAGCTCTGAGAAAACAACCTGAAAGAGGCGTTTACAGTAAACACGGCTTTGTCCAAGAGAGCAGACATGCAGGGTGACCAGCACCTGGGAGCGAATTAGCGCAGTTTACAAACCCTCAGTGAAAGTGACATGAGGTTAATGTTGCTGTGCCAACACCAGGACAGGAGGTCACACAAGATGACTCAGAGTGACGGTGCACAGCTTAAACGCTGCTGCTGCAGGAAAAACTCTGAACTGCAGATTAACACCTGATGCTCTCAGGTCTGATGTTTCACTCGCATGTGCAAATTAGAGCTGAAAGTGGATGTATTGGAGTATTGTGGAAAAGTCATTTCATGTCTGACAATGTGTAAAAACTGCATGCAAACTTCAGTGAAAATATTTTGAATTAGAAAAAGAGAAACATAAGTTCATGACACAGAGTGATTGATGATTTAAAGGTTCATGCCTGACAGGTAATGACAACTGCAACAAAATATGTAATTGCAACAATTAAACCAATTACAATTATTTAGAGCTGGGTCATGAAAACATTCTCTTTTTGAAGGTTTAATTTTTGGAAAATCTGTTTCTTTTTTTAACGAGTTACTTTTTGGGTTTCCACAGTGACATTAACTCCTTCAAGAATTACCATATTGATTGACATGCATTTTTTTTTACATCTTCTACTGATTTCGACTTTGAAGTTTTTAAGAAACACTGAGGGAAAAATAATTCACATATTATTGACTCTTAAGAAAGATGTCCGTTGCAGTTACCCTATTGCGCATATTGATATTTCAACAATGATTGCAACTTGACAGGTTGTGCAACTCTACATAAAACCTGGAAATAGGTGTTTTTAATAGAGAAATGTCAGCCTGCTGAAATGTACATAGAAATGCAATTCAGTTAAGGCCCTTATAACATGAATTGCTGCATCAATGCAGATTGGCGTGGAAGTGATCATTCTGTGGTTCTCTGAGGCTTCACCACACTGTAGGGTCTCTCTGGGGTTACAAAAGAGAAGCTCCATCAAAAGCAAAATAGTTTTTCTGTTAAGCGTAAGGGTGGATTTGCACTGTTTGCTCCACTTTAATCAAACAATTCATTTTCCTATAAAGTCCAGTTAGTTTGTAGAGGTCTGAATGTGCAATCGAACTCTGACGGCGATCAAAACAATGAACTCTGGTCCACACAAACCTACATCTCGGTTTGATTGGAGTGAACTCCGGCACAGTTTTAATGCATATGTGGACAGCAGACAGCTTCAAATATAACAAATTTTGCAATTTGCAAATAACACTTTTTCTGTCCGTTCAACTTTTCAAAAATATGCTTGCATGGAGCAACTTGAAAAACTATAGTATAACATTTTGTTACAAATTTATTATAAATAACACAAGCTGAATTGTGGGCTTTCAGTGGCTGTGACAATCAAAGCTAACTTGAATGAACAGATGATCTGAATGACTGTTATGAAACTGTGTACGAGTTTCACTTTCTTAACTTGAATATTTTTGACGATATTCACATTTTTTATATGAATGTCGAAGAACACAAACACAAACAGCAGCTTTATAACAGAGTATATAAGCTCTGGAGGATGAATAAAGAAATAAGGAGGATGTGAGAGACAAGAAGCTGCTTCAAAAGGAAGCTGAAGTCAGTGAGAGTAAAACTGCAACAATCAAGAGAAATGTCAGGGCCCTTCTCATTAGTCTGTTCATCCATCAGTCCAGCTCTGACTCAGCCCATCCCACGTTCCCCTCAGCAGAAGACTATGGATCACACAGGCAGGTTTATTTATAGCGCAGGATTCCCAGGGGAAAGATCCTCGCCCCTCTGGGTCTCCCTGCATTCCCAGAAAAATCCCTGCATGTTTACACACCACGCCTCGAAAACTGAACCTGCATACTTAATCACAGCTATGTGTGCATTAAACCTTCTAGGTTGAGAATTAAAAAGAATACATGCTGATATAACGACCCCCCATCCTCTTACCCATACTCAAAACACAAACCCCAGGTACTCAGAGAGGATGGAGGCAAACGCCATGGTGACTGGTTGGATTGTAGCCAGCGGTTGGTTGGACAGTGAAGTAAGGGAGGGGCCTGAGGAAGACGGCTGACCAATGATGGTGGGGTGCTAGTTCAACTCCACAATCAGCCTGCATGTGCTGCATAAGGCACCCTGAAGGCACCCCAAAGCTCGGGGCGGATACTTAGTGACGGTGAGTGTTATGGTGCGCTGCTGCCTCTTTGTTTTCTCCTCATCTGTTTTCACTTTTTTATGACGAAAGCGAGCCTGCACTCCCAAGGTCTGACTCAAGTGGATCAAACAGTCAAAAAGGTGTTTAAGACTGTTATATTTGCAGCTGGGTAAACATTCACAATCATTATCTTAACAGCCAAAACAAAACCACACACAAAAAATGAGAACACTCAAGAAAAATCTGCAAAATAATCTCTGTTTCTGTGGACTTTTTTCCAATCTAAGGCACACATTAGACAGATTGAACTTTTTGAACTGTTCATATGCATCTTAGCACGTTATTGAGGAATAAACACAAACAGCCTCATGTGTTCACAGCAGACTGTATGGAGGGACAGGCGCAGCCATCTGCTCCATTCAGCTGAAGGCTGCTGAGCGTCCATACATCAGTACCATTCAATAAACACTGTCACCACTCAAAGCCACACACCCACAAACTCTCTTCTCAACAGGACACACACACACAGTCACACCTGCTTTATGAACATAAACGCATTTCAGCATAAAAGTATAAATTATGAAAGGCTGCTGAGGAGAAAAAAATACATTTGCAAAGCATTTTATACAGGAACTCCTCGTAGAGAAGTCAAACTGCAGGAAAAAGCTCTCACCCATCAGTTGTGCCGTGCTGTCCGCTTGTTGCACGTTGCTGTGAGAGTGTGTTTGAAGATCTGAGCAGGAGCTTTTTAAAAAGTGTTTTTATTTAATCAGCTGGAAGAAATACAGAAAGGAGCGTTTCCCTCCACTTCAGACGCAAAGGAGGAAGAAATTTCTGACAGAGTCCGTCTCGTCTCTCTGCCTCCTCTCACTGAGCCTGTGTTGCTCCGCTCTCCAGCCGCCTCGCTCTCTCGCTCTCTCTCTCTCTCCGTTGGTCTGGTCTCCTCCTACTCTCCCTCCCTCTCTCAGTGACATCACAGGGCAGTCTCAGGCATGTTAAGGATTTTACGAGCGTCACTAGCTCCCTACCTCCTAATTCACCGGCTGACAAAAAAAGAGAGAGAGAAAAAAAAAAAAAGCGGCAGCGTCAGCTTCTGGCCAAACAAACCCAGAGCTTTTGTGCAGGGCCTCTTCATGTTTTGACTGAGCAGTTGCACTTGCTCACATTTAATCTTCTACTTGTTGCACACACACATACATGCATGCACGCACACCTTCCTGGCTTTTGTCTGTTTTAAAAACCTCCTACACAACAGGAACTCTTCACACAGATAGCTGCTGTGAACTTGACTCAACAATAGACGCAGCTTGCAAGCGAAACATTTTGCAGCCACTGCAGATAAAAATCATCACGAACAGAGCTCCAGCTAATTCTTTTACAGATAAATAGGGGCTGAGACATTATGCAACTTTATTCTAATACAAAATGAGGGAAGTGTTACTCTGAATAATTCAATGAAGCAATTCTTAGAAAACAGGAACAGAAAGAAAACTGAGAGGATGAGTCACAGCAGGGACAGGACTAAAAGATGTGAGCATCTTAAAGCACAGAAGAATCTGGAGATGCCAGTGATATTGTATGCATACAAATAGAAATGTAAGACAATTAATAAAATTTCAATGTACATCAGCCAAAATCAGTCATTTCTGTTTGTATTTGGAAAATAACTGATAATTATTATATGGAGATGTTCCACTCTAAAATTTTGATTTAGTATTTTTATTGATTATTCTTTTTTGAAACTTTGCATTTTATTTATTTTATTTTTTTTTTCACATAAAGTACATTTTTTTTCATGATTGATATTTTGATGTGCCTTCATTTCCATCTGAACTGGGGAAAAAAAGTGATTAGGAAAAATAGCCTGCCTGCAGCGTGAATGGCTGTTTACTCAGTGAGTGAAATAATTGTGGCAAAATTCACAGAACTTGGTCGTTCATCATTCTGACAAGTGGTTGCTTTCTGATGGCTTTCTGTCATGCGAACGTGAGAGGACACATGTGAAATGCACATGTTCCTGCAGGCAGTGCTGACAGAAAGCTGCACAGCAGAACATTGGCCAACAGTGAAAGTTTATGCAAATGTTTTACAATACAAAAGGAGCGGCAGCTAATTATGGTTATTTTCATTCTCACGGTGAAGAAAAGAGGTGTGAAGGCAGCTTTTCTCCTCCACTTTACAAGACGTAAATGTAAAACAACACAAACAAAATAAAATGACAGAATTTAAGAGCTTTTCAATTCCGAAGTACTAAAGACGATAATCGGAAACATGAGCACCCAGCGAGGCCGGAGAGTTTGCCATGCATGAAAAACATGTTTATAAATAATCTAAAAATAAATATAAATAAAAGGCAAAAAGGCAATCAGCAATTATTAAATGGGACTAAATGCTGTGATGCAGGTAAAGATTTGTTTTACTTACAGAAATTATAAAATAATTGAAATATAAAAAACAGAAATAATATTTCTGAATTTGCAATAATAAAACACATTAAAGTAAATCATAAAAACAAGAGAAAATAGTTTAAGCTTAAGTTACAAGTGACATCTGTCATTAAAAAGCAACAAATAGGATGCTGTGTGCAACAAAGGCAGAGCAACCTGCACATATATGGAGACTCTCAGTCCTCAGTGCCGTCAGTCGTCTGGAGTTCAATTCCCAACCCCGAAACCTTTGCTGCATGTCATCACCCTTCTCTCTCTGCCCATTTCCTGTCTAATGTATGGCAAATAAAGGCCACTAGTGCCAAAAAACCCAAAAGCACCACATTCTTTTTTTCCCCTTTTTCAAAAATGTATCTCTTCCATGTTACTTCATTTACTTTTGGGAGGATGAAAATAACCTTAATATGACAGTGGCTGGGCAAAAACACTTGTTGCACTTGTGTTTAGTATGGTGATTGTTTAATATATTAACATAAATCTCAATCAATAATGGAGTCTTAATCCTGCAGCCAAGGTTGAAGTGAACAGTAGAAATAACAAATGGAAGATGGATCATTTTGGCCATATTCTGATGCTGCAGAAAGATTTGACTGCAGCTTCAATGAGGCGAAACCAATAAATCAGGAGTTTTCAAAAAGCACCTGCTCGAAATCAACTAATGTTCTGAAAAGCAACATACATATGCGATAATAAAGCAGCAAGTAGTGAGGTGGCAACACCAATTTGTGTGTGTGTGTGTGTGCGCATTTCAGTGGGTATATGCATGTTGGGTGGTCTGATAATGTGTATGTTTGCGGTAGCTATTTCTGAAGTATAGCACAGAATCCAGGAAGCCTAGTTTTGTTTGATCTGACAACACACCCACACACCTGGCTGCGATAAAGGTCTGTGTTATCAGCTTGTTGTACGGCATTGACGTCAAAGGCTTAGCTGAGCTCCATGCAGCCATGACACCGGCAACAGCTAATGCTGGTGATCCCAAACCACAATGGCACACACAAACACACAAAGGCAAACACATCTTTCATTTTTAGATCAGGGAGAATCACCCCCAGGGAGGGCAGTGAAGCAAAGCAGAAGCAAACCAAGTGAACTTTGCACAGAAAAAAATAACAAAAATCAATGTATGCACATAGGGCAGTGTGCAAGTTACACAGTGAAAGACCCGGGAACCTGTCACGCAAAGAAATATAACTTCCTCTGAAAAAAAGGTCAGAAACGGAGCAGGACTTTCATTGGAATAGCATTTACCTAACTCACCAATAACTGTTCAGGTATCTTAAGCACACTGTGCACTGGTGTAAATGATAAAAGTAATAAAAAAGAAAGAAAAGGAAATGTGCTGCTTGTCAGAAAACAAACTAGTCAAAATAAAGGAACAAACACAAAAAAAGACAATGTCTTAATTTCAAAATAATTAAATAGGCTGATAAAAAAGGGAGCAGTGGTGAACACTTCCAGGAGTGGCCAACCCCAAAAAACAATAACAGCTGATCTATGAGGCCCCAAAAGACCCCAGAATGACATCTAAGCATTCAGGGCCTCGTTTCAGAAAAGGTCAGTGTTCATGATTCAATAATAAGCAGAAAAGTGACTCAAATGTTACAATTTTGGTCCTAAATCAAAGCGAGTCGACTGGACCATCCAGTGTGAAAAAAAAACCCATCCGGGCACAAAAATCTGTGGTCTAATAAAAGCCGATTGGTCCTGCCACCAAAGGTTTATGCATTTATAAGGCTGGGGGAAAACGCGATTACAGAAAAGGTCATCCTTCTAACATCAACAGAAGTCATGAGACACATTTGATACATAAAAATGTATCTGACTTTTAGTGAGATGTAAATCAACATGCAGAATTTCAGACTTTCCAAAAATGTCAAATTCTTTACTTTTCTGAACTTCATTTATTTTTCCACAACACTTGAGTAAACGAAAATAAACAAATGAATCACAAACTAAAATCAAAAACATCAGCAAGCTGGGTTTTATTTTCTGTATATTTTATAAATCATGAAGCAACAGAATTCTCATTAAGTAATGCATCCATCCACTGAGATTGATCAAATCCAAACTAAATTATCCTCAACTAAATGCAAATTCCTTCAAGCAGTTTGTAAAACGTTGATTCTTTTGTTCTGTTTGGAGAAGTTCAACAATTTGGAGCTGCATTGCTTTGTTTGGCTCCTAAACCAAAGCAGAACAGAAAAGATTATGAAAGCTCGCGCAGTTCTATCGCTGCTTTCCACATGTTGGTAACTTCTAGATCTTAAGGCACAAGCATGTCAACAACACCAGAAAAAAAACAAATGGCTAAGAAAAGAAAAGTCTTCCAGCTTTTGAAGACGGGAGCAGGAGAAAAAAGTTGAATGAATGTTGGTGTCTTGGCCACAAATACTTTACAGAAAAGGTAAAGACGCTTTTTGCAGTAATTCACAGCATTCTGAGGGACTATTTATGCGGGATAAATAGTTCGTGTAGCGATCTGCATTGGAGTCAGCGCGCACACGTGTGCCTTAAATAATACATGCGGCATAATGATTGCAAGGCATGCTGAAATACACATTGTGGCAAGCAGGCAGACATTGCTGATGAATAAGTAATGCACAGCGTCGGACTCGTAATATACACATTCCCGCACACACACCCACGAAGCGAGCGTGCACTTCATAACCACAAGTCTGTCGAGGCTTGTGGGGGGAGAAGACGGCACCTCTAATGTTTTCAGCTTCCTATGCTCTTGTCTTCTGCCTCACTGCGCCGAGGGAGGAGGGGGAAGAAGGTGGGGAGAAGAGCTTCTTTTTTCATCCATCTCCTCAGAGGACCCCAGACCCAACTCTAAATATCAGTGTCGTTTATTATTGATTCGGGTTATTTATAATACAGACACTCACTACTCCCCCTTTCCCACACAAACCCAAACACGCACACACACACGCATACACGCACTTTGGTATTTCGGTTTTGTCAGAGTGCAAAAGCTAAATATGATTCTTCAACTCAAAATAAGCTTTTCTAAAAATAAACACACTGCCAAAACAGGGGGGAAGCAGAGAGGGTTGTCCCGTCAGACTGTCAGTTCCCAAAACCACACACAACAAAACCCTTGTGAAAGTGAAAAGCTGGTGGGGCCTAAATGACACCATCTCCTAAGATCGCAGGAGGATTAAAGCAAAGAGACTACTCTTTAATTTTAACAAATGCATTATTTTATGGCTAATTTTTATAAACAGATTTACTGTTATCATTTGCTTGAGCAAAGAGAACCACAATTTATTCATAAAACTGACTAAAAAGAACTAAAAGGTAAATTTGTAGTACTTCAGATTTATAAAGCCAGAGCACTTCATACCGATGGCCTCTGCTTTCGGTATGAAGTGCGTAAAGCCATTCTTACACAATGGCTTTACAAGGTAAGCCATTGTGTAAGAATATGACCTGTGCTATTCAGATGCAATTTAAAAGGTACCAAATATTTTTAAAAATTAAAAAAATTCAAACAGAATTTATGCTTGAAGCTGCTCCAGCATCTCTGTAGCATCCAGCTTTGTTCTTGATATTCAACAAAACCAACAACTCTCAAAGAGTCCTGAAGAGCACCTTGAGATATCAAGGCTTTCCAAACACCCAGACAACATGACAGGATGAGAATACTTGATTCGTTGCCTGCAGCGGGGAGTTCCTTTCATTCATATTTTACATCCTCTCCTTCCATCTCAATGGTAATGCCTTTCCCGACTGCAACGCAGCTCGCAGCAGACACAGAGCCATTAACTGTGAGTGATGCGAAACTGAACTTATAAGAGATGTCAGCACACCACAGGGCTGCCTGCGCTCTTCAAATCTAAGAGGTCACAGAATCAGATCAGTTCATCAGTCCATAACCCTCCCATTCCATAGGAAAGCATTTCCCTCCTTATGGATTTCTGCTCTTTGCTTTTTTCACAGATGAATTTTTCAGATCTGTCTATACCCACTTAAACTGAGCAGGGCTGCAGAGGGAGGCGGGTTACACCTTGGATCTTCCAGCTTTAAATTATCCAAGCCAACCTCAACCTTGGTGAAAATCTACCTACTACCCCCTTTATTAAATTATGAAGAAATCACCATAATATATATTCAGACCAATCTGTTAAAGTTAACCCAAGCCAACATTAAAAAGTAAGCTAAATAACCTACAAGGCAACCAATCATATATCTATCCAAATAAATTAAAAGAGCAGATGAGGGGGAAAAAGACACTATCAACCTTTCAAAAGGTTTTTGGACCCAAATGAACCAAAGTTCTTCTGAAAAGTGGTAGTTTTACCAAAATTAATCCAACACGGAATCAATGACTCAGTCAAGAAGTAACCAAAGAATGAATAACATTTAAAATGCAGCAGGACAATAATCCACATCAGCTAATCAATCTCTGAACTAAAGTTTTGGAGCGGTGCAAGGAGGTAAAGACTCATCACTAATAACCACACATTCTTAATCACAGCTGTTGCTACCAATAGTGGCAAACTTGCTCATTTTTAGGGAGAAATAATATTTTTTACAGAGAGCCAGATTGATCTGAATTGTGAAACACTTTTTCACAGCATCTGTGTGAGGCAGACGAACACTGAGAAAAGATCACGTTCCGATTGTGAAGAAGAGCATCCGAGACAAAATCTGAACATCATTCATGCAACAGTTTATTCTGTGAGGAATGTTTATACTTGTCTGGGTCTCCTTTGAAGTAATAAGCCACTGTGATAAGACACAAACCATGACAAGATGGATGCATAAACATCTACCTCCCTCCTTCATTCTGTCTGAACTTATGCACTTGACTTGGAAAACTCTTAGAGGCAATATAAGTTGGCAAGCTGCTTTTATTTCTTTCTTTAAAACAGACTGTGGTGAAACACACTGAAAGCTATGTTATAACCATTAGGCTATCAGTGTGTGTGTTGTGAACTCCCCCTTCCCGGATTAGGGAAGGCTAGCCTCTGGTGTAGATGGTGTCAGGGCCTTTTCGAGCAAACAGCAATGAGTCTGAACTTATAAGGAGTCATCTATAATAGATAGAAGATTCTTGTGGACACATTTGGTCATGATAAGGCTTTTAAAAGCCTTTACAAAGTTCACCTCTGCATAAGCAATTGAGCTTAAGAGGAAGGCAAAGCATGAGTGGTATTTCATGCTCTGATAGGATTAATACCAAAGCCATTTAAAAAATGAGCTGGAATGTTTCTAAAGTACAGTTTGTTTGAATTTGTTGGCAGGAAATTGAATTTAGAGTCCTAATTGACCATTCATCCATTGTCTGTGCAGAGGTGTGGGGGCCGGTGTGTCTCTCCAAGGGTCATTAGGCAAGAGGCAGGGTACACCCTGAACAGATCACCAGTTTGCTACAGGGCAGCACAAAGACACACAGGTCAACGTCGTTTGCACACAGCAAAGAGTAAATAATAGAAAAAACAATTAACAGTCACAGGACTCAAACCCAGAACCTTCTTTCCCCAGAGTAAATAGAGTAAATTGAAAGGTATTAAATAGAAGCGGAGACCAGAGTCAAACCATGATGGGAAACTGTTTGGAAAATCCAAGATTCAACAGAGTTAAAGACTCTGTTAACCTGTTTCTTCTTTAATTGTTTAACACTACAGAAATAGTGCTAAAAACAATTTATACAATCTTTTTGTATTTTAAGACAAAAAGCATAATTATTCTTGAATTTATGTCATGTCACACAGGCAGTCTCGCTTTAGGCACTTTTATTACAGCAAACTGAGTTTAAAGCTGTTTTTATACAGTAAATATGGAGATAATGTTCATATAAAAATACCTCTTATTTTCAAATATGGTATAAAACTACTACTAAATAATGCCCACAATAAGACATAAAATGGTAAAATACAGACTTTAAAAGTTCACAGTGAATTACTATTTACACCTATGTTGTGTTTTATATTTATGTTACATAACATACCTCGGTAAAAGTTAGTGTTAATACTTAGCTAGAATTAAAGTTTTGAAATGAAATCAACATTTAGACCATATCCAGTTAAAATGCTATTAAAAACATTAAAAAAAAACCCCAAAAGCCGCCGTCAAGCGCTTTGTATGAGATGTGTTGAGGAACTGAATGTTTTTTTTTTTGTTAAACCTGTTTGTCTAACAAAAATCCCGATAAGAGACTCTCTGTTCAAGCACACAGACTAACAATAGCCCACTCTGCTGACTCCCAATACATTTGTGAAAGCTGATCCTGGCAGCCAAAACAGCAAAACACACCAGGCCCCATGCAATATTTATAACCTGGTAACATGGTAAAATCTTCCCCCATCCACCAGATCCAGTCAAACTTGGTCTCAGAACCTGCTGTATCTGTTGGGATAATGGACCCCAGGCAGACAAAGTAGGTTAAAACACTGTCTGCTCTACTGGAACACAAAAAGCGTCTGACTCCAGAGAGACTGCCTCACTTTCTAAGACCTGAATGTGAGAGTGGTGTCCCTTTTTAAACGAATCAACATGTCAACCGCAGTCTATGGTTATGTCCTTAAATGTAATTGGAAAGTGCTCTGCTTGTTATCTGTTGGAATCTAATTTACTTTCACCACAAACTCTGCTACAAGTTTGTGGTGAAACCTGCAGCAAGGTAACGGTTTCATGAGGTGCAAGTCCAGGACTTTCTGGCATCAAAATCAACTCTAATACAATTACTCTTACACAGTTTAATACAATTTTACTAATGAATATTAGCTAAATTGCATTTTCATTCTCTTAAACTCATCAGGCAAAGGGCACAACTCCAACCAAGCTATACTAGTTACTTTATTTGTATTGCCATTAACTTAAGTCTGCTTCCTGCTTTTCGAGCATTCTTTCGTCCGCTTGGCGTTCACACATGCATTCGTAACGCACCAGAGTTCACTCCACCTGAATCGAAACCTAGTTTGGTAGGCAGATCGAAGTTTGGTATTTTGGTCGACATCAGAGTTTGATTATGCATTCACAACTCCCCCAAAAAAACAGTTTTTTCTAGACAATCAAACTCAAGTTCGATAAAAGGAGACCAAACAGAGCTGGTGTGAATGAGCCCCAACTTATTTGGAAAAGGTATGAAAACCCGCCCAGATTGATCAGCAAAAACTGCTTCTCTGAGGTGATTTCTGTTCTCTTTCTTGGCTTTGTATTAGCATACACCCATACAATGTACAAAACTCCAGCATTTATAGAAGTAATTAATAAATTACATCTAAATAGCAGCATCTGGTTTCTTCATTCCCTCTTGAATGTACTCTCTTTCTGGAACAGAAAGAGAGTACTTTGTTTTGGGTTTTTTTCCCCCAGCAAGTTCGTATGTGTAAATGTGGCTCAGCAGAAAAGTGACAGCTGCTCAACAACTCTTGTCGATCCCAAACTGGCAGTAAGTGCAGATGATCATGCCAGGTCAGGGAGTAACAGTGGGTGGGGAGGTTTGGTCCGAGGCTCATTTGGCCCATCTGGAAGCCATGAAGGCTCCCTGATGAGCATGTGTACAAAACAGGTGGTCTTCCATTAGGGAAAAGGAGTGAGTTTGAGTTCAGGATTGTCAGTGTCATCGCTGTAATCCAGAGCTCAAAATTCAATATAGGCAATTAGCAATGTGGTCATATTGGTGAATAATATATCTCTAACATGAATGATTAATGCTTAATGCTTTAGAGGCACCATACCTCACTCTGAAGACACATTTCTTCTGGAATGCTCTCCTTGATCTGTGACTGTCTGAGTATGAACTGGAGTAAAACAAAAGCAAGAAAATAGGAAAGAAGAGAGGGCGTTGCATTTCTAGAGCATAAGAAAACACAGAAGGCCTGAAACAATTAGTCAAGTTAATCGTGGTGAATCGATTATTGAAATAACTCTCAACTAATTTGGTAATCGTTTAATTGCTAACTGGACTCAAAAAGATCATTTGCTCACAGAACAACATATTTAGAGAAGTGATTAAACCAAAACTGTACAAAAATATGTACATTTTCTATTGATTTATATTCATGATAAATAAACATCGGTCTGTAAGAATTTTCTACCCAGAACTCCTTAACTGGCCTAATTTTAACTTTGTCTGATTCAAATGCTGTACAAAAAACTACTTAGTGCTTTTTTTCTGTATTGACATTACGTCAAGCAGAATGGACTGAACTTTTCACATGTAGGTGTGTGTTTTTTTTTTAGCTCCAGATGCATCCTTTGCTACATATTACCAAAGGAATGCTATGCATTTTTGGCAATAAAATGTTTTGGTTTTTTTTTCTTATTTAAAAGAGGAATTGAATCATTATTTATTTGTATATTTTAATTATTTCTAATTTTGGTTAAAAAGAGGATGCATGGTTAACGAATTCTGGATTAAGGTCCAGCATTCAGCAGCATGAGAAGTCCAACATGTTTCAGCATGAAGAGGGGGAGGCGAAGGGGCCTGGCTGTTAGACAAGAGTCTGGTCGCAGTGACCTCCAGAGCAGTTGTCCTCTGGAACACACCTCACTGTCCGTCTCTATCATTTCAACACTCCTGCTGTCCCTTCTTCCTCTGCACTTCCTAGTTCTTCTCTCCACGCGTCACATTTGGCGTTTCAATATGGGGAATGAATTCCGAAAGGATTCAAAAATCCGGTTTTCGTCTAAATCCTGTCTAATGGGACACAGAAGTGATCAGAGCATGTTTAGAAATGGAGACGCAGCATGTGAAAGAGTTTGGTTTTGTCAAAAGAAATGTTTCTCCCCACGTTTGTGATTTCCTTTTCCAGAGTTTTGAAATGGTAATGAGGCTGATGATATTTGCATAATGTGCCATTCCTCCGTTTTCCCTGCTTTTTCAGACCCTCTCCTCCTAAAATTGCAGTTCTGTTCCTTTTAGCATCTCCACCCACCCCCCACCCATCTCCATTCATCACATTTACACCCACTCCTGCTCTCTCCGTCTAACCCACTCGTAGGTTTTTAAGTGCTCATAGATTATTGACAAGTAGAACTATAAGATAGAGCTTAGGAGCTGGCCAAGTGGAGTGCCTTCACCTTAAATCACTCTGTCCTTTCATATCAACACTTTGCAGACAAAATATGCCTATGTGCTCAAAGCCTCACACACACAAAAAAAAAAAAAAAACGCAAAAAAACAACAACTGTCAAGGATCCATAACGAAGCCCTTCTGTGAGCAACAAAAACCACTTGTGGTCTTCAGTAACTGTCACTTCTGCTCCTTCTCCCACTCTCCTCCGCTGTTTTTACCATTCTCCACTCCTCCTCCTCCTCTTCCTCCTCCTCCTCCCATCACTGCTTCTCTCACCTTCCCCTCCCTCCTCGCTTCCTGCAGCGTCTGTGCTCTGACAGTTATGTGCGAGTGGAGCGTGGGCTGCTGCTAATTTGTGCAGAGTGGGAGAAAGCTGTTTTGGCTCGTGGAGGCAAAAAAGCTCAGTTTAGCCTGTGCGCTGGGATGGATGGATGGAAGGATGGATGGATGGAGAGAGACACAGACCGCCTTGCAACGCAAACGAGCTCCTATTTGTGCATGTTTGTTTAGTACATAATTCTCACCCCATCTCCTAATGTCACATGTATTCAGATGGCAGCAGATGCTCGATTCCTACATTCAGCTCCTGAAAGGTTCCTCCTCTTACGGTACTTCCTCCTGAGCGCAATTTAGTCATCCTAATTAATATGCACTCAAATCTGTTTGCATCAGTCTTCCTCATCAGCCTCAATGCTTTTATCCTTCATTTTTAAATTTCAGCAGCATGAATCATTCTCTTTGATTCAAGCTTAGTCAAGTTGTCTGCCTAACTTCTTGAACAAAAACAAAACAAAGAAAAAAAAAAACTAGCACTCCTTGACTGGTAGCTTTAAGGTCAGCTCTGCCAACTGCAGCCGCTCGTGTCTCATTAAGGTCTGAGTCAAACTGGACTTTGCATGACTAAACACACAGAGGGAGTGTCAGTGCTGCTGTTGGCACCCAGTTAATTCATTCTAACACATAATATGAATGTGTTACCGGAGCATTTCAGAGCGTTTAGTCCACTAAAAAGCCCTGCTGTCCTTTTTTTTGGCAGGTATTTAACCATTTAGTTATTCTTAGAGCTGAGAAAGAAGGATTTTGTTTTCCTGAAGAAGTGACGGGATTTAACAGTAATTAACTAAAGTCCCCAAAAGATATTATAATTGGGTTTCTTTACATGTAAGGTCATTGTGTAGGTACATGTGTGGCACAGTATATCAGAAACACAAGTTACTTCTGAAGTATTTAATATACTATAACTACTATTTCACTTTTTTTACACATGATTAATTGTCAAAACAGCAGCTGCAGATGGATGCACTTTTTCCCATAGTTTTTATGATTAGTGTGTGACATTTTATATTTTAATACAATCATCTTATTTAAGAGAGAGGAAGAGGAAGAGAGATAATTAATTTTATTGTATCACAATATTTTTTGGTACAATTGTGATAACAATAAAAGTGACAATAAGAACTATTCATTACTTCTTTTTTAAAAAAACTGTATGTCTGTTTCTGTGACACAGCTATTATAGAGCCAGAAACACAAATACTGCTGCTGGAAAGCATTCCCATTTGTAACGACACCAGTCACATAAAATGTGATTATCCTTAAACTGCAAATCAAACTGCATTAAATCATAATTTCAAATTTATTAATATTTACTAATGTTTTCATTGAACAAACAGTAAAATTGTCAAACTGAAAATGCTGATATCATTGACTGGTATTTGTCATGACATCAATAAACCAATCATCATCATGATAGGAACTTTATTATGATAAATGATAAACAATACAATAAATGCTTGTGCACAGTTCTGCAGCTGCATAAACTCTCACAACTATGTGTGGAATAAAGTACCAGGATTTAGGGAGTTTAACTTTATAATGCTGTTAAGTTGAGGTGTGAGGACTTGATGATGGCGTCTCTTTCAAAGTATATTTAGGTTTCAGACGCTCATTTTGAAGAGACAGGAAGTTTTTCTTGATTCGGCTAAAAATGGCAGCTTGTCTGGCTCGCCGACAAAACTCTGTTACAAAAGCACTTAAGAAGCCACTTTTCATGGGAGGAACCCACATACTAATCTCTGCTGCTCAACCCTCCAATTGATTTTTATTACTAATGCTGCAATATTTAAAAGCAGACACACAGGCTTTCCAATGCCAGAAGATTTATTGCCAAAATTAATTGTGATACACAGGAAAAACCCACCAGACACAAATGTGCTTCTTGTGCCAAATTTGCTTTTTCTGCCCAAGAATACCTTAGATATTTTGTAGTTTTTTTCTCTTTTTTTTAGATTTTTAGTTCTTGCTGAAATAGTTGTAAGTCAAATGCTCTGAACTTTGATGAAATGGTACTAAAAAGTCCCAAAGATCTTTCGTACGAAGGACACATTTATCTAGTTCTTATCCAACAAATACCATTTCAATATTACAGTGCTTCCACAGAACATAGACTACATATTTTTCTAAAAAGGTAAACAGTAAAAGACTGCAAAAATAACGTTTTAGAAATAATTAATTTTCCCTCAATATGCTCAGTCACTTACACATCAGCATTAACATTTTTTCTCTCTTAGCAGGGAGTCAGTTAGATCTTCTCTAAATGCAAACATATTTAAATCTATTTCTGTCGCAAAGTCTCCTAAAAGGATGGTTTCTAATCATAAAGGACCTGTGCAATCTGTCTTAGCAGCAAAACTGTATTTCAACATTTTTTTGTTCTGTTCTAAAAACTTTTCTAAAGAAGGCACTGAGATTTAATAAGCAAGACATGTTAAATGTGCAAACAATTCAGCTAAATAAATAAATGTTGCAACTTATTAAAGCACTTATAAAGCACCTGTCCACTTTGAGAGTATTTGGTTTGCAAAACTAAGTATGTCACCTGTGTAAGAATAAAAGTGGTGCATTAAAGCTTAACCCAATGAATTTCAAAAACTATTACAAATAAACGCATTATCTTTGGTTTTCATAAAAGCCTAATTTTATAGAAAAAAAATCTGATTCTTGAACTGAACTGTTTCCTTGTGGATGTTTGAGTTTTTATTTAAAAACATGTTCGCTCTGACTGGAGAGGACTTTTCTAAGAGAGGTGAAACACCTTTTAGAAATTACTAGAGAATTTTAGGACTGCAATGCGCCAGATGACTGAACATTTACACCAACATAAGAGAAGGTGGGATCAAAAATGCACACACAGTTCACACTGGTTCCTTCCATTTGGTCATATCAGACCAAAATAAGGAACACCCAGAAAATCTTTCAACCAGTCACTGAACAAATTTCAGCACCTTTCTGGGGAGAACAGAAGATTTTTAATTACTACATTACATTTATAAGCATAGTTTTAAATTTAAACTAATGTGTTTTCACCCACCAGACAATAAGAGTGACTCAACACCAGCCTACTGAGTGTTTGGAAAAGACTAAAAGCACATCAGCTGATTTAAATTTTAATGTAAATGAGAGGGGAAAAATGCCAACACTCTGATTAGCGTTTTTGTCTCTGATGTGAAATTTAAAAATAGAGTTCATTATCACGAGTGTGTATGAATCACCGTCCACTTTAATTAAACAGTCAGCCCAACGGTGCAGCACACATTTGACTGTATGTTTATGCCATTATGCAGGCAGTGAAACATGTTATTAGCAGATCGGAGCTGCAGGTCTTCAGCGCCCATGAGAGTGACATCACTGATGCATCAGCATTTCATCTGGCCACATGGGACAAACATGCCGCTTGTGGGTTGATGACCGGCTGATGTGGCGAGATTGTCCTCCTGTCAACAAGAACATTAAGTTCCAACAAAATCTGCCCGTTGGACACGCAGACGCACATGCACGCTGACATGCAGGGTGCTAATTCTGAACCGAGTCGCTTGCTGAATAATACATCGTCAGGTGTTAAAAACAACGTGCAGCGTCAGGCGGTGGACATTATTACACGCCTGGAACCAAATAATAAGTTTGCTCACGAACAGACGTCGACAGATTCCGTTGTTAAGCCATACATTAGCAAGCAAAGGCAACCACAAATACCAGATTCCCATTTGAGCACTTAAGTTCTGTAATCATCTGTGGTGCATTACACACAAAAAAAAAAAAAAAAAAAAAACAAAGGGTGCATTGGATCAAACACATTTTACTGAGAGAGTATTTTAGATGGTCATGGCGATGAGAAAAGTACAACATGATCTGATCAAAAAATATGTTCTCTATAGAAACCTTTACTGAAAATGAGTGATCAACACATCTTATTGGTGCAATAAACAACACTTTTGCATATTTACCTTGTTCTTGATTGGCAGGTGAACTCACAGTATGTGTCTGTAAGAAATTAACAAAACAGCATCGACTCCTCACATCTGGAAATCGAGCCTACATACTGTCATCTCCAGCTATGCCATGATTTGACAAACTGTTAGATCTATCATTAAGAGCTACATGCTTTCTATCAGAAACACCAAGTGAGAGATAAATGAGTCATTCTAGTAGTAAATGACCGTATTTTTCAAATTTAAAGTTCTCACTGACATTCAGGTTGTGTAATATTAAATCAAAAAGATTCATCAAGTTTTTCAGCACTTGACTATCTGGGGAAATAGGAATGCTACTTACTACCAGTAATTCTCTAATCATCAGAAAGAAACTTTTACAATGCTGAATTTATTATTTTATATTTCAGTTTCAAACACAGAGTCCTGGAGTTCATGCGCTGCCCACAAAACCGTTACCTAACAGAAGAAATGTTGATCTGAAAAATGAAAACAAATGTCAAAGTATGGCTTGTAGCGTGTTTTACTAAGACATGAGAAAATTGTCATTATTCTTAAATCAGAGGGGAGAATGGAAGAAATGAAAACACAGTAGGGAGGAAGAAATCGGCAGAGTGTGTGTGCTGTGTCACAGTTGAACGAGCAGCAGCGCATACCCACACCTACCATACATTTTGTTTTTCTGGGTTGCTAGGCTCTATTTTCAGCCAAAGCAGACTGCTCCATGACTAATACATGACAGAGGGGCGGGGCACAATTAAAAATTCATGACATATACAAAAATGTGCACCAGATGCATTTCTTGAAATTCTTCCTGTAGATGAGGCTTCTTTTGATGGCCTTCTTTAACAAACAACAGAAGAAACAAGAGAGAAGCGAAGACAAGACAGGACAAGAGAAGTTTTGAATTGACCGAGTATTATAAATGATACAGCTTGTGTTAGTAGGGTGGCAGCAGCAGATGGCAGAAAGATGACACCGAGACTTAACGGGCAAGACAAAGCCAAGGAATCACACACTCAAACACACACACAAAGGAAGAGCTGGAAGTGTAAGCAAGCATCCTGCCTTTACCCTCTGCCGCCCTCATTTCCCATATTTCCACTTTGGTCAAAGCACTTTGCAAAATGCATGTTTTTTCAGACAATGAAATGCAAAACAAAATCAACTGCAAAAAAAATGTTTATTTATCTGCACTTGTTGATGAAACATATCTCATGGAATCCTTGCAGCTTCATGTGTAATTCCTGTGCTGTAGAGACAGGGCGAGTGCTCAGAGCTTTAACACACGGCGATGTGAAAAAATCTCCATGGGAACCACAATAAACAAATATCCAGAGAGTGGGAGAAGCACATTCTTCCATAGTTGAAGAATAATGTTCCTTTCAAAATCACGGCACTAAAATTAGCACTGCAGCCCTACAGCCAGAATAAATACAATAAAAAGATGATGTGGTCACAGAGCTGGATAATGTTAACACGTTTTACAGTAAGGAAGAAGATGACACAGTTGCCCCAGGAGAACTTTAGTTTACATCATCCTCCCTTTATGTATTTAAAGCATAAAGCAGAAGTGTTTATAGATATTAACTTTCACAGCCTGCAGGAATAATTTCAACTTGATAAAACATCTATGCGTTTGATTTATCTGTTGCTTTTGTGGTTAAGGAGAATGTCTCACAAGTATGATTTTCTGTTTCCCTTTTAATACAGAAATGTTGACGAACTGAAAGGAGTATGAGTATATGTAAGGAAAGACAGTACATATGTACTTATTTATATATTTATATCAACTTAGTTGATTGTGGTTGAATTACAGCAACAGGGCATAGTAGGTGATTAACTTGTTCCACTTCTGTCACTTTTTCAGTTTTTCCTTTCACTCAATTTTACATCAATACACCTTAATGTAGCAATTTGAAAATGATGCCATGTTATAAAACAAATCATTTTGATTGTAAGCTTTAATTAAAAAAAAAACTGTAAAAGAAAAATGTTTTAAATCTATCACTCTATATCACTTTATTGCTTTGAAGCCATTCATGCAAATGGAGACGTGAGGCTGAGGAGTTCACTGCATATGTGATTCTAAACTGAGCTAGAGTCACATATTTTGTGAGATACAGAAATTAAAAGAGGAACATTGGATAATTTAGCAGGAAACAAAACTAAAACCAAATGCATGAGTACAGAAAACTCTCATGAAATACAATATATTGGCATAAAGAACTGGTGGAATCTGTTTAGAATACATTTTGGTTGTGTTTTATGTTATTTACGATTATTTATCAAAGTAAGAAATGTCCTGCAGTGTGTTTTTGCTTTATGGGGACAGAAACAGTGGAAAGCACCATGTGATGGATACTTTAATGCTTTGACCTCTGTGACCTGTACCATATGGAAGCCTCTCAGCATGTATTCCCCAGCGACATGAAGAAACATGCATATGGCCTCTAAATATGCATTTAAATTCTAAATATTATTTGCTCTTCTGAGATCATGCAGGAAAACGGATTTGTTTCATTTCCATGTGTCACATCTCATTTGTAAAGGCCGAGCTACGTCGACAGACTTCCTTGTGGATAGACATACGTGATCACCGCATGGAAAAAGGAAGAGCGGGGACGCCAAGTTACCGATGGCTGGCAAGACGACAAGTTGGCTCAGAGGGCTGCAGGAAGCAGGAGTGTCTGGTTCAGTGGATGTAAACCCCGTCCTGCAAAGCAGAGGAGAATCCCCTCCGTCACAAAAGAAAAGATTACAGCGAGAATACGGTTTTTTAGTGAGAGGTGTGTCTTAAAAAAAAAAAGTGAAACACAATCAGACACGTAAATCAGCAAACACCTTCCTCGCCCACTGGGCCTCCTGTACTTCAACACGACCAACAGTTCACAACACAGCGGGCCACGCCAACCTGTCTGGTCCATTACAACCCAGTCTGGTGTATTCCCAGCTCTCAGTATCAGCTTCAGAGCTTTGCCACCCTCCACTCTGCCAACTATGCCATCCTGTCTGCTGAGGCTCCACCAAAATTGTCCTTCTGCTACAACCAAACTCCGAGCCAGCCTCCAGAGAGTGCCAGCAACACCAACCTGTCACTGCAACTCTAAACCACAAGATAATCTGCCGGGGAAGCCAGCATATGAGAAGATTCACTCCAAAATTAGATATGCATGTCACTGACTGCCGAAATAACTGACACTTATACTACATGACTGCTCTTTGAAGCTCAAATAGATAACATGAATTCTCTAAAAGATCAATTAGTGTCTATAATTGGTTGTGAATCAATTAAGAGCTTTTAGATCTGATGGCAGTCATTATTTATAAGGACAAAAATGATTCTCATAAGCATTTTTGTTTGGTCCTAAATTTATAGGCCCAAACAAAAATTACAATATTTACCATCCACAGAATGGTGGATGGTAAATATCCATCCACCATTATATGTCAGATCAAATATGTTTAATACCAAAATCTGGATAGCAGAGCACTGTATTTAGGATCAATAGAAGAGTTAATCTAAAATAATGTGAATAGTGAAAAACCTGAATTATTGCTCAGCATTTCCAGACACTTTCCAACCTAATGCCGGATTTTTAATGGGGAATCCAGCAAATCCCAAATCTCAGTGTTTCCCAAAGTTTCTCCAAGCCAAACTCTCCTCACATCCCTTCTTTGAGTGAATTCATTCTGCAACACCTCATTCCTTTGATAAGGAGGCTTTGGATTAATATTGATGACATTGGGTTATTTGGATATACAGACACTTGCATAAACCTGCCACCCTTCTTTTAATTGCTTGTTTTTCACATAACATTGTTGTAGCTAAATGTCTGATTCAAAAGACTGCATCTGCTGGTTGGTCTCAATGTAGCATCAAAATTTCAGAGATTAAAGTGTTAATAAAAATCCTTCATTATTTGTTTATTTTTAAGTACTTTTAATTTATTAAATAACCTTTAAATAAGCTGGATCTGGGTTATTTTGTTCATGTAATGCAATTTGTCCCTCTTCAGAGCGCTCTGGCTCCCGCTTTGTGTTGAATCATTAAAAAAGGCATAGAGAGGCAATAATACTTCAGGCAAACTATCTTAGGTTCACATCAGCACTACTTTAAATAAGTTCTTTCAATATATGGAGGAGCAGCAGATCTTTTATGAGACTTCCCAGTAGATGGAATGAAATCACCACCAGAATTACATTCAGGCTCGCATTCGTAGTTAAAGGTCAACATTTTGATTTAAGTCAGATAACATGGTCTTACAATTTATCACTCTCCCTGTGCCTCCCACACATGGTCACAGTCACTGATCACAATAACAGAGGCCATGTGGTCTGGCAGCAGGCCGGCCGTGTGAGAGAGTCCACTGGGAGATGGGAGATCCCACTGACACACAAGACGGGAACGGTCTGAAAATGTAATGAAAGAAACTGAGACATTTAAAGGAGAGGGAAAGGATCAGTGAGCAGAGAGAAAGTACCTTTCTGTTGGTGAGAGTATCACATGTGAATATCATTTGAAAGACCACAGTTAAAGGTTACATGATGCCCTGCAAGAATCTCAATTTATACAGCTGTATGCAAAAGTAACCCTGGATATGTCAAGTTCCCTAAACCATTAGGCTACGAATAAAGCAAAGGAGGAAACACACACAAACATATGCAAAGTAACAACGCAGAAACAGGTAAAACTTGTCCAACGAATGGAACAAATTTTCTTTTTCCAAACACAACATTCCTGGTGTTTTCTAAACCTACCATAAATACGCTGGCTCAACCCAGCGATAAAACCAACAGAAGCTGAGCAGTTTGGTGCAACCAAAAGTCTTCAAATCTTTACCTTGTAGAAATGAACAGGCACTTCTAAAACACATCCTAAACTTCACATTTCTTTCTAATAGCACATTGAAATCTGCAGCTAAGTCAACAGCAAGTTTAATATGTGCACATAAATGTTTACAAGCCATTTTAAGAATTTTTGTTTTACAAATTCACATGAGTTACATTTGCTGACATCAATAATTCCTACAAAATAAATGTAACAGAAATATTTTTGTAATTTAGTTTGAAGTAGAGGTTTTTTGTTGTTGTTTATTTAGTATTCCATAGTTTCCTATTTTCCTGGAGCATAAACACGATTTGGTCAATTTCTCTTAGCTTCACTTCAAAATAGGACAGACAAGAATACATCTCGTCTTGGCTTAAAATGCTTTTAAACAACTGGAACTGTGGCACGCAATCTTGGACAAAGCCAGAAGTTTATTTTGCCATCAGGTTGAAGGTGAGGGAGGTTAAAAAAAAGAAAATAATGGCAAATTCCAACAGCAGTTTTGGAAATGTCTCAAAAGTGCCAACTTTAACTTGTTCCCACACATCCAGAAGTGGCATGGTGTCAACAGTCGGGTGAGACAATAGGCAAATGTGAGAAGTCTTGAGCAGAAGCTGTCATGTTATTTCCCTTAAAATTTTCTCTGACTGCCTAGACTGAGTTAGGAAGCCAAACAGCGGAACTGCAGTTACAAAGGCCCTGACTTTGGGCAGGAAGAAAATAACTGAACTGAGATAAAATCACGCTCCAAAACTAAGTTTTGCTGATCTACTTTGGACAGGTTTTGGCTGTCTGCTGCCAAGGAGTTCCCCATTCTGGCAAACAGGGCTATTTCAGTTCTGCTCCCATTTTCCATGTCATATCTATGAAAGATGGGCTTTTCAAGCATGACTGCTATGAAGATGAAAAAAAGCGAGAGGCTCAAAAATGTTGAGGAAGGTCTTCATGCGTCTTTCTTCAAATTTTGCACAAATATCTGCTTTGTGTTCAACTAACACACCCGGGTCTCACACTGAGAAAGTAACCTCAATAAACTGAGACTATATGGTGCATATTCTGAGGGGATATATATGCCGATAATAGATAATATTAGCTGAGTTCAGAGGAAAAACAAAAAGTTTTAAACCCTTGCATGGGTCACTACAGCAAGTGAACCCTGCAAAGCTTTAGATGTTGCTCCTGGTTGTTTTGAGAGCTTCCAGGTGAATCATTTTGCTTTTTGAGTCATTTTGGAAGGCTGGCCACTCTCAGAAAGGTTCACCATTGTTTAATGTTTTCTAAATTTGGATTGGTTTTTAATGGGAGAGACAGAACAACAGAATAAAACAAAAAGAACAGGATTATATTTCATCACTCAACATATTAAAAAAGCCAAAAAGTCTCCAGAGCAACAAGTAGTTGCTCCTGATTTAGCAAATATGATCCTATCTTTATATGACTACAGCTAAATATCTTATACCTTAATTTTTAAAAGAAATCGTTCCTTTTTAAGAGGTAAACCAATTTCATGTTTTCTGTGGCAGCATGCATGATTTACTGTTATCTCTTCTCTTCATGATGCAGCTTTTTGAAATCAAACCCAAATGATCAAACTTGGATTTTTTAGTTGTCCAAAACAATGTGCTTAGTCACAGTTAAGTCATGATCTTTCTCACCCCACAGATAGGTTGGGTTGGTTTAGCATTTTTCCAATGCTTATTAACTGCAGCTCATTTTTATTCTGAATATTTTTGCAGGATCTTTAAATATGCTTGAATATCTAAGTGATGAAAAAAAGAAAGCGAAAACAGCAGACATCTGTAAACGGGTGGGGAAATAAAATATTTTGAGTATGTCATCATAGACTGAAAAGAAAATCCAGCTGCTATGTACGTATGCAAGCAATTAGGATTACTGTAACCTGGATGACTGCGAATCTAAACTGGCAATTTACAAGAAATGTATTCATTGTACGTTGATCCCTGGAAGAAGGGTGTGATTCCAAGCAAGTCGAGTCCTGTTGAATCATGTGAGTGTTTGTGTACAAGCTGTTCAGCTCTGTGATTTGTTTCTCTTACTCCATAGACTATGTTTATGCATGCGAGAGATAAAGATACAGAGAGCGAGACAGAGAGCGAGAGAGAGGGAGACAAAAAGGGGAGGGGAGAAGCTGCTGTGTTTTCAACCCTCCCTTATGAGGGGAATCCTTCAAAAAAGTAAACTTACCTGAAACCTGAAACCGTTCCACTTTCCTCACTTAAATACCTTAAACCCAACTGTGGTTTGAAGGGCAATTTTGTTAACAGAGACATCATAATCAATTTCATTTATGGTTTTGGTTCTAAGTGCTTATTATTATTAAGGTTGTACAATATATTGACACTAGCATTGGTGATAGCCAGTATCTGTTTCTGGTCTTTTTTCCCCAAAAAACTGTTGCAATGGCATAACATCATTACCAGCCATAAGACCAATATTAATATCGGCCCAAATTTTCATATTGTTGTGTCCCTAACTTCTAATTTGTGCTTTATTTATTGTTTTGGGTTGTGTTTTACTTTGGATGTTTTAAATGTCTTCTAGTTTCAATGTTAGGTGCTCTTTACAAAAACTAAATTTGCTGGTTTTCGAGAGTGCAAACATGCAGTATTATACTACTATCATTATGTTACTAGAAAATGGTCTGAAAACAATATCAACAATTATTGCAAGAATTATCAGGACAATTTATGATCCAGCAAAATTTATTGTGACAGGCCTAACCTCAATACTAAAAACTAAAAAGGTCCAGATGTTTTTCAGGGCAATGTCTAAAGCAGCAAATGTGAAAGCACATTAACTCCACCATCAGCCAGTAGGTGTATGATTGCTTTCTTTGCTGTTTTAGTAAAAATTCAGTTACATAATATAAAAATTTTGGAATTAGTTAAGAAGGTAAATGCAATGAAACATATTCTAAAAAGACTGGAAAATTATATGTATAGTTAGAAAAACTGAAGCACTATTATGTAAAACATAGAAGAGTGAGGCAGGAAATGTAAATGTAACAGGAAAATACAATAGCATGATTAGTTCTAAATAATTCATGTCAAGTAGTTTGTCAAACAAATGAGAATCAGCCAAAGGCACTCAGCGCCATATAAAGCTATTTATCCTGAAGGATTAATTACTGACTAAGATGTGGAGAATGATTGCAGTTTGGACTGACGGGAGAGCTCATTTCCTGCCATAAGGTCACAGATCCAATAATTTATCAACTGAGCCAGATTCTGCCTTGTTAAAGTAACAGAAATGCGGAGCAACTGGTACAACATATTTGCCTTCTGTCAATTGCATCGTCTCTCCTATCAGTTTGTCTAAAAATGCATCAAGACCAAGAGTTTTGTACTTGGACTTAAAACGTTTTAGAGGACTTTAAAAAAAAATTGTTAGGTTACAAAGTTAGTGAAAAAAATAACAGTCACAAGTGGCAGCCTGAGAGATGTGCTCCTTCCAGAACATTCCTGGAAAGAGAAATTAAATCCAACTTCAGTAGGTCAGCAAAAATAATCCAAACACATGGGTTTTATAGCAGCTCACTTCACTTAGCTGAAGTGAGCCGAAGGTCATTTTAACATTTCTGCCACAAGTAGGGAGTGGAAAAGGAAGGAAGGAAGGAAGGATGCAGAGGAGCATAGGAAACACAGGTAGGAAGGAAAACAAAGGTGAGCTGAAAGGGTGGAAGGAAAAGAGAGAGAAGTAAAAGGACAAATGACGAGGATTTAAAGTTTTGTGCTGGATAATCTGTGAAAACATAAACAACTGACACAACACAAAGGTAGACGAAGAATAAAACCTGGGAACACACTCAAAGATGAATATGACAGGGATTTTTTTTAGACGATAAAGCCGGGGCATTCCGGTAATTAGGAAGGAATCTCTTACATGTGGCTCTCTCTGACGTCAATCCTGTACCTTCCCAGAGTTTGCTTTCTCTGCTCTGGCTCCCAGGGTGTTTAGAGTTTGGCTGCTCTTGGCATACCTCCTGGATGTGTGTGCTGCCAGAGCTTTAGGTAGGAGGTAGGGGTTTCTTAGATCAATGACAACAAACCTAGTAAAACGAAAGTGTTAAACTAGTAAGCTATGGGGTTAGTTGCTGCTTGATCAAAGAAATTAGATGCACAAATGATTAGAAGTAAAACTAAAACATGGAGCTCTGAACTTATGAAATGGTTGTTTGGCTCCATAAACCAAACCGGTTTGGTGTGGAAGAAGCTAAATTATGGTTAGTTCAGACATTCTGACTTGCCTTAAATTGACTATTATCTCATTTACATTGGATACCTTATTGAAGCACAACATCAAGAACTTGCTTTTCAACATGCACGTACTGCATGGTCTCCTGGCAAGCTTAAGGTTTAGCAAAAAAGAAAACTCCCTGACATTTATTTATTGCAATAGATGCATGAGTTTTTTCATCCAAGAAGACAGCTGGTAGTACAATACAGGCAGTCATCTGTTACAAAGTTTAGATGAGGCTCCTTTGTGCTCTAAATCGAGCCTCCATTCTTAGGAGCAGTTACCTGCTGCAAAGACTAAATTACGCAGGGAAGAAAATAGTTGCTTGGAACCAGCAAGTCAACGAACCATTTATTGGAAAATTAGTTAGAAATTGCTTCTCATAAAAATATTGGCAATAAGCCAGTGGAATCCATAAAATATTAGTGTAAAAATCCCAATGATGAAGGGATACGGGAAACTTCCAGAGGAAGTTTAGAACTGAGATTAGATGTCCATCTTGTGCTCATTTGAAAAACTACAACCCTGACAAATAGAAAACAAACGTTTCGGAAAAAAAACAGAATGAAAACATTACAGAGATACGGAACACACAGATTTGAAAATAATTTTGGAAAAACAAAACTTTAAATAACTTCTTAAAAAGAGGTTGAAAAGTTGTTCTCCATTGGTTGATGGGGAAATGATCAAAAAGCAATTTCTGAATTGATGGGGATTTTATCAGCCTTTAAAACATCTAAGCTATTCAGGGTAATTGGTAATGATTAAAATAATGGGTCGAGGGCATGTCGCTTTGTTGGTTACCGCTCATTAGTAACTAGCTAGATGGAAGGTTAACATGGCGAAAACAGAAAACATTATGATGCTAAACAGCAGCTGCTATCAGCATTGTGCTGTGTGGTGTCTGAAACGGAGACAAGTGATAATAAATCAGTTTGTAAACAGAAAAATTAGTGTTAGTGTGCGTGTGTGTGTGTGCCAGGCAATTGCTAGCACGTCTCACCAACCACACTGAGGGATTATTTATAATAATAGTGACTCACTTTGGGTTTAGTAAGAGTTTACAGTAGGATTACAAAGCAATCTGATGCTGAGTGGATTGTGTTGTAGTGCTGGTTATTAATATTCATACCAGGCTCTGGCGTACACTGTGTTTATTTCTACCAAGTGTCCCATTTGCACCAGCCTCTCAAATCAAAGTATTCTCGGATTGCTTGCCTGAACACAAAGAAACAGCACAGCTAACACCTTGAAAACATTGTCAGAATAAAGGTTTAATAAGACACAGACTAAAAATGTGCATGTCTTTGATGATTGTAATGGCACCTAATGCAAAACACGACAGGTAGGGTTGGACAATAAATCAAATATCACATCAGAGACAATATCAATAGATAATACATCTGATAAACTATTAAGTAATTTCACTGAACCCTGATCCAGAACCACAAAGCATTCTGGGTGATGTAGGCAGAAAATATGTTCAATTTTGCCAGGTTGTAGCTATTAAAAGAGGCAGTAGCAGATCTACTACAGTCGTTCTGGTCCAAAAATATGACTGGTTCCACTTCAGGACTGATGGAAACTAGTTTAAAGCTAAGAGGAAGAACTGGAATTGTTATTAATGTTAATAATGGATATAACACTTAAATAATCTAAGTATTCTATGATAAATCTGCTCATACTGTTCCCATTAGTGGGTTTTTGTTCCGGACTCTCTCTGATAAGTAGACAGACTGTCCTCTTACTCGTCTACTTTCCTGACCAAATGTCTGTGGGAACGGGCCAACTGTGGGGGTACTTACTTCGGGCTTATTTTATTTGTTTTTCCCCTCCGTCTCTCTCTGTGCTCAGTGTAGGTTTGCCCTAGCTTCATCACAGAGTGTGTGTAGATTCACAGTTTCTATGCCATCTGATGTCAACAAACTGCTTCAACAACACTAATCCATCTCTAAAACTCCGCTAAATCTGTAAGCAGTGCACTGAACAGAAGCTGCCAAGTTTTACAGAATTGCTGTCCAATAAACTTAGAAAATTTATTACTAAGCTCATTTATTTTAGCTCACTGACCTGCGCTGTGCATTGACTGACATTTACTTTTTACATAAAACTAATTGAGGCTAAATTTGTTCTCAAAGGTGGAGATAAAAGTGAAAATAATATTACGTCAAAGTCATCTGAAATGTAAATTTGGAAACAGGGAGGAGATCATCTGCAGCTATGGCACCAAAGCCCACACCTTTGCAGTCTAAAAGACAACTTATCTAATCAAAACCCCTCAAGGTCAATCTCTTCACTCCTTCCTGGTGGTAAGCAGTCCATTAAGAGCTCATCTTTCTTTTAACTGCTGGCATATTTGGGGTGGCAGTACTGGGGAGGGCTGCGCTAAGATGTCAAAACTGTCAACATGGGCCTCTGATGGAGCCAAAGCACTGCCATTATCATCATGTGAGCGGATGGGTTAATTATAAGATTTGGTTTCTAATATGGAGCCTTTCAGAGGAAGAACAGAGCCAATACCCGGTAATTAGATGTAAATCGTTTGACTTAAGTAAAACTGTAGGGATGTGGGTTGACTAAGCTCATGTTTTGTCTTTAGTAAAAAGGGAAATGAGTAGTTTCCTGGAAAAAAAAAAAATCAAATTTTGGGAAGGCAGGAGATAAATGGTGCAGAACAGCAGTTTTAGTCAGTAGATAGCCACTTCTAGAAGCATAAAATGTTTATGTACAAAAACAGCAATACAGTGAAGTTAATTCAGCAGCTCACACAACTACATTTGGTACAATTTATCTCTTGGTCTTCAATAGAATCATATCAAATTTCCTGCACCCTTTTACGTAGTGTACACACATTTCCACAGACTTAACCTCCAAAAAAACCAATTATAAAAATATCTTATGTTTGATAAGGACATGTAAATCAAATGGAACATATAGCTAAGGTTAGCCACAGTCGTTACGTGCATGAAGCGGTTACCACTGTTGCGTCATGGCAATAAAGTTGTGGATTCAATTCTCAGCTGGAGATTTTCTATGTTGAACTTGCATGTTGTCCTTATTAATTGAAGTTAACGCAGCACCAATCCAGCCAGGGAAAAGCTGCAGGAACAGCAGGGCTTCCAGATCCCACAAGAAAACATCCAAGGTATATTAAATATTGTAGGCTGTTACAAACTGAAAAGAACAAAAAACTGTTGAAATATGCCTAAAGAGTGATATTCTGGAGTCAGTAAGTCTCTATACCAGTCGGTAGTTAGAAACCAACCAGTTGTTTGAAAAAACCGTTAGAAAAAATCATCCTATTGCACCCTCACAGTTATAAATGTTTCAACTTGGACTTTTTCTAGAAACTTGTGCTGCAGTCAAATTATTTGCAATTGGATGAATTGGCAACAAATATATCCTGATCTCACATACAATGATGAGATGAGAATATATGAAATGATCTTCGATCATCCAGAGAGATTTTGTGAAGAAAAGTAATCAAGGATCCCTTTCTCTGTAATTGGAAACTATGACATTTGGAAACAAGATTATTATGCTGTCATTTTGGTGAAAGGGTTGTGGCAAATACTGCCACTACCAGTGACACCAACAGATGAATTTATTCTAGGGTGTTCAACTTTGCTCAGGGTGACAATAAGCATTCATTGTAAGGTGATGAGTGGTTTGCTTTTTTTTTTTTAATTAGTATTGACAGGGAGGCTAAAAGAACCATAAATATTAGTAATCACTTGTGTTTACAGACATGGATGTAATGAGACACTGATAAGAACCCTGCTATCTGAGGCGTTAGGCTTGCCTTGAACGTGTCTGCTATCACAGCACGTTGTTGCGCAGTTGATGAAATGTTAAAATGAGCCATGCTTAACAAGCAGCAATTGAGTAAAGGAAGAACAGACCCCTCTGGAACACTTTCACATTCAGTAATGCACTGAACCTATTACTAAGCACGCAACACTCACAGCCTTTGACTAAGAGATTCTAGAGTACCATTTCATGAAGTGCGAGCCATGATAGCTTCATTATTCACATGAAAGGTTAACGCAGGCTTGTGACTGTACTTGCCCCAGAAAAACACACAGAAAAATGAATTCTCACTTTGAAATACACACACTCTGGAACACAACAAACATACACACATACAATAATTCAGCACCTATAGCTGGCTCTGCATCTACAACTGTACTCTCTCTGTCTGATTACAATTAAAATAGTCACGCTTGTTTTCATGCGGTCTAAGCAAAGCAAGCCCAAGACTGAGAATGGCTCACTTGTTTGTTGTGGTCACAATGACAAAAGGGCTTTCAATAGCAAGTGCCCGTGTCAGCGGAGATGGAGAGTCGTTTCTTCTCTGGCCAGAATATTAGTAAATTAGTTCATGCAGGGGCTAAGAGGTTGCAGGTTCAAATGTACCATGCTGCACAAGTCACCGAAGCACAAAGGTCAGGAGATTCAGGAAAATTTTGAGCTCATAAGCCTTGCTGATTTATTTCTTCTGGCTAAAATGATTTAACCCTTCAGGCCTCTTTTTTCTAATATTAAATAAATAAATAAATCTGCTTGAAATTGGCATGCCCAATGTAAATATATCTCACAAACTACTAGGATTATTTGAATTGTATGTAATTAAAGGGAATATCACAGAGGTTTAAAATTAATACTTATGTTACTGAGTGGCAGTGGATGAATACCAATCACAAGAGAAAATGAAAAAAAAAAAAAATCACCAAACAAATGCTATTTTTGGTAATATCCCTTTAACAGTATGTAATTGCATTCTAAAACATCTGCCACACCAGAATACAGGAGCTCATCATTTGCTGTCCTCAAATGTATAAAAAACAATGAAGCATAGATATTTGGGAGAAGCATAAGTTAACCATGTTAATGATATGATCTGGTGACACATCGTGTTCAGCTGAGTTTCAACAAACTCACAGAAACTATCAACTTTGATTTGGAAAACCGCTGACAGTTTCAGACATGCTGATGTTCATGTTCCAACTCAGGTTGGACAGGAATGGCTTTGACTGGCAAAGTGCACGGCAAAGCAGAGACGCATGTGGTGTAAATACGGGATGACAGTCAGGCGTTTGAGTTGCATGAAGTCAAAAACACCAAAAAATCTACCTGCGAAGTCAATTATATTCATCTCCTTAGCAACTACCAGAGCATGGAGACATAACTGTGCGGTTCACAAGCCTCAACAGGGATTCCAGTTGTTTCAAGTGGTAGCACAGATAGATGGACATATTTATCTAGACACGCCATGGCAGGGAACTCTGAGAAGGCAGCATGGATTGTATGAGCACCATCAGGATGTTGTTTATGTATCCTGCTGTGGAGCTGGTCTTTCAGCTCTGGTCATCTAGCTTTCAACCCCTGATTAGCTTTCCTCATGGCTGCAGATGGTATTGTTTACTTCCTGGCTCGTGTCCGTGAATTAATATTTAACGCATCTGGAGCCGGTTATCAATAAGGGTGTGAATATTTCCAGTGCTTCTGTAACTGATGTCGCCCTGTCGGATCACTTTGCTGTTATCTTCGAAAGCACAATCAACATTGACTCACTTTTCTACATCTATGTTGAGCCTGCAACTCAACCTTTCTAATAAACATGAAGGGTCTGAAATATACAGAAATGGATGACCCATAGCAAGACAGAGACTTTATCACTGTTTTGGACACGTAAAAAATTGTAAAGAAATTTGCAAGCCCCTGTAAAATCTGACAATGGCTCGATCCAAATAGAAATAAAAAAAATAAATAAATTGAGTATGTTTGTATCTTTTTGGCAGTAGAGACAACCCTGCTTCTGCTACACACAAAAAGAGGACGGGGGCCCTTTTAAATCAGTGCCTGCAACAAAATCTCCTCTGTTCTCCACATAGTATAAACTTGTGAGAAGAAAACACAGGAGAGAGAACTGGCATCTATTAATAGTGTCTAAAAATAGAATGAAAGCATGAATATTTCCCAGCAATTAGTCATGAACGCTGGCCACGGTGAGAGGGCACATGAAGGCTGACGTGACAGACGAGGATGCAGAGGCTGGGAGGGATGGAAATGGTAGAGCAGCTCTGGTGACCCCATGACTTATTGTTCATTTAACGAATATATTCAACAGGAATTATGGTGACCTTTGACAAGCGGTCCACATTTAAATTTTTAGATGCTAGAGGAGGATTGGACCATAATTCAGGCTCATTTTTCTAATATCTAATATTTCTAATACAGTGTTGATAGAAAAAAATATATATATATATATATATATATATATATATATATATATATATATATATATATATATATATATATATTATTTTTCAGAAACATTTAGTGATATTATGACGCCATGCATTTAAAGTATATTTTTTGACACACTCTACTGAGGCTGCAGAAGTATCCCAAGTGTTGCTTCTCCTTTCTGCACCCACAGTGTGTCACTCAATGCTATCTCCTGAGCGTGCATCTTTGTCAGGTCAAATAAACATTCCCACGGATGGACCAGTGTTTGCGTGTAGTGAACGGAGTGTCAGCAACTTCCATTTCCATGAGAGGGAGATGCTTGCTGTGCGGCCCATAGTCATTGCACGAATGCTCATTAGTTTTAGATCCCAGTGCAATTGTGTGCAAAGGGATGGAGCTCTGCTTGGTCATCAGGGATATGTGCCACCAGTGGGAAAAACTTGGAATTTTTCCACTAAAGTTCAAGAAAGTATTTCCATCTTTGCACTGGTCTTGACAGAACCATATACGACAAATCCCAATTATCACTGAGGAGAAGTTTCTAGAATTACAGCTCACAATAAGCTATATCTATTCTTGTCCTGCAACTTGTTTTGTTCCACCTCATTTTTCTTCCCAGGATTAAGTCTGCTGTTTAATCCATCTGAGAGGCCATTGCCTCTGAAAGCTAGAGAAATGAGCTCACTACGTTGTGCTAATGGATGAAGGAGAAGTCTGGCAAATTACAAAGTGGGAGGACAACAAACCTAATTTTCCTGCCATTTGACTGATGACAAGTGTAACTGAACTCAGCGATCTTGTATAGATTTTTACAGTAATTCAGGGCTTTTCACTGGAAATTTTTACATCAGCAGCAAAAATGGAAAAAAAGAATAAAGGTGGCGGACAGTCACTTTTCACACAATGCAGGTTTCTACCCTGGGTTCTAAAGGTCAAAGTGGCTCTGCAGGGCTTTTAGCAGCACAGAGGTCTACAAAAAGCTCTTACAAAAGTAAGAGCTGTGCAAATAAAATGTCTCATTTAAACTGGTTTTCAAAAGCTATGCAAGAATAAAGAATAACAATGATGTTATACAAAGCACCTTCGAAAAACTGCTTGGAAAGTTCATGGAACAGGAAAAAAGACCAGTTTGATAAAAACACAGCTTGCATCACTGTTTTGAGTGATGGATACATTCTGGACTGAAACACACAATTCTGTTTCAAAGACCAACATCGATCCTCAGTGATTCTGTCTTCACCTCATATTCAAAATTAAATTCAATACTTTTTCATCCCCCCAACTGAAGTTGAAAATGTCAACTTCAATAATTTTTAACAGTATTTGCTTTACAGAATTGGTAAACCCTTTACTATAGTAACTCTTCTTTTTCACCTCTGCACCTAATATAAATATAAGTAACAGTGACTCATGGCACAAAGGTTGGACAAAATTGGCAATAAAATTCTTGAAGAGAATTTAGAACTGACTGAAACTGATGTCGGCAGCTCAAAGTTTTAGACAACATTCCTCAGTAAAACACTGATGTGTTGTTCCATTTGAGCTAAATTGATTAGTCCCACAGTGAGTATGGTAAACATTGCTATTTCTGCAACTGTCTCTTTAAGAGACTTTAATATAAGTTCCTAGGTTTGATTTTGTGATCCCAATAAAAAGCAAGCACTAAGCAGCAATTAATTCAATATATGTACACAGATTAAAATAACGCAAGAAATAGTAAAAATAGTTTTTATTGAGGAATGTTGTGCAAGAACACACAACTCAACCAGAGATGCAGAACTGTATCAAAGATCTGCTTAATTCTGGGTATCAAACTAGCAAAGACACCTTATTGCAGACATTTCTGGTAAATGAAAGGAATATTTGTTTTAGACTGAAATTCACAACACAGTATTTAACGAGCTGATTTACAGCTCCATTGCATGCCCCTCCTGCAACCCTTCCTCTGGTGTCCACATATTGTCATTTTTTTTGACTGACATCTTTTTCTAAATTAAGACCATCTACCAGAAGTTTGCTATAAATCTCCTTAGCGATATTAAATCAATGTGTTTTCCAAATTAAACGAGGATCAAGGGATTTAAAATTGTGTGTTGTTTCAGTCTTAAAATCTTTCTGAGGATGTGATTACACAATCAGCTGGTTTCTGTCCTTAACCCAGTCCCTAAACTGTTGATAGTTTGAAACCACAAACATCATACTCTGCTTGTTTTAAAAGAACCCAACATGAAGCAGTTTATTTTAATAGGAAAATATGTCCTGCTGAGCTTACATGAATAAATCATTGGTGGTAGACCACAGAAAATTGGGTTGCCAAATATCATTAGAATCACCAAATATGGCATAAAAAGCTCAATAATCACTATATTTCATATGCCTAATAATGCATGCTCTTTGAGGTTTCTGCATGGTTTTCTCTTTGCTTTGCTTTCTCCTACATGTATCACAAGAACTGTTAAACTAAGTTAACTATCTTTTCTGTTTATGATTTCTATCTTCATTTGATTGCTTAAACGTTCAGAGGGCTTGTAGAGTACAGTCTAACTTTACCTGAAACATAAACTTGGCATTTTGAGAAGAAAACACCCACCTGCTTATCAGTAAAGACTCAAAATGGCACGCGTGTTTATCCAAAACAGTAATAATGTCTCCGTCTTACTATGGGTCATCCATTTCTGTATATTTCAGACCCTTCATGTTTATTAGAAAGGTTGAGTTGCAGGCTCAACATAAATGTAGAACCACAAAAAGCAAATGAACCATCTTGAGTTTACAAGTTCCTTCAAAGTACATCAATATACTCAAATTAATTCAAGTTCCTCAGAACTTTGTTTCTTTGGTAACTTTTATAGCTTTAAAAGTGTCTGTAGACAGTGCAACTTAAAACATATTTTTCCCTGGAGCTTAATTATCCGTAACCTTTTGTTTTGCCCAAGCCGTCACCTATGTGTTTGCATTGTGGGGTCCAAAACAAGGCTGTGCACATAAATTACATAAGGTGACATTGGGAGGTAGGAGAGGCACTGCCTTCAGGTTTTAATCAACAGCAGATCTAAAGTTGAAATAAAGTCGGTAAAATCAGATTAATAAAGCATTAATAAAAGATCATTTCAGAGCAATTATGACTTAGAAACCAATAAATGTCATTAAAACTATGCAGAAATATGCAGGTAGAGCAGATTTTGAATTATATCAATTGTCGTGTGGAGAAAGGAAGGAAAAGAGTTCAAATTTACAAAATAATAAGTTGACTCTGGCACAGAGAGCGCTTACTCCAGATAAAGTTTAATGCTTTTAAACTGTCCTATCAGTACACTCAAATTTTGTTAAACTTTAAAAGCAAAGTTTCCCGCAGCCTGACATTCTGGGTTCTCTCCTTTCCTCTTTATATATAAAGTTCCTTTTTGCACTTATTCCAGTTAACTTTCTCATGCAAAGTTAACTTCTTTATGGTTGCTTCACACATTTTTCAAATGACGTACCTGCCAAACCACTAGTTGAATTTTAATTTGAGTCTGTGTTTCAGGCTTTGAAACTGCCCACAACCATAATATTGCATAAGTAGGCAACATCAGCAATAAAAAATGAGTAATGAACAACAAGAACAACACTCAAATAGCTACCAAAAGATCTAATTCAGTTCTAAAGTGCTATTATACACTATAATATAAAGTCATTTTTGCAGCGAGCAGATGTGTGATAAAAATGGCAAATGTGAAACAAATGTTGATTCCACCGTTTTTGTTTCCAAACTCAAATGAAACTCATTAGTTTGAATGTCTGTAATGAAGAACTTTTGTGAATTTTGTAAGCAGAAACATGTTGCTTTGATCACGCTTCAACAAAATTCACAAGAGTGCAATAGGTTGAAATTTAAAGGACAATAAAGCAGACAACACTAGAAAATAAAACAAAATAGGCAGAAAGGTAGTGAATGCGGTGGTGGCGCTGATTCACACAAAGAAAATCTAGCTATAGCAAAGCTGACTGGACTTTTGAGAAAGCCCTGAGAAAACATTTGTTTCTGATCTTCAGCTTTGAAACAAGGAAGCTGAAGAACAAGAAACCATTCAAATCTGCTGTAGACCAACAACAACGAAAGGATGGAGGTATGGATGGTCCAATAGAAGAAACAGCAGAATCAAAGCTTGAAGATATTATGAAGTTTCTGCATGGAGATGAGCAACATGCAGTAAGATTTATTCTCTCTTTGCTGGCAGCATGCAGGGCTGAATATTATAAGGTTATGACTACAACACAAGTTTTAAACAAAAACAACCTTCAGGGGGAATAATGTGATTCTGTAACGGTCCCACAATGTTATGAAATATTTTAATCCAGCTTTTATCTTTTATCTGTTGCTTAACTCTGCTCATGCTACAGAAGAAAAAAAAATGAATGGTGCTTTTTCAATGAGGAAAATGTTATTTTTTGATCATGACTTATTTCTCATTATTTTCAGACCCTAAATCAGATCTATTCTTCAGAGCCAACTTCAATCCAATCTGTGAATTTTATTTATTTACATAATCAACAAATTGAGAAACATTTAGTTTGTGTAGAAATTACTTTTCTCGACACGCAACCAGCATGAGATACCAGCTGTAGTCAACCCAGCGGCATTTATGCATTCTAGCACAGTGTGGCACGCAGGGGGAGTTTAAAGGTCTCAGTTTGAAGCCATGAACTCGGATTAATCCTGCAAAAGTTCATTCTGGCCTCAGAGAGTCATGTTGTACTGAGCCCTTCCCCGCAGAGATTGTGTAACTGCAGTGAACTTTTGATTTTATTTGGTTTATAGAAGCAGAAGGATTACACCCTCAGAGCCCCACCTGACTGATCTCTCTCTTCTCCACTGTCCCGTGATCAACCCCATCGGCTGACTGAACCTCCTCGCCAGATGGGGAAATGCAGGAATGAAGTGATTTTTGTTTTGGTTTTACTTTACCAATGAGGTTTGACAAAATGAGATTTTTGAAGCGAGACAAAAGATGTGAATACTTGTATGTTTAACTTTAAACCCTTTCTATGACGACCTGGGCCGAATGCAAATGTGTAACATTTTCACATTTGTATTCATAAAGAACATTGAAAACATTCAGCCTTTTTCTCTCACTTGTAGTAATTTAGAATGGATTACCACAGTAAATCTAAATATAACACATGGAGGTTTGTGCTTTTAAAACAAAACATAAAAAGTTTCAAGGGTCATGGATATTTTAGCAATTCATTGAAAGTATTCAAAGCTTTCCATATAAAGGCTATGAAGCCTTTCTTCACTTGCCCATAGCATTGTCTGTTGTGGTACAAAATGGTGTCAAAACAGATAGATTACCATACTTATTTTCAATAAAATGCAGGAACAAGAAGCCATACAACTATAAAAATGCCAACTAGAGAATATTTTACAATTTTTTTATGACAAAGAAGGTTTTTTTTTCCCGAAGAAGCTTTCAATGCCTCAAACATTTCTCCAAAGACCCCAGTGCACAGTTTCATCTGACAATGCAATAACTTTGAGTGGAATCTTCTGGAAAACTGCAGAAAGGAAAACAATGATGAAGCAGTAATCTAATTTAACCACAGCAGCTTCCATTGTTCTCTCAGAAAGGCCTCTTTTTGGTCTGAATCAACTCCTTCCAATCCATCTCTCCACTGAGGAATAATTTCTGTGCCAAGAATGAATCCAAATGATAATATTTATGCCATACTCCAACACAGATAGGAGAAAGTGAATTGTACAGCTCGAGCTATTTGGGAGGGGAAAAAACTCACAAAAAAGCCCTGACTGCAGAGTAGAGCAAATCCAGCAGTGTTTCATTTTACTTTACATTCTTAATTTCTTCCTAATGTTCTCCTCTCAACTTCATTTTGCCTTTCACCTCCGTCATCTTCAATCATTCTTACCTCCAGCTTTTAAGACATTCGGAGTAAAACCTATCATTTAACATCCTGCGTGTTCCCCGTTAGCCTGGCCTTTCTGAATGAGGAGCCTTCAGTGTGGGCCAGCAGGTGTTAAACTTCCTTTTGAAGATTATGCTACACTTTCCAGACATTAACTGCTCTCATTTAATCTACCCCCACAGGCTTTTGATAGCTCCCGCCGTGAATTATTATAGCTACTGATTGAAGCTGGGAACTGAGAGGGACAGAGAAGAGTGTTGGAAGGTCAAACGAAAAAAAAAAAAACTTAAGCTTCAGCTTTTAAGCAGCAGACATGGTGCTTAAAGGAGCAGTATTATGTATTTTTCAGGCACATGGTGCCTTTTTTAGATACGTTACCTTGAGCTTTTAGAAAAATGTTGTTTATATCAAACATGACTTGATTTTCATTATGCCACTTACAATTCTTAAGTAAGTTTTCCATTTAACAACATAATTTCTGAATTTATATAAAGTCTGTAGAAAGAATGTTTTCTCTCAGTGAAGCACTGAATGAATTAAGCATTGATCACATATACAGTTCATATAAATTATAATATGATGCTAATTAGCAACATTAGGGGCGTAAGGAAGAAAACTCAAAAGAATTGCTGGTCTGAAATATGTAGATCATTTCATTGATGTGGCTATTGCTCAAACAGAACATTCAATTGAACTATAACATATGGTTAGGAGCATGCCATGCTTTTTCAATATGACTGTATTTCACGTTCAACCCTTTACTCCACAGTCCCAGGGGGCGCTAGTTTCCAGCAAGAAATTGGCTCGTAGTAACGTTTAGGATATATGCACAATTGCAAATTCTTCAATTTTAATACATATATTACTCATTTTTACTGCATTGCCTAATGTCACAAAAATGCATTAAGCCAAAAACTACAACCATATTTGTTCACATGTTGGCCTTTTTGATATACTAACAGAAGACGGCATCAATGAAGCTCTGATTATGACATTTTTCTGAGTTTATCTGCCAAAATATTCCACCCAAGTGCATTCCTTCCTGTGTCACACTCCTGCAACTTTTGGATGCACTTACTCCAACGCATCCGAATTAAAAAGCTGAATCACCTCTTTGGCATGTCAGCAAGTTTTGCCAAGACCTAGTCATTAACCACTCATTTGGTTCAGGTGCTTTCAAGTAGGAATGGATCCAAAAGTTGCTGAACAGTGGCACCCCAGGCCTGGAGTCACTCCACTTTTCTTTATGAAAAAGAAAAGTGCATTTTTTGTATGGGAGGCACAAATATAAAGTAGGATTTGTGACCTATGTATACCACTTTAGCTGCATTCAATCAACAAGTTTGATGTCAATTCATTATATACGTTCTAAATGTAGTTAAAAGAATGAGCAATCATGTTCTAGGTGACACATGGTCACATCGTACTCTCAGTACAGATTCTGTTTCATAAAGGGCACCTTGTGGAGGTTTTTTATCATGTGAAGAAAGGATGTTAAAAACTCAGCTATGAAAGTCAGTCTGATTTATTTCTAAGTAGCCTGCCACTAAAACATGACATATTGTGCCCCTAAAAAGGTTGGAGCAATGTATTTAGAGCTAGAGAGTACAACTACTTACTGACGTCCTTAAAATGCAAAGACACGAAAGAAACCCATAAAACCCATCAGTACTTTATTTGGGTGAGACAAGTTCTGAACTGAGCTCTAATGCAGAAAGTTGCTCTGCATGAGCTGTTCACTGACAAAGTTTCCCCACTCAGGCAGGACAGGACAGCGATTATTGCTGCTGGAGAAAGGAGATGAGCCAATGACGGCAGAGGACAGAAGGGCAGGGGTCTTATGGGGAAGAGAGTCCTTCTGTTTTGTTTTACTGCTGCCTCCAGGGGTATAAACCCTTCTCCAAAATACCAAGAAGCATGACAACATGGTAGCAACTGCCACCCAAGTTTAGATCAGACAAAAGGGCTCTTCAGTGCTATGACATGGTGGTTTTGGAAAAGGAAATTATGATCTGTCAAATGTGGAAAAACGGCTTAGTAATACTGCTCAGACTAAAAGGCGACAAGGAGAAAATGAGCCACAAACTGGAAGGAAAACTAAGAAGTGAGAGCTTCTTTCCCAATTCTCAAGCTACCAAAATAGAACAGAGGGTTTAGAGGTTTATGCTCAACATAAAGGTTAAGCAAAACGTAAGCTTTTTTTCACTTCTTGAAAGGCAGAGGCCTCTTAAAGTAATGGCAGATATTCTTTTTTTGTGGAAACTGTCCACTTATTTCTATAAAACATAACATCTAAAGTTAAAATCTACACTAAAGTTACATCAGTTGTGAGAATTGAGCAAAGGGAAAGCATGGAAGTGATCAGTACAGGGAGGGAAATGAAAAGAGGAAAATATGGCCACATCGTCGTTCCGCTTATGTAACATGATGTGTTCAAGAAATAAATTAGAGGAACATAATGACAGGAATTGAAGATATCTTTGCCCTGTGCCAGCATCCTCTGACGCAAATACTTTAAACTCTGACAGAATGCCTCCCAGCACAGTTCAAATGAAAAAAAGTTGGTGTAAGCAACCTAAACTGTGCTATGCAAGGATTATTGGAGGACCAACAAGTAAACAGCTGAGGCATCTGGGGAACATGAGCGAAACAACCAAAGCACGACAAAAAGGAAGAATCTGTTCAACAGTCTTTATTTAATGATTGCAAGTAAAAAGAAAACCTAAGAAAGTTTTAATGGTGAGGGCAAATATTTAAAAGCAGACTTAGAGAAAAACCTTGAAATGTCATCTTGAGATGTTCCACGTCACACATTCAGAGTTAAATAAAAGCAACTCGATTTGAATCTGCTCAGCCACGTCCACACTCAAATTGAAAATGATATGACAAGATAAAAATATTCACTCCTTCTCTGTAATCACTTTTCTAGTCAGAGAAGTTACTCTGAGATAGTCAGATGTTTCACAACTAAAGATGTTAACCAATTAGGTTACCCAGCTAAGGGAGCATTGATGAAGACTCCAGCATATTGGAATCTGTTTTACTGAGGCAATTTCTCAACTCTTGCGGGTTACGTATACAGGCCTTTAGTCTTTATATTTTAAACTGTTCATCGTTTTGGATAGAAGAACTGGATAAGACCGTGGACTGTTTGGGTTCAGAGCAACAGCCGGTCTTGGACTAGGCCCAGTGTTGGAAGTGTGCTGACGGTTTATTCAAACTCAGTTGGTTGAGGCCACTTTACAGAATGGTGTGTTTTGACCGATTTCTGGTGCAGTAAATGGTAAATAAAAAAAACTTCAGATGGAGCTTTGAAAACCACTACAAAATGACTGACTGCCAGAGTAGTGAGTGCACTATAAACTTAAAAAGTGGTCAGTTTAAATGTAGCTCTGTTAACACAAAAACAGCAACATGCACAAAACAGCAGCAACTCTCGCCTACAATAAACACAATATGATAATTATACTTCTGCTTCATTAAAATAGTCAACGACAACAAAAAGTGGAAAAGCTAAACCAAAGGTCCAAAACGAACGCATCAACACTGGCTCTGCAAATTATGACTGAATTGTTGATGCTATCTAAATCTGTCATGCAAAATTCCACCAGTTCGTACAATGCATGCACTTCCAACTAGTCCCAGACAATACCTTATAGGTAAAAACTAAACTAAAATAAAATAAACAGTAGAGCTTACCTTGGCGACTGCGAGAGTTCATTGTTTCACAGGTTTGATCGATGCACCTTTAGGGGATGTAGCGATCGTCATTTTCTACCCATTGCAGAGGAGACTTCTCAGGACTGCCAAACTGTGAGCAGAAAAACAGGGCAGTGTTTTAGACATTTTCACTTCTATTTGTTTGTTGATACACTGTGACAGAATTTTTAATAAATAGTACAACTATAAAAAGTAAATTGCAAGCCTGTTCTATATATTAAGCAAACGTGGTTTCATTTTAAAACATCTGGGTTTACTAAAAGCCAGAGTTTGTTATTCTAGCACTCAATTCTGCACTGGCTGTACCACACCCAATAGAGAAAAAGTTTGGTCAAGAAAAGTCTAACATCCACATGAACAAAATAATTATACATTTCTGCAAGATTCTGTTGAAGCTGTTTTAATCAGCAACAAATTACAAAATAGGATTTATAAAATTTTATGGATTCTGCATCAATTGCATAACCAATAAAGCTTCAGGGGTCAGCTTAGGAGGTCAATGCAGAACTAAAAGGCTCTTATGTGCAGTGGATCGCGTAATTAAATCTATAAACAGGCTTCCTGAAGCTTAAAACATCTAATGTTTCAAAATCCCTGTCCAAAAAGATGAACAAACGTTTTCATTGAAAACAGACACACAACCACATGATTCTGGCATTCACTGCTTAATTCACTTACAATATATCAAAGAATCTAAAAGTTCAACAGAAATATGTCTATCATCGTTCAAATAGAATTTTGTTATTGAATCAGTCCTGCATATTTTTCCGTATATCATCAGCTGGAGAAATAATCTGAGACTTTGAATGAACTTTCATTCTTTTTTCACATCATCTTACATTTCTTCATATTTTTCTTCCAAGGAGCCAGACTTTGTTTTATTTAAAGTGGTCTTAACAGTTCACCAGAAAGCTCTTCACAGGACTCCAGTTTGATGCTCTTTTGCTTGTATTTATTATAGTTTTTGAGGATTTCAGAGGAATCTGATTATTTAACCACTTGGTTTTCTTTGCAACTGAGAAAGCATACCCTGACCACATTTTAATTAAATCATTTATAGAGCAATTAAAGTAATTACCATAGGTGTCTACTCTTTTCTTTCCCCATTCTTACACTTTAGAAAGTATAAGCTGCGGGCTGGGAGCTCAGTGTTTGTCCTTTTCATATTGCAGCAGATTGCAGCTCATGTTTGCTGATGCGTATGGCAAGAAAAGTTAGTGTTTGGGGATTTTTCTTTCATTTCAGAATTTATTTCTTTGGACGTTTGCATAGAGGACACTGTATGCACATATCACTGTTGGCCTGTGACGCAGCAGAGAAAAACAGGCTTTGTCAGAGAACGATTCATCACAACTATTTCAAAATTATGCTCAACAGGCCCAAAATATGAGGGGGTTATGTTTACTGTGAGTTATGGTTAATTAATCATGATCGCTTTTTAACTGTATGAATTCAGACTGGGTGTTTGATTAAGCACCGACTGTCTGTACAAGACATTTATCAGGCTAACCACAAGACTATGGGCTGCATGAAAACAGATTTTAGCAGTTTGCGGCTGAGACTCTCCCATGTGTAGCTGAGCACTAAGTACTGAGTTTCCGTTTTGATGAAATTCTCTTTCAATCGAGTGATCGGTTAGCGTTGAGGCATTATTTTTCTCCAAGGCGTGTCTTTATAAAGATAAGAAACAATCTAGAATCAGGTGCAAATGAGGTGAGCCTGGTAGAAAAAAGCAAATTTAACATGGAGTAAACCTTTTAGTGGAAGATTGGGGAAGCGACATCCGGGTATGAGCAGCTGGAGCTCTGTGCCAGGTTCCTAAAGTAGGGATGAGTTTACTTTTATTTTTGATTTATTTGAAAAAGGGACAATACATGAACTGCAACATGATTGGTAGGTTAATCAGCCAATCTAAATTGCTCTGCTGTATGAATGTGTGCAAAGTTGTTTGAGCTGCTTTGCCCTGTGCCATCCAATGACTGCTGGAGATAGCCACCAACAACTTTCCACAGATAGGAAGGCATAGACAATGCATGAATGGATGCAGTTTAATCACATCCAAGTATAGTAGAAGTACTTTTTCCAGCACCACTGAGTCATTAAATATATCTTTGGCATATCGTCAAACTCTCCATTTTGACAGGCTGAGACTTTAAACTGGATGTGGTTCATTGTGTTTCTCTGAAGTAAAATTTCATGACTCTTGACAGAAAAACAGCTCTGAGGACTTCTTAATGGACTTCATTTCCCAGGCACTCCAAGTGCTGTCAGGAGTAATCTCCATGGCATAAAAATAACGTGCGGTTGGATAGCGAGAAGTAAACAACAATTAAGGACACCCCTTGCAAAGCTTGAGAAATGAATCATTGAAAACGCGTGTATGCCAAGTAGACTGCTTCAGCCTCTCAGACTTGATTGAGTATGAATTATTTAGATGGTGAGAGAAGACTGGTTGTGTGCAAAGGACTGAATTGTTCTTGACTTTTCTCTTCTGCAAGTAAAAATGGAGAATAGTCTAACTAAAATGAAAGAATAAAGATTCTTCAAAGTAACTATTGATTAAATGCCAAAAATCAAAGTGAAATATGTGATAAAATAATATAACAGAGTGATAACTTTGCTATTTTGGATTTCACATGATCAATGATGAATTCTCAAGAATCAGTTGTTCATAAGCAAAAAGAAACTAACAGACGGATCTCATACTGAGTTCAAATCAAGAGATCTTTTCGTGTTCAGACTGATATCTAACAGCCTTCATCAGCAACAATCACAACAATCTGCAATGAAAGACAGTTTTAAGAGGTGAAAACACTCAATTTCACTACTTCTAATGACCAGAGACCATTATTTGCAAGATCCATTTATTGTGAGCAGGGGAAAAGAATTTAAGTCCAAGACACTGAGATGAGTAAAAAATCAGAAGTATGAGTACTATGAGTACTAATAACAGCAAAAACATTTTAAATATGAGGAAGTGGAATTGTTTTTTGAGCCTCTCTGCTGCTTGGGAGCTTAAATGCTGACATAGGGAGTTACATACAACGACGTGAAGCATGAGCCGGCCTCGGGTTTCTCATCTACAGTAAAAATATAGTATTTACACACCAACAACAAAAACTAAAGCTACAACATAATCTTATTTAAAACAGAAAAGCAACAATCACTGATCTTATAATGTTCTACACAAGCTTATCTTCAGACAGAGATGTCTACAGATCTATGGTAGTACAGCAACTTACATTTAAGTGTTTCGGTGGTGACAGGCAGATCTTGGCGGTAAAGCAAAATCCAAATGATATTGATGCACTCATGTCAATCACATAGTAGTGAAGATCTGCTTGTTAAGAAAAATCAAATCACCTACTTCCATTTATCTTACTTGGTTTAATCAAAATCTGCTTTGACATTCAAAATACATTATTTCTAAAATTAGATGAGTAAAAACCATCTGAAGATTCATGTCTGTTCTGGTTACTGTAAAGTGCTAAAACAGATATGACAGAAGACTCCGCACAGTGAGGAAACCGTCCCCAAACACCAGCTGATTTTACAGTGCAAGGGTGGGTTCAAAGTCAGAGCAAGGTCCTGGCAAAAGCACAAAGAAGCTAAAATGGGTTTATTACCGATGATGTGAAGTCCAACGGGATGGAAGAAGCTGGACGTGGGAGAATGGTTCGCAGCCACGGACTCACTGGATGCCTACAAGGATTGACACAAGGACCCATAAGGCCCCAAATCAGATCAGTTGAGGCTGAGAGCATCTGTATAGTTGCTCATTGAAAGGTCTGAGACCGTTTTACTGCTTGGATCTTCCTCTCGTCTAATTTTACTGCATATCTGGCCGACATCCAGCTTCCTTTTCTTCACCAACTTGGATCAAAGCCAAATCCAAAAACCAACAGAAATAAAGAGAATTGGTATCCCACCAGGAAGAGTTGCAGGTATATGACAGACGGTCTTCTAAAGCACTGCGTGTAATCGAGGGACAGACAAACAGAGAGGGAAACAAAAGTACTTTAATATCCTGCGTGGTGAGCTGAATCGGAGACCCCGCCAAACTGTTTACAAATTCCTGCTGGGTGACAGAGTCTCGCCACCTTTTTTGTCCCAGAGCACAACACTGGCACTAACGGACCCCATTAGAATTCATTAGTGTGATAACATCAACAAACTGTCCACAAACAAGTAAACCTCCCAAGTGCCAGCTTGGGCCAGACCAAACACAGTGGAACTGAGCTAAATTATGTCGTTAATGGAATTAGAGCACACAAACTGAACTAAGGCAAAATTAGAAAAAAATAAATAATAATAATAAAACAACTAAAGTTGAACTTCATTTTAGTATGTATGAGAGTTTTAAGCAGAAAAATAGTGGAAATTGTTTGAAACATGCGCATACATTAAAGTACATCTGGGTTAAAATGGGATTATTTGACCAAGTTAAAAACAAAAATCAAAAATGCTCAGTGGGCGTCCTACGTCACAACAACAAATATTTTGCAGGTTATGCTTGCAAAGAATGTCTCAGACCAAAACCAAGTTATTCCAATAAGTCATTGTAAAGAATCTGAATCTGCAGCTAATTTTGTCCAGTAAAATACACCTTCTACCAGAAAGATTTCTATTTAGCAATTAAACATCTGAACAGTTTCTTTCATTAGCTGCAAATATTGTCTAAAACATGAACAGCCAATGATGAAAAGGGCCAAGAAATGTTATAGCTATAGATCAGAAATGTATTAGTCTAAAATTATGCAGTACATATAATTTCAATAGTTCATCTTGCAGTAAATTTAAGTATCTATAAAATAATATGCATTCCTGGAGTGACATTGACTCTTTTGCAATACTGTGATGATAAATTTGATGATGTCAAAATGAACTAAACTGAAATTTGGGCTGGGCGGAGCAATCTCCCCAAGATTGTAGCTCATGGTTTCTTTGAAATTACTTCTTCTTTGCTCTCTTTTTTAGCTTTTTCAGCTTGCATCTAAATTTTAACAGTGATTAGAATTAAGAAAGTGAAAGAAAGAGGTGGACTGTTAAACTAGGCCTTCAGATCCTTGATTTTTTTGTGATCTCTGTATAATTCACACAACAAAGTGAGTTTTTAAAAACCTCCTTGAACCAAATACCAAATTAGTATGGAACAGATCTCAAAGAGTGTGTGTGGTGGGTTATGCATTCACCTCAGTTCTGCAAATCAACTCAGTAATCACCTAGAGAAATCTTAATAGTTGTACCACAGCTGCAAGACATACTTCACATTCCAGAAATAGCACCATCACCAGACAAAAATAAGGAAGTGATTTACATGCTCATCAAGGATGTCCTGGAATGCAAATCGCAAACCGCAGTCACGTTAGTACAGACAATTTGTTCCAGTATTTTAGTTAAGCATTTTTAAAATATCAAAGCTAAGACAGCCAGACATCAGCAAAGGCATTCCTAAAAATCTGTTAGCTGAAAACTTAGATGGATGACACAGCTAATGGATTTTTGTATGGAAAAGATGTGACTTTTAGATACTGAGCAACCGGTGGAGAAAGTTGGTCCTTGAGTTCCAAACCGTCACTAGTTTGAGTCACAAAATACTTTCCAAACAAAACATCAAGGTCTCAACTAACAGTTGACTTAGCTATGCAACTGAAAAATTGTGGCTGCTCTCCTTAGGGTATTGAGTATCAGACGGTAAACATCCGCGTGTGTGTGTGAGTGAGTGTGTGTGTGTGCATACATGCAGAAAGTTTGCTAACTGATTTAATTATGTGTGAAAACGTTCAGACATTTGATTCTTTACATCTCTGCACACAATCAGAATCGGCATGTTCTTCAATGAGCCATAACGTCTGGAAATGTTTTTCACTTTAACAAACAGGTGAATTCATCACACTGGACCCAGTGCAACATTTCTTCTTACAGAGAAACTTGGTACGAACGTCAGTAACAAGGTTTGCAGCTATATCAACAGTTTGTAACTCACGTCACTGCTTTCTGTCTATTCCTCCAATCTACATCTGTTTGAGCATAAAAGCAGCATCTGATGCAGTTTAAGTTTCATAAAATGTTTGGGTTTGTCCTCGAGCATTATGATGTAATATGTATAAATCATCAGCTTTTTTTGCTTCATCTTTGGTCTTTACCTCTCGTTCCTTCGGATCGATGTCCTTGTGACTGTCTGGTAAGTGATTTGTTCCTGTGGTTTTGCGGACCAGTGGTGTTTAAATTTTTGTCACATGGACAAAAATCATCAAGTTAAAAAGTAATGTGATGACAATACAGTGGACCCGCCTGTTTGCAGCTGAGATTTATGGATTTTTCTGTAGAACATAACTCCAAATTATTAGGCTTATTTATAGAGCATCTCAAAACACATCTCTAAATGCCAAGACTGTTTTTCCTGTATGTTGATATTAAGTTGATGTTTGCCTTATTTGATTTTCATAATCTTAAACTTATCATTTCATTTTTAATGCATTTTAAGATGTATTTTGTGTTCAGACTTCTAACACAGGCTGTTCTAACTATTTTTATTAATTATTTGTGAATTTTGTTTATACCAGGGGTCTAATGCATTGTTTGTTTTTGAAACAAATAAATTACCTAATTATTTTTTGGAGTTGACTGTTTCGTTTTGTTTTTTTCAAGATAAACATTTTAAGTCAAAGCTCAGCAACCAGTGCATAAAATGGGTCAACCACTCTTTAATAGCAGTTTTCTTTTTGACCCAAGGAGCACAGAGGTTTGCTGTGGAGTAAAAGCTGCTTGGTTCATGGAGGTCGTGGTAAAACTTACTGCAAAATTAAAATGAAAGCATAAAGCAAGATTTCTAAAGATCAATACTTTTTGTTGTAGTTCAAATTTCCCATTTTATGTAGATTTCAACTTCTTGCCCTAAAAATAAAGAGAAAGTATCCACCTGCCTGGACCGTCAGGCAAAAATTTATACAGTAACTCATTCAGTTTTAACTCATCAAAACTGACAAAAAGAACGCTTGAAAAACATCACCATGTAAAATCTTCTGAATCAAGTTACTTCTATTAAATAGTTATTTGATTTTCCTATCTATATGATTGATCAGAATAAAGAGATTAAATAGGGAATCAACAGGTCTAACCTCACAAGGAAACCAGACGTTTGAACTGACCAGGAAAAGAATTTACTAGTTAGATAATATTCCAGATTAAGCTGAAGTTTTGTCTGTGTTTGGATCCAATTACCCTTCATTTGAATCTATAAAACAAACATCTGCAGCCAGTAAAGTAGGTCTAACACATCCAGGTCTGCTGTGACTTTTTGTTCCTGTGGGGTCTGGAGTTTATAAGCATGAGTCTGTGAGCATTTTTCCGCTTGTAAAGGGTTAAAGAGGAGCGATAACAGAGCAGAGCCACAGCCCTGTGTTTACACTGCATGAAGGCACAAGTTTACACCCAAAGCTCCGCGACACAAACACAGCTTCCTACCTCACACACAGGCACGGTGGGCAAACATGAAGGAGAAGAAATGCGTGCTGTGAATCCCAAACAACCACTGTCAAATCTTTCACAAAGTAGAAGAACCTATGGAGTAGACAGGTCAGGGAAACTGTCCCAAAAAAAAATGCACATCTCCTAATAAAAAGCGGCGAGCTTCACTAACGCGTTCAATTTAAGCCGAACAGAAAAGCCGCTTCATTTCAGCCGAGCCTTTCTTTGGTTTTTAACTGCAAACATTGCGCAACAATTCTGCCTTCCTTCTGCTGACTTTGAAAGGGCGATGAAAACTTCGAGGGTAAGTCAAAGCGCAGGCGGAGAAAGTGAGCCCGACAGCCGCCTTACAGAGAGACAGCGGCGAGAGCAGGCTGGTTCACGCAGACCGGAAGGAGACCGGGACCGGGACCGGGACGGGGCGCACCTGGAGGCGGACTGCGCGGCGCTTCCACCCCGCTGCTCTCCTGAAGCATCCACGAAGATACGGGAGCCGTCGGTGTAAAAAAAAAAAAAAAAAAAATCAAACTCATTCAGACAGCAGCTCCTCCATACTGAATCAATCACGTGTCTGACAGCCTCCAGTGCTTCCGTAGTGGGCGGGGTCCGCGGATAGTTTGGGAGGAAAAATATAACAGGATCCATGAATGAAGGCCGTCAATCTGAGTCTGCTCTGGATATGCTTTGTTTTCTGCTTGTTTTGATGTTTGTGAAACACTAAGATAAAAAAGAAAGGGTTTAGAATGTAACCTGGTTTGTTTACATCTTTATTTGTGCAGATCTTACAGAACTATTGATTTGAAATTATGTTCAATACCTAAAAGACTTTAACTGCAATAAAAGAGCTCTACTATCAAGGCTAAATTATAACTGACTATTCTTTAATATCATCACCTTTTTTAACAAAAAATTATGTTTATAAAGAGTCAGATAGATTATACACATCTAGACAAGTTTTATTGAAGAGACTAAAAAATGTATCCTGTTTTATGGCAGCTGGATTTTATTAAGTCACATAAATTTAAAGAGATGATACATTTAAAAATGGCAAAACATAAAGATCAAATGGGATTATTTCAAGGCAGGACATAACTGTGTTAACCCACCTGTGACTAGAGTCTCTAACCATCAGGCCTGAAGAAGGAATTGATGTCGGCAGAAATGCAGCAGCAGTAAAACACAGATTACATAAACACTGGCACTCATCTGAACAGAAAATGGGGCAATTCAGCCTTGTGTAAACGTTCTCTGGATGAAAAAACACACACTGACAGTTTAATAAGTATCCACTCAGCTGAGCCTGTCCACATTCGCAGCAGAAGAAAGCCAACGATGAGACGGTTCGACCCAGCAACACGTTCTGCTGACAACATAATTAGTATTGTTCCAAATTTGCCTACAGCTCTGTAAAACAGGGCAGCTAAAGAGTGTAATCTTGTCTCTGATTTAACACTCCTGCAAACAAATTCCCCGACTGAGTTTGCTGCAAGACTAAAAGTGTTTGTTGGAATACGCACACAGCGAGCTAAACAGCTTCTGAGCACACATACGAGACTATCTGGTAGATTACAAAGTTGTGTGGTCAGGTCATCTCATTTGGGTTGATTAGTTTTACTTGGTAATGTTCTCACTTTTCAGTCGACACTAAAGAGGAACTGTTGCATGTGGATGATTAGCTGAACATAATCAAATCAATCCACTTTCTGACTTTGTTTCTCATCCAGCTGGTTTATTTATGGTTTCCTTGTTCTAAACCTATTGTTAAATTCACAGCAACCAGAATTAGTAAGAGACAGTTTCAGACATTGTCTTCCACATGTTTCGCCCCTAGAGTATTCATGACTTGCACCAACATGTTGTGGAAAGTGTGACTGTTCTCTGGTATCAGGTGATCTCCTGCTTCAAGTTAGAATTGTCTTTAAAATGTCTGACTGCTGTACAAAGGCAATCAAGACAGGTATGTATGAAGCTAATCAGAAAGCCCTGATAACTGACAATTTTTGATTCTGGAGTAAAAGCTCAACCAACACAATGAGAGCTACATGCCCAAAATTTGAATCATAAACTTCCGTGGCTAAAGTGCTGAACACAATGCAAATTAGCTTTCCTCTACGCTTAATGTGAAGCAAATATCATCATCACACTACATTCTAATTTGTGTATTTGGAGCCCCATCAGATTTTTATTCCAGTTGCATGCATACTGAGTGGGCTTGTGATCAGACTGGGCTTCTATTAAATGATTGGGGAAAACCAGTCAGGGCTGGTCAACGTTCTGTTGGAGTTAAAGTCTTAAGGCAGACGGTTTAAAACACCTGAACAACATAACATTCATTTGGAAAATTTGCATTTTACTCTTTATTTGGAAATCTATTTTAAATGAAGTTCATTTGTGAATATTTCTATATACCTTTTGACTGCATTACCTAAATCCAAGAGGTCCCACATCTTTTTTTAAAAAATTAACTTAGATCTATGTGTAGCACCCTGTGATGGACTGGTGACCTGTCCCGGGTGTACTCTGCCTCTCACTGGTGCCAGCTGGAGACAGGCACCAGCACCCCTCCTGGCCCCAATGGGATAATGGATGGAAAGAAAGAAAGCAAAATATTAAGTATGATTGTTTTGGCCAGCAATTAATTTCTATCAAAATCAAAAATCTGGGTTGAGTTCATCAAAACCTCAACTTCAATGTTGTCTTTTACTGAGTTACGGCCACAGCTGGTCTGTGTTCACGTCCCTAATGGAGAAGCTTCGAACTGAAGAGAGAGAAATTAGTTAAACTGCCAGTTATTATCTTTCATCAATAAATACACATTTTACAATTTTGGTAATAAATCAGCTTTATTATCTGAGGCTTTTTCGCATGCTTGTTTCTCACCTAAATTGTTTGAGTGCCTGAGTCGACCAAGTTCATCAGGAAACACCCACTCTGTGCCCCTATTGTAAAACTGCTTTGACAGCAGTGGATGGATTTCCTGCACATTATAACGGGAAGATCCCATTCTTCCAGCAAAGTGATAGCAGAACATACTCCGGAGAGCACAGCATTATCTTTCAGGAGATAAGCCAACGTTAGCACATTTGTGGAAAAACTGTAAGCTAATGCAATGAAAATGGGAAGGATAGGCTTGAGGTTAGATTCTAGTGTTATGCAAATGCAGCACATATCATGATAAACAGGGGAAATGATGAAAATTGCAACAAGAGAACAACAGAACTTTATTTGTATCCTTTAGGAATAATCGAATAATCTTCCTATTTTCCATTATCTTATTTAATTGTAAGATTTCATCCACCCACAGAGGGAAAAAAGCTACAATTGAGAGTGTTTGTGCATTCAGATAACCTAATTAGCGGCCAGGGTTTTAGTCCTTTTTGCCCGCCGATTGATTAAATTAAGTTGTACAGCACAGAGATAATTTTCCATCAAGCCAAACAAATCCACCAAGATGCTGAAATGTTGAATTGCAGCTCAATTTTAAACCCAGTGTATGATGATGGGTGCAACATAAGAGTAATGCAGACTAAAAGAATATAGTGTTTTATATTCTGGAATACAATTTAAGAGTCATGTTGAAATTAAACTGTTACTGCATTTTCAGAAGTATCTCTAACATTTTTCTTATCATGACAGATGGGAAACTCCTGTATGAGGGGCAATAAGAGCACACAATTACATTAGAAATCCATCAGAACTGTGTGTTGATGGGGTCTGTGGGGTTTTATAAGGGTCCTGTGGAGTGCATCAAAAACACATTGTGCTCTGCAAGTGTCAAATGCATTTATATGACAGATTTAAAAACAAGGTTGACCAAAGTGATCCACAAAGAGTAAAAGCAACAACAATAAAAACAATTAAATTAATAACTAAACATAAAACAAAGACATTTCTGTGCTGCTAAAGTGTGAACGTCTCATAAATCCCACCGTTCTCATACTAAAAAGTAGCATCAATGCTAAAGTAACCTACAATCTACTCAATATCATGTGGCAAGTCACAAGCATGTGGAGTAATATAGACTTACGCCATTCAGTTACAATTAGTGTATAAAATTAGCCAATATGCTAATGTTAGCCTAAATGCTGCCAGCAACATGTGTCATGTTGTCTTACACTGACTTCCTCCAGTCAGTGTGCTAAATATGGTTAATAAATAAAAAATAGCTAACGAGCTAATTTTAGGGAAAAGACTGGGGAACATGCACTGCCTGCTAACGTTTGTGCTAATGGCAGAGATATTAGTTTGCGGGTTTTTTTACCCTGGCTTTTGGCGTTGGATATTTGGTTCCCACAGGAATGAAGAAGGTGTGTGACAAACTATTTCCTGTTAGCGATTGAGACAGAAGTAGCTCTCAGGACAAGAGCACTTCCTCTGAGTCTGATCCTTTTGATGACGCTTTTCTTTTTCAACCTTTCCCGACTGGCGAAACTCTTCGGGAGCCTTCCCCGCTAGGGGAAGTTTGCTTCTCTGAGTAAATCTTTTTGATTCTTTTCGTTTTGATCCTTCACGGGCTGGAAAGCAAACTTCCCCAGCAGCTGAATCAGAAAGCTCAACTTTCGCTTTGACGAAGACATCAATTCAAGATAGTAGTCATGAAGAAAGAGCTGTCCAGACCACTGTCCGAGGGAACGATTTCACCAATCTTTCTTGTGAGAAAGAGACAGTTGACTCAGAAAACTCAAGTTTTGTTTTTTGAAGAAGACGGCACTGGAAAACAGTAGCAATGAAGAGAGCACTGTCCTAGAGAACAATTTCCCCAATCGTCCTAAAGAGCAAACTTCTGTAGCTGGAGAAATTTATTCTGCAGTAGAGAAAATTCTTTCTTATTTTTAGCTTTGTGTTTCTAGTTCTTTCTGTTGTATTTTATTTACTTTGGGGGTATTTCCATGCTTTTATTTTTTCTGTATTTTGTCTGTGGACTTGCTTATTTGTTGGGAACATCAAGCCAAGTATTAAGCGCTTCCTCGACTGGGGGGGTTCTTCATGAGCCTTCCCCGGCTGGGAAGCAAGATTCCTCAACTGGGCAAGTTTGCTCAAGTTGAAATGGTTACATTAATCATTTCAAGTAGCATTTTGGAATTTATTTTGCTGGAGTCTTAGGGAGAAGTTAAGCATTAAAATTTCTCTCAATGTCGGTGAGTTCCCACCAACCCGCTTTTCTTGTTATTGATTTATTTTCTCCTAGTATTTTCAAAAGATACTTGAGTGTTCAGTTCATTTGATCAATTACTTGAATATATAATTTGAAAGTTGTGCTCAATTTTAAAACCAAGAATTATTCTTATCTCTTTGACTGCCTTTAAACAATAGCAGTAAATCAATGGGCAGCGCCAGAAGCTTATGTGTTGTAAATAAACATGCTGAAACCATTCAATCAAATGTAGCAGCTTTGATGATCTCAATAAACAAATATTACATTTATACATTTGTGGTCTTTGTTAAAATATTAGCATTTATGGGGCTCCTGAAACCATGTGGGACTTGATGGAGCCACTGACTCAATTTGGATTTAACAGAATTGATATTCATTTTAATTGTATTTTTTGATTTGTTTCTTTTAAGACTAGTTGTGGGTTTAAACTGTGTTTCACTGTCGTTTTCCCGTTATATATAATTGTATAGGATAGATACACAAATATTTCCTTTCTAACACAGCTGGTTGCAGTAATGAGTGTTCATCCAAGAAGTGTGACTTGCAGGAGCAGAGAGGCCCTACCATTGGTTTCTCTGCTTTTAAATCAAGAGATTTATATTTTACTTAACTGTGCTAAAGCTGCTGCGAGCTGGTTCACTCTCCAATTGGCGATTGTTTCCTGTTTTCTTCATTTACCATTGGAGAATGGTTAAATTGACCATGACTGATAACACGTAACACTTTTAAGTGTTGGTGTTATTACCTTTACCTTTAATTATAGCCTTAAGATAATGAGTATCCATGAATCATGAGTCAGGTTTCCTGAGGCAAAATTACACCGGAAGTAACACTGCTTCGAGTCATAACGGCTGTTGTCTGACATAACTGTGAAAAAGGTCAGAATAGTGAAAATGTTTTGGGGTTTTTTGTCATTGGTGGTAAATATTTTATAAAACACATTCAACACAAAAGTAAAAATCTGATTTATACTTCGTGGCAGTTCGTTACCAGAAATAAAGGCCTATCTCAACACCAAATTAATTTATTGTATATACAACATAAGTCCTTTGGAAATACTGCTTGCCTGCTTAGACACAAAAGTAAAAATCTTATGTTTACTTCGTGGCAGTTCGTTACCAGAACCATACCATATTTTTTAGCCACCTAAAATAACACTTTTCCCCCACATAACAAGGGAACAATCCAGTAAATTTTGCAACAGTTTGTCATTTCTTTTTTATATAAAAATTAAATTGAATTATTTGAGATGTTAAAATCCAAAATAGTTCTAATAAATATGACTTTTTTTTTGACGTTCTTTATTAAATTTGTTTTCTGTTTAAATGTTTGTCTACCAATTTACAAATATTCTTGAAGAAAATGTACCTTACAATATAAACAGATACGGTGTTTTATGGAAAGTCAAAATCACGTGATCTTATTCCTTCAATCATTTATGCAAATGTGCAGGTGCGCTAGGTTTTCGGAAGATTGTTTATCACGTTTTGCTTTTTGTTAAGCCAACTAGTATTTCATTAAGTCGACAATTTTTGTAAATATGGACAGTGTGGAATATGAAACACTCTTTAACTATAAAGTTAAAGCCGAATATCCACCCCACTCGGCAAAGCAAAAAAAAATATGTCATTCGAAGGAAAGCCTCGTCTTACAAGATTGAAGGTAAGTATCTTTAGCTTCAATAAAATTGCCTTGAAGATAACCTCTACATTAATATGTATTTAACTCTCAATATCTAACGAATTGAGAGTTAGATAACTCTCAATACGTATTTAAAATTTACTAATGCATTTAATGTAGATTGATATGTGTGTCCACACGAATGCTCTCAAGTTTTCTCTAGTAATACCAACTACAAGATTTACATTTTTGGCAAATAAATGTGTAAGCGTTATTCATATAAACGTTATGAATCTGAATTGTCCAATAATGTCAACTTTGCATGTGTAAAATTCTTATTTGATTTGGTCTTTAACTTCATAGGTCTCGGAGTGCTCCTCCTGTCAGGCGAGTGCACAAGCACTGAAACAGCCAACAGTCGATACCCCCATAAAGGTAAAATAAATCATAGGAAAAAAAAAATTCAGCGAAAATACATGGTAGTGTGCAGCAGTGGTTGGTAGTCCTCTTTGCCTGTGTTGGTAGGGCCTAAATAAAGGGCCTAAATTTTTGAAAAAGTTGAATGAAAGACATTAAGCAATGTATTTTTATTACATTGCTTTTATAAACATTTAACAATATATTGAGAAGCTACTATTTTACCTTAACAAAATAATGCTGCAAAACATTTCACTGTGGTCTATTTTTTTTTTTTAATTAATTTATGAACTTTATCATTTCAGGTTTCCCATCCCTTTGAATTAATTGGAATGGACCTAATTGGAAAACTGGGCGAAATAAAACGTGGACACAAGTACATTTGTGTCATGATTGACTATTTCACGAAGTGGCCACAAGCGTATCCCCTAAAATCAAAATCAGCACCAGAAGTCACAGAATGCATAATTAAGTTTGTGCATCAGTTTGAAGCCCCCAAAAGGATTTTGACAGACCAAGGCAGAGAATTTGTAAATTCTGTAAGTATTTGTTTTCAATCTCTTACAGAAATGTGTCATATGCCGGTATGGTTGGAGGTGGTGAGGCAGACGCTGGAGGCCCAGGTAAGTGAATCGGTGAGTAATTTATTAACAAAAAGCAGTCCAAAAAAACAACAACAGACGGTCCGCGGCCAGGCAGCACGGCTGAGCGGAAGCCAGGGCTCAACACCGGTAGCAACTGGTCATACAGGCAGCAAACACAAACAAACGACAACAGACTACGTGCGACAACGACAAGGACCCGACCAGGAACATAGACACAGGAGGAACTAAATACACAGAGGGTAATCAAGGGAACAAGACACACCTGGGAGCAATCAAGGGGAAGACAGGACAAGGAGGAGACTTGGGACACAGAAAACTCAAATAAACAGAAAAACATGGAACATGACAAAATGTAACACTCTTGATGTCGTCCTTTACACTTTTTTTTTTATATTTACTGACTATTTTGTCTTACCTTGTGTTATAAATATTTTCAGATAAACCAAGAAGTGTGCAAAATTCTGAATATAAAAAGAAGTCTGTGTTCCCCATACCTTCCCCAAACAAATGGCTTGGTTGAAAAAATGAATGGGACCATTCAAAGGTGAGTACTGTGTCCAATGCATACAAGTTCAAAGAAAGATATCAAAACAACATGTGTGTTTGATAAACTACTTACATAATAAGGCAAATTATAAGACTTCATGTCTTATGTGTAAAATATTATACCTTTCATGTATCTCAGAGCTCTGAGTAAGGTTGTGGATGGCCATCCACACACCTTGAATATTTGGATGCTGTGATATTTGGGATACGCACCAAAAAGCAAATTACGATACAATATTCCCCATACTTCCTCATGTTTGGAAGAGAAGCACGCTATCCTTTGGAAGTCCCAGAACATTACACGGTAGGATTATGGCCAATCTTTCAATTTCATGGTTGTGGATAGAAGTCCAACATTATAGTATTAAATTAAGTCTTTAGTTTCTTCAAACATTTTTAATGTTTTATTGCCCAGTCAGGAAGACTTTGCATTCGAATTAATGCTCAGATCACCAATTTATGTGAACTGTTCTTGAAGTGTGTCATTCACAAAGCACTGTGTTCTGAGAAGTTTATAATGTTTTTATTAAAACAAGTAAAAATTGCATAAAAACAATCAAGACACATTAAAAGAATTACTTTGCATAATATGTTACGATAACTCATTGTTGCATACCATAAAAATTATGACTATATGCTCTGTAAATGATAGATTTGATCTGACACATGAAATACTACGGTTTTGTTGAAAGATTGACGGTGCTGTGGAGGACATCATTGGAGTGGAGGAGTTGGCAGAGGACCTGAAAGTCCAAGAAAGCCTGCAGAGCATTGTGAATGACACTGTTTCAAAGAAACAGGAGAAAGCAAAGGGCAGAGCACAACACAATACTGTGTTTAAACCTGGTGACTGAGTGTGGAGGCAGAACATACGGAGTCAGCAGAGAAAAGGTGGGAAGTTGGATGCTGGTTTTCTGGGACCCTATACCATCATAAATATACAAGGCAAAAATGCAGATATCCAAGATGACAATGGTGTGGGTAAACACTGACCATCTGAAAATCTATATTAGAGAGAGTCCCCGAATGCCACATTATTTAACAAATCAAGGAAGCAAAATACATTTTGCTCAACACCTGTCTGTTCCATCACCATCTCCCCCTGCTCCATCTTATACATTCCACTATGTGTTTTTTTGTTACTTTTACATGTGTAATGAGTATTTCTCAATCAATGAAAAGAAACTGTTAATGGTTAAATGTTTTCACAGATTTTTATGTATCACCTATAGAACAAAAAAAAGCTAGTGCTATGTGTCTGTATGTGATCCTAAACATTTTTTGGTCTTGATAGGACATATATTTTCATATTTTTATTCACAGATGGACCCAATGAAGTATGACATTATTGTAGGAGTGAACAATGAAAACCACCACTGGACTCTAGTGGTAATACTTTTTTTTTACACTTTGACAACAATATATATCATTCTTATGTCATAGAAGAAAAAAAAAAAAAACACATGAAAACTTTGGAGTGCACACTTTCTAGGTTATCTACCCAAAAGAGAAGAAGTCTTTGTTTTTAAATTCCCTGGGGGAATCTAAACAAGACATACAGAAATGCTTACAAATCACGAGGTATGGTTAAAAATGTAATTTAAACTGAAGAATGACAATAAAATAAAATTGTTCTTACTAATATGTCTATATTTACAGAGCATTTATGAGGAAGAAGGAGAGCAATGTCTCATGCTGGAAATGTGAGACAGTAAAGCACCCCAAACAACCAGACAGCACCTCATGTGGTGTTTTTGCACTGAAGGTGCGTAAATATTGTCACACAGTGTATAACTTTAGGAATTTGATATATTTTTGTAGAATATACAAAGATCGGCCACTCAGACCTGTTAACAGCATTCAAGGAATCCTTCATAAATATCTGAGAACGTTGGTCCAACAAGACGATAAAACTGATTTACTGAAAGTTTTGCATTACCTTTGACAGCCCATTTTGGATGTAGAGCCCAGCTGTCAAACTGCAGTTTGACATCTAAAAGCTGACCTGCAACTTTCAGATGTGCCTCTGCTGCACCACACCTGAATATAATAATTAGGTAATTAGCAAGGCTCTGAAGAGCTTATCTACACAGGAAGGAGGTGATTAAACCACTTTATTCCAGTGTTTTGTACCTGTGGCACGTCTAAAAACTGCAGTACCAATGAGGACTGGAGTTTGACTCCCCTGACATAGAGAGGGATGTACAATAAATATGTACACAGTCCATAGGATTAGTGCTTTTGTGTAGGCAGGGTTTCATCATGGCAGTCCATTCTCCAGTCTGTTGTAAGTATAAGAAAAAGCATGCAATAACATGAAAAAGTGCTTTAGGATGTAGAATTTTGTATTATTTCATTTTCCTTTTGCCCCTCAACAGGCTTAAAGGAGGCGTAACCAACAGACGACAGCAACAGCTTGCTGTACTGAAGATCCCTCCACCAAAGCTTCAGGTGCAGCGAATGGATAAGGAGGATTATCAGTGTCCAAGGAACAAAATGCCTGGCAATCCTGTTAAACCAAGCCAACCGTGCTGCAGGAGCTCAAATGTGTCCAACTTCAGGGATTCCATCAGTCCCCAGACAACAAGGGTTGCTTTGAATGTGCCAGGTCATATGTCCAAGTCATACATGTGTCACAAGAGTGATTACATTTAGATAACAATGATCCAAGTGATTCGGTTATCTTCCATAGTCATGAAGCAAATCCTTCTTTTAATCAGAAATTGTAAACTGTCAGGTTCTTGCTTATTAGATTTAAAGGGGCAGTATTACATGTTTTTCAGCCACATAGTTCTATTTTATGGCACAATCAAGTAACTATTTTCCCTTCGTATGTTATTAAAATGATGTATATGTCAAATATGACTTAAAGAAAATTTGACTCCACAATTTAGCACCTTGAAATTTTGCCTCTGTCTCTGTATAAAACTTAATATTTCATGGAACCTCAAACAATCAGCTTTGGGTTCCAGACTTCAAACTTGCATAATAATCCAACTTTAAAAACCTGAAAGTGAATTAAATGTGAGCTCAAAGTCCTCCGACTGTATGCTAAACAGAATTCAACTCTAATACTTGAACACACAGGGAAGTTGAGGAATGACAGCCAGGTGGAAAAGGTGATTTCCACACTATGAGTGAGCAGCATTACTGTGGAAAGAGTGGATTATCTTCTGTTACATAACTTTGGCTGAATAAGGAGACACATTGTGCTGGTTTTACTCATAGGGAGTAGCTCACTGATGCACGACTTCAGTAATAAAATAAAAACTATTTGAAACCAAGAAAAAAAAAAAAGAATTATACTTTTGTTCACCTGTTCATCAGAAGGTCAGCAGAGAAAGACTGTCGGGCCTCGTTTGATGTTATTTGAAGGAATTGGGTTTTCATGCTGGATTCAGAAACGTCCATAAACATTTAATATTATTTCACACCAGTTGGATGCTTGTTAGACTAAAGGGGGATTCCAAAAATATTTGCAGCAACACTTAAAGAAATATTTTAGACTGTTTTTTCAAATCCATATAATCTATGCCTTAAATACCTGAACACATCTACATCTAATGGAAACTTAAAGAAACTAATTAACCTAACATGAATAGTTTTGGACAGTGGAATAAGCCCAAAGTACTTAATGCAGGTATGGGGAGAATATGCAAACTCCATGCCGAGGGATCCCAGGCTGAGGAAACAGTGCAGCACATTGAATCATTTAATAGATAGAATAACACCTTTGTTATGCAAAACTCATTTTTTGTTGAGGATCAACAAAAAATGGACAGTTTTTACCATTTTAGAATCTATTGCTTCACAATTGTAAAAGTTGTCACAGTAAATCAGGTGTTTGGTTTGAGATGTGACCTATAAAACTGAGTGCCACTCAAGCAGATTTCATCCAAAGTGTCCCTGCAGGTTCCCCCTTTGACGCTGATTAAATAAGTGCTTTAGTTCACATAATAAGATCTCAACTTCTGCCTGCACTTGTGGAGTGGACCTCGAACAACATACAATAAATAATAAGGTGAACGTTGTTTTATTTAACCGATACATTGATTTAGATCAAATTTCTGAGTAAACAGAATACATGATTGTGAAGTGTCAGTAGTTCTTGTTACAGTAAAGTTTTTGTGTTTCTGTGTTACTCTCATTCATGCATAGGAGCAATTTATGTCATAAACTTTTAGACTAATATCTCACTGAGAGTAATGTGTCCTGTTGACATACACTGGAAATGTACTTCTACATCTCAAAAAAGTAAGTGCACTATTCTCTCCAGTTATAGTGAAAACGACATTTTCTAGATGCTCATCACACATAAAGTGAAATATTTAAAGCTTTTAAATTTTGCAATTTTAAAAGAATGATTTACAGTGAAAGGAAACCCAAAACGTAAACACCCCAAACATACTTTGATTTCCAAATAAAAATGCTGAATTCACATTCATCCAGGTTTGTTAAGGGAGTTGCTTGACACAGAAAATTTGTCATTTGTAGTCCAGGCCTTGTATTATTCTGTGTTTGTGGAGTCAATTTCGCTTAACAGTTTTCTCAGGGTTGTGGTTCTCCCTGTTGCTGGGGCATCATTTCCTAACACACGTCTTCCTTACCCTCAACTTTTCTGCTAATATACTTAGATACAGAACTCTGTGACTAACAAGCTTCTTCAGCAATGACCTTTTGTGGCAGTGTCCATGACTGTTAAGTCAGCCGTTTTCCCCGTCATTGGGTAGTCTACTGACCCACAGTGAGAACCTTTGCAGGTGTTTTGAGTTAATTAGCTGATTAGGGTGTGACATCATGAGTTTCCTTTAATGACCTTTTTCACACTATTCTAATTTTCTGACACTGAATATCAGGGTTTCTTCATCTGTAAGCAACAATCAGCAAAATTATGCGGGATGAGTGTCACCTCCTCAATTGTACTTTTACACATTCACTTTATTTTAGATGTGCTGGTGTATATTTATTTTCACATAAATAAAGAATAAAATAGGAGCGGAAGATTGGAATGATTTTATTTTACCTGGCCTGGTCATGAAGGAAACAAATAGTTTATTCTTGTTATATTATCAAATCTCAAAGTCTTATAAGAGTACAAAAACTTTTGCATGTACCAAAGTATTTATGCTGCTGGAATGAATTGGATGTGTACCTAGTGAGCCTGGAAGTCGCTGTTTGTTGGTTTGTTTTGCAACGTGAGGAGCCAGAAGCACATGTTTTGCCCAGCAGGGTGAGTGGGCCTGGTGGGAGAATAGAGGTCTACATCCTATCATGGTGGAGCTGCTGCAAATTGTTTCCTGGAGACCAGCGGCACACCAAACACCCAGGCCTAATTAGAAGTGTCTAACAAGTCGACCTTCCAGACAAAGTTGTTCAGACCTTTTCAGTGTGTGCGTAGTTCCACACCTGATTTTCAGGGAGAGTTTTAGCACTTCTCCTTCATTCGATCCAACTTCATTCTTCCTCTCAGCCATTGTGGCTGCCTCTGTTTGCTTAAAAGCCGAAACAAAAACAGATTGTGCAAGTTCATCTTTCCACTTCTAAAAATGAAGTGTTATAATCAGCAGAAGCTCTAAACCATTTGTGGCCCTCGGTAAACATTTGTGAGCTCCCTGTAAGCCACATGGAAACACCAAGCTGCACGCCAGCTGCTCTGTGCATCCTCATTCATGTCCTTTGAAGTGCCGCCGCCAACCAGCCTGCACAGAAGCAGCCAAGATGGACCAAAGATGCCAAATTACACACCACGTCAATGCCACAGCTATAAAATGTAATGGAGCTTTGAAACAGCAACAATACAGGAGAACGTCTCTGACCAGAATTTTCCCCTCAAGGGCCGTTAGGGTTATTAGATGGGGCACAAACTCATACATCTGGCAAATCCACCATGCTGGCATGTTCTGAGGAAATAGCAGTAGGCACAGCAGTCTCCACAACACAACAGGAACCCTCTTTTCAATTTCCTGCTCCACTTTCCATTCCTGCTTCATTCTATGCAGAGGCCTGCAAATCGGGATTCTCAGAGGAAGAAACAGACATTTAACAGATACGGCACTGCAGAGCTCAAAACAAGGAAATTGATTTTGTCAGAGGCAATATTTGCAATAATGATCTCAATAAAAGCATAGAGGGATTTCAGACATGGACGCAAGGATTCCCTCTGGAGGTGTGCCTCCTAACGCAGCAGTGGCCTCAAACTGGAGCCAAACAACATCCTGTTAGCGGAGCTAACACTCTGCATGGAAAAGAAAAGGTTTAGAAAGGAAACAGTGATGCCAGCCAATGTCGTTCAATATGACAGTTGTTTGCAACAGCAGATGATTCCTCCTCATAACATGAACATCTGCCAAACTCAGATTTCAACAACTGAAGGAATATCATATATATTTAAAAATGGATTTTGTACTTTGCAATCATTTCTACCCACTTGTAGAGATGCAGTATGTTAGCTCTTATCACCTTTTAGTTTGTAATCACCAGTGCTTAACGACGTTACTGTAAAATGGCAAATACCTAAGTACTTTATTTATTGTTGTTTAAAAGATTATATTATAAATAATTACATATTTAATCAAAATGAATCAAAAATTCAATCCAATGTTATCTTTGAAGGGATTTTGAAATGTATTTACATAATATTAAGAATAATACATTTATTTATACAGACCTTTGCAATAACTAAAGAGAAATACATTGAGTGAAATGGAATAAAACGTCTAAAATACATCAAATAAAACAGGATAAGACACAAAAGATAGTGGAATGAGGTAAAAAGTTAATAATTATTAAAAAGAAATGAATGTAAAGATAAAAGACTATTACGGTGCGATATTAGTGGACTGAATTTGAATGCTTTTCTAGTCATAAAACCCTTTACACCACAGCCATACTCACCCAAGCAAACACATTCCATTATTGGACACTTTACTTGTTCTCTGTTACATTTAGATGCAAATTGGCTTTTAAAATGAACAACACATGCTGTTTGAAACATTCTCTTTTGTGATTTGTGTATCAATATTGCAATACAAAACACTGAGCCTGACAGCTAAATGCTGCCAATCCTGAAAGCTGAAATTTGACTCCTTCAAACATATTTTGTGAATATAATTGCAGTCTTGTAACCATTTTTCTTTTACATTAAGGTGACAACTTAATTGAGATTTTGATTATTATTTATTTTTATTTTTTTTTAAACTAATTAACGTGGCTTTGTACATAGCTCAAAGCATTTTCTGGGGAAGTGGATGTTTGTTGCAGGGTGGAAGACTTTTTTGATTCTCCCACCAGAAAAAAAAACAATGTATCTGTAATTACCACATGTCTGTGACAAAACACAGATTTTAATGTTGGCATTTTTAAATAACTGCTTTCCAAAACACCACTTGAAGCTTTAACAATTTTGTGATTTTCATGTTTAGTGTTTGGGCTGCCTGTGGGTTCACCTGGACGTAATGTAACATTACTGCCACAAGGGGGTGGTATGGCACCAGAAGTTTGTCAATTGCCATGAACCAGAAGAAAACCAAAGAAATATTTTAAAACAAAGTTCATTGAATTCATAATGTAGATTTTCATCAGATATATAAAATATTAACATATAGCTGACCTTAAAATTGTTTTGTTTTGTTTTTTTCTCTCAGTAATTACATGAGGGTTCACACAATGAACGCAGTAAGCCATAACAATTGTGCTCTAACACTGACGTGTCTTATTATTAGAGCTGCATGATATTAAAAAATCTTTCACTGGTAATAATATTTGTAAATATTGTGATGGCAATAATATCAGGTTTCTTCTTTGTGTATTTTCTTCTTTCCTCTACTTGTCATCTCGGTCCATCACTCTGTGACTTTCAGCATTTTGGGAAGTTAGTAACCGGTGTAAACATCTTAAAACCCTCTCAAACTGGATAAATATTACACTAACATGAAAAATACAAATTCATCAGACTTGGACTAAATGAGATGAATATTGCACAGACTGATATTATAATGAAGATCATTTTTGATATATTGAGCAGCTCTACTATAAAGTATTTCTCTTTGCGTCACGTTTGTTAGCATTACATACAAACCTAGAATACAACACATTTTCTGATCTATGAAGCAGAAAGTGGTGCTTCCAACAGCTCAGCTGGAGACATTCTTCAAGTATCACATTTCTATTTTCGGATTAAAAATAATCCTTCTCACTTCACTTGGAACTAATTCCAGAATCCCATCTACTTTAAACAATAACTTTCTCCTGAGTTGGGGTCTAAATACAACCTGATTAAATGTTTAATTGTAAAACATTATTATTGTGCTAAACTGATCCAAAAGTGTAAAATTTGATCTGATCACAAACAAAACTAACAAACACAGGAACAGCAGACATTTTAGGTGGAATTAAAAAAAAAAAAAACACTCCTCACCAGAGTAGGTGCTCCATCATGAGGTTTCTCAGCAGAGGCTACAGAGAGAAAAGATGGCACGCTGTGGTTTGCAATCACAATCATTCTCCTGTCATGGCTCAAAGGGGAGACTCTCACCCAGCAAGAATTTAATTAAAGCCACAGTGGAGCATCAAGTTGAATTTTGCATCAGTGCAGAATGGAGTTCTGCAGAGCAGCAAATGTTTTCCCCGTTTTATTTATTTGTACATATGAGGCTAATATAGACATAATGAGGAACTTCACTCCATCTGCTGCGGTTTACGATAAAAAAAAAAGGGGTTGCAAAAAAGAAATGACCTGGTGTGTTATTGTTAAGTTAATGGTTCTTGTGATGAAGTCAGCATGCAAAAAGTTTCAGCTGGCATTTGGATCATTGAACCATAATTGGACCCAGAATCATGATTTTGATGCATTTGTTGCACAATCCTGGAAAACAAAGAAACTGCAGTCATTTTGGCACACCTGGGAAAATGTTACAAGACCTTAGATTGGTAGGAATTTAGGAGAAATTACTCACCATGCAGCCATTTTATTAGGTATGGCTGTTTACTCGTTGTTCAAACAAATGGGAAAAAGGCCAACAACGTGGTGGTAGCTCAATTCTGGTGTCGAGAAATGACACAGATTAGTTGATAAAGATCGAACTGAGCATCAAAATGAGCATAAAAAGGGATTTAAGTTGCATCTGATTGCATTGAACTGAAATAATGTTTATTTATATCCTTCAGATACTTTGGTCTTGCAAAGTCCATTGAGATGCATCTCCTTGCAACTTTAAACAGTACATGTTTGTTGGTGTCAGAAACTGGATTGTGTTACAGAAACTAATGATCTGCTGGGATGTTAAAACTTTACCAGGACATTTGTTTTTTTATTATTGTTGTGGAGTTGACAAAATGATGTGATGCTATCATGTCAATTTGGAGCAAAATCTTTAGGGAATGTTTCAGACACCTTGTTTAATCTATTCCACAAAGAAATTAGACATCTGTGAAGTTGAAAAGGGGTCAGAGACAATACTACCAATAGGTACTAGTTTCTAAGGAGCCACTTTTGGGGTCTTATGATTCCAGATGTAATGTAAAAGTGATGGAGAGTGCATGACTTTGTTTTAATTGTTTTAAGTAACTTAAGAAGAGGGATAAAATGAGATCAGCATCCTCACAGCACCATGCTACCATCTTTGTTTTTCACCATGGATATGGTGTGTTTTTCTCCTCAATGATCATTTTATATGTATGACGCAAAGATCAGCTTTGATCTCGATTGTCCAGAACATCTTCTTCCACATATTTCCTTTGTCTCCTGCCTGATGGCAGCTCCTACACAATTACCAACAGCCTCTTGGCTGATTAGTAACATAATTTATTGTGCAGACTTTTAAGTAATCAGCAAATGTTTTTAACAGGCTACAATGGTACAAGAAATGTAATGTATTAAAAATGTTACAAAAAAAATTGAGCATTTCTTCTTTATGTGTTTTTGAAGCTGGGCTCTTTTACAGGAAAATATTTTCACCTCAAATTTCTGCATCTTCTGCACGTCATTAATTTAAATTTACAGATCAAATATATAAAACAGAGTATTTAAAAGTTAGAACTTTTTATTTTTATTTCTTGAGGTTTTTTGCTTTCCTAATAAATAACTGCTGATCCTGGTCACATGTATCTCCCATAAAGCCATTGCGTTCTTCCTTTTAGTAAGAAAGAACTGACACTGCAGTGTGAAACAAAGAATTCATACTTTTTGGTTTGCCGGCACTGAAGTTGGAATAAGCATCCAATGTTTTATGTTTTGACATAAACCTAATATTAAGTAAATAAACAGAATACAAGTTACGTCATCCATCTGACTGGTTCTTAGGTCCTTGCTACATGTGCAACTCATCAAACTTTTATGCAAGTTCTTCAGTTTGACCTCAAAACCTTTCTTGAATCTGGAACAAATGTGCTTCCCCGAAGCTCGAGTCACACCCCACCCCAGCAGCCTCTGCAGTTTCAGATATTGCACAGGCCCCTTGTTGATAGCAGCCACTGAGGACTTGGGAGGAGGGGGCATGCAGAACAGACTCCCACCGTGAGATAAGGCTGCATCCTGTTGGGAAGGCAGGTCAACCTGCAGACCATAAAGTGGGTAGCCCAGCAGGTGGAAGCTGGGGAGTTGTGTGTTAGCGCTGTCACCTCTCATTTATGGGGATCATGTTACTTACTTTACTTCTCTAAGGCTGGAGGGTTAAAAACAGGATTTTAGAGAAGGTTCATGAGTAGAGAAAACACAATGAATATGTGATTATGTGCAAAATTATTTATTGAAATGTATGTGAATCATTGTATTAGTTGTCATATATCAATGCCTGCATATAATTTACCGCTTTGTCTCCTCTAAAAGCAATATACTGGCGCCATCCAGAGGCCGTTCAAAGAAATAATACTGAAAAGTTACACTTTTTTAAATCTGACTCATTTACAAATTGTCTTCAGAATACATTTTATTTAACCACAATGTCACCTTTGAAAATATTCAGTTTTAAATAGTTAATTGCTATAAGACTCATTTTGGGGCCAAAAATATTTTTGCTGGACTTTGGATAACAGCATCATCATAAGTAGTTCTGACAGTTTTCTAGGATTTGAAGTCAGATTCTACAGTTTTCCTGTTTTGAATCTACCAGGAATTCACAATGCATCCATCAATAGCTGATTCCATAAATCTGTTCACAGTTTACTACCTAAAGTCCTTTAACTCCACACCTCTCCGGCTGCCAAAATTCTTCTTTGACAAACTTAATAGTGTGGAGAAATGGAAAGATTTTTCAGCAAATGTAACATTGGATTACTGTGATGGACGACTAATGATTGCCTACAGATGGCACGAAAAGCTGCAGTTCAGTTTTAAAACAGAATGTGCAAACAGAAGACGATTTCTTGCCTTTTGTCCTTGCTCCACCGGCTGACAGTTAAATTTGTTTTATTCCCTGATATGATCTTTTATTGCAAGTTTATCAGTTCCTTTGTTCTGAACTGCTTCATCTTTACACACCGTCTTGTTGCTTTTAAAACTTATTCAAAAGTATCGTTTCTCACTGACATTTAACGTGTGAGCGATTTTATATGATCACAAACATTTTTTGATGGCTCTTAAATTGTTCTCATGTTCTTTGATCATTGCTGTTTTTATGTAAGGGAACAATGGTCAACTATCATGTTTCAAGAGTGTAATAAAGTTATATAAAATGTTGTTAGAAGGTCACCTTCTAATTACACCAGTGTCATGAAAGTGAAGGTTCTACTGATCTGGTTTGATGTCCTCTGCGATGTTTGGTGTCTCAGTGAGTGGGAGTATTGAACAGTGTATGTCCCAACAAAGCTGTTTTGTACTCTGCAGATCTACAAACCTTAAAGAAAGTTAACATGAACCCAGTTCTTCAAAGTTCTATTGATGGTAGGTAGAAGGAATATCAACGGGTTGGGTTTCAACTCAGGGTTCGGTGTTAGGAAAGCAGCGGGTGGTTTTTAAATAGCTGCAGATGAAGGGTTTAGAGAACACAATATCTTTTTGTGGATTATGGTTTTCTTGAACTTGATCATTTGCAGCAGGTATGTGATTTAAAAAAAGATGAAAACAAATATACAATCCAAACACAGGCAAGTAATGTAAACTATTACTATTACAAATTTCTTCTTTCTGAATTTAATCAAAATTAAAAGTTTCAGATTATCTCAAACTCTTGATAATAGCCGTTACTTCTGACTGTCTCATTAGGACTTACATTTATGAGGAAACAGATTTTTCACATTGGATAAACTAGTTTTGGATTTCTTTTAAAATAAAAATTTGAAGAGTGTTGTTTTTTTTGTTGTTGTTTTTGCTCAGCTTCATCCATTATTAAAATGTGTTTGATGAACTGATACAAAAATCAAAACCAAAACAGCAAATACGGAATAATTATGTAGGAGGCAAACACTATAAAGCATAAGTATACAAAACTATAAACTAGGAGCATAGAAGAAAAATAAAAGTTCACCCTGTAAATATATATTCACTGAAACAGAATAGAACTGAAGTAATGACGTGTACATCGCTGAATATAAACTAATCATTCTAGAGCCTCTGTACACTTCAATAAAAAAAAAAAAAGATCTTCATGCAGATAATCACTTTTCATGTGCTAGTATCAACTTTTGTTTTATTGTGGTACAAAGACGTAGTAAAAAAACTGATGACTAATCATTAAACAGACATGACACAGCAAAACTAACAAGCATTATAAAAGCATTTATTGCTGCGGTCAGCAAAAAAACATTTATCTATGATGCATTTCAGAAGATATTACGGAAGAGCGCTAAAATAATTTATCTGATGGGACTTGCTGTATAATGTCATGCAAAATGCCTTTTATGGTGTTTTGAACAGTTAATAATTATATAGATCAATGCAGTTTTTTTTAACCAGTGTTGTCCTTGCGATGAAAAACTTCACTTTTAATGTCATTATATCAGCAGAGTGTTAATGTATGCAAAAATGGGTGAATGAATGAATGAATGAATGTAGTCCAAAGCGTTTGATGTCTGAACAAGAAAAAGTGTTATACATTTACTATTTACTGTAGCCTATATAAGGTTTTGGAAGAATAACAACCAACCTGGATTTTTTTTTTTTCTTTTAAGAAATCATTCCACTCTTCTGTATTAACAAATTAAAATCACACTAAATTAGTTGCTACAATTGTTCAGTATTGTTCTTGATCTACTGGGACCCCAGCCCAGCCAGTTTCCTTTCATTATTTTAATCTTTTTTGGAAGAAAATTAAATGTTTGCAGTATTGTGGATATTCAGCTTGTCAATGACTATTTTTATTGTTTTACAGTAAATAGTATAAACTGCTGAGTTTTGTTTTGTTGCATCATGTTCCAGACTTTGCACAGTAAAATCCTTTAGATAAACTGCAATTAATAGAAAATGTTGGTTTCTGTTAATGGGTGCAAATAAGCAAATGTCAATCAAGCCCTACTGACATATGTGAACTTTATTTCAGGTTATGCATAGTTAATTATAATGCATGTTAAAGTTAAACAACCTTTTCCCACTATGTAACAGTTTATGGATGTGCATGTAGATGAAACATATATTTGTTTCTCCAGTATTTGTTTTGGGTTGATGCATGACACATTATAAATTTTGAATCGTCATGGTTTCAGTTTAAATTATAAATACTTCATATTAAAAGGATTTGTAGGCCTTATAGTTCAAAGGTATATCTCTAACTTGTCCTCCACATTATATCTGTCCTAATCAACCTAATCACAATCTAGATTAGGTTGTAATTAAACTGGAATGGGAGAATGTTTTCTTCTGTTTACATTTCCAACAATGTGAAGTATCAAAATCCTCTAAGTTGTAACTATGTAATCCATAAATAAGTCTTGCCTTTTCTCTCTTTCTAGATTTGTCTTTCTGCTGGTGTTGAGACAGAAAACCCTTTATGCTTCTTTGTAAAATTTGGTAATGTTAAGTAAACTAACAGATCCTATTCTTAGTGTCTAATAAAACAGATAACGGAAGAGAAAGTTATTTGGTTCCAAAGATTAAAAGTCTTTAGAGCCATAAACCATGTATTTGAGTTTATTACAGTCAGTAAACATAAATCCACTCTATAATCCTCTACACCATGTCTGTAAAGCTCAGGGCCAAACAACCTGTTGTGGGTTTTTCTGCATCACATAAATAGAACCTGCAAGATAAGTTGTGTGCTTAAATATTATTTTACCAATCAAATCAAATCAGGTTTTTCCTGCATACAGCCAAATTAGATCAATGTGAAAAGATGTTCACTATTATTAAAGTAGTCACTGAATGCAGAAAAACATAATTACTGTATTTTTCTCACTATAAACCTCTATTTTTTTTCCCATGTTTTGAACCATGCAGGTTACAGCCTGGTGCGACTTTTCTGTACATTTTTCCTCCAATCATCCGGGGATCTTAAGCAGGAAGTGAATCGTTGGAAGTCAAAATTGGAAATCAAAGAAAGTGCTGATTTTCTTTGAGAACAAGCACATGCTAGCAGCACGACGGAGAAATGTTTTCAAACTCATATCCCTTAACATTGAAACCACACGAAGAAGTTCATATGACGCTTTTGAGGTGAAGGCTATTGATCTGGCAGTACAGATCGATAGCCGCGGCTCAGCGTGAACATATCCATGGTTCGGCTTTGGAGACACAGGGCTGCGTCCTGAAAAGTAGTTTCATTACCCTCCCTCTGCTGCACCGGGGTGGAAAACTGAGAGTGGCCAAGATACCAGCGGCTTATAGCCTGGTGCGGCTTACAGTGAGGTGCGCTGTATAGTCTGGAAAATATGGTATCTGTATTTTAACAGTTTGTTAATGAGTAATTTTATCAGTACATTTTGGGCATAACTGGCCATTTGATGACATTCTTGATCTTGATATGGCACAAAATGAAAAAGAGTTGTTTAAATATACTTAACTCACCAATTACATAATAAACATGTTCAACAATCTGTAATAATTACAGGTACATGGCAGCATAATAATAGATTAAATTTATTAAGAATACTGAAATTATTAAACAATATCTAACATAGTGAATGCAAGCACAGACATCATTTTGTTGTCAATTTGTAACAGTTTTAAAGCTCAAAGCCAGACTTCTTCAGTGTGACTGAGATATACAATGCATCACAAAAGTGAGTACATCCCTCACATTTCTGCAGATATTTAAGTATATATTTTCATGGGACAACACTGACAAAACACTGACACAATGAAGGAGTCTGTGTGCAGCTTATATAACAATGTAAATTCATTCGTCCCACAAAATAACTCTATATACAGCCTTTAAACTACCGACAACAAAAGTGATATATATATATATATATATATATATATATATATATATATATATATATATATATATATATATATGCACAAAATTATTGTGTGCATCCTTTGTGCAATTTTCCCTCATGTTTCTCCTTTCTGTGACTGCAGCATTCTGCTGTGGTTTGCAGCATTTTTAATATGTAATTTGTTTTTCTTGATTCTGAGTTTTGCTTCTGTATTCTATAATTGCAGCATTTCATTCTTTGAAGCATTCTTCTTTTTTTTCGTTTTGGAGTTTGTATCATTTATATGTTTACAGCTCATTTCACCATTTGCAAAAACCTTCAAATGTTGGGAAAGGGAAAAAATATAGTTACTTTAAAAATGTTTTTATTTTAGGAACTTTAACATCTTCTGTTAAACTTCAAAACATGCTTTTAATAAATTTAACTTAAGTTTATTCATTTTTTCCAAATTGATGCAACATGTCAAAGTCTTCCCTGTACTGCATTACTTTTATCTCAGTCACCATGAACTTTGAGTCTGAGGTAAATGTTTATGAAAACTATTATCAAACTTATAAAACATTGCCTCTAACACGCCACAGTTATTAAGCACTGACAGCAGAAAGGAAAACAATCTTCACCAAAACATGGTTGCAAAACGGCATAACCAACATTTTGATCTTGCTAAACTGATGAGTACTGCCATAAAACTTATGTTAAAAAAAAACATATCAAGACAAATTATTTCTGGAGTGTGATAAAAGACACAAGACTGAAATAAAATAACAAATTAATAAGTATGTGAATAAACGTGATTTATATGACACCTTTCATGGATCAGAAACCACAGTGCTTTACAATGAAAACAAACTTGAAAATGCAGGAGAAAAAGCATGAAAGGATATACAGAACACACATAACATAAACACAAACTAGCTAAAAGCCACACTCACTAAATGTGTCGTCAACTACTACTTAGAAGAATAAACAGAATCAAGACATTCCAAAGCATTCCACAAACTGGAGGCTACCGCTGTTAAAAGTTTATTCCCTGTATTTTAACCACTGCTTTAAGTTACTGCAGTAAAAGTTGATCTACAACCTCATCTAATATTGTGTTTGCAGAATTTGGAGAATTGTATTTTAATTCTGTATTCGTATGTAAAACAGTGGAAAGACTATACCTGAACCTAAGTCTGAAATTAAATCGATATAAATTATTTAAGGCCATAATTTATTTGGAACTTTTGCTTCCACACTAATAGTTATATAACTTTGATTGTTTCCTAAAGGATTTGCTGCATTATATCCTGAATGTTTCCCCTCACGTTCACCTTAGAAGACCTTCAAACATGGTTTTATAACTGATAAGGAGGAACGCGTGAGTTCATTGTTCATAGGAATATCAGACATGTGCAATAAAACAGTAAAATTAGATAACTTGGATAAATATCCAACCATCATGAAGGAGCTTTAGAAGAACAGATGTCATAAAATGGGGAGATAATTTTCTTTAAATAGCAATACAAAGAAAACTTTCAGTGCATCTTTGTCGGGCTACAATGGAGAAGCTATTGTGGCTGGGCTGTTTGTACTTTCTGTGCATCCTTGGAAGTCATGGTAGGGAGGTGAAAAGACAGGATGACTTTATGCTTCTTGCAGGCCCCCTGGAACAACCCGAGCTGAGAACCTTCAGCAATGGGGAGCATGTTGCCTTCGACTGCAGTCATCCCATACCAGCCAACTCCAAACTGTATTTTGAGTACCTCCGGAGCAAAGGGGTGACACACTTCAAAGTCCCGCTGTCTTGGGTCAAGCTCCTTCCAACAGGCCTCGCAAGCGAACCCCAACCAGGTGTAGTTAGCTGCTATCAGACCCTCCTGAAGCAGCTGCTGGAGGAAGGGCTGCAGCCACTCGTCATCCTTCACGGGTCAGATGTTCCAGAGTCTTTCAGGTCCAAGTATGGCGGCTGGAAAAGTCAATGGCTGCTAGAGATGTTTCAGCAGTATGCCGAGTTTGCTCTGAAGGAGTTTGGGCCACTGGCACAGTCATGGGTGACATTTAGTGACCTGGATGAGGTTTTGCAGGCTGCAGGTGAACACCGTCTGCAAAACATCCTGCAGCTGAACAAGAAGATTTACCAGTTTTACCATCACAACTTCCCTGGAATTGGTGAGTTATTTTTTTACAAAAAAATAAATGCACAACACAGATATATTGATTTAACAAATGTCTATCGCAAGGAAAGATAAAAAAAGAATTGCAAATTATACATGCTTCTTATTGTAATACTGACTAAAGTCAAACTTATTTAAAAGTATTTCTTCAATGCATTTGCATTTTGCAGGGAGACGTCTGTCAATTGGGCTGAAAGGAACAGATGGAGCTGTCCTTTCCCAACTTAAAGGTTCAACAACTGTAAGTTGTCTAATGTTAGTTAGAAGTGAACAACTAATATTAGTGGTAGTGTAATATGAGTTAGAGATGAATGAGAAATAATTTTCTGTGACTAACTTTACTTGCTGTCTGCACTTCTTATAAAGTTCCTAGGTGTGAATTCCCTTGTGTCTTTATTTGATATCCAAAACTGAAAGCGAGCAAAAAAAACAAACGAAAAAAAAAAACAAACAAAATAAACAACTGGATGCATTTAGCCAATTTATTCAGGAGAAACATAACTTCTGCGTACTATGACTGCAACCCTGTCATTTCCTCACTTCCTATCTAATTATCATTGCTGTAATTATCTCCGGATAAATACAGGTTGATTTCTTGTCAGTGGACATGGATTTCAGCTGCATTTCTTCTGCAAACTTTGCAAAGGAGTTGAAAAACCTACAGGTAAACTACTTTCATAGAGGTTGTTTGTGTTTTACTTGAAAACTAAACTGCAGCCTCTTTTATGCCGCAGATTTCTGCTGGAAACGCGCCAATCCTGATATACAAGCTGACAGTTCACGACTGTTCGCACAATGAACATGAGCCTCTTGGAAACTTGCTGAATGGTATGTGGTGTTCATTACCAACCAGGCTGGCATGCCTGGTTTTGTTTGTTGAACAAAAAAGCTCAACAAAAGTTCAGTCCAAAATTTAGAACTATCAGATGTGTTGCTTAGTTTGTAAATCATTACCTTTAACGTAATAAATGGCTCTTTGTATCAGCATCAGACCTTAAGATCAACAGATTAAAAACAAGATAATGTAACGGCAAATATAAAAAGTAAAAGAACTTGACCTGAACAATTAAATTACAAATTCATAAACACTACAATGCCAGGATGCGTGGCTGAAGGAATGTTAATTATTATTATTACTAGCATTATCATCATTATTATATGTCAATGAATCAAGAAATATCACAAGTAAAATGAAAAATAGAAGCAAATGTAGCATTAGATGTGCATGAAGAGACACCACTAAAATATATTCATAACTGTGAGTACACAGAGTGGAGCAAATTTTAATTTAAAAAATAAATATAGCAATATAAATGTTATATATATTATTACAATCACTGACATAATCATAAATAGCACATACAAGCTTACTCATATAACTGAATTACTTCTTAAAGAGAAACATGCTGTAAAGTTATACAAATAATCATATTTCATGATTAAAATCAGTGAAAACAATTTTGCTACAATTACTTTTTTATTATGGAGTAGCAACTTTTTTTTGTGAAGCATTCATTTGTCAATGTAAGTACAACAACCCTCTGTTTACAATAATAAGTTATCCCAAATACGCCAACACTGATGTTGTAGCATTTGCACTTTATTAAGAAAAATTTAAAAATCAAATATGAAGGGCAATAGAATTGAGGTTTAAGAATTAAGGATTGTTAAAGGATTTCTAGTGAATGAAATGTCTTCAATAAAGTGATGCGTTCAAGGTTAGAGGAATAACTCAAATATCACAATTGAGTAAAAGTATTCTTGGATTTATTGCAATGTCATAAGACAGTCATTCTTTCAAACAGTCGTACAAAGAGATGATCTGAATATTATTGGATGCGACATGAAGAATGTGTTGGTGCAGCTGGAGATGCGGGATCCCGTAGACAGGTAAGACGTTGTATAGATAAAACAATTATAGATACATTGAGTGCTTTTTCATTCTTATTTATATTTGATCTTCTCATTTTTTTAAAGTGGTGAAGCACATTTCAGCAGAAATGGTGACCAAAGTGCTCAGGAAAAAGATCTTTTCCTCACTAAAGCATTCCCTGCCGGCTTCCAATGGGCAACATCCACAGAGTCTTTCAAGGTTGAAGGTGCATGGGCAGTAGAGGGGAAAGGCGAGACCATCTGGGATCGTTTTGGTCATGAAAACCAAGCCTTTAATAATCATACCGCTGACACAGCTGCTGACAGCTACAGAAAGGTCGATATAGATGTCTACCTGCTGAGAGGTCTTGGAGTCAACACCTACCAGTTCTCCATTTCCTGGGCCCGTATATTCCCCTCAGGTCTCAAAGACAGCCTGAATGAAGAAGGAGCTCTCTACTATGACAATCTGATCAATGCTCTTATTGAATCTGGCATACAGCCTGTTGCCACTCTCTACCATTGGGATCTGCCTCAGGCTCTCCAAGACAAGGGTGGATGGACCAACCCTTCCATTATTGCAGCTTACAAGGACTATGCAGCCTTCTGCTTCAATAGATATGGAAACAGGGTCAAGAGCTGGAACACATTCAGTAGTCCCTGGGTGGTGAGCCATGCTGGATATGGCACTGGTGAGCATGCTCCAGGAATGAAAGACTATGTGACTGCTTCTTATCAGGTAAACATAGCAGTATCCCCACATGAAAACCTTTTAAACATGTCTAAAGTTTGTTTAGGCAATAACCCTTCACTTTTTCATTCTTATTTCTACAGGTTACTCATAATATACTGAAATCCCATGCTGAAGCCTGGCATGTCTACAATGACAATAACAGAAACACGCAGGGAGGGAAAGTGGGCATTGCATTAAACTCTGACTGGGCAGAGGCTGCTGATGCTGGCAACACTGAAGATAAGGCAGCTGCAGAGCGCTACCTTGAGTTTATGCTAGGCTGGTTTGCTCATCCAATCTTCATAGATGGGGATTACCCTGCGGTTCTCAAAACTCAGATTGCAAACAAAGCAAAAGAGTGTCCATCTGCGCCAGCAGTGCTTCCAACTTTCACTGATGAAGAGAAGGCAAGGATCAAGGGAACGGCTGACTTTTTTGGTTTAAATCATTATACCTCCCGTTTAGTTAGCAGCAGTGCAGGTGGATGCATCCCAGGCCCTGCAGCAGTTGGAGACTTCCAGGCAAAAGTGGACCCATCATGGCCTGCTACAGCATCAGATTGGATCTACTCCATGCCCACAGGGCTCCGGTCACTTCTGAAATACATTAAATCAAAATATCTAGCTGTTAACAATGTGCCCATTTACATAACTGGGAATGGCATGCCAACAAATGACAGTGGAGACACCCTGAATGATGTTAGCAGAATAGAGTACATGAGGGATTACATCGGTGAAGCCCTAAAAGGTTAGTGCTTGTAATTTCTGTATTTTCTGGCACATTTTCACTAGAAAGATACCAATCATAACTTTTTTATGTTGTCTTCTGTTTCATTTTGCAGCTATTGAAGTCGATAAAGTGGATGTGCAGCGATTCACGGTGCAATCACTTATGGATGGATTTGAGGGAAATAAAGGGTACAGTGAAAGATTTGGACTACATCATGTAAATTTTGAAGATGGAAACAGACCAAGAACACCAAGACAATCAGCATATTTCTTTGCTCAGATCATCGAGCAAAATGGTTTAGTTTCACGTAAACAAGATCATTTTGAAGGTGTGAAAATGTCACCATCTCGCCGTTCAATCCCACTGCCACCCTCAGAGGTCCCATCAGCATCAAAGGCTGTCTGGGAAAAATTTACACCACAGAAAAGGTTTGACAGGCAAATGTATCACTATGGCAATTTCTCACAAGACTTCTTATGGGGCGTCTCATCTTCAGCTTACCAGATTGAGGGAGGATGGAACCAGGATGGGAAAGGACTCAGTGTATGGGATACATTCACTCAGAAGCCAGGCAGTGGCATTCCTGATAATGTGAATGGAAACGTTGCCTGTGACAGTTACAATAAACTTAAAGAAGACCTTTACATGCTGCAAGCTATGAAAGTGAAATCATACAGATTTTCACTGTCGTGGTCCAGAATCTTTCCCAATGGTCGACGTGCATCCCTGAACCAAAAGGGTGTTGATTATTACAACAGACTTATTGACGGCCTCTTGGCCAGAAAAATTACCCCACTGGTCACAATTTATCACTGGGACCTCCCACAAGCTCTACAAGACATTGGTGGCTGGCAAAATGTGGAGATGATTAACATTTTTAATGATTATTCTGACTTCTGCTTTGCCACTTTTGGTGACAGAGTAAAATTCTGGATGACCATGAATGACCCTCAAGGACTTGCATGGTTAGGATATGGGACTGGACAAATTCCTCCAAACATGACGGAGCCAGGAACAGCACCATACCAAGTTGCACATAACTTGATTAAAGCTCACGCTACAGCCTACCACACGTATAATGACAAATACCGCGCTTCTCAGGGAGGTTTGGTTTCCATTGCCCTTAATGCTGAATGGGTTGAACCTAAAGACATCAATGTCCCTCGTGATCTTGTTGCTGCTGACCGTGCAATGCAGTTCACCGTGGGTTGGTTTGCCCACCCAATCTTCAAGAATGGAGACTATCCAGAGGCCATGAAAGCCCAAGTTTTAGTTAAAAGTGAACTCCAACGTCTTAAACAGTCAAGACTCCCTTCTTTCACAGAGGAGGAAAAGAACTTTATCAAAGGAACTGCTGACATGTTCTGTGTGAATCACTACACTTCAAGAATAGTAACCCATGTTACAGGTGCAATTGAACCACCATCCTATCAAAATGACAGAGACTATATAGAAGAGGAGATAACTGATCAACCACCAACAGCAATTGAATTCACAAGAGCTGTATCATTTGGCATGAGAAGGCTTCTCAACTGGATCAAGGAAGAATATGGAGATCCAGATATTTACATTACTGAAAATTCGGTTTCTACTCCTATAGAATATGCTTATGATGATATTGACAGAGTCTTCCTTTACAAAACCTATATTGACGAGGCTCTTAAAGGTACAGCAATAAACATAAAAAATATTGTACATTACAAATTCTTGATCATTCACAAGTAATTTCTGTTTGTGTTTTTACCTCTGTTTTAACAGCCTATGAACTTGATGGAGTAAAGGTGAAAGGCTATGCAACATATCTCATGGATTCTTTTCAGTTCCTACATGGGTACCAGTTGGGTTTTGGTCTCCACTACATAGACTTCAATAACATACATCGACCAAGAATACCTAAGTTTTCAGGTCATCTCTACTACAATATCATGAAGGATAATGGCTTTTCATTACCAGATGATGAAAAGATGATATATGGAGTATTCAGAAAGGATTTCATTTGGAGTAGTGCAACAGCATCATACCAGGTAAAAAATCTTCCATGACAAAAATAATCCAAATGCTGTCATCACTTATATCAAATCATGTTCAGGTCAGATTAACTACGCAGACTGACTGGTTCCAGCAGGGGGCTTCATCACCGTTTTCGTCTTTGATTCCGTGTTTTTTTAGCTGAATAAGCACATCACTACTGTAGATGTGGTGATGAGATTTAAATCACAGATTTAAATCAAAACCAATTGCCTGTTTTGTAAAAGTGGCAGCTGAGTGGTGTTTTTATTTTAAAGTTTAAAGATTTGTATTTCGGTTTTAGCCCTTGTTTTTGTTGCCACCCCGCACAAAAAAGTCTTCCAGATATTCTGCAACAAGAAATTAGATGCATCTTCAGTTCCGACTTTCCTTTTACAGATTGAAGGGGCTTGGAGACAAGGTGGAAAAGGTCTCAGCATCTGGGACACGTTTACACACACTCCTGGAAATATACTTCAGCATGACACTGGGGACATTGCTTGTAACAGTTACAATAAGATGGAAGACGACATTGCTGCGCTAAAGAAAGTCAAGGTGTCTCACTATCGCTTCTCCATATCCTGGCCACGAATCCTACCTGACGGAACTACCAAGTTCATCAATCAGGAAGGTCTAAATCACTACAAGAAACTTCTGGATTCCCTTATTGCCGCAAACATTCAGCCTCAAGTAAGTATTTCTCAAAAATAATCATTCGGAAAAATGTTTTACTTCTTTTACCAACAGCTTTTCTTTTGGATCAGATCACTTTGTACCACTGGGATCTCCCACAAGCTCTACAGGACGTTGGAGGTTGGGAAAATGAGACCATCATTGAACGATTCAGGGACTATGCAGATGTCATGTTCCAGCATCTTGGTCCCAAAGTGCAACTTTGGATCACTTTCAATGAACCTTTCATAATGGCAATATTAGGCCATGTCCAAGGCACACATGCCCCAGGTACTTATAACCAGAATTACACTTTATTTTCAGAAAGTTTCAGCATATTCGGTGTCAGACTTTTGTCAATGTAAGAAAATATGCTGCATCTACATAAGAAAATCAACATCGCAGTTTATTTGTGGTTTTTTTTTTTCAGGTTTCAGTGATCGACCAGATACTCTTCCATACATTGTAAGTCACAACATAATCAAAGCCCATGCAGAGGCCTGGCATGTCTACAATGATAAATACAGAGCCTCACAGGGAGGAATGGTCTCCATCACTGTAAATGCAGACTGGGCAGAACCCAGAAACCCTTACAAACAAGAGGACTATGAAGCTGCACGAAGTGTTGTTGAGGTATATATTGTTCTGTCACTGTTTAACAGAAAACCTTGTTGAGTGATATTTTTGACGATTCCTGTATGTCGAACCGTATCCACAGTTTTATCTTGGCTGGTATGCCCATCCCATTTTTAATGGTGACTACAGCCCACTAATGAAGAGATCTGTTCTGGAGCAAAGTCTTGCAGGTGGCTTGACGAAATCCAGGTAAAAACTTGGGTTCTATTTTTAAACTATAACATTTGTCCAAAGGAATCTCTATGCAGGTTCTTCTTAAGTTTGTTTTAAAGTGAATACATGTACTGATAAGTTCTGTCATACAACTTCTATCTCCTTAAGGCTTCCTGAGTTTACTCCTGAGGAAATTAAGCGAATTAATGGCACATATGATTATTTTGGATTAAACCATTACTGCAGTGTCTTGGCATTCCCTGTCGACTTTGGGGAAATTCAACACTTTGAGGCAGACAGGTAATGCTTTTCAAAAGACAGCTTTACAATGAACTAATGGTTGGATATTCTTTTATTAAAATTTTCTGTTATCAAAAGTGTCCAGGATTTTTAATAAGCTAAATCCTGGACTAATTCCTGTTACAGGGGCGTGGTACTTCTTAGAGATCGTACCTGGTTGGAGTCAGGTTCACACTGGCTGACGATGACACCATTTGGTCTCCGAAGATTGCTAAAATTCATTAAGCATGAGTTTGGAGATCCTCCAATAATCATCACTGAGAATGGTGTCTCTGAAAGCGGACCAGTTGATCTGAATGATGTACACAGGAAATACTTCTATGAAAAGTACATCAACCAAATGCTGAAAGGTATTTAAACAACTTCATGGACTATCGAAGAATATCAAAAATACTTATGTCTAAGAAGAAAACAAATCTGTGGTCTGAATAAAATCTGTTAAGGCCTTCATCAAATATTTAAATCAAGAAACTTACATAAATAAATATCAATTTCCAGTTTTTGTGCATTATAAAATTGTTTCTTTTTTCTGCAGCTTATTTGCTTGATGACGTGAATGTCATTGGCTACACTGCTTGGTCCCTGCTGGACAACCTGGAATGGGCTGTTGGATATACAGAAAGATTTGGACTTTTCTACGTCAATCGCTCAGATCCTGATCTGCCTCGAACCCCCAAAGCCTCTGTGTCCTTTTACTCCTCCATCATCAGCTGCAACGGGTTTCCTGACCCAACAACTGGACCTCACGAGTGCTGGAACTCTACCCCTACAGCTATCCCTACAGCTACCCATACATCTATTCCTACAGCTACCCCTACATCTATTCCTACAGCTACCCCTACAGCTACACCTACAGCTATCCCTACCGCTGCCCCTACCGCTACATCTACCGCTACGACACCCACTAAAACTACAACTAAATCTATTTCCACCACAACTGCTAAACCTGAAGGTAAGGTTTCAAATATTTTTTTAAATGAAAATGCAAAATTGGACATGTGATTGATGATCAAAATAACGACAATCGTTTGGGCAAATTTACTAACTATTTCACTGTTAATGGTCTGTTGAAGATAATTAATTAACATATGTATTTATATTTTCCTGCAGTAACTAAAGAACCGGACAACGTAATCAACAATATGAACTTCCTGGGTATGAGGCTCTCCGTCAAAGAAGCTGAGACTGGATTTAACACCACATTTGCTTTGCTGGTTGTAACAACCGCAGCAAGTTGTTTGTTTGTCGCCTTCTTTTTATTAAGGAAGCGCTCCAAAAAATCCAAGAAAACTAAAAATTTGGAGTTGGACTGAAAATTGTGATAACGGCAATGCAGACATATAAACATGTCAAGTCTATGTTTAAATTTAAAGGAGTAAATTCTGCTGAAAACTCAATATTCAGTCGAGAAGCCACAGTTCGACACTGATATAGTCCTTTATTTAAAATAATATAAACACAATTATTCTATACAATAATCAGATAGTAATTATGCAGAAAAGAGCTTATCTCTTGCTGGGAGGTTTCTGGAGATGGTTTTCATTTGCCTTTCTGTTTGTGCTGTTTAAACAATTTTCTACCTTGTCATAATGATATTTTTTGGTGAAAAATATTAAGCTAACTGAAGTAAATTAATGACGAAATTAATTTCAATCCTGTGTAAAACGTCCGATTCATTCTACTTACTGCTTTGTTAATGTTTTTGTGTCGACTATGTTAAAGTAATATAAAAGTAATAAAATGTTAGCTTGTAAGTTTTCTTTGTGTGTGAACATTTTACTGTCAAATAAAAAGACGACTGTTAATTACCGTCATAGTAACTTATTGTAACATTTAGAACAATTTTGTCAATGTTATTTAAACAAAATGGAGGAAACAGAACATAACAACTGACCAATATCAAATCTTTGTTGCTTATCAAGATTCTAATAAATAAAAATGTTGAAATGAAGCAAATAAATTTTGTACTTATCTGTTTCTTCCAAATATACTTATGTTTTATTTATTTTGAAAGAACCTCTGTGTATTTTGTTTCCTTTTCTTTTTTTAACCGTTCATATCCATAAGTCACCCTCTACTCGTTATACTTTCTCTCCCTATATATATATATATATATATATATACACAGTAGATAGATATATGGTTATATATAGTTTAGTATGGTTATATTGTCTAGTATTTTTATTAAAATATTGAGAAAGAAACCACACGACGTACAACTACGACAGCCGTTGACTACTGCGCGCTAAAGTCCCTGCAGCACTGATTGGCCAAGCAATGTCACATGATCCTCTGCAGCATGTGATGGCCAAGTGGGGTGTGTCATCATGAGTTTATACAAGTGTGTCTTTACCTCCGTGGCAGAGGCTCCCCTGAACCCCTGAGACCGAGTCATCGAACCCCTAGGGTTCGATCAAACCCAGTTTAAGAACCACTGATACTTATATATGTATATAAATTCCATATTTTTCTCATCTGTCCAATGTGAAGCCACCAATGCTGGGAGTTAGTGATGTGTGATGTGTTTATTCAGCTACAAAAAAAAAGAAACAAAGACGGAAGTGGTGATGAAGCACCCTCCTGGAACCAGTCAGTCTGGGTAGTTGATCTGACCTGAACATGATTTGATATAAGTGATGACAGGATTATATTTGTCATAGTCAGGTGCTTAATGATTTGGAGAAGGAGAGGGGGGGGGCATGTTCATGAGCCACAGTGGTCAGGGAATGGGATACGGAGCAAAGTCCACTTGTTTGTGCCAACAAGCAGCTGCTCACTGCCAAGTCTTTCCAACAGGCTTGGCTTAAGGATAAGGCACTGATCTGTTTGATGTGAGCAATATACCTTCATTTTCCTATTAAGTTAATCATTGAGATTATTAAACTGCATTTTCCTTGCACCAGTTCTAGAGTCTATGCTTAGTTAATTCAGGGATAATATACTCTCCTGATCAGTTTCTCCACAACAATACGAGAGTATTTTAAAGATAGACCTTGTAGCACAAACCCAGACTTTGCTAGTTTTTTGTGGTTAGTTTTACATTTCTAATCTTTAATCAGAAGCTGAATGCAGCAGAAGATATAAATAAATATTGCTGTCCTCTGTCCACTGATTATCTCTCTGAGCAAATTTAATTCCGTTCGTAATTTATGGCCTTTCTGATATAAGAAATAGAGAGCACAAGCTCCACTAGTGCACTACTTTATCTCCCTTCTGACCTTTAAAGCTTGAGATTAAGTTATCATGGGAATGATAAGTTATTAGCACACAACACAACTGTATTCACCTGTAAGATGAATCTATCATGTATTTATCATTAATGGCATCCTGTGCAGTGAGGAGTTTTTGGTAACTAGGAGAACCAAGAGAATAATTTTACAAGTACAGTATAAGGATTCTATGAAGAGCCCATTTTCCTCATTCCCAGAGTTCATAATAAGGAAGTAATATTTTATATCGGCAATGTCCAAACAAATTATTTTCAATTGTGAGGGAAACGAGTCGTATAGCGAAAGGGAAACTTAGAGGGAACATCCCAAATAAAACATTGGAGAAGGAATTTTGAAAATTACTAGAAAATCCAATCAAGTGCCTTATTCAGAACCAGTTTATTTATCTTTTCCTGTATCATTTAAACAGGAATTCCAAAGGAGTGCAGATTTACTGATTTTACACTATGTAAGCCTGAGCACTGTTGGCATGTCTGCTGCCCGAACCATTTATCTGCATGTGCAACATTGCATTTGTAGCAAAGGCTGAAGCTCCTTCTACATGAAATATTACAAAATTTGTCACGGAGATACACCTTGGATTATTCACTGGCCTTCCACTCCGACCCCAAAAAGAGTATCGTTAAATGACATCAGGTTGAAGTGTACCTTGTTCAACTTCCTAATGTACAGCACGGGACTGTTCAGTTTCAAATCAGCTAACTGTCAATGTTTCATCCTCAACCATATTTGTGTACAGTGGAGGACTGGGAATCTTGAGCTGATTCAATGTGCTTAAAATTCAGAAGGGTATGACCTTGTAGACCTCTGCACCCTCCAAACTAAAACTATCCACCTGATTCTCAAGTAAACAGTGCAAGTCCATCTGTAACTTAAACTAATCTTTATCTGCCGTTACTCTACATGACGATCACTCGCTGCTTTCATTTGGATAACACAACATGCTAACTTCCATAAGTGGCATTTACAGCTACATAAAATCCAATGGGAATGACTCTCCATTCATCAGGTATTGTGGATTCTTCGCAGTAAAAGTTGCACTTTAGTGTTGATTTATTCCTATACCTAAGTTATATTTTTACTCCTTTGTTTAAGTGTGCATGTCTTAAAGTGAGAGTTAGAAAGACAACAATCCTTTTCTTTGGAGAATCAAATTCACTGTATGTCAACCAGACAATGATCATTAAGGCATTCAATTCAAATTGATTCAATTTACAACTTTGTCTCATCATCAGTGTCCAATGAAGACTGAAGGAGTAAAAATATTTTTACTTTGCTCTTTACTGAGAATTTTAGGATATAAAAAAAAAGTTTCATAATTTTAGCTTCATTGTAAGGATACAACTTCATGTTCTGCCTAAAGCATTTTACAAGTGGGGAAAAAATGCTTAATATAGCTAGATAAATGCAATTAATGTGTTTTTTGAGTCCATATAATCTGAGATCTTAGCTCGGTACATATTTGAGTATCTGTTGGTAGGTTGCATTTGTTGGTAGGTTGCACAAGTGATATACGTTTTTAGCCCATGTCCTCATTTCTCAAACAGTATTTCCAGTGTTCATATGAAGGAGTTTGTCTAATTTTCAAATACCCTAAAGCGATAGAAAATGCTTAGAGTTTAGAAAAAACACCATCCTGCAATAAATTTCAACACGTGTTTAAAATAAATTAAACATTTATTTTTCAAAATCTGATTGAAAATATCAAAGTCTCTTGGGCTGTGTTGCCTTTATCTCATTTACTGTGAACTTTGGGTCTGTAGTAAAAGGTTATGAAAAATATGATTGTACTTATAAAATACTGCCTTTATTACTCTTGCTAATGAACACCGGCAAGAGGAAAACAATCTTGACATAAACATGATAACAAAATCCTTTAAAGTTTGACCTTGCCATACTGATTGCAGCCAAGTAATCCAGAAAACCTATGCAAAAACAGAAAAATGTATATCAAAATTCTTTTCTAGAATAGGTGTCAAGTGTTTGGTTAAACCCAGAAGGCCTAATAAACCAAACAAAGTAAACGAAAAACACTGTTATAAAGGAGCCTGAGTTCGTGAAGATATCTATATGTTGGAAAATTTCTCATAGGAGTGACGTGTGAAGGTTCGCAGGTAAATTTCCGTTGAGTTCCTGTTTGAGCACAAAGAGACAGCTTATAACTAAACAGTTTTTAAAATGTTTTCCATAAAGGCACGTGAGGCTTTATCACTCATCACAGCCTGACGGTAATAACTGGGAAGTTATTTTTCCGCACTTATTACCCAGTGTTATTAGAACATGTGAAATGTGTTCACATTTTTCTCTGGAAGAGATAACTTACTTAGTGAATAGAACACGGTCATAGGTTGGCTTGTTCTCACATTGAAACACCCTTTACAATCATCAAATTGCTTTGGATACAGTTACTCTGCCCATCATATTGTTGGCAAGACTAAAATAATAAAACTAATGTCTCCAGACATACAAAATCTCCATATTTCACAACTTGTGCCAGCTTGTGTTTTCCACAAATTTGTTTCAAATAATCCTCACAAACTTACTTTTAAATAGTTTTAAATTGACTATTTTTCTGACGTCCTTTCATGCCTAGATGTGCTCCAGTGCTAACTCCAGTATGCTTACTATTCATAAAAAGTAAGAATAAGTGGGAATTGGATGTCTTATGTGTTGTTTCTGTCCTCCATATTTATACTAAAGTGATTATAATTCACCAGTACTTTAGACCACTTTGAAAAACACTTGCCTCTTTTAATAGTTAAGATGCAAAATATTTTTGAAATTGCACTAATATGAACAGTGAAAACTATCTTGGCAACAATGCAGAGGGTAAAAATCCACAGACGTCCTTATTTCTACTCCTGGGTATAAAGCCAATCATTATCAAGGAAACTGACCATAACTACATCAGTGCTGCAGTCATCAGAAATATTATAAATTATAATATAAGTAAATGAATGATAAAAGCAAAAACTGTATAACTGTATATAAACTGAAAAGACTAAACCTATAGACTATTTTTAAAACACATATTCATTGTTTACAGCCGCTTATCATTGACCAAGTCTTAATGTACAGTTCATAATGTACATGAACTATGCATTATGAACTGTAGCACATGGCTGAAGGGGCTGATGTCTTTCAAAGTAGCTTGGCTCAAACATGAAAAAAGAATAAAAATAAAAATCAAATAAAAGGGCTGAGGAAAATGAAAAAAAACAAGGCGATAACAGTCCAGAAGGATGTCAGAGCTAAATCATACAAACATTGCTGTAAAAAAAGGTAAATTGCTGAAAAGGGAAAAAAAGTGAGTGAAAGAAACTGGGTGACATGAAAACCAAATAAGGTCATCTGGGAAACCATTGCTTTAAGTTACAATGCATAACACGTTTTATTTATTTTTTTGTCTAGTTTTGGCAAAAACAAACATGCTATATACAACTACTTATCTAAGGTTGTGTTTACTGTAAAGAGCAGGAAGTGACGCAATATATTTAAATGTGTATTTGTAATATCAAACAGAAAGAAAATTTACTTAAACCTGATTCTAAACAAACTAAATCCAGTAATTGTGAACATCCATAATCCATGTGGAAGTTTCACTTCCACACTGATGGTTCTATAACACTAATCTTTTAGTGAAGTGTACAACAGTACTTCCCAGACATTCATATTGACAAGTACTGTTCACCATAAAAGGCCTGTAACCATGGTTATCTGATAAGGAGACCCTTTTTTTACACGTGTGAGTTCAAAGTGTTCCAGACGGTATCAGACATGTGCAATAAAACAGTAAATTTAGATAAATAAACTGGGTTTCATAAACATCATAACAGCCATAGAGACAATGCCAAATAGGAGGAGTTTTATCCTTTAAATAGCTGTCCAATCAGAGGAAATCCTCAGTGCATCCACAATGGAGAAGCTATTGTGGCTGGGCTGTTTGTACTTTCTGTGCATCCTTGGAAGTCATGGTAGGGGGGTGAAAAGACAGGATGACTTTATGCTTCTTGCAGGCCCCCTGGAACAACCCGAGCTGAGAACCTTCAGCAATGGGGAGCATGTTGCCTTCGACTGCAGTCATCCCATACCAGCCAACTCCAAACTGTATTTTGAGTATCTCCGGAGCAAAGGGGTGACACACTTCAAAGTCCCTCTGTCTTGGGTCAAGCTCCTTCCAACAGGCCTCGCAAGCGAACCCCAACCAGGTGTAGTTAGCTGCTATCAGACCCTCCTGAAGCAGCTGCTGGAGGAAGGGCTGCAGCCACTCGTCATCCTTCACGGGTCAGATGTTCCAGAGTCTTTCAGGTCCAGGTATGGCGGCTGGGAAAGTCAGTGGCTGCTAGAGATGTTTCAGCAGTATGCCGAGTTCGCTCTGAAGGAGTTTGGGCCACTGGCACAGTCATGGGTGACATTTAGTGACCTGGATGAGGTTTTGCATGAGGGCCAGGCTGCAGGTGAACACCGTCTGCAAAACATCCTGCAGCTGAACAAGAAGATTTACCAGTTTTACCATCACAACTTCCCTGGAATTGGTGAGTTATTTTATGTGAACAAGAAATACACTACACAACTGTGTAGTGTAAATGTTATTGACTAAATGTCAATAAAATTGATGTAGTGGTTCATAGCAAGGAATGATGGAAAAAAATTTGTTATCCAAGCATCTTAGTGCAAAACTGACTAAGGTCAAAGTTTGTAAAATGTATTTTTGCTTCTACATTTTTGTAGGGCGACGTCTGTCACTGGGGCTGAAAGGAAGAGATGAGGCTGCACTTTCCCAACTTAAAGGTTTAACAACTGTAAGTTGTGTTTTAAAGTTTATTGTATGTACTCAGATGCACATGTTTAGATGCTCTTAAAAAAAATTAAAATACAACATGAAAACAATAAGATTTTTCACTTTTCCACTGGTTAATCTATTTACAAGCTTGTCAATATTTGTCGATATTATAGAAAAATGCTCAGCATAACATTTCAGAAGTTACAAACACTGCAAAGAAAAATCAAATGAAGGATTATATATAATTTTTTTACTTTAAAATTTCTTCTATTCCAGTTTCAATACCAGCTAACTGTATCACAATAAAAACTGCTAAAAAAAAAAAAATTAAACATATTTAGCTTTGCAGCACCTTTATTTTGGATATAGTTTAACTACTGTACTGCTGAGCATCTACTGAGTTGGCTGCCAGCCTATCGTCTCCTCACTTCATGTGTTAATTATTATCACTGTATTCATCTCCTTTTCCTTACAGGTTGACTTCTTGTCAGTTGACATGGATTACAGTTGCGCTTCATCGACAAACTTTGCACAGGAGCTGAAGAACCTACAGGTAAACCATTTCATATAGTTTTTTTCTAATGTTTCACATGAAGAAAATGAAGTAAATCCTCATACATATTGTGTTATGCTGTAGATTTCCACTGGAAACCTGCCTATCCTGATACACAGACTGACAGTTCATGATTGTTCGCACAATGAAGAGCTTCTTCGAGACTTGTTGAATGGTAAGTGTTGTTACAGCTGCCAAGTAATATTTTTCAATCTATATACTAGATATATATACAGCAGTAAATACTAAGTTATTTTCACATGTAAGTCAGAGATATCTGCTAGTTGATTCTCTGACACTAAAAAATTATGGCTTCATTACACTTAGATTATTGCTAGTTAAAAAAAACAAACAACTTTTTACTTCATAAATTTTAGCTGTAAAAAAACCATTACTATGGCATATGGGTGGACGTGGCTTACAGGTAACAGCTGATATTGTTAAACACACAAAGTTGTGGGTTTGATTCCAGCCCTCAATCTCATAAAAGAGAGTGGGGAATATGAATGCCAAAACTTGACTAAAGTTCAGCCGATACAGCATAACTATTGTCTGTAGTTTGTAAATCATTACCATCCATACGTCCATCCATCATTGCATCCAATATAATTTATGGGTCTTCGTACAACCATCAAATGTTAACGAGAAGCAAAAGACCCATTCTTGTTTCCAATTTTACTCACTGTCGGCTTTTTGATAATTTTGCATGTTAAACTAATTTATATAGTTGCGGATTATTACAGCACAATGGCACGGAGCTTCAAGTTACTAAGGCTTGAGGACTTGCTATGTAAAGGATCGCAAGCCTTAAATGAAATATATTTCTTGAATAAAGTGAAAAGTGCATGTTTAGAAGAAAAACATACACAAACATGAAAACAAAGGACATGTATTTGTGGATTTAATTAGATTTTTTTTTTTTCATGTTTATTTTATATGAATCTTAAACTGTACAAATGGTCATTCTCAAACAGTCTTGCGCAGTGATGATCTGAATATCATTGGATGTGACATGAAGAATGTTTTGATCCTGTTGGAGATGCAGGACACTGTAGACAGGTAAGACTGGGTTAAGAAGTAACACGTACATCGAGTGCTTTTTCATTCTAATTTATGTTTGATGTCTTTTTTTAAGTGGTGAAGCACATTTAAGCAGAATGGAAGGGTTGGGTAGAAGTGATGAGAAGATTGTGCATGAGTCTGCAGCCAAAAGCACTGAAGACGGAGATGTCACCACTAAAGCATTCCCTGCCGGCTTCCAATGGGCAACATCCACAGAGTCTTTCAAGGTTGAAGGTGCATGGGCAGCAGAGGGGAAAGGCGAGACCATCTGGGATCGTTTTGGTCATGAAAACCAAGCCTTTAATAATCATACCGCTGACACAGCTGCTGACAGCTACAGAAAGGTCGATATAGATGTCTACCTGCTGAGAGGTCTTGGAGTCAACGCCTACCAGTTCTCCATTTCCTGGGCCCGTATATTCCCCTCAGGTCTCAAAGACAGCCTGAATGAAGAAGGAGCTCTCTACTATGACAATCTGATCAATGCTCTTATTGAATCTGGCATACAGCCTGTTGCCACTCTCTACCATTGGGATCTGCCTCAGGCTCTCCAAGACAAGGGTGGATGGACCAACCCTTCCATTATTGCAGCTTACAAGGACTATGCAGCCTTCTGCTTCAATAGATATGGAAACAGGGTCAAGAGCTGGAACACATTTAGTAGTCCCTGGGTGGTGAGCCATGCTGGATATGGCACTGGTGAGCATGCTCCAGGAATGAAAGACTATGTGACTGCTTCTTATCAGGTAAACATAGCAGTATCCCCACATGAAAACCTTTTAAACATGTGTAAAGTTTGTTTAGGCAATAACCCTTCACTTTTTCATTCTTATTTCTACAGGTTACTCATAATATACTGAAATCCCATGCTGAAGCCTGGCATGTCTACAATGACGATTACAGAAACACGCAGGGAGGGAAAGTGGGCATTGCATTAAACTCTGACTGGGCAGAGGCTGCTGATGCTGGCAACTTTGAAGATAAGGCAGCTGCAGATCGCTACCTTGAGTTTATGCTAGGCTGGTTTGCTCATCCAATCTTCATAGATGGGGATTATTCTGCGGTTCTCAAAACCCAGATTGCAAACAAAGCAAAAGAGTGTCCATCTGCGCCAGCAGTGCTTCCAACTTTCACTGATGAAGAGAAGGCAAGGATCAAGGGAACGTCTGACTTTTTTGGTTTAAATCATTATACCTCGCGTTTAGTTAGCAGCAGTGCAGGTGGATGCAACCAAGGCCCTGCAGCAGTTGGAGACTTCCAGGCAAAAGTGGACCCATCATGGCCTGCTACAGCATCAGATTGGATCTACTCCATGCCCACAGGGCTCCGGTTACTTCTGAACCACATTAAAACAAAATATCTAGCTGTTAACAATGTGCCCATTTACATAACTGGGAATGGCATGCCAACAAATGACAGTGGAGACACCCTGAATGATGTTAGCAGAATAGAGTACATGAGGGGTTACATCGGTGAAGCCCTAAAAGGTTAGTGCTTGTAATGTCTGTATTATCTGGCACATTTTCACTAGAAAGATACCAATCATAACTTTTTTTATGTTGTCTTCTGTTTCATTTTGCAGCTATTGTAGACGATAAAGTGGACGTGCAGCGATTCACGGTGCAATCACTTGTGGACGGATTTGAGGGAAACAAAGGGTACAGTGAAAGATTTGGACTTCACCAGGTTAATTTTGTTGATGGCTACAGACCAAGAACACCAAGACAATCAGCATATTTCTTTGCTCAGATCATCGAGCAAAATGGTTTAGTTTCACGTAAACAAGATCATTTTGAAGGTGTGAAAATGTCTCCATCTCGCCGTTCAATCCCACTGCCACCCTCAGAGGTCCCATCAGCGTCAAAGGCTGTCTGGGAAAAATTTACACCACAGAAAAGGTTTGACAGGCAAATGTATCACTATGGCACTTTCTCACAAGACTTCTTATGGGGTGTGTCATCTTCAGCTTACCAGATTGAGGGTGGATATGACCAGGATGGGAAAGGACTCAGTGTATGGGATACAGTCAGTAATAACCCAGGCAGTGGCATTCCTGAAGATGTGAATGGAAACGTTGCCTGTGACAGTTACAATAGACTTGAAGAAGACCTTTACATGCTGCAAGCTATGAAAGTGAAATCATACAGATTTTCACTGTCGTGGTCCAGAATCTTTCCCAATGGTCGACGTGCATCCCTGAACCAAAAGGGTGTTGATTATTACAATAGACTTATTGACGGCCTCTTGGCCAGACAAATCACCCCACTGGTCACAATTTATCACTGGGACCTCCCACAAGCTCTACAAGACATTGGTGGCTGGCAAAATGTGGAGATGATTAACATTTTTAATGATTATTCTGACTTCTGCTTTGCCACTTTTGGCGACAGAGTGAAATTCTGGATGACCATGAATGACCCTCAAGGACTTGCATGGTTAGGATATGGAACTGGACAAATTCCTCCAAAAATTAAGGAGCCAGGAACAGCACCATACGAAGTTGCACATAACTTGATTAAAGCTCACGCTACAGCCTACCACACTTATAATGACAAATACCGCGCTTCTCAGGGAGGTATGGTTTCCATTGCCCTTAATGCTGAATGGGTTGAACCTAAAGACATCAATGTCCCTCGTGATCTTGTTGCTGCTGACCGTGCAATGCAGTTCAATGTGGGTTGGTTTGCCCACCCAATCTTCAAGAATGGGGACTATCCAGAGGCCATGAAAGCCCAAGTTTTAGTTAAAAGTGAACTCCAAGGTCTTAAACAGTCAAGACTCCCTTCTTTCACAGAGGAGGAAAAGAACTTGATCAAAGGAACTGCTGACATGTTCTGTGTGAATCACTACACCACCAGGCTAGTAACCCATGTTACAGGTCTGCTGACTCCACATTCCTATCGAAATGACTGGGACTATGACGAAGAAGAGGTACATGATCAACCAACAACACCAATTGGATTCACAAGAGCTGTATCATTTGGCATGAGAAGGCTTCTCAACTGGATCAAGGAAGAATATGGAGATCCAGATATTTACATTACTGAAAATTCAGTTGCCACTCCCAGGGAATGGGCGTTTGATGAAATCGACAGAGTCTTCCTTCACAAAACCTATATTGATGAGGCTCTTAAAGGTGCAGTAGTATAGGCAAACATTAACAAACATATGTTGCACATTTCAATATCATTCGCAACTAATTTCTGTTTATTTTCTCATGTCTATCTTAACAGCCTATGAGCTAGATGGAGTCAAGGTGAAAGGCTATGCAACGTATCTCATGGATTCCTTCCAGTTCCTTTATGGCTACCTCTTTGGGTTTGGTCTGCACCATGTAGACTTCAGTAACATACATCGACCCAGAACACCTAAATTTTCAGCTCATTTCTACCACAATATTATCAAGAACAATGGTTTCCCATTGCCAGAAGATGAAAAGATGATATATGGAAAATTCAAAGAGGGTTTCATTTGGAGTAGTGCAACCGCATCATACCAGGTAAAAATGCTTACATGAGAAATAAAATCCAAATGTTTTGATAATTTCTTTTCAAATCAATCTAAGTTAACGTCAAGTTCAATCCACAAACCGACTTTGACTCAGCCGGTTCCAGCATTATGTTTGGTCATTTCTAACATTCTAGTTTTTTATAATTGATGACATTTCATTCTATGTTTTAATTTTGAGCTATTATTTAATATGATAGCGAAAACATCCTTTTGTTCTAAAGGCTGTGTTCTATTCCAAACCAAATGCAAAAATGTGAGTCTTTAGAGTTTTAAAGTGATTAAGAGCCTCATTTATGAGCTCAACATGAGATCAGACTTAAACAGACTGAAACAGTTTCTCTTCCTAAAAGCTGGACAATGCAGTAAAATCTCAAACTTACCAAACAGAGCAAATTCCTTTAAATTATTCAGGTGTCCTGGTACGTGCTGATGTCTTAAACTCTGGTTTCAATTAGCCACATTAACATTTCTCAAAATAGGTTCTTTCCTGTGCAACTAACAACTGAATTGTTAGTTCAATTGTTAGTTGAACTGACAATTTTTTCAGTTGTTAGTTCAACTGAAAAAATGTCAGATTTAAACAGCGATGGTCAACAATAGTTTTATTTTTTTTCTTTCATTTCTGTTGATTTTTGTTTACAAAAATAACTAAAATAATGGTTAATACTTAAAAACAAAAAGAAACCTTTAAATAAAATAGATTGACTTACGTTTTTCAGTTTAAGTCCTTGTTTTTTAACTCCTATGGAAAAAAACAATTCCTCCAAAAGTCCAACAACAAGAAATTACATGTACCCTCTTATCTGATTTTTTTCTTTCCAGATTGAAGGGGCCTGGAGGCAAGGTGGAAAAGGTCTCAGCATCTGGGACAAGTTTACACACACTCCTGGAAAAATATCTGAGCATGACACTGGAGACATTGCTTGTAACAGTTACAATAAGATGGAAGACGACATTGCTGCGCTAAAGAAAGTCAAGGTGTCTCACTATCGCTTCTCCATATCCTGGCCACGAATCCTACCTGACGGAACTACCAAAGTCATCAATCAGGAAGGTCTAGATTACTACAAGAAACTTCTGGATTCCCTTCTTGCCGCAAACATTCAGCCTCAAGTAAGTATTTCTCAAAAATAATCATTAAGAAAAAGTGTATTTCCTCTTTTACCAACTGTTTTTCTTTTGGATCAGGTCACTTTGTACCACTGGGATCTCCCACAAGCTCTACAGGACATTGGCGGTTGGGAAAATGAGAATATCATTCAAAGATTCAAGGAATATGCAGATGTTATGTTTGAGCATCTTGGTCCCAAAGTGAAACTTTGGATCACTTTCAACGAGCCTTTCATAATAACTGTATTAGGCCATGTCCAAGGTTCACATGCCCCAGGTACGTATGGTATTCTTTATTTTCAGAGTTAGAAGTCAGAATTATGACTTTTTCTCAATGCAGAACTTTTAAGGAAGCAAATACTCTGCATTTACTGGAAATACAAATTCATGAGAAAATCTACATCACATTTTTTTTATGTGTGTTTTTTCAGGTTCAAATGACAGACCAGATACTCTTCCATACATTGTGGGTCACAACATAATCAGAGCCCATGCAGAGGCCTGGCATGTCTACAATGACAAGTACAGAGCCTCACAGGGAGGACAGGTCTCCATCACTGTAAACTCAGACTGGGCAGAACCCAGAAACCCCTACAAACAAGAGGACTATGAAGCTGCACGAAATGTGGTTGAGGTATATATTGTCCTGTGATTGTATAACACAAAACCTTGTGTGGTGTTGTAGTTTCTGATTGTTGTGTTTCAAACTCTGTCCACAGTTTTATCTTGGCTGGTGGGTCCATCCCATTTTTAATGGTGACTACAGCCCACTGGTGAAGAAATCTGTTCTAGAACAAAGTCTTGCAGGTGGTTTGACAAAATCCAGGTAAAATGTTTGGCTACATTTTAAAATACTTTGCCTATAGTTTGTGCCAAATGAATGCCTATGCAGATTCTTAATTTTATTTTCAACTTATTACATCAACCTTTGTCTTCTCTCATACAATTTCTTTTTGAATTTTTATTCTCTAGGCTGCCCGAGTTTACTCCTGAGGAAATTAAGCGAATTAATGGCACATATGATTATTTTGGATTAAACCATTACTGCAGTGTCTTGGCCTTTCCTGTAGACTTTGGCACTACTCAACACTTTGAGGCAGACAGGTAAGGCAGTTAGCGTTGTCACAAAGCAATTTAAAATCAACTTCATTTGGAAATCATGAATTTATATATTCTTATCGCATTTTTCCTAAATATTCTTGTAGAAAGTGTCCACGTTTTTAACCTGAACTCTAAATTATGTAATTGTTCACTTGTCATAGGGGTGTGGTGGTTATTAGTGATCGGACCTGGTTGGAAACAGGTTCTGTCTGGCTGAGGATGACACCATTTGGTCTCCGAAGATTGTTGAAATTCATCAAGGACAATTACAGAAATCCTCCAATTGTCATCACTGAGAACGGTGTCTCTGAAAACGGGCCAGTTGATCTGAATGATGTTCACAGGAAATACTATTATGAACAGTACATCAACCAAGTGCTGAAAGGTATAAAAACAACTTTATGGCATATGGAGTACATTCAACTTAGAAACGTACATAAATTAAATCGTCCGACCAACTTGTGCGCTCTGATAAATGTTATTTCTTCTACAGCTTATTTGCTTGACAACGTCAATATTGTTGGCTACACTGCTTGGTCTCTGCTGGACAACCTGGAATGGGCTGTTGGATATACAGAGAGATTTGGACTTTTCTACGTCAATCGCTCAGACCCTGATCTGCCTCGAACCCCCAAAGCCTCTGTGTCCTATTACTCCTCCATCATCAGCTGCAACGGGTTTCCCGACCCAACAACTGGACCTCACGAGTGCTGGGACTCTACCCCTACAGCTATCCCTACAGCTACATCTACAGGTATCCCTACCACTGCCGCTACCACTGTAGCCACTCCTAAGCCTGAAGGTAAAAAGATTCAGCTCTTTAAATGTAAACTTAGTTTCTCTGATTTCAGATAAGATCAAAGATTCTCAAAAATAAAATTACAAATTGAAACATATCCGACCTTTATACATTTGACTTAATCGATCAAAATAAACCCAACAACACAAGTAAGAAACTGATCTAGTACAACTAGCTTAGTTAGAAAGCTAGCTTATGCAAAAATCTATTTTAAATGTGTTAAATTGTTAAAAGTATAAAGTTAATTTTACAGTTAACAGCCTGTTATTGATTGATAATATATGTGTTTATTTTTTCCACAGCAACAAAAGAGCCAATGGAATTGAACTTCTTGGGTATGAGGCTCTCTGCCGAAGATGCCGAGAGCGGACTTAATGCAACATTTGCTCTTCTAATTATAACACTCACTGCAGCAATTTGTCTGATCGTTGGCTTCTTTTTACTAAGGAAGCGTTCCAAGAAAAGCAAGAAAAATGGGCATATAGAAATGCACAAGCAATCCTGATTTCAGTTTGACTTACTTCTTTAATGCAGACATAAACATGTGAAATCCAGGTTTAAATTTGAGGAGGAAAAACATTCTGCAATAAATAAAATTCAACAAAGAAGTCAGCACTGTATGTTGTAGTTGTACTGTATTTAAAAAAGAAAAATAGACATAATTAATTTATATAATCAGTGATGTTGAGAGGAAATTATTGCTTAATGGGAGCTTTTTGGATATGTCATTCAACGTCTGAGATGAATGAATGTAATTTTTGATTTGCACTGCTGTTTATGCTTTTAAAACATTTCTGTTCCACTTTATAATGAAAGTTTGTTTGTGAAAAAATGTTAAGCTTACTGAAGTCCATCAGTGGGGAAACCCATTTTGTAAAACTTTAGATTTGTTCTACCTATTGTAAAATGTTTCTTGTGTCTACCAGTAACTTATGGTTTCCTCGAAGACCTATTATTGTCTACTTTCTCTTGCTTGTCTTGTGAAACTTCTGTTCATTAAACATATTGTAATTCATCACACTGTACATATTTTGATTTTGTGCCTTTTGGTTCCCCTCCAACAGTATTGACATAGTTATCTTGAGAAAGTAACTGGACTTCTGATAAATGATTACTCTTTGAAAAAGTAACTTAGTTAGATTACAAGTTACTTTGCTAGTTACTTTAAGAAGCTGAAGACAACAGTCTCCATTCCCACAGTATAAAAATGTCAACCATCTTCAAGTGCCAAGTATTTCTTAAAATTTGATACAGTACTTTTGTATTAATCCATATTGTTGAACATATTCCTAAAAAATTTAAAGACGGTGGTAAATTTCTTGAAAAGTTATTCATTTTCGTGTGTTAATATTTGTATCATCTCATTTAAGGAATTTGTGATTTGTAAACCACCTGGCAGCTAAAAGTGAATCTCAGCACCCCTGAATAGGATTGCCACCCATCCTGTAAAATACGGAGTCGTCCCATATTTGGCTGTTAAATGTGCATCCCGTATTGAACCGACACATAACTGTGCAACAGACACGTCTATAATAAACACGTCAACACTAAGTTTAACAATAATGGCCAAAATAAAACACAGGAAATATTAAGGTCAGGACCCCTGAACGCTACGGACCGATGCTGAAAGTCACTGTTGCCTAGAGATAGAATCACACTTTCCATCTGCTAGATCAGGGGTCTGCAACCCAAGTGGCTCTTTGGTTCACATATTAAATGATGAAATATTGCTCTGTTTGTGTTTAATTCTTTTTTGTGTGTTTCCATAAAAAAATACTGACTACACGGGCCCCTATATATATATATATATATATATATATATATATATATATATATATATATATATATATATATATATATATATATATATCAGTTATAAGGGGGCAGACTTCCATCATCAGCACTTCAATTCAAATGGCATTGCAATTTTAAGTAGCAATGATGTACTTAATTTAGTATTATTTTTACATTTTTGAATGGAAATTGTGTACAGTATAGAATTTTTTTATTTGAAGAATATTTTGTAGTTCAGTATAAAATTGTGTATATATGGTTAGTCTGATCCTGGTTCTTATTGCTCCTTTTTAAGGTTTTATTAGTGACTGTTGTGCTGTTTTCTGCGACAGACTGGCGACCTGTCCAGGGTGTACCCCGCCTCTCGCCCGGAACGCAGCTGGAGATAGGTGCCAGCACCTCCCGACCCCGTTAGGGAGAAGGGTGACGGAAAATGGATGGATGGATGTTGTGCTGTTTTGTAATTAAATTAATGTATGTAAATAAGCAGTTAGATTTAGAAAACGCACAAACAAATATCTTCTCATGGGTCTTAGCCCTGCTGGGGGCCGAGCACCCCTAAAGGTCAAATCCTAGAATCGCCCTGAAGCACCATCATCCACTTGGGGGCTTTTGCACTCGATGTCCTCAGTGCATTAAAGTGAGAGAAGTGTTCAATTATTGTTTTTGTTCTGTGTCACTTGTTTTCAAAGGTGTAACAAAAGCACTTTGTCGCCAGCACAGAGAGTACAACAAACCTCAATATTGTCATGATCAGCTGACACAAACTCAGAATAGTGCTTGTATTGCCAGACAGAAATTGTCCATTTCTTGCCTCCCTCCACTGTTTATGTTCACGTTGTTGCATGGTTTTTCACATAAGATGTGCTGAGTTGGAAATACTAGCTCATTATATTACTTATTTCTGATAAAAAAAAAGGGGTCAGACTAGGCACTGCCCTACAGTTACATATACTTTAAAATTAATTTGGAGATAATTTCTGACTTGGTGCGGTTTTGTTTCCTTAACTGCGCCATATCAGCTCGTCTCCTCCTGCTCGTCACACTGAGGCAATTTCTTTGAGAAGAACATATAAGCTAAATAGTAATGACATCTTGCAAAACAGAAAAAAACAAAAAATCAAAAAACTTTTTCTGATTCAGGAGGCATGAGTTTGCTGATTCCTCTCTGGACATTTCTGTGCAGGTTGTACGGGTCAAGGGTCAGTCCCATGTTGTAAAGGCATATATATCTTAAAATAAGGTTAAGCAAAATTAAACAGTGTGTGAGGTCCATAGTTACTTTCTTCCCTAATCAGATGCATAGCATGTTATAGCATACATGGTTGGTTTCCTTAATAGATTCTCCATTGATGCACTTTGTCTATACTTTCTCTCTGCAGTGCTCAGAACAAAACACAAGGAGTCGTCAAAACACAAAGAGATAAGCTGGCCAGTTATTGGCTATGTCGTATCCAGCCTAACCCTGCTGGCATCACTTATATTATCCACTGAATAACAGCTGACTTACCACATATTCCGGTTTTCTTAACCTGGCACTTTGAAAAGTATTTATATTTCTCTAAAGACATCCAGGCTCCCTCAAGAACCAAAGGAAGAGTTAACAAATGAATAACCTCCTGGAGTGTTTTGTGAACACCAGCCGATAGTGTGTCAGGTATTTTCTTACTTTTTTTTTTTTTTTTTAGATATTTCCAACAAAATAATTGTGTCAAAAGGTGAATCATTTGGAGTTAAGTTCCACCAAAAATCCATTAACATTGAATCACAAACAGGCGGAAATCGAGCGGGATCCGCAACTAGAAGAAAATGTTGGCCTAAAAGGTGTTTGCGATATGTGAGGAATTTTGTTTAAATAAACAATATGTACCTCCAAAGTAGAAGAAATAATAAAAACATTTCTGCTAGAAATGGTTTTCTCTTTGTAACAACACCTGGAGTTGTTGTTTTTTTTAATCACATTTTTGTAGGGGAGTTTTCTTCTGTACCCTTGAAAACAACATCACCCAATAAAAGTAGTAGCTTAACGTCAGGTAATTCTCCACAATGTGTCTATTCATCTCACAGTAAAAATTAGCACACTGGGGCAACAGTCTGACTTAAGACCTCCAGATCAACCCACCAGGCTTCCCTTGCAGCTTTTTTTTTTGGAGGTAGGAAGGATACTGTTCATGAGCCACAGTGGTTACGGAATTGGACACCAAGGGCTTCCATCTGAGATATTAAATCTACAATATGGTGCATCTGCAGGAAGAAAGGGGTCTTGTTTGAGCCAACAAACAGGGGCTCACGGCCAAGAGTTCCTATCAGGTTTGGCTTCAGGGAGAGGCCCTGGTCTCTTTGATCTGGGGAGTGTAATAGCATCTTTTGTTGGATTTATAATAAAGATTCTTAGATTACTTTTTATTGTCCCCAATTCCAGGACCTATGTTTACGTTGCGCAATGATAAATAACAGACAAAATAGTCCTGATCATTTGTGGTGTTGAGATTTATTTGAAATAATGAGATGTTGGTTTAAAACATACGTCCTGCAGCATAAAACAATACTTTAATTTTTATTTTTTTCAAGTTTTGTTTTTACTTTTATGACTTCCAATTAGTAAGTGGATGCCACGAATATTATGGATATTGCTGTTCTCTGCCCACGGATTATCTTTCTGAAAAAATTTAATTCATCTAGTAATTTATTACCTTCCTTTTGATAAAAGAAAGTATATAATATTTATCTGTATTATATGATCTCCCTTATGATGTTTATATCTTAAGATAAAGTTATCAAAACTATCTTTTACTACACAGCTAATAAAATTTGTAATATAATCTGACACCAATATAATATTACAACATACCACTTGCATAATGCATTGTAGTGCATTTTTTGTTATTATGCCTTGCAGCACAAAGATCCTGGGATCTTTCTTGCTTTGTGTTCACAGGTACTTCCTGTGCATCCGTGGGTTCTGTCTGGGAACCCACGGTTCTGCTAAGTGAAATGATCTCTCTAATTTGCTCTTAGATGTGAATGTGTGTGTGCATGCATGGTTGTTCACCCAAAGACCACTGGAGATAGACACCAACCCTCTGCAACTCTGCTAGGATAAACTGGCTTAGACAATGGGTGGATTTAGCTTTTGCATTTTTTGCAGATTAGTTTTATGGAATTAAAAGTATTAAGAAAAAGTAAATAGTATTTACCTTATCACCTTATATTTACTATGCAAAAGATGCAACATCATAAATCAAATACTGGGAATTAAAGGAAGCAAAATGTAAGAAAGTTTTTTCTGAACAGCTTTGATGTTGCATTTACTGTTTTACTCAGTAAAATTATTTTTATCGAGGTATTAACAAGGAATGAAACATTAGAGATTTTGCCTAATTCCAGAAAATCTTAAAATGTAGAAAGGTTGAAGAAAATATATGATTACTTAAAAAAGGCTTTAATTTTAGCAACAAAAATATACCATTTTTGCGTTAAACTTCAAAACACATGTTAAATACATTTAACTAAAGTTATTATTGATGGCACCGATTTTTACAATCTGAGGAAATAAATCAAAGGGCTTCATCAAAGTTATCTCTGTTACCATGAACTTTGGGTTTGTAATAAATGCTTATGAAAACTATTATATAACTCCTCAAAACATTGCCTTTATATCAATAGAGTTAAAACACAGCCAGCATGTCGTCACCCAGTTATGATTACAAAACAGTCTGATCTACATGTGACCTTGCAGTACTAATTGCAGATAAGTAGAGCAAAAATTATACAGAAATTAAATTTTTCAGAATAACAAAAAATAATTTGAAAAGGAAAACCTGCTGAAAACACCAACAATGAAGCATTGCTATAAGGAGCCACAGTTGGTGCAGTTATCTGTATGAATCACTGTCTGATTTTTATGACCAAAGAAAATAATCCAACATCCGTTCACCTTTCTGTGTGTCTGCTCCGTCTTCCCAAACCTTCAGTTAGTCGAAGCAGATGGTTGGCTCTGATGGAGATTTCTTCCTGTTAAGAAACATATATGCTTGCTCACTATGAGGCATCGCTAGAGAGTCAACGACACAACTGAAGTGATTGTCGATTGTCCCTATGTGCCAATCCGGGAGGAGGGAAAACCACAAAATACTTTACAATGAAAACACAGTTAAAAAATAGAAGTTAAGAATATAAAACGGGATAAGGCAGAACACAAATCACAAAAAAACTATTCAAAGGCCAGACTATAAATAAGCCTACAACTGCTTCTTATAAGAATCAACAGCATCTAGACATCCCACCGCTCTAAAATATGTTTCCCCTTTGGTCTTAAAACTTGTTTGTGGAACCAATAAGTGTAATAACTGTTGACTGGAAGATCACAGACTGCCATAAGCTGTATAACAAAAGGAAAACCTTTTGTTTTCCAGAACAGCACCACATTGGGCTCTAAAAATAAAGACTTTAAAATTATTTCTAAAATGTACCAGTAGTCCAGGGAATAAGATTAAAACTTGAGTATCCTTTTTATTGCTCTACCATCTCTTGCATGTATTGGTTAAATTCCTTGCAACTTGATTTGAGCTGGATGGAGACGGCCAAGATCTTGCTTATTCAGACACATGAAAAGGTTGTTAGAATAGTCCAGACGAGGGGAAAAATGCTCAGTCATCTCTAAGTTGGAATTTGATGCCAACGTTTGAGATTTAGAAATATTTCACAATAAATGCCAGATGTAAATCACACAACTTTATAAGTAATTCATTGAAAATGCAAAAAGACATAAGAAATGTAAGCAGCATTTTAAGACAGAAAAGCCGAAACACAGTAACAGGGTGATGTAACAAACAGATTAGGTCATCCATTCAATGTATATAAATATATATTTTATCTTTGGCTTGTTTTAGAAAAAAGCAAATAGATAAATACATATGAATAGCTCCTCATCTAAGGTTTAGACAAGCTCGATTCAAAGGCTGGCATTGAAGATAAAATTTTAATTCTATTTTAATTTATAAAAATCTGAAAGAGATTAAAGTTGATTCTAAACAAATGAAATTTAGTAATTGTGAACATTTATTATCTATGTGGAAATGTTCCTTCCACACTAACGGCTATTTAATACTAAACCTTTTCCTGAAAGATATGCTGAATCACTTCCTGAATGCTCATGGTAAAAATTGCTAATGTTCACCTTAGACGGCCTTCAACCATGGTTATATCACACAAGTACAGTGTTCCTGATAGCATATGTCCAATAAAACACTAAATTAGTTATCTTGGATTTCATAACAATTATGATGGTGCCATACAATTAATTATGCCAAAAAGGAGGAGATTTTTCCTTTATATAGTTGTACAATCAGAGGAACTCCTCACTGCATCCTCTTTGGGTCACAATGGAGAAGCTATTGTGGCTGGGCTGTTTGTACTTTCTGTGCATCCTTGGAAGTCATGGTAGGGGGGTGAAAAGACAGGATGACTTTATGCTTCTTGCAGGACCCCTGGAACAACCCGAGCTGAGAACCTTCAGCAATGGGGAGCATGTTGCCTTCGACTGCAGTCATCCCATACCAGCCAACTCCAAACTGTATTTTGAGTACCTCCGGAGCAAAGGGGTGACACACTTCAAAGTCCCTCTGTCTTGGGTCAAGCTCCTTCCAACAGGCCTCGCAAGCGAACCCCAACCAGGTGTAGTTAGCTGCTATCAGACCCTCCTGAAGCAGCTGCTGGAGGAAGGGCTGCAGCCACTCGTCATCCTTCACGGGTCAGATGTTCCAGAGTCTTTCAGGTCCAAGTATGGCGGCTGGAAAAGTCAATGGCTGCTAGAGATGTTTCAGCAGTATGCCGAGTTTGCTCTGAAGGAGTTTGGGCCACTGGCACAGTCATGGGTGACATTTAGTGACCTGGATGAGGTTTTGCATGAGGGCCAGGCTGCAGGTGAACACCGTCTGCAAAACATCCTCCAGCTGAACGAGAAGATTTACCAGTTTTACCATCACAACTTCCCTGGAATTGGTGAGTTATTTTATGTGAAAAAGGTATACATTAGACAATTATATTGACATAAAGGTAAGAGTAAGAACTGATTGAAAAAAATGCACAGTAATTGTTGCATCTCTTTGCATAACTGAGTTTTTTAAATGCATTTCTTCTATGCTTCTGTATTTTTGCAGGGCGACGTCTGTCAGTTGGGCTGAAAGGAAGAGATGAAACCGCACTTTCCCAACTTAAAGGTTCAACAACTGTAAGTTGTGTTTTCAAAGCTTATTGTATGTATTCAGATGCTCATATGTTTAGAATATGTTCAGACGCTCATAAAATAAAAACTAGAAACAATTACTTGAATTTGAAATACTACAAAAGTAAAAAGAGCCATATTCTTATATCATTTATAATTGATGTGATTATACTTCTTGTTCACTAGGGTAGTTCTTAAAATTTACCTCAGCAACTATTTTAATAAACTTTAGGTTAATAAGGTTTATTTTTCAAAATAAGATATCACTATATCCTATATCTCTTTCATAAACAAAGTAAATGTTTTTACCTCTCAGAAGAGCCAATGTCAGACACCTGACAAGCAATTGTGTGCTTTTCACTCGTTCATTATCCCACAGAAACAGGAGAGTAATTATTTCTGTGGCACATTAGAGAGTGTTTCAGAAAGCCTTTCCAGTACCAGTCTAATATGTGGATAGTAAGAGAAAAGAATATATTCATATTGGTTAGGTACTTTCAGCTTTTCTCTTAACTAAAAATTTGAAAGACATTAAAAACGTTTCATTTCTGGCTAAGCTATTTACATGTTTGCCATTCATTGCTGATGCTTCAGCAACAAACTCAGCATAAGTACATTTTAAAAAAATTGCAAAGAAAAACATAATAATGAAAGACGTAATGAGTTATTTTACTTTAATCAGCTCATTTTCTAATTTCACATAGCAGCTGTCTGTTCGCCAATTAAAATGTTACCAAAGAAAAAAAAGAAATGTATTTATTAGCTTTGCAGCAATTTGATTTGGAGTGTTTCTGTTGAGTTAAACTGCAGTACCGCAGCTAAGCTGGCTGCCAGCCTATCATCTCCCCACTTCCCTCGCTGATAATTACCACTGGCTCCTGCTCCTTACAGGTGGATTTCTTGTCAGTTGATATGGATTACAGCTGCACTTCGTCTGCAAATTTTGCACAAGAGCTGAAGAACCTGCAGGTAAACTACATTTTTTAAAAAGTTTTACATATCGACTAAATTGCATGCTCATACATATTATGTTATGCTGTAGATTTCTATTGGAAACCTGCCAATCCTGATACAAAGGCTGACAGTTCACGATTGTTCATACAATGAACAAGAGCCTCTTCGAAACTTGATGAATGGTAGGTGTTGTTACATTTATATGTATATTTAGTATAGATACACATATAGAAAATATAACTATTGTATAATGTTTTCTGTAGTTTGTAAATCATTACCTTTACCATAATAAACAGGTCTTTGCATCACCATTCCACCTCAATTCCAAGTCATAAATAAAACACACAAACACGTTGCTTGACCTTAGACACCATTAGTATAAAAACTGTTAAAATGTTCATAAGAACATTGTAGACATTCTTTTTTTTGTGTGCAAATAAAGTGAACATTGTTTTTGAAAATATGTCTATATTGTTTGGTCAGCTCTGTGTCCAATTCTCAAATAATACAAAATATTTGACTAAGACTTGGGAGGAGTTAATGAAATTAGGGTTTATATATTATGCAAGTGTTCTACTGATTAGCACTTGGCTAAAGACGATTAACATAAAGCTAGAGAACTTGCTCTGGAAAGGATCACCCACTATAAATGAAACTGATTTCTTCAATGGAGTAAAAAGTATATGATTAGTAGAAAAACTCATCCTCAAATATATCAGTAAATAGATGTTTAGATTTATTTTTGATTTACTTGATATAAATCATAAACTTTCATAAAATTGTCATCGTCTTTCAAACAGTCTTACACAGTCATGATCTGAATATCATTGGATGCGACATGAAGGATGTGTTGGTCCAGCAGGAAACGCATGGTCCTGTAGTCAGGTGAGAATGCTTGCTTCTGTAAACCAAGTATAGATGCATTGAGTGGATTTTCATTACTATTTATACGTGATCTTATAATTTTTTAAAGTGGTGGGGAGCATTTCAAAAGAAAGACAAGATTGGGTAACAGTGATCAGAAGATTGTGCATGAGGCTGCAGCCAAAAGCACTGAAGACGGAGATGTCACCACTAAAGCATTCCCTGCCGGCTTCCAATGGGCAACATCCACAGAGTCTTTCAAGGTTGAAGGTGCATGGGCAGCAGAGGGGAAAGGCGAGACCATCTGGGATCGTTTTGGTCATGCAAACCAAGCCTTTAATAATCATACCGCTGACACAGCTGCTGACAGCTACAGAAAGGTCGATATAGATGTCTACCTGCTGAGAGGTCTTGGAGTCAACGCCTACCAGTTCTCCATTTCCTGGGCCCGTATATTCCCCTCAGGTTTCAAAGACAGCCTGAATGAAGAAGGAGCTCTCTACTATGACAATCTGATCAATGCTCTTATTGAATCTGGCATACAGCCTGTTGCCACTCTCTACCATTGGGATCTGCCTCAGGCTCTCCAAGACAATGGTGGATGGACCAACCCTTCCATTATTGCAGCTTACAAGGACTATGCAGCCTTCTGCTTCAATCGATATGGAAACAGGGTCAAGAGCTGGAACACATTCAGTAGTCCCTGGGTGGTGAGCCATGCTGGATATGGCACTGGTGAGCATGCTCCAGGAATGAAAGACTATGTGACTGCTTCTTATCAGGTAAACATAGCGGTATCCCCACATGAAAACCTTTTAAACATGTCTAAAGTTTGTTTAGGCTATAACCCTTCACTTTTTCATTCTTATTTCTACAGGTTACTCATAATATACTGAAATCCCATGCTGAAGCCTGGCATGTCTACAATGACGATTACAGAAAGACACAGGGAGGGAAAGTGGGCATTGCATTAAACTCTGACTGGGCAGAGGCTGCTGATGCTAACAAACCTGAAGATAAGGCTGCTGCAGAGCGCTACCTTGAGTTTATGCTAGGCTGGTTTGCTCATCCAATCTTCATAGATGGGGATTATTCTGCGGTTCTCAAAACCCAGATTGCAAATAAAGCAAAAGAGTGTCCATCTGCGCCAGCAGTGCTTCCAACTTTCACTGATGAAGAAAAGGCAAGGATCAAGGGAACGTCTGACTTTTTTGGTTTAAATCATTATACCTCCCGTTTAGTTAGCAGCAGTGCAGGTGGGTGCAACCAAGGCCCTGCAGCAGTTGGAGACTTCCAGGCAAAAGTGGACCCATCATGGCCTGCTACAGCATCAGATTGGATCTACTCCATGCCCACAGGGCTCCGGTTACTTCTGAACCACATTAAAACAAAATATCTAACATATAACAATGTGCCCATTTACATAACTGGGAATGGCATGCCAATAGATGACAGTGGAGACACCCTGAATGATGTTAGCAGAATAGACTACATGAGGGGTTACATCGGTGAAGCCCTAAAAGGTTAGTGCTTGTAATTTCTGTATTTTCTGGCACATTTTCACTAGAAAGAGACCAATCATAACTTTTTTATGTTGTCTTCTGTTTCATTTTGCAGCTATTGAACTCGACAAAGTGGACGTGCAGCGATTCACGGTGCAATCACTTGTGGATGGATTTGAGGGAAACAAAGGGTACAGTGAAAGATTTGGACTTCACCAGGTTAATTTTGTTGATGGCTACAGACCAAGAACACCAAGACAATCAGCATATTTCTTTGCTCAGATCATTGAGCAAAATGGTTTAGTTTCACGTAAACAAGATCATTTTGAAGGTGTGAAAATGTCTCCATCTCGCCGTTCAATCCCACTGCCACCCTCAGAGGTCCCATCAGCGTCAAAGGCTGTCTGGGAAAAATTTACACCACAGAAAAGGTTTGACAGGCAAATGTATCACTATGGCAATTTCTCACAAGACTTCTTATGGGGCGTCTCATCTTCAGCTTACCAGATTGAGGGTGGATATAACCAGGATGGGAAAGGACTCAGTGTATGGGATGTAGTCAGTAATAATCCAGGTAGTGAAATTCCTGAAGATGTGAATGGAAATGTTGCCTGTGACAGTTACAATAGACTTGAAGAAGACCTTTACATGCTGCAAGCTATGAAAGTGAAATCATACAGATTTTCACTGTCTTGGTCCAGAATCTTTCCCAATGGTCGACGTGCATCCCTGAACCAAAAGGGTGTTGATTATTACAATAGACTTATTAACGGCCTGTTGGCCAGAAAAATCACCCCACTGGTCACAATTTATCACTGGGACCTCCCACAAGCTCTACAAGACATTGGTGGCTGGCAAAATGTGGAGATGATTAACATTTTCAATGATTATTCTGACTTCTGCTTTGCCACTTTTGGCGACAGAGTAAAATTCTGGATGACCATGAATGACCCTCAAGGACTTGCATGGTTAGGATATGGGACTGGACAAATTCCTCCAAAAATTAAGGAGCCAGGAACAGCACCATACGAAGTTGCACATAACTTGATTAAAGCTCACGCTACAGCCTACCACACGTATAATGACAAATACCGCGCTTCTCAGGGAGGTTTGGTTTCCATTGCCCTTAATGCTGAATGGGTTGAACCTAAAGACATCAATGTCCCTCGTGATCTTGTTGCTGCTGACCGTGCAATGCAGTTCAACGTGGGTTGGTTTGCCCACCCAATCTTCAAGAATGGAGACTATCCAGAGGCCATGAAAGCCCAAGTTTTAGTTAAAAGTGAACTCCAACGTCTTAAACAGTCAAGACTCCCTTCTTTCACAGAGGAAGAAAAGAACTTTATCAAAGGAACTGCTGACATGTTCTGTGTGAATCACTACACCACCAGGCTAGTAACCCATGTTACAGGTGCTCTACATCCAGCATCTTATCTAAGTGATTGGGACTATGCAGAAGAAGAAATAATTGATCAACCCACAACACCAATTGGATTCACAAGAGCTGTATCATTTGGCATGAGAAGGCTTCTCAACTGGATCAAGGAAGAATATGGAGATCCAGATATTTACATTACTGAAAATTCAGTTGCCACTCCCAGGGAATGGGCGTTTGATGAAATCGACAGAGTCTTTCTTTACAAAACTTATATTGATGAGGCTCTTAAAGGTACAGTAATAAATATCAAAAATGTTTGCTGTATATTCCAATGTCTTGAACATTTACAATTAATTTCTGACTGTTTTAATGTCTTTCTTAACAGCCTATGAACTCGATGGAGTCAAGGTGAAAGGCTATTCAACATATCTCATGGATTCTTTCCAGTACATTTTTGGCTACCTCTTTGGGTTTGGTCTGCACCATGTAGACTTCAATAATCCAAACCGACCAAGAACACCCAAGTTTTCGGCTCATTTCTACTACAACGTCATGAGGGACAATGGTTTCCCATTGCCAGAAGATGAAAAGATGATATATGGAAAATTCAAAGAGGGTTTCATTTGGAGTAGTGCAACCGCATCATACCAGGTAAAAATGCTTACATGACAAATATCCAAATATCTTTGTCACTTATTGTCAAGTCAATCTAAGTTCAGATACAGTTAAGTCCCCCAAAACGGCAGTTTGTATTCAACTGGTTTCAGCAAGGTGTTTCCTCATTGTAGCATTTTTTGAAAATAAGCAGTTTATAATAGTTGATAGGATTCTCACAATTCCAGTTTTACACTCAAGGATTCTTGCTTTGGGCTATCGGTGAATACGAATATTAAGAGCAGATACAACGTCAAACTTTCTTGCTTTTAAATTGGGATTATTATTTATTGAAAAGAAATTTAAAATTATGTAAAGTTTTATATTTGAACTTGGTATACAGCATATTTTATCAGCTAAAACTGAGGTCAGCACTATTTACTGATTCACTATGTGTGTAATCCCCAAAGGAAGCAACTGTAGACACTTACTGAAGATCTGAGATTCATAAAAATGAGCAAATTTCCGTTAGAACTTCCAAGCTCCCTGGTACATGCTGATGTCTAAATCCCTGGTTTCAAGTGGCAACATGAATCCATTTGCAACCTCATTTTAAATACACAGTAACCCTCAGTGTTTTTTTTTTTTTTTTTTTTTTTTACCTCAGTCGTTGGTACAGTAATTGGAACGTAATTTAATTTTTTTTTTAAATACTTTCTGGTATTAAGAACATTGTACTCTAAAATAATGGTGGTAATTTAAAACATATAAATGAGTTAGATTTAAAAATTTTCTCACTGATTGTTCCCAGGGTCTTTGTAAAAAATCATTCCCTCAAAAATCCAGCAACAAGAAATTAGGCTTATTCTCTGTTCTGATTTTCTTCTTTCCAGATTGAAGGGGCCTGGAGAGACGATGGAAAAGGTCTCAGCATCTGGGACACGTTTACACACACTCCTGGAAAAATATCTGAGCATGACACTGGAGACATTGCTTGTAACAGTTACAATAGGATGGAAGACGACATTGCTGCACTGAAGACAGTCAAGGTGTCTCACTATCGCTTCTCCATATCCTGGCCAAGGGTGCTGCCTGATGGTACTACCAAAAATGTCAATCAGGCTGGTCTAGATTATTATCAGAAACTTCTGGATTCCCTTCTTGCCGCAAACATTCAGCCTCAAGTAAGTATTTCTCAAAAATAATCATTAAGAAAAAGTGTATTTCCTCTTTTACCAACTGTTTTTCTTTTGGATCAGGTCACTTTGTACCACTGGGATCTCCCACAAGCTCTACAGGACGTTGGCGGTTGGGAAAATGAGACCATCATTCAAAGATTCAAGGAATATGCAGATTTCCTCTTTCTACATCTTGGTCCTAAAGTGAAACTTTGGATCACTTTCAACGAGCCTTTCATAATAACTGTATTAGGCCATGTCCAAGGTTCACATGCCCCAGGTATGTATGGTATTCTTTATTTTCAGAGAGTTAGAAGTCAGAATTATGACTTTTTCTCAATGCAGAACTTTTAAGGAAGCAAACACTCTGCATTTACTGGATATACAAATTCATGAGAAAATCTACATCACATTTTTTTTGTGTGTGTTTTTTCAGGTTCAAATGACAGACCAGATACTCTTCCATACATTGTGGGTCACAACATAATCAGAGCCCATGCAGAGGCCTGGCATGTCTACAATGACAAATACAGAGCCTCACAGGGAGGACTGGTCTCCATCACTGTAAACTCAGACTGGGCAGAACCCAGAAACCCCTACAAACAAGAGGACTATGAAGCTGCACGAAATGTGGTTGAGGTATATATCGTCCTGTGATTGTATAACACAAAACCTTGTTGTAGTTTCTGATTGTTGTGTGTCAAACTCTGTCCACAGTTTTATCTTGGCTGGTGGGTCCATCCCATTTTTAATGGTGACTACAGCCCACTGGTGAAGAAATCTGTTCTAGAACAAAGTCTTGCAGGTGGTTTGACAAAATCCAGGTAAAATCTTTTGTTATACTTAAAAATTCTTTGCACAGTCTGTGATAGATGAACACATATGCAGGCTCTTCTTAATTTCATTTGCAACTTATTACCTCCACTGACATTTTCTGTACTACAATTTCTTCTTGAATTTTTATTCTCTAGGCTGCCCGAGTTTACTCCTGAGGAAATTAAGCGAATTAATGGCACATATGATTATTTTGGATTAAACCATTACTGCAGTGTCTTGGCCTTTCCTGTAGACTATGGCACTACTCAACACTTTGAGGCAGACAGGTAAGGCATTTAATGTTGTCACAAAGCAATTTAAAATCAACTTTTATATTTTTCCTAAATATTCTTGTAAAAAGTATTCATGTTTTTAATTTAAACTCTAAATGATATAATTATTCACTTGTCACAGGGGTGTGGTGGTTATTAGTGATCGGACCTGGTTGGAAACAGGTTCTGTCTGGCTGAGGATGACACCATTTGGTCTCCGAAGATTGTTGAAATTCATCAAGGACAATTACAGAAATCCTCCAATTGTCATCACTGAGAACGGTGTCTCTGAAAACGGGCCAGTTGATCTGAATGATGTTCACAGGAAATACTATTATGAACAGTACATCAACCAAGTGCTGAAAGGTATAAAAACAACTTTATGGCATATGGAGTATATTCAACCTAGAAACGTACAAAAATTAATACGGCCGACCAACTTGTGCGCTCTAATAAATGTTATTTCTTCTACAGCTTATTTGCTTGACGACGTCAATATTATTGGCTACACTGCTTGGTCTCTGCTGGACAACCTGGAATGGGCTGTTGGATATACAGAGAGATTTGGACTTTTCTACGTCAATCGCACAGACCCTGATCTGCCTCGAACCCCCAAAGCCTCTGTGTCCTATTACTCCTCCATCATCAGCTGCAACGGGTTTCCCGACCCAACAACTGGACCTCACGAGTGCTGGAACTCTAACCCGACAATTGCTGACCCTTAAGCCTAAAGGTAAACAGATTCAGTGTTTGGAAGATAAACTGATTGAGATGTTCTGATTTAAGATCAGATCAAAATATTTAGTTGGGCATATCTACCTTGAATTGAGATCAACTTTACTGATCAATTTACACCCAGCAGTAGAAGTATGCAACTTTACTATCACAAGCTAGCTGAAAAGCTTGCTTATCAAATAATCTGTTTTAAGAGTTTCCGAATGCAATGTTAATTATGCAAAATTTTGTTATGTTTAGAATTATTAATAAAAGTGTCTATTTTTGTTCCTTGCAGGAACAAAAGAGGCAATTCCTGGAATCAACAATGTTAACTTCCTGGGTGTGAGCCTCTCCTGTGAAGACGCCACGACCAGACTTAACGCAACATTTACTTTGCTGATTGTCGCACCTGCTTGAACAATTTATGTGGCTGTTGGATTGTTTCTTGTACAAAAGATGTTCCAAAAGAAAATAGTAGAGTTATTTGAGGGAACAAGAGAGATTCTGATAAAGCAGATGTATGTATGATTTCCATTTTTTAATTTAAAAGGCTGAATTTTTCAAAAACACAGAGAATTTGGAATTTTTCAACACTTTATGTTATAGTTGTTCTATATTTAAAATAATATAAATATACTTTATCTTTACAAATAAAGGTGGAAATAACTTATTGCTTACTGGGAAGTCAAGATGACTGGACCCATTTTTTCCCCATGTGCACTATTTGTGGTATTTAAAGTATTTCTGTGCTTCTTTATGAAGATTTTTTGTGTGTGAAAAATGTTAAGACAACTGAAGTAAATTACTGGTGAAACCCAAGCCAATTGTGTGTAAAGCTCTAGATTAGTTCTGCCTATTATATTGGTAGAATGTTTTTGTGTAATTTGTAACTTATGAAATTCACCCTATAAAAAAACACTGATCAAGTCACTGTCATACTAACTTATTGTAACATCAAGAACCATTTATTTAATCTCTGTGAGACAAACTGGAAACACAACATAAAAGCCAATTAATATCTGATTTCTGCTACTTGTCCTATAAAACTTCTGTTTAATAAACTTATTGCAAAGAACCACACTGTTCCTGTTTTGATTTTGTACACAATTTGTTCCCCTCCAATTATATTACTTTTTAATTATTTTGAGATAATGTCCGACTTTGTGCTATTTTGTTTCTATATTACTGCTCCAGATCAGTTTGTCTCCCCCTGCTCCTCATACCTGCTTTCTTAGTGAACAACTCATAAGCTAATAGTACTGTAAAATAACAAAACCCACTGCTTCAATCTGTCATTTTCAATACAAACCACTGACTAAGTTCCATTTCAATTACCTGGATAAGTATCATTTCAAATTGAAGGATTGTAAGATGTAAATCCAGCAGATGGCAGCAAATACAACTAAATTAGATGGCTGTCACTTGCTGTAAACTAAAGCCTCCAGAATTAGCAACTCCCTTGACGGTTGTACACTCCTGCTACATGAGTGTTTTGGTTATCTTCCTAACACAGCTAAAAGGGATAACAGAGAGTTTGGAGCAACAGCACAGAAACAACCTAAGAAGTTTATGACTTAAGGCAGAAGGCACGCATCAACTAAACTGAAGCTGTTTCTTACTAACAAGCATATAAATAGCTATTAGAAAATACCGCCAGTGGCTATCTTTCAAATTGAAAACCTAAAACTCGTCCATTGGCCACACTGTAGTAACCCTAAGTTAACATTTTATTAAGCATCTAGCAGCAGCACATTTTAGGTTCTTCAGACAACATTGGGATATTGTTATCAATTGGATGAGTCCAGAGTCTGAGTACATCATACAACTGCAGTAAAACACTTATCAAACCCTAATTGTGCAACTGATATGAGAGCAAAATGTCTAAATAGCTGTGTGATCAGTTGACGTTCAGACTGGTTTTCTCGAGTCACAATGAACAGGTTGCTCTGGGTTGTGTGTCTGTATTTTTTCTGTCTGATTGTTGATTGGAGCAGTCAGGTGAATGGAGAAGATCATTTTATGCTTCTTGCTGGCCCTCTGACTGAGAAGGATCACAGAACCTCCAGCAGTGACGAAAATGTCTTTGATTGCAGTCATCCCATACCAGCAGCTTCCAAGCAGTATTTTAAGTACCTCCAGACCAAAGGGGTGACACACTTCAAAGTGCCACTGTCATGGGCAAAACTTCTTCCTACGGGCCTGACCAGCAAGCCTCAACAGGAGGTGGCAAGGTGTTACCAGACCCTGCTGAAGAACCTGCAGGCAGAGGGCTTGCAGCCTCTCGTCATTCTTCATGGATCAACAGTTCCAGACTCCTTGAGGTCCAGGTACGGAGGCTGGGAAAGTCAGCAGCTGCTAGACATGTTTCAACAGTATGCCGAGTTTGCTTTGAGAGAATTTGGCCATTTGGCAAACTTATGGGTGACATTTAGTGACCTGGATGAGATTTTGCATGAAGGACCAGCTGTCGATGGTCACAGTCCTCTTCAAAATATCCTTCAGCTCAACAAGGATATTCATGAGTTTTATCATCAAAACTTTCCATATGAAGGTAAGAGAACTCCAGTCCTTTTCCTACCTAGATTAATATTCTTTCTTTTGTATATATTTATATAATGTTTTCTAGACTGAATTGTAATTTCCAGTCATTTTAAATTGCAATTGGTTCAAATGTTTAACCAATTGTTTTTGTTTTTAACCTATCAAGAAAATTGCTTCACAGTCAGCTGATACTGTCTGTACTGATATTATTTTACTGCTTTGCTGATAACACAGGATATATTTCCACATTATCTCAGTAATCAGTCCATGTGAGTTGTATCAAGATATTTCCTAAGCAGTCTTTCGAAAACACCAATTTCTACACTGGAAATAGTCATTAGCTTGAAAGATTAAATATATTACATCAAGGGCTCATAGGTTTTCTTCCGATCACTTTTTCTTTTCAGGGAAACGTCTATCGTTTGGGTTGAATGCAAAACACGTGGATCAACTTTCCAGCCTTAAAGCTTTCACAAATGTAAGCTTCTTCTGTATTTACAGTGTGCATCAGGTCCCACTGCCTTAAAACAAACTGCAATCTCAAACAATGACAAAAGGATGTTACTAGTATAAAGAAGATGATCTAGATAAGATTTGATGACTGGAATTGTGTGCACAAAACAGTACAATGAACGTTAGTTGGGACTGATCGTCACACACCAAAATTTAATGGAATAATTAGATTTCATTAACAAATATCAGAAAATGGAAGAATAATAACATATTTGGGACTAGGGAGTCATGCCTAGTTTTAGTAAGTCTTAGTGTGTAATTATTATTATTATTTTTTTTTTTTAATTTGTATTATTAGAGTGTGATGACTGTCATTTCATGTTCGGCACAGATGGATTTCTTGTCAGTGAACCTTGAATATAACTGCGCCTCCTCAAAGAGTTTTGCACAAGAGTTAAGAAACTTGCAGGTACTGCAAACATTTTAATATTTTTAGGACTATCATGGATTTTTTTTTTTTTTTTTTGTATTTTACCTTTATAAAATTATACCATATACAATCAAACAATGTTGTGTTCTAGACATCTGCTGGAAATGTGCCAATCTTGCTATACAAGATGCCAGTTCGTGACTGTATCCCGAGTGAACACAAGCTTCTTGGAGAATTATTGCAAAGTAAGTATCATGCTGGTCAACACACTTTATAGGTTCTTTCTAAATTATCAATAGCATAAATTAAATTACTACTGTTGGATATTTTACACAGTGTAAGTGTTTAAAAATCATTACCCTTGAACCTACATAATTATTAGGTAGAAAAAAAAGAGTGTTCATAAAATTGTTTCTGTGATGTTTGAAAGCAACAAGCTTAATGTTTGCACTCTACATGCAATGTGGCAGTCTTTTATAAACAATACAATGAAAGTGAGTTGGCACTAATCATCACACAACAAAATGTGATGGAATACGGAGATTTAATTAATAAGCAAAATTAGAAAATGGAAGAACATATATTCTCCTTTTAAGTTGTGTAGCTTGTAATTTTATAACAGAAATTAGTGCAAAATCAGCCTTTTATTTATCAGTCAGTCAAGTTCTACAAGGAAAACAATTTGTAAGGCGGAGAAATGCTTCAAAGCTTTACAGCCAGAACAGTAAATATTTAGAGCTTAAGATATGATTGCTGCAGGATAATGACAAAAACTGATTAGATAATACTTGAGGTGAAAGTCTCATTGCTAAATTCAAATAGATTACTCTTAAAGGACTCCATAATTAAGCCATACGTCAAAAATATTTCTGTCCTTTTGTTTCTCTTGTATTGTGGCAGTTTTATGGACCAATAGTTTGAATATTATTGGATGTGACATGAGGAATGTATTAGATGAGCTGGACTTGCAGGATTCTCCAGTCAGGTAATATTCCCTTATAATTTTAAAAGTTTCCATTCCTTTCCCCAAATGGTCTTATTTCCAAATATTTCATTAGCAGGACCGAATTCAGGAAGAGTTATGAAAACATCTTGCATAAATTTGAGGACCAAGCCAGCAATGATGAGCTGTTCCTCACTACAGGATTTCCCTCAGGGTTCCAATGGGCTACATCATCAGAATCTTTCAAGGTTGAAGGTGGCTGGTTGGAAGGGGGGAAAGGCGAGACTATTTGGGATCATTTTGGTCATGAAGGACAAGCCTTTGCAAATCACATTGCTGATCTTGCTTGTGACAGTTACAACAAAGTTGACATAGATGTCTACCTCCTACGAAGTCTTGGAGTCAACGCCTACCAGTTCTCCATTTCCTGGGCCCGTATATTCCCCTCAGGTCTCAAAGACAGCCTGACTGAAGAAGGAGCTCTCTACTATGACAATCTGATCAATGCTCTTATTGAATCTGGCATACAGCCTGTTGCCACTCTCTACCATTGGGATCTGCCTCAGGCTCTCCAAGACAATGGTGGATGGACCAACCCTTCCATTATTGCAGCTTACAAGGACTATGCAGCCTTCTGCTTCAATCGATATGGAAACAGGGTCAAGAGCTGGAACACATTCAGTAGTCCCTGGGTGGTGAGCCATGCTGGATATGGCACTGGTGAGCATGCTCCAGGAATGAAAGACTATGTGACTGCTTCTTATCAGGTAAACATAGCAGTATCCCCACATGAAAACCTTTTAAACATGTCTAAAGTTTGTTTAGGCAATAACCCTTCACTTTTTCATTCTTATTTCTACAGGTTACTCATAATATACTGAAATCCCATGCTGAAGCCTGGCATGTCTACAATGACAATTACAGAAAGACGCAGGGAGGGAAAGTGGGCATTGCATTAAACTCTGACTGGGCAGAGGCTGCTGATGCTGGCAACACTGAAGATAAGGCAGCTGCAGATCGCTACCTTGAGTTTATGCTAGGCTGGTTTGCTCATCCAATCTTCATAGATGGGGATTATTCTGCGGTTCTCAAAACCCAGATTGCAAATAAAGCAAAAGAGTGTCCATCTGTGCCAGCAGTGCTTCCAACTTTCACTGATGAAGAGAAGGCAAGGATCAAGGGAACGTCTGACTTTTTTGGTTTAAATCATTATACCTCCCGTTTAGTTAGCAGCAGTGCAGGTGGATGCATCCCTGGCCCTGCAGGAGTGGGAGACTTCCAGGCAAAAGTGGACCCATCATGGCCTCCTACAGCATCAGATTGGATCTACTCCATGCCCACAGGGCTCCGGTCACTTCTGAACCACATTAAAACAAAATATCTAGCTGTTAACAATGTGCCTATTTACATAACTGGGAATGGCATGCCAACAGATGATACCTTCAATGACAATAGCAGAATAGAGTACATGGGGGATTACATCAGAGAGGCCCTAAAAGGTTTGTGCCTTTCTTTTCTTTAATATTTGGCATCTTTTTATCAGCGAGAAAACCCGTCATAAATTTTCTTTGTTGTCTTCTGTTTCATTTTGCAGCTATTGAACTCGATAAAGTGGATGTGCAGAGATTCACAGTAAAATCATTTATGGATGGATTTGAGGGAAACAAAGGGTACAGTGAAAGATTCGGACTTCACCAGGTTAATTTTGTTGATGGCTACAGACCAAGAACACCAAGACAATCAGCATATTTCTTTGCTCAGATCATCGAGCAAAATGGTTTAGTTTCACGTAAACAAGATCATTTTGAAGGTGTGAAAATGTCTCCATCTCGCCGTTCAACCCCACTGCCACCCTCAGAGGTCCCATCAGCGTCAAAGGCTGTCTGGGAAAAATTTACACCACAGAAAAAGTTTGACAGGCAAATGTATCACTATGGCAATTTCTCACAAGACTTCTTATGGGGCGTCTCATCTTCAGCTTACCAGATTGAGGGAGGATATAACCAGGATGGGAAAGGACCCAGTGTATGGGATACATTCACTCAGAAGCCAGGCAGTGGCATTCCTGATAATGTGAATGGAAATGTTGCCTGTGACAGTTACAATAAACTTGAAGAAGACCTTTACATGCTGCAAGCTATGAAAGTGAAATCATACAGATTTTCACTGTCGTGGTCCAGAATCTTTCCCAATGGTCGACGTGCATCCCTGAACCAAAAGGGTGTTGATTATTACAATAGACTTATTGACGGCCTCTTGGCCAGACAAATCACCCCACTGGTCACAATTTATCACTGGGACCTCCCACAAGCTCTACAAGACATTGGTGGCTGGCAAAATGTGGAGATGATTAACATTTTTAATGATTATTCTGACTTCTGCTTTGCCACTTTTGGTGACAGAGTGAAATTCTGGATGACCATGAATGACCCTCAAGGACTTGCATGGTTAGGATATGGGACTGGACAAATTCCTCCAAACATGAAGGAGCCAGGAACAGCACCATACCAAGTTGCACATAACTTGATTAAAGCTCATGCTACAGCCTACCACACTTATAATGACAAATACCGCGCTTCTCAGGGAGGTATGGTTTCCATTGCCCTTAATGCTGAATGGGTTGAACCTAAAGACATCAATGTCCCTCGTGATCTTGTTGCTGCTGACCGTGCAATGCAGTTCACCGTGGGTTGGTTTGCCCACCCAATCTTCAAGAATGGAGACTATCCAGAGGCCATGAAAGCCCAAGTTTTAGTTAAAAGTGAACTTCAAGGTCTTAAACAGTCAAGACTCCCTTCTTTCACAGAGGAGGAAAAGAACTTTATCAAAGGAACTGCTGACATGTTCTGTGTGAATCACTACACCACCAGGCTAGTAACCCATATCACTGGTCTGCTGACTCCACATTCCTATCAAAATGACTGGGACTTCACAGAGGAACAAGAAAGTGGTTCACCAGCTACAGCCATCAAAAACCAGAGAGCTGTATCCTGGGGCCTAAGGAGACTCCTGAATTGGATCATGGAAGAGTACGGAGACCCTGAAATTTACATAACTGATAATGGTGGAGCTACAACAGCAAAAACTACTTGGGATGACATTGACAGAGTGTTTTTTTACAAGACTTACATAAATGAAGCTCTTAAAGGTACCTTATTATAATCAAATGCTTTGGATAACATTTTGAAGCTGACATACTGTACTTGATTCTATACTTGATCATTTATCCATATTTGTGTTTCTCATCATTACAGCCTATGAACTCGATGGAGTAACGCTAAAAGGCTACACAGCAGCATCTCTCATGGACTCCTTTGAGTGGTTACATGGCTTTACTGTTGGCTATGGATTCTACCATGTTGACTTCACTGACCCAAACAGACCAAGATCACCCAAGCTGTCAGCTCATTTTTACTTCCAACTCATGAAAGACAATGGTTTCCCTGTAACAGAAGATGAGAAGATGCTGTATGGAGAGTTCCCTGAGGGTTTCCTTTGGAGTAGTGCCACAGCAGCTTACCAGGTAGGACGAGAGAACTCCAAATTCATTTGTCTTGAAATATTTTTTTTTACCTTTGTTTTTTAATCTTTCTTTATTAATTTTAGATTGAGGGTGGATGGAGAGCTGACGGAAAAAGTCTCAGCATCTGGGATAAATTTGCTCACACGCCTCTCAAGATTTTTGACAGTGATAATGGGGACATCGCTTGTGACAGTTACAATAAAATAGATGAAGACATTGCAATATTGAAGCAACTTGGGGTTAACCATTATCGTTTCTCTATATCCTGGACCCGGGTACTTCCTGATGGCACAACAAATCACATCAATGAGGTTGGATTTCGCTACTATGACAGACTGGTGGATGCGCTGCTCGCTGCAAACATCCAGCCTCATGTAAGTTTAGCTTGTCTTTGCTCCTCGATATAGACTTTACAACAAAAATATCCAAATAATCAAAAGTGTTTATTTTTTTTCTTTCAGGTAACTTTGTATCACTGGGATCTCCCACAAGCTCTGCAGAATGTGGGAGGTTGGGAGAATGACACTATTGTCCAAAGATTCAGGGATTATGCTGATGTTATGTTCAGCCGTCTTGGAGACAGAGTGAAACTTTGGATCACAATTAATGAGCCATATAACGTAGCAATGATTGGACATGGATATGGAGTAGCCGCCCCAGGTATTCTTTACTTGCAATGAGCTCTAACAAAATAAAATATTTTGTGGTGGTAAAGAGTCAGGGAATGTGATTTAGACAAAAACTCCAAAGACAGGAAAATGAACTGCATCTAACCCAGATTGTGTTTTCAGGTATTAGTTTCCGTCCAGGTACTCTTCCCTACATTGTTGCTCATAACCTTATCAAGGCTCATGCTGAAGCATGGCACCTTTACAATGACAAATATCGGGCCACACAGAATGGAAAAGTCTCTATCACTATCAACTCTGACTGGTCAGAGCCCAGAAACCCATATAAGCAAGAGGACATTGACGCAGCAAAACGTATCATACAGGTAAAACAAGTCTTGTCACATTCTTTATAAAACGTTATTGTTTTTCTCTTTGAGACATTGATCATTTGTGCCTCTTTGTGCAGTTCTACATTGGGTGGTTTGCCCATCCCATATTTAATGGTGACTATAGTGAAATGATGAAGACAATCATTCGGGAACGCAGTCTTGCAGCTGGATTGACTAAATCACGGTACCACAAAAAAAAAAACAACAAAGAAAAACTATTGTTATCAGCTCTGCTAGATACATTCTTTCTTTAGCACCTCTAACTTATGCCTGACCATATACCTCGTAATTTCTGCAACCTGTGACTTTCAAAAGCTGGTTTGTGTTGTATGTTCCACGGGATTCCCTTTTAAATTGAAGCAAAAACTTTAGAGAATCCACCTAAATTAAATTCCATTTCATGTTCTCTAGGCTACCTGAATTTACCCCAGAGGAAATAAAGAGAATTAAGGGAACCCATGATTACTTTGGATTCAACCATTACACCACTGTCCTGGCATACCCTGTCGAGTATGGAAATCTTCAGCATTACGATGCAGACAGGTGAGTAAGAACTTGCACTTATCATTTTTAAATGTGTATTTAATACGTTTTAAAATTTAAATAACATGTGAACTCTGGACTATCCATAGGGGTGCAGGGACATATACTGATCGGACTTGGCTGGATTCTGGTTCTGGCTGGCTGAAGGTCACACCATTTGGGTTACGCAGAATATTGAACTTTATTAAGGAGGAATATGGAAATCCTACGATTATCATCACTGAGAATGGGGTCTCAGAGCGTGGGCCCACAAATCTTAAAGATTCTCACAGGAGTTACTTTTATGAAAAATATATTAACCAAGTGCTGAAAGGTATTGAAAGAAATTAATTGAACATACTATGTTTTCTATGATGGACAAAATAAGAAAATGAAAAGATTAATTATATTCTTCCAGCTTACCGGCTTGATAATGTGGATGTCCGTGGCTACACAGCATGGTCACTCATGGACAACCTGGAGTGGGCCACTGGCTTTTCAGAGAGATTTGGACTTTTTTATGTCAATCGGTCTGACCCCAATGTCCCTCGAGTGGCCAAGGAATCTGTGTCTTTCTTCTCCACCATCATCAAGTGCAATGGGTTTCCCGACCCTGCATCAGGACCTCACGATTGTTTGAAGCCTGAACCTGAAGGTAATTGTAGAAGATTGTAAACATTTTGGAAATAAACATGTTTTTTATAACCGTGTGAAAAAACCGAGCTTCAATTTGACCTAAAACTTATTTTTTTCAGCAACAAGTGCTCCAGAAAATGACAATTCAGTGAACTTTCTGGGTCTGAGGCTCTCCGCAGAAGAAGCTGAAACCGGACTTAACACTATATTTGCTCTGCTGCTTGTGGCAGCAACTGGAGCCATTTGTTTGTCCATCGGTTGCTTTCTCACTAAAAGACGTTCCAAATAAGTTGAAAGTTGAAATTGTACCTGTAGCTACCATTCAGACATTTATCTTAGAATTTATGTGGACATTTGTAAAGTCTACATAACACACCATAATCCACAAAACAGGTAAAATTGCAACTAACACTGAACGTTTTGGATGATTCACTTATTTTAATTCACTGGGTTTTTTACAACATAAGTAAACTGATATTAAAATGTTTTATGTAAATGTTTATATAGCTATAAGTATGCTAAAGTGTTTTGAAACATTCAACTAGAGTGTTCATGTATGACATCTTTAATTAAAATATGTAACATTTAATAAAGACAACAAAGACAGTTATGGTGTTCTATAGTTATTGTGCTTGTTTTACATGTTTTTGCTACAAAGAAGATGCATGTTGCTATGCAACAAGTGAGAAGCTAGGTATCATATTATGCTAGATATTCAAAATTTAGCATCGTTCATGTTATACTCCAGTAATTCTGGGTGATACAGACTTAACTATTGCGACGTTCATATCTTCTTCTTAGCAATTTTAGACATGATGGGTGTTATTTATTTGACACACTGACACAGGCAAAATATGAAAACATAATCACATTTTTCAAAACTTGAAAATTTAAACATACCAGTGCAACAACATTTAAAATTTAATAAGTAAAAGGCTTAAAAGAACATAAATATCAGGAGTTGGCAACATAACCTAATTGGGGCAGCTTTTATTCAGTTTTAGATTGGTAAACACATCCTGGCATGCTATTCTAACACTGTTGAGGCTGCATGTCACAGACCGTCCACAAGAGGGCAGAGTAGTACAGGTACAACCTTCTCATTATTTTTGATGAGTTCTATCAAGAGACAATATAATTCAGCAAAAAATAAAAACTAAATTTTGTAAAGAAGCACTTTTGCTGGATAGTTCCTGCAAAGGCAGCAGCTATTTTGAGGGAAGACACCGCATTCAAATTAGTTCAAATATTAACTGCAGCAAATAATTCATGCATGTCGAATGTTTAATAAAAGCTGTGTTTAAAGCCAGGCTGCAGCTGATGTTCAGTCAGCTCTAATAGAAGCAGGGAAGCGGTTCGGGTCTAGTCTCAGGAGAATGAGGTTAAATGTTTTTGCGTTTGCAGGAAATGGGGAGGTTGCAGCAGTTGAGAGACGGCTGGTTTGAAGAAGCCACGTGATGAATCATACTTCCTCTAAGAGTTAGGCCTCAACTATTTGTGCCTCTTCATTTACATTTTGCACATACGGGGATGGCGGGTACGAGGTAAGACTGCTCAACTCATCTCTTCAGCTTCTAGGCTCTTATTTCTTCAAAAGACATTTTTTTGATATCTACTGTCACTTCTAGATGCATAAAACAAAATTTTATGCATCTAGTGAAATTGAAATGCTGACAGGTTTGACATTTCGTCATAAACAGACATCTGCAGTGTTCTTACATTTAAAGATCAGATGTCAGCTTCTGAGTTACGTTGTTCCTTTGGGGAAGGAACACATTAGGATAATTTAATTTTGTAGTTTTTATTTGAATTTGTTTTATAAAGACCGCATGCATGACTAAAGTATCAGCTTCCGTTGTTTGGACGGTTTCAGTCAGTTTCCGGTTAATGAAGCCTCTTCTCTCTTTCACTTAGTTCAGGGGCCATTATGAGGATTGGATCATTGTTGCTTCCTGGGAGATATAAATTATTTATCAGCTTCAAGATGAAGAAATTTAACTGATTTTATGAAGGAGGAGAAGGCATTGTTAATATCAACATCTACTTCAAAGCTACCGAAATTTCGATCAAATAAATAAATCCAATATTTTACTTTAATATGCAATAAAATAACTGCATCACAAAGAGTAATAAGCATAGCCTATGGAGCTTCACCTTCTTAATGTTCATCAGCACAGGGCATCTTTATCTGATCATAATGGACTGAGTAGAAAAAGTACAAACAATCTCTCAGGAAAGAAGATGTCGAAGAGAGATGAGTAATAGTGATAAACTGACAATATGCAGATGAAAACATGCAGCCAGTAACTGAGGACATCTGGGGGCAGATGGGAACAAAACCATTAAACTAACTTCACTGCTGTAAAAAGTGAAAATCTTTTATGTTTGAAATCAAATGTTTACAGACCGTTCAAAAAAAAAAAAAAAGTCACTGTGAAAGTCAGGGTAAACATTTCCTGCTTTCAGTTAGGTTAACAGAATTATTTCTATTTGCTTAATGGCAGAATAATGAGAGATTTCTTTAAGCTTTCTTCTAATTCAAAAGTTTACACAGTGCCCTAGTTTTTTGTGGTCTTGCCTTTTAACTGTATGATTTGAGACAGACATTTTGAGTACGCTTCAACAAGCTTCTCACGCTGACTTCTCTGGTGCTTTGTGTGATGTAACAATCAGGTTTGCAGGTTTTCTTGCTCAAGAATGTCATTTCAGTTCTCCACATGGATCCTCTATGGGGTTGAGATCAAGCTAATGGCCACTCCAACATGACTGCTGTCCTTAAGTCACTGCATAACTAATTTGGTGATGTTACTATGGCAACTGCACATTTGGACCGCTCACTTGCAACCACAATTGAATTTCCTGGCTGATTGTTAAAGATTTTACTTCAGTATTTCCACATAATGCTATTTCCCCATGATGTGATCTATATTGTGTGCACCAGTCCCACCTGCAGCAAATCCTCATACTTCACAGTCGGGATTGTCTTCTCATGCTTACAACCATCCTTCAATCTACATGTGATCATTATGGTCAAACGCTTCAGTATTGTTTCCTTCAAACCACAGAACATAGTGCAAAATATTTATTTTTGGCCTGATTTGGGCCTTAATGTTGCTTTTAAATGAAGGACGTCTTCCTCGCTGAGTGGTTTTTCAAGCCATGTTGGCACATGACTTGTTTTGCTGTGGACATTGACATGCTGCCACCAGGTAGCATTTTCACAAGTGCTTTTGTTTCACACCTAAACTCTGTAACATAAAACCTGTCTCCTTCCTGAATAATGCAGTCACATGACTCTCCTGCTGTTCAAATTCTACTTATTTTGTGGCAACTTCAACAATAGCAATATTAATGTATGGAATCTTCTGCTTTTGGAGATATGACAAAATTTGTCTGAAATACCTCCGTTTCTCATTGTTTGGACATTTGACACAAAACTTTTGGTAGTTCAACCTGACCTAAAACGGGAAACATTTACTTTGATTCCATGTCAGACAGTGAGTGGAAAGTTTGTTATGTAATGTTATGTAAATGTCTGGTTTCATTTGTTTGTCTGAAGTGGTGCACTGTTTGTAGCAGAGCAACACCAGAATATTCAAAAATAATCTAAAAGAGCCACAAATAAAAAAAATACCAGATATGTTAATAGAATTACTGAAAGAGTAATAAAAACTTTAAAAAGTTCTAGAGCTATATATACATCAACTTAAGATTTTTACAACACTGAAAGAAAACAAAGTAATCAGTCGTCTGAAAAAAAGTACATTTGTCTGGTTTGTGAAACTAACTTGAATCAAAATAAGAAACATTTCCTTAAAAACAAGACAAAAGTGTTTTTATTGTTGTTGCTACTAATTCCATTGATGTGTTTTGTTTTAAACTTCATATAAGTCTGATGAATCTCTTTTTACTGAGTTGTACAAGTAGAAAGATATCACTTCTGCTAACACATTTAACCTCGTTGTTTCCTGTCAGTTAGCCTCTAATGTTTACTTTGACATGCACTTTTTAACACGTTAATTTAATGCAACACTTTACAGTGTGAAAAACCGCAAGAAACCGCAAGATTTACTAAAATGATTTAAACTGTCTGTTCTGTGATCTAAAAATAGGAGGTTAGTATCTCGACTTTGTCTCTTCATATTTTCCTTATTTGAACAGTGTCAAAAAACCCATCGTCATCTCATTAAAATATCTTTTTTTGGCGTCATCTCCATCCTTACTAATGTCAGTTTTAATTTTAAATTTCTATCTTTCTTGTGTCTAATATCTATTTAATCTGGGTGATATTAACATCCTTGTCTTTTGTACTTTCTGTGTTGCTTTGCATTACACCTGCGGAAAATATAAACTAACATGCTAAAATTTTATGAAGCCGAAACTAAAGAGTCAGATTCTGTCTCACAAAATCAGAGAAATAATTATATATATGTACATTTTATCAACTAATTATTGTTAACTTTTTTCTTTTTTTAAACAAACACCTTAAACACCTACAAAAAGAAATTATGAAAGCCAATAAACAATTTGGACAGATTATTAATCTTTATTTTATCTGAAAAATATAATCTGTAATCCTGAACTAAGTCTTTGATGTTACTTTATGTGGAAAATATTTTTCAGAATAATTAAAGATGGACATATTGACAGTGTTTATGCCATTTCATCAAAATGTTTTAGGAAATGTTTGATGGACTTACACCTGTTAACCAGCAGGAGGAAATGCATTCGATATATCGATAAAGTCCACTAAACCAGAAAATGTGCAAATGTCTCCCATGCAGATAGTTATAATCATAATATGTAAAATACAATCATTTCTAAACATGTACTCTCCCTGTTTGCAACACAAATGTCAGCGTTTATAACAAGCAGTCTCTAAAAGATTGAAGTCAAGTGAATGAGTGAGAGTCAATGGTTTTGGTAACACTGAAACCAGACACATCACGGGAGATGCAACACGGGAGACGAAGCTCGCATGAAGCAGAAGTATCTGGTGCCCATTTGCTAAATAAAGCCAGGTTTCCGATAGGTTACATACAGCATATTTATGTCTATGAAACATATCTGACCAGAACGAGGATGTACTATTCTACAAAATAGATACCCAGATGTGTGTATTTTTAGAGGTTCAAGTGTATTTGAGAGTACTCCTAAAGAAAGGCCACCAGTGATACTTCTAACACAGAGCAAGAATTATAGTGCTGAACAGGGCCGCCACCAGGAATCTTGGGGCCCATGGCAAAAAATAAAAGTGGGTTCCCCTTCACAGATGCTTTATCTTTACCACAATATTCACTGCTAGTGAATTTTACAAGCAACAGTCCACATACATACATTTTCAGCAAATAGGTTGCTGAAAATGTATTTATTATTAGTTTCCCCAACAGAAACAGTCACAATTAATGTGCAAAATATACATGAAGCAATACAGACGTCTCAGAAAATGTTATGTTGTTGCATTTTGTTTGAGCTGCAGTATATAACAAATAAAAAACATGTTTTTTCAACATTTGTTAAAGCTGTCACCATGTCATGACAGTTTGCTTTAAAACAGATAATCTGTGAAAATACCAATCTCCTTCACCTCCTCACTGCGATCCTACTGCTGTCAAAAGAAATGCAGCAATCTGACCAAAAACAGCCCATCAGAACCAGGACAGTCTTATCTCTGTGAATCAACCTCATTCACTCACTGTTTAATGTGTTAATGGAAGATTTTATGAAGATTGTTTCAGCTGCTGCTGACTGACTCGTCTGTTGTTAAGTGCGATAAAAGGTACAGGGACAAGTTAAATATATGAATATGTTGTTAAATTTGTACCTTCACTCTTTGCATGCTAGTGAAATGGAGGCAAACAATAGTCTGTAGCTAAGGTAACTATGCTAAGTGATTGACAATCTTGCACAGTTTACCCACCTGTCTTGGAGAAAAACTGGGCTATGAATTGACTCTTGTCTTTTGTCTCTTTATCTCTTTCTTTCTGTAAACTTGACTTTATTATTTTTCTTGGCAGCACAGTAACTTACATCGTCGATTTTGTACTGCCTGCTGCTGAACGCCGTCAGTGCACATATGGATGTGTGCTTTTTGGCCTGGAAGTGGAAACATTTCATTTTTACTGCTAAAAACAATTTAAAAACTCTATATAACTTTGTAATTGACAGGGCCCCCAGTTTTTTATTTTTCTATAAGAAAAAGAAAAACAACCTTTTTGTTGTTGTTGTGAGAGAGCCCCCTGTCTGTCAGGGGCCCTTGGAATTGTCCTAATGTCCTAAACACACAAAATAAGACACTGATTTCTGTCTAAAGCAGTAAAAAATAAAACTTTAACATTTTTAAAGTGTTTAGATGGTGCACAGTTACACTTTGCTTTTATGGCCATTAAATCTTTAAGTATAAAGTATGTAGAAATGTTGCAGGAAATATGATTTTACACTTTCAATGTTCTCTGTTGGCAGCAGTTTTGGACAGAAGGACTAGAGTTGTGCAAGTGAAGTGAAGCAATCAAAGCTGAAAAGAAGGAACCTAAAGCAGTCTCCCTCACCAGCTTAAACTCAAACAGACATAAAGGAACTTTAAGATCAAAAACATTAAAGACCAGACTTCATGATCAGTCCGAATTAAAGTCTTTAAACATTTGAGCCTTTCCTAGTTGCATCAGTTCTGAGATAGCAAGGTTCTCCAAGAGTTCTTGTCAGTGTGACCATGTTGTTTTTCATGGTGAAAGAGTAATGAAAGACAGAATACAGTGATAAGCTCATCTGGCCTGTCTGTTACACGATAAGATTAAGCTTATAAGCACACTAATGTGGGAGAACGAGGACAAATGATAATCTCTAAGACTTGGGACATCAAAAGTAAAGAGATTTTGAGGCAGGAAAAAAATATCTTTGTGTACATTTTGTCTGTACATGATGTTCTGACCCAAATTATCAAAAGGTTATATAAAAACAGAGAGGCAGATAGCTAATGTTAGCCTAGCACCTTGGCAAACTTTCACACAGAACGTTTTGTAGCTGTATGTGCCTTTGAAAAAATAAACTTCTTTGAAGTATTTTTACAATATAACATTTATAAAACCTGGTAAGAGTGAGTGAGTTTTGCCATTAATTTTGTTAGCAACAACTGTTAGCCTTACAAGCCACACAGTGCGTAGTAGGAATGACAAAGCATGTTCAGTGAGATACAAACATCTAGAAAACCTCATTAGTAGTTTACACCTTTCAATGTGTAAAAATGCACAACCAAACTTGTTGCTTTGTGCTCCTAAATGTTCCCAAATAAAAATTGTTTCAAGGGTCTTTCATGTTAAATGTCTGATGTTTACAAGGAGCATTTCCAGAAACAGTGGTATGTTTTTTTTTTTCTTTAAGCTCCATGAAAACACAGGGTAAATTGTGAAACAAAACCTGGGATGGATTTGTAATTCGAATAATTTTAATTGCACATTCAGATTTTTTTTTTTCAGTCAACTCAAAGAAACAAATGAGGGGAAGTTAAATCCGAGGATCAGATCAGACTGGAACAAAATACTTTCTATTACTGTGCAGAACAATAAAAGAGCAGAAGGCAAAGAAACAGAGCCTACCTATGGTAATGAGAGGAGGGAGATCCTTACAGAGGACACAATAGAAAGGGTTTTTACTGCAGAGCTGAGCTGGTTAAGGTTAATTACAGCCAGGTGTGCAGGGCAGGTAGGAAACAAAAAGCAACAATTACATTCACTAAAGTACAGCTGGATGATTTTCAAAATAAAACAGGAACTTAAAGCAATGTCTAAACTTTGACACATCATGGTTGCATCCTAAAGCAGCATTCAGGTTCAATGCACCACAAATCTTGAACAAACTTCCAGAAAATTGCAAAAGAGCCAAAACTTTCAGATCTTTAAATAATGTCTAAAATCCTTCCTGCTAAGAGTTGCCTTTGAACCAAAGTTAATGCAACATTGACCATGTGATGTGTACTGGTGTTTTTGATGATGGTATTCAAATTAGTGACTGTATTACATTTTTTTTTGTGTGTGACTCTTTGATTCTGTGATTTTAAAATGGAAAGCACTTTGAACTGCCTTGTTGCTGAAATGTGCTATACAAATACGCTGGCTTGGTTAAACCTCATTTTAGGAAATGCTCAAAGTGCAAGATGTTTTACTTGCTCTCCTGTCTTCTTTTCTCCTCAGAATCACAAACCTTCAGAATGCTGTTAAACAAGTGCCGCTTATTCAGACTCCTCAGCAGAGCGCTGCAGCACAGGGAGCGGTTCAGATGAGGATAAAAAGCGCCCAGGGCTCCGGAGACCGTCTTAGCCAGTCCAAGTCCATGGTCCTGCAGGACTCGGACCTTCCACAGAAACCTGTGTGTAGACCAAACAGAACCAGACTTATGCTGCACCATATTTCTTTGGTTTTAAATCATGTTTTTCTTCGTCAGCTGTCTCGACATCGCAGGAATCAATCCCAGCACGGTGTGGTTCTTTCGGTAGCAACAGCTTTTGAACCACTGGTATGCCTAAAACTTCACAACTTAAATATGCATAAGCTGTCTTTGTCAAAAGGTTTAACTTTAATTTACATAAGATACCCTTTCATAACATTTCGCACTTTTCTGTTATATGTCCTTGGCAATTTTTATTTTATCTAATTCTAAAAAATGTATGGCAGTAAATTTTGTGCAATACGATGCACACATTTTCTCACATTTTGTTAGGAACAGATCTTTGTAATTTATTGGGATTATATGACCAAGATAAAGCTTTGGGGATTTGTAAAATATAAGGAAAATGATACTTAGATCTTTAAGCATAAGCCTGCACATAAGCTTCATGGCCCTTCACGGTTCTGATTGTTCCCAGGTGGACCTGAAAGGTGAACACTTGAACGTCGCTAAGATCTCAGACAACGGAAAGAAGCAGAGGAAGAACTGGACCTCGATGTGGACAGTGCTGACCACGGATGAACTGCTGCTGTATAAAGACAAACAGGAAACTGGTGTGGTACGGAACTGTCTAAATTCAACATTGACACCAGAGTCGACCTCAAAGACGTCACCTGCTTAGTTCTTCAGCAACAGCTTGTTGCTCTGTTTTCAGCAGGAAGTGCATTAATCACACATGTTGTGTCCAACATTCCCCGTGTTTAGAAACCAGGAGGTAAAACTGATGTGGTTCAGCTTTGTGGGGCCGTCATTGAGTGGGCAGCGGAGAAGTCAAGCAAGAAAAATGTCTTCCAGGTAACTACCTCTGAGCCATCGCCTTGTCTAAAGGGCAGCTTGTGGATCTTTAAAACTCAATTGTAACTTTTCTATCTGTTCCAGATCACAACTAACACAGGGAGTGAATACCTCATCCAGGCTGACAGTTTCCCCACGGCCAGCAAATGGCACGAAGCCATCAGAAAAACTGTCGACTCATCAGTAAGAAAGCCCATCAAACATCAGTAGTCTGGTGAAATAGCTTTCCTTCAGGTGCATACAAATTGGAGGATGTCTCACTGTGATTTTTTTCTTTTGGTTTAGACAAGAGAGGACAGAGGTTTTGGTCTGCGGAGGTCCAACAGCTCAGAGTTACTGTCCAGGCACAGCTCCTTACCTGGACATGGATCCGTCTCACCCAACATGAAGCAAAGAAATCCAATTCACAGACGCTCCATCAGTAAGAATAAAACACATTTATATGCTTAAAATTAGGATTGAATTATAATCAGATTCAGTCAGAATTTACAAACACGGCTTTTATAAATACGATACAACTGTGTTTATGAACAGAGACACAAACTGGAATCAACAACAGATTTTTGGGGTTTGTGCATTGACCTATTGTTGCTATAGAGATAATAAAATAAACATCTGTAAGATGGGAGACAGTGAGGTAAAATTATTAAATAGTTTGCTGAACGCAAATACCTTGTTATTATTGAGATAGGTAATAATAATAAGTTGCATTTATGTGAGTGAATTTACTTTTTACTTCGCCATGACTAATATCTTACAGTAACTACTCTGCAGCTTGTACCCACTCTACCCACTGTGGAGCCTTCTCGAAGTGACAGAAATAACATTCTCTGTACCCAAACATACATCCGCCCACACAGTTCATGATAATCTGATACTTCTTCTTCACAACTGTTGTAATGTTAGTTCCTGTCAGCTAACTGTGCCTACTTTAGTTGTTTTTTTTTTCCATGAGGCTAAATTTATTTTTGACTTTATTTACATGACATTACTTTTTGAATTAGTTTTTTTCACATGAGTGATGCATAGCACCAACATCATTCTAAATGTTTATTTTTATGACTATTGTAGTTTACAGCTAACTTTTTATCATGTGACAAGTGCAATATAAGTAATTATTTGCAGTCTTTCATTCTTAAGTGAGACGTTGCACCCAAATTTAATTGTATATTATTTTATTGTTACAATGAAAATTATGATTCTACTCTATTCTATTCAATAAAACAGTTATTTGTTCTGATCCAGTTAAGACTGTATGCCACTGTAGTTAGGAAAACTATCTTTAGTAGTGATTCTTCACAACATGCACCAAATGACAAAGAAATTTAAACCCAAACTCAGTTTTCCAGTTGAACTTTAACCTTTCCATGTCCTCTGAGTTGATTCATTTCAGCTGAATGTGAATATAAACAGAATATGAGCTTATTATTGAATATTTAATTGCTTTCCAGACATGTTTGGCAGCTCGAAGCTGAAACACAGCGCCTCAGACAGTGCAGACAAGAATGGAGTGAAGAACAGACTGAAGAAGTTCATCATCAGACGTCCGTCCATGAAAACATTGCAGGAGAAAGGCCTCATCAAAGGTTGTAACATATCAAAAATGTTTTTATTTCTATTTAAAAAAAAATCAATCAGTGAATCTATCTATATTTTAATGTTTGTAATGAGCAATTAAAACATCCACATAATAAACTTAGAATGTATCTTGTGGCTCTGCACAGATAAACATGTAGCATGAATGTATGGATGGATATGATTTGTATGTCTTTGCTTTTAAAATCCAGTTAAACAGAAGCTGTGAAAAGCTGTGCTAAACTAATAAATTGTTTTATTAGTTTTATTGACAGATGAAGTCTGAACAGAATGTAGAAATTTTAAAATTTTTTCCTTTATTTCTCAGACCGAGTATTTGGTTGCCACCTGCTGACGCTCTGCGATCGTGAAGGGAGCACAGTTCCTAAATTTGTAAGGATTTGTTTAGAAGCTGTTGAGAAACGAGGTACGTTCAGCAGAAGATCTGTTCTTTTCTGCCAGCTCTGCCCTTTACACAGAGTTGATTCATCAGTCAGACCTTCACCAAAATCAGCTGACCTAGAGTGATAGCGTGTCTTAATCTGCTGACTGGACACAAATCATTTAATTGTGCATGAACTGTTTCGATGTTTTCAGGTCTAGATGCAGACGGGATCTACAGGGTCAGTGGAAATCTGGCCACAATCCAGAAACTTCGCTTCATCGTTGACCAAGGTGTGCTTGAAGGAAATGCATTTCACAATGTTGTGACTTAAACTAAAGATTAAACCTCAGATTGAGAAACCAAACTGTTTTTATCTGTTCTGTACCAGAGGAAGAGCTGGACCTGGATCACAACCAGTGGGAGGACATCCACGTCATCACAGGAGCTCTAAAGATGTTTTTCCGTGAGCTGCCGGAGCCGCTGTTCCCCTTCAGGTTCTTCCAGCAGTTTGTGGAGGCAGTCAGTGAGTAAACCCTGAAGAATAATCATATTTTTTCTCTCTTTGGATTAATATATCTGTCTGATCGATCTGGCTTTAGCTAAACGATGGGAATAATTGTTGCAGTTGAAATTAAAAATATTAAGACATGAATACTGAAAATGATGTTGTTTCTCAACAGAGATTAAAGAAGCCAAACAGAAAACTCAGGCTGTGAAGAAACTGATCCAGCAGCTGCCGAAGCCCAACCATGACACCATGAAGCTGCTCTTCAGCCACCTGCAAAAGTAAATCTCCTGGAAAATTATTATTCTACTCATCAGACACATAACGAGCAACTAAAATGTCCATGTGTTTGCAATTACAAGACTAGAAATAACTTTCATCATCCCATTAGTGGGGAAATGCATACATCAGTCGCATACATCAGTCTATGTATATTTTATATATTTCATTTTAAAGAATTGAGAAGGTAAAATAAATGCATGTATTTTGAATAATACTTATTGAGTATAGTCAAGGTGCTTTTTTGGCCTAAGCTGAGGAATCAGCTCCTCCAGACTAGCAACAGCAGCATAGAACAACTGAAGGTAACAGTAACATGATTGTGCCATCAAATGGTACTGTCTGACTGGAACACTGCCCCTTTTAGACAGAAATAAATATTGGGTGTACTTATACATACATGTACATATTTTTTTTTAATTGCTACTTATTTCTTTATTATTTTTATTTGTACAACTTTACTTAATGTTTGCATGCTGTAAGTGTGTGAAGCTGAAACAATATTATTTATCTGAATATATGAAACTAAACTGATAAATTTAGAAGTTTGTGTGCAAAAAATAAGAGTTAAACATGCACAGCATATTTACATGTTTTTGCATATTAAAATGGGGAAAGTGTGAAGAGAAGGGTTTATTACTCTCTAATGTGAGTTCAGATCCATGTTGATGTGCGGTGGAAATAATGTGGCACAATGCGTATAAACAGTTTTCTACTTCTAGATAGGCAGTTTTATTAACTTTAATATACATCATGTTTCATTTGGAAATCATCTTTCTATACACAAACTCAAACCTCCAAAACTCCAGATAGTGTCATATCTGGTTGCAGATATGACACAATTGTTCATAAAAACAAAACAGCACCAGAAATATATCCGACCAAACCCTCACACCTGAACCAGAACAGAACTGGTTCAGAACAGAACTAGCTCAGTTCTGTTCCCTCTGACTTAATGTTTCTTCTGCTTTTTTCAGAGTTCTGGCATTTTCAAGGAAGAATCTGATGTCCACTCAGGGTATCGGTATTGTGTTTGGACCAACGCTGATGTGGCCGGAGCTGGATGGAGGAAACATGGCGGTTAACATGGTTTACCAGAACCAGATCGTGGAGTTCATCCTAATCGAGAGCCGAGAGATCTTTAACCTGGACAGGATGTGAGATGGGCAGGAAGTCAGATGAGACTGATGGACTCAGATTCACTCATCACCAGAAAATCATTCATCTGATGCAGTGTTTGGGTACCTGGGGTGTATAAAGGATTAAGTGTTTCACATCGTTAGATCAAAATGCATCTAATAGTTTGTTTCTTAAAACACAAACTTCTGAAATTGATCAAATAAATCTGTAAATATTCAAATATTTTAACATTACATAACAAATGTGACTGCTGCTTATTTTCATTTGAACTGAATTTAGGTAAAAATAAAATATGCATTATTTTAAAAGCAATGTTTGAATTTATTAAACAGATAGTTGTATATAATAACATGTTGCTGTCTAAACTCCCTTCAGACCTGCTGTACGATAAAAGGTAATAAATATCACAACTTGTGTTTTTTTTGTACTCGACACATTTATCAATCTGATTTGAAGAGAAACTTGCATCTCTAATGGGTTTTTAATCAAAAAAAGAACATTAGAGGCACCATATTTGACATCAGTAACACTTTATTTTTGTAGTTTAAGAGGCCAAAAGATTGTGCTTTAAACACTGGAGGAAAAATAATGATTTGACATCTATAATAGAAATATCAGCTGTTAGTTTAAAGTAGGCCTGCAATGAAAAACTGCAAAAGACAGTAAAAATTCAGTAAAATAAATATAGTAAGTAAAATACAAATGTAAAAAAACAATTGAAAATACAGTACAATACATGGACGAAAACAAACATAGAAAATGATCAAACATTAAATGATTAAACACTGTAATCTAAATTAAGTAAAAAACAAAATTATAACTAATACCATGATGCAGTACTGTTCAATAATTACACAAAATAATTACAGTAGACATAGTTCAATTATGTTAGTGAAATAAATACAGTAAAATAAATACAATCATTGTAAATCAGTGATTGTGACTACAAATACCAGAAATAGCAAATACAGCACAACACTTCCATAACATCTGAATCCCACAGACATAAACACACCACGGGTCTAACAGACACTATCCAGCTCATGATGCGCTTTGGTGAGTTTGGTTTACTGTATTCTCTCTGAAAGAAACGTAATGTCTGTAGAAACTGTCAGGAGCAGCTGAGGAATTCTCCAGCAATAACAATGAAATTAAAAATTAATATAAAAAAGTATCAAAATGTCCAGTAATAAAATATAAAATGTTGAAAAAGGCAACACTTGGACTGGTAGGTTCAAACATTGATGAAAAGAACAATTGAAACTCAAGTCAGGGCAGCAAAAATGATTAAAAAACAATTATAGCACTGTAAACTCATAAAGCAATGATGTGCAAATACATGGAATTATCTGAGGTATTTCTTTTTTTTTTCCGAAAAGGTTTATATAGTGTAAATACAATTAAAATCAGATGACTAGGCAGAGTGTTTATTTTAATTATACTGCAGTTTAAAAGCATTATTATTTATTATTATCATTATTATTATTATTATTATTATTATTATTATTATTAGCTGTTGGAAGGACAAAGCCTGGTTCAAAAATCCCTAAAATGTCATTTCTAATATTGTTTATCAATCAAGACAAATACAAAAAATCCAACCTGAGGTGAAAATATTTTGTTTTCTCAGTTTAGTCAGGAAAGTGTCTAACAGTTCAAAGTTGATTAAAGATAATTCTTCTAGTATAGCACTGCGATGCATCAATGTGCATTACTTGGGTTGTACTTAAGAAAAAAACAGCAGCAGAAGCTTTAGGCTACTGTCTTCTAAAGTTCAGGTTTTAATACTGCAGAAAGACAAGATGAATTAAATGAATGAATCAGAGACACAGAAACTAAACCAAACAGCTTTGTTTTTCTGATTCAGAGAACAAATCAAACTATTATTGGCTGTTGAAGAGGAAAGTTGAGGAAATGAGTGTTTCCAGTAAAGGCAGAATGGTGAAGACAGGAGAGTTGAGAAAAGATGTTCAGAAACAAAGAATAAAAAAAACTGATCCAGAGTCAGGCTGTGATCTGTAAAGACAGAAAGTCATACATTTTTAAAGCAAAACTAAATAAAAGGGGAAAAAATAATAGCATTTGGAGTAATTACAGTTCATTTAATTCCTCATTTTTCTTCATATTAATTTTAGATCCAAGCCATCAGTCCTGATTGGGTCAAGCTACAGTGACCATCTGTTACTGACCTGGAGTCGCTTGTGGTTTCACTGTGGGTACTGAGGCTGTTGGTGCTGTTGAGCTGCTTGATGTCGGGAGGAGTGATGGCGAGGACTGGAGGCCACGCCCCCTCCTCTGATGGTCGGTTTAATAGATGGGGAGGAGGATGAGTGATGGTACTGGTGCCCGGCTCTGATTGGCTTGGCTGTATGGACGCAGGAACCATGTGAGTCAGTTGAAATCACACTCTTCAAATTGCTGATTCAGTTTTCTGTAGGCTGCGGTTCTCACCAATCTGAGCAGAGTGCCCCCTCCTGGAGATGTTCTTGGACCGGACGGCCTCTTTGATCCGGTCCACCTCCTGCTGGTACCGTTTGCGGTCCCTCAGAGCCGACTCCTTGGCATTCTTCAGGGCCGTTTCCAGCACTCTGACTCGCTCTGCGGTGGCACGCAGCCGCCGGTCCAGCTTGGGCAGCTCGCAGCGCAGATCTGCGTTATCCCGCACCAGCTGACAGAACGCAGACTTAAATTTAATCTGCTACAGTTTGTTATAAACTGATGAAACAGATCCGACTCTTCATCACAGATATAGTTCACTTTATTTATAAAGGCACTTTACAAGAAAAAAAAAAAAATCTTATACTCAAACATATTTGAATCCCCAAACAATCCTGCAGATTTGTTTTGTACATTGACGTACTACTAGTTAAGAAAGTATTCTTGTTGTTATTTATGTATTTAACACAATGTTAAGGAACTCTATTGAAACTTTTAAAAATTAATTTCCTTGAATATTAATATTGTTTATTTTTAATGTAGTGACGCTACCTTAGAAGAGGACTTTTAATTTGAAGCTATCCACTGATAATTATCGAAATCGTTCCATGCAGAAAAATAAAAACAAGCATAAAACCAATCACTGCTGTGCGGTGATGTCTCACCTGCTTGTGGACTCTGCTGAGCTGCTCCAGGTTGTTCTCCAGGAAGATGATCCTCTGTCTCTGAGCCAAACTGCCGCCGGCCTCGTCGTTGTCGTTCTCTGAGCTCTATTCAACATGGAGGGAAAAAAGAAAATAATCATCCACATTAACAGGAGGAATCAGTTACATGTTTTAAATAGCATGTATAACAAAACAATTGAACTATCTGTAAAAACATTTACAGATTCACATGATTACTGTTAAACAATCAGAACCTGATCAGTCTGCTTTGTTTATTCTTACGTTCTTGACTCGAGACGTGATGTCTTGTATGAACTGGATCCGAAGGTTGGTCAGAGTCTGCAGCTCTTTGGTCTGTGAAACAACAGCAGAGACATTTACAGATCACTGATCCTCAACATGTTTCAGCTGAAAATGCAGTTAAATGAATGTGGACTAAATAAAAATATACCACAGTTTCCTCCAAGCCCTTCAGATCCTCCTTGGCTTGTTCTCTCTTCTCATTCAGAAACCTGAAATTAAATCAGAAGACAGCAGAGTAAACAGAGAGAAAAGATTCATGTCCAAATTATTGGGAGTATTTAATTCAAACAGTTCACATGTTCACACATCAGTATAAAACCAACATGCAGCATCACAATTTCAGTAAAACATCTGACGTTAAAACAAAATTTAAGTTCACTCTGTCCCTCCATGTGTCTGAATACAGGCAGGTGGAAGTAAATAAACGGTACATAAACAGTAACTCTCATTTCATAGAATACCAAAGAAACTCTTGTTACAGGAAGCAAAGAGGGACAAACTTACTGCAGTTTCTGGAGTCTTTGCTCCTTGTTTTGGTCCTCGGCTCTGAGTTTGTCAAAGTCAGACTGAAGTTTTCTGTTCTCCAGGTGCAGAGCCTGATTCACACTGAGCAACAAACACAGAACCTTCTATTACAAAAAATGATACTTGATCACTCAGACGTTACAATCCAGTTAAAGTCATAACTAATAATGGTAAAAGCAGTCGGTACTCTTTGAGTAGGTCGTTGTCTCTCTGCTTCTGCTCGATCTCATCGCGGAGTCGACTCAGCTGTTTCTGATGAACCTCCCTGTGGTTCTCCATCTGTTCCTCCAACGTTCTCTGCAGAGCAGGTTTCCTGGTTAAACGTGTCACGTAGTGCTGGACGATAATCAATCCTATCTAATAATCAATATTCTGGTTTTTGAAAACTTTATTTTTGGAAAATCTGGATTTCTTTTCTTGTGTTTCCATAGTTCAGAGTGATATCAGCCCAACTGCAGCCCACCATCTTGAACTAGATCACAGAAAATTATAAAAAATCAAAATGAGGAATGTTGAGCATCTTGTGACGTTTTATCTTAGTATAAAATTTACTTATAATAGAAACAGTGTATATTTTAACACATTAACATCAGATTATAAGAAGCAGCAAGACGTCACAGTCATGCAAACTGTTCACATTAGATATCTCGTATCAAAATGTTTTTTTTTTTTTTATAAAACTAAATTTTTCATCATATTTTAAGAAGTTATTTCTGGTAAATTTGCAACTTTATTCGACTGATATAATATAATGAGTATGTTCTCACAATTAAACAAAACTGGTCATAGCCTGGCCTTAATACACTACTTAACAGTCACAGAAGGAATTATTTAAATAAAATAAACTTTTTGAAAGTGTTTTATTATTTGTAATTCCCTTTTTACAAAATAAAGTGAGAAAAAAAGAATCTCACTCTTAAATTGGATTTTGGCTCTGATGTCTCAATTAAGCTGGAAATTTGTGCCAATGATGATTACAAATAATAAACACAATCACTGACTAATTAAAGTGAAAATATTGATAACTGAGATCAAACTGAGTTTTTGAAGAGAGATGACAGACTGAATGAAGCCGTTTCCTTTATCTTCCTTTATGTTCGCTCGTCTCTTGCAGATTGTTAGAAATTCTGAGGAAGCTCCAGCAATCTTTACCTTCATCTCCACAGCATCCTTCAGTCTGCTCATGTGTTCTTTCTCTTTGTCCATCACTGTCAGCTCATGCATCTGACCTGAAAACATACAGAACAGTTTCGGTTTCATCATCATCTCTTGTCCAATCACAGAGCAGGACCTCCTGTCGACATGGTGATGACCCTGACCCTGAGCATGTAGCTTAGCAACCTCCTCCATCAGAGCATCCTGACTCTCCTCCAGCTGCCTCTTCTTCTGCTCCATCCTCTGCAGGTCGACAGACAGGGATTCCAACTTGGCCTGAAGCTGCAAAAACAACAACAACATAAACAACAACAACAACCTGAAAAACCACAAACACACATCCTGACAGGGTGGTCTGCCAGGGCAGCAATGGTTTTCTGTTTTCTGGCCACACACACTTCTGAAATGATTCATAATAAAACATCTCTTTAAAGTGCGTTACCCATTCACATTCAATAAGTTAGAATTCCTGCAACAGCTCTGCTGATTCCACATTAAATCTTTAACTTCCTCAAAGGTAAAAGATTGTTCTGAGAAATAATTTATTTAACAAGTCCATAATTTTTTTTCAATTAACATGCCAGGAAAAGCAGCTTTGTCCTGATGGGGAATAATTAAAGACGCACTAAGAAATCGATTGTTGACTGGAATAGGACGATTCAAAGTTAACAGAGAAATAAGATGCATATTAAAAGGAAACACTGTGTTCTGCGGTTCCTCAGGCTGCAAGCGAGAGCAAGACCTTCTGCAGATCATACTGCAGGCTGCTCTGTTTTAGTCTTCTTTTAACTTAGTTTTTATTTATTTTTAACAGCAAATAGAGAAACTTTTCTATAGTTATAGCTAAATACATTCATTCTAAGTTTGCAAAATAAGGCAAAATGACAATAATACTGTCAAAAGTTATAACAATTAATACAATGCAATGATAAAGGAAAGAGTTTTGTTTTTAATTCTGGTGTGTCCGTAGTCATCATGTTGCTGTGACAGCGCTCATGTGGCTTTCTTTAACCAGGTGTGTTACCTGAGAGACAAGCAGCTGGCAGGAGCTCAGCTCCTTCTCGTTGACCTCCATCTTGCCGGTGTTCTCCGTCAGGCTGACCTCCAGCTGTTTGCTGCGGTTCACCAGAGACTTGACCTCAGACTTCATCTTGCTGATGTAGAGACGAGCCGTGGTGAACTCCTCCTCCATCACGCCGCTCATCTCAGCCATCTGAGAAAACGTTAAACCATGCAGGAAGCAGTCTGTCAGGGAAGCTGTACACTGGATGTTTTTGGATGTCTGCCTGAAGAGTAGCAGGAGAGTCTCACAGCTTTGAGCTCTGTGGTTCCGAGGACGCTGCCGATCTCACTGAGGTCTCTGATCAGCAGATTGACGATCTCTGCAGATCTCTTCTTGTGGTGAGTGCTGAGCTCCTGCATGGTGGACAACTCCCTCTGAACGGCCTCTAGACCCGCCTGGAACGAAAAAACATTGTGGAACAACAGCCAACATCAACCTCTGGAGCTGCTTAAACGTTTGAACTGCAAATATTATATGAGTAGTTTTAGGAATTTCAACCTGAAAGACCTGGAGCTCATTGAAAACTACCGGCCAACACAAACCTTCAGGTTGTGGACTCACCGTTTTGTGTGCCAGCTCCTCGTTCAGCTGCTCGTTGCAGCGCGTCTTGTTCTCCACCTCCTGGCTCTTGTGGTCATAGTTGACGGCCAGCTCCTCCAGCGCCTGCAGCACCTCCTTCACCTCCTCTTTGGCTGAATCGCTGTCCCTCTGCAGCCGGCTCAGCTCCTCCTGCAGACGCTCGTAGTCCTGGCTCCTGGACAGCAGCAACTGTGGGAGCAGAACGTCAGCAGGGGTCCGGAGGAGAACGGGAACATCACACGGGCATCATGGGAACTCACCTCATCCTGCTCTATCAGCTGCTGCTTGAGCTTCTCGGACGTCTGACTGTGCAGGTTGATCTCATCGTCCTGAAACATGAGTCAGCAGTTTTATGGTTTCAGTTCTGAACTTCATCATCGTCATCCTGCTGCAGGTGCAGGTGAGACTCACCTTGTCGTCCAGCTGCTGGTAGAGGTTGGTGATGAGCGTCTCGTACTGAGCCTTCTCCTCCTCTGACAGAGGGGCGGTGGGCGGGGCTAAGCTCTCGATCACTGCTGGCGTCTCAGTGCTGATCTTCTTACTCCTGTTGCTCAGCTGCTCCTCCACAGGGACAGACTCACCTGGAGAGAATCAGAAAGAGTCAGAAATCCCCCAGCAGCTTCAGTTTTCCAAAAATAAATGATGGTTTTAGCTTTTGACCTGAACTAAAATAATAATAAAACAAATATCAAAATGTGGAAAAAAATTAAAGCTAATTTAAAATGTCAAAAAATGGCCACTGAGTCCTGAATATACTCTGTTATTAAGAAAATAAATCAACACTTTTCTTATTTGCTCTGAATAATTTTTCTTTTATCACAATTACTATGAAAACAGAGTCAACAGTTTCTAAGAATAGCATCTGCAGCTCTGACACTTGAGTTGAAGTTTATAAACATTATCTTAATTAATAAAAACAATGCAGAATTCTATAATGGTAATCGATTTTAAGACTTTTAAATTTAAAGACATCCACCAGGTGGCGACCTAACACAGTGCAGGAATGACTTTAAAGGGGCGTTTCCACTGCAGGAACATTTTTCAGAAATGTTTCCACTGTGGGAAGCCTGAACACAGATTATCTCCCATCAGAGACGTAGTAACTTGCACAATAAGGGAATAAATACACCATAATACAGAGGTTCTTAACATTTCTTAGTCTTTTTAATATTCCCAGTTTTTTTGCAGTGATTTTCTGGTTTCAACTGCTTGATAGCTCAGATTTTTTGTAAACTCTTTATTTTTGCTTCATTTGAAAACATTTAATTTCATGTTGTATATGAACAGATTATACATTCAAATACACTAATGAAAACATCCAATCTGGTGGAAATATTAATCAAATTATTCAAATTCAGCACAAAACCTCGGCTTCCAGCATCTGTGGATTCTCTTTGATTCACAGAAAGAATTTACAACCAATAACAGCAGCCACTGTTTACATCTTCATCACTACAACATGACCAATTTGGAGTGATTGTCAGCAGCAGCCTTTTATAAACTTTACATTTTCCTCACCTTTCCTCCAGCGCTTCAGCTCATTCTCCAGTTTCTGGATCATGATGCTCAGACTTCTGTTCTTTTCTTTCTCCTTCTCGTACTTTTTCTTCCACTCCTCGGCAGTCAGCTCAAGGTTGACAGAAACCGTGTTCTTTATGGTTTTAGCCCTGAAACATGAAATCAAACAGGACAAATTTAACACACATGCTATTCACATGCTGCTCAGATCTCAAACTGATCCCTCAGAGCTACTAACAGACTGTTTGTCCTGAAAGTTAACGTGGAGACCTGTGAACTCTACCTCTGACCGAACATGAGGGTGGACTTGCTCTCAGCCTCGTTGTAAACAGAAGGAGAGCAGCAGATGATGATGGTGGTCCGACAGTTTCCCCCTAGAGAGTCCTGCAGAATCCTGGTCATCTTGCTGTCTCGGTATGGGACGTGGGTTTTCTACATTTAGATACATAAAACACTGTGAAGATGTGATTTCTGAAGGTTCGTTATCTGGTTCCTTTCTGTCATGTTGATGCCAGTAACTTCTAGAATCACTTTTTTTTGTTGCAGTGACCTAAATTTTTATCAATAACTGAAGGATAAATCTGTTTTAAAGTCTGCAACACTGATTCTTATAGTAAAGAATAGGTTCAACATATCCAAGTTTTTACTAACTTCTTCCCTTTTCCTCATACAGCAGCATTTAAATCAGTCTGCCTATTTCTCTCTGTTTACTTGATCTGTATAAATGTATTCTCTGACCTGCGTAATGTGATTATTTTTCTCACCGTTCCTTCACTGAGTGCAGCGATGACGTTCCCAAGAGCAGACAGAGACTTGTTGATGTTCTTTGCTTCATCCAACACAGAACCTTCAGCTCCAGTTTTACTGACCTGAATAAAGCATCAAAATGTCAGAAAGGGAAATATATTTTAAAAAAAACATGAAAAGTAAAAGTGTCAGATTAAAGAATAGCATATTCCCTGATTATAGATAGTTGAAAATATGTTTAATATTTTTTAGAGCTGTCTTTTGTTAATATTTGAATTCTAAAACGTTGAAGGAGTCAGACCTTCTCGCTGCCTGCCAGGTCGACCAGATAAAGCTTCCCAGACAGTTTCATCTCCGTCTCCACGTTCTCCTGCTTGATATTGATCAGGAAAATGCTGTGGCTGCGAGAACTGTGCTCATTCATGTCTGCAGGAGGAAGACAGGTGAAAAACAGAAATGTCAGCTGGAAATACAACAGATGCAGCTCAGCCATGAGTTTTGATTCTCATGCTGAAGACTGAAGAGACACAAACACCAGAAACATGATTCTGTTCTGACTTTGATAAAGCTTGTAGCTGCAGAGATGGAGAGGTGATGATAATGCTTCAGTAATATCAGATGCAGTGAAAGACTTACTGGTGACAGCGACATGTCTGTTAGCTTTTCCTTCATCGATCACGTCCATCACCTCCTCAGGACTCGACACAAATCGCTCAGTGCAACCCTGACAGAGAGCATGGAAAACCTTAAACACAAGAACTCTATTCTCTGCAATTAAACAATATCAAACCATATACTGCAGTTGTACAAATTTGCAAACTGATATACAGTCACAGGAAAAAGTTTCAAGTAGCTCACACCCCCTTGCTCCATTTAAAGTCACTAAGTGAGAAAATGCATCATCATCATCAGTGTGAGAACATGAATGCAGGCAGAAACGTTGTCTGTCAGCTGGTCTAGACCATACAATTGTGTATTAACACAATTTTAAAAGGTAAAAGTAAACACAGTTACATTAGAATCAATCTGGAAAGGTCTGAAAGTCATTCCTAAAAAAAAGTTCATTATTCTACTGAAAGATTATTCAAAAAATAAACATTTGCGACAGATACAAGTTTTTGGTATGTCAGGAAATTAACCCCAATGCAATGTCTCTGAAATAATCCAAGAATCGTAAGAAACTATAGAGCATCAGCAAGGACTCTACAGACCTCAGTTTGAAAGGTAAATGAATTGAAGCGATTAGAAAAAGACTGAACAAGCATATAGAGTGACATGGGACTGAGGTACCTTGACATAGGGAACCCTGTTTTTATCCTCATGAACAGCCAGGTTGGTTTTTGACACTGAAACATGAAACTTTGGTCAGTAAATATTAACAAGTTCTTGGACCTTAAAAAAGTGAAACATCTGAAATGCCTCACCGTCCAGCAAGTCTCGTATTTTATCCAGATAAATCTCAAAGTAGGACACCTGCAGACAGAGAGGATCATAACATATGGATACGTGATTGGAAACCAAAAGTACACAGCTGTACTGAGGTCACACAGATTTTTCTAAGGTGTTTTCATGCCATTTGGATCACCTTGATGTGGAACTCCAGGTTCTCGTCCATGGAGTAGATGTGGTCAAAGATGTCTCTGGAGATCCTGGGGATGATCCCCATCATATGGGGGTCATGCAGATTCCCCTAAATAACAAAATAATGTTTACAAAGACAAACTAACACAATCTGTTTCTCACACAACAACACACTGACCTCCATGGTGTGAGTCTTTCCTGACGACGTCTGACCGTAAGCAAAGATGGTTCCATTGTATCCTCCCAACACGTCTGGACCACCAAATAAAGATACAAACTATTAATTTAACACCACAAAAATAAAACAATGCAGTAAACACTACATTTTATGATCTAGTTTCCCTTTGAAACAAAAGAAATGTTGATAATGTCACCATCATAATGTCTACATATGGGTTGGGATCAGCCTCACCTTTGACGATCTGTTTAGCACAGGTGTCATACACCTGAATCTGTTCAGTGCTAGGAGGAAAAACTCTGTCGAACACATATGGCTTCCCCTGAAACACAGGAAGCACTTTGTCAAAATAAAAGACTTTTCCAAAGACATCAAACTTACTCTGACACACAGGAAATAGAAAAAACTGTCAAAGAAGGTTTGGAGAGGCTGTCCTTTTCTTTTTCAAAGTGCAGAAGGACTCTTTCTACAAGATATGTTCAAAGTGGACGAAACATGCCAAACCTTTCTGACTTTTGATAAACCTTGCCGTCATTCAGAGTGATGCTTTGATTTGAAATGTGATGTCACTGATTGGCTTTTATTCTGGCTACCCTCCCATCCCCATTTATGTTTTGGTTTGTTTTTGTTTTGTTTTTTCTTGGGGGAAAAAAAAGCGACAAAATTAGAAAATACGTAAAAAAAAAAAAAAAAAAAAAAAAGCTCTTATATAAATTTGTATACAGATTCTTTTTTATGTGCATAAATACATCTTCATATGTTCATGAATATTTGTGTGTCTGCTGCCAACAGCCTATAAAACCTCTGGAAGCTGCAGGCATTATACTGATCAGAGGACAGTTTGAAGATTTATCAGCAGCCAACAGATTTAAATGTCACCTCAAAACGGAATCAAATGAAAAAAGGAGAAATAATGAAAATCTCCCCAAACTATAGGCTTGAACCAGGACATGTTTACAAATTACTAATATGTAATTTGCAAAATCTATTTTTTTATGCAGGCATAAAGAGACATAATGAGCACAAATGACCTGCATTGAATCAACATCATACAAGTAATTTAGCTTGGTGTTTTTTTTTGCTGTTTTGGAGAACAGTATCAGCTGAACTATAAAAAATTGCTGAACTGGAGAAAATGACTTCCTACGTCTAACATTCAAAATCCTAAAAATATTCTAAGTTGCATTTTGAATGGCTCAAATTGAGACCCTGATTTTGCTTCTAGCTGATTTTGCAGCTGCTTTTATGTGTCTTAAATGAGCACTGAGTCATAAACAGAGAGGAAGTCAGCTCCTTCCTGTAGCTCTACTGAAACTACAGGCTTTTACCTGAGCAACAAAACTTAAGGACCAGACTATATCTATGTACATGTCAGCTAGCTTTATTTTATATATTTTATATTTAATTGCTCCTTTAAAAAACAGGAAGTTCTTAAAACCTGGTAATATGACATGCTTTTTTTAGTTCTATTAATCTGTTGGTACATAACAGGAAACAATTTAAGAATCACAGCTTCTTTGCAACAAACCAGTAATGATCTACTTAACAGACCTAAAAAAATGACAAAAAGGTTGATCGGTATAAAGCAACAGTCAACAACTGTTTGCAGCATAGCACTGCTTACTCTGCACCAAGTTACACCATATTGATACACACAGCTTACTTTGAATTATATAATGATGATAAAAATGATTTATCTAATTTTGGAACAGCTCTGTGGGATATTCATATGGTCATTCGAGACATCTGTTTGTGGACCTGCAGTCGTTTCTCCTCTGAGCCACCAAACCAGGATATGGCAGCATAAAAACTGTTAAAATTTGAAGGGTCAGCTGACTTTACAGCACAGGGCAGAGGGAAGCCATGAAAGACAGATGGTTGGACCATCTGGCTGTTGAATGTAAGGCCAAGACTCAACAGGACCGCAGAGCAGTGAGGTACCAGATCCTGTTTTTAAAGAGGGTGTATTGCACACTTCCTAGGCACATAATGCCATTTATACCACAATCAAGTAACTATGGCTACATTGACACAGCAGGTTTTGATTATCAATTCCAATTTTTTGGTTGTTTGTTCATATTGCTAATTAAATGCCATTGCAGTCAGACTTCTGTGTGAACCGACCAGCACAGAAGAAGAACGCTGACGCCAAACAGCCTCGCATTAAACAAAAGCAAAGTAAGTTATGTTAATGGAAGAGAACCAGCAGTGAGTCTCTTCTTCCTGTCTTTAGATCAAGCAGGTCAATTTCACCTGATGTGATGCAGAGGAAGAACATTTCTCTTTAACAAAGATGAACCATTTAAAGTACAGCAAAAGCAAATAAACAACAGAAACAGAAGCAGCTTATCACAACAGAGCAATGCAGACTTGACTATCCAGTCTAAGCCTCACAAACTCAGATAACCTCTGATCATTTGATAAAACTACCCACAGCTGAAGTTTAGTCATATGTTCTTTAACAAGGCTTTAAAGGCCCAGATTGATGTGTGGAAATGTAGGAGACGAACCTTAATGCTTCCTATGATGCTCTGGGATCTTTGACAGGGAGAAAGCAACATTTTAAACATTATATATCCTTTAAAATAGGTAGTTTTATGTTACACAACTCAGATAAGTTGTGCAACAAAAGAAAAGAAAGCAAAAGCAAAAGAAAGAGTAAAATAGAGTAATTCTATAAAAGCAAGTAACTAGTTGATCAATTTCAACCTGATATCAGTGTGGAGTTTATGATTCCCTTTTCTACTCTTTTGTAAAATAAAGCTTAGTGTGTCTTTAGTCAACAGAAAAAAAAAATGTTAAAAATCTCCTTCTTTCCCCATATAACCTGATCAGTAAGCTCCTCTAAATCAGTTTACTTGGATTAGATATTTACATCTAAAACTACCATCTTTCTGTTGGAAAAGTTTAATCATTCAGTTTTCTGTTCCAGTAAATTCAGATGCAAATATCTAAAAATAAAAGATAAAGGATTTCTAACTTATTATTTGATTGTGACACAAACTGTCAATAAAGACAGGCTTCAATGCCCCAAAGCATCAATCCATCCATTACATTTAGTGATTCTGAGTCGGTTTCTTGCTGCAGGTCTGTCTGTTTCAATAAGATGCCTGTCGTCATGGTGACTGCATTTCTGCATCCCCAGGGAGACGGCTGAGATGACTGGACCAATGAGACGGAAGAAAAATGATTGCTGCTGAACGATGCCAGACACACACACAGATAAATATGCACACACACTCTTTTTCTCTCTCACATACACACACACGCATATTTCTGCACCCGTGTGCACACACACACAGCCAACCTCACAGTGAGTTCAGCGTCTGTTTAGTTGTCTTCACTCCGTGGATCTGAATCTCTTAGCATTTTTTTTTTTTCTTGATCTGTTGCTGCTCGTCACATGACCTGTGTCAGCCCCCACCTGCTGTCATGGTAACAGGTTATTTCCCATGAGGTCTTTCAGGGTCTCCATCCCCCATTTTTGTCTGAATGAAACCAGAAATCAATATGTTTTTGGAGGAAACTGACTTATTTGCATATCAAGCATTTCCTCCATCTGGCTATGCCAAAGACTCAATCCATGTTGAGATTTATGAATATTCATGGGCTGCTTATTGTATTTTAGCTTCATGCAGTTGTTTATAGGTCCAGGCCTAAACCTCATTAGTGGAGGATACAAAGTTTCCTTCTGTTGTAACAGCAGATCTTAGTTTCCCAATCCACAGACTTTGGATGGAAGGACATAATTAGAAACTGTTCTTTTTTTTTTTTTTTTTTTTTACTGCAAAACTTTACAAACAAGCTGAATAAAAAAAATCCATCTGCAAACAAACTCTCTATAGAGAGAGACTCAATAATAAACTGCTTCATATCTGCCTCATTATTTTCTGTCTGTGTATTTCCCTGAAACATTCAGAACTGGGACAGCCATTCATTAAAGCAGAAGTCCCTCCTGAATCCTCAGGTCAAATTAGTCTTGGATGTTTCAGCTGAAAGCAGCAGATTGAAAATGACTGTAGCTTATTTCATATACAAATAATAGTGTATTGTTTTTTCCAGCTGTCCATGAAGGGATGCACTCCAATATGTTGTTTTCTTCTTTCATGTGTTCAGACATGTTAATCAGAACTTTAACTGAATGTTATGATTATTGGTAAAGGAAATGAATGAGTTAGCATAAATATCAGTTCAGCCGCTTCTTCTTTCTAAAAGAATCAAATGATCAATTGATTTGGTTTCAATCAAGCATAAAGCCACATATTAAACAAACTACCTGCAGCATCTGTTAAACACTGTTTATTTTTATTTTTTTTCTGTTTGTGTTTCTATTGTTGCAGCACGGACACATGCACGCGCAGACACAGCAGGAGGGCGTGTCTGTGCGGTAAACGAGTTCGCCTCGGCTCGGTTCGGTTCGGTTGGGTCAGGACTCACCGCCAGCACCACCGTGTCCTCTCCGTTGAATTTGGGGATGAATTTGTCTCCGCGGCTCCGCTCCGAGTCGCTCAGCGGCCTGAAGCGGCACATCACCTTCACCCCGCACACCCCGCACTCCGCAACCTCCATCCCCGCACAGTCCGCAACAAAGACAGGAAGAGAGAAGTGGACGGAGCCCCGCCGGACTTGCTGGGAATCGGGGTTCGGTTCGGACACAGTGGGCGGATTAGACTGATGAAGCTCGGAGCTCCGGTCAGCGTCTCTCCATCAGGATGCTGAGCACAACACTGCCAGCTCCCACAGGTCCAGCCAGGAGCGCTGAGCCGCAGAGAACTCTGGGAAATTGAGTCTTCATACGGATTTATGATCTGATCGATCAAGTGGTCGGATCTGTGGAGTCCTATTAACATTTTTCCCTCATGTAATGATTTCATAAGCAGAGTCTGTGGCTTTAATTCTTCATTATATTATTTTATTATTCACTGGCCAGTTTATTAGACACATACATGCTTTATTATGATTTCATGTTAACAGGCAGAGTGACATGAGACTGCAAAACAACTCAAAGCAACTGGAAAATGACCTGTTTGGGGCAGAATCACACATTTGTCTCTTTTCTGCAGTAAACATTCTAGGATGGGTTACGATTGTTCCATCAAGTGGAAACAGAAAGCCAAGTAGAGTAGCCATATAACTTTTTCTCAATGGCTTCGATTGCCTGATCATTTTGGTGACAAGTCAGTAATCCTGGTACTGTCTCATGGAAGAGAACATGAACATCAAGCACAACATTTTCATACACGTCAGACCATTTTGTTCCTGCAGTTGAAAAGTCAGGATCTCTGGTGTGATGCATCAGAACCAAGATGATTGGTTTCTTCACTGATGACACTGAAACAGTAGACAGATGTGATTAGAACCAGAATCACTGGTTTATCCAGCAATGAGACTGAAACGCATGGAAAAAGATAGATTTATTGAGGATTTAGGTTTCTGATTGTCTTTTTTTTTTTTTTACATGTCAACATTGTCGCTGCTCAGATTAATCATGAAGTTATATCCAATGACAGTAAAACAATGGAAAACACCTGAGAACTGTGATCCATTAACTGGTTAAATTTAGAAATTAAAACTTATAATGACAATCTCAGTATATTCATGTTGGTGGTCAAATTTGAGTATGTAATTATAGTAGTGCATTTGAAACTAGTGAGTCAATCTTAATATCTTTATTATAGTTACAATTGTTTTATCCTCACTCAGCTCTAGATATTCTAATCAAAACATGCATCAAATTTCTGCAGTTTACAAGAAGTGAAGAAAATAGAATATTAAACTTTCCAAAGACAGGTATGTCAGTATTTTTGTTGCTGAATGAACAATATTTGCTCTACAACTTCTAAAGTTGCTTTAACTGATATCAAAAGGGGAAACATCAGCATCTTGTTTTGAAATAAAAACTCTTAACGAAACTTACTATTTCTATTTAAAAGATAAAATCCATAACATTTTCATGCATCGGGAAATGGCAAAGCACTTAACAATATGAAGACACAAGTGAAATCACAGAGTTGCCCAGATTTTGTTGTAAAATATTTCTAATATTAAAGGACTAACAACTCCAGTAGTGACCAAACAAAAACAAGAAATTTTATTACCTTCTGGGTTTGCCATTGCTGATTCCACATCTGATCCAACACGTGAGGTAATTGGACAAACAACAAGGAAGGCCTGAGCATCCTTTGGATTTACTTCCTCCACAAGTGTTGAAGGAATTTTGTTCCTCACTTTTTCCATTAGTGCTTGATCAGCACCAAATGTCTGTCCAGTGATGAAACTTGAGAACTTTACTATGTGGTAGCCAGTAAGGTAGCTCACCTTAGTTGGAGCCAAGATACGAGTTAAGTAATTGAAAATTTTTGCAACTTCATCTGTCAGTGTGAGAAAAGTGAGAATAAGTTTAGATTCTGTTAAACACTGACATATTTATGAACAAAAAACATCATACAATTAAATCACTTAAACAAATGCAATCTGCAGGCATATCACATATAAATCCAATTCATTATGAAGATATAAAAAAATCCAAATATCCCCAAAAATTAGTTGAAATTCCACCAGTTCACTCTACATTTTAATTTGTGATGTTTTTCAAATTGCTTTGTGAGATAATTGGATGTGCTTCTTTTATTGCCTCTCATTTTAAAATGTAAAGACATTTAAAACAAAAAGTAGCCTTTACTGAAAAGTTGAAGTGTGCACAACCTAAAACTTTAGTGAAACGCCTTATTATTCAACTTACACTGAAAGGACCGTCTCACATTTTCATTTTGAAATCGTTGCCTAATATACATAACAAAAGTTCTCCTAACCTATCAGATTATCTTGAACTGAAGTTAATTCAGGCTCATTAGGTTCAATGTAATTGATGGCAGATTTTAGACGAAAAACTGTTTTAACTCATCATGTAAACTGATTCAAGGATGTTTTCAAACAGACTTGTTTTAAATTGACTTGTACAAGATGATATAAAAGGGTAATTGAACTCATATTGGCAGTGGGTATTTGGCAAATGTCCTGGACTTGTATAGCATTTTATCAAGTTCAGAGGACCATAAAGCTCTTCACACTTCAATCAGTTATTCTCTCGCTGAATATCTTGTAGCAAGTTACGCTGGTGCTATGTGACAGAGGCGAGGCTGCCATATACCAGAACCACCACTAGGCACAGGGCTCTTTGACCACCAGCAGCAGGCAAAGAGGGTGAAATGTCTTGCTAAAACACAAAACAAGTGAGATTTGAACTGGCAACCTACTGTATATACCTACTGTATAGTTCTCTACATGCATCCATGCCTGTAAAAAGAAACAGATCAGATTTAGAGATTGATACTAAACTGGTCTTTAAAATAGAATGTTGCTTTAACAAATATGTTTAGAATTTTCCTCTGACAATCAGTAATTCATGTTATTTGTAAGTCTAAAACTAAACATTGTTTCAGTAAAAGCAAATCTACAAACCCTTGTGAAGAATCCCCCACAACCCTTCCTGAAGACAGAAATAAAATCATTCAGATAAACAGAAACAAAAGCAAACCAACTGTACAAGCTTCCTGCTTTGCTTCATTTAAAGGCATAGGCAAGTACTCTAAAAGTAATATAACTGTACAGCATTGTAATATTTTCATGTCAGTTTCAGACAAACTGAGCAATGATTAGAATCAACCAATCAAGTTTATCTGTGCAGTTTTTTTGAAATGCCTTCTGAAAGGCATTGATGGCAGATCTCCATTTTTCTGGTTAAAAATATGTGGTGTAAATTAATATTAATCTTAGGTTAACATTGAGGTAACTTTTTTCCCCTTCCAGAGGTTTTTTGTGGGCTTAAGTGTTCCTTATATGAAAGTAGGCTGACAGCAAAGGGGGGAAGACATGCGGAAAATATCGTCGGGTCGCGGAATCGAACCTGCGATGGCCACTTTGAGGCCTCCAAATGTGGATCACGCTATGCCACCACAGCATACCCCAGATTGGGGCAATTTACTGTTACCTGATCCTGGTACTTTTGGAGGAGAAGGACGCACTCAAAAACGGTTGTTGGTTTACTTCACTTTCTTGATTATTAAGATGATCTTTGACCAGCTGGTGAGTAAGCTGAGTTTCTTGGATGGCATCGCTATGATCTATAATACTGTGATCACATTCTCACCAACATTCAATAAGACAGCAGCATTTATACATCCATCCCCCTCAATTTCTTCCTCTGTTGTTCATGTTGCATATTAATGACTGCTGGATTATGTCTGTAAATCACAAATCAATAATGATGGGTCTTGTTAACACAAATGCTAACTTTCCTAGATAGAGAAGGTGAATCGATTCCTGAAATGTGATATTGTGACAAATATTTACATATTTCTAATCTCAATTAAACAATATTGTTGACTTCAGGAGGAAGCAGCCCAACACTTATTACTGACCTCACAGATATGGAAGTAGTCAGATATTCCAGACATTTATTTGGAATGCAGACAAATGTCTGGAAAAATGACCAATTAAGGTCAAGTTTCAAGTCCAGGTATATTTGTATGGCACATTTCAGTTCAGTTCAAGGTGTTTTACTAAGTATGTAATCACAGAATATGCAGGTTGTTTGATCAAAAGAACTATGTTATGTAAAAACTCTGCAACATGTTCAACTAACCAAAACAAGGAAACTTCAAAGTTGATAAACTGAGCTATCAACTCAGTTCAACCTCACCTCTACTTTGTTGAGCGTAACAAAGTTGACTTTACACTTTGGACACCACAAAGAATTATTTTTGGTCTCTGCAGCCTAAGAAAACAATACAGACAGATTGTGATAGATAGTTATTCTTCAAACACAGATTCATATAATATAATTTTATTTTTCGATTCATATTTTTGTTTGGGTTTAGATCTTAAAAAGTGAGGTTAGCTTTGTATCAAATAAACTCAAAGTCTTTGATCAATTGGATTTTTCTTCTGAAAATCATGTCATGGTCTTGGGTAGTTTTTAGATTTTTTTTATTGTTCTGTGTTCCTTAGTCCTTTTCTTTGATTAGATCATACTTTTTTTTTTTTAAACTTGTTTTACTTTTATTCAGTCCTTCCATTGTGCTTCTTATTATGTTTATTTCTTGTTTCTTTGTTATATTTTACCCTCCCCGGTGTGCAGGTTGTGGGCCTGCTTCCTGGATTTTGTGTTCATATGGCTTCTTGTACATTTGTTCCTCCTTCAGTACTGCATTAAACATGTCTGTGATTATCAGTTCACCATTAAGTAGGAAATGATTATTATATCAGAAACTATTTCCAAGACATTTAGCAAATCTTTTTCTTCAGATAAGTTGATAAAATATTTAAAAAAGTATTGATTTATTCATCAAGAACAATGTAGATATACCAGAATTACCCAATTGGCTACTTTTCATCTGTTGTCCCAGGACAAATTGGAATTTTGTGTAGCTAAAAACAAACTAAAGCTCATAAAATACAAGGTTCAAATAAACTTAATTTTTCCAACTCTGTCAAATACAATAAAAACCGTAAATACTAAACAAATAATACAATTATTTCAAAGCTGAAAACTGTAAGAAAAAACAATGTGAATTTTACAAGTGCTCTAGATAGTCCAGTTAATATTGTCCAGTATTTCTGATACCATGTCTGCATTAGGGTCAATGACTTAACTCTACCAAAGAACCTCACCTGATTTTGAGGGTTGATTGGGGCATCATCTTTGAGCTCACCATTGTAAAACACAGTTCTGGATGAAATAAGACTGGATTTGCAGGTTGGACAATTCTGACATTCCTGAAAAAAACAATAGAAAAAGTTTATTTTACAAAATAAAGATGAGAAAAGTGTTTTAATCTGAATAAAGCCTAGTGTACATTATAGTAAGAGTAATAATTTTTGTGCCAGTGTAGTCATACATTCACTTTATTCAATCCAAATACGTTTCAATCCAATTAAGGCATGTAAATATAGCTATTGATGTCTTCAAAATCAGGGGTTTACATAGAACATTGTTACACTTTAAGCAAAAAGGGCAGGTCCAAATGATGATATCATGGCTTTGGAAAATGATTATAGATTAACAGAATATCCAACCATCATACCTTTCAGGACGAAAATGGGATCTGTGTCCCAGAGATGAATGGGTTTTGGTCCAAAATGTCTGAATTTATCTCAGAACAAAAGCCAAAGACCTCGTGGAGATGCTGGCTGAAGTTAGTTAGATCGTGTCATTATCCACAGTGAAAAAAGTTCTGTAATGTGAGCTGAGAAGTCTCTGAGAGACTTTGTTACTTCAAAAGAAACATAAAACCTGCCGTTTGTAAATGCACACAGGGGCAAATATTTTAATTTTTGGAGGCATATCCTGTGATGTGATGAAACTGAAGTGGAACTGTTTGGCCATACTGACTATTATTACAGTTGGAGGAAGAACGGGGATTCTTTCACCATCCTAACTGTCACTTTTCATGTTATGGGGTTGTTTACTGTCCAAGGAACTGGTAAATTTCATAGAATAAATGAAATTGTAAGGAAAGTATTATAAAATATTCAAGCAACAGCTAAATATGTCAGCCAGGATGCAAAATCTTTGGCACAGATTGGTCTTCCGAATGGATGATAACCTTAAGCATACAGCCAAAGTGGTTACAAAATCTCTTACGGACAACAAATGCAATGCTTTTGTTTGGCCAAATCTCAGAATCTTCAGAAACGATGGGGAGATCTCAAAGGCAGGAGGAATGGGTCAGAACTACTGTGAGAAGAAAGTGGAAGGAAACGCAAATTGTTTTACCCAAGACATACAGTTAAAAAGATAATTATCCGTGATACTGACCAAATGTATGTAAACTTCTGATTTTGAGTACATTAACGAATAAATCTGACATACAGTATTATTTCTCTCTTTATTGTGGCGTGAAACATATATTAAACATATATTATATTTTAATTGAGTTGCTATAGATAATGGCTTTTCACAGTGCTCATAAGTCTGCCAAACACACAATTGGGATACTTAAGAGTTGATTGATCTGTATTATTTGAAACACTCAATGGGATCCTAAAATTTTCCATTGTGTGCGGGAAACTTCAACTTATTGCAAATGTAGGTATGTATCTTACTGGTGAACTTTCACTTGTTGGTGGTATGTCAAGCACTTCCCAACCTGGATCAGAAGAATTTTCTCCTGTAGAGACAAACATACCAGGTTTTAGGTGCAAGGCTCAACTCAAAGTTGAATACAGTCTTGAGAAACGTGACTGTTGCAACGTCTTATGGAGAGTTCATGTTTGTAAGCAATAAAGCTCTGCATAGATCACTTGTCTGATAATTCTGACCAAAAATCCTGGTGCATAGCGGCCACTACAGTGGACAGCTGTTTGGAGGGCATTGTTTCCTAAATGCAGTTGTTCATATGGTGGAATTGCATATCAGTCCTTAGAATGCTCTCTACAGCCCCCCTACACTGAGGTCAATTTAATGGCAAGTTGTTGTAACTACAAGTTAATGTCATTGGAGTCCAAGTTGGCCGGCAGACAGACACACTCGATGACCACTCCAGGAACATCCTCTCAAAACTTCTATTCTCAGAGAATCCTAGAGGTAAAAAAAAATATGCTGACATGCAGGAGTACCTAGGTAACAATATTATAAACTTAGTTTGGAAAATTTTGTTTCATGTAAGTAGAAAATTGCAATTAATCATGTGTCCATCACAGTGGACATCATGCATTGCTGACTATAAGTTTCACATAAGTCATGTAGTTGATATATCTTTCATTATAACTGGTTTGCTTGCAATGAAATTTATTTTGAGTATATCTATAAGTTATTTTTTTAAATCTATTTTTTTTATGCAGATCAGTTGTAGTTTGTGTTAGTAAAATTATAATTTTTTCAAACTTTTAGAACACAAGTGCAGCAAAGAATAAGGATAAAAATAAATTAAAGACGAGTCATTACACTCGTCATCTGATTCCTCTGATGACGAGTGTAATGACAGCAGTGATGAGGAGTGGCTGCCAGGGAACACTACAAATATTGGAGATACAGATGATGAAGGAGATGCAGTTAGTCAGGAGGCTGAAAGTAGAGATGATGAGAGATGATGAAGGACAGGATGCAGAGGGAGGTCAGCAAGATGAGGGAGCTGGTACATGCTCAGAGAAAAGTTAACAAGGGCAATGCCTGCACTCAACCCTGCAAATATGTCTGGAAAATCCAAGACAATAACTTTGATGGAGACTTGCTTCCTTTTCTAGGAGAAAGAAGAGTAAATGTTGATGGAAGAGATCCAATTGATTTCTTTACGTATTTGTTTCCGTTAGATCTCATTGATCTCATTGGGTGAAGACCAAATACATCTGGATGTAGTGCCATGTGCCGTGGATGCTTTTTCATCCGGGGCATAATTTTCAGGTAGCCTAGGAGTTAGGAAAATGAATTGGGAGAGAAGTTGGAAGAGGAGTTCTGGAGATGCAGCTTTTTGATGAAGATTGTTCTCTTGGTTTGGATTAACTGAAGGGCTATATTATGTTAGAGTGCATGACAGCATGTTCAAGTGCTTTTCAAAGCCCACAATGAAATATGTGGTCATGGATTCATGATAAAACTCAGATGAAATTACTCTTCAGTTAAGTTCATACTGTTCAGTGTTGAGTTCTGAAGCGCATGCTGTCCACTGTAGTGGACATTTCTGTAACTTCCTGGAAAAATACAATTTTTGAAAAAAAGGTTTATATTTGTTTTTTTCATGCCCTAAGAAGAGTAAAAACACATTTAAAAAAAATCTTGACCCAAGGATTCATAATTTATGCATCAGAGGGTTAACTCAAAGATCTTTTCCGTTTGCAGTTTCTTAAACAGACTTATGATTTTAGTCCTCGTTCATTATTAGATCCTGCTGACTTCACTTAATGGATAAAACAGGTTCTTTGGTTTCTTTTGGTGACACAGCTGCAGTAGTGTTGCTTTGTCAATCACAGCTCCCTTCCTGGGCAGGATAGATTTTGCAGTGTGCTTTATAATTGGTTATAAAAACATTGTTTGGTTTCTTTTATTCTTCAAAAACAACATTCTCAGAAGATAACAGGTTAAATCATAATTGATTTTGGGGATAAAAACTAAAATTGTGTTGCTTCATGGCATTTTAGAATACTGTAATGGATAAAGTAACAAAAAACTCATATCTAATCTATTGTAGAAATGTTAAACTTGCAGACAGGTGACAATAGCACTTGCAAAGAAAGACTAAGGAAGATTGTAGCTGTATAAAGTCTATATATTCTGCTATGATTCAATGCCCAGCCTAATGGAGTTTTCCTATTTAACATATTCAGGAGAAAGACAAGCAGACAGTAGGTTGACTTTCTCCTATTCTGTCTGTGGTTCTGACATGGATTTTAACGACACATACAGAAAATAAGCAGCATAAAGAAAGCTGGAAAATATAAGCAAGAGAAAATTACCTGCAGAGCTCGGACCTTGATCATCCATGTTTCAGCGTACTGCAGCTCACTATGACAGAGTCTTTATATAAGTACCTCCCATCAGCCCATGATCACGTGATTTACAATTAATTCTGCAGCTTCTGTGAAGCAGCAGCTACTTTCACTTTCTTTTACTTTCATTTTGAGTCTTGCGAATTGGGAGGGATTCAAGGTGCGACAGGTTCAATCTGCACATTCCAATCTCCCAGGATAACAATACTTTTGGGCTGGACTGAAACCACAAAGGCTAGAACAAAATGTCCTGACTGAATAGAAATAGAAAGTAAATGATTATATAAAGTGGTTTCTCAGAAGTCCAGTACCATAAAGGTGTTATTTAAAACAAGAGCTTGACGCTTGCAGCTTCACGTAGAAGAAAGGTCAATACCACTGAGAGATGGCTGGATGGTTCTGTAAGAACATTTATTTTCAAAATATTTAGTGTGTTACTTTCAGGAACATTCTGTATATGTTTGGGTAGAAAGTAGTGTTATCTGCAGATACTTATCAAATGTTTGATTTTTCTTTGTTATCTGCTTGCAGCAATCGAGAAGTGTTAACTAAATATGAATGTTATTTGATAAGAAGTTCTGCTTCAACTGTTTAAAACAATATTTTGAAGGATTTTGTGGCATGTGTGAACTTTATTCATGAATAGCTTTGAAGAAAGAAAAAAGTACAGTGAGAAATGCGAAAGACTTGCAATAATAGGAACCAAAGACTTCTGTATTGAGGTATTTAGCCTCTGTGTAACCCAGATTTCTTTTTTGTTTTAAATGTTTGGTCTTTATGAAAAGAATGATTTCAATATTTTGTTCGGTCACCCATCATTCTCTGTTTAATTCCTTCTATTTATTCAGGGAAACAAAGCAACCCCCCTGGTACATCTGACAGTAAGATCCCGGATTAAAAAATTCTCTTTATAATTATTTGTGTCATTCGTTAGTGTCTTTTAGTTTCAATTTGGATGAATAGAAATTAAATGGCTAATAAACTTATTGATGTAATTTTAACTTGTACCCAGCTTCCTACATACTTCCTACATACTTCCTACATACTGTTTCAATAAAACTTTGAACATATTCTATGTTTGTTTTTACAGAAGAAGATACTTCAGAATCTGGAAGTGAGTAATTTTGTTTCTAAAATTATTCAGTTGTCTTTTTTAAAATAACAATTTTTGCTTCTGTGCAGTTCTGGACATACCATGGAGGGAACTACGCTGGGGGTGAGTTTACAGTAACACATTGAACATATTATTTATTGTTGCTTCTTTGTTAAATCACAGGTTTTAATGCAAACTGGAACACAATGTAATATTTAATTTAGATTATCTATAATTTAGAGTATAGATAAAGAAAGGATAGCTCTGAATAACAGGTTACCTGTTATATAGTTTAGTTCAGTGTTAATGACAGAGAAACATGAATCAGAGTTTAATACTTACAGCTGAAATAAAACTGATTGGATTAAACCTGAATTGGTCTGATAAAGTCTGATGGAAATTCCTCTGAAGAAGAAGACAATGGTTCAGATGTTTTCTCAAAAATATTTATGCTTAATTTTATGTTTTGTTGTTTGCAATTAATCTCTCTTTTTTATTTTGCTTTATCACAACCTATTCAACAAAATGTACATTTGGATACACAAATCCACAGTCATAAATATTTTTAAAACTGCACTTTTTTTTTTTTTAACTCAATCACCTTGGTCTGCTTCAAGATTATTGCCCTCTTTGTTTGTGTCCTGGGGCAAAACACTTCACTTACTTTGCCTGTTGGTGTTGATCAGTTGGGCCAATGGAGTGATTTAGCAGCCTCGCCTCTGTCAGGCTGATCCAGGGCAGTTGTAGCTACAATCTAGTAACTTGCCTTCATCAAAGTCAGAATGTGTCCTTTGCCATCTGAAGATATAACAGGCATTATAAATAAAATCTATAATTATATCGAACAACATAGTAGTTTGTATTCTGTTTGGACAAACTGTTAAGATGACAAACTGACATTAAATTGTTAAATGCAGAACCTAAATACATGGAGGAGGTAGGAGGCAAGCAAAAAGAAACAGTTTTACGTAAATAAGTATATTAAAAAAAATCTCAAAAACTAACTAAACATCAGCAGGATTCTAAATAGTAAATAAGACAAACATGGGAAACAAGCTGCTAGGAATAAATGGATGATCTGATTTCTGAATGAGAAAACTAAAGAGTGTTCATCAAAAGGGCTATTTTAAAGTTTTTTCTCTGAGCTATAGAGAGCCAGTGCAGTGACTTTAGAATTGGTAACCCAAGCAAGCGGGTTAGCAGATGGAAGACAGCTGCAAAGAGATAATGGCAGTAAACAACCAGAGATGCAAACCTAGGAGAAATTTGAAAATTAAATCAGGAAAACCACAGATCTATCAAATGCATAAGATTTTCTTTGTGTCCTCAGAATGGAGATCTATACATTTCTGTTATGTTCACAGCTACTGCTCACATCATTTGTGGGTTTTTTTTTGTTTGTTTTTTTTATTTAGCCGCTACTGGACCAGAGTCACAGCATCTTATTTTTGAATTAATCAGAAAATAGCTAATGTATTTGAAGAAAAATCAAATATTTACAAGTCTCATCATGAAACTTCAGTTAAGCTTTTTTTTCCATTGGTAAACATGCAGAGTTGTTTGTAGAAAACACCAGAGGAGACAATCTCATTTAGATGTACAAAATGTTCTGTTCCCATTGGAGTTGTGTATTTTTCAGATTCACATCAGAAACAACTAACTGATGTACATCTTGTATTCAGAGACAAACAAAAGGATCTTCAGTATGTGCAGGAGTACAAACCTGCCAAAGAAGGAGTCAGGTACCTTCGAGTTCTGCTGTATGGACCAGTTGGACATGGGAAGTCCAGCTTCATTAACTCTGTGAGTAATGTCATTCGAGGAAGAATAACAACTCCTGCTTTGGCCAATGCCGCCACAGTGGACAAAAGCTTCACCAGACAAGTAAGAAAACTGAGACGTTTCTATTCAATGAGCATATTGAGTTATGAGCACAGCTGAATGAATGTGACTCAAGTTCAAAAGTGATTTGGCTAGAAAACTGCTCTTTATGTTTAGTGCAATAACCATTTTATATTGTATTTATTATTTACCCTCTGCTGGACACTTGTATTTTTGACAAAGTAGTCCTACAATCCCTTTGATAAATGACTGATACCATTTTGCTTTTTATGAGTGATACAAATAATAATCCTCTATTCATCTATTTATCAGTATAAAACTCATACATTCATGAAAGGAAGAGGAAACTCAAAGACATTTTACCCACTGGTCTTTAATGACATCATGGGACTGGAAGATGGGGAGAAAAACGGAGTTTGTGAAAAAGATATACAATTGGCTTTGGAAGGTCATGTGAAGGAGGACTACAAGGTAAAGTATACTGCACTGCAAGAACCATTTAGGGAATTGCAAGTGCATTTCTCAAATCAATTATTACAAAAAATAATTATCTGAGTCAATGAATATGTGCCTCAGAATGACAAGACCTTGTTTCACTGTGTACAGATAAGTCAGTCAAATTATTTATTTGTCAATACTTTGTCAATATAAAAGTGTATTCTGGAGGGATATTTTGATGTAAAGTATGGGAAATGTTCAGCAAATTACAGGAGATTACAGTTTTGTTATGTAACTTATTTACAGACCATATCATTTTAAAGGAAAAACAAATTTAGAAATCTAATTAAAATGTATCAAAACATGCTTGCCATTTTATGATAACTTGTTCAAGCATTGTTTCATTGTGTTAAATCTTATGCCTACTATTTCATAGATTTACTCGTGTAATACATTTTCATCAACATTGCAAAAACAACTGAAAATGTAGGAAGCTGAGAACTGAATATGATCACTTCATGGATGTACAAAAACTTGTTCAAATGAATGAGAAAGCTTTTTTGATGTATGCAAGTACCTGAAGATTGATCAGGTAGTTTTGAGAACTTGAATTTTGATCTTGATTTTGACTGAGAAAAACTGTAATATATCAGAAAAAATCTATCTTGGAAATTGGAAAATCTTAGTCCTTCTATCACCTGAAGGACCTTTCCAGGATTAGAAGACTTGTGTCTCAGCGAGATCTGAAAAAAACTCATCCATGCGTTTATTTTTAGTCACATTGATTATTGCAACAACGTCTTCACAGGCCTGTCCAACAAATCAATCAAACAGCTGCAGCTGATCCAGAAGCTGCTGCTCGCGTTCTCACTAGAACCAGGAAGATAGAGCACATAACACCAGTTTTAAAGTCCCTCCACTGGCTCCCTGTAGCTCAAAGAATAGATTTTAAAATACTGTTGTTAGTTTACAAATCACTGAACGGTTTAGCACCACAATATATTAAAGATCTGCTGTTGTTGTATCAACCTGCCAGACCTCTCAGGTCTTCTGGTTCTGGTCTGCTCTGCATCCCCAGAACCAGAACCAAAAGAGGAGAAGCAGCTTTCAGGATCTATGGACCAAAAATTTGGAACAAACTTCCAGAAAACTGCAACACAGCTGAAACACTGAGCTCCTTTAAATCTAGACTAAAACCCAGCTGTTTTAAGTTGCTTTTGAAACATAATCATAAAACATTAATCAATAATAATAAATGTGTAATGATGCTAATGTAATTTTTGACTGTTTGTTCTAGGACTTTGTGTTTTTATGATGTAAAGCACTTTAAAATGCCTAGTTGTTCAAAGGTACTATACAAATAAAATGTTATTATTTAACTGCGTTCCATTACCACCAAAATCAACCATTTTATGACACACAAAAGACAACATACTTATCCATGGCTTTTTTTTAGAGCCATTGAACCCAGAAACTTTACCTTTTGCACCAGTGTATCTGGAGCTATTTCTATGGGAAAAAAAACATGATATGAAATCATTGGAAAAAATATGTGCATGTTTCAAAATGTCTGCATTGCTTTTGCATAGGTCCATGTGTTTTGCATTAATCAGCTTCTAATGTCAGCTTTTATACTAAAAATTAGGATGTAAATTGTAGATGGATCATTTTCCACAAACAAATCTGAACGTTTTTAGTAGACTTCAGTAAATAAAAACCTTGAAGGTCAGTCTTGCTTACTTTTTCCAAGTAAGATGCACTAATAATTGCATAATGTTGATCTTTTTTGTCAAGATTAATAAATGTCTTGATCTAGTTGAGATGGGCTACATTAATATCTATAAAAATTACTTCTCACAGCAGATTTTCAGACTTGAAATAAAAGGGGGATTTTTGTTTCAAAAGAGGAGTGCTCCTTTTGAAGCAAAACAAAACAAATAATTCAAATATTCTACATCATAGTATTGCCTTATGTTTTTCAGTTCAACCCAATTTCTCCACTAAATAACTCAGAGTATAACATGAAACCCTCTGCTGACGACAAAGTTCATGTCCTGGTCTGTGTGATGTCGGCCAATGCTCCACAGATTAAACCGTCAGTTCTGGAGAAGATGAAGTGTGTCAGAGAAACAGCCAGTGACCTGGGTGAGAGAAGAGTTTACAAATGCTTTTGATTCGTGTTCCAGAATTTCTATAGATATATTGATAGATGAGAAAAAAAGATAAAGTGGAAATAAGTGCCTCATCTTTTGGTGAAAATGTGTTATTTGCTAGTATAATTGATCAAATTTCCCCTTGCATCACTTTGTCTGGTAAAGCTAAGCTATGTAATCTGAGAAAGGTTTTGTCTCTGTAGGAATTCCTCAAATGGCCATTCTGACCCACATCGATGATGCCTGCGGCGAAACTGAGAAAGATCTGAGGAATGTGTACAAGAGCAAGTATCTGAGGAAAAAGGTGAGTTTTGGTGAGGCCTGATCAAAAATAAACACCATGTTTCAGTTTGTAACTCAGACTGTGGTGGTTTTTGAGTAAAGTCAGTTTAATTGCTTAACTGGTGCTAGTGTTTGTTCAATACCAGTTATAACTTCTTCTTTGTTTTGCTCACTTCCTTTAATCATCTGAGATCAAAAGTCGGAATTTTGAGATTAAAGTCAGAAATATATTTTTGTTTCCAGTGGCCTTAATCGTCTTCAGCAATGTGTGACTGGTAAACGTCTATATTGTATATGTTATGTGGTGATCAGACAAACCACAAGACATCAAGTCTGAGTGTGGAGGCATCTCTTTTTACTTCCTGGCAATTGGGAGATTTCAGCACAAAACATGTGCTTCAGTTCTCCAGCTTGATGTATACAAAATAATAGTGTTAGCATGCATCGCATATTGCATTCATAATAAAATCAATCATTTAGCATCATCAAATGCTATAAAGGTTTAATAACAACTCATGTGAAAATATTCAAACACCTATAATTAATACAGAAGGAAAAGTAAACATTTGAACAATATAAATGAAAAGATTGCAATGGATTATAAAGCTTGCCTCTTCCCAGTGGAACTAATAACAAAAGGGAAGAGGAAATGAATAACTTCATTTTATAATAATTCTGGAGGACCCTGAACAAAAGAAGAAGAATGTGAGGCAGAGCTGGAGGACAAAACTCCTGATGATAGACACAGAGGAACACAAGATCAGTCAGGTATAAACAGACAAATACATTCAAGAACAAATTTTGTGTAAATATACAACTATTCATATAGACCCAGTTACAAAGACATTAATCTGGAGCAAAATCTGTCAACATTTTTGGACTAGCAACTTTATCCCTCTGGAGGGATTGAGTGATCTTTGAAAAATAATCAAAATATTATTTTAACTATCATTATTATTATTGCAAATGCAAATATTAAACATAACATTTTATTTGCACTGAATTAACGAGTTCAATGTATCTTATTTTGACATGGATGCACTACTAATGGGTAACGAGGGATGCATTGAAAGTATTATAGACAGGATCAAGCATTGACTGAAAGAGCAGTCTTGGCAGAGTTACATAGCTCGGAACAGGTTCTTTCCTGTTCTGGAAAATAAAATTGGTGCTTTAATAGAGAAAGTTAGAAATTGCATTAGCATCAGCTCAGGAGCTATATTTGAATCTTCAGCTGTGTTCAAACCCTAAAAGATTCATTTTTTTAAAAAATTTTTTATCTTACAGATTAAGGATTTAAGTGCATCAGTTGGAATCCCCATCAACTGCATCTTTCCTATAAAGAACTACAGTGACGAAATTGATATGAAAGATGATGTTGACTTTCTGATCCTGAGTGCCCTTAAGCAAATGGTGAACTTTGGAGACGATTTCCTTGAGAAAATGTGTTGAGATTTTGCAGAAATTCTGAGGAGGAGGAATTTAGTTATATTTATCAACAGTTACAACTTTATGGTATGTTTTATAAGAAAACAAAATACATATATATTTGCACATGAAAATAGAAATAGTAAAAAATAAAATATTTGCACATGCCAGGTGGTGGGATGGGTGATAAAGTTGAATGTTACTACTTTTTATTAAATGAAACTTAAGTTACTCAAAATAAATTTAACAATGCTGAAAAAAATCATCATGAAGCTGAACTTCGGATTAGAACCAATATTAGTGCAGAAAGTGGTGCAACAAGATAACAGATTGTTTGCATGTTGGGGATTAGTTCATTAGTTTTTGTTTGCTGGTATACTGTCATTAAATAAAAATATTTATCCTACTGATCAGGTCGTTGCTTTATTTTGTTTCCTGTAATGCAGTGTTTCTGTGAATTTCGGAATAAAATGTATGTAAGAATTCATTCATGATAGTGATCATAAACCAGTAATTTATTTAAAGCTCCATTATGTAACTTTCACCCAAAAAATTCTTACAGATTTGTTCAAACTGTCACTATGTAGCTACAGTGTGAAACATAATCTGAGAAAAACCAAACAAAAAAAGCCAATTTCCTCTCTCATACCAATGCTTACCATGTCAGTTATAGAAGTGGAGCATAGAAATGAAGCACAACCAATCAGAGCCAAGAGGAGGGTCTTAGTGCTGTCACTCTGCTCATGTATGAGCTGCTCAATGTGCTAATGATGGAAGAACAATTTACTATCACAAGAAAGCTCTTCATTCACTATCATGCTAACCACTGAGTATTCATTGCATGTTAACTTTTGGGAATAAACTGTAGCTTAGTAGAGAGCGAGGAGGGTATAAGCAGCGTATACACAAGAATGATTTACAGAGCTAAAACCTTCCTCCTGGCTCTTATTGGTAGTTTCTATTTAGCACAAGGACCAGGCAGAGGAACTTGATTTTTATTCACCTTCTGCTCCAGGATTTGCTCCACATTTGATAAATAGGGTTTAGGTCAAACACAAACCTTTCTGTAGAAAGACAATGTTTCATCTTTGTCGGGTGTTTATCATTCAGGCATACTGCCATGCAGCCCAGTTTCTGAATATAAAAGTTTGTGCCTTCCTTCAGTAAGTCACCGTGCATGCTGAAATTCTTGGTTCCCTCAGTAAATTAGGCATAACTTATGATGAGCTGAGTGTAAATGATAACCCAAAACATTGTGACCCCAGAATAATTGATGTGATTAGATCACATGTAATGAATCACTTTTTTCTCCAGTTTAATTATTAAGGTAGGCTAAACAATTAAAGTTATTAAAATTATCTCTCCAAGAAAGTGGTTGTAATTCTAGAAATGTCTCATTTTTCTGACTTTTGATATATTGATTTTAAAAAGTATCAATGGTGGCACGCTCCCACTCAATTTAAGAAAGTTTTGGCTCATTTTTTTCTTTACCACAACAGACTCAGCACCACCGTGTCCTCTCCGTTGAATTTGTCTCCGCGGCTCCGCTCCGAGTCGCTCAGCGGCCTGAAGTGGCAGATCACCTTCACCCCGCACACCCCGCACTCCGCAACCTCCATCCCCGCACAGTGCGCAACAACAAAGACAGGAAGAGAGAAGTGGCCCCGCCGGACTTGCTGGGAATCGGGGTTCGGTTCGGACACAGTGGGCGGATCAGACTGATGAAGCTCGGAGCTCCGGTCAGCGTCTCTCCATCAGGATGCTGAGCACAACACTGCCAGCTCCCACAGGTCCAGCCAGGAGCGCTGAGCCGCAGAGAACTCTGGGAAATTGAGTCTTCATACGGATTTATGATCTGATCGATCAAGTGGTCGGATCTGTGGAGTCCTATTAACATTTTTCCCTCATGTAATGATTTCATAAGCAGAGTCTGTGGCTTTAATTCTTCTTTATATTATTTTATTATTCACTGGCCAGTTTATTAGACACATACATGCTTTATTATGATTTCATGTTAACAGGCAGAGTGAGACTGCAAAACAACTCAAAGCAACTGCAAAATGACCTGTTTGGGGCAGAATCACACATTTGTCTCTTTTCTGCACTAAACATTCTGGGATGGGTTACGATTGTTCCATCAAGTGGAAACAGAAAGCCAAGTAGGGTAGCCATATAACTTTTTCTCAATGGCTTCGATTGCTTGATCATTTTGTTGACAAGTCAGTAATCCTGGTACTGTCTCATGGAAGAGAACATGAACATCAAGCACAACATTTTCATACACGTCAGACCATTTTGTTCCTGCAGTTGAATAGTCAGAATCTCTGGTGTGATGCATCAGAACCAAGATGATCGGTTTCTTCACTGATGACACTGAAACAGTAGACAGATGTGATTAGAACCAGAATCACTGGTTTATCCAGCAATGAGACTGAAACGCATGGAAAAAAGTAGAGTTAGGATGCTTGTTGTTAAATCTTTGCACACATGAGGTCAATAATTTCTCTACTCAGTTTAATCATAGAGTTCTAATGACAGACAGCACCAACAATAGAAAACATCTGAAAAGTTTTCCATTAACTGGAAAAGTTCTGATGTTACAAATCATAAGGCGACAACAACAGCATTTTCAAAATTTGTTCAAAAGTATAGCAGGGTGTTTAAACGTAGTGAGTAAATCTGAATATCTTTATGATAGCTGAATTTTTCATACCCAAATGTAACTCTATTCTAATCTATCCCAAATCAAAACATGCATCAAACTTCTTCAGTCTACAGAAAGTGAAGAGAAGGGAGAATTTAGCTTTTCAAAGATATACTGTCAGCATTTTTACTTCCAAACTGGAAACATTTGCCGTGTACCTTAAAACACTGAGCAATAATAATTTGCATATCTGCTGTTTCTAAGTATTGGTTTTCATTGGTGTTAAATTGCTGACCCACATTTGGCACCTGAGACATGATCCCTGTACTATCATGTCTCACTGGTTATTGATTCAAGGCTGATATTTTTATGCATAGTTGTATTTCTGATTATTATTGTAAAGTTTATACATTCTTAATAAATGAGTCTGCGTAAAGCAACTACTAAAATTCCCTTAGTTGATAAGTTAGGAGGGGGAAATACCTGTCTCCTGTTTTCAAGTGAAAATTCTTAGTAAATCTTAATGTTTCTGTTTAAAAGATAAGAATCCACAACATTTTTATGGATTAGAAAATGGCTTTGAGAAGAATAAAAGAACAAGGAAGAAGTAACATAGCCGGACATATTTGCTTGTGAAATATTCGATCTGTTAAATAGTTTTTAGGATGACCATAATTCCTGTAGTGACACAAAAGAAACAAGGATTTCCATTACCTTGTGGATTTGTCATTGCTGATTCCACATCTGAACCAACGCGTGAGGTGATTGGACAAAAGACAATGATGACCGCAGATTCCTCTGGACTTTGAGTTTCCTCAAAGTTTAGCCAGGAAATTGGCCAGGAGTTTATCAAGGAGATTGGCCAGGAGCTTTGCAAGTAGTTTAGCCAGGAGATTAGCTGGGAGATTAGCCCGGAGTCTTTCCAGGAGTTTATCCAGGAGTTTTTGTTATTCTTCACTTTTTTCATTATTGCTTCATCACCACCAAATGTCTGTCCAGTGGTGAATGGGAAGATCTTTACTTTGGGCCTCCATCCACCTTTAAATATATATATATATAAATATATATATATATAAATATATATATATATATATATATATATATATATATATATATATATATATATATATATATATATATATATATATATATATATATATATATATATATATATATATATATATATATACATCTCATATATATATATATGAGAGAAAAAATAGAAAAGGTTAAGATTCATAACTGTTAAATATTTACAAGCAAAAACAGACAATTAAATGAGTTAAATGTAATCTCCAACTTATATGAGATAAGTTGGATAAAAAAAAAAGAAACTTATATGCAGCTATGCAAAATCCAAATTTTCCCAAATTAAAACACTTCTGATGTTTCTCAAATTGTTCTGACACTTAGAAAAATGAAAGATTCTGGATGTGCTTCACAGTTTTTGGCCCTTCATTTTAAAGTGGAAAGAGCTTTATAACAAAAGTAGCAGCAACAAGACTTTACTGAAATACTGAAAGAAAAATCACATCTTTGATCTGAGTTATGCACTTCCCTTCCCACAGCACTTTTCTATTCATTTTGCTGCCAAAGTTTTTTGAGTTGTTAGAAATTAGGCAATGAAAATAAGTTGAGTGCATGGTGAATGCAACTTTGGATAATGGCAAGCTTGATGTAAAATTGAACAGAAACTAACAAGAAACGGAAAAACGTCTTGTACCCTTCTACTGACAACTTTCCACAACGAGTCGGTGTTGATCTTTCAACCTCTACAAATTGTGGTCATTTGTGGTCAAAAATGCAAATGTCAAGAAAATCTTAAACGGAACATTGTTTCTGGTTCATCAGATTCACTGTAAGTAGTGAGAGATTTTAGACGTACAAATGCTTCAAGAAAATGTTCTGAGTAATTCAATTGTGTTTACATTTGTGCATGCAGGCTATTGCAGATTTTCAGTGTAGTGCTTGTTTATTTCAACATTATTATTTCTTTTACAAGCAGACTATACTAGAATTGATTCATTTCTATTAACAAGGTATTTAGAAACATGTATAAAAAGAATCAGATTAGATGTAGCGATTGTTAAAAATATTCCTTTGCAACAGGTCAATTATCTGCAGAGAGAATGGTTTTGAATTTTCCTCAGACATAATCAGTGATTCAGCCTATTTATAGGTTTAAGATGAAACATTGTTTCAGGACAAGTAAATGTACAAACCCGAGGAAGAACTTTCCAGTTGTGCTTCATTTTGAGGCTGTCCCTGCACACAGAAAAAAAAAAAATGCACATAAACAGAAACAAATGCAACTTTACAATCTGCCAGCTTGAAGATTTTCAAAGGCAAGTACTCTAAAAGCATAAACATTCAGCATTATTGCATTCTCACATCAGTTTCACACAAACTGAGTAGCGATGATTAGAATCCTGACAATTTGGATGTTAGTGTTGTTGCAGGGTGAAAGTTTTTCACTTTGTTTTATTAGTTTACTGAACTTAAGTCACTCTGTGCAGCCGATTCATCTGAACGGGGCATATTAAGTGTCCAATGTGCAAATGGTTTTCTTGTAACATTTGCCCAAATGTCAAAAAAAGAACATTTGGGCAAAAAATGAGAACATTTTTACTGCGCAGTGCTAAAAGACTGATAGTCAATATCAGTAAAAGAACCTCCATTTCCATCATTAGCTGGTAACCTGGGCAGAGTACAGCATAAGCAAAGAAGAAACCAACAACTGACCAGAAGCACCACTAACCGCAGAAATAGCTGAAAATATGAAGGGAAAAACCAAAGTGAGTAACAAACCAACAGTTCTTGATGGCTGTTTCCATTTCCACACAGAGACTCTTGATGCTGCCTCTTACCTGGACTTGACTTCAGTCTTAGCTTAATATTATAATCAATTTGTCTCAGAAGTTGGAACTCAAATCTCAGGATGAGAAAACACCGACACATATAAACCTGCAGATTTAAAACTTGTGGTTGGATATGAGTAGAAGTTTAAGAATTGAAAACACATGTAGAAATAAGATAATTGGTCCAAACGAGATGAGTCTAGTGAAATAAAAAATGGGGGGAAAAAATGGCTATGACTCTTACAGTGCCTTTTAAAAGATTTATATACAAGGTCAGCCAGAAATATTGACTACAAAGTTGTAAGTCAGTCATAACAAACATAAAAACAAATTAGACACAAAAAAGGAATCTTGTAAAAATAGAAATATTAAAACTGTATAAAGCAATGTAACTTTTGTGTTAAAAAGTATTCAGTTTTGGATTTAAATTGCAACAAATTACTGACAAAGTCTTCATTGTGACACCTTCAAATCTGAACTTTACAATTAAGGACTGTTCTTAGCACACATATATGTGCTTAAATCAAGGTTGAGATACTCTGAATTAATTGATCTTTATAATATCAGTTGATTTGAGAACACAACCCAGTTTCTAAACCTTCTTGCTGAAATAGCACGTGTTGCTTGGAAGACATCAACTTATTATCAGAAAGAAGAACATGAGTGTGTCTTACTGGTGAAGACGCTGATTGTCCAGGACTTGGCGATTCTGTTGTATCATCATGTTCTTCCCCAGGCCATTCAATGTCTGAAGCAGAGTGAGAGGACAAAGCATGTTTTTTATTTTGTAGAATATTCCACATTCACAGTATACTGACAGAAGCCAGAGACATTTGCTTGAGGAAGTTAGAAGTTATAACTAATCTATATTTTTAAATTATGGATTGGTAGATCTTTATCAGATGCTCAAAACTCAGAGTAGTGATTTATGAACTAACTGGAATGCTTAAATCAAACTTTTAGTCAGTTTTGAGTGGGGCTGTGTAGGATGCATGCCTCAAGCGCTCTGTTTAACTTGGGCTTCATGTTTGAGGGGTTTTGATGGTGACCCAAGTCGCAGCAAAACGACATTGTGGAGTGAGAAACTATGGACTTAATAACTGAATGCACAATAAAACAGATGCAGAACAGCTGGAGAGCATCTGAACACAGAACTGAGAGACGGTGGAATTAGTAAAAATAGGAGAAGACTTAAATAATATACAACATGAACAACAGAGGAAAATCTAACCAAAATGAACCCGCAGAAGTACTGAAATCTGTTGGAAAATAACTAATATTGTCCTTTTAAGTCACATAAAGAAGGTTGTTCTTCTATTTTTTTCTCCCTTTGTACAAACTTCAAAACAACATTCTCAATAGAATACAAATTGTAACCCTTATTTATTGTTCAGTCAAAATTAAAGTTATGCTTTAAGCTTTGTGACATTTTGACATAAAGTAACATAACTCTCGTCTATACTTTTCTGTAGAAATGTAAAACTTGCAAACATAGGAGACCATAAATAATACCTGCTATTATAGCTGTATGAAATCTAAATTTTATAGATTCTGTTGTGTTGTTATACAATGAAGTTTTCCTGTTTAACATAAATATATTTAATGTTTAGTCATGACAAACAGGAAAGGGTGTGCTCCTGTGACATGGACTGCAGATGAAAATCAGCAGGAAATAGACATACTATAAGTTACAAAACAAAGACCGAAAGTAACTTAAGTTTATCATATCCTGTTTATGGTTCTCACAAGTACTTTATAAACATGAATACAGAAAATATACAGAAACCAGGAAGCTGGGAAATAAAAGCAAGAGAAGAATACCTGAAGAGTTCACGGTGTTGTTTGCTTGTGCCGGATCCATGTTGTGCTTTTCTTCAGCATCTCAGTCTTTATATACAGACCTCGCCTCAGCCCATAACCATGTGACTTACAATAAACTCAGCAGCTGCTGTGAAGCAGCAGCTTCTTTCAATACTTTCACTTTCAGGCTTTCAGGGTGGTGGGGTTCACTCTAACTTCATAAGAATAACTGCATATTGCAAACATTATATTTTGCCGAGTGCCATCATCAAAAATCAATACATATGACATTTTCTTCTTTTTTCTTTTCTACTTTAGCCGATCATTTTTCTCCCTTCTATTTCATTTATTTTGTCTTGTCTCATTTCTGCCTGTGTTTGTAATGGCTGCTTCTTGCCTGTAAAGCGCTCCATATCGCCTTGCACACAAAATGTGCTATGCAAATAAATTTCCCTTCCCTTAAAGAAAATATATATATATTCCTACTGAAAAGAACTATTGCATGTACGTTTTAATTTCATGAAGTATAAATTAAAAACGTCTAATCTTTTCAACATCTCACTTTCCCTATTAGAGACAAACATGTTGTTTGAATAAATGCTGTTTTCAGTTTTAATCTCCCAGAGTGATGATGCTTTTCTGTTGGATTAGAGGGCAGAACAGAATGTCCTGGCTGATCAGAAAGTGAAAGTAATGATTAGAAAAAGTGGTTTATCAGATTCCAGTCTCATAAAGAAGGTTGATATTTAAAGTGAGAGCTGGATGATTGCAGTTTCACCTCAAGGAAAAGTCAACACCACAGAAAGATGGCTGTGTACATTTATTATTTTCAAAAATATACATTTCAGGAATATTTTGTGGCAATAAAGGAAAACATACATATGCTGCGTAACTGACTTTTATTTGTTAAAATGCTTTTCTGCTTTAATCTGATAAGATTTTTTAAAGGTTTTTATGGCATTTGTGACATTTATTCATCAATAGCTTGAAAGAAAAAAGTAAGAATTTCACTTTACTTTCAGTAAAATTACTGAAGACTTTCAGTAATTGGAACCAGAGATTTCTGTGTTGAGGACTTTATCCTATATGGTGCAAATAGGATATCACTTTGAACTCTGACCTCAGAGTATGTTATGTGTTCTAGATATCTCTAATTTGAATAACAGATTGTTTTGCCACCCATTATTCTGTTTATCTCATTTTATTTGTTTAGGAACATGAAGAACCCTTCCCCCTGTTCCACCACCAGCTAAAGTCCAGGATAAAAGGAAGACTTTTCAAATGTTTTCTCGTTAATTTGGATAAAATTAAACTAAACATCTAATAAACATAACACTGACATATTTTAACTTGTTTCTGGCTTCTTAAACACTGACTGTGTTTCAGGAGCAGCTTAATAACATTTTTGATATATTTTATGTTTGTTTTTACAGAAGAAAATACTTCTGGAAATGAATAATATTTCTAACATCTTTCTGTCATCTTTGCAAAATGATTCATGCCTCTGCAGCTCTGGATGAACCATGAAGGTGAATATGCTGGAGGTGAGTTCACTGCAGCTGACTTATCAACTATTCCATTTTGTAGTTATGATGGGATAAAATGTTAAGTGGGTACAAGTACTTTTGAATACTTTTAGTATATTAAAAGTATTCAAGGATCAAACATATTCTGGAACAGACAGTTTTACTGACAAAATATGTCAAGTGGCTCTTTGGCTGTTGAAAACTAAATTTGGTTCTTTGCTGGGTTTCTATTCAGAACCAGTTAACCAATTTTTTTGTTTATTTCTTGTTATGAAACCAGTTAATAGAACATAGCTCTGGTTCAGACATGGATCTGCTCTAGTGGTTTTGCTGATATGTTGGAAAAACTCAGACAAGACATCATCACTGATTTTCTCTGAGTCAGAAGCAGAAAATTGTGTCCATTTAAAGAACAGCTTAAAAAACACAGATCAACCTTTGACCTTTAAATAATTCTGACTGAAGTAGTTTTCTTCGCTCACCTCAGAGGTTGTGAAGGAAATGGACAGCTCAAACTTATTTTGACAAGCTGGACATTTCACTCTGTACCTTTGTTCCAGATAATCCTGTCAAAAACAGAAACATTTAGTTAAAATACAAAAGATATTGTACACATTTCCTCCTATAATAATAATAATAAATAATAATAATAATAATAATAATAATAATAATAATAATAATAATAATAATAATAATAATAATAATAATGTTATAAGCCACTCTTCAGGAGAATCAAGTTCACTGCACAAAAATATTGTAATCAAAAAGTGTAAACCACACAGTCAAGATAACAAACCAAAATAAACAGCAACCATTATGTGATTAATTGACTGCATAGCTATTCCAGTCCTCTTGGCTATCTTAAAAGTCATAACTAATATATTTTAATTGCAACAACCGAGCCCAAGGCTTTGGGACAGTTTAGTGTTTCAATGAGTGACTATTATTAAAACAACCAAGCACAGACATTATTCTAGAACAATAAAATAATGTGATAGACAGATAAAAAGTTTTATGAATATACATTCAGAAATAAAAACTGAATTGAAAACTGCAAAAACAATGTGACTTGGTCTTCATGTCATTCTGGTCAAGAAAAGTAACCTACCTGTCTGGCTGCTGATTTGCTTGCCATATTTTCAATCTTCTGCTCATCGGCTTCAATAGAGGTGATAATACCTAAGGAGACAGATGATTGGTTGTTCATGTGGACAAAAAAAGATCAGGTGTATCTGTCAAATATTCATAAAGCATCACTGTTTTTATTAGCTGACATTTTAGAATCAACTAATGAAACAGGAGATCCTGCCAAGGAGAATCTATATCAATATGTGTGCAACAAGTAAAACTGAGTTCATTTGGACCAGATGATCAATGATGCTTTAGTTCCAACTGCAGGTGGAGAGTGAAATCTTTCATATTTGATTCTGTTCTAAAAACTAAACCGATTCAAACTAAAAACTGTTCTGAGTTAAACAGCAGAAAGCCAACATGCTGCAATAACACTGTCAAATAAATTACAGCAAGGTTTGCAAGATGTAACAGCAAAAAGCAGGTAAAATATGAGCAGGAAAACAGATTTACCTTAAAGACTCACACTTCCACTTAGCTGGAGTTGTGCTGCAGTCTAAGAAGCTCCACCCATCCCTGATTATGTGATTTATAGGAAACCATTCATCTTCAATGCAGCAGCAGCAGCTACTATCACTTTCTGCTCTGATAGAGCCGCTGTGTCGTTGGCCTGTAGATGGAGTTAATCTGCTATGGACTCCTGATATGTAAATAGAAATATTCTGAGAAGAAAATTTTTTTTTTTTTTTGCTTCTTTTTGCAAGCCAGGTTTTGTTTAAAAACTTGGCTTGATTAATAGTTATCAATATACAGCTCTACATTATTACAATGTCACTTGGTGACTTTGAACCTGTTCAGTGTTGAGCAGATGCATGATGTGATGCAGTAATCTGTTAATTTGTGTTAAATTAACAGATTAACTTAATCTGTTAATTTGATGAGCTCAAAAAGCTAAAATCTGGTTTGTTTTCAAAGAAGTGTAGAATAGGATTAGAAATCAGAAAATGCTTTGGCACTCTGTAACATAATTACAACTCTTGTTTTATAACCAGGTATATTTGTGAGTGTGTTTAGTTATATGAGATTTTAATTATCAGGGGTTATTACAAGCTAAATATATTAAAACCGAAAATGTGAATATTTTACAACATATCATTGAAACCAAAAGCAATGTTTTTTCCCAGTTTAATATATTTTGTTCTATCACGCTGCTTTCATTTACGATTTTATTCTCTGCCAAATACAAATCCATAGAAATGATGGCGATACGAATCTGCTTTTTACTCCATTTTTTATTTAGCACCTTGACGACAGTAAACAGGAAAATGAGAAACCTCAACCACATTAAAACACATTTGATCCATCATTATGTTCTAACAGCTTTATTCCGAATGTAGCAGGTTGAAGCCTGCCCCCAGGATGGAGGACAGCTGCCACCTAATTGCTCATAATGGGTGTTAGCATGAAGGCAGACCCTCTCACCTGCTTTCTTCATGTCTGCATTTGGTCGCTCTTCAGTGGGAAGGTCACTTGGATGACTTGCCATGGTCAAAATTCTAAACTCGGAAATCAGTAAGTAATGTTTCTCCTTGTGTGCAAGACCTGAAATTTTAAAATTTTAGTTGGTTAATTTAAATCGTTTAAATCTAGAAGCTGCCTGAAGTCTCCTGTTTGATACGGGGGTGTGGCTGTAATTTACCCTCCCCAGTTCAGCTTGGCAACAGAAAACGGGTATGTATTTTTTGTATTGCACCCATGCAGTTCAAAAACACAAAATGATTTCTTTATTGAACATACTGGCAATCGGATCCTCCTGCTATTTGGTCAGAAGGGGCTCTCTGGTCGGGGTGGAGTCATCCAGCTCTGACAGGTGACAATGGCTTTTTCTGCCTTCTGCCATTTTTCTACAAATCACCTATGAATCGAACTTCATTACAGACAAAAAGCTGCTGCAGCTCGCTGGAGACCCTGCTGCTTTGTTTTTGCTTTGTTTTCAGCTATTTGTTTGGTTTCTGGGTTTTGCGCCTTTTGTTTAAATTTGTTTATTTTTGAGTTCTCCTATTCTGTGTGGCCTCTGGTCTTGCTGCATGTAGCGGCTTTGGTCTTTTAGATTACTTGATTAAACATTACATTTTTAATGACGATACGTCGGAGGTGAGAGGTAACTTCATTTTAGCATCTGTCTAAATAGTTTCTTTTTGTTATATTCGTTTTGTTTAACCCCACCCTCTTGTTTCCAGGCTGAGAGCTGAAGGCAGGGGGGGGGGACGACATCCAGGGATGATGGAACTTGACTTAATGTATTGATTATTCTATGTTGCATGACTTTGTGTTTTTGTGTTTGTTATGATGTAAAGCGCCTTGAAATGCCTTTCTGCTGAAATGTGCTATACAAATAAAATCTGATTGAAGTAAATAAAGACACACAATAGTGTAATTTGAATTTTACTAACATAATATTCCCCCACATTGCATGCAAACATCCCTTTACTGTTCTTTTTATCAAAATTTGGTGGTGTCATTTTTCATCTTATTACAGACACTGAAGAAAACAAGCACTTCAATGGACAATGTACCCTGCAGTTTATTTTATGAAATGTTACAGGAAGTGACAATGACATCAAGAGAAAACACATGTAAGAGGGTAAAATGAAACCTATATTAACTTAAATTGGGGAAGTGTCCCTTTGGTATAACTTCTTGTATTTGATAAGAGTTTCAGTGAGTCTTCTGTAGTTAAATCACAATTCAGGTATTTTTGCCAAACAATCCTCAGATTATGACAAATATTTCACTAGACCATACAATGTTCTGTAAAACGAGGCAGCTCTGTGGAGTGTTGCAATCCAGCATTCCCTTTGTAATAAGAATTTACTTTTGTAAAACAAGGTCTTCCAAAAAATATTTATATTCCAGACTAAAGTTTTGCATAATAAGATCAAGCAGTATGAACACCACATCCAGGAAAACACAAGTTATTTTGAATATTAATTATTGAAGAAATAGTTTTCAGCATACCATTTTATTTTTTTTTTCTTCTTTTTTGAACTTTAAGGCTCAACAAGCCAGCTTCAAAAATTTCGCAAAATGTAAACAGTTAATATCAGTTTAGATTTTTCTCAATGAAGTCGTCTCCAAAGTCGATCATTTTCTTCAGGGCACTCAAGATCAGGACGTCAACGTCGTTTTTTATGTCGATTTCTTCACTGTAGTTCTTCACAGGGAAGATGCAGTTCACAGGGATTCCCACTGCTGCACTGAAATCTTTCATCTGAATGTAAAAACAAACTGTTATAGTTACAGCTTATAGTTAGTTCTGCAAAATCTCCTGACAGATGTCTAAATGTCTGAAACTCACCTTTTTTTGCAAGTGTTTGCTTCTGTATACATTCTTCACGTCTTTCTCTATTTCCCCACAGGCAGCATCGATGTGGGTCATTATGGCCATCTGAGGAATTTCTGCAGAGACAGAAACAGACGCTCAGGGAGTCACGGAAACGTTATCCATGGAGATATCCATGGAGACAACCACTCATCAAGGGTCAACATGCCAGACTAGTTTGTCTAAATAATATGATTCTCGATAAACTCACCCAGATCACTGGCTGTTTCTCTGACTTTCCTCATCTTCTGCAGAACTGAAGCATTAATCTGTGGCGCGTTGGCAGACATCACACAGACCAGGACATGAACCTTGTCATTAAGTGAGGGATTTGGGTTGTAGCCATAATCTTCTTTAGTCAGCGGGCCTATTGGGTTAAACTGTTAAAAAGAGAAACAGTAAGATGAAGCATTAACTTTTAAAATAAAAATAAAAAAAGTAATATATATATATATATATATATATATATATACATAAATATATATATATATATATATATATATATATATATATATATATATCTGCGACAGACTGGCGACCTGTCCAGGGTGTACCCCGCCTCTCGCCCGGAACGCAGCTGGAGATAGGCACCAGCACCTCCCGACCCCGTTAGGGAGAAGGGTGTCGGAAAATGGATGGATGGATGGATGGATATATATATATATATATTTTTTTACTTGAGATATTTGTAAAACTCACAAAATCTGAGAGGGGAGCAGGAGCTGTAATTTTACCATTTTAGTAATTTTACCATAAAGGTTGACCAGTTGTTGCTCAGACTTTCTTGGAAATCCAGCAGTGAGAATAATTGGTCTGATCATCTGTAGTTTGTTGAAATGTTTGTTACTGATAACAACTTGAAATGAAACCCTGCTACTCCAGTTCTAACCAGTATCCTAACTGGTCCCAGCAGTGGGAACTTGTCCTTTCACCTTGTGACCCTCCCGTACGTGTCCTTTCATAGCCAGCGTGATGTCGCTAGCATGAATCCCGCTGTTGTTCCCGTCCTCCAGACCCATGACGTCGTTGAAAACCACAGGAAAAAATGTCTTCGAAGTTCCTCGTCCTATCTGGATTTTATGAGTTTCATACTGAAACACAGAGAAAAAAACATGTAACACAATTCCTGCTGGAAACGAGAAAAGTAAAGAGCAAATCTGCATCAGGGCTAACTGTTTGATCTCAGCAATCTAAAAGATAATCCATATTCATTATTCACATAGCAGTGATCAAAATCCATGGCAAACAGCTGATGAATCCTCAGAAGGCTAAATTACTATTTATGAATGAATTAAATCAAGATTTTTTGAGCTACATAATTGACGTTACATTACAAGGTGATGCAGTCATGCTCCTGTTGTGGAGAGAAACATCTTAGCTCGTTACTTTTATGGTGAAGCTTCTGTCGGAGGTGGTCGCGCTGGCCAAAGCAGGAATGGACATTCGGCCTCTGAGGACGTTACTGACGGAGTTGATGAAACTGGATTTTCCAGCTCCAACGTGTCCAAACATGAGGACTCGAAGATGCTTGATGGCTTCAATTTCAGGTTTGTAGTTCTTCACATACTGAAGTTCCTCCTGCTTCTCTCTGAGAACATAAAGTGGATATATGGATATAATGGTTAATTCAGAAAAGTGCATTTAGTTATTTGGGTCATTGTACAGAGGGATTATGTTTGGAATGAGCAGTTTTGTTCAGAAATGCAACTGGCCTTGGTTTATACTTATGTTTATTTAATTTAAAAAAATCTTATTTTCATATGCTTTTAATATTTTGTGCTGTTTCTAACAACAGTGTTAATAAGAATGAAAGCTTCGGCCTGAACTCTGACACTAATCTCACTGACAGACTAACTCCACTCTCTGATAACCTCTGGTTTCTTTTATGGCATTTAAAGATGGCTCAGGATCAAGTTTTGAACACTTTTATTAGTTAATGCTTAAGAACCATCAAATTATTGACGATATTTGTTTGCTTGAATTGTCACTCAAAGATGAATATTTGTCTGGAAGAAAGAACACGTCTTTGTTCCAGATTCAGCTTCTTGATCTGATTCAGTTTCTTTTCATTTTGTGTTTATTTATTGTAACTTTGGTAAAACCTCTTATCACAATCCTGCAGGATCTCCCACACTGAGCAGTTTCCTCTCCCCTGACTGATCAGCAGCAATTTCTCTCCCTGTACTTTCTGTTTGCTGTAATGTCTTTGTTTTTAGATTTTAGCAGAATGAGAGACAAACAGATTCATATTTATCAGTTAAAAAAGTCTCACAGTAAACTCACCCCCAGCGTAGATCCCTCCATGGTTTGTCCAGCACTGCATGAAAACATGAATTATAATTATTCAAAAGCAATTGAAAACCTTTCAGAAACCCATTTTATTTACTTACATTGAGAAGCAGCCATTATTGGTCCTCTGCAAAGACAAACAGTAATGCAACCATGTTCAGCATTTCATTTAACTTCTCTTGAACATTTGCTGCAATCACAGACATGAGGTTTTTACTTACCAAGATGATTTGGACAGAGTAGCTTTGCAAAATGTTTTAGTCAACAGAAAAGGTAGATACAGGCTGAAGACGGTGAAAGTGAACAATAAATCAAAAAATAGCTTTGCTGTTTTAGGTCCTCAAAATATTTCAGTTAGATCTGTCGTGCAAAATGAAACCAGAAGCATCCTTCCCGCCACATAAGTGGCCTCTTCCCTCTTAGATTCATCACGTTATGTCTGGAAACGCCTTCTTTTCTTCTTCACTGCTTATCTTCTTTCTTTTTTTTTTTCCTTCACACGTCTCACTCATGAAGTACCACAGGGTTAGGTGCTGGAGACGAAACTTTTTACTTAGAGCCACGCAAGAAATTTGAATATTGTTGGAAAAATTAAGTCACTCAACTACCTCAGTGAAACACATTGCATAATGACTTACACAGAAACTGATGTTTTCAATTCTGTTTCTCTCACTTATTTTTTTCTGCTTGCAACTAATAAAAGTTCAAAAGTGAAGATGAAAATATTACATTGATCTATGGTATTTGTTTTTCCTGTGATTAACTAATTGTATGATATGTTTTAAATTCAAGTGCCCAAATACGAAGGAAATTTGTACTAAGTGCTGCACTGCAGATGGTAACCAGGAAGTCACATACCATAGTTCTGGTGACGGATAAATTACTGAGTATTTTTCTTTTCTATTTCCTTAAATATAGCCACAAAAAGACGGATCAGTGGTAGAGCCTTTTTATTATACTAAAATACATATTTTAATCACTGTTTGACAAATTAATTCATAGATGGATTTAAATAAATGTTTTGAAAAGAAACATCCTAAATAAATAATCAAAACATCTTTATTATCTACCAAAGTAAACTACAAGCATTCAATTTGCCCTTAAACAACTTTAAAATACATAATTGAGAAACTAGTTTTCCATTTATTCATTTCATTTATTTTCCCTTCATGATCATTTGGGGCACCAATCATAAGAACCAATTTTGCTAAGTGAGTTTAGAGAGCCTTTGAGCTGACTCATTAAATCTCTGCGAATATCCCTTTAAAGGTGAAGGACAGCAGTTTTTACAGATTAAAACTGGTGTCTACTACGCAACCTACCACTCATCTTTGGAGACTTAGTTTGTCCACATGATCAGCACTGGTATTTGCTGCAGCTGTTGCTTCAAATAGTGAATATTGATTTTTCACCAGTGATATCAAAAGTTATTACTATTTTCTTAAAACACCTGATTGCCGAACATCACAAGTTATTCATCCATTTGTTTCCACAAAAAAAGCTGCTACTGAAGCATCATTTCATGGTGCATTATCCTACATGTATTCTCAAAACAGGTCCAATTCTACAAAGCTGGTGCATGCGATACAAAGTGAAACACAATTTATTTAAAAAGTAGTTGAAAAGTTTAAAAAATGTTACAAAAACCCTGTCATTGAAGCATCAGTCACATTGCTTTCAGTTGACATTTAACCCCAAGAAACTGACAATCTGCTGAATGTGAAAGTAAAAGGTGTTCTCTAGCAGAAGCTGCAGAGTTTACTCTAAATCACATGATCAAGTCTGAATCGGGGGGGATTTCTACCAAGACTCATTTAGTGACACTGCAAGCCAGCAAAACGTTGATATAGTGGATCAGAACACCACAAACTCTTCAGGTAATATTCTCTGTGAGGAGCATACACCCACCATTACAAAAACATCCCATGAAAAACATATGTGACCATATATATAACAAATATATATAACATATATGAATAACATATATTCATATATCTTATGAATATGATGACTATATGTGACCACATGTGATCCCATGAAAAACATATGTGACCACATATGGTCAAATTTGACCACAAATTTGACCACATGTGAAAGTATTTTGTTCATGGTTTATTCAACATGGGATCAAGTGGTCACATATTTCTTACATGTGCATCACATGTGCTTTAGTTTATGCGCCTCTGGCATAGCTTAAATAATGTTATGTCAATTGTCAAGAGAAGTGACAACATATGTGGAAAATTTCTTTACTGACTTGAATGATCTTCTATCTCTCATATGCATTGATTATGATTGTTTAATAATTGTTGGTGATTTCAACATTCATGTGGACAAACCCCAAGACAGAGGAGCAAAAAAGCTCTTTAATATTTTAGAAAATTTTGGTTTAACACAACATGTCAAACAAGCAACACACACTCAAGGACACACACTGGACCTGGTTATCAGTAAGGGTGTGAATATTTCCAATGTCTCTGTAACTGATGTCGCCTTTCTTTGCAGATGTCATAAACAAAAACATTAACAATGCTCGAGCTTTATTTGCAACAGTTGACAGGCTCACAAACCCTCCTATGATGTTACCCCCTGAACTGCATCTAATGTAGCAGAGAAAATTAAAAAAATCAGAGGATTAATCTGAACATCAACTCTAAAGCCAGAACCACTGCTGAACCCAAACAAAACTAATACAGGAAAAATGACCCATTTTCAACTACTTATTTATAAAACCCTAGAAAAAATTATAAGTCAATTAAGTTCAAGCTCCCGCTGTCTGGATGTCCTACCCACACATTTCTTTAAGAATGTCCTGCCTGTTATTGCTACTGATCTGATCCAAATAGTAAACTCATCAAAACTGCAGTATGTAACTTTTACAAAAATATGTTATTTTATGTTTTTGTAAAAAAAATCTCTTCATGGTAAATGTCTTACCATGAAGTCACGATGAAGGAGTCAATCAACTCATGTATGCATTGGTCAACGTACTAGTGGTTGAAAAGCAACATTTTATTATAGGAAAACCGTTCATCTGCTATTAACAGCTGCCATGCTAGTTAGCCTCAGCACCAGGAATACCTTCTAACAATATTGTACAAAAAATAAAACAATTATTGTGTTATATGTAGATGGGCGACTTCAGCTCCAGCCTGGGGATCCCAATGAACTGCATCTTCCCAATGAAGAATTACAGTAATGAAATTCAACCTAATCAAGATGTCGACACTCTGATCCTGAGTGTGTTGAGGATGATGATTGACTTCGGAGACGACTACGCTGACAAACTGTGAAGCCACAGAACACTTTGTGGGGATATGCATGAAAATCACAGCAGTAATCACAGTCAGTCCTCGTGGGAAAACAAGTGTCTGTAGTTGTTCATAATTTTTTCTAGAACTGACTGAATTGTAATGTGTTTGGTTGATGTTGAATGTTTTTCCATTCTGGGTGTCACTTCCCAGCTTGATAAAAGCCACCACCAAAGTATTCACAGCGGTTTTAGGTCAACGTTTCACATGTTTTTATTATTTGCCCATTCATCGTATAACATTTGGAAAGCAATCTATAAATGTGTGTGATGTTTATAAAACAATGTTACAGTTTGAGTCATGCTAAATAAATAAAAATAAAAATAAAAATCAGCCTCACTTACATTCTGTTATAAGTAAATAAAACCTAGAGTAATAAAAACTGCATTATACTGTGGTATTTTATTCTCTGTTCTTTGGTTTGCAACATGTTTCCAAACCCGTCGTTTTGCTGCTTGCGTTGGGCTTTTGTTTGATGTAAGATAAAATATGTTGACTGGAAGGTTTCTGAAGCAGAGCTGCTGCTCCACCATGAAGGAGTGAGCCATGGTGGAGACTTTCAGATCAGAAGGCCTCCACATGTAAAACATGTAAATATATAATCGTGTTTCTACTAACCTTATACTCTTTAGGTCAAAGAAATCTGAAAAGTTTTAGATTTTGAACTTAAACACAAGCTTACAGTAGTAAGGTGTGTGAGGTGTATTTTGTGATAATTTGGCATATTTCCAATGGTTTAACAAACAGGTTTTAAGTAAACTGTATTACATGTGCAAGAGTTTAATTATGTTTTTGCTTTACACCGAATTCCCAATATTTTTAAACCAATTAACCAGTTTTATACTCGAAGTTTTAACTAAATAAGAAATTTTGTCAGGATAATAGTTTAAACATTTTAATTTTATTTTGATATTCTTTCATCTGCAGCGTATATAGAAATGGGCTTCCATAGAATTCAGCACATAGCATGTGCTTCAGTTCTCCAGCTTGATGTATACAAAATAATAGTGTTAGCATGCATCGCATATTATATTCATAATAAAATGTATCATTTAGCATCATCAAATGCTATAAAGGTTTAATAACAACTCATGTGAAAATATTCAAACACCTATAATTAATACAGAAGGAAAAGTAAACATTTGAACAATATAAATGAAAAGATTGCAATGGATTATAAAGCTTGCCTCTTCCCAGTGGAACTAATAACAAAAGGGAAGAGGAAATGAATAACTTCATTTTATAATAATTCTGGAGGACCCTGAACAAAAGAAGAAGAATGTGAGGCAGAGCTGGAGGACAAAACTCCTGATGATAGACACAGAGGAACACAAGATGTCAGTTTAACACCTATTAAACACAGATTAAACAAACACAGGAAAGACAAGAGTTAGATTCTTTCTTACTCGCGAGGAGAACAGATAGAGATCTGCTTTCAGTTACAATCTCCTACCGCTCTGAAACCACATTTGCCTGCTCCTCTCTTTTTATTGTTTTTAGGATCCCTAATCACAAAGAACGCTGTAACTCTAAATCAATCAATCAATCAAATTTTATTTGTATAGCACATTTCAGCTACAAGGCATTTCAAAGTGCTTTACATCATAAACACAAAATACAAGGTCATGCAACATAGAATAAAATGAAATAAAATACCAAAATAAAATATAAAAATAAAAAATAAAATACCACGGAATTTAAGCGCCTGTTACCGCCAGACTCCGCCGTCCGTTTAAAGGGAGGGGAAAACACTTCATCACATAGCTACAGCGCCAATGACAATCACTAACTAAAACACAAGGTATGTTGCACTTGATAGTCTCGTTCCAGACACAGGGTTAAACAGAGCAAGTTGTACATCTTCACAGTCATAGTTTTATAGCAATCTAGCCGGTCAAAGAGGTCTTGCTTCCCGTCGAGAGATAATCCTACAGAAACCTGTTGTCACTGTTTTCCTTCAGTGAGGCCTTCTGAGAAAGGAATCAGACTAATTCAACAATACAGAAACATTCTTAATTCCAAGATGAAATTCAACAATAAAAGCATATAAGAAAAGATACATTATAAAGATGAATGAGGATAACAAATATTTAATTAATAATCTCACAATTTCTCCAACACAAGATCAGTCAGGTATAAACAGACAAATATATTCAAGAACAAATTTTGTGTAAATATACAACTATTCATATAGACCCAGTTATAAAGACATTAATCTGTCATTTTTGGATTGGCAAGTTTAGCTCTCTGAAGGTATTTTCACTGCTAATCTTTGAAAAACAATCTCAATATTATTTTAACTTTCATTATTATTATTGCAAATGCAAATATTAAACATAACATTTTATTTGCACTGAATTAACTAGTTCATCGTCTCTTATTTTGACACATGGATGCACTACTAATGGGTAACGGGAGGTGCATTGAAAGCACATTGGAGAGGATCAAGCATTGACTGAAAGAGCAGTCTTGGCAGAGTTACATGGCCAAGATGAGTCTTGGCCATGTAACTCTGTAACTGAGGCTCTTCCTGTGGAAAATTTAATTGAAGCTATAATAGAGAAAATTAGAAATTGCATTAACATCAGCTCAGGAGTGAGTTAAAACCCTAAAAGATATTTTGTTTTTATTTATTTATTTTTTTATTTTTTTATTTTTTTTATATTATAGATGAAGGATTTAAGTGCATCAGTTGGAATCCCCATCAACTGCATCTTTCCTATAAAGAACTACAATGAAGAAATTTATCTGAAAGATGGTGTTGACTTTCTGATCCTGAGTGCCCTTAAGCAAATGGTGAACTTTGGAGATGATTTCCTTGAGAAAATTTGTTGAGATTTTGCAGAAATTCTGAGGAGGAGGAATTTAGTTATATTTATAAACAGTTACAACTTTATTGCATGTTGTTTTGCTAAAAAATAAAAAAATAAAAATGGAACGTTTGCACATGCCAGGTGGTGGGATGGGTGACAAAGTTGGACAAAGTTAGTACTTTTAGTACTTTTTATTAAATGAAACTTAAGTTACTCAAAATAAATTTGACAATGCTGAAAAAAATCATAATGAAGCTGTTATACTTTTTAGACACAATAGTTCATCTTATTTCTGAAGTTGCCCTCTGCACAGGATAAAATATCGGATTAGAACCAATGCAGTGCACAAAGTGGTGCAGCAAGATGGCAGATTGTTTGCATGGTGGGGATTAGTTCATTAGTTTTTGTTTGCTGGTATACTGTCATTAAATAAAAATATTTATCCTACTGATCAAGTCGTTGCTTTATTTTGTTTCCTGTAATGCAGTGGGTTACGGCCCAACCAATAAGGCACAAGGACAAAGGCATATATAAAATTATATATTCTATTTATTTTCAAAAATATAGCAAAATGGGCCCAAAAATAAATTGACTATGGTATGTAATGAACAATTATCAATCTATTATTATTATTAATCCAATTAATCATTTCAGCCTTACATTGACATGAGTCTCCCATTGAACTACATCCCAAAGGACTGAGATCTTTGGAGCTGAGTGAACTTGTCATGTTGAAGTGTCAGTTGTCAGATTACAATTATTTTTAATTTGTAACATAATGTTGTTACACTTTTGGAAGTAGCCATCAGAGTACGGGTAAACTGTGATCATAAAGGGATGGACATGGTCAGGAATCATACATGGCTGTGGTGTATAAACAATGTTCTGTTGGTTCTTCCTGTTCTTCAGCATTTCTCCCCAGATAATTTCTGCTCACTGGATATTTCCTGTTTCCTGTAATAGTCTCAATTAGTCTAATAGTTTGTAAACATTCCAAAGGCTCATTTTGAATGTTTACTTAGCTCTTTTTTAATCATCTTGAAAGCCTCCTCGTTTTGTCTGCATATCAATAGTCCTGGTTTCGTCTCATGGAACAGAACATGAACATCAAGCACAACATTTGGATAAACTTCAGACCAGATTGTTCCTGCAGTTGAATAATCAAAGTCTCTGGTGTGATGCATCAGAACCAAGATGATTGGTTTCTTCGCTGATGACACTAAAACAGAAGACAGGTGTGATTAGATCACATTTAATTAATTACTTTGTTCTCCAGTTTAATTATTAAGGTACACAATTAAAGTTATTAAAATTATCTCACAAAGAAAGTTATTGTAATTCTAGAAATATCTCATTTTTTGACTTTTGATATATTGAATTTAAAAAGTTCTCCATGGTGGCACCCTCCCACTCAATTTAGGAAAGTTTTTGGCTGAACTTTTTCTTCACTGCAACAGACTGGAGGTTTACACACACACAGAAAAATATCTCAATCTGTTTGTTTTATCTAAGCTTACAATCACTTATAAACAAGACACCAAATTAACTAAACTTCTTGGCTGCAGACTGTGACCTCAAAACATAACTGAACAACTACTTCTTAAATAAGGAGGTTTCTAAGAAGTTTCTAAATGTCACTGTGTTATTTAGAATGTCTCTTATTTTTACAGTTAAAAAATATGTGACAACCAGTGAGTCTATTATCTCTATCAGGCAAACATTCCTGGGAAAAAAAAGTGAAAAATGTCAAATTCAAACATTTTGTTGTAATTCCTGTCTGACAGGCAAACTTTCCATTACCTGTTTTGTCTGTCATGGATGACTCTACATCTGATCCAACACGGGATGTGATTGGACAGAAGACAATGACGATGTCAGAATCTTTCAGGTTTGTCTCCTGGATATGAAGTGTCTGCTGTCTGTCCAGCATCAATTGTGCCTTTATTTGATCATCACTACGAAATGTCTGACCAGAGCACTTATAGAAAACCTTCACTCTGCGTCGTCCAGGGAAGCTTAAGCCTAAAAAAAACAAGCAGTCACCAGTTATACTGTGGGGAAGAGTTGTTGTTTGACAGTCAAAAGGTTGTAAGTTCCCCGACCATATTTAAAAATAAAACGGTTATCTTGAAGTTATCTAGTGATCTGGGTCTAGGCATCGATCTACAAATATGTGTGGCCTCAGTGTCATATAACCAGAGATATAACTGTCAATTTGTCAGTTCTGTTTAAAGGCATTTACCTGTATTTCCTGATGAGTCTTTTTGTCCTACAAAGAACAAAGAAACAATTTTTTGTCAAACGAAAGTTTATCATTTTGATTTTAAACCTAGTTGTTTAATAGTACACAGATTATATCATACTTTTTCCATCCTGACCTGTAGGTATAGATATTTATTTCAAGAATAGAGACTTTTGTATGGCAGAAATTCAATTTCTGCACATACATTTTGTATTTCTGTTCCTCATCTCTAAACTTTAGGCACTTCAATACTTCAATTATTTTTTAAGCTTTGAGAATTTCACTAGTGAACCAGACTTTAAATGTATATCAACGTAACATTTTTATATATTTTTTTCTAGAATTGCTTTTATTACTTTTGCGTTTGTTTAGCACTTGGAGATTATGCAGTAAATATTTAGTGAATTGTGATTTCTGTGTATTTCAGACCAATCTGAAGTAATTCACTTTACAAACCTCTTGGTGTGTTTTGCCTTTCCTTTTTTTCATCCTGCACACAGAAGTGAACACAGATTTGTAAACACAAATTGCAATCATTTACTGAAAGGTGTCCATTTTATTATACCACAAAAAACTTATAAGTAAATTAGCTTTTTGTCAGAAGGCTCATGAATGTTGTTCAACCTTGCAGAGATTTTTTTAACTTAAATCTTCATCATTCAAGAACAACAGCAAAACTCTGAGCTTCATCATAAAGAAAACAAATCAGATGCGCTGTGGGCTAACACGGGTTCATTTTCTCCCTTGCGTCTGTTGTGTCACAGTTGATGTTTTAAGGTAAATATGTAAATGCAGTTAGGTACTCTATTTATAAACTGTCTTATCATTTAATCTCAATAAGGGTTCATCCATTCTAGGAAAATGTTTTTTGTAACTTCTGTTTGCATACCATGTGATGATGGCAAAAAAAAAAAAAGAAGCTAAATAACTGGTTAATTGACAAAATATGTCAGCTGGCTGTTGAAAATCAAACTGGTTCTTTGCTGTGTTTCTATCCAGCAAAGAACAGGTTAACTGTTTTTGTTGTTGTGGTTTTGTTTTTCTTTTTATCAAACCATTTTACAGAACATCAGCTCTGAGCTAGACATGGCTTTGGTGGTTTAGCTGATGTTGAAAAACTAAAACAAGACCACACCACACTTTTCTTTTCTAAGTCAGATCCAGAAAATTCTGTGTTCATTTAAAGAACAGTTTCTGTAGTAAAGATCTATCAACCTTTGACCTTTAACCTGAACTGAGAAAGGTTTTATTTACTCACCTCAGAAGTTGTGATGGACAGTTTAAATGTGAATTGGTTCTCTTTAATAGTTTTAAGAAGACAAATTGACAGCACAAACGTCACTGGACAACTAGGACACTTCACTGTGCAGGTTTGTTTTACATCATCCTGCCAAAGCAACAGAAAAATTCTATTAAAATACAAAAGACATTGAACACTTTCCTTCTCATAATAATCAAGTTCACTGTGCAAAGTGTTCAAGACAGGAAGCCAAAATAAAAACACACCATCAGCAACCATTATGTGATTAATTGACCATTTATAGAAATTTAAGTTATCTCGTCTGCCTTTAATATATTTTAGGTGTACTAAGACTTTGGGACAGTTTAGTGTTTAAAGGAGTGTCTACTACTGAAACAATCCTGCAATAAAATCCTGTGACAAAAATAAAAAAAAGACTTAGTAATATATATACATTCAGAAATAAAATAGATATATCAAAACACTGAAATTTCACCTCACCTGTTTTTTATAGGTACAACTCTGACTGACAAGGACTGATTCCTCATTGTTACATTCAAATAGTTTCATCTGGAAATCTAACCCCCCATCCGTCTTTAGTTCAATGTTGACAGAAGACAGAAACGTGTATGGACACTTTGGACAACTCACTGAGCCCCCTGGAGCCTGAAACAAAAAAGGTTTGTGTTGAAAAGATTACTTGAAGAGTGAAACTGACAACTTTCAGGAATCTGAGGTGATAATGTGCCAAGAGCAAGTTTAAAACATTTATTTTTCTCTCTGCTAATTTTTACAGTTTCACTTTCAGTCAGATTCAAATGTCTCAGATGATCAAACAACTTTTAATATCAAACACAGATAACTCGATTGATCCAAAAAGGATCTATTATTTTATTATGAACACTGAGTTCAACTGAGCCAAGAGAGATCGTCAGTGCTTAGAATTGATTTGTCACTAATATTTTTAGTATTCCAGAACATTTATTATCTTCATATTGTTTATGCATTCTCTAGTGTTTCTATCCAGAACTTATTTGACTTGATTAATAATCACTTCATTTATTTTTAAGTCATGCTTGTCTACATGCCTGTTTTCTGTTGTATCTTCAGCAGTAGCAGAAGATATGTGGAAAATGCTCCAATGAAGTCGGATTGATTTTCATGTTTGTAGGCAAAGATTAAAATTATGTCATTCGTGTCATTTTGATCACATGAATACAAGAAAAACTAACTTACCTTGTTGGAGCTTGACATAACTACTGACACAGTTCCTGCTCACCGGCTTCAATAAAGGTGAAGATACCTATGGAGACAAATAACTGGTTTTTCATGTGCACAAGAAAGACTTCATGTGGGAACTGTGGTCTCAGGTGTATCTGTCAAATCTGACTTCATCAAGTAACACTCTCTTTATTATCATAAGATCCAAGGAGAAACTATTTCAATGCAACAAGTAAAATTGAGTTCATTTGGGCCAGATGATCTATGATGCTGTAGTGCCAATTGCAGATGGAGAGTGAAAGCTTTCATTTTTGATGCTGCTTTAAAATCTAAACTGATTCAAACTAAAAACTGTTCTGAGCCAAACAGCATAAAGCCAACATGCTGCAATAAGAGACTACAGCAAGGTTTGCAAGATGGAGCAGCACAAAGCAAGTAAAATATGAGTAGAAAAACAGATTTACCTTAAAGTCTCACACTTCCACTGATCTGGAGTTGTGCCGTTCGCTTCCTGCTGGCTTCAGTCTTTATATAAGAAGCTCCACCCATCCCTGAGCATGTGACTTATAGGAAACCATGCAGCTTCAATGCAGCAGCAGCAGCAGCTACTTTCACTTTCAGCTCTCATAGAGCTGCTGTGTCTTTGGCCTGTAGATAGAGTTAATCTGCTATGGACTCCTGATATGTAAATAGAAATATTCTGAGAAGCAAAAAACTGTTTAAAAACTTGGCTTGATTAATAGTTATCAATATACAGCTCTACATTGGTGACTTTGAATCTATTCAGTGTTGAGCAGATGCATGATGTGATGCAGTAATCTGTTAATTTGTGTAAAATGTAGATGAGCTCAAAAAGCTAAAATCTGGTTTTCAAAACTGGTGCAAAAAATGTAGAATAGGATTAGAAATCAGAACATGCTTTAACACTCTGTAGCATAAATACAGCTCTTGTTTTAAAACCGGGTATATATACTAGTTAGATACATTGATACTGAAAATGTGAATATTTCACAACATTTCATTGAAACCAAAAGCAATGTTTCTTTCCCAATTTAAATGTATTTTGTTCTTTAATAGTTATTTTTAAAGTCTAAGCCGTCACGCTGCTTTCATTTACTTTTTTATTCTCTGCTAAATACAAATCCATAGAAATGATGGCGACTTGAATCTGCTTTTTTCTCCATTTTTAATTTAGCACCTTGACGACAGCAAACAGGAAAATGAGAAACCTCAACCACATTAAAACACATTTGATCCATCATTATGTTCTAACAGCTTTATTCCTCAGAACATTTATCTCAGAAGTAGATTAAGACATGCAACAGTGTCATTTTATTTTAACTGACATAATATTCCCCCACACTGCATGCAAACATCCCTTTATTGTACCTTTTTATTATTATCTAAGTTTAGTAATGTCATTTTTCATTTTATTAAAGACAATGAAGAAAATGTAAACAAAGTAAATATGAATGACTAACATCAAAAGAATAACACATTAGAGGACAAAATAAAACATATGACTTAACATATATTGGGGAAGCATCTCTTTTGTGTGCCTTATCAAATATTTGATAAGATTTTCAGTCAGTCTTCTGCAGTTAAATCACAATACAGGTATTTCTGCCAAACAATCCTCAGATTATCACAAATATCCTCAGATGTTTGAGAACCATTTTATGATTTTATGGTTTTACAGAACCATAAACGGTTCTATAAAACGAGGCAGCTCTGTGGAGTGTTGCAATCCAGCATTCCCATTGTAATAAGAATTTACTTTTGTAAAACAAGGTCTTCCAAAAAATATTTATATTCCAAACTAAAGTTTTGCATAATATGATCAATCAGTATGAACACCACATCCAGGTAAACACAAGTTATTTTGAATAATAATTATTCAAGAGATTGTTTCCAGCATACCATTTTATTTTTGTTTTTCTTCTTTTTTGAACTTTAAGGCTCAACAAGCCAGCTTCAAAAATTTCGCAAAATGTAAACAGTTAATATCAGTTTAGATTTTTCTCAATGAAGTCGTCTCCAAAGTCGATCATTTTCTTCAGGGCACTCAAGATCAGGACGTCAACGTCGTTTTTTATGTCGATTTCTTCACTGTAGTTCTTCACAGGGAAGATGCAGTTCACAGGGATTCCCACTGCTGCACTGAAATCTTTCATCTGAATGTAAAAACAAACTGTTATAGTTACAGCTTATAGTTAGTTCTGCAAAATCTCCTGACAGATGTCTAAATGTCTGAAACTCACCTTTTTTTGCAAGTGTTTGCTTCTGTATACATTCTTCACGTCTTTCTCTATTTCCCCACAGGCAGCATCGATGTGGGTCATTATGGCCATCTGAGGAATTCCTGCAGAGACAGAAACAGACGCTCAGGGAGTCATGGAAACGTTATCCATAGAGATATCCATGGAGACAACCACTCATCAAGGGTCAACATGCCAGACTAGTTTGTCTAAATAATATGATTCTCGATAAACTCACCCAGTTCACTGGCTGTTTCTCTGACTTTCCTCATCTTCTGCAGAACTGAAGCATTAATCTGTGGCGCGTTGGCAGACATCACACAGACCAGGACATGAACCTTGTCATTAAGTGAGGGATTTGGGTTGTAGCCATAATCTTCTTTAGTCAGCGGGCCTATTGGGTTAAACTGTTAAAAAGAGAAACAGTAAGATGAAGCATTAACTTTTAGAATAAAAATAAAAAAGGTAATATATATATATGTATATATATATATATTTTTAACTTCAGATATTTGTAAATCTCACAAAATCTGAGAGGGGAGCAGCATCTGTTACATAATCTAATGTTCAAGTAGCAGGAGAATGAGCTGAAATACACCAGAAGGATTCCTTTGTCAGCCATGTTTTTCAGCAGACCTACTGCTTCATCATGCAGAGGGGACATCTGACTGAATTTGGAGATTTTGTGGTGGGGGCATTAAAACCAATACCCTTCCTTCTTTACAACATGTAAACATGTAAACATGTTGTAAAGACCATGTTGTAAAGAACATGTTGTAAAGACCATGTAAAGACTATGTTCTCTTTTGCCCAACAGGCGTTAGACTTGCGTGTTGGTTTTAATTGTATTTACCCAGAAAGCCCTGATTTTCACCTGTTAATTTTATCCACGTTATCAAAACAGGTAAAGAGGTTTTGATTGTAGATCACATAACTGTGGTGCAGGAGCTGTAATTTTACCATTTTAGTAATTTTACCATAAAGGTTGACCAGCTGTTGCTCAGAGTTTCTTGGAAATCCAGCAGTAAGAATAATTGGTCTGATCATCTGTAGTTTGTTGAAATGTTTGTTACTGATAACAACTTGAAATGAAACCCTGCTACTCCAGTTCTAACCAGTATCCTAACTGGTCCCAGCAGTGGGAACTTGTCCTTTCACCTTGTGACCCTCCCGTACGTGTCCTTTCATAGCCAGCGTGATGTCGCTAGCATGAATCCCGCTGTTGTTCCCGTCCTCCAGACCCATGACGTCGTTGAAAACCACAGGAAAAAATGTCTTCGAAGTTCCTCGTCCTATCTGGATTTTATGAGTTTCATACTGAAACACAGAGAAAAAACATGTAACACAATTCCTGCTGGAAACAGGAAAAGTAAAGAGCAAATCTGCATCAGGGCTAACTGTTTGATCTCAGCAATCTAAAAAATAATCCATATTCATTATTCACATAGCAGTGGTCAAAACAGCTGATGAATCCTCAGAAGGCTAAATTACTATTTATGAATGAATTAAATCAAGATTTTTTTGAGCTACATAATTGACGTTACATTACAAGGTGATGCCGTCATGCTCCTGTTGTGGAGAGAAACATCTTAGCTCGTTACTTTTATGGTGAAGCTTCTGTCGGAGGTGGTCGCGCTGGCCAAAGCAGGAATGGACATTCGGCCTCTGAGGACGTTACTGACGGAGTTGATGAAACTGGATTTTCCAGCTCCAACGTGTCCAAACATGAGGACTCGAAGATGCTTGATGGCTTCAATTTCAGGTTTGTAGTTCTTCACATACTGAAGTTCCTCCTGCTTCTCTCTGAGAACATGAAGTGAATATATGGATATAATGGTTGATTCAGAAAAGTGCATTTAGTTATTTGGGTCATTGTACAGAGGGATTATGTTTGGAATGAGCAGTTTTGTTCAGAAATGCAACTGGCCATGGTTCATACTTATGTTTATTTAATTTTAAAAAATCTTATTTTCATATGCTTTTAATATTTTGTGCTGTTTCTAACAACAGTGTTAATAAGAATGAAAGCTTCGGCCTGAACTCTGACACTAATCTCACTGACAGACTAACTCCACTCTCTGATAACCTCTGGTTTCTTTTATAGCATTTAAAGATGGCTCAGGATCAAGTTTTGAACACTTTTATTAGTTAATGCTTAAGAACCATCAAATGATTGTCTATATTTGCTTGCTTGAATTGTCACTCAAAGATGAATATTTATTACACAGAACACGTCTTTGTTCCTGATTCAGCTTCTTGATCTGATTCAGTTTCTTTTCATTTTGTATTTATTTATTGTAACTTTGGTAAAACCTCTTATCACAATCCTGCAGGATCTTCCACTCTGAGCAGTTTCCTCTCCCCTGACTGATCAGCAGCAATTTCTCTCCCTGTACTTTCTGTTTGCTGTAATGTCTTTGTTTTTAGATTTTAGCAGAATGAGAAACAAACATTCATATTTATCAGTTAAAAAAGTCTCACAGTAAACTCACCCCCAGCGTAGATCCCTCCATGGTTTGTCCAGCACTGCATGAAAACATTAATTATAATTATTCAAAAACAATTGAAAACCTTTCAGAAACCCATTTTATTTACTTACATTGAGAAGCAGCCATTATTGGTCCTCTGCAAAGAAAAACAGTAATGCAACCATGTTCAGCATTTCATTTAACTTCTCTTGAACATTTTCTGCAATCACAGACATGAGGTTTTTACTTACCAAGATGATTTAACAGTGTAGCTCTGCAAAATGTTTTACTCAACAGAAAAAAAGGTTACAGGCTGAAGACAGTGAAAGTGAACAATAAACAGCACACCGTTAGTTCTGTGGTGCAAAATGAAACCAGAAGCATCCTTCCCTCCATATAAGTAGCCTCTCCCCTCTGAGATTCATCACGTGACTTGTGAAATCTCTTTCTCCTGACTGTAACCCTTTCTTTTTCCTTCTTTCCTTCTTCATTTCTTATCTTCTGTGTACTAAGTGCTGCAATGCAGACAATCCCCAGGAAGACTCATACCATAGTTCTGGTGACGGATCAATTACTGAATGAGCTAACGACTCACAAAAAAGAGCAATGAGTAGATGAGGCACTTTATAACACTTTCTGCTTAAAATATGCCTTATAATAAATGTCTGACAAATTAATTCAAAGATGCATTTAACTAAATGTTTTGGAAATAAACGCCCTAAACAAATAATCAAAACATCTTTATTTTCTACAACATCTAAGAAACAACATGCATCCATCTTTCCCCTTAAACAACTTTAAAATACATGATTGGGAAACTAATTTCCTAGTTATTTTTTCATTTAATTTGGTACATTGATCATAAGGACCAATTTAACAAAGTGAATTTAGAGAGCCTTTGAGCTGACTCATCAAAAGTCTGCAAATATCCTTTTGAAAGTGAGTGAGCAGTTTTTACAGATTACGCCAGTTATCTGTACGAATACACTGAGCCTGCAAAACTGAAAGTGAAAGTAAAAGCTGCTCTTTAGCAGAAGCTGCGGAGTTTACTGTAAGTCACATGATCAAGTCACAGTGGGAGGGATTTCTACCAAGACCTATTTATCCTCAGCGAGGCTGCAGAGCAGCAAAACGCGGATATACTGGATCAGAACAGCATGAGCTCTTCAGGTAATATTTTCGTCAGCTGTTGTTTCTCTATGTCGGTATTAAGATCTCTCTGTGGGGAGCATATACCCGGTTTTCTTTAGTTAAATTGATCTCACATTTCATGCAGTTTGATTCTTGTTAGCTGTTTTTAAGAAAAACTGTTATAAATATTTTATGAGACCGTGTACTGTAGTCTGACACTGTTTTATGACTCTCTAGTTTATGAGATGGTCATAAAATGCTATCTCAAGATTAACCAAATATTCAAATCTTGTCGTATATTTGGCAAATCAACATGGTTTGCCAAATATAATCTAAAACTTCAGAAGTGACTGAGGAGGACAAAATGGAGGTCAGCTGCTCTGCAGATGAAAATAAAAGATAAAGCAGGAAGTCAGCCTGACTACAATATTCACTACAAGTACTTAAGTACATACTGTATGTTACAAATCAATCACAAAATAAAGTATTTTATCGATGGCAAAGTCACTCTAAAACTAGTTGCCCCCCTTCAAAATTTGCACACAGTTAAATCTTCCATATGAAAATATTTCCATATGAAATCTGAGGCCAAATCTGTTCAAACCTTCAAGTAAATCTGATTGATTCTCATTTTTGTTGAATGAAATTACAATAATGTTTTACTAACCTCCTAAAATATTTTTATTTAATAAAAGTTGAAGATGACAGTCAGGACATTGACATGATTGGGTGGTTTGTAGATATCATGTTTGGTAAAAGTGCTAATTAAGTCAACTAACATGGAGCGAGTTATTTATTCCAGGACAGTAAACTTTTAATAATCAAAAAGTATAATTTCATCAGTTAACACTTAGGTTGAATCTCATTGGTTACAAGGAATATGATAAACAAGGTAAAAAAAAACTTGAAGAAACAAAGTTTAGATTACTTTAATTAAGCATTTTACATAGAATATATTTGTGAATTAGTTTGGGAAATCAAATTAGGAAATTATAGTCATTATTAATTACCTTGCCAATATCAAGGTAATTGATATTGGCAAGGTAATTGCCAATATCATCAAACAAAATACTATCTGTAAAATTCTTGGTGTGTTCACCTTTGGAAAGATCCATGAAAACATGAACCATGACAGTTTAAAATTGACACAATTAAACGAATATGAAGTCTGTTCTGTGTACCTGAACATCCAATCACCTGTCTTCATAGATAACTTCACTTCTATGGATACATCTGAGCCAGAAATCAAGAAGAAAAAGCAAAACAATCAGTCAGGAACAGGAACCAAAGGATCAGGGGTAAGGTTTCTTGTGACTTGTTTGTTATTAGAGGGTTGAAGTTTTCTGTGATGTGCAAAAATAATGAAGATCCGATTTTTGAAAAGTTTCTGTTTGTAAAATGTTCGAGTCTGTGAGGTGAAATGATGAAAATGTCAATAAAATAAAATGAATAAACTTTTTTATCATTTTTAGTTTTTAACACCGATGGTCTCTCTTGATTTCTAGGATGAGAAGTTGATGAAATGCCCAAACTGTCCAGCAGAGTTTGCTCCTTCTGTCACGTTCCGTAAGGAGAAAGATGGCCAGTGTGAACTCAATATTGGTCTCCACCAGGACAATGGAGATGACCTCCATGACGTTTTCAAGAAAAAGTTAGACTGGACAAACCAGGTAAGATAAAACATAAGACGACATAGATCTTTATTTGGTCTTATAAGAACGTTTCTATTTATTTATTTATTTATTTATTTATTTATTTATTTATTTATTTATTTATTTATAATACAATAAATGAATTTATTGTATTATTGTAGTATTTCAGTATTTCAGTTCTTCAAACAAAGTTTAACTTTAGAAAGAGAAAATATAAGTTAAAAAGGTCTTCAAATAATGATTTAATTTACTGAGAAAAGAAAGGACAAGATACTTAATTGAACAATTAACTGGCACACAGTTGCCCCTGACAACAACAACTGCTATCAAACATTTTTTTAAACTGTCAACAATCATTTTAAATATTTGTTGAGGAATTTTGTCAGTAACTGTTTTAATTCAACTGTGTGGTTCAAGCATGAATGTCCTACAAAGCCAAAGGTCCTGCAGGAGTTTCAGGTAGGTTACAATATGGTTACAATAACTGCAGAAAGTCCAACAGGTTCTCAACAATCAAAGCAGCCCAAGACCATCACACTATCACCTTGTTTGATTATTGTATCACAATAGTATGTAATATAACTTCACAGTGAGAAGTTTCTCTCTTGTCTCTTCAGGCTGCAGTTACCAACTATAAGATGCAATGTCCCAACTGTGAATACAGTTTTCCTGTAAGACAAAGTGTTGCTAATAAGATGGGTGGATTCGACATTGAGTTCTCCTTTAGTATTCCTAAGGTAAGCTAAGATGACTAGTCAGCTTTCTTTAGTCAGAATTTTCTCTGTGCAGAGCAGGTGATTTTAAACATCAGAGTTTGTAGATCTACGTATGTGGAGCTGAACACAAAGTTTTTACAGTTTATCTTCTGTTGCCTGTGTAGAGCTCCTGTCTGTGTTTTACAATTTGTTTTTCCATCAAAGGGGCTAAACCAGTGTGGAATTGTCGACAGACTTTTTTGTCAACAAGATGAAACTTACAGAAAAATCTAAATATTTTGATTAGAACTTGCATGAAGAAGATAATTGACACAGATATTAGGATATGAAATTCAGTCAGATCTAGTTGTAGTTAGAAGGACATTATACATAAAATATCAGATAAAAATGTTTCTTCTTATAAAGTAGGCAGTCAATAAAGATTTAAGTTCAGTGTCAAGTGTTGGTCAAGTCTTGCCAGAGCAATAAATTATGAAAAACAAATGGATTGAGTGCCCAGGATTGCTTCTCACTAATATTGAATGTGAACATATTCTTATGATGGAGGTTGTGGTGTGAAGGTACATGAGTGTCTTCTGAAAACTTACCATTCAGAAATGTAAGTATTGAATGGATGCAATGTTTTAAGCATGAAAACATACAGCATGTTTATGTACAGGACTTGGAGAGAAAAGCTATGGTTAGATACACAATTTTAAAAAGTAGAGGTGACTCCCAACTACCTCTAAACTCAAAAGTGTGAGAACATTAAAGTTTATTATAGTTCTACAGTGATAATGGGGAATGAGATCTTTTGATTAGAATGATTAAGGTTATTAGTAATAATTAAACAACTCCAAGCCAAATGTCCTCACACACAGAGTGAGAAAAAAAATCAGCTTTTTTCCCAAATTTAGCTCCTTAAACATTTAACCCACAGAAATTCTGAGAAGATTTTAGGATACATTTCTTCTGATGCTTTTATGCTACATTCAGTTAAAACTCATACACTTTATTGTCTATAAATAAAAAAAAACTGTTTTTTTTTTCTTTGCTAATAATACCACAGTCCTATTCTAAAGTTCCTAAACATCCTAAACGAATATTTAGGCATATTATTTTTGCATATTTCTATCTATACCTGCTTAGAATTTACTAATTTCAGTTCAATAATCTTCACGTTTTCAAGTTGAAATAATAAAATTCTTTTAATTTATGAAATGTTTCAACTGACTTGAGTAAAAAAATGTAAAAATGCTACATTTTTATAGTTTTTTCTTGACTGAAGCATTCACACTGGAAATGATGTCACAAAAAAATATTTTCAGGTTATTTAATTTCAGTATATTAATATAATGCAAATGACTAAAACTAAATTAAAATGTGGTGTACAAATTAACTCTAATCAAAACCACAGCTGGTTTATAAAAAGTCTATAGTTGAAAAAAAGCTTACAGTAACAGCAGCAGCAGGTTTTGATTATTTCCGTGTGTCCAGTCCAGACAGTTTAGAAAAGCAAGATGGTGGATCTGGTTGCCTTTCCTGTGTCAGGCCATATTTGCTCAGCAAATAATCTACATTCAATTGAATCAACAACATTCAATGTATAGCTTTATTCTTACATGTTTTTTCTGGATGTTTCTTCTGTGTGTAGGACAACAAGCTGGAAGGGGCGACTGCGGGTTCGTTTTTTGCCTTTGATCAAATTTTAAATCCAAATTTTAGCTACATGAAAGCTAAAACATTGTTTATGTAAGATTTAAGTTAGAACTACCTGCTCTCTCTGCAGAAATGTCATCTGCAATGGTGGGCAACACAGTTTTATTTTGGTAACTGTTGAAAATATAAGTTAACTTACAAACTCTTTGAAAATCTCTGTCTTTAGGTGAGACACAATCACAAAACGGGAATATAGAGATGGATGAAGATAATGGGGATGGCAGTTCTTCACAAAAGTCAACAGGTGTGTTAAGCTAAAAATAATATGAAGTAAAAAAAATATTGATTACACAGAGAAAATCCAACAAATAATAGAATAGGTTTAACTTTATACAATCATTAAGCCAAAGTGCAACACAGTTAGGGTCACAGCTTTATGAATCTTAAGAAGTTTGTGAAAAACACCAGAAGGCACCAGAAAAATACTGCACCCAAAAAAGACTGTAAAGTAACTGTATTCATCTGTTCATACATGAGGATTCCAGATTGTTTGGTGCTGAAGAAAACTCACCATATGAGGATGCTGCCATCCTCAACGCAGCTTTCCAGGTTTTTTGGCTCTAGATCATGTAATGCATGTCTTCTGCCTCAATAACACAAGAGCCACAAATACCCTGAACAAACTCTGCAGAATTATTAGTGTAAAGTTATTTTCTTACATACATGATTATGACCATGGTGATGTCACACAGTAATGTGTGTTAGAGATGCTGATAGTTATTCTGAGTATTGTAGATTCCTTCCAGTACTTATTGAGTCATGATAAGTTTGTGGTGCACTGGAGACAACATGCTTGTTATAATTGGATCTCACATAATGTTTAGTTTCAGTTTCTGCTGCAGCTCTGAAAGAAACTTTCTTTATTTTTTTCAAATACCAGAATCTGAGACCAATTACTCTACAGCATGGAGTCTGCGTGATGGTCTTTCTTATCTGAAAGGTCTGTGGAAGCAATTCTATGAATACGAAATATATAATCTTGGTAGAACATGCTCTTAAATTAACAAATTGTAACCATTTTTAAATGAATATTATTTAAATTATACATTCATAATGATATTATTTATCTTTTTTTCTTTTACTGTAAATGACTGAACTTGTCTGAAATTGACTTTACTGTCAATCATAATCTGTGCAGAGGTGTTGCAAAGAATTTAATGATAATATTTATGGCATGTTTTTATTTCTGGTATTTTTAATTACAAGATAAACTACCAACTCTAAAAAAAACCTGAGCAATCAAATCGGCCCAGTTAGTCCGTATTCCATTTTTACACATTTTGTAATATGTGAAAGTTTGGCAGATATTAATGGCAACTATTATCTAACTTTTTCAGAAAGCAGCAAAGGATGGTTTGTATCCAAGATTCCTAAGACTCCAACCCCATACTCTTACTCTGGTAAGAGAATAGTGAAGGTCCACTATACTCCTACCAGTGATACTTTTGGTGCTGATGCTGCCATAATAAACCAATTGAAGAACAAGTTAAAGTCAAAAGTGCATTTGGAAGAAACAACCAGGAGGAACTGCAGCATCATCATTGTCTTCTGTCCAGTCAGTAGCAGTTATGAATCAGAAGTAAAGTTTGCCATGGAAAAAGGAGGTAATGAAATCATTTGCAACTTCTTACTCATTTTACCATTAACAGCATCTGGTTCCAGCTGAATAGTTTGATTTGTCACATTATTTTTTGCACTTAAAGGATAAATAAAATGGGCCTGCTGTGTTTTCTACCTCTCCATAGTAAAAGAAAAACAACAAAAAAAACAGCTTTCATAGTTTTTTATCACTGCGTTACCTTTGACTACATGTAATGCTAGAACTTCTTGCACAACAATCTGGTTAGCTTAAACAAATCAGGGCTTCATCTTTGTTCAATAATAACTGACATTTAAATGATGAGAAGAATGTTTGGTAACACATTATTTGACGGGTTGTGATTAAACTTTAGCTTTAATAACATAAATCAACATAATTTTTAAAGTTTAATCAGTAATATTTTTACAATAAATGTATGTCAAATCATGATTTGTTGGTTAAGGACAAGTTGTCATAACAAAGACATTTTGAATAATGTCAACTTTGTATGAAAATTGTCATAATTTACCGAATGACACTTTATGGCAACAGTCATAAATATTCATGAAGACTTACTCATGTTTATGACAGGTGCTATGTCATGTTTATGACGGTGTCATGAGTGTCTTATTTACAACCCGTCAAATGAAGTGTGTCTGAACATTTTATGCTAATTTATAAAAAATTAATTTAACCCTTTTGAGTAGAATAGGCAAATACTCACACAAAACATGAGTGTCTTCCAGAAATCATACAAAAACCTGGTCAACAATGATAAGGGTCTGATTACTGTAAGGCCTACAAATGTATGTATTACTCAGAAGGATATAAATAGGTTTCATTATCTTAATCTTAATCTTTTTTCCTATTTTATCCACCTTTTGAATTATTTCCATATATTTTGAGAAATATGTTTCATTTCATATCAGAACTAAACTTATAGGTCAAAAGCGTAAAAGGCTTATTTAAATCAGGGTAATGAATTGTTGGATTTTTGATTTTGTAAAATGTTTTAGTTAATCTAAATTACCAAACATAAGTGATAATTGAAGTGAAAATTGTTGTTTCATTTCATTTTGACTTGTAACAACAGAACTTTTATGATCCATGATCCATTTCTTGGTTCAGACTGGTGTTGAAGGCCAGGATTTAGTTTGCTCCAATTCACATTTTCAGATTTAAACTGAGAGAAGTTTATTTTCTTTTGAGGAACTCAGCTCTTCATGACAATCACTATGTATTTTTTTTCTTTTCCAGTCTCATCATCTGGTAAACAGTTCATTCTGGTTCTGATGCATCACACCAGAGACCCGTACTATTCCACTGCAGGATGCGACGCCTCCGAAGTGCTGAGAAATGTGTTTTATGTCCATGTTTTTTACCATGAGACTGTAAAAGGATTACTGAAATGTTCACAAAATGAACAAGCAATGAAGTTAATTGAAGGCACTCTTCTCTTCCAGCCATAGAGAGCTTCTGCTTTTTATCTGTTTTGTTTTAAGTACTTTAATATATCAATACTTTTCAGCAGAGACCACAATAGCGTATTATTATTTGATGATGGAATAACAAATGAAAAATGTAGAATTACTGAGCTTCAGACTGTAAACAGCAGTTTTTTCCTCCATTTGTCTTCATTTCTGTTTTTTCTGAATGTTTTGCTCTGTTAGAATGTATTTTATAGCGAACTAAAAGTTTGTTCTGATTCTACAGAAGTTTTGGGCCAAAACTACCGTAATTAGCAAATAAAAGAAAAAAAGAACAGAAGATAGACAGGTGTGCAGGAAATGTTCTGGTCTGGGTTTGTTCCCCTGTTAACTTCATCCTGTAAGACTGTAGTCAGTTTCCTGTTTGTTGGATGAACTTCCTGTGATGTAATCTCACTCATCTTCTCATATCCTCTTTTGCAGAAGGTTCCCATTTTTTCCTCAACCTCAAATTGAGAAACTTTAAAAGTTATTCAGCTTTGAAAAATAAAAACAGTGGAAATAAATGATGTAGAACATGTAGCTTTTCTGCTGGATTAGGATGATGGAATCTTATTTGTATGCATTTTTATTGCAGATGTTGTTACTAGAACGTACCACCAATAAGTGTCATGTTTAATGTTCATTGATTTTCATTACACCTTTACTGAAAGACAAAAATATCGCTGAATAAACAGAAGAATTACTGTTTCATTTATTGTCATTTGGGTCTGTTTTCAATAATCTAATGTTCCACATGGGATTGACAGGAAGATGAGCGGCACAGATTGTTTTGTTGCTTAATTAATTAATTAATTAATATTATAACAGTAAAATCAATGTGATTAAACTTCACAGGACATCATTGCAAAACTAAAGACAACTCTGTCCTCTGCTGCTCCAGTCTTACCCCCTGCTGACATCACTAATTGGTCCCTGTTTGCCTTCAATGCAACTTTCACCAGAGTTATGCAGCTCAAATTGATGTTCAGTCTGAGGCAGCAATGTTTCATGAATTCTTCTCTTTTGTTTTATACATTGAACTGAAGTTCAAAGAAATGAGTGTAGACTTACAATAATTTCAAAATAATTAGTTGTTTGAGAGAATTACATTATAGAAGAAAAAATATCTCTACATTGTGTTTTCTGTGAAGTTAATTGTGAGATTTTGAAACTAGCGAATTGTAAGAAACATTCAGTGAGGCCCTGATTGATCAGGTTTTTGTAGCACAGTTTAATGAATTTGCTTTAACTCAGAGAAGTCATATCTGTCTTTATTCAGATAAACAAACTGCATCCTTATTAGCATTAAACTGAAGAATTACAAGATATTTTCAATTGGGTTTGGAGTGATAAACAACATAGAGCAACCTCTAATTTAGAAATAAAAGATTTCCATCCTAAAGTGAAACCTGATTAGTCAGAGTGAATAAGAATTATAACAGTTTCATTAAGCTAATGTAGACTGATTTACAATTACATTTATTTTTATAAAACAAACAAAATTCTATTCTATTCTAATTCTATTCTAAAAAAAAAAACATTGTTCCAAATAAATATTAAAGCTGTGAAATAAGATAATAACCAATCAGATCATATCCTTTCCTGCCACTAAGGAGTTTCCTTTCAGAAGATCTGTTGATGTTCTTTGTTATTCAGATTATTTATCTCTCTTAAAAATCAACTTAACTCCTAAACTCTTTAACTTTCACCTCCAAAACACTTCCATGTCACACAAAGTCTCTGTGATGCCCTCATAACAACAGAAACATGACACAAGGCTCACTCAAGACACCAATAATATTAGTCAACCTGGTGTTAGAAAAAATAAAAGTCACTCAACTTTGTGTAATATTTTGATCCACAGTGACAAAAGATCACCACTCTGCTCCTCCACTGCCGAAGAGCAGGGGGTTTTTTTTGCGTTGTTCTTTTCATGCTACATAGACTTCTGCCTAAGTGATCATTTGTCAATATTTGCAATGAAAATAGCTAATAAAGCTTGTAAGCTGCCATGAAGTTTTTTTTTTTCTTATGTTTCTCTGATATCACGATTAGTCGTCATTGAGTTTACTTTTATCATGCTGACCTTGACGTAAAAAAGATGAAGTCATGCAACCCTTAGTGAAGGCACATAACAAAATAGTTTGCATTTAATTCTGCACCAAGTGACATCAGAGTAAACAGCTCTGAGTTGAGCTGTTTGTCTACTGCAGGGTCTTTCTGTCCCCACCCTGCACCATCCTGCACCACCCTGCTCTGAACATGTGACTTATAATAAACCCTGCAGCTTATCTGAAGCTACAGCGGAAACTTTCACTTTCAGTCTGCAGAGCTTCTATTTATATGTGGATCAGTATGAGCTAAAATAGAAGAAATACAGTTATCCAGACCCCAGATAAATGTATTGACTGTTTCTGTGTCACTTTGCAATATGTTAGAGTTCCTGGTGAAATAATTCAAATTGTGTGCGCTGCTGAAGGGAATGACTGGCCAGTGAGGAATGATTCAAGCTTCCTTCAGGTCAGGAGAAAGTGCTTCATAATAAAACATAAAAAAGGCTGATAAAACTCATCAGTTAATTAGACTTCTTTGTCCTGGATTTGAGCTGAGATTGTGGAGAAAAACATCTGGGAAACAAAACATTCTGATCAGCTGTAAGTGAAAATGGTTAAGTTTGATCAATAAAATGGGAAGCTATTTCAGTCAACGACTAACAACTTTCATCACTGCAGCACAGACCAAACAGAAAGTGAAAGTAAAAGGGATTTATCAGAAGTCATGTGGTTCATCAGAGCAGCAGATGTAATTTAAGGGAGGAGAAAGTTGCTGCTGGTTCATTTTGCAGCTGAGCAGCAACAACAGCAGGATGGCTCGACATAATGATCCTATTCTGCGTCTATTTGGTCAGTATGTTTTATTTCACATGACTTTTCTAGATATTTCTATAAATTGAATCAGATTCAGCAAATCTGATTAAAATTCTGCAGGATTCCTTATGAACCACCCATTTACTCTGCAGTGACAGTCATAAGTTTTTACTTCATTTTCTTTTCTCTTTTTTTAAAAGGGCCAGTGTTTGGGGCCCCAATACATCTTGGTAAGTTAAAGTGTCAAATCAATTACTATTAATGCTTCACATTCACTGCCTTAAACATTTTTAAATGTTATTTGTGTCAGTTTTAATACATTTGGAAAGATTAACTTGATCAAAGAATATCCTTCAGCTAAAGCTTAATTATAATTTGTCTTCTATTTTTTCTCTAAAGCTCGTGTGGCTCAGCTTCCAAGTGAATGATTGTAAAATCATAATTTACTTTGGACAACATGGAAAATTTACTTGAAAAAAGTCTTTCAGGAACAGTTTAATAATTTATTTTTTGTTGTTGTTGCTTTCTGAAGCTGAAGAGGCAGAGTCTCCAAGTGAGTGATTACATAAAGTTTCTAAAATATTTCAGTCATCGTTGCAGAATAATAATTCATGTTTCTGTTCAGCTCTGGATGAACCGTGGAGGGAACTACACTGGGGGTGAGTTTACATTAAAACTGTCACAATAACAGCCTTTTTACTGCTGCTGGGTTGTTTGTCACTCTGCTGAAATGTAAAATTGGGCTTTTTGTGGAACGTTCTGCTTGTTCTGATCACAGCTGCTTTATCCAAAAGAACTGAGATTTAACAGGAAATGGGGGAAATCAGTGGAACAGAAAGGAAACTGCAGGGACTCTATGATAAAGTGTTACGCTGAAAATAAGACAAATGAAACAAAAAATCACTGTAGGGAAAATCATCAACAAACAGGAAGAAAAAAGTTTAAATAAATGTTTTTTTTTTTTTTTAAACTGAAAAGGATTTGTCACAAGATGGAGGACCATAAAGCAAATAAGGTTTTGATCAAAATCAAATCTCTCTGACAATCTAATTAAAAGAGCTTGATACAATTCTTTTGCAAAAAATGACCTTTGATTTGAACAATTAATACAAGACCTCACTATTCCTGACCAGGACCAAATGGAGAGTGAAGTGGGATTAGTCCAAAGGATACTTTAGGAAGTGGTTTTTAAATACATCAGGCTAGTAAATACAGGGTTTTAATTTCAGATTAATATTTTTTTTTAGGATTTATGTAAATAAAAGTCTCAAATTGAAATTGGCATCGTATTTGATTATTTTATGCATTTTCTTCATTTTTGGATGGAACCAACTGATTTATTTATGTTCTCAGAGAAAAGCAGAAGAACCTTAAATACGTGCAGGAATACAAACCAGTACAAGATGACATCAAGTACCTCCGAGTCCTTCTTTACGGACCCGTTGGAGCTGGAAAGTCCAGTTTCATCAACTCTGTCAGCAACGTCCTCAGAGGCCGGATGACGATTCCTGCTTTGGCCAGCGCGACCACGTCTGACCAAAGCTTCACCAGAAAGGTTTGAAAACTAACAGACTTCTGTTTATATTCTAGAATGGACTTTAATGGACCTGTCGGAAAATAACAGTTTCATCAAGAGGGGTTTTCTCTGGTTCAAATTTATTAATTTATGAATTTTTCTTTAGTATGAGACTCATAAGTTCATTAAAGGACGAGGAAGCTCAAAGACATTTTATCCTGTGGTCTTCAACGACATCATGGGGCTGGAAGATGGAACCAACAGGGGAGTTCATGCTGACGACATCAAACTGGCTTTGAAAGGACATGTGAAGGAAGGACACAAGGTGCAGCAGCTGGTTAAACAAGTCATAGAAACTCTGTATGAATGAATGAATGGATGGATGTATCCCTGGTTTAAAGACCAGATGTGTATCTATCTGAAATGCTTTTCATGCTGCATCTTTTACTCTCTTCCAGTTCAACCCAGTTGCTCCAATATCTCAGGATGACCCAGGCTATAACCCGACCCCCTCTGCTGATGACAAAGTTCATGTCCTGGTCTGTGTGATGTCAGCCAACTCTCCACAGATGAATTCATCAATTCTGGAGAAAATGAAGAGCATCAGAGAAGCAGCCAGTGACCTGGGTGAGTTTACAGAGAATGATCTCATTCAGACATCATGTAAACAAATAAAATCCATAACAAGGTCCAATTCAGGGTCTCTAATTGAAACTGCATCTGCATTCATTGACAATTACTGATAAGAACACTAATGCTATTTACTTGAGTGTGTTTTGTTTGTGCAGGAATTCCTCAAATGGCCATGATGACGCATATAGATGAAGCCTGCGGTGAAACTCAGAAAGACTTGAGGAAAGTCTACAAGAGCAAGTACCTGAAGAAAAAGGTGATTTTCATGCATTTTATTCAGCGCAGCAACCTGCACACAGCTGAAGCAATGACTCGTTTTGACTAGAAAAATGGTCAAATTGGGAAGTAACTGTTTTTTGTGTGCTTTCAACACTTATGGATGAAAATCTGTGAATTTAATTCTGTATCTCACCTCTGGTGGCGCTGTGTCACACTGAATCACAGATAGTCAACACATGCCCATTAACGCCAATCCGCTGTTTTAAATTACACATTTCCTATGCATGATGAGTATTAGGGCCACATTAAGAAAACAGTTAAGTAAATTAAATGACAAGAATAAAGTCATGGTATTAAGAGAATAGTAATAATGTTATGTGAATAATCTCATATGAAAATAAGGCAAAACAATGAATAAAGTCAGTATTACAACTTTATAATCATATTATTTCAAATTTGTTCTTGTAATTTTGTCTTTATTGTTTTAATTTTGTTTTTTATTAATTATTTTTTGTTATTTTGACCCTAACACCACACTGTAAATATTCCATAGCCTGTTTAGTCTTTTTAATAAATGTGAGCGATATGCTAAATCTTTCTGATTGGCCTTAAATTAAAAAAATAAATAAATAAAAATGAGAGACAAACTTGGGAATTTTTACAGACTAACAAAGATATTTGTGTAAAAGGATAGACATATGGCATTTATGTACAAATAAAGGTTTATATTATGTGTTTCAGTTTAAATAAGGAAAGAGAGATCAAGACAACATTTAATGAAACATTTTTTCTCCTATACTTCTTATTTTTCTTGATGTACCTTGATGTAACATTATGCCATTGACTTTAAGATTTTAAAATAATGTGTGCAGTCCAGGTCAAAATTGAGATGCAGACTTTTGGATTTTTAAATTTGATACATCAGATTGAAATGTGCTATGAGGCTCATGACCTCACAGCACGTCCCTGGTTCAACAATAAAACAGAAAAAAAAACAATATTTCAGACAGTAACTGACTGGTTTTTACTGTTCAGATGAAAGACTTCAGCTCAGCAGTGGGAATCCCGGTGAACTGCATCTTCCCTGTGAAGAACTACAGTGAAGAAATCGACATGAATGATGATGTTGATACTCTGATTCTCAGCGCTCTGAGGAAAATGGTCGACTTTGGAGACGACTTCATTGAGAAGATTTGAACTGAGAAAACAGTGATGTGTGATAGCCTCAGTTCCATATATCTTATATGTACAGAACAAAAATTTAGCTTCATTATATTATGTAAGTTAATCTTTTTATATTTGGAATCCAGTTTTGGGCTTGATACGTTTAACAGAACAACTTTTCAGTCTTTTAAGTTTAAGTTTAAGTATCAATAAATAAAAACGTAATGTTTTATTTTTAAGTGAACTTGATTAGGTCAGTATAACAATAGAAATAACTACTAGGAACTGATCCTCTCACTTGATGTGAAATTAGGACAGGAACAAATTATGAGTGCTGCAATGTGAAGATTATCAATGCAAGATCACAGCAGGAGTGTTTTTAATCAAATGAAGAGAGAATTTGTTTGAAATCAAACTCAAAATTGCTTACTGCTTTTTATTTTATCAGATGTCTTTCATCTCTGCTTTTCATTTAAAGGACCTTAAATAGCCATGTATGCAAAGAGACTGTACAAATATGTTGCTTTGCCTTTTTCAATGTTAAGCATGTCTGGCGTTTTGGACTCAGTGGAGATTGATGTCATTTTGAGATTCAGTATTCTGTCACAAGTTTGAATAAACTTCATTAATTTCACCTATTAAACTTGTCGGTTTAATAACTCTCGGTTTCTACCCAAAGTAGAGAAGAAACAAAAAGTATATGTTTTGGTTTCATTTGGTAATGTGGAGAAGCCTGGTTTACAGTTTGGCACATTTCACTGATTGTATTCTACTGCAGGTGGCGCTGTTGTTTAAAATTTCCTATCTTTTTTTTAAAAACACTGACTAAAAAGACACATTGACTTTTTTCATTTGTGCTTAATGTTAAAGCAGATGAAACATCTCTTGCTTTAAATCACTCAGAATGACCAAAATTATTTCTATTTGATAAATGCCACAATAATGGGACAAAATATATATTCATTTATTGATATCATAAACATCTGAAGCTTACAGAATGATTGCTGTCTCTTTAAACAGATAGGCAAGATGATGATGTCACGACTGTGGAAACGTCTGACAGGTTAGCTGACATGTGGATGTGTTTTAAGGTCACACCTGGTAAACGCTGGTTTCTTGTTTGATTTTATAAAGTCAAAAGAAATCAACCAAGATATCAGGAAAAAGGTGGAGCTGCCCCAGCCTGGTTCATCCATGAGCTGGTAAGACTGAGTTTCTATCCACAGTGAAACATCTTCAGTCGTGTCATGGGCTGAAAGGTCACTCAGTGAGGAGGAACCCATTACCTCAAATTAAACAATAAAAGGTCAGATTGCAGAGACAAATATCTTCATTTTTGGAGCTGTGAAGTATGGTGGTGGCAGCATCATGTTGTGGGGCTGTTTGTTGAGTTAACTCATCATAAGTTTCCAAAGCTGAGGCATCATCATCTTGGTTTTCCCTCACTGCACTCATTACACAAGCAAACTTCTGATTTTAAAGATTTTAATAAATAATTCTCTTCAGATTTTTTCTAATATGGTGTTTAGCTCATATAAATAACTTTAGTAATTCTAACTGATCTAAACAAAACAAGCTGCTCTGATCTAACTTCAGACAGTGAGGGAAAATGGTAAATGCGTCATTTTGTATGCAAACGTCTGGTTTCAACAATAGGGCAAGATAAGAGTTCAGGCAGCACATCGCATCATTATTGATATATTCATTTTTTCATTTAGTGTTCATTTGCTTTATTTTTTTACTTTACTTGTCTAAAAGCCTTTATAAGTATAATACAATTTCCTGCCATGCTTTCCAATGTTTGCAGCAAGTACAACAATGTCACTGCAGAACAAAGAAAAGAGAAAGTGAAAATAAAAGACTATCGTGTTTTGGCCAAACAGCGGATCTTATGTAGGGGAGGAGACGGATGTTTATTCATTTCACAGCGGAGCAGCAGCAACAGGATGAATCGATCTTTTTGTGAGTGCATTTTACTTGAGATTACTTTTCTAGATATTTGTAATAAAAAGTGATTCAAAAAGGCTTTCATAAAATACTGATGACAAGAAAATAGACTTTTTTTCAGTAGATTCTGATAAAAACTTTATTCAGACTCATTTGACCAGTAAATTCTACAGAAAACATTTGCAGAATTTTATAAACTCTATTTTCTTTTCTCTTTTATAAAAGGGAAAAAAGGACATTCTGGTAAGTTGACGTGTCAGATCCAACACTGCCTAATGCTTTATATCCTCCATCTCCTGCTTCTGATCCTGAAACTGATTTAAATCGAAAATAACATTTTAAATGGTGTTTGTTTCAGTTTGGATAAAATTGAAAATACTGAACTGAAGTAAATCTGTCAGGAAAAGTTAATTGTATTTTTTTTTCTGTTTTTCTCTGCTAAAGTTGAGGAGGCTGAGTCTAAAAGTAAGTTTTTGTATTTTGTTTCTGAGAATGTTCCTGTCATCTTTGCAGAATAATAACTCATGTTTGTATTCAGTTCTAGATGAACCATGGAGGGGACTGTGCTGGGAGTGAGTTTACAGCAATATTTTTATAACTGATCGATGAATGTGGTGGAGTCACAGCTGATGTTTGATCTTAGATAAGAGCAGGTTTACAGGGCACATCTCTCTCAAAAACAAAGCAAAGATCTTTCCTTTCTTTTTTGAAGAGCATAACAAAGAAAAATCAGCTTTTATCTATGTAATGAATAGATGACAGCTATTTATTACAAAGCTTTCATGCTGCGTAATAAATAACATAAATAGCACAAGCCATGCATACTATTTACATGAACAGGAAACATGAACCAAACTTCATGTTTCCTGATGAGAACCTGATAGAGAGCGCTTATGACTCCAACAATAAGATGTTGGCACTTAATGTCCCCTGGATTCTTAGTCTTCCAGGATTGATTTTAAGACTATTATTGGTTTTTAGAGCTTGAAATGGCCGAAGTCTGAAATGCCTTATCTATATTCTTTCCAGACCGTTGAGGCCTTTATTAATAACCAGTTAAAAACAGGTTATTGCAGCAAATGTGTTCATTGCATTTGTCTTTTAGGTAAATTGCACAGCTTAGAGGTAAAAAACTACTTGTTTTTTACCTGCCATGCTTTCCAATGTTTGCAGCAATTTAGGAAACGTCCTAAATTATAAAACGCTACAGAATGAAAATCAAACGTTATTGAACAGCAACATGAACCTGAGCAGGACTGAAGTCAAATTATGTGGTTGAAGAGAGAACAAATATTTCAGTTTGTCCTCTTCTTCATCAGCAAACATTAGATATGTTTGAAGAGCATAAATGCTGTTCTTTGGGATGTTCAATTAAACAGTTGTCAGCCAACTGTGCCATTTAAACAAGTTGCCTTGCAGCAACTTGTTTGGGTTGCTTTGGGTTCGATTCCTGACCTGGAGTCTTTCTGCATGGAGTTTGCATGTTCTCCCTTTGCATGCCTGGGTTCTGGTTGATTAATTTCTCTAAATTCTCCTCAGCTGTCTGTGTGCATGGGTGTTTGTCCTGTCTGTCTCTGTGTTGCCCTGCAATGGACTGGCGACCCATCCAGGGTGACCCCGCCTCGTGCCTGATGAGCGCTGGAGATAAGCACCAGCACACCTTGCTACCACATTAGTGATAAGAATGGAAGATGGACCGGTGGACAGACGGATAGCTGTGGTGGTTATTGTACTGACTTGATAATACTGGACTGAAATATTTTCTCTTGCCTTATTCATTATTAGGACAACACTAACCAACTGATTTACTTTATGGTCTCAGAGAAAAAGACGGGAACCTTAAATATGTGCAGGAATACAAACCAGTACAAGATGGCATCAAGTACCTCCGAGTCCTTCTTTACGGACCAGTTGGATCTGGAAAGTCCAGTTTCATCAACTCTGTCAGTAATGTCCTCAGAGGTCGGATGACGATTCCTGCTTTGGCCAGCGCGATAACATCTGACCAAAGCTTCACCAAAAAGGTTTGAAAACTAAGATGCTTCTGTTTATCTTCCAGATTGAAGCTCATTCTGCTATAGTACTATTAGAAACGCTTTAAATAATGTTTAATAGAACCACACTGGCTTGTCAAAACTGTAGTTTGAACACTGAATCTGTTAAGATTTCTGTGTTCATAAAGTCTGTGTGCACAGACAGAGATTAGCTCTGAGCTGCTTGTCTTCTATTCGTTGGTTCTGGTTCTGTGAGACTTTTAATGAATCAGTCTGAAAAACATCTGTGAAACCAACAGGAGGTTTTTTTGTCTGCATTTCAGTATGAGACTCATAAGTTCATTAAAGGACGAGGAAGCTCAAAGACATTTTATCCTCTTGTCTTCAACGACATCATGGGGCTGGAAGATGGAACCGACAGGGGAGTTCATGCTGACGACATCAAACTGGCTTTGGAAGGTCATGTGAAGGAAGGACACAAGGTGCAGCAACTGCATGAACAAGTTGTGAAATATCTACATGAATGACTGGCTGTAGCCCCTAATTAACATACCAGAGTCGTGTCTTTGAAATGTTTTTCATGCTGCATCTTTTACTATCTTCCAGTTCAACCCAGTTGCTCCAATATCTCAGGATGACCTAGGGTATAACCCGACCCCCTCTGCTGACGACAAAGTTCATGTCCTGGTCTGTGTGATGTCAGCCAATGCTCCTCAGATGAATTCATCAATTCTGGAGAAAATGAAGAGAATCAGAGAAGCAGCCAGTGATCTGGGTGAGTTTACAGAGAATGATCTCATTCAAACATCATGTAATCAATAGATCTATGATAAAGTCTAACGTCTCTAGTTCCAACCTGAAGGATTTGTCATTTACTCTAAACCTTTTGAACTGATGAAAACTAAAGCTGCCAACATTTGTGATTAATCGTAAAAGTTTAACACGCTAATATACATAGCTTATTAATTACATTAATTATTTTAACATAAAAACCTCTCTCCCGGCCTGCAGAGGTTTACTTAGTTCAAAGACTGAAAAGCTGAGCGAGGAGAGAAGACTGCTGTGTAATAACTCACTTATTGTAGAGGATGCAGACCTCGATGTGACCATCCTGAATTTGACTCCCATCCTCGGTTCCACTGCTGCATGTCTTTCCCCCATGCTCTACAGCCCCTTTAGATTGTTGTCAAATAAAATTTGCTAGTGCCCTAAAAATTATTTAAAAACAAACACAATGTTTGTCCAATGGACATTTGGATAAAAGTAAGGCAGTATATATTTATTTACTTCAATGAGTTTGTTTTCCTACAGGAATTCCTCAGATGGCCATGATGACCCACATCGATGAAGCCTGTGGTGAAACTGAGAAAGACTTGAGGAACGTCTACAAGAGCAAGTACCTGAGAAAAAAGGTGAGTTTCAGTCAGTAGGTCCAGAGCGACGACACTAAATTATTTTAGAGTGTAACTGTGACTGATTTTTACTGTTCAGATGAAAGACTTCAGTGCAGCAGTTGGAATCCCAGTGAACTGCATCTTCCCTGTGAAGAACTACAGCGAAGAAATCGTCTTGAACGATGATGTTGATACTCTGATCCTCAGCGCTCTGAAGAATATGATCAACTTTGGAGACGACTTCATTGAGAAGATTTAAACTGATATTTAAAAAAATAATAATGAGGGGGAGTTGGTTCAGTTACCTGCAATATACCAAATATATACAGCTACAGCTTCATAAAGTTATATTAGGTAAATTGTGGAATCCAGTTTTGGACTCAAGTAGTAAAAGGAAGACATTTAGTAGAATTTGTTTTAAATCAGAACTCAAAAAGATATATTGTTCGCTGCAGTTGGGTTAGGATTTATTTTCTTACATTAAAGTGTTTAATAATCATTTGGGTTACGCATTTGGGTTGTGTTATTTTATGTGATATTTCTTTTATATTTTTGATTCATCGGTTTTTCGGCTGTTTTTTCAGGTACTTGTATCATACATTGTCATTTGAAATGGTTACATACATTACGTGTACAATGGCGGTGCCCAAATAAACCTTTTCTTTTCAATAAAACTTTTCAGAAATTGCTATTCATTGTGATACAATGTTAAACATCTCTGGGCAGTTTGGTTCATTGGAGTTGATGTAATTTTGACTTAAGAAGATTCAATTATACACCAGAAGTTTGAATAAACTGTCAACCTCACTTTGTACACCTGTGAATGCATTTTAATTTCACACCAGGAAAACACTGTTTTCTTGTTTACCACAATGGGAAAGTCAAAATATACTGAACAAAATATAAACGCTCCATGTCAAATATTGTTGCCATGTGGCGTTAACTGTAAACGCCACATGGCATTTTATGTCAGCAACAATAAAATGTTGCTGACATTTTATTGTACAAAATTGGCGTGTTGGCAGCAGGGATGTCCACCAGAGCAGTAGCTGCATGGCTTAATGTCCATTATCGGACCAGAGGCTGTTTAAGGTAGGAGAAAGTGCTTGAGGGTGGAAGAGTTGAGGGAACAATGTATAAGTGTGAGTGCAACAAGATATGATTGACGGAAAATATATGGGTGGGAACAGTGGATACTCCTGAGGCTCACTCTGAAATGTGACAGATCTTCACTGTGCCTCTGGGCTCAGAGTAGATGCACCATATTTGGAGGCTTCAGTTCCCAGCATCGTTGTCCCCACAGTCAGTTTTATATCTTCTCCTTCTCTCTTTGCCCTTCTAGTGCTTCATAATAATGCCATTGAAGTAAAAAGTCTGACACAGAGAAACTACTTCTAGATGTTACTTAACTAAATGTAATGTTGTAAATGTGACTGGATATTACCTGCCTCTGACAAAGTGAAAGTAAACAGAGCAAAGGTGTTTTTTTAAGAGACAACAAAGTTGCTGTTTATTCACTTTGCAGCAGAGCAGCAATAGCAGGATGGATCAACAGCATGCTAAACCTTTTTCTCATTTCAAGCAACGTTTCCGTGAGTGAATTTTTCTTTACATAACTTTTCTAGATATTTTCCTAAATTGATTCACAATAGCTTTGATAAAATATTTAATAAGAACAGAAAACAGCCGATTCTTTCATAAGATAGTAATTATTCTGATGAATAATCAGATAATTATTCATCAGAATTATTCATCAGAATAATTATCTGGTTATTCTGATGATCAGATAATTATCATCTGATTATAATAATTATCTGATTTTTTTGGTGAAAAAATCTTTTTTTCACCAGTAAATCTTGTATAAAAATCCTGCAGAATGTTTTACAAACAGCTTCATGTGGTTCTCTATTTTTTCCGTAGGTAGACACAGATCTGTGGACGATTCTGGTAAGTTAAAGTGTCAATTTCAACACAAATTGACCATCTTTTCCTGATACTGAAACTGTGTTTTAGGGGGGAAAAAAAAGATTTTAATTGTTTGTGTAAATCTAAAAAACAATTTTTGAAGCAAACTCGTAATGACCTGATTGAAGAAAGTCTGACAGGAGCTAGTTTAATAGATCTTTTTTCTTTTTGTTTTTCTCTACTAAAGCTGAGGTGGATGAATCTTCAAGTGAGTGATTATATTTTGGTTTTGAAAATCTTCCAGTCATCATTGCAGAATAATAATTTATGCTTCTGTTCAGCCTTAGATAAACCGTGGAGGGAACTACGCTGGGGGTGAGTTTACAGTAAAACTGTCACATCTGATCAGTAACAGCCTGTTTTCTGCTGCTGGCTTGTTTGTCATTGTCAAATGTAAAAGTGGGGCTTCAGATCTCACTGGAAAAAGCCTTGAAATAGAGTTTGGGATGTGAGTTAACAGTAATTGAATAAGCAAAGCGGATCAGGAAGGAGGTGGTAGGAACTAAACTTTAGTGAGGATTGAAGACGAGTCTGAAACAAAAAGAAGATCATCATACATGAACCATCATCACACAGCGGGAACAGTTCAAGTAATTTGATGAACAAATGTCAGGAGTAGATGTTAGGTATGATGTAGGGATATAAAAAAGATGGGTTGAACAGTGAAAACATCATTCTGAGAGAAAAGCAGAAGATCAAAAGACTTATGAGAGATATCCATGGTTACAATGTTTGTAGTTTTGGCTACAAACCAGCCAGCAAGGCGGCTGGTTGGGTGTGCATTGGTAAACAGGGGTGTTGCTTTGTTTGGGCAGCATGCTTGACCTGCAGTCACAGTCGGGTGGAGTTCATACCCGCCTTCAGCACACCTGACTCCAATATGAGTTCATTAGAAGAGATCTGCAGAGCTTGACTGCATGCAAGTGAGGCAATTTCACAATTTAATTCAAGCGTATAGGACAAGGGATACATCTAATAGATTACACTCGAGGAATGCAACTTAAGACCACTGTTTTAAAACTTTTCCCCACTGTTCTCAGTGTCCTTCAAATTTTAAATAAACTCAAATCAATTTCTAATACATTTAGTTATATATCAAGTGAAGCATCATAGAGAAAGTCGTAATGGTCCGAATGAAAGTTTGTTAGGCCTCACCTTGTCTTGTCTCACACTGCTGGACAAGACACTTTGAAATAAAAATGACCTGAAGTGTTTTTTTATTTATGTTTTAGTTTTTTAGATGTTGGATTCTGAGCCTTGGATTGAATATTTACTGTTACGTCTTGTTCAGTTTGAACAAACTAACTGATTTATTTATGTTCCCAGAGAAAAACAGAAGGATCTTCAGTATGTGCAGGAATACAAACCAGAACAAGATGACATCAAGTACCTCCGAGTCCTTCTTTACGGACCCGTTGGATCTGGGAAGTCCAGTTTCATCAACTCTGTCAGTAACGTCCTCAGAGGCCGGATTACGATTCCTGCTTTGGCCAGCGCGATAACATCTGACCAAAGCTTCACCAAAAAGGTTTACCTTCCAGAACTGACTTTAATGGGCAAATCAGAAAATGACTGCATCAGCAATACGAGGTTTCCCTTGATGAATATGTTCGGTTTTTCTTGCTGTGTTTCAGTATGAGACTCATAAGTTCATTAAAGGACGAGGAAGCTCAAAGACGTTTTATCCTCTGGTCTTCAACGACATCATGGGGCTGGAAGATGGAACCGACAGGGGAGTTCTTGGTGACGACATCAAACTGGCTTTGGAAGGTCATGTGAAGGAAGGTTATAAGGTGCAACAACTCTACGTATATGAATGAATGAATCACAGTTGTGTTCGAAAAAAAGTTCATGCTGTATGTTTTACTATCTTCCAGTTCAACCCAGTTGCTCCAATATCTCAGGATGACCTAGGCTATAACCCGACCCCCTCTGCTGATGACAAAGTTCATGTCCTGGTCTGTGTGATGTCAGCCAATGCTCCTCAGATGAATTCATCGATTCTGGAGAAAATGAAGAGAATCAGAGAAGCAGCCAATGACCTGGGTGAGTTTGCATGGTAACAGAACCAGCGTCTCTGGTTCGAACCCAAAGGGAACTAAAGCATAAATATTTTCTTCAGTGAGTCTCTTTTCCTGCAGGAATTCCTCAGATGGCCATGATGACCCACATCGATGAAGGCTGTGGTGAAATTGAGAAAGACTTGAGGAATGTCTACAAGAGCAAATACCTGAGAAAAAAGGTGAGTTTCACTCCTTTCGTGCAGAAATAACACAAAAACTTATAACTGTGATAAATGTTCACTGTTCAGATGAAAGACTTCAATGCAGCAGTGGGAATCCCCATGAACTGCATCTTTCCTGTGAAGAACTACAGTGAAGAAATCGACATGAACGATGATGTTGATACTCTGATCCTCAGCGCTCTGAGGAAAATGGTCGACTTTGGAGACGACTTCATTGAGAAGATTTAAAACAGTTGAGTTGCAGCAGGTTTAGGAGAGAGAATGTCGACGGTGTTGGAATAATGTAATTTTATGTCATTAAAATGCAATGTAGAATAAATTTGAATCTTTTGAACATTTATCTTAAATCAGAACTAAATCTGCCGTATGTTTCAGGTGCTTGGGTTTTTTCATGTAAAACCTTCTGCTATATAATTGCATTTCATATTAATGTAATATTTGCCTGATATTCATCCATTTTTTTATGAAAAGCACTTTAAATCACAAAATGTGCAAATTGGTTGTACAAATAAACCTGCTTTTCCTTTTCTTAGCAACATTACAATGGTTGTTGCCATGCAATATGAGTTTTAATCATGTTTAAACTATTGGCTCGATTAGAGATGGTGTGATTTTGATGCAAAAAGAGCAAGTGGGATGATTTTTGATTTAAAATGTTCGAGCAGAAGTTTGAATAAATTCCACAAATCTTATTTGTCTCATCAATTTAATGATATTGGTTTGTTTGTCGAGTTGGATGCAACTTTGATGAAAACAAGTTATTCACCAGCAGAAACTTCACATCACTCTTTAATGTGATATCATGAATTTTGTACAACTTGAAGCTTATGGAGGGATCTTTGAGGTTGACCAAAGAGAAGACAGTTGCAGGAGTCGGTGCAGGAGGTGACAAGGCCATGGACAAGAGGAGATATGAAGTGTGAGGAATGGGAGGGACAAAGATGATTAATATGGCACAGGTGAAATAAAAAGGGCAGAGTGAAAGGAGAGGTGAAGGATGGAGTGCTGTCAAGGATGACATGGACTCTTTAACTTGAGAGTAGAATCATCTAATGAAAGGGAGAAACTGTCAGCTTTGGACGATACAGATTTGGTTCCTAGAAGAAGGATCTCAGTTTTGTTGCTTGTCAGTTTAAGAACATTAGAGGTGAACATTTCAGATAAACAGGAAGTTGGTCATGTTGCCTTATAGAGAAGCTAGAGCTATGAGAGGGACTCAAAGAACCTCAGCGCCTGTGATTGTTCTAAAGCTTCACACAGTCTTCTTCTGTCTTGCTTTTTCCCAACCCATAAACAAGACAGAAGAAATCTTTTGGATGAAAAGTGAAACTTCTTCAAGTAATGAGAAACCAGCTGAACTTACAAAATGAGCAGCTGCCGTTAAAAAGTCAAAAAGGATAAAGTGATAAAGCTCTTTGCAGTTTCTGCATGTTGGAAACAGACACACAGGCTGCTCTGTCTAATTTAGGCTGAAATCATTATGTGCAAACAACAAAAACTTCATTAATTGCACTGACATTTTTAACATATTAAAATCTATGTAATCAAGTAACCAAAGTTAATGCGTTAAAGACAAGGTCCCAGTGAAAAACACAACAAACAGCATAACATTACCCTATCATACAAATGTTTTACTATTGTACGTGTTAGTTTATGTCTTAATTTAAATTTGCATGCTCAGAAAAAATTGTCTTTTGCACATTTTTATGACACGGTGTATGTCATTCTATCATTTTGATTTGTTAATGCAGACAGAACTGTAAGAAAAGAAGCCATTTTGTTCACATTTTCAACAGTTATGTGATATAAAGTACCAACTTATTAACTACTTTGAAACAGCAAGTATCTAAGCTGAAGTAATAGTTGGAAAAACGGCATCGGGACGATGCTCACTGTTCCGACAACAGAGAAAAATGAGAAGCCTCAAATCTTGAAAACCGTGTTATTTATTTTACAAACACTGGAAACATCTGGATTGCTTTGTCACAGACATTGTGGATTGTATTAAAACTATAAAATAAGGTCAGCTGGGTGCTGCGGAGCAGACACCGATTATTTTTTCAGATCATCAATAAATAATTTAGTTCCTAAAACATCTGAAGTTGTCCTGAGATGCTGGTCATGAAACACTAAGCAGATCAGTTCTTCAGTTGAGCAGCTGATGTACAACAGGAACAAAAAAGGTTCCTCAGGTTCCTGTAGATTAGACAACTCCTCTGTGGGAAGGAAGTGTTCATAGAAAGTCTTCAGCAGCGATTCTCTGCTTTCCAGAAGATTAAAAACGAGGTCAACAATTCACCTGAAAACTGAACCATCGTCCTCCGATTCCACCGCAAGTTAGTGTTAACAAAAACCCTTAAGTCCGTTCTGCCATCAAGAGCAGAACCAGCTCTCAGTTTTACCCTGAAATCCGTCACTGTCCATCATCATCATCATGATCCTCAAGTCTTTTATTTTGTAGTGCCAAAGTTAAGTCATGGGTTTCAGACTATCTTCCACTTGAAGGTAGAGTTCAATGTTCCCCATCAGAGCCCGGATTCTTTTGGAGGATAGTCCATGTTGGTTACCATGGTAACCACCGTGACGAGGTCCTCGGGAGCGGTGCCGTTGGTCTGTCGCTGCATCTGCGCCACGCGTTCCTCCACGCAGCCGGCCGACAGCCGAGCCTCGGCCTCGTGGTCCCAGAGCTCCTCGATGGTCTCGCAGAGCAGAGCCAGACCCTGCAGGGGAGACGAACACGTCCACAACACCGGTCAGAGACCACTCAGAAACAAACACATCCACAACACCTGTCAGAGACCACTCAGAAACAAACACGTCCACAACACCGGTCAGAGACCACTCAGAAACAAACAGGTCCACAACACCGGTCAGAGACCACTCAGAAACAAACAGGTCTACAACACCGGTCAGAGACCACTCAGAAACAAACAGGTCCACAACACCGGTCAGAGACCACTCAGAAACAAACACGTCCACAACACCGGTCAGAGACCACTCAGTAAAACACATCTGCAATTTCTAACATGGCTGTTATTTCATCAGTTTGAGTTGTTAAGAGAGAGGTGCATGCTGGGTAGCGTAGTCTGACTCACTGCATGTTTCTGCCAACACTCCCTCAAGGTCGGCCTCAACTTCTTGAAGACCACCACCTCCTGCATGTCCTCCAAAGACGGGTGCTGGCCCACCTCCTCCTCAAACGGCAGCATGTACTCGTCCACCGGACCTGGACAGTGAACAGAACCGGATATGAGCAGGATGTTAGCGGTAGCCTCAAGTCACAAAACGCAACAAAGATGTTTGAGTGAGACTCAAACTTCTGCATGATAGAAAAGTCTGCTGAGAAAAAACACCCTCAGCATCAACAAGATTCAATAATCCTATCAGGATTAATGTATTGCAGGCCAACTGACATTTTTTAAATGAATTCAAGACATTTTAAGGCCTTAATTTTACTTATATAAATTTACGACTTCTTAAGGCTACGCAGCCACTCTGCCTACTTAACGGGCTGAACTTGTCCAGATTGAATCTAGACTTGGTATGTTTTGGAGAGAGCTCAGCTCCAAATCTGTTTGATAAACGTGTGAACACACAGTTTATCACACAGTTGTTAAACTCTTCCAGTATTTTAATGATCCAGCCCAACAAGTCGGGTCGTGTTTGTTACCGTCAGCAGCTTTGCAGCGTGAGGCGAGCTCCCACAGCACCAGGCCCACAGCGTACATGTCTATCCTCAGGAAAACGTCCCTCTGGAAGTTAATGGCCCCTTCCAGGACCTCAGGGGCCATGTAGCGTCGGGTCCCCACCTGAACAGGAACAAAGAAACATCCAAGATTACACAAAAGAGGCTGTTTTGATTTTTTTTTTAAACTGATTCAAAAGAACTTTAAAGTAGAGCTGAAACTCAAGAATCATTGACACTGATGCCTATTTCGATTGTTTATCAATTATTCGAGTAATGGCACATTCTACTGATTTTTCTTTTTAAGCTTATTTTTTACAATATTTGAAATACACAGAAAATTTAAATTTGGTGAAACGTATATACATTTTGTACAGTTTTGACTATTATAACTAACTATGTTGTTCTTTCAGCAAATTGACTCTTTTTGAGTCTGCATAGTCTAGTTAATTAATCGATTAATAAATTAGTTGACAATTATTTCAATAATCAATTAACTGTTTCAGTCCCACTTCTGAATAACTAAATGTTTTACCTGTCAGGCACCAGAGTAATGAGATTAGCTGCAGGTTAACTAGCAATAGCCCTTTAAAGGAGACTACAGACCAGAACTTTTCTCTGGAGGACTCACGTGTCTGTGGTTTGCCGCCGAAAATTTCCCAGCCTCGAATCTCAGAGCGAGGCCAAAGTCAGCGATGCAAGCCGTCAGGTCAGACTTCAGGAGGATGTTCTTCGTTTTAAAGTCCCTGAAAGAACAAGATGACTGAAAACCTTCTGTGTCCCTGTGGTTTAACCTCTGTACTTGGATGTGATGTCCTACCTGTGAGCAATGGAAGGTTTGTGTCCAGGTACGTCCTTATGCAGGTAGGCCAGACCTCGGGACATTGTCTGAGCGATGAGACAGAGCTCAGACCACGAGAGGACATTGGCTTTCAGGTAGTCACACACCGAGCCCTGACGATACAGGACGGACAGTTAGGATACTATAACACAGCTGTGTTGGAATATTAGTTTTATGACTAAAATAAATGCAGTTTTTACACTTTTGTAGCAGGAAAAATACAATAAATGTGTCATTTTCAGGTTTAAAAGTTCTGCAGGTCCAAGTCAATGTTTTCGCTGCACTTCCTTGACTGTCCAGCAGAGGTCATTGTGTCTTCATTCAACAAAACTTCCCACAAGAAACTTGCATGGTAGTGTTTTGTGTAAAACAAAAACAATGACACTATTCCGTTTGTCTTATTCAGCGTTAGGGTTTCTTTAGCACAAAACTCTAACCAATTAACGAGTCATACTTTCTGATAGATGCTAAATAGAAACACATAAGCATTAAATATACAGCTGTTTTTGTTTTTTCCACTGTTACTTTGTGTTTTGTATTACCATTTATTCCCATCACTAAAAATAATTACTTTATAGCTCAATAAACTTTATTATAAAAGATATAAAACTCTTATTTGCAAGACTCTTGTAATAAAAATTTAAAATCGATTTTGCTGTACCCGTTACACAAGTAAATAAAATTCAATTTATACAGTGTTGCAGCTTTAAAGAAAAACTAACAACTACAGCAGAAGATTACATATTTTTGTAGGAATTATGCATGTCTGGTCGAGATTCTTCACATTTCTTGCAGCGTCATTTTTTTATGTTTATTGCAGTTTCTTCTGTATCCAGCAGAGGTCACCGTTTTGTGTTTTTAGCCTCATCTAGCAGTGACATTTTATTTCCTGAAATACCCTGCATCACCAGCAGAGGTCCATACCATGTCAACATATTGCAGTACCGTAAAAGCCCAGCAGGGGTCACTGTTTCACCTTGTCATGGTAGGCAGTAATGAGCCACAGCTCCAGATCGGCGTTGCAGCCTCTCTTCTCTGCGCCGATGAACTGCAGCAGGTTTTCGTGCCTCATCCCACTCAGGCTGTAGATCTCGTACTCCGTCTGCCATGACTGACGTTCCTGAACACAGAGATGGAAAACTCAACATCGAATAAAGCAACTCTGATTCAGACAATACTGGAAACATTTATTAAAGTAAAATACGTTTGGGAAGTATCAATCAATCTTCTGAAGAAGTCAGTATATTAAATTTATTGCCATTTTTATGTCATCTTTCTCACTCATAATGCCACTGAGTGAATGTATAAAGTGAACAAGTGTTTTGAAAAATATTATTTTAAGCCACTGACAGTAAAATCGTAAACCATTAGACATATTTGTTTTGTTTCAACAACAGATTACGTAATGTGGCTTAGTTGGAAAACTTTTCTTTGCAGTTCTAACTCAACATTTTTCAGTTAATTGCTTTTGTCCCTCTATCATTGTGCTGGATTCATTTTAAGCAAGATCAGCCAACTCATCAGCATTATTTGGCAGATTATCTTTCAAGACTTTTTTTCTCATCCTCCCTCTCTCTCCTTAAAATGTAGCTAGATTTATCTTTTCCACATGTGAAATATTTGGCTATTTCTGAATCTGGACATGCAATAAAGGCTTTTATTGGATGAAAATGAATGGTGTTAGTTAAGTTTATCCAGTTGTTTTTCTGCTGGTATGCAGTTTTCCTTAGTTATAGCCGATTTATGGTCCCCACATTGCATGTATGCATCTTTTTTTGAAAAGTAATACAATTTATTACCACTGCGATTCAAATGTGATGTGTTTTTTTAATGTCATTTTCATCAACAAGGCAGTTCATAAAAACATCATACAGTTATCAATTGTGAAACTAGTAACAAACATTACATTTTGTTGAATGCCATCATCCATACGTACCAAATACATTAGTCTGTTCTAATGATTATGGTTCTAAAAGCAACTCTATACATTTTTTTGATTTACACAAATTCAGTGTTTCTGCTGTTTTACAGTTTTCTGGAAGTTTGTTCATTTAAAGCTTTCAGTTTAATCACTTCATCCTGAACTGATGGAGCAGACTCACCTGGATGGGAAAGACCTTGACAGCTACTTGTTCACTGAGCAGCTGAGCCTTCCACACACAGCCAAAGCGCCCCCTAGCTTTGACCTCCAGCAGCTGCACAGGCCTGTGACCTAAGATGGGGGATGGGGGCATCAGACCGGGGTCCTACAGAAAAATAGAAACAGGAGGTTCTGGTGAGATGGGATCTATCGGATCCGAGTTGTTTTCCTCAGAATAACCAAACAGATATCCGTGCACCATCATCATCCTCCTCCTCCTCCTCCTCTTCCTCAGTGGAGATCATCAGTGTGAGACGAGCACAAGCAGCATCACAGTGATCAGTGTTTGTACACACAGAGGGAGGAAGGGAGGGATGAGAGAAGCTCTTACCTCCATCAGAATGTGAAAGACGTTCTGAGGCACAAACACAAACAGGAAGTCACAGTCAGAGCTGATCTGAGATCTGCTGTCGGTCGCCACCGACAGCACTGAGCTGCTGACACCCTTGGTCACAGGTTTATTCACAGGGTACAAAAATGTTCGGCTTACACCACCTCAAATGTCTGTCATCGTTTGACATGAATAAACAATCAAGAGTCCTGATCCAAAAGGGTTAGAAAAAGATGAGCGTTTCTGGTGAGCTGCATGTGTCTGTTACTGTCTGCGCCGAAAGGACTCATAGAAACTAAAAGTCAGGATCTGGCACTTATGTGGAGTAGAGAACCCTGCGGTGTTTGGACTCAGACCATCACACAATGTTCAGATAACTTTGTCAGACGGCACTGATTTCCCAGGGTTCCCATGGCAACACCAGACATAATCACAGAAGGTTTGAGCTGAATTTTGGAGACTCAGTCTGTCCCACTAAGATCAGTTTGAAGCAACAGAAAAGACAGAACCTGTCAACTGTTTTTTGTATTTTTTTTTCTAATAACATAAATAGGAGATCAAACTGCTGCTGAACCGTTCCGCTCATGGGACCAGAACCAGGTGGACTCGCCTGTGTGGGCAGCAGGACTGGAGGGTACGGCCGTCTGTGGCGTCGGTACACCCAGAAGGAGAGCAGCACCACGCCGCTGACCGCCAGGCTGGGCACCATGGAGAAAATCAGAGGCTCTACTGGCTGCTTAGGCGGTGCACTGGTTGCTATGGAAAAATAAAAAGGGGATGACAGGTACTGTAAGTGACAGGAAATAAACACAAGAGGAAAAAATATCAGACATGATATAACCAGGTGAAAATAATCAGGTGTGATAAAGTTGTTAACAGGAAGAAGTGATGATGCTATCAGGCCTGTCGGGATGAGTTCTACTGGACGAGAAATTGTCCTAGAAGTCGTTGCGATAAATAACTTCAATATCGCAACTACATTATTATTCAATACAACTTCCCTGCATTATTATTATTCAGAATAATGAGAGTTCACCTTCTCAAAAAAACTTTGAATTTTGTAAAGAACACTGCAACAGATTTTAAATATCCAAAATAAAACACAATCACAAACAGCTGAATGCAACACAACCGAAACCATGAATAAAATTATATATAAAGTCTCAACAAATTTTTTATTCAGACAATAATCAGAATGAAAATGATCAAGCTTATTTTTAACTGTTTCATTTCTTATTACAACAGACTTGGATGTTATCAGGTTATCATGAAGTCATCAGGGTACCAATGATGATGTCGTCTGGATTTGGACGTTATGGAATAATTATGACATCACAGGAGAATTGTAATAGCCGGATGATGTCATAACCTAATAATTATGATGTCAGCTGGCTGACAGACATGACATCATCGGTGTAATTATGATGTCATTAGTTTATTTCTAAAAGGAGAAAAGATATTGACATCAACAGGAGATAAACATCGATTTAGTCACCAATCTACCTTATTTTTGGATACAATATGAGTCCAAGTAAACTGCAGATCTAGAGGCAGAACAATCTACCCTACAGTTTCAAAACAAGTGGAAATGGCCTGATCTACCCAGAGTTTCTACATGTGCAGTTTCTACTTTGAGTGATTACAAAGAACTGACACAGTCAGTGACTATAGGTCTGATTAACAGGAGGTGAGGGCATGGCCGGTGAACAGGTGTCTCTTACGTGTTGCTGGGGGCTCGCTGACGTTGGGTCGGTGAAAGAACTTTTTGTTACACAAACTGACATCACAACAACAGAAGAAGACTTCAGGGGCTTCTCCCATCTCCACACACTCACTCCTGGTAGAGGAGGAAGAACAGGGACACATTGTCATCATCATCACCATGTCAACGCAGTGATCAGCTGACCAGCCACAGTGAAAACATCTCTAACTGAACTCTAGAGTTGACTCTAGTGAGACTTTTTTTTATTATGATTTGTCCTGAAGAAACAGTCATCAGGTGTTATTACCACAATGGTTTCACACAATCAAAAAATGCACTTTTTCAGATATGAATGAATGTAACTAATATAGAATAAACAATAATAAATGTAATTAAAGACATCAACAGCTTACAACAACATATCAAGAGTTACAAACTAAAAAAGTTAATCAGGAAATAATACAATTGATTTTCTAATGATAAATATTGCAATGTCCACAAAACTCAATGCTTCACATTTGCCACTAAAAAAATGCATCAACTGAAGGAATCAAAATCTATAACAGACCAGAAATACCAGAGGCATGCAGAAGTAGCACGCATGGTGCTTTAAATATAATAATCTGCCAAATACTGTATGTAAACAGTTCTATTCAAACATTGATGATGATCTGATGAATTTGTTTCAGGAAGAATTATTTATCAACAGTGAAAAAAGGAATGTCTGAAAGTTTCATTTTCAGAAGAATATTAAACATTGAAATGATCTGCAATATATGGAAGGACTCAGGGAATCAGTTTCTTATATTTTAATAAAAGGAACTTTACCCTGTAAGTTTTAGGAAATTGAAAACTGTTTTTCAAACTGAACATTTTAATGTTTTGAACATGAATCCAGCTACACCAGCTCTGTTCTGAGCTCATGCCGGAGCAACAAGGCTATTGTGTAAATAAGAGGTGTAACGCAAAAGTATTTTGTTTGTGTAATAAACGGATGAACCTCAAATGACTTCTGTTGTGATCTTATTCAATATAAAAGACAAAGTGAACTAAAATTCACCCTGAAGGGATGGGAGCTGTTGCACAATAATGCTATGGAAACACTGATGTTTGTCCTCATAAAAACTAAAGTAGTACATAGCTTTCATTATTATTCAACAGGTAGAAAGACGTGAACCTACCGACGCTACAGATGCTAATAAACTGGTTGAACAGGCTGTGAAGGAACTCATCTACCACCATGTTACGGTTAACTTATTAAAGCACACAAATAAAGTTAGGCAGGCAGATTCCACACTAAACATACATATAAACCCAAAATCATTGACATTCCTGTCACATTAAAGAATCCCTGCCTGTGTTCAGATGTTCATTAATTCAATAACTAATCGCAGCACCACAAAGTTTTTTCCCTGAGCTCCTGACCTGTAGCAGCTGGGGTGGTCCAGCCAGCAGCCCTGCTGGATCAGCTTCACCTCTCCAGAGGCGTTCTTCCAGGTGGAGAAGCAGTGCTGCCGCTTGTCCTCCTCCCCGGAGCAGGTCACCACCGTCCCGCCGTCGGCCCGACCCTCTGCGTCCATCGGGAGGGATGACGACGGGTTGTGGGTGTACTGAATGCACCGGTGGCTCTCTGAGCGGCCCAGGATCGAACCTGATGCGACAAAAAGACTTTCAATATACAAAAGTTCTGCTGCAGCCATTCATAGCGTGGAAAAGCTCGTCAACGGTTTCACATGACGGGTTTTAAGTTCACTACAATTAAAAGGTCCTTTTCAAATGAAATAAAAACTTAAGTTATTAAATACTAAACTTTTACCAGTTTAATTTGGTGTTTTCCAGCTCTTGTCTGGTATTTGAATGCTTTTACACCAACGTACAGTAAGCAGTAATCTAGTTTTCAGTTGGCCAATATAATCACCATATTCAAGTGATCAGGATGGAGGAGCAGTTAGTGGAAAACCCAAACAGGTAGGTTTTATTTTTCATTGCCTAACCAAGACTTTTAAACCAGATCTTACAAATCATGGAAGAAAAAAATAATAAAATCAATCAAAACATTGTATTTGACACCTTTACGTAAAAACTCCAAAATCAAATTTCTACAATTGAGTTCAAACTGTTTTTATTGACACTTCCAGCGTATGACCTTTTCCTAAAATCCAATAAGTATAAAAGACACAGCTTGTAGGCATGAGGCTTAGATAATTACCCAACATTTAATGAAGTCCCAGCAGCTCTTCACAATATGCGTATTGTGTATTACAATATTGCGATATTTAATGGCACAATGGACTGTAATGTCTACTTCTGATATGCTAAATATTACTATATTATGAATGACAAAATAGTCAAATTTTTCTTAATTTTTAAATGTTTTGCTGCACCAACTATCAAAATGTTTAGCATTTCTCTAATATAGCTAATCTGAACTATATAAATGTTTGCATGTTGTCCGTATATTATCCAATATAATTAAATTGATATGTGTTTCACTGGGATTCTCTGAGAATTATTACATTTTTGTTCTTCAAATATAAAAATAAAGTTCGCTGCAGAACTGATAACCGCTTACACAACAGTTATCAGTTAGTGGACATGTGTTTACATATTTGAAATTAGCGAGTGCTGATCGTGCTTGTTAAAGGAGTGTCCCATGTTTTTATGGAGTATTTTAACTTCCTGATTTAGGAGCCAACAGCGAGGCAGAACATGACACACTAGTGAAATAGGATTTAGTCCAGTGTTTGGAACCAAGAACCTCATCTGATCTGGACTGAGCAGACACATGGTGGCTCCCACTGGATGGATTTAACAAAAACAAATGATTATTTCTAGATGAACTAAGGAACACGTCAGAGAATCAATGTGAAAAAGTGAAGGCAATAAAACTAATGACAAAGAGACAAAGGGAAGGGAACAGGAGTTTGATAGATGTCAAACTTCAATCTGTTCTTCAGAACTGAAAAATGAGAACTTGATGCAGGAAGAAGAATGTCTTAAATTCAGGTGTTTAGACTTTGTGAAAATTCAAAAGAGCTGGGATTTCAGTTCAGGATCATTTTCCCTTCCACTCCTTCTGAAAAGAATGAAAAACATTCATTTTTGACGTTTCTGGAGTCAGACTGAAAGCCGGAGGTGGGTACCTGTAGTTCTCCAGGACAACTGGTTTAATGATGTTCCAGTTACCTGGGAAGTGGGAACACAAAACTGGGTTTGGCGTCAGACCAGAGATCACAGTGTTCTAATTAATAAGCTGGAATTTCAACATGGCGTCGCTCTTAGACATCATTTGAAATTACAAACATTATTTTTAGTGTAACTTTCCATAACCAAGCACTCTTACTGTTGATGCGAGGAATGGCCATATTGAAACAGGAAGTCGGCTGGGAGTAATGGAGTTGCTCCACTTTCCCAATTGATTTTTACAACTGGGAAGTCGAAATTTCCCAGTTACCTCACAACTGGAGTGTTGCATATTAAAGTCCACTTTGCTTTTCAATATGGCCACTGCAGATATTTAACAAGATGTGGTGGGAAGGTTTACTTTACAAGATACACATGTAAGCCTGCGTCTAAAATTTATTTTACACGAAGCCTGGAAATATAAACTGAACACATTAAAAGAGGTTTTTGCTTGAAGTAAAGCTTATGTTTGATCGGCTAACCTTTAGCCAGGTGTGCATCTCACCTGAGCAGCAGGAGATGAGGAGAACACTCAGAACCAGCCTGGGTTCTGGTCCCATCCTGAGTCCAGATCTGAAAGCTTGAGTTGTGTTTGTGAGCCTGGCTCCGATGAGCAGAACACGGAACCACGTTTGGATCCAGACAGCTGATTAAGGTCCGTCCCGTTTACCGAAAAACACCGAACCAAAGCTCCGCGGGAAGAGTCAGAACCCGTTTATGGACCTGGAGAAATGTCCGAAACGTTGACCCACAGAGTTTGGTCATCATGGCCCCGCTGTGGGCAACTGAAGTCGGTTCGGATCGGGGGTATCTGGATCACAACAGAGTTCCAGAGGAGGCGGACTGGCACAGATTGATTTCTTCAGGAGCGGGTTCGGTTCTGGCCGGAAAGCTTCGCTCCAGACCTGGAGCTGTTTTGCACGGGATCCGAACCACCATTCGGTCCTCGTTTACGTTGGTTCGGTTGTGATGGATTCGTGTTCGGTTGCTTCATCTACCCGAGCCGGGGTTAGCAGCTAGCTTAGCACCGCCAACTAAAATAGAAGAGACAATTCTTCATCCAGCACCACCTGAAACGCGACCTGGACCGAACCTGCCGAGGTTCTTATTCCGGACTTAGAACTTGTAGATGTAGGGCTTCAGTTGTCTCAGGCTCACTTCTGGTCTCCTTGACCGTACCAGCATAGCAAAAAATGGCTGCCGTGTAGATATTAATCTGTTTTTAAGCTTCTGCCACAACATAGTGACTGACACAGCAAGCAGCCAATAGAAAGATGGAACGGTGGTTCTCCACCAATCAACTGCTACGTGTGGATGTAAAACAGCTGATGGAGCGGGGAAAGCCCCGCCCCCTGTCAGGCTCTTTAAACCAGCCTTATCCAACCTCTTTTGCCCCACGGACCAGCTTCATGTTCTGAAAACTCTGACCGACAGTGGGAATATGGACGGTTATGTCGTGACATTAGCAAAGTATCAAGCCATAAAAACAAACTATGAACACAGGCCCACTCTGTTCACACAGCGCCTCTTTATACCTGTCAAAATTATCAACAGGAACAGAAGGCTGCAGCCCGGTTTTCAAAATAAAGCGTCTTGTGACACTCAAGAGCGCAGAAATAATATATGTGTTTATTTATTTATTTATTTTATTTTATTGTATTTTATGTATTTATTTATTTCTGTACTTTTTTTAGGCCGGTGCTCAATTGTACAGGCTAAAACAACCAATTTAATCAGCAGATTCCAGTAAACCAGTACCATTGATTTAATCAAATTAAATTAATTTAATCAGTTAATAATAACTGAGCTCATTAATCGAAGATTAATATCTCTGACGATATGAATTATTGAATGTGTTTTTTAATTATAAATTGGAAAAGCTCCTTGGACTTTTAAGTAACATTCTCATGAAATGTTTCATGAAACATACTCATCAAATATAAAACTAATTTGAGTATTTTTGGTTAAAGTTTCCTTTGGCAAATTTTTTTCAGACATAAAATTAAAAGATAAACAACAATAAATAATAGAAGCAAGATTGGGGAAACTGAGGGTCATAATTTATTCAGGAAACTTTGATATAACCACAAAAACTTTTAATATTTGCAAAAATGAGAGAAATTCTAGGTATTCAATAGATACCACTGAAGTATCATATAATCTGGAGCAAGAGCCTGTGTCCCTCTGAAGGAGTTTGTCCAATGGTTCCACTTTAGTAGTTTGAGAGAGAGACAGCTCCCCCACTTTTTTCATTTTGTTGCTCAGCTCTCACTCTCTCTGTGTCTCTGCTCACAGCATAGCATTACTTTGATCATAGTGTTGTGTGAAAACAATCAGGTGAGTCCATCCCCTCAGTCAATAGACAGCAGAGAGAAGGAGAGAGCGTCGCAAAAATCCATAAATATAACTGACATCTGTAAGAGAAGCAAATTTGGCTGCAGTTTAAAGATATACGGGTCTGTTCAGTAGATATGCTTGCAGGGTTTTAATTTATTTTGTGTCAAATAAAAAATAAGTTTACTGTACATTTGTATAGTAGTTTAATACTATACTTTCTGCTTCTCTAACAGAACAGATACATAATGAAGCCAGTAGCGCAAAGGCTTCTCATACAGCAAACACTGAATACACCAGGATTCATCTTACTAAACATTCACACTGGCCAAATAAACCTAAGACATGAGGCCATTCTGGATAAAAGTAATTAAAATGAACGATGAAATCGCGGTTTAAACTTCAGGATGATGAAAGGAAAAAATGTGACGCCTTTGAGTTGAATGTGTAGTACTGCTATCATTCCGTTAGAGGGCGGTATGACACCAATATGTTGCTGTAAAATCATCCACATACATTGAAAGCTCGACAGCTGGAACTGATTTGGGATCAGCTGATACCCCACGGACACAACTGGATCCTATTTTCTGTCAATCGTCAGAAATAATAAATACATTTCTAAAAAAACACAAACTATGTCTTTTTGCTTGGGTATGTGATAGATCAACAAAATTGTGAATATAATTGTGACGTTTTAGAAAAATAAAACAGTTTTTAAAGCTTTAAAGAACTAGTGTGGTAAGTGTCCTTTACCTTCTCTAAAAGACAATCCAAGGCATTTACCTGCCTTCAAATTTTGCAAAAGCAGAGACAAGATACTCAACAATATCCCAAGCTTGATACATTTCAAGCAGAGCTCTTTCAATCCGACTTGTGAAAATGGAAAGAGTGTGGTACAACGCCATCCAATCATGTCATCAGATTTGATTGCTTTCAAATCTGACGACATGAAAGAAATTGTTAAAACTATTGAATAAAGGAGCTCTGGAAAACCTGGAAATTACTTGGAGCTTCAGTGGAGAGCAGAGGAAGGTCCCTTTTTTCTATAACATTTTATTTTGAAAGTATGAAATTCCCAGAAGAAAATCCTGAAACCAGTACCCATACAACCTTCCAGTGGAGACGTGAAGCTTCTTAAGCGACCATTTAAACCAAATCCACTTAGTTCTGTAGGAATACTGAGAAGCAACAATGATCTTTAAAGACCCTCACTGCTTCCATTGATCCACCAGTGCAGGTTCTGAGTTACTACCAGGGACCTTTGGTCTGATCTGAGGTCAGCTTTGTGGGAACATAAAGGTTTCTGGTAGTTTTGGTTTGTTCCACAAATAAAGGCTTCTGTCCCACCAAAATAAAAGTTTAGTTGGAGGACAGGAACTCCTGGCGTGTTCTGTTCATTTGAACGTGTGAAGAAGAGGAAATGGTTCTTGCTCCAGCTGGGACTTAATGAATGCAGCAGTGTGGAGGTTTATTTTAATGCTTGGCTCCGTCTGCCAACATTATGACACTTTGTGGGAACCACTAGGAGCTTTTTTGTTTCTTAGACAACATGGAGGGGTTTTATTTAGCTTGGTTTGCCTTTAATAAACAGATTTAAAAGAAAACTTTGCTCTATCCTCATCAATCAGCTCCACCTTTTGACCCCATTAGAAACTTTGAGGCATGCAATTCTAAATGGGATTTTTTTTTCTCTGACCTGCTGAAAGTGTTACAATGAGATCCACATCATTACTGTGGAGTACAGTGCTTTGCAAAAGTAGCATTGAACCTTTCTCTTCCATGGATTATCTCACTTAGATCAACAAAGATAGTGCAGAATTGAAACGTGGTCAGAAAATTATCTTCTGATTGGTCAATGTCCTCAAAGAAGTGGAACAGCAGTTATTTTGTGAAGAATTAACCAAAAAAATCAGTTCATTCTGCAGATTATTAACTTGCTCTAAAGACATGAAACTCTAATTTCAGTAAAATGTGTTTTCACAACAGTGACCCATTTGAATTATGCACAGATGATCATCATTTTTTTTTCCGGTTTCTTAAAAACTATGGAACACCATGGACTTCCTGGTGCTGGTCCCACACATAAAATTCCTGTGGACTATTGACTGGTCATTTTAATGTGAATAAATGTGAATGATTTATTTGTTGGGGTTTTTTTGCAAGTCACTAATAAAGTTATTTATTTTTTATTGGTCCTCCCTGTTCCTGTCTGACAGGCTCTTCCAGCTGAGTTCTGGTCTGGTTTGAAAGGTGCTGTTGCTAAGAGATGCTGCCGCAGCTCTGGAAGCGTCTCCTCCCCGCCGGTCGCTCTCCTTTGCAGCCAACATTAAAACCAAACGCACCCTGGGTTTTATTCAGGCCTTTTGCTGCAGACATCCTGCAGACATCAGGGGCCCATTGGTGGCTTTCAGCTGCAGACTCCGTCCTCCTCGGCTCCGTCTTTGTGTTCAGAGTCAGAACGAAGAAAAGTGACCTGATGGCAGTGGCTCGATGTCCTGCAGGGTTTTTATTCTGACATGGAGAGCCCAGCTGGGACAAAACAAACAGGCTGAAAATGGCTGATGTGTTCCTGTCATGCTGCTTCCTGTCTGTTGGTTTAAAGGCTGTTCCTGCAGAAAGAAGGTGTCAGAGTGCCTGCAGAGCAGCACAGGAAAAAGAGCCTGCACTGCAGCGCCACCACCAGGAGAATCAGAACTGCCATCTCCCAGCCTGAGACAACAAAGCTGCTATTTGTCTTCATAGTTTCACCCATATTGAAATTAAAAAAAATTTAAGAATACAGGAAGTAATTTTGCAGCAGCCTCTTGCTGCAGGAAAAGTATACTTGCCTTTTCTTTCTTCACTTTGCAGATTTCTATGTTTTTGACCAAAATCGATAAATCATTGATGTATATAAGATGACCGACAGCTTGATTTGGAGGAGAAGCTGTCTGTGTGCTGAGGACACAGCCAGCTAATGCAGCTGACCACAGGAGAATACACAGAATGAGCTGACTTTGAGGAGGGAGACTACTGCACTTGAATGTGCACAAAAATCTTGAGTTGAGCTTTTACCTTTGGGAACTGCATTCCTCTTCCTTCAGAATGTTCTTGCTGGATCTTGGGTCCAAAATGTTTTATTCCTTCGAGTCTCAAGATTGTTGTTTAGAAGAACAATAAAATCCATTTGTTTTATTATTATCCAATGTAACACAGCTCTCATGTTACCCCAAGTCAGTTCATGATTGGTTGAATTACCTCTTAGCATCCATCACATTCGCCATAAAGACCTAATCATTTGATTCAAGCCCTGTGGGAACAGAGACTCATCCAAAAGCTGCAGGACAAACACTGGAGCTGGACACCCATTGTTTTCGGCCTTGAAACTCAGAAAGATGTTACTGTAGATTCCAATTGTAAGAGTGGCAGAAGCTGCAGTCTGAGCAGGAACTACACGCGTGACCGTCTGAACATACGTGAACTTCCTTCTGACTGGAGGAAGTTCAGAAATCAGCAGCATCTGTATTCCGACATGTTTCTCCTGCTGTCTGAGCTCTCTGTCTGAACGGGAACCTTTCAGCCCTCAAGGACGAGCTTTGTGTCACAGTGGAGGTGATAATGTTATCGATGACCTCTTGACCCCCCCCCCCCCCCTTCTCATCATTAGTTTGTCTCATTATGAAGGCACAGTGCTGTCGTCCAATCAGAGCTCAGATAATGAACACAGATACTGGATGCAGCAGCTCATCACATAAGTAATGAAGCTCTCTGATTCCGTTCGCTCCCAGTGTCTGCAGATTTTGAATCCTTTCTCAAATCGAGCAGGAAAACTCTCCTCTGCTGTTTCAGCAGCAGATGTTGCTGCAGGAAGTGAAACTCCACAACCATTATTAATCTGTTCTGAATCAAATCCTGGGTTTTGAATGAGATCCATCTCATCCAGACCTCATCTGTTTGTTGTGCCTGATTTGAAGTTTTCTATTCCTCTTCTCTGAAGGTCAGTCTTTTCTGATGGGATTCATTAAATCTGTAGCAGTTCTGTTTTCGGTCAGAATTGCAAGAATGATGATTTGCAGGCAGAGTCTCCGATAAGACTTGTTAATATTCAGTTGAGAAACACAGTTTAAATGAATCTCAGAGCAGCCAGAACAGGCCCAGTGATTCTGATCTCCAGAACCAGAAAATCCTCTAATTTCTGGTTCACACAGCAAATTTTCAAAACCTGAGACCACACACACATGACGATACACACTCTAAGGTGTAACAGATTTGATAGTATAGCAGGAGCAATACACCTCACACAAATCAATTTCACCAACATTCAGATGTCAGACAGGAAATCTCACAAAACCTCTCCAGGGAAAATGTGAGTTTAAGGTAAACAAACATGGTTTGTGGATTATACTTAACAGAGAGAAAACAAAACAAAGAATCTCTGACATCCAACAGACTTTTGTGCCAAAGAAGTTATGTTGTCATCTTTGTTTAGAATTTCCCTCTGTGTTTCTGTCACCTACACGATATTAAGGCAACATGTTAAACTTTTTGATTTTCGATCCCAGTCGACTCGTCCCTGATATCTTTCTGAGCGGACCAGGTCACTCTTAGCACATGGCACACAGCAGGAAGATCTCTTGAGATTACCTCAAGAGTCACTGTGATAATCAGAACAGCTTTAAGGTTGTTAGAAGGTGAAAGTTGATATAAAAATCTTGCCGTGTGAACAAGGCATTCAGTTTTTGTACTTTCAGCCCATAGTATCAAACCGAACCTGATGACCTGGATGTAGTTTGGAATCGGTTTGGAAACACTCCTGGATCAGTCTGGAGACTTTTTATAAGTAAAGTTGATGGATGGTGTCTGAACTTTGATTGGCTGTTGCAGCAGATCAACAGCTTGTGACTGACTTACTGCAGAGTGGAGATGAACATCTAGTGTTTCAATAATAGGTAAAGTCGTATGACCTGTGGAGACAGGAATCATCTCTGCTTTCATGCAGGTGAAAGGTGACAGAACTGAGGTACATTTCTCTTGAGGAGAAGGTTTGCAAGCTTTGCTCTTGTCAGATATTGTCACAGCAGGCCAGCTGGCTTGTGATGTTATCATGTTGCTGTCATGTTGATGGATTTATGTGATCATGTTATTTGGCCACTCAATCTGTACCTGCATGTTGAAGGGTAAGGGCATGGTGAGAGTCTGTCTGTCCCTGCATGTTTTGCTGTGTTTTTCGGGTGTGTGTTTTCAGGTTTAAGTGTGTGTCTGCATATTTGCGAGTGTATGTATGTGTGTGTGTGTGTAGCCAGGCATTCAGTGGTAATCTGTGCTAATCTGATAAAAGGGTCAGATTACAGAGATGTTTGCAGCTGATAACAGATCAGATGTAGGATCAGAACATTGTCAGGGCGGCCGGGTCGGGCTGGGGGATGGGACGCTCCATGTTTAACTGGACACAGTCACATGACCTGTCCGTGTTTCTGCACAGAGGATCTGATCTTTTCAGATCTCTGATCTACACCTGCTCTTAGCTGAAAACAGTGTCCATCAAATAATACCCACAATACCCTGCAGACTGGGTACAGCCCCCTCTAGTGGCAGCTTGCTGTAGTAAACTACATTTTGTCACCTTCCTTCTACTGAAACTCTGATTTTAGAGATTTTGGTTTGGATGTGTCAATTGGATTTTTTTTTCCTGCTATAATGGTAACTATGACAACAAGATAGCTGCTTAAGTTTGGATGGATTTTCTAAAGACAAACTAATTTCATATATTTTCTAGGTAGCTATAGAAAATTTGTCTTTAACCTAATTTAAAGGAACTCAGCATTTCAGCTGTTTTGCAGTTTTTCTGGAAGTTTGTTTCAGATTTGAGGTGGATAGAAGCTGAGTACTGCTTCTCCATGTTTTGTTCTGATTCTGGGTCAGAATCAGAACAGTTGATGGACTGGGTCAGGAGCAGACCCTGTACATCAACACCAACCTCACAAACCCAGTATATGAACCAGGACCAATCCAGAACGTTCTGGATTGGTGATATATCTCTTTATGAGCCGGATCATGTCCTCCTGGACTGGTGACCTTTGCCACCGGGTCTTACAGAAGTGGAAAAGTATAAAAAAAAATTCATGGTGTCAGACAAAAATCACTTAAAGACTAAAACTGGGCAGCAGGTCATGAGTATAAAATCTGAGGAGATTAATTCATGTGAGACAGACAAAAACCAGGTGAAAGGTTTCAGGTTCTGGTTCATTTAAATTAGGGTCAGGCAGATGTTCTGGTCTGACATCACCTCCTGTCTCCGGTTCTGTTGAGACGGTTCTGTTTCTGGGTCAAAGGCCGGACCAGAGAGAGCGCCAGAGTGGGGGAAAGTTTAGATGTGATGAAAATCAGATCAAGCATAAAGAAATGTGGAAACCAGTCTGATGAGGAAATTTTCATAAGATTTGGTTTTGTTCATAAAACAAAACAAAACCTAATTTATAACTTCCTAAACAAAATTCAAAACAATCAACTGTTGTTTTTTTCCCATTAATGTGAAATCAACACATTGTCTACTTTACTTTCTTCTACATTAAACACTGTTTTCTTATTTTCTTCATGTTTAATAAACCTTATAAGAAGTTTATTAAACACTATAAGAGTAGTGTTGCAGTTTCGGTGGTTTTTAGATCGTTAAGGTAGTTTGTAACATTGTGACAGTGACTCACTGACCCTTTCTGAGCAGCGATGAGGCAGAGTGTGTCAGCAGGGAGTTGAAGCGTTTACAGGCTCCTGCAGGCTGGACAGAAGGTAAAATCTAACTCTGTTCCTCTTGTCTTCCTCTGAAACTGATCAGAGAGGAAGTGTGGGAGCAGCAGGTCGTCTGGAGTTGCCACATTGCTGACAGTTTGTCTTACCTGCTAACAGACGCAGCGATGAAAGCTGCTGAGTGAGCACTTTGAGTCAGACTGATGTTTCCCAACCAGCCGCCGTTTTACCCAGTTCTCCTTTCACAGCAACAAGGTGAGAGGTGGAGCTGCAGCTCCAGAAGTCAGACTGAGCTGCAGCCAAGATGAAGACCAGAAGATTAAAAAAGTTTCTGATCCAGGGTTTGGACTGAATGTTTTATATGGAAGCCTCCAAACTGCAGCAGTGCAAGAGATTTATTCATTTTGCCATCAGTTTGGCTCTGCTCAATTTCATTGTTTAATAACACACATAACAGATCACTGCAGGTTACATGACAGATTTCATTATGTTTAGAAAGTATGATGGATGTATTATGAACATTAACTATTATTATTGTGAAAACATTTTCAGCCAGAAGATTCCCTGCTGATAGGTGAGTGTGTCAGAGTTCGATATAAAAAACTTTTCAACCCATTTTTCACAGAAAGCTGATGGAATACAATGGAGAGCAGGACTTTGTAATGGGTTTGATCAGCCTGTTAATGCATCAGACTCCAGATTATAATCTACAAACACATCAGTGTTCATCCATTAAGATTTATGTTGCTTATGTCTCTGTAGAGAATAAAATATCTGACTAAATATAAATTTATAGGGTCTGTTTGACATTTTTGAAAGCTGTTCTTAAAACATGGTTTGCATAACATGCAACTGTATTTTCAAATGAAAAATCTACTTTTTTGATCTTCATCTCATGCAATGATGTTATTCCCTCATCAGAAACATACCTGATGTGATGCTTTCATTGTTTCATGCAAGTATGTAACTGTTTGCTCATGCAAAGCTCCACCTATTTACCTTAATCACTGCCTTTATTTTACCAACCCTGCAGCTTTTCTGTCATTTTCATGCACCATAATAACGTCAAAGCTTGACTGGAACCTGATACATTCTCATGGATGGATGGATGGATGGATGGATGGATGGATGGATGGATGGATGGATGGATGGATGGATGGATGGATGGATGGATGGATGGATGGATGGATGGATGGATGGATGGATGTGACACCATTTAACACATTAGCCTTCCATCAGCTCCCAACAGCAGGAATTTACCTCGGATACCTGCATTAGAGGCCTAATCTGCTTATAGAAATATTATGGGATGCGGAATGCTGCCGTGGCAACAGCAGGTGTCTTTGCATTAGGATGCAGATTACCAGACTGCACTTATCTTTGTTGACACACATGTGTGCGGGTGGGGCTGGGTGGTGTTTAATCTGCGTCTGACATTATAAAAACACACACCGATCCATCACTGAGCAGAAACAGGTGGGAACTGATGAGAAGTGAAGAAAATCCCGACAGAAACCAAAGATTCCTGCCGGAACATCTCAAAACAAAACTAAGAACACAAAAAAGGTAAAAGGAGAAGAAGGAGCCGGAGCCTCTGTTCTTTACATCAACCCAGATTTTGAGGGGGTTGTTTTAATTTTTTAAAGGAACACTTCAACACTTTTTAATTTAAAGATATAGTACAGGTATATTTGTTAGTTTTATTGCTTACAGGAGTTTTTCAGGGGTTTTCCTTTACAGGAACAGTACATTTTGTTATTTTCTTTAGGCTTTGACAAGTTATGGTTTATTTCTAGCTTTAAATAATAGTCCAGACTTTTGAGTGTTGTTTTAAAACAACTCAATTGATTTGAGTTCTTTAAAGGAAGCATTCAGCTATACTGTATGTGTGCAGTTTCTGCTCTGTTTGATTGTAATACAGCAAGATTTCCAATCCCAACCCCTCTATATTTTACATTTTTTAAAACTTTTGCTTTAAAAAGATCTTATCAATGTTTAAATTTAACTTACTGAATCATACAGACACCCTGTTAAATGGAAAATTTAGGTTTTTGTGATTAAAGGGGCCACATTGTTTTCTTATAAGAACAGCACATATTTCCAGTGTTTTGAAGGCATAGTTTGTTAAAGTTAAAGTTTTGAGACTTTAAAGAACAGCTGAAATTTGGGTGTTTTGTTTTGAACAGTTCAGATCTGTTAGATTCTTTTAAAGGAACAGTTCTGAAGCAGGTCAAACTGGAAACTCTCCCAGCAGTTTGAGCTGTGACGGGTAAAGACTCTCCCTGCTTGTCACGTTAAACATCAGGGGATTAAAGCGTCTCTGTTTCCTCTGTTCAGACACATGAACCAACAGCAGAAGGTGACAGTGAACACATGAACTGTGCTCTGTGGCCCCCTCCCTGCCTCTGTCCTCTCTGTTGGGGGGGTTATATGAGGTGCAGATGAGACCCTGAGTGTGTTTGGAACAGGGGGGGCATTGATGGGCTGGCTCTGACTGCTGCACATCTGGACGACAGTCAACAAGCAGCTCAGTGTGGTGGCATCCTCCATCTCTATATGAAATCAGACGCACATTCATAAACCCCCAAACGGGCTCCTGGGGGCGGGCGCCACCATCAACTCTTTATCTGTTCACTGCTGAAGAACACGTTTGTTCGGAGTCCTGATAACGAGTCAGAGGGAGGATGACAACGACGACGCTGTGAGGGGAGCGAGAGAAGAAGAGCCTCTGAGGTGGGATACAGGGGAGGAAAATCTGCTGTTTATCCATGAGACGGTTCTGATCAATACATGATCAGATTGATTGGTCTGAAAGTTACGTTAAACTGGAACGGTTTGTTGCTCTTCTCACTGCAGTCCCGCATGACTCCTGTCTGACTGGGAATCAGTTTGGTTTTTATTCTTTAAAGAAACAGTTCAGTTGTTTTCAAGAAACATATCAGATTTTGTTTCTTTAATCGAAATGAATTGAAACAATCAGGGATGACAACCTTCTACAATGACCTCCAAAAAAACTTATATCTGCCTATTCTAATTGTTCAAACACAAAACATGCCTCATGCATTAACACATACAATGGAAGTCAACTTTGCGTTACTACAGAAGTTAACATCTACATATTCTCCATATATCCCACTTTGAGGCTGCAGCCAATCAGCATCAAAGAAAGGAAACAACCCTCCTGTATTGGCTGTTTTCCTTGATGCCAGCCAATAGTGAAACAGGCAAAACATGACTGTCAAAAAAAAAATTAAGTTGTTGGTTGGGCTAACTTCACTTTAAACTACGGAAACCCAAGAAATGTAAAGGTAGGAATAACAAACCAAATTTTCCAAAAATGTAAAACAGAACTTTTGTTTCAAGCAATTAATCAGTTAATCACATTATGAATTAAAATGAGCTCAATATTTTCCATTCTGATGATTCATATTTTTTGAAGGGCAAAGACATCACAATCCATTTTAATGATGGTTTGAGTTGTTTTTTTTTATTTCTATTTTATATATTATTTTTTTGTCATGTTTTATCTTGCATGTTTAAAAAAAAATCTTTCAGCTTCAATGTGAAGTGTTCTTTAAAAATGTTTTATTGGTCTTTGAGAGGGCAAACTCACATTATTATGTCATTATCATTATCAGTTGGAAATGGCCTCATAATGTCTTTTATCACAATAAATTCTGGGATAATTTATCATCCAGCAAAATTTGTTATCATGACAGGCCAATCTCAATAAATTCATAAAATCAATTTATTGCCCAGTTCTAACTTAAAGTCAGATTTTTTATTATTTTTTTTTTTTATCAGAGAGGTAGAACTGCTGACAGGAACAGGAGGAAGATGAGAAGCAGAATGATGCAGAAGAGACTTTTCTTCTTCTCTTTCTCTCTCAAACATCAGCAGCTGGACGTTTCCTCTGGATCCATGTGAACATTTCAGTAATTTTCCTTTAACCTTTGATTCAAACCAAACAACTGGCAGCTCGATGTGACCTTGCAGGCTTCATGTGATCTCTTCTGCTCCAGACAGAGTCGGGAAGAGAGGAGGGGGCTGATTGGGGGCTTCCAAATCCAGAATGTACAGAAACCAAAGCCTATTAGAGAGTGAAACATTTTGATCTATCAGATCCAAACAATGTCAACACCCGAACACATCTGTTGCAGCTTAATGTGGCTGAAAATCTGCAGCTGGCTGCAGCTCGCCATGCACCTACGCATGCGGCGGAGAGCTGATCAGAGCGAGCAGATTTCAGGTTTTAATCTGCACCTCTCAGACCTGAGGATCAGCGTTTTCCTCTCAGACCTGCTGCCTGATCAGGGTTTATCTCCATCCCAACACCAACACTCACACTCAGACCTTCCTCTCTTTAATTAGACTGAGCCTCTGCCTGTCCAACCAGCAGGAGCGGAGTGGAGGGGGGAGCGGAGGGGGCTCATCATCATCTTCATCATGTCGGGCTTTTAAAACCCACTGATACCTGAACACAGACTGCTGGCTGCAGCTCAAACTCTCAGAGGATTTTCATGTCAGCCTGTAAGAGGCTTTCAGTTTTCATACTAATGCCGACTTAAAAGGTAAAAAACAATCTGCTGCCGCTGCGGTGGTGGCGTTCACCTGATGATGTCCAAACAGATCGGAGCATGATGGGTAAATCTGTTGATCTGCAGGATAAACAGGCAGCTGGCTGCGGCGCCAGCATCAGCCTGTTGTTTCAGTCATACAGTATGTGGTGACATTCCTCATCAGGAATGAAGAGCTGAAAACACGCTGCGGCGTTCCTGCAGGATCCTCCGAGGTGTTCCCGCCGCAGAGTGCGATCGAGGAAAATAAAACAGGGGGCCTCTTTCAACACACACATCATTAAAGATTAAAGATGTAAATAAACATGAATGGGATCCTTCGGGGGTTCCGGGATGCAAACAGAGACTTTTCCTCCTTCCTGAGGTGGTTTCAGCCACAACCAGGCAAATTAAAGCAAAGGCAGAGGAGTTGCTTCGGAATCAGATTAGGAAACTGGGGCAACGTTTCCCCGGAGAGTTTGATGTTCAGCTGGAAAAGACATCTGCAGAAAACAATCACAGGCTGCCAGCATGTATACGTCTGTCCAACCAGACAGGATCCTACCAATCAGAAGTCAGAGTTGAGGCAGGTGAGCTGATGGCCTTGGTTACCTGGAAATTTCGGGTTGCCTGTTTGTTTTGGAGAAATGTCCAATTTTAAGTTTCAGAAAGAAAAAAGTTACTTCAATATCAAACAGGGAACAAAAAGACCTAAAAGTAACTTCATTCAGAAACTCCACCTACACCTGAATTATGATAGAAAACGACAGTAGGAGGACATACAGGTGGATGAACAACAGGAGTGATAGATAAATAAATGAATAAATGAATAACTTTTGAAGTTTCAAGTCAACTTGAAACGTCAGTGTTTCAGTGGGCCAGCTAAGGAAAATGTCTTTTACTAATGCAAATTACAATATGCAGTCCCATCCATCAGCAGGTATAACATGTCCACTGGACAATAACTCCATCTTGTTTCCAAAAGAAATATTTATAATTTTCAAACATTTGAATTATGTTTCTGAGGCTATGAGTTTTGCATAAAGTGCAATGTTTACAAAATATGCATTCATTAAAAAAAATAAAATAAAATACTTTGGTCATCCCAGTGCCCTGGGTTGGTGCCTCTTCAAGCCTTTTTCTGGCCCAGTTCCCAGGTTACCTGCAGATTCACAGGTGATCATAAATCCAACAGAATGTAAAAAAAAAATATCCCATCAAATATTAATCTGCATATTTTATTTGCATAAAATTCCAGGAAAGCAGAAGAGAAAAAGGGAAAACAGGATGAGGATGTGTATTCCCAGTGTTCCCAGTGTTCCCAGTGAGCTCTGGTTCCGTCTTTGATGTTCAGGACGATTATGGTGGATCAAAGTGGAGGTGGGGTGATCCCATCAGCTCATTTCCACAAAGGCAGGAGGATGGATCTGTTCTTCACGTCTCCATTTCAGACATGCTTGTTTTTAATTAGCGCAGTGAATAAAGACGCTTACATGGATCTGATGATCTGCTGGCTCCACCCCCCCACTTCCTGTCCACCTTAGTTATTTCATATTATAGCTGGAAAGACCTGCTGGGAGTGGAGTCAGTGTGTGTTGAGTTTAATAGCTAATCACTGCTATTAAGAGGGAAACTTAAACAGTTTAAAACAGCTTAAATTTTGGATCATCCTCACTGGGACACAAACTGGAACCATGGATCTGGTTTGCTGTTTGTTAGCAGAACCAGAAGCTGCTGCACGGCTGTCTGCTTTGCTCTTTGCTTACAACAGTCCTGCCTTCTTTTTGGATAAACATTTTTAGCCTTTTAAATTTGCAGTGTTGGATTGTATATCTAGTCTGTTCAACAGTCTGTTCTCCAAAAGAGAGAGAGAGAAAAAAACAACTTCTGGAAATAAATTCTTCAGATTAGGGTGTCATGGTATGAAGAAATTTAACAGCAATCGCATTGTTTCCAAAACCTTCAAACCTTCAGCACCATGATGATCTTTATCCTGTAGAATAAGCTGAATATCTGATTACTGCATAGAGTTTTTATTCATGACAGTTCAAAAGGACAACGAGAAAACAAGCCTTTAAGAGAAAGGCTTGTTTTAGAGGTGTGTAAATTCACACACCTCATTGTTAAAACTCTTCTTTGGAGGTAAACCGACACAAAGGTGCTGGCTAAACAAACAGAGATTACACAGCCTCAAAGTACAAGCTGTTTCTCTTCTCTTTTTTTTCAAAATAAAAGCTGCTTATTTCACTTTACGTGCAGAGGAATGTGTGGGTGGGTGAATGATGGTGGAGGTGCAGAAAGAGAGCCACCACTGCCTGGACAGGTCAGCCATCCATCACAGGAACAGCAAAAGAAAATCCTACATACACACATCTTAGAAATTTTTAAAATCAAAAGATTTTTGGAATTTTCAGAAAAAAAAATCTAGTTCTTGATGGAAAACCAACAGATTTACATTGTGTCAGAGAGAAACACCACGCCTTGTGTGAGGCGAGCCAACCTCTGATCAACCAAGTGGGCGTATATTTTACTAAATAAAAAGTAAAAATGGATCAAACTTATTTTCAGGAAGTAAAACTCAGCTTGTTCCTTTTTGTTTCCTTTTACAGAAAATAGCATAAATTAAAGTCTGCATGGGTCACAGACTCAGCTGCCCAGTTCTCTGGAAAATGTCTCAAACTTATCTCATTAAACTGAAAGAAAACTGCTGCTCTGTTCCAAACAGAACATATAAAACACATAAAACCAGAACCAGAACCTGGGGAGGCTGAAATCGCAGACTGCTTACTGATTACAGCATCTGGACGAATGAGTTTTATCCATGAATATTTCTGGTTCAGGGTCAAATGAACATGAAGAAATGCTCAGTCGCACAGTTTCAGAGGGAAAGAATGACATTAAATGTTAAACATTAAAAGAATGTAAACCGTAATCGTGGTAATCCTGCACCAGTCAATCCAAAAACTTTACCTCCAACTCCACCTGAACTGCTTCAAGATGGATGAATGGATGGATGGACAACGACACCAGCAGCAGACTGTGCAACCTTCAGGATCACATGCAGCTGTATGAGTGTGATGTGTCATTTTATGTGCGTCTGTATGCATGCATGTGTGCGTGTGCGGGTGTGTGTGTGTGTGTGTGTGTGTGTGTATTGGGAGGAAAGATAAATAAAAAGGCCCAAAGAGCAGGTCTGGGATCAGAGGCAGGAATGCAGAGAGGGCCTGGGAACAACACTTCCCCTGCGGCAGGATTCACAACACACACTCTGATCTCTCCCTCTCTCACACATGCACACACACGCGCACACACACCCCAACCAGATCATCAACAGTCATAACTGAGATATAAAGTGATAACAGAAACTCGTTGCTGCAGAGCAAACATCCCAGATGAGAAAACTTGACTAAAGACAACAAATCAAACATCTGATCATCCAAACACTGAAAGATTAATTAGAATTTGATCAGATCAAAGTGACACACACATCTCTAGAGAAACGAAACAAAGTCTCAGCTGTCAGATCAAAGCTGTTCCAGCTCCTGAAGGTGACCCGAATCGTGGATCACATTCCCAGATTGAACAAATATCCATATAATATCAAATGTTTCTAGAACCACCACCTCAGATTCAGGATCTTTCATTCTCTTAAGTAAACCTAATAAAGTCTATGAAATCCCTCTGACTGTGTTGGAACGAGCAGTTGGGTTCTGTCTAGAGGGAAGAAATCCAGGAACTGATCATCAGTTTGACCTGAAGCTGCCGCCTTTCTCTGAAGAAGGTTTTTCACCCTTAAACAGTCTGTCATGCCTAACAGAAAGCTTCCCAGATTTACTGCTTTCTGGGAAGTACCAGAGCAGACCGGAGCAGCTTCCCAGCCCTCACACAGGAAGTACTGACCCACTAGTTGAGTCTGATAGTGCTCAGGGGTCAGGTTCATGTTTTTTAAACACTCAGGGATTCACACATTCCCAGCTGAGCAACGGAGCTATTTATACATAGCATTTCAGCCTGAACAGGCAAAACCCAGGGTGAAAAAGCCCAGCGGATCAACGGGGTTCTGGCTGGACCGGAAGATCCAGGAACAAACAGTTCACCCTCACATAAAACTGTTTTAAACAGCAGCTTGCATAGCATCATTCTTTCTTCATGGCAGCCATGAGCTCAGTGATGAACGATATCACCCAGACGACCCAGGTGCAGCTAACGACTCATCCAGATCCTCCCCGATTACTCATTCTGATCCCCGAAACCTGATCCTGCTTGATCCTGAACCAGGATCCTGAAGCCAGCAGATATCTGATACTGATCCCAGATTATCTTGATTCCATCTCATACCTGATCCTATTTAATCCTGACCTCACCTGAGCATGGTGTCAGATGATTTTGATCCCAGTTTATACCTAATCCCATCTAAAACCTGATCCTACTTGATCCTGAACCCACCCAGGTTTGAGAAGATCCTTATCCCAGCAGACACCTGATTCTAATCCCAGATTATTTTGATTTCATCTGACACCTGAATACCTCTGATATCGGATTCAGTCTTAAACTGATCCAACTAGATCAACAACCCACCTCACCCTGGTCCCAGAAGTCTTGATCCTATTTAACACCTTCTCTGGATCCCAACTGATCTGGACCCCAGATAATCCAGAACCCATCAGAAACTTGATTCTTACTGACACCTGACTCATCTGATCTTCATCCCAGTTGACATCTGATCCCAGATGAGCCTCATTCTACTGGACACATCATCCCATCTGATCTTGAACCCATATGAACGTAATCCCAGACGATCCTGATCCTAGTAAAGATTATCTGGGATCCCAGCTGACACCTTGTGCTTCATGATCCTGCTTCCAGATTATCATGATCTGACTGGACACAAGATTACAGTTGACACCTGAGCCAGCTGATCTTTATGATCCCGGTGACCTTCATCCCAATTGACAGATTATCCTGATCCTGAACCCGCCTGACCCTGCTGCTTTCATACAGTCCAGATCCCAGTTGACATGTGACAATGATCCCAACTGATCTGCATCCTGTGCTGCCTGATCCTAAACCCAGATTATTCTAGATCTAGATAGGATTTAGATCCTAAATCCACCTGACCTTGGTATCGTACAATCCTGATCCTCATCAGATTCTGTTCCCAGATAATCTTCATCCGAGTTTACTCCTGATCCTAGATGACACCTGGGATCAAGTTTGGGATCAAGCTCAGGTGGGTTACTTCTTCTGATCCCAGATTTGATCACAGCAAACTGATTCCAGACGGTGCATATCAGCATAATCCCAGATTATGCTGACACCTGATCCTGATCTCAGATCATTTTAAAGCCATCTGATTCCACCTGATCCTGATTCCTGATGATCCAGATCCCAGCGTCTAGACGTGGAAGATGAAATAATTCACAAAACAGGAGATTCTTAAAATATTAGTTCTATTAAACAGCAGACAGTAATCTTTAGTAACAGGCTTAACACTTGGTATTGACTGATGATGATGTCAGCATCTTCGTCATGACGATTCATGTTGATTTAGATTACTTTATTTGACCCTGGATCAGTGAATCTGACGTGCGACCAACATTAACTCAGACAAGGAGCTAGAAAACGTGTTTGATTGTATCGTTTCTTGAAGAATTGTGGCGCTGGTGGAAACCATGTGACCAGGAGACAGGAAATCAAAGTGCTGTGCAGTCAGAGGATTTAGTTTGATCTGCATGTTTCTGTCAGAAAGGTGGAGGCAGGCAGCGCCGGCTTTCTGTCCATTAATCAGTCTTAGAAAAAAGCAATCAGAGGACAGATGTTTTCTCCTGCAGCTGGAATCAGTTTGAGGGGGGATTGAGAGCAGGACGCCACCTGTGAGTCTGACGTCCAGATAATCTGCTGCTGACGGCAGCTTCAGGCCACGATCTGTAGGGGTTCTTAATCTGAAGCACACAGAGTGACCCTGTCAGAGTTTCTGCTGCTGCAAACCTGATTCACACACAGATACTGACGGTTTAAATGATCTCTGATGATCAGCTGCTCAGATGGACAGGCGGGTCCAGCAGCTGAATCACCATCATCAACAGCTTCAGGAAAACTGGGGGTAGAAAACTTGTGATTCCATAATTTAAGAAGTTAAATCATGAGGCTCTGATGTGAAATGTTGGATTGTGCTTCGTCTATCTTAATTGGAACTATTTCATCAGTAAAGTTGATCACCGGGAGACAGGCATTCCTAGAATGTGAGATTTTTCTGGAAAAAAAATTGACCTCAGACCGATCTGGTTACACTGATAACAGATTACAGGTTAAAGATCAGATGCTGCCATGGTGACAGGTTGTAGAGTTTCTGATGTACAGCATCAGTGGATGTGCTGGATGTCGATGTCTCGCAGCAACAGTAAAGTGATTCAGCTTGTTCAGTGTTTGTCTGTATGTGTGTGAAGTCTTTAGAGACAAACTGTTGTGTCCCTCTGTGGGACACTTCCTGTCTCCTCAGTCTGACAGGAGGAACCTCAAGCTGAAGTCTGAAGAGCAGTTGGACTCCTCGTCACGAACAATGACACTACAGTCGGCGAGCGTTGTCAGCTCTGAGGCGCCGTGCCAACCGGCTCTGACAGGAAGTGGCTTTTCTCAGGAATATTAATAACCACGAACCACGCTGCCAAGTTCCTCTGGACGGTTTTCAAACCCTCAAAGACAACAGGACGCTCCGCAGGACGCCATGTCCACGACAGATAAACCTACTGCCACCGGAGCTGTCACTCAGGCTGAGGACGCCTGTCGCCGTCAGCAACCAGCAGCTGATGATGCTCAGTGGTCCTGAACTGTGGTGGCTTTCTGTTGGAGGTGTCCTCATAAATCCTCAGGCTGTCCAAAAGACAAATACGGGGACAGACATGATCACAAATATGGAGACAAACAAAGACGCATGTCTGAACTTTTCTACATAAGCAGTAAATTTCAATGCTTCAGGTTTCTGCTCAACATCTGTACAGGATTGAAACATTATGTCAGCAGAATAATTCACAAATATTTTTGATTTATTTTAAAACTATTTTAAAAGCTTAGCAAACCTGACTCAAATGTGAAGTGTTGTGATCCATTAATCATTTTTAAGTGCTCAGTTAGTTTCTTGATGTCCCATACATTTGTGACTTTGTGTGAATGTGTGTGTGTGCGTGCGTGTGTGTGTGAACTTTCACAACAGACTTTATCCTTGTGAAAAGCATCTTCATCCACATGAAAAGTCCATCATCTTCCATACATGGTGTGTAAAAAACCTTAAAACATAACCACGTATATTATTTTATTAGAATATTATTAAAAACGTAATTACTTTGAATACTTTTTAGTTCTTAGTTCTTCATGTTTTGCATTTCTGATGAGCTTTATGGAGCTGATTTCACCAACAGTTAGTCAAACCCACACTGCCAACCAAAATAATGCCATTCACTTTTCCAGCTGAATTACTGGAAAAAATCTATTATATCAATATTTATTATGATTTAGATACATTTGATTTGATTTTCTATTGCAGAAGCAGAACTGAAAAATTTAGAGAACGCCTTTAATGTCAATACATTTTGAAAGTGGTGGGAAACAATCCTGTTCTGATCAAAATGAGTCTGGGTGGTTTGTCTGCAAGTCCAGTTTCCACCACTAGATGGCTTTAAGGTGGCAGTGCTGTTACCTGACCCTACAGGTAGCTAAAAGGGGCCCCACCTATTCTTTAGTCTGCATGGCTCATCTTCCCCCACATTTCATCATGGTACCTGGTCCAGGAACAGCCGGTCCACTCTGGTCCCATTTGGGATCTAATCTATGGGGTTCTGAGGTGGTGAAGTCAAATGCTCAAAACAGGTGAGCAAAAAACAGCATCAGCTGCCAGTTCCACGTGCTTCTGGTCAATTTTATTGCTTAGCATTTTTTTAGGGTCTGATATGCATCTTGAACATCTGAAATCTTACTGGTATCACACCAAATTGGCAGCACACCTGCACTTTACTAGACCATACCAAAATAAAACGGATCAAACAAAATAACAAAATGTAAACAAAGAAACAGGAATAAGATTATTAATCTGATTTATTAAATAATCTACATAACTAAATGTTTTGCAAAATAAAACACTTAACGCAAGGTAACTTAAAAATCCTTCCTTTGGTAGGACCCAGTGATGCAGTCAGTGACGTCATCCAGCCATTTCAACAGGAAATGCTCAGCAAGCCCCGCCCACCTGCTCAGGCTGCAGCATCAAAGATGAACAATGAAGAAAAATTCACAATCATCCAGACAGATTGGTATATAAAATGAATGTAAACTGCAACATAATGCTACCACAAACAAACCTGGGATAGTGAGCAAAGCAAAGCTGCAACAGCAATGTTTAAATTAAAGTATTATGATCAACAAAAGAAAATGAATCTTAAATGTCATGCTTCCACATGGGTCCACATACATGGGCTACCTACATATGTGGACCCATTCTGTTTGGGAGCATGTGGGGTGCCAGTTAACATTAGGAATGACAAACATGTAGGACCATAGAAATCCTTAAATGAGTCCTTAATGGTTAAGGTGCTACAGAGATATATTTGGTCAAATTTAGTATGAATTTCTGTTCGTAAACTGGTGACATTTTTATATGCATTGCTTAAGAGCCATGTGGTAAATGTCTAGGATGGTTGTAGGTTTTCCATGCCCACAGTGCTTGACAAAAACCCATAGAAGGCTGTGGTGGGCCCACATGGGTCCGTTTGCTGGGAAACGTAAGGCTTTAACTCACAGTGTATCACTGTTTTCCAATGTTCATCAATGACAAGCTGAACAAAGGAGAAGTTCATCACTCTGATCAAACACAACCTCGGGACTTTTTTCACTTCATTTGACTTAATTTCTGCTGTCATTTGCATCAGTCAGAAAAACCAGACATTAAACTGAGATATGACACAACCGTTAGTGTCTGCCACACACTCTGGGGTATCTCAAGGTATTCCAAAGCTGGAAGGGATAAAAAAAATTAAAAAATCCTTCTACATGACCGGTTTCAGTGGCGAAACCACCAAAAGGAGGAAACATCCTGATCAGCTCTCCCAGTCAACTGCTTCCTTCTATTGGATCCATTTCTTATGACCAGATTGAAACAAAGCACAAGCCCATGCAAACAAAGCTTCAGTCCTTCTCTCCATGTCTGATTCCATCCTAATATCACTGGTGAAGAATAAACCAGAGAAAAACTTTGTTTACCCTCAGGCAAAGTTTGACACCAGACCAGAAGAAAAACGTCCACCTTCTGATTGAGAACTGCAGCCTCACGCTTCAAAAATAGGTTAATTTATTAAGCACTAATTCAGCACAAAATCTATTCATGTTAGTCAAACAGTGTTATGGAACTTTAAGTCCATAATTTAAAGTTATTGAGTGTATTGATTGATTGATTATGTATCAACAGATTTTTGGCTGATCATTCACAGCTGTGTACTGTTAGGTTCTTATTGCATCGATCCTGCTGAAAACTGCAGAACCAAACAGTTCTCCGCCTGTGATGGAAAATTTTTCCACGTCTCAGATGTTCAGGCATCTGAATCTTATTGATCTGAAACTGATCTCAGAAAATCAGCGGGGACCTCCAGTGGCTGATCTCTGGGTGATCTTCTGCTTCCTCTTTCATGACGGGAGAAAACCAGTTGGTTTGTGATTCATGCAGAAACATTTTAATGTGATTTACTCAGAAAACAGCAGCTTGTTTGTGTTCATGATTAAATCAGTTGTAAGTAGAGCTTATTAAACTGATACGATGGGCTCCACGGTGGCGCTCTTCATCCTCCTGATGGGGGGTTTCCACTCATTCTGCCCTGTGATGATGATCAGGTGAAGCGGCCACTGTTGCACCTGAGAAAGAACAAGATGTTTTTATCTGTCTAACCAGCTGTTTCCTGTGGGAATGACACACTCTATGAAAACAGGAAGAACTGGAGGGAAAGTCACCTTTAGGTTGGGATGGAAACCGTGCTAAAAGGAGCGATTAGGACCTTGGGTTATATCACTGTTACAGTTTGTTCCCACATTGATGGATGCTTTAGGCACAAGCCTGGTTTAGGTCTCGAAGTTCAGCCTTTTATCAGAAACACTGAGGTTTGGTAATGAACTTTGTTCCCCCTCTAGCTTTAAACCCTGTTCCTTTTTACGGGTTTATGTTGTGCCTTGTAAATGCATTTTGTCAGATTGGAACTTAACAGCAATTCATTTTACTGGGATTTTATGTGAACGACCAAAAGATAATGACACAAGATTGTGAAGCAGAAGAAAAATGTTTTTTAAGCATTAAAAAATAAAAAAATCAATAATCTGAAAAGCGTGGCATTTATTTGATTTTAACACTCTGTATTCTGGATCTGGCAAGGAGCTCAGGAGAGATGACGGCCTAAAATCTGATGTTTGTGGAAGAAACATGGGGAGAAATCTCAGATCACAGCTCATTTAAAGATATTTTCTGCTGTCACTTGTTCATAAAATTAGTTTTAGTGTTTTTTCTGTTCATGTTGTCTAATTTATTTCTCTTAATTTATTATATCATCTTACATCCCCTCTTCACCTCCCTCTAAAGCTCTTTATCAGGGATACAAGCTTTAATAAGAAATTTATTCTTACACATTTTTCTTTTTTCCTTTTCTTTGTTTCTTTATTTATTTTTGCCTGATTAGATAAATGATAAGTACAAAAATTCACATCAAATCAACTGTATTTATAGAAAAACAATTTCAAAAAATAAATAGAAATTGTGGAAAGATGAAAAGGATTCTTTGGGCTTAGTATTTTGTAATAATATGTAATTTTGCTCATTTTGGAATATCATTTTTAGTTAATTCTATAATTAACCTGAAGTGATCTTCAGGGAAATTTTTTCATTTGTTCCAACACACCTGAATTAAATGGCTGAAGTAGCTCTTAATTCTACAGCGAACTCCTTCAGATCCCCGATTAATTATTTGATTGAAGATTATTGACGAAGAGACGCATCTAAAGTTGCAGGACATCAGTCATTGAGAAAACCTGTGTTTAGATTAAAGCCTCAATGCCTCAATGTTCATGATTGCAAATTATTGAGTGTCTGGTTGTAGCGTGTAGCGTGTATTATATTTGCCAAACAGATGAGGGTAAACAGGTTTTTCAAAGGGTTTGGATCATTTCACTGCAGTGTGAAAGTGAAGCGCACCAACTGAAAATGTAAACAAATGTTGATCCCTAATCAAACCAGCTGTGAAAACATTCTTAGTACTGTATTGTTGAGAATATTTGACTTGGTTTGGGTAATTTAGGTTTGACTACTGGTCCCCATTATTCATGTTGTTTGGTTTTAGGTTTCTGGAGTTCGGATGTTAGCACCTGATTCAGACTGCAGTCAGAGATGTGGTCTTAAAGCGGCAGAAATATGACCAGATCATAATTGCATGTGTGGGACTCTGAGGTCAAACGAGTGTAGCAGAGGTGGAGCTCGTCCCCCTGAAGAGTCAGTCCCCTGTTTTCTTCGGTTTTATTGCCTCATTCATTGTGTTTGACCAGAGGCGCTCTAGAATTAGCAGAGCTATGCGTGTCTGTCATGTTCAGTCACTAAAGACCAGACGCCATCTGAATCACAGCTCCCTGAGGCCAGGCCCGGCCCCGGCCCTGGACGGACAAAAGGGCCGTCTGTTGAGGGTGTCCCCCTGCATCAAACGTGGCCGGGGGTCCTCAACTCGGCTCCCCATTAGCATATCAACTTGGATTTGGGGGTTTTGTGAATCTGTAAACAAAGTTTCCAGCAGGAGCGGGAATAATGTCGCTACTGTACACCAGATGTGAACAATGCGGCGCTGCGTAAAGGAATTTATGAGCGCCTCCACACAAAAGGCCTCATTCTGTCCTACTGCAGGTCCTGCATTATTTTTAGACCGCCGTCTGACTGCAGATCCACCACAAAGTCTCTTTGATAGCCTTCGATGTTGTGTGACCTCAGGTATCATGAAGACAATCCAGTAACTGATCTCAGCTCTTCACACTGATTTCTCATTCTGGTCATCTTTGTCCTCAGAAAAGGTTTATCGGCTCTATGCCATAAATTATGATTTCACACAGTTTAGCTCCAGACCAATAAAACAAAAGCATCCTTAGGAGTCTAATTCCCTATTTGTTCTCCTCTTTCTGTTATCATTATCTGCCTCATTAATTTTTCCTGTGATCTAAGGCTGGAGGCATGAATGTCTCATGGAGGTTAGTGTTTTCGCTTGTATTGCACACATCGACTGCTAGAACTAACTGGATGGTCCATTTATGTTCTCCAGTTGGCCCAGGGGGGTTTGGGCCAGGAAGACTCCAAAATGACCCAGGAAATCAAGCAGCAAAGCAGCTGATCAGACCAGAGTATCTACTGGCGAATACCCGTGGTTAAACGGACGGCGGAGTCCGGCGGTAACAGGCGCTTAAATTCCGTGTCAAAAGGTTGAGACCTTTTCCTGTTGTGGGCAACGGGGCCCGGCGAATACCCGTGGTTAAACGGACGGCGGAGTCCGGCGGTAACAGGCGCTTAAATTCCGTGGTATTTTATTTTATTTTATGTTGTATTTTTATTTTATTTTATGTTGTATTTTTTTATTTTATTTTATGTTGTATTTTGTGTTTATGATGTAAAGCACTTTGAAATGCCTTGTAGCTGAAATGTGCTATACAAATAAAATTTGATTGATTGATTGATTGATACTGTTCTGGCATCATCAAGGGAGAGTGTTTTATGTCTTCTTTGTTATACCTGAATCAAAAAACTGAGTTGCAAGATTTAGACTCTATTTTCTAGAGAAAGGCTGTTCAAAGTCAGTCTCCTAAAGGTATCTTGTATGTTTTAGTTTCCTCCGCAGTGGTAGTTCTTATGTCTTCAGCATGTCGATGTTCTGTGATATGACAGCACACCATCATTTCATCCAGGTTTACTGAAACAGGGAGACAACTAAATCATGAAGGACAAGTAAAACTTGAGGACAAACTTTGGACTCTGCTGATCAAGGCTATGTGCAACATGAAAACATCTGCCAGTGGAACTGGAACTTTTTATCAATAATTAAACTTCTTTATTTTGTTTTGTCTCATTTCAAATGTGCAAAGATATTTGCACTAGAAACTAGACCAAAAAACTTGATAAGGATCCCGGGAGAACAATTCAACATGATGATGTGGTTTTCAACCTCTTAGATGTGAAGCATACCAAAATCACATTTAAAATTACTTCTTAAGAGACACAAGTAAGAGACATTTCTTCACTTTAATGCCAGTAAGGTTGTTGAGATGTTTTGTACATCTTATAAGTAAAACACTAAAGACCAAAAAGAACCACTGACCTTAACTGCATCATATGCTGCTTCCACACATACGTCTACCTGGTATGAATCTGTTTGTGGAAATAAAGTTGATAGAAAATAAATAAAACGAGGATTCTCTGAACACATTCACATTCCAGAGTGAGATCCTGAGTCAAACATTAAGTTGAAGTGAAGAGATGGACATATGGGCCAAGATTTTACAAACTCTGCTTCTTTCAACATAACTCATCCTTCGTGATGAGCTCAAGAGTTAGAATGTCTCAAACGTCCAGCTTTACCTGAGGAGCAGAGCGACTCAGGTCTAATTCAAACCCTCAGAGGATTGGGGTAAGATGGCACCGTCGTCCTTTTGTCCCTCTGTGAAGGATCTGCTCCTCTTCATGCTGTGGTGCGTATCCTCTGATTCTGTCACATGAATGATCCTGTGACTACTAGCTTCCTCGCTGCCACCATCAACAAGTCATGCTAATTAGTGGTTTTGGTGAAGAAGCACGAAACCCCAGGAGGGAAAGGTTGGCACACAAAGACCTGTTGTCCCCCATGCTGCGTGTCTGCCAGGACCGGGACACAGTTTGTCCTGGACGGAGACACATAAAAAAGGTTTACAACGTGGAATCTGAACCAACAACACAAACTCCAATGAAACGCTAGACTGGAGGGAGCCAGGAGCTGCCAGGAGTTTATTTATTAAGGAATAAAGAATCTAATAACCTCTACAACATCCATGTGAAAATATTAGAACCTAAATGAATTACGTTACTTCAAAGTCACCTCTAAAATGTCCCTGAATCCTCTTTGTGCTCAATATGAAATGCAGAGTTACTTTGATTGGTCCACTTGTTAAAGATGTGCACAAACCTTAAGATATTTGCTGCAGCAAAAATCAATGGTGGCACAAGTGTTTATTGATATTTATTACAACACATTTTTGAAATTGAACAGTACTTTGTGTTTTCCTACAACATTTCACAATTGATTTTGAATTTAGAGTTTTTTGCTTGTTTGGCACCAATATTAAGGAATTTCCCCCCTTCAAAGATACGATCACGAAATAAATTAGCTGCAGGGTAGAAAGTGGAATTAGTCACTGTCTTGTTTCTTATGGTAATTGTTCACATTTAACTACTTTTGAATTATTTGAAGAAAACCTAATAAAGAAAATTGTTTGGTTTATGTTCAGAATTAATAAAAGTTCATTTTAAGTTCATCAATCTTCTGGTTGTTCTGTGACTGTTCAGATCAAAACCATCATCGCTAAAAATCAACAAACATTTTTTTCTGTACCAAGAATCACAATTAGTTGAACTTTTGCATTTAGTGGAAAACTATTTCATGCATACCTGTACTGCTTTCCAAGCTGAACTTGCCTCTCAATATGGCAGATGCAGTAAAAAAATTTTCTGTTCTGTAACCAAGACAATACGATGATTTCTGTTATTTTTCGATGGAGACAACAGGAGATAAAGCTTAAAAGCTACACGTTCATATTAGCCTAAACGCTCACCAGGTGAAGCTACATGCTGACATCAGATGCAGACAGACTTCCTTTACCTTAGATGGGGAAATTTCATAGTGATTTAATATCAGGACTTCACTGCCCGATGTCATCAGCAGAACAATAACTTTTACATCTGTGCTTTATAAATAACATTTTCAATTTACATGAACATGGACGATCACATGCCCTCTCTGACCTTTCACCCCCCCACCCCCCTCCCTTGTGCCCTGTAGGTGACTCCTCCCCTCCACTTTGGTTAATGATGGAGCAGTGATGGAGCCTGAGGCAGATCAGCGACTGCAGCACAAAGACGAGGCAGAAGCCAGGACGCTGCGGGTCTGTCCGAGGGTTTCTGACTATAGCTGTGTGTTACTGAGTGTGTGTCAGGGTGGGAGCGGGGTTTGTGGGGGGGGCGCAGTATTCCTCCCTGAGCTCTGGACGATGAAGCCCAACATTGTGCAGCCTTTACAATGGTCACACTGTCGACACCATGCGTCTAATTCAATTAGCCTGGAGACGGTGCATAAATTCCCCCAGAATTCCTCTGATGAGCCTGTGTTAGCCTCCAGAGTGGGGGGCTGAGCAGTCTGAGCGCGCTCAGTAACCTGTCATACACAATGAGGAGCCAGTCAGTCAGAGGACGGACTGTCGACTGCCAGGCCCGGGCTTCATCCTTCAAGATCACAGAGGCGACCGACGTGAGGGAAACCTCGACACACGCTGTGACGTCTGGAGTCCAGAGGAAACACTCGGAAAACCTTTGACATGTGGAAAATGCCATACAGTACAGCAGACAATGAGCCAATAACTGGTTTATTTACCCTGTGGAACTTGTTCGAAATAAATGAATGTAGTGTTTAAAAATAGCGTGAAGAACTGGTTTCAAAATGACCCAGTGAACTGGTTTAATGGATGAACTGATTCGTTTATCACATTCTACCTTAATAAAACCTGATCATTGATTCAAAATAACTTGATGAACTGTTTTTACATAACCTTACAAATTGATTCAAGATACAAAATAAACTGGTTTACTATAATGTCCGGAACTGGTTTGAAGAAATGCAGATTAATCAGTTAAACATATCCGGTTCAATATGAGTTATAATAAACAAATTTAATATTGCTCAAATGTGCTCAGAATAACCTGCTGAACTAATTAATGCACAATTATGAACTGGTTCAGAGTGACCTGATGAACTGTTTTAATAAAACCTGGGAAGCTTGTTAAAAAAACCTGATGAACCGCTTCAGAAATCTGGAAAAACTAATGTAATATACCTGAACTGGTTCAGATAAATCTGAATCTGTCACTCTAATTTGTTGAACTGGTTCCGAATAAATGGATAAACTGGTTTAATGCACTCTTTGGAACTAGTTCAGAAAGGTTGAATGATCTGGTTTAATATATCCAGGTAAACCGTTATGTGATAACTGGATGAATAATGCCAGTTGAAGTTCTTTAAAGGCTTCTTTTGTCCTGAATCTGTTTCTCTGGTTTGCAGGATGTTTTTCATTCACACTTTAACTTGATGGGTCACAGATAGCACACAGAACACGACCTGCTGGGTTTTTGTCTGAACTGTTGGGCTCCACTGTAGCTACCTGCAGGCTCTGGGCTCTCTGCCAGCTGCACTTCCTTCTCCTCAGTCTTCAGCTCATAAAACTGTCAGGATGCTCGTACTCACCGTGACCTCTGACCCCATTAAACTCCCATCACTTCCCTGTTTCACCCTCTGTGTTGCTGCTGCAGCTGGGACGTCTGGAGCAACAGCGCAGTCAGAATGTGAAGCTGCAGTGGAGTTTCTTTGCTGAAGCTTCCGTCTATTTGATGAACTGTTGGTTTTCTCTGACTCAGAGTTTTCTGTCTTATGTGCAAACAGAGGAACCAGAGAACATCTATCCGAGGGGCTACAGCTCTGGGAGAATCTCTGCTTACAAACCAGACAGCTGACTGGTTCAAAATATCAGAAAATATCAGAGCAGACAGTTTAATCCAACCATTACCAACAGAGTAAACATCTGATTTCTGCAGATGTGTAAAGCCAGAGAATCCACATCTGTGGAGGTTATCATCCATCCGTCTGTCCATCCATCTGAACCTGGACAGATCTACTGGTGTTACTGTTTCTCCACTTGTTTCCTCACACCTGGAGTCTCACTTGCAAAAGGTCAATGAGTTTCTATTGTGACATCAGCCTTTAACTCTGCATCTCCTGTGGTGAGATGGCTTTTCTTAAGGCAAGTAAAGTTTAACCTTTTAGTCTGAGATGTGTGAAACACTCCCAGCTGTTGGGACACCTTGTGGCATGCTGAAATTAGGTAATTGCGATGAACTTCTTCATTTAGTCAACCTCACCTGTGAGAAGTTGCTGACCACTTTTTCTTGTGAAATGTTCTGACTTGTGAAATGACTTCCTCTTGATGGAGGTACGAGCTGCTTCAGAAAGAGAACAAACTTACTGCAGGCCATGTGCTTAAGCACATCCCGGATCTTTTGCAGTTTATCTGATAAGAATCTTAGTCCAAAGTGATTGAATTTGTTTCCATCTTGATCCTTTTGGAGTTGTGGTTCCATCAGTAAAACTTTCTGTCAGCTGATGTTTCTGCAGAGCCATGTTGTGGCTCTGCAGGAGCCACAACATGTCACCACAACAACCTGTATGAAGCGTAAAATTCCTCCCAGGCGCCGTTTAACAGCCATGAAGGATCGAACCGCCCACTCAGACTGTTCTCAGATCAGCACCTGGACCATAATCTGCCGTTTGACTCCCACAGACTCCGATTATCACCTGGAGTCACCTGATCAGAGGCGGTTATCAGCCGTCTGCAGGAGCACCTCCACAGTGTGCAACAGGAGCATCAGAGAGCTGATGAAACTGTTTGGGTGGAAACTCCAACACGTGGAGCAAACATGCTGCAGAATTTCAACTTCACTGTTAGGGTCAGAAGGAGTCAGGTGGATCAGCCTGGAGGAGGATGCATCTGAAATATTTTGGATCAGATTGAAAGTGTGAAAACATCAGCAGACAGCTGTTTGGTCACAAGTCACATGAGTCAGGCTGAATTCTCCATGTCTTACCCTTTGACCTTCAGAGGTCAGCTTTGGTGGCAGGATAACATTTCCTGTCAGAGCATTCTTCAGATCCACTATTGAGTTTTAAACTGAACTGAATCGCTGCTGTGAGAGTGAAGATGTGTTGGGATGAAACCAGGAATTTTACCTGGAATGTTTGTGTCAGAAAGCACAGGAAACTCCTCCACAGCTCACTGCTACTTCCTGTTCTGAGTTTCCAACACACACTTTTTAATGTTTGTTCCGATTTACTTTGAACTGAAAGTTTGTACTGTTCAACTTTGTTCAGTTCAGTGTCACCCAATGCAGTTGAATCCGAATCGGTTCAGTCAGGTAAAGTTCATTTCGTTCAGTTCATTTCAGCTTAACTGAGTTCAGTTCAAATAATTTCAAACCAGTTAAACTGAACTCAGTTCACTTCAGTACAGTTCAGTTTCTCCACTCTCATGCACTTTAATTCTGTACAGTGTTATTCTAATTCATTTCAGTTTATTTTAGCTTAATCCAGTTTTCTTTAGTTTATGTCAGTTCACTTCAATTTGATGTAGTTCAAATATTTTCAGATCAGTTAAATTAAATTAAGTTTAAATACGTTTTGTCCAGACCAGTACATTTTAGTTCAGTCCATTACAGTCATTTTAGTTAATTTTAATTTAATTTAGTCCATTCAGCTAAATCTGAGTAAGTCCAAGTCAGTTCAGCTTAATCCCTTTCATTTAAATTCATTTTAAGCCAGACGACTCCAGGTTAGTCCAGGTCAGTTCTCTTCTGTCCAGTTTATCCATGTTGGTCTAGATCAGTTCAGTCCAGTGCATTTTGTTCATTCCAGTTCTGTCTCCAGGTCAGATTTGTCCAGTTCAGTTAATCCAGCTTAGTTCCAGTGAAGTGCTTTTAGTTCTTCCTGGTTCAGTCCATTTCATTCATGTTTACTTCATTCATTCTGTTCAGACAAATTTAGTTCAGTTCAGTTTAATGGAGTTCTGCTAAGGCTGGTCCTGTTAAGATCAATTGATTTAGTTCATCCAGTTCAGCGTCATCCAGTCCTGCCAAGTTTAACTCGGGTTGTTTTGGTTCGTTTCTGTTTGGTTAATTTGAATCTACTTGAGTTCAGTTTCTGTCCAATAAAATTCAAATGCTGCTGGAAAAATGAAGTGAATCTTAAGCTATTTAAACTCCAAATGTTGTAAGTAAAATAAAAAGGATTTTGAAGCATTTTGAGGTCTTGACAGAAGCGTTGTATGGAAAGCTATAAAGAATATTTATCATAATGTAGAAGCTTTATCTGTGGGATGCAGAAAATCATTGAAGCACTAGCCAGGAAGGACAGGCGGAAACACGCAGGTATCCTCCCATCAGATCCAGTTTGGGAGCCGCTGTCACTCATCAGAACTCCACAGGAAGCAGAGGGTCTTTATCAACCTGCATGCGCCACCACAGGGCTAAATTTATTCTCTAACTCTGACAGCACATCAATCCATATACTCTGATATGGACAGAACTTTCTGCTGTCAAACACCGACAAGGACAAATTAATACTTATACTCAATTACCATCAGTTACCTGTTCAACACCTGCTTTCAGTGACCTGTTCACCTGTTTTTGACTGAACTGCCTGCAGCTGCACACAGCTGAGGACAGATGTTCTGCCCTCTCTGTCAGCATGATGGGAGCACTTACACTGTGATTAGTGTAATACTCCTTTAAACCCCACTCTGACCCATAAACACCCCTAATACCACCACCAACCCCCACAGCTCAGATTAAGGTAAAACCAGACAGTCACATGATCTCCTTCAGGTGTTCAGCTCTGGCTGTGAGTCAGGAGAGCCATGAAGGCTGAATCCACCTGACTGCAACCTGAGGCCTTGAGGCCCCAACATGTTACAGTCATCAAACTCTGTCCATCACCACAGGAGGGATTTTTTCTTTTTTTAGCACAAAATTGAATATATAAATAAAATAAATTAGAAAAATAAGGGGAAAAAAATTCTTAATACAAATTTAGTTCCTCTTATTTTCACATTAATATTCACAAAACATATTGATATTCTATAAAAGTAGAAAATCTATAATCCTGTTTAATATAATAAAATAATAATAATAATAATAATAATAATAATAATAATATTAATAATAATAATAATAATAATAATAATAATAATAATAATAATAGATTATTTAAATAAAATAGATTGTTCTGTAACGTTATGCATAATGTTATTTAATAATTTTATAAATGATCAATTCTCTTCTTTTATGGATGAAAAATATTTTCCTTTGAAGTTTTCTGACATACCCACTGATGCTGTTTTCATGTGACTCATTATCTCTGACGCCTCTGCGCATGCTCCACCTGGCCAGGTGAAACACATCACCTGTTCAGGTAACATCCTGAGAGCCAATCAGACGCAGCCTTCAGGTATGGAGCAGAGACCGGAGCGCGTGAACAGACAAGCTGATCAATTATCCCTCCGCGTGAAGATAGGTGGCGCGTGCGGCCACGAGTTCTCGCGGCTGTTTATGAGGCAGAAAGACGCGGTGACAGGCGGCGGGAGGAGGCACACGGAGCGGACCAACCTGCAGTCCGGACTCGCGGTCCAGACCCGGACTGAGAGACCTGCCTGGACCCGTCCGGACTCACCGAGACCCGGCTGGACTTTTTGATTCCGCAGCAGGAAACAGCGGTAAGAATAACCCTCCGCTGCTTCGCGCTCTCTGCTCCGCTGCTCACAGTTTACTCCGCGCAGCCAATCAGAGCGCAGCACTTACCTGCACGGCTCTACCTGCGGACAGGTGAGAGAAGAGCCTCCAGGTGGGGCGGAGGAATGAACGGGAGAAGGGATGGATTAAAGGACGGATGAATGGATGAGTGGACCGGTATGTGACAGACTGTGTGACCGAGCTGCTGCTCCGTTTGCTGGGCATAGATCTGCTTTAATTCCCGCAGCGGATGGATGAATGTATGTATGAATGAATAGATGGATGGATGGATGGATGGATGAATATATGGATGCATTAATGGATGGATGGATGAAAGTGAAGCAGCAGAAATATTCCCATTAAAAGCGCAGCTGATTCCAGATCAGCAGGCCTGAATGTTGCTCTTATATAAGCAGAAAATATTCAAAGATGACATCGATACTTTCATTGATGAGTGATTGGAGAGGCCTGGCAGATCAACAAGTTAGTTGTTGGGTGTAGTTCTGTTTGGAGGTGGAGCAGGGAGTGTGTGAGTGTCTCTGAGTGTGTGTACTGGAGTGTGTGCGTGCGTGTGTGTGTGTGTCCCCTCCTCCTGTCAGACCAGCAGAGACGCTCCTCATCAGAGATCAGGCTGACGGGGACGCGGCTCGGTGCGCGCTCTCCAGCCAACAAAGTGTTGACAAAGTCCGCAGAGAGTGCGGGTCGCCGCCGTGGGAGTGGATCGGGAGTTCTGGGAGTGGATCAGGAGTTGTGGGACTCGGAGCCGGTCTGGGACTGACTGTGTGTGTGTCTGTGCCGTTGTTCAGGCAGCAGGAGGACCGGGACAGCCGGAGATGATGGCCCAGAGTCCCCGATGGAAGAGGCGCAAGCAGCTCAACCCCCGCAGAAAGAGCGGTAAGACCGCACACACGCATACACCGCAACTCCGCTACAAGTGTTACAGACTGCAGAAAGTTGGAGCGGGACGCTGCGGGGAGGGGACCGTTACCCGGAGCTCCGCATGCGGGTCACCGTGTGTCCGGGGAACCGCTCGTCACTCTGAGTCAGAGTTTGTTTGTTTCTTAGAGGGAGTTCCCGTTTTTTATTAGAGTTAGAAAAAAGTATCATATAATTACTAACGGTGAATGAAAGTAGATACAGTCTGTTCTGTTTAACACAATAAATTGGAACTGAAGCTAAACAATCTGGACAGGTGCAAATAAAAATGTTTTTTAATGTAAAAAAGTGATTAGAAATGAAAATATAAAATGAAACTCGTAGTTAAATCAGTCTAGGTGTGAAGTGCAGATCAGCCTTTAGGAAAGAAAAACAAAAACTGCACATCATCAGAGGTTTGGATTTTTATTTTTAGCCTTTATTTTCATAGTCAGACACATTCAAGGGGTAATCCGATTGGTTGCTTCTGACTTCTTCTCATTTGATTTATTCAAATTTACCCATTTAAATTACATTTTTATTTTTATTATCCTCACTCAGTTTTTTGGGTTTTTTTCACAGTTTTTTTTTCTTGGTTTTATGCGACATTGTGCGTTCGGGTTCCGGCGTGTCCCCCTCCCTCCGGGTGTCTTCGGGTGTCTCATGGCGTCTCAGTCAGCTGCAGATCTAACTTTTTGGTGGATGAAGGGGTCAGAGGATCTGGAAGTCTCATCCAGCTGTGTGGCTGCATCTGTTTGTTAAAGTCTGTTGTTTTCTGATGGCGCTCCAGAGCTGGCCGTCTAAATGTGTGTGTGTGTGTGTGTGCGTGTGTGTGTGTGGGTATTGCGTGCGTCTGTGTGTGTTTGTCACATGTTGTTCAGGCTGCAAAAAAATTTCATGCTTGTTATCCATAACTTTCATGTCTGCAATAAATGTAGTCTTAAATCTGATTTTCTCTTTTATAGTACAGTGAAATACATTACTAGAGTTCGAATATAGATTTTTATTGGAATGTATATTTAATTTGTTCGTTCGGAGCAGGACAGAAAAAACAAAAATCATAGATTTAAAATCTGAAATGTATTTTTTTTTTTTACATTTTGGTTTTATGTCTTGCATAAGAATGAAACAAACTTTCACTCATTGACTCAGTTTGGACTGAAGATTCTTAAGAAGCGGCCCGTTTTGCTCAGGTTGATCGGGTTCTTCTTGCTGGAGGCCGTCATGGGTGGAACCATTCGTGGAACTGCTTTCAATTCGGATGGTTCTGTGTGTGTGTGTGATGCAGTTTGATGGTTCCCTCACAGTGGACTGGAGGCTTTCCATCAGAACCAGAACCACAGCTGTCAGTGAAGCTGCAGTGGGTGAACTGAATCATTCAGGATGAAATCAGGATTCTGTCTCTGCCACAGCTCAGTGTCTCTCTGTGAGCTATCAGCTCGGGTCGAGCCTGTTGGCTTTTTGTCTTCATTTTCATCTCAGCGGTTCTTTTCTTCTGACGTTCTACACCAGTGGTGTCCAAACTCTTTAGCATGGGGGCCAAAAACATCAAGTTGAAATATTTTGTCTTCTTCTTTTGAATAACAACAAAAACAAATTTATTCTTTACATCTTCATCTGCTAAAAAAACAATAAACAAAAACACAAAATCATAATAAAAATTAGCAAAGCACTTGGATTGTGGTTGGCAAGTGATGTGTAATTCTATTCTATTCTATTATAGGATTAAAAAATAACAGCGAATCACATTCTACATTTTTTTAGGTTGATCATCTTTTTATAACTTTATCAGCAATAAAAGGAACCTACTTTCTATTGCTAATTTTATTCATGTTGTGCCCAAGTCTGCACTTTTGTACATTGATCCATATTAATTTAATTAAACTGAAAGCAAAAACCTGGATGAATAGTTCATATTGCCCCCTAATTTTTTAATTTTAAGATGATTATGTTTTTAATGGCCTGAAATCAGTGAAATGTTAAAACTTAGGTTATTCTTGATCAAAGGCCGCTAAAAGTTGTTTTGATGGCCACAAATGGCCCCAGCGCCCTCACTTTGGACACACCTGCTCTAAACCGCAACAACACAAAATCTCACCAAATATGTCTAGTCTAGTTTCTGGTGAAAATACGTTAGTTTTGTCTCATTTCATGTGTACTGTCTCACAAGTAACCTTTTTAGAAAGATATAGGAGCTGTTTTAAGTCAATAATTCATTTTTGATAAAACTGAAATAATCTGCCAATGCAACTAGTACTTTTTCATCACTATTAAGGAATTGTTTGCTTAAAACAAGTTCCTATATTTTGCTGAGAAGTTTCTGTAAGTTAGTTTTGTTATATTTAAAGATATTCCCATGAGAAATTAGACCAGAATTACTTACAGATCATGCCATGCTCACATTTGTTCATGTAATTGTTTGAGGGAGATGGAGGTACCTCTGCGTGATGGCAGTCTGTTTGTGTGTATGTGTCAGTCGACCCCAACTTCCCTCTAATTTCACTTCATTAAATCTGATGATGGAAGGAAACTGACTGATTATCATGTGACAGGAGCTACCAGGAGCTCTTTTCAAGCTGACAGCAGCTCTGTGCACATTGACAGGAGTTTCATGGAAGCTGACTCTCGCTGACAGAAGGCCTGTTCATGTTGACACACTAACTGCCTCACACTCTCAGGAGCTCCATGCTGGTAGAAACCCTTGTGCGTGTCGACCTCAGTTTGGTATTGTTCCCACCTCTCAGCTGTGTTTCTGTCTTCTCCCTTCAATCTGATTCTGGGTGTTCATGCATCTTTAAAATGACTTAACTCATGTATCTAATATAAGGCCGTGAAATGTTTTAAATTCGTTAAAGAAAATGTAAGTTAACCTTAAATATATTAATTACATTTCTCAAATTTTGTGGCAGGACTATTTAATCCTGGAGGCTTTTTCTCTATGAACTTTTTTATCAGGGGACAGTTTGTGTTGTGTGCAGATATCTTCACCAACTATGATTTGTGAATGAAAGTGGTTAAATCCACTGGTAACTAGTTGGTAATACTTGTGATTTAGCTTGAGAGGCGAATGCCATCTGAGAAGCACGAAGCTGCTTCCAAAAGCCACAGAAAGACCCCAGAAATTTCCGTTTTGGTCCCCTGCATTTCTTTGTTCATCTTGTTGTGATATAGGTCTTAAATTTTACTCATAAAGGTTTTCAGTAGGTCTTTAAAAAGTCTTGAATTTGAGTTGATGAAACTTGCATGAACTCTGATTGGCAGAAGAAGCTGCGTCATGTGAGGATGGGATTTTCAGCTTGATGTTTGGTCCAAATTGGTTCTGTCACTTAACTTTGAACTTGATTGATTTCACTCCAGAATCTCCCTCATTTCATTCGAATCTATAACTGTCTGAATTTTGGGTTCTGGTGAGTAGAACCATGTTAAAGTAACATGACGGGGGCCTTTTTATGGTTTTCTGATGAAGCGGTTTAAAAGCAGGTCGGAGCTGCTGCTCTCTGACCTGAATGTCTTTCATATCTGCCCCCCTCCCTTGGTAAATACCCCCTCCCTGAGGGCAGAACAAAGAAAGCAGCTCCTCCGCTCCTCCTTAATCACCATTCAGAGGCTGCGAGCGCCGCCGGGGACGCTCAGCTCGCCGCCATCCCAGATGAAAGGAGCTGCAGAAAAGGAACCGAGCGCAGAGAGGAGGAGGTGAAGAAACGAGGCAGGAGGAGGCGCGGCTGCGGCCTTCGCGCTGCTCCTCCTCCCGAGCGGCAGACGCTTCGATCAGAAACTAAAAACTTCCTGAAAGTTTTATTTTTAAAAGAGAAAATTTCCTAAAAACCGCCTCTCCGTCTGCAGCTTCGTTACTTCTCCTGACTCCTCACTTTCGTTTGGATTTCAGTCCATTTGCTGCTGCTTGTTTTTAATATTTTTTAATATGTAATGTTTTTAAATCCGGAGCTTCGCTGTGTAGGAGGCCCCTGGGGCCCCTGGCTGTTCTGTTTCTTTACAGGTCAGGAATCAAGTCTAAAATGCAGCATGTGATATGAATTCTTAATTTTTCAGCCCCGCCCCCCATGAAAGCTTTTATTGTGAAGAAAAGCAGATTATCTTTATTCACCTTCATCCCCCCAGTACCTCCTGTCAGACTCCCCTCGGCCCCCTCCTGCACGACTTAGGCAGATTTACTTCAGCAAACACCTCTGGTTGGACAGCAGAGGAGGAACCGGGGCCCCGCTTTCAGAAGAAGGGCCCTTTGTTAACAACAGGAAGCCTGCTTAATGCAGCCCCCCCCCTCACCCCCCCCACACCCACACCCACCGCCAAAATAAAGGCGTGGTGACATCACAGTCACATGATGGAGGGTCACTCACATGATGAACCTTTATCTCCTGATCTGAATGAAAGTGTGATACGATGGGATGATGATGTTTGTGAGGGTCAGAGGTCAGGATGGCTGTGGCATCGTGTGTCAGGTGATCCTGGCTGAGAATCGGCATCTTACCAGTCCCTGACCTCTGACCTCTGGCTGTGGACACCAGTTAGAAGTGATGAAACGGTTTGTTTCCTGTTGATCGGCAGCAGAAACAAGCAGAAGAGGTTGAACCAGGTTCAGATTCATCTTGATAAACAGAGTTGGGTTGAGTGGCAAAGACCAGGTTTTTCACGATCAGGTTACCAGGTCAGGCTTTTTATCCTGAAAGTGTGAAAACTCAGATGTGCCACATATCTGATTTTTTAAATTCAGATTTGAGCCACTTCCATATGTGATCCTGAATCCGACTTGCATCCGATCGTTTTGAATGTGATTCAGTGGAAACAACCAAAGTGGTTTTGATGCGACTTTGACGTCACTTTCCATTGACATTTGTCATAGTTGTGGATCTGTGAGAAATGTTAGTACAATACAAAAACATAAAATCCTACCAAGTTTTAGGCCTCATTTCTTGTTCAAATATCTTAGTACACTAAGAATAAGAGAAAAATATCTTGCATTTTGAAAAGCTATCAGCACTTGTTTTAAGTTAATATTTCCTGAATATTGATGAAAAAGTCCTGACAGATTCTTTCACTTATAACTAGTAGTTTTACATACATTTTATAAGACGACTTCTTTCACATTTGTTGGCTTACGAAACTGAAAATTCAGTGGGCGATATTTTAGTCGTTGTGAGAACTTACTTTTACTTTTACCCTGAAGTCTGAATTGAATTTGGAAATAAATTTTTTCAGTTTTGTGCCCCATTCTTTTGGAGTTAGTTGCCAAAATACGTAAACGGAAAGGCGCTCTTGTCACTGAATGTTTTTAACATTCAGATGTTTTAATCTTTTAGCTAATTACAGTTTTAACTTTTTCTGTTTTGCTGTGAATATTCTGTAATTTTTGCATTTTGTTGGACAGAATTATTTTACAAAAGACACTTTAATCTCAGTGGGATTTTCTAGTGAAATAAGCTTTAATAATATTAGTAATAATAGTAATATTGGCCATGCAAAAAATAAATAAATAAATTAAAAGTCTGATTTCAGAATAAATTAGATTTGAGCATCAAGTTCTGCAATGTGAATGCAGAGAAGTTTTAGGTTTGTTTCCGGTTCCGGTGTGTGAATTGGACAGCAATTAGAAAAAGTACAGCAACTTTTTCTTCCTTTAAGAAGGAATCCTGAGATTGTCTCCGGACTGTTCTGATTTCATTCTTATTTTGACGGAACAGTCTGGACTTGATCCAACAAAAACTAATTTGTCTGAGAGTTATTGACTTGTTAAACACCCACAGCAGCTCCTCTGTCGCTCACTGACTTTCACATCTGTCCTGCCTCTTTCTACTTCTGTGCATTAAATCATATCAGGACCCCTCCACCCACTGCCGCCACCTTTATTCCTCGGAAAACATTTCTCTTTCTCTTTTCTTGTGAAAGCAGTTTGTCTCTGAGTCACCACTGTTCCTCCACCTCCCGTCGTACCTCGGTATTTGATGTTGTTGCAGTAAAACTCTATTGTTTGTCATATTTTCAAGGTGACTGACACTCGCTCGCTTTCACTGAACCATGCATATTTTGTTCATCAGCGCGCCTGGAGCCGGCTGGTGACATTTTGTTGCCGTTAGCCTAAACAGGCTTCATCAAGGTCAGAGCGGAGGTGCATCAGGGCAGAAAGATAACACACACACACACGCACACACACACACACACACTCACAGTAGCACACGCATACTGTACCAGACAATAAAGCACACCATCACACACTCTCAGGTCACAGCAGAGGCACATCAGCATGGAGAGATAAAACACACTTAAACAGTCAGAAACCGTCAGAGGACAACACACACACACACATACACACACTTATTTAGGAGAACAGAAAGTTTCATAGATGAACCTCGAGAGAAATTTTGTCAAATTAAACTGAGCTGTTTAATTTCCATCAGCTCATTCATGTCTTCACATTCTTCTGCATTCTGATTCCCTTTCCACTTCCAGTTCACATCACCTGAGTGTGTTCTAACTTATTTGGGACCAGTCTCCAGAGAAAACAACCTGTTCAGTCCATAGGCCCCGTCCTGACAGGAGAGGTGCATTTGATTGGCTGAGCTCCTGCGGCAAGGTCACACACATGGAACAATCAATAACGGATGGCTGGATTAAGGTGTCATGACATCTGTGTGTCCAGACCAACGCTGTACGCCTGAATAACCTCCCCCTCCCCACACCGAGGGGATGTCCTGCTGGGATGGTCCTGCTGGGATGGTCCTGCTGGGATGGTCCTGGTCTACCTCCGAGTCCTTCCCAGGTTATCGTCGGGATGATTGATGAAAACCAACAATAACTGGGCTGATTGACCGGATATTGGGCAGATAATGAGCTGAATGGGTTATTATTGGGCTGCTACTGGGAGGGGATATTGGCTGGACTTCTGTACGGGTTCGGATTTTTCTTTTTCTTGTTTTCTTGCGGTTCATCAAGGTTTTTAATTGCTCTAATGTTGGACTCGTTTCAGGTCTTCTGGGTTTTTATTATATTGGTTCTAGTGTAGTCCTGCTAATTGGTCAGATATTGATCTGGTGTTTGATCCATCAGATCCAGCAACAGCTATTGGCCTGTTGCTGGATCTTTAAGATTCTAATCGATCTGGTATTGTTCCAGGTTTTTAAGGCTTTAATTAGCATAGCTTCGTTGTTGTACTGGGTGTGCTATTGAGATGTCGTTGAACTGGTGACAGCTGGCTCATTCTGGTGCTGGTTTGTGTTTGATCTGTTACTACTCAAGATATTGAAAGTTGTGGGTTTTATTGGTCTGATTAAGTTCAGGAATGTTCTTTTTCTGAGCTCTTTAACACTGATGACCAGTGAAATTAAAGACATCTGAGTGTTGAAGACATGTCTCACTGCTGGCCAGTTGATGTTTGAATGTTTTCATTTGAGATTTTGTCTGCACAAGTGTTTTAATGCTCTCGAACATTTGCTTTGACAATTAAAAACTTTTCTTTTGTTTCTCTGTGAGTTTGCATCTCATGGAGGACTTTGTTCACGTTACCTCTGTCCACTTGGACTCCCAGTGGAACCTCCTCAGGCCAGATCAGATCAGTTTCTCTCATCACTTGCTGGTCACAGATCTGCCAATTAAAGTAATGAGGCAGAGGAGCGCCTCTCGGTGCGACCCGGTCGCCTCAGGGAGAGTCCTGCTGGACTGACCTCACAGTATGAAGGTATCAGAGCTGACACTCCTGTCAGAGCTGCTCGCACTGTCCGGTCTGAAGGAAACGTCTCCGCTGTGATGACCACGAACAAACGAGAGTCCAGAGACGATGAGAGTGGGGAAGCTTAATGTGAGGAAGCTCACAGGTTCCTGATCAACTCAAGTTTAAGAGGAATTTACTGATGGGAAGAACTGCAGATGAGCCATTGGGTCAAGTTTTGCTAAAACTAGTTTAAATGATGGTAATGAAACAGATCACACAAACACTTTGTTGAGTTTAAAAATGATAATCGTTGAAAATATATCAAATTTTGAAGCCTGGGCACCTCAGCAGTGTTTCCTTCACTCTTGGTTCCCACGGTGATGAGCACCTTTCAGCTGTGAGAAGTCTCGTGCATCGCCTCTGAGCCTCACAGCCGTGTTTGCTGTGGGATTACCAGACTTTGTGAGATTGTTTTGGGCGGGGGTGTAAAGGTAGTCATGGGAAGGGCCCCCTGTTGGCCAGGAATGCCGGTCAGGTCAGGGGGGGCAGCCGGGGGAGGCGGGGGACACTCGGAGACGGGGCAGGTGCTTTGTAAGTCCCGTCAACCTTCAAAGAGGCAGCAGAGCTGAAAAGGTTAGCAAAGGACAATAATCCCCCTCCCTGGCTAAAAAATACCCCCCCTCCTTCGGCCTGCAGCCTGACAGACGCTTTCTGCTTTTGTCCCACTGCTTCATTTCAGCTGAACACACTCATGTGTCACTCTGTCAGACTAAAAACTGACCAAATGATGGAGAACTGACCGAACACTCCTCAAAGACCGAGAGTCTGTTTCCATCCTCTGTCGTAGACTGAGAGTCTGGGCAAATGATTCATCAGAGGGTGAAAAACTCACCCAGTGCTCCATCAGAGAAACTCATCACAGCCTGGAAAACTAACACGGTACTGTGTTAAAGATGGAGTAGCTGACCAAATGCTTCAACTGGCAATTAAAAAGAAAACCCAAAGACTGAAAAAACCTACTGTAGACCGAAAACGGACTCAGTTCTCCAAACTGCTAAACAGCTCGACTGTTTCATCAGATACTGCAAATCTGACCAGCCTCCCATCAGAGATGAGAAAAATCACAAACCCTGCCATCAAAAGCTGGAAAACGACTGATTACTCAGTCACAGACAGAATGACTAATTAAATACTCTTCAGTGGCAGGAAAACTGGCCAGGAGACCCATCAGAAATTACAAAAATAACACCAAGTCTCCACCACAGGTCGGTAAACAAACACAGCATCGAAAGCGAAACTACCTGGACATCCATGGTGGAAAACTGACTCATTTGAGACTTGGTGTGCATTCACAGCAGCCCTGTCTGGTACTCTTTAATCAAACTCTTATTTATTTGTTTACTGAACTCTGATGAGGGCTGGAAAAACTAATTCTGGTCCAGCTGAAAACCTAGTTTCAGTTTGCTTGAAGTGAACGCTGTTGCGATTTTAATGCATATGTGAACGTCGAATGGATCGGAGAACAACCACAAAGCAGTTAGCAGACTAACGCGCAGGGCCTTCTGGGTAAATATAACAAAACAAAAGTGCAAGTTTAGTATTAGCGGAAAAAAAATGCTTTGCAGTATTTTGCCAAACATTGTAAAACCTACAACCACTAAAATCTGATGCTACTGCATTTTTGTTTACGTTTTGGAAACAAGGAAGTTGTGCACAACTCAGAAAACACTGAGTGGAAATCCACATTTTTCAAAAGCTTTGGTCCATTTGAGAGCGCAGCGTAAACGAGAAGGGCACCAGATGAAAATGTAACAAATGTTTCAATGTTGGTGCCCAGTCAAACTGAGTCTACCGGACCATCAGGTATAAAAACATCCCAAAAGATTTACCTCAAACTCTACGAGTTGTAAAATGAACAAACTAACCCAACGGCCGTCAGTCTAAAAAAACAGTCCAAATGATTCCCTCTACTTAGAGGTCATAGTAGAGATCCTTCTTTCCCATCCTGATTGGTTTATCATAAAGCTATCATCCAAAGAAACTCAAACGTTCTCTCATGTCAGATGTTTCAGTCGTAAAGTGAAGCAGTAGAAACTTCCTGTAGCTCCTGGGTTTTGGGGGCCGGGGGGTCAAACTTCTCTGGGACGGTGATGTGGGGCTGCCGGTTTCGTCATGGGACCCGAGGTGTCCTCTTTTGTGCGCCCTGTCAAACATGGTTAACATGCAGCCATTTATCTGCTGAAGACCCCCTCCCCTGGTGAACAATGGGCTGGCCCGACGGCAGTGGGAAGAGGGTGGGAAGGGAGGGGGCTTCAGTCGCCCCTCTGCTCCCTCTTCGTGCCGACGCTCGTGGTTGTTCTAAGACGAAGTGCCTCAGAATCCACTTTCTGACACGCCATAAACGTGTTGGAGTGAGCATGTTCCAACCAGACCACCACTTTGACCCGCTGTTCCTATTAAAACCCGAACCAAAGCAAGAGAAAAAAACAAAGAAGACGCCTTGTTCAGTTCAGTTCATGTCATAGAATCTCTTAAAGTTGTGAGTTCAGAAGAAAAGCGCCACATTGAGCCCAGATTTGTTTGAATGCGTTTCACTCTGGATAATATTCAGATGGCCCTTCCTTCTAATCCTTCATGTGGCGAGAGCAACAGCTGACAGAAGCCTGTTTTCACTCCATCATCTGTGCAGCACATATTTCCATGCACAGTTGTTGTCCATTATTGTTGAACTGAAGAGTGTCTCCTCCACTGGTTTAATAAAACTCTTACTGATTTCTCTTATATTAGTCATGGAAACAATAGGAGGAAAAACAAATGGTGTTTTTATCGGTGTTAAATCTTTTTGTTGATGAAACTGTGCTTTCAGCCTTACTCTTCATTTTGAATTAAACTTCAACGAGTTCTGCAAAACCTCACCATGTATCTTTAGTCTAGTTTCTAGTGCAAAAATCTTAGAACACTTGAAATTAGCAAAACTAGCTTAGAAGTAATTTTTCAGCAAGGTAAAGTAGCTTGTTTTAAGTCAGTAATTCCTTAATATTGATGAAAAAGTACTCATTCATTCTTGCATAAAAATTCTTGTAAGTCAAAAAAAAAAGATCTGTTCATCAAAGTTACTTGCAATTAGTTTCAGGTGTACTAAGAAATTTGAACTCCAAGCTAAACCAGAAATACTTGGTGAGGTTATTGTGTTTTTGCAGTGTGCTTTTATATTGTGGTAAAAGCCCAACTGGAACATTTTGTTTCCAGTAGTCGGATGTCCCCTGGGTTGACCCGTGTCTTAAAACGCAGCAGAATGTTTCCAGTGAAGCTGCTGATACGAGATAAATCATGTCAGTCGTCTCCAGATCTGCAGCCTGATGTTATTTGGTTTGTTTGCTTGGCACAGTGTTTGGCTGTGTAGGCTGAGGTGGCGAGCGCAGGCGCAGCGGCTTCCTCTCGCTGCTCTGCAGTGGTTCTAATGTGGCACATAAAACCCCAGCTTTGATATCGCCTGCTCCAATAAGCCCCTTCAGCCTGCCAGCACCTGCCAGCGGGGAGGTATGCATTCATCTGGCCCCTAACAGGATTATGCTGCTCTGTAATTGATTCATTTGCAGTGAGGGGAGGTGACAGTGCTTTGGAAATGAGAGTTTAGGTAACAGGCGCCCCAGAATTCAGCCGACTGCATGTGTCAATTTTATTACATCAGTCCAGATGAACTTGAAAGGCCGGCTTTGTGCGTGCTCAGAGGGAACAGAGTCAATAGGCCTCATTGATGTGAGTGTGTGTCTGTGTGTGTTCTTTCTTCTCCCACGGCCCACTGGGTGTGTGTGTTTACTGTATGCTGCATTTTATGAGTGTGTGTCTGTGTTGTGATCAGTTTTGGGTCGGTGGGAGCAATCGATGTGACACACATGCTAAAGTCTGGATGTGTTCACACATGAATGGAGGTACGACAATGATGATCCGACAGGGAAACAGGCGTAACCGGGTCGATCAATACCTCACTGTGTTAAAGGCCAGATCCAGTCTGTCAGACTGTAGGTTAAATAATATCTTAATTTGTTAACATGGATCACATCAATCCTTCTGCACAGTTCAAAACATTTGCTTTATTTTCCCCACATGGATTATGTTGCACACATGAGTCAGACGTGAGTCTATGTGAGTCTATGGCATCCATATATCATCTGAATGCCACGATATCTTTAAAAACAAAACCTTTTGTCCCATTTAGACAATTAAATTAAATCACACAAAACCAAAAACTTATTTTAGTGCAGCAGACATACACCAAATGCTTCTGTTTAAAATATTTCTATAATGCCATGTTGTTTACAGTGGTTCACTACGTCATCCCTGCTTGTTTGTAGCCTTTGTTTGAGATGAGTCAATGTTAAGTCTGTCGTTCTTATTTAGACTTCTATATTTAATCCATGTTTAGACAAAGCAAAACTGCTAAACAGAGAAAGAACCACGGTACATTTTGAAATACATATTTTTGCTGTCCTGGTGACGGAAAACAGGATCTCTTTTATTCTGAAATGTCATTAAGTATTCAAGTTGAACAGGCTGTACACGAGACGCCCCTCATTATCATCAAAGGCAACTTCCTGACATTTACATAAGAATAAATCTGTAAATTGTTTTGCAAGAATAATCATTTCTAGATGGATTTACTGCAACCTCATATGGTAGCATTTCCTTTATGTATTTAAAGCATATTACCAATTTGATATAGCGGCAACAAAAACCAAGACTGAAATAAAAATGTCTTGAACTGATATATAATTCTCTTATTATGAAGCTCATCAAGTAAAGTTGCCGTTTTTATAGCTGACAGTTCCTGAGTTTGAGGCCAGCTCACTCTGTTCTTTTTCTTATGCTTGTTCATCTCGGTTAAAACAGGCCTACATTTAGATGTCTAATAAATGTCTAAAAACACACTAAAAGACTTTTTTTTCTTTGGAAGATTTGCATGTTGCTTAGGTGTATTTTGAGAAAAAACAGCTCCCTAGGCAATCTTTATATTTACAGCCTTTGTGCTAAATCACATTTAGTTTTCAGTGCTCTCCTTGTGTAAACTCCATTCACAGACTTTCTTCTGTTAGAAACTTCATACAAAGTCTCCCCTGTTTATAGTTGTGTTGTTAAACTATGCAATTTTTTTTCATGTTTGAGGACACTATACTAATTTTATTTGTTTACAGTGTTCTTGCAAAGCTATGCTAACAGTCTTCACTAGTAATATTTAAGAGATAAACATATTTAGTTTTTTTTTCACATTTAGTGTTTGTGCTTTCCAATGCCAACAGCTTTATATTTTTCAAATGAGTGATGCTAAGCTATGCTAACTGTTTTTCCAACTTTATGTTCTTTCTGCAAGTGCAAAGACATTTTTCTGTTTAAAGTCTTTCTGTAACATCATCTGAACATTACGTTGATCATCTTTGTGCTAAGCTATGCTCATAACCTCTTGTGTTCAGCTTAAGGTGCAGATATTGCATGTTACTGGGAGTCTGACCAGTTGTCATGAAAACCAGTTCACCTGAAAGTAATGGTCCCACCAGGCCAGGCCCCGTTTCGTGCCCATCTTAATGAGCCTGGGAAAAGTTCCCCTGCTCCCGTGGGGCAGAACTAGATGACCCAGTGGACACAGTGTGCCCTGGGGGGTCGGGGAGGGGGCGTCTTCACGTCGTCCCTCCTTTGTCCGGTTGTCTGGAAAGCTGAATGTGAGGCACGGTGATTTATGACTGAGCCCAAGAAGCTGCAGCGGACAAGACGGCCGCCTGTCCCCGTTTCTCTTGACGCGCCGCAATCCTCTTTGCTCCTAAAATCTGGGTTAAATGCAAATTGATCCAAGCGATACCAGACAATAATTACCGTCCGACTTATGTGTGCGTGCAGCAGAGCAGAAGAGAATTCAATAAGACCTGGATGTGTCTGCACTGTAGCCCCCGTCCAAGTCAATCCACTGCGGTCATTAACAAAGGACACGACGTCCACAGGGACTGCCGGTGTTTTAACTTCACATTGTCCCTGTGGACGGAGACAGAGCAGTCATATTTTCTTTTAATTTTTCATTTATGTGAATAAAATCAGAATGTTGACTGCAGGAACCAAAGATTCAAAAGTGCAAAGCAGGTCATGAAGGATTTGTTGGTTTATCTATTATAAGTGTCTAATATCTGAATGTTTCTGATTCTTTTTCCACCAAAAAGTACGTTGATATAGTCGGTATCTGATCAACAATTTCCAATACTAATGTTATTTTGATTGGTTAAGCTTTTACGAGACCTCATTCCCGAGGTGGAGCTTCGTTTGCTCGAGTTCTTCACTGGTCTGAAAAGCCGACCTGCTCTGGTTCTCCTGAAGTTTCAGTATCAGTTTTAAATGTTTTTATCTCTTATCTCAAACTAACAGTTTTATTTGCAACGTTCTTGACCCTGAAGACCTGAAGTTTAACCAAAAGTTACCTCACAGAACACAGTGCAAGACAGCAGATAGTGGTTTTAGGAGTGCCGGTAGTGCTGATATGTCACACCGCTCAGGCACTTTCAGAATCTATCCAAAGTTAAAGCAAAGACAGTTTTTCTCATCCCTCAGAAAGCTGCAGAGGAAATATTAATCGGACATAAAAAGTGATTGTTCAGTCTAATCAGAACTAAACAATGACAAAGGGCAATAAAAGATCTGGGAAATGTTGGTAAAGCTGCTGGTTTTCTGTGGTACATTGTCACCTCGACACCATACAACCCAAGCAGACACAACTATTTATTGAATGACTGTTAGTACATTTGCTGCTTCATGGAACACTCTGTCTTTTTCTTGACGCACTGTGTGTGCACGTCTACACCAGCAGGTAAGCAGCAGAAAACCGTCCTTGCACCAGTTTCCTCTTTTTGCATCGTCCTTGAGTTCCCTTTGCCGTAATCTGCTGACACTTTGTTTCACGAGTTGTGTTGACCATGTCACCACATTGTTGCTTCTCCTTTGGTTCTGAGAACACACACACACACGCATACACACACCTTCATGCGGTGCCCTCGCACTCTTTTTTATTTCCTTTGCTGCTCTCACTTCCCACTTGTCTCCTCGGATGCTGGACAAGCGTCTTTCACGACAGTTGGCTGTTTTTAAGTGAAACTTTGAGATTTTTGTCAGGTTTTAGGAAGTGCCCCCCCAAAAAACAAGTTCTCTCTGACACAGCACGTGTTATTTTCAGACCTTTAAATATATTGAAGTCTATTACTGATCCGCTGATTGGAAGAGAAGCAGTGTCTTCCTCTCTCTCAAACCGTTTGGATTTCTGACAGTGCTGATGAGGATGAGATTCAGATTGAGTGGAGCCTGTGGTTTGCACAACAGAGTTTGTGTTTTTTCACCCTGACAGTGCCCCGGACTCCGAGGTTATGACCTTGGTGATGATCAGCGGCTTCAGACTCAGTGAGGCGACACAAACTAACGAGGAGGACGGTCACAGTTTGTTCCTCTGATCCAGAAACTGGAAGCAAAAAACTCTGATGATTTAAAAAAAGACAAAAAGGAAGAATCCATTATACTAACAGTTTTGAACCTGAATGTTGCAATTCAGCAACGATTAAAGGACAAGTTTATGGCACTCAGATGTTAATGAACCTTACATCATAAATATGGCACACCCTCGCATTACATGTATGACTATAAAGAGCCTTTAACCAACATTATCACCTAATTTAATATTTATAACTTTGCAATGTTTCAAACTTCCTCTGCAACAACAGAAAATAACTGCTGATGACTCACCCCACACTTTGGGGCATGATCTAAATCCGGGTCCAGTGAGCTAGTGCAGGATTGTGGGTTTGGTCAACAACCAATGAGCAGCATAAAGTGTCTCTGCTAAACGTCGCCGTTACACTGAGATGACACGATTCCTCAGATTACACAAGGATTATAGTGGCAGCCATAACGGATTAATAGAAAAAATCAACCTGCTGAGTAATGTGCGACCCAGATCCTCAGAAACTGTTGAGTCACTGGTTGTCATGGTGATCCCCGCCTTTTCTGGGGAGAAGGGCAGAGGGGGAGTCCAAAGCAATGCCCCTTTCTTCTTATAGGCAGAAAGAAACCACAGATAACAAACCAACAGTCATTATGTGAATGTTTTCTCTGATGGACACTCATGATTTAATTTTTATTTGCCTACAGTGGTTTCTGTAGACGTGTCAACTTTTTTTTACTTTTGATAGAATGATTCTGAGCTACGATGTCATGGCGTTCTATTAGTTGGTTGTGCATACTTTGCACTCTGTGTCGATTTAACAAAATACTGCAAGTCCTCTAGAAATAGGAAACGTTCTTTGACAAAGTCTACAAAATTGACTGTGCATTAGTGTATAAATCGTAAATATGAAACTGTGGACATGTGTGGTTTGAATCCAAAAAAAGTTTCTGTTTCAAAATCTAGACTGTGTGACATCAACATTCCAGGGTAACTTTTTAAAATTTTATGAAACTTAAGCTATGATTGTGTAAAAGCAGTAAAAAGTATCAACACGCCATTTCAGTCTGGGAAAGTCCAACGGTGTGTGATTTGCTTAGAATGTAAATTAAGTTCCTTCTGTAAAGTTAAAGCTAAAGACGTTCCAAACAGACCTGGGTTTTCACACCACTTTCACTAAAATTCTCCTAGGGACTATTTTTTATCTATTTTTATAAACAGTATTTGATTAATTAGTTTAGTACATTGTGCACAGTTTCGATTAATAGTTTCCATTCACTTTGTGTGGGCATGAATTACCTACATGTCTGGGAGTTTCAATGATTTTTTGGAAACTATTTCCAGGGTGAAGTTATTTTACCTTTTATAACACAAAATTGGGTGCAAAACTTTCTATGAATGTATAAAATGCTGCATATTGTCACTTATTCCCTCAGGATTAAACATAGACAAACTCACTAATACTTGATGTTGTTGCTTAATCAGTTGCAGCTCAGCTTTTTCTGTAGCAAACAATCGACTGAGCTTTTTTATGCCGGTTTGTTTTTGGCAGCAGAAACAAACCAGCACTTCACTTCACTGAGAATATTCAGTGAAAAATGAGGCCCCGGCTTTCAAGTTGTCAAATTAAAACTCAACTGAAATGTGAAGAGATGCATCTGGAAATGCAAAATGCCTTTTGGAAAGCGGTTTATCAGTCAGCTGACACTGAGATTAAGCTATTTTTACACAATGCATGTCATAAATAGCAGAATGTGGTAAAGGAAGCATCATTCTCTGGGTCTATTTAGGTTCTAGTTTATAAAGATGGTGGAGTAATGACGAAGTGTGTCTGCATCTAATTTGGAAATATCTGACTGTGTTCCAACCTGGAAACATAATTGACATAAATCATTAAGAGGAGAAATTAAATGGTTTTAAATGACTATACTAACTGAGTGGAAATCTTTGATCCCTATGTATTCCAAGCAACACTCATAACCCAATATTCCTGATTAAGATGCACATTTTTGTTGCATTATTTGTATGTTTTCCCCAAGCTGTGGAGGGGTGTTGACCAAAAATATGTCAGGAATAGAAGAATGCAGGAATAAATGGTTATACGTTGGCATCCTACAAGCTGAAATCAATTTAAATTAATTCGTCTTCAACGAACCAACAAGATCTAATGCTACACTGAGGCATCTTTCTTGTAATTTTCATCAAGAAACTAGTCGTTTTCAGGAAAATGTTTGGCCACAGATGTTGCTGCATCGTTCCCAATCCCGCAGATGTTCTCAGCCTGTCCAATATTCTTGCATGCAAACATTTCAGACCCAGTGATTTGAGAATCCATCCAGCATCCTGACAACTGACAGCTGCCTGAGCCTATAGCAGCCATCATGTGGTGTCCAACCATTCGCTCCTCCTTTAGGGAGAGGCTGTGGAAAACCTCCAGCTTCTTTGCTGTTGTCCTCAGATCTGGTCTGGTGCCGGTCCAACATCAGGCTGTGGTCTGATCGGGTTTTCTAACTCCAGTCATCTGCATGTGTCTGTTCCAGGAATATTCTGAGTTTTCAGGATGTTCAAACATCTGCAAGTCAGTCTAAGGCACATTTAGTGATCCTGACTGTTTGGAGGAATATTTTTCTAGAAGGGACCAGAACCATATATTTTCTGCTGATTCTGAAAAAGAACATGAAGAGCTCTTCCAGGGTAATTTTACCAAAAGAATAAATAAGTAATTCTTAGATGTATTGTATTTATTTTCTTCTTATTCCAATGAGAGAGTCGATGTGCTTCAGACTGATAGTGCTGCATTCAGGGTCCTGGTCGTGTTCAGAGAATGAACTGCAGAGTTTTCAGCTCATCTTGTGTTTGAAAAGACTTTGAGAGCCTCTTCATATTGTCCACTGTAACAAAACTCTCTTCTTCTTCTCCTCCTCCCACTAATTTAGCTAATCTCTGTCTCACACACTTGGGACATGAAGAAGGAAAGTGAGACAGAATCAACTCTGACCACTTTGCCTAAATGCTTTAATTAGCAGAGAGGCTACAGAATAAAGGGCTTTTATTTTGGCGAGGGTGAGAGCATGGCTGGAGAGGATTTAAACTGCCCTCCCCCATGTCCACTCGTCTGCAGGCAGAGCTAACAGGAGGAGGGCTGCAAACATGTCAAATCTCTGCTGACATTGCTGCTGCTGCTGCTGTAGAGTTGAAGCATAAATTATTTTTTATTTAGTTCAAATATGAGGAATGCTTTCTTATTTTGTTCAGAACTCATAGAGATGCAGTGATCTATTATTACCTTTATTGGTCCTGATATTGAAAACGGTTCTAAATTGGGTATTTGTGATATTCGATCCACAGATCTATTCAGTCTAATTCTGTGGCTTGTCCTCTGAGGGACGTCATGATTTATTTTTTTTATTTTACATAATATTTGGAATTCCTAATTATGCTTTCTGAACCATTTGAAAGAAGGCTTTTCTTTTTTACATATTTGGCCAAGGTAGTTTCAGTTTATTTATTGCTCTGACTGAATAAATTAAAGTTGTGTTGTTTTTACATATTTGACCAAGCTTGTGAGGCTATTGGTGTTTGTTGTACTGGTGCAGAGTTATTCAATAAATTTGTAATTCACTACATTTATGTCTGTTTAAAAACAAACAAATAAAAAAAAAAAAGAATTAAGTCAAATAAGCATAGATTTTCTGTATTGGATCGGTATCAGCCAATACTAATCCTCAGATATCAGTAATCAAAAAGTGGATCCCTAAAGTGACACTCCAGACTCCTGTGCAACCTGAATAAGCTGCTCTGAAGACTGAGGCCTGCTGGGCTCCACGAAGCAGCTTATCTAAATGTCTCCACCGTCTCTTATCTGATAAGAGGAAGCTTTGTTATCCCAATTGGTTGATTGATTGATTTGGTGTTTCATCAGCTTCGATGCTAGAATTTGATTGGTAGAATCCTAATGGGTTGGTGAGCAAAGAATTCAAATCTGTCATGTGACTCGGGTGGATGGACCGAACAGGTGTTCAGGTTACCCAGGTAACCAGACTTTGAGCTGGGATCTGATTGGTTGACAGTCTGGCATTGAGTGACAGTCAGTGCATGGATTTCTACTTCCTGCAGCCACTTGTTCATTTGGCTGGAAAGTCGGGCCCCGGGGCCTGAGCGCCTGTCACTTCCTGTCACCTCAGTGGTAATCAGAGCGAGGGTGGGCCCTGAGTAGATCAGGACTGTTCTCAGGTCACATGACTGAAAAGCACATCTGTCAGTCCAAAGGTGCGACCGCGAGCACTGACTGACTCCAATGACACCTCACTTCCTGTTTGTCCTTCACCCCCGATTACACACATACAGATACACACTCTGAGTCTGGCTCTTCGGGGTGCTTATTCACCTCAGAAACGCTGAAGTCTTATTGGCTAGAGGTTTTGCATGCTGATGTTTCTGTTTTAACAGTGACCAGAATCATCTAAACCAGGGGTGTCGAACTCCAGTCCTCAAGGGCCGGTTTACTGCAACTTTTAGATGTGAATAAAAATAATTAGGTTGTTTGCAAGGCTCTGGAGATCTGATGACTGGTGACTGTAGCCAGGTGGTGTGAACAACTAAAGACATCTTTGTGTCAGATAACAGTAAAACTGAGCTTCTCCAGCTCGGTGTTTACTGCCAGAAAACAACTGACGCTGTGACACACAGACTTGTGTGACCTGAGGAAGTGCTGACAGCGGTGTTTTCCTTCTTCTTCTCTCGGCTGTGCCCGGTGCTGGTGTCCGGCTGCAGGTTGTGGTGAAGGATGGAGGTCTTGTGAGTCAACATTAGAGCTACTTGATCAGCAGTTTCACTTCTGCAAATTGTTCCTGGAACAGATGAAAATACCTCTGAAGACCAGTGAGTGTGAAGTGAAGCAATACCTGACACACACACACACACGCACACACGCACACACACACATTAAACCTGTAGTTCAGTTTTGTACTTCAGGTTGCAGATAATTCATCGAAATTTTATTCAGTTTCATTGTGAATACTTGGTTCGGTTTTCTGAGGAATCTGTCATCAGTGGAAAGAAAATATTTGTGTTTCATTTGCCTGACCCTTTAGCTACACTACTAGAGATTAACTTTAGTTTTATCAATTATTTTCGAGCAGATCAGTTTTTTATGTTCCTGCTGAGTTTTCACTGATTTTTCTACCACTACTACAACGTCTTCTCTCCTTGCTGGCAGATCTTTGTTGGCCACCAGATGTTTAGTTTTGTTTTGGGGTTGAATTTGCAGTGACTCAGTTTCGGCTTGGAGTTGGCTCAGTGGACTGAATGTTGATTCACTTGTGGCTCGGTTTTATGGTGTTAGCTTTCCTTGACTAGTTTTCTGGCTGATCTTCAGCTCTGTGTGGTATTTGTGACTCAGTTCTGGCTCTAACTTGGGTGTTTTCTGAGCAAATTCTTTTCCTCTTTGGCTGATTTTCTGAACCTTTTAATAGGTCCGCTTGTGAACCTCAGCTGGTCCATAGAGTTCCCTCCGTCTGCAGCAGCTGATCCTGATGGATTAAAGTCTGACGGCACAAACCGACAAAGAGCTTTAAAGCTTGCAGTGCGCCTCTGCTGCTGCTCTGAAGAAGAAGAAGTTGGAGTGATGCTTTTTGAAGCGGCGGGAAGTTAAAATACCTGCAGTCATAAATTATTAGCAGAAAAAAGTTTTTCTAGCGCTGCTTTTCGCAGGAAGAAGGTATTCATTGGAGGGATTTAATAACTGCGCTCTTCCTGCTTTCTCTTTTCATAAGGATTCATCCTCCACCTGGGAAGATAAATAATTCAGACATTTTGGATTTTCTCCCCCCTCCTTCCCCCCAAGGGGGGCTGTTGGGCTGTAAACCCTCAAACTTCCTCCTCATAGTGTGAGCGAATCTATCCATTATTCACTCCTAAAGTCTGACTTTCTCTTAAAGTAACCTACATTTTTATGGACATGGCCCCCCTGGAAACCTCGGAGACTGATGATTAATTGATTTCTCACACAGAAAGACGAAGTTTGACGGGCTTCAAAATGCATGTAGAACAAGATTGTGACTTCAAACGGTAGAAAAGTCAAGTTTTTCGTGAGTTTTTGTAGAACAAGAGGAGCTTGTTCATGTTCACCATGAAACCCATTCACGGCTCACCGGCTGTGTTCTCTCTTGTTCACACCTCCGACCTCCTTCTGCTCCTCCTGAAACAGACACGTATGAGTGGATGGCGGCCATGATATCGGCGCTTCACCTCTTATCGGAGCGCAGCAGCTCTGTTTTCTCCTCTGTTTGTCTAATCAGGCGACACACCGAGGCCGAGGTGAGGCTTCAACGGACGCCTTGCTGCTGATAAACTTAACGTTAAACTCCTGCACATATCTGCAGACAAAAACAACTTGTTCCCTGCTCATTTAAGGTCTGAACTGAGCACTGAAATCACTTGAACTACTTTTTTGAAGAGGTGAATTGCTGCAGTAGATCAGATTAACAAATCTGCTCCCTGATCTACAGTCAGAAATTTACATTTAGTTTTCATGTTTTTTTCTAGAATGCAGATCATTTGTTGTAACATCGATGACCTTAAATCAGGATTTAATGACCTGATCTGTCTTTTATCTCATCCTCATCCTGTCTGTGTGTGTGTGTGCGTGCATGCGTGTGTGTGTGCACTAACCACACAGTGCTTTAGCAATTTATATCAAACCTATAAACACAAACAGCCATCCATTTCTAAAACTGGAGAAAAGAACTTTAAATAATATTTAAAAACAGGATGTAGTAATTAGCAACTCCCATATCGATCTCATTATAAAAGCTTTTATTTTCGGTATGCAGCCATTATGAGGTTTTCATTTCATACACATGAACAGGTCGTAATAATAGCATCATAATGAGATTGGTGACAGATGCAAAGACTCATTTAGATTCTAACAGATGTACAAATTGTGAATCCAGGCCAAAAACGTTTGTCCATATGTGCTCAGTCTGATTCTCCAGGTAGGAACCAATTTATGCTGAATTTGTTAAATTAGGAATGACTGGTTTGGTGGTAAGAAGAACTCAGCTTTGTACACTCATAGCTAAACATACTTTAACTGTAAACTTTAACACAACACCACACAGTTTAGATTTTGCTGACTCTGTTAGTTTTGTTTTTGCTCTGAGATTCTTATGTTCCTTGTCACAAAAATAAATCCTCAGATGGCTGTTTGCTGAATTATTCCTTTAAATTGGTGTATGCTGAGTCTTTGTGAGCCTGTTGTTTTACTTGTTCATTAATTAAAAAGGGCAGAAATGCAACATCAGTGCATGTAAACATGATATCTCTACTTGTAAAGTCGTATCATGGCTTATAAATGTGTCGTCATTGCAAGCTAAGTCACTATATCAGGCTCTGTAAGTGAAATGAATATCACAGCATGTTATTTTTTTTTTTACCATGAGTAATTGTAATATGTGATGCATGTGAAACCTTATATCACTTGCTGAAACTCTGGCATCACTGCATGTAAATATGATGTCACTGCAAACGTATTTCCACTGCATGCAGAAGTTTACAGGGCTCCATTAAAAATGCTGGATTTAAAGCTGATATTTTTTAATAAGGCTGAAATGATTAATTTGATGAATTGTGATGAATCGATTACTAAAATAATCAACACATTTAATAACTATTTGTTAACTGAGGCCATTTGCTGAATAAAATACATCAAAACTGTACTACAAATATTTACAGTTTGCATTTAAGATTAAAGAAAATCTCTGTTTAAAAGTGTTTTGTACCCACATTAGAAGAATCATTTTAGCTGCATATTTATTGTCTGTTACAAATGATCAAGCGTTCACTAAAGAAATGCAGGTTATTGCATTTTAGAAAATAAAATGTTTGTTCTCTTATTTAACGAGAGATTTAATTATTTGCTTACTTGCATCTTTCAATGTATTTCTAATATTGCATAAAATAGGCTGAAGTGATTAAATGCAGAATTGGCCAGTTCTTTTATTTGAATAATTTATTAATCGCTTGGATAATTAATTAATCATCATCTGCTAAAATAATCATTTTACAGTCCTAGTTTTTAGTTGGTATGATGTCACTGAATGTGAACTCAATGTCTGGTACCGCGGCCCGCCAGACTCGGCGGGCCGCGGTACCAGAGCTGTTTGGAGATGTTTGAGGAAGACGCCTCTGCTTCACCTCTTGTCACATTTAGGGAACACAGACTTCTTCCTCCTTCCTCCCTGCAGGCAGAATTACAGATTCCCCAGTTTTGTCCTGGAACGCTCGGCCTCATGGGAAAGTTGGGTTGTGGTAACTGTAATTACACAGCAACTCTCCAGCAGAACATCTCTGCCTTTGGTGCCTCCCCCATCTCTCCCTGCTCCCCCGGCAGCGCTGTCTTTGAGGGATTTTGCTCCATTCTTAGAGGCAGCACATACCTTAGAAATGAGCAGCTGTCGGTTCCAGCTCCTCTTCATCACTCTGCTCCTCTTTAATTCTCGCAATGGTAAGCTCTGAGGTTGGACGTCTGTTGTTTCTGAGCATGTTTGCAATTCTGTGTACAGCTGGAGGCCTGAAATGATTCACAAACAGTTAGCATTCTCTGTTTGGTTCTGCAGTAACTTTTTGCAGAAAGACTTGGGGTTCAATTACACCAGCCCTGTTTGGTCCACTTTAATCTAATCTAACCTAGATTTAATCTAATCTGATCTAACTCTAGTTCGTTTGCCTGGAAAGTCTGATTCGCTTGGGAAGGTGTGAATGCGGAATCAAACTCTGATGTCGACCAAAAGGTGAACTCTGATCAGCCTGAACAGCTAGATCTTGGTTCGTTTGAAGTGAACTCTGTTGCGTTCGAGTGCTTATGCAAAAACAGGAAGGATTTGGGTTGCAGGAATTCTGGGTAAAAACAACCAAAACAAATACCCATATCTAATGCTAGTGAAAGAAATAGCTTGTGGTCGTTTACCGGACCAGAGTGAAATCCTCCAGCTGCTAAAATCTGACGCAACTCCATTTTTGTTTACATGTTGTGAAGAAGCAAGTTGAGCTCAGGGTGTTCTTCAGAGGTTTTTGTGTCTTTTTCTTCAGTAGTTCTTGGTGCAGTGCCACCACAGATGAGGGATAAACACGTCTTTTCAATGGTTTTGGTTTGTTTGACACACTGCAGTGTGAAAGCAAACCTCACCAGCTGAAAATGTAACAAATGGTGAGCCCCTAATCAAACCAAGTCTTTCGAACTATCTTGTTTTATTCTTTCAGAGCGCAGGAAAGAAAGAGGGAACAGGAAAGAATAAGAAGGAGATTTTTTTTATATATAAAACAATGCTCATCAGGGAGAAACGTGAATCAGATCAGTCAATCAATGTTGTACCAGAGTATCAGGAGCAGCTCTGCTGCTTCCTGGAGTCGCTACGGTTACGGTTAATGGTGGCGAGTGGGGCCCATAAACATGGGAGTCGTACCATGTGTGGAGGCGGGTCTCAGGAGGAGGACGGCTGATTTGTGGGGGTGACGATGATGATGTTGGGCTGTGACCCCCTCCTCGCCTGAGTTTCCAGCCTGTTGCACAGGTCCCTGCAGATAAATGAGACTTTAATTCAATCAGGAACCGAACACAATCAGCGGCTCAATGCAGGAACTCCCCACATTCAGCGGACTCCACAGCCCCAACACAACAGCACACCTGTTCAGAGGAAACAGCAGCAGGTGCAGCGATGCTACAATGGATTATAAATCTGTTGCTTACAACAGATTTGTAACAGGGGACAGAGTGGCTGCACAAAGTTAAAGACTTTAGGACTGCCTGGAGAATATTTGGTCAAAATCACGATAAAATATTGCAGAAGATTCTGGATAACTGGATGAAATGAAAACACTGAGTTCCAGGTAGGAACCTGGTATCCATAGGAACCACATCCCCTCCTCCCTCAGGCTGCTGCTCAGGTGATCAGCTGATGAGGAGGGAAAAGAGGAGGATGCATCAGCCTCCACCTCAGAGTGAGGCAGCGAGCGGACGGAGGAGGACGCAGCACCTGGATCAGCGTTGCAGCAGCTGGAAGATGGGCTGCTGTTTCTGAAGGTTCGAGCTCAACGTGATGCTGAGTCATTAATCGGCGACGAAATCACATGTCCTACAGAGACATGAAGAGGACACACTGTTTTCAGTGTGGCTTGTTTTTCTATCGTGTTGCTGCTGTTGTTTTCAGAGCTGCGTGATCCATATTTGTTTGCGTTTGCTGTTTGAGCTTTTCAGATTCCAATTGTGTGTGTGTGTCTGTTTGTGGCGCCTCTGAGGAGTTTCCTCTCAGAAACAGCTGGAGACCAGTGTGACAACAGAGAACGTGTCGGAGGAGGAGGAAGATTAATGCGTCTGTGTGGGAAGCTGGAGGAGGAGGAGTCTCAGCTTTGTCCTCAGCTCTCTGCTCAACACAAAGACAACTGACAGAGATGTTCTCCTCCAGCGATGCCTCACTCTGATAAAACAGAGATGCTCTCCGGTGGAAACCTTTCACTCTGAAACATTGTTGGGTTGCAGCCACAGCTTTGCTGTGAGGTAGCAGTGAATCGTGTCATCTATATGACAGACAGCTCTTTCAATGCAGTTTGTTGGGAGGTCAGCAGCTGTTGACCAATCAGAGTCTGGAGTTTTAACACGAGCCTTTATGTCACTGATTGATCCTCGTTATTTAGTTTATTGGGGTCCAAAAGGAGAAATCTGGATCAATAAGTATCAGCTTTGACAACCGATGAGCCAAAATTCACATATGGTGAGTCCATGTGAAAATGTTCCCCTGTTGCTGTTTGGAGATGAGCCATCCAAGCTCCAGTAGGGTTTGCTGAGCCCTCAGCATCTCTTCAGGTATGATGCAATTGAATGAAGTGGAGGAGTTAAAGCATCTTAGTGTCTGGTTGATGGAAGGACAGAGCAGTAGATCTATAGACTGATTGCTCCTCATCTGCAGGTCACAATCTCCCCATCAAGCTATGTTCCAACTCTATGTCGGATATCTTGAATACAACCCTCTGAAATAAACTTCAGTAGTAGAGTGGCTTAGAAAAAGGGTGAGGTTCTTTAGGGTTTAGTTTTCTGGGCACCTCTGAATGGAAAGAGACCCTTAAGGCTACATGGACCCAAACCATTGCATACTGTCTGTTTGAAAAACTCATAATTCCTTCACATTAAGGCAAAAGCTCAAAGCTGGCTGAGTTCTCTGATCAGAAAAAATGAAAATAGGCTGGTTCCAGACACTCCCTGATACCATCAGTATGTTACAACCTAACGATTATTGATCCTGATTACCGGTTATTGACCAAGCTGGATAAATCAATATCCTACTTTGGAACAGCTGAATATTTCAGCTGCAGCTCACATTCTTTCAGTCAGGAAAGAAAGAAATAATAGAATAATAGAGGGGGTGGTTTGGGAGTGTGTTGGCCCTATGGGGATGTGGGGGGGTCACATTAGACCCCCACGTATACCTTGGACCACACAGCGAGCGCTCCATCTCTCTATGTTTGATCACAGAGGGCTTTACCCGTCTGAAGCGGTCACACCTCTTATTAAAGCCCGGCCTGTCCCACGCCCCCCCACCCCCCACTCCCTTTGCCGACCCCCACTCCCCCTCTCTTGGTATTCAGCCCAGGTCAGCAGATTTGCGCCCAGCCCACCGTGGCTCCCTTTTTAATTTGCACCTGTTGCGCAGTTGTCCGGGAGGCGAGAGCTGCAGCGGCTGCAGACAAAGATCATATTATGAACAGACTAATCTCCGTGTAGCTGAGAGGGTCGGGGGTTCGTTGGGGGTGGGGGTGGTGGTGGTGGTGGGTGGGGGGGTCTGCTGCCTCTTGTGGGAGATCAAATCTGCAGCAGGAAGTGTGATAAGACGCAGCAGAGGCACTCGAACAATCTGTGTTCGCTGAACGAGGCTGAAAATCTGAGGCTGTTTCTGTGGCTGGACTCCCGTCTGCAGGCTGTTCCCATGATGTCATGCAACCCCCCCCTCCTCCCCCCAAACAACACACACACACACACACACACACACACACACACACACGCACACATGCACCCCTACCCTCAACCCTGCACACACAATTCACCTCAGTCAGGTTCAACTCAGTTCAAGTCTACAGCCGACACAGCTGACAAACATCACACTAAAACAAATAGAGCTACAACAAACAGTTATAGTTATCGATTAGTTGATTATTCTGACGACTAATTGATTAATCGGATGAAAAAACTGGCATGTGTTTTCAGTGAAGCTTTTCTATAAAATATTGAAAATGCAAGTAAATAACCTCATTTTTTAATTAAGAACATAAACATTTTGTTGTCTAAAATACAATAACAGCATTTAATGGAAGCATCTGCAGCTAAAACTTCTAACATCATGTGAGAAGCTCAGCCATTTTTGCTGGACTTAGCATCAATACAGTGTAAGACTCACCTATTGACTATTTAATCAATTAGTAATTGGATCCCAAATTGTGCTTAATAGATTTTTTTAGATTCTGGGTCAAACATATTTCCAAGCAAAGGTTTTGAATGCATACTTTTTTAAGTTTTGGTTTGATTGCTGCTCCGAGTGTGTTGTTCTTTCGGCATCTGACTTTTATTTTTGTTTGTATGCGCATAACAGTTAATTATTTCAATAACTGATTCAACTTGATAAATCCTGATTAATCCATTCAGCTCTGAAAATAAGTCATAATGGGTTCAAAGGAAGCTTCTGCTGTTTTTCAATGGAAAAGAGAGATTAAACTACTTTACGTAACGAGACAATCAAATCAATCAATCACACAGCTCTTAGATGGAATCGCATGGTGCTTTTATTTTCTAAGTCCATTTTCTCCAAGTGTATATGTACATTTATTGCAGACAGACTTTAACAGGCTCATTGACAGGAATCAAGAGGAGAGATTAATAAATGTCGGTCATTCAGGATCTCGTCAAAGACTGAATTTCACTCGACGTTTCTTGATGAAGATCCAAAGGGAAAGCTGGTTCCAGATGCTTTACCAGCCGTCTCATCTCCTCCTCCGTCTCTGTGTTTCAGTTCTGAACTATGACAGTGTTCTGGAGACAACCTCAGAGACAGATGAGGACGACCAGACGCTGCTCCGTGATGACAGCAGCTTCACCGGAGGAGCAGGAGACGATGAAGAGGCGGGCAGTCCAGTTGGTGTCCCCGCCCTGGTGGCGTCGCCCAGGGTCGACCACGCCCTGCTGTCCAACCGGGAGCCGGACGACTCGGAGCCCCACAGAGAGGACGAATGTATCGGTGAGTCTCTGCTCTGATCAGCACCAAAATGTTGTTTGTTTTTCTCCAGCACATAAAAGATGCTGGTTCTGATGCTTCAATAATCCTCAGACAGCAGAAAGAAGATGGTTATCAGCTGTATATCAATGTATTGGAACTGTTCTTGTTGAGAATTATTGATCAATCCGGTTCCTCTCAACACAGATCAGCTGCAAAAAACAATTTTTAGTTCACTGAGTCTGAAAGGAGGAGAATAATAATATGAACCAGGAGTGGGGATGGGATACTAGGAGGGAAAACCAGAAGAAAAATACACTGCAAAAAGTCACTCTAATCAAATAACCTTAAGTAAGTAAGTAATTTAACTTACAAGTAACATTTTAGCAAGATATAGAATCTTGTTTTAAGTAAATAATTACTTAATGTTGGTATATTTAAAAAAGTATTAGTTCCATTGGCAGAATGAAGATGGACTAGTGGGAGAAAAATATTGAGAGCTGGTAAAGAAACGGAGAGAACCGGCAGAAAATCTTGAATAACATGGGAAAAAAACTGAAGTATAATTAAGACAAACAAAAACAAAAAACAAAATGAAGAACCAAAAGTACATTCATGAGAACAAGGACAACATATAATTATAAAATATAATTAGAACAAGGAGAAAATACTAGGAAGAGAACAAAGGAAAGAATCCCAGAAAAAAAGTTTTAAAAAAAAAACCAGTGAAGAACCAGTTTAGAACCAGTTCCCAAGAACTAGAAGGAATAGATTAACATGTTTGTCTTTTGTTGCTTTAGATGATCGCAGCAGCGAGTTTGATGCTGTGGGACCTGAAGCCTCCCTGCAGGCGGTCGAAGTCGGTGAGATCAATATTCAATATTCTGATCAATAACAGCGCATTGAAATGAAACAACAGATGCACCCAAAATCACGCTTTTTTTACAAAAATATTTTATTTTTAAACACAACCAATTAAATAGATATAACTGATTGTTTCTTAATTTTTTGGATTCTCAGAAATAAACCATATATCTATTTAAATGTGAATGATCTGTTTTTAATTGTTACAAACATAATAGTTCTTTATAAGTAACACATGTCTATGTTCTTTAACATTATTTGTTATTGTGGTCAAACTGCATCTGACAGAAAGATTTCCACAAATTTTGGTAAATATTTAGTCAGTTAGAAAAACTTGCCAGGTGTCTGTTGATTCGTATACCTGTGAGACAAGAATCAGGGCAGAAAGTGTCTTTTTATGCCGATGATCATCTTTTCTCCGTCTGTTTTCTGTCAGGGAGGGGACTGGACGGCATCTCCGGGCTGGATGAGTTCTTCCAGAAACGTAAGCTGGAGGATGATGACGGTCACCAAGCAACCATCGCTGAGTACCTGCAGCGCAGCGACACCGCCATCATTTACCCAGAAGCCCCGGAGGAGGTGACGCGCCTGAGCACGCCCGAGGCCGGCGGCCAGGATGAGAGCGAACATGGTGAGCTGATGGACACAGCAGAAAGATCATAACCAATAAGTTAAAAATATGACTAATCAAAAACAACACGACTCATGATGTGACCTTTCACCTCCCCCTGCAGATCTGCCTTCCAGTGCCACTGACGACTTCGCCCAACTGCTCACCTGTCCGTACTGCGAGCGCGGTTACAAGCGGCTGACGTCTTTGAAAGAGCACATCAAGTATCGACATGAGAGCACAGAGGAGACCTTCACCTGCCTGCTGTGTGCAGAAACGTTCAACCAGAGAACCCAGCTGGAGCGGCACATGACCACACACAAACCCACTGTGGACCAGGTGAGAATACACACCTGTACAGGATGGGTGGAGGGCGGAATGGAGGGAAGGATAGATAGATAGATAGATAGATAGATAGATAGATAGATAGATAGATAGATAGATAGATAGATAGATAGATAGATAGATAGATAGATAGATAGATAGATAGATAGATAGATAGATAATTGATGCCGATGCATCCTGTGTGGGCGGAGCCTCCTCCTGCGGTAGCAGCTGTGTTTGGGCGTGCAGCCTTTAGACGCAGCTCATCACTTCGCGCTCTAATCTAATGATGAGGCCGTGTTAAACGCTTCCTGCACACGCCTTCTCTCTGCTCCTTACATCCAGGAGTCTCATTAGAGTCAGTAACTAAGCTGGAAGTCATTCCATTTTCCAATTACACCACGATCGTAATGGGATTACCTTATCCAGGCAGTCGGCTGTCAGGATCCTCCGGTTCCTCAGACCTCCTCGCAGACTGAACTGGGACCAGATGGTCTTTTCCCTGCTGGGCCGGAGAATCCTAATCCTCTCAGTGTTTATCTGAGGACTCCCTCAGTTAAACCGTTAAACTGAGACCAGAGGCTGAACTCAGATCAGTTCAAGTTTCAACACAGAAATCCTCAAGTTGAATCTCTAAAACATCTGAGACATAAATCCTTTGCTTTCATGTTTGTTTGATCACAAACATGAAACACAACAGACAATGAGACATCTTATCAAGACTTCTGACCTTACCATGGAAAGAAGGAAGGATGGTCGGACGGATGGATGGATGTGGATTCATCTCCTTAAGTAGCTGAAGGAAAACAATTTCCAGATTAACTTCCATCTCTGATATCATGAAAAGTTTTCTCCTTCAGTCCTTCCATCCGTCCTGCAGAAAGCTGACCAGGGAATCAGAATGGAGGAACTCTAATAATAATGTCATTAATGTGTCCAAATGGTGTGTAACTTGATCATCATGTCTCTTCTCTGGTTAAACTTGTGGTTAAGCAGCGTCAGAGCAAGCCGATGATAGAGGCGCTTTATTGGCTGAATAAAAGAAATGAGTGTTCAGGTTTGTGTTTCATGTGAAATGAAAAGACATGAGCTCCCACTCTCCTGTGGGGGTAGGACACCCCTTTATTACGCTTTGTTTTTGTTTATTGGTGTATTTGCATTTGAAATGTTGGGAATGCACCTCAACCAGAAACTGCAGCATGTGAAGAGAGTCAGCCCACGCTGTTTCTCAGAATGCCTCTTTGCACTCAGACTTCCAGGAGAATTTGTCTCTATCCTCTCTGCTCCACTCCCACTCCTCCTCCCTCCTTTTCTAATCGGTTTCTCCTCTTTGCAGCCACCGCTGCTCAGTGAGGGAGCTGCAAACCGCAAGTTCAAGTGCAGCGAGTGTGGAAAAGCCTTCAAGTACAAGCATCACCTGAAGGAGCATCTCCGTATTCACAGCGGTGAGTGGAGCAGAGGGGTGGAGGAGCAGATAAACACACACATTTATCACCCTGGGCACTGGCAGAACATCAGACACACACACACACACTCTGAGAAAGAACCCAGACAATGCAGTCTATTTGTAATAAAAACACAATATCCTGTTGTCATTAGTATGCACAACAAAAAGTATAACTACAACTGTTTCCTTTATACAAATAAAGAAAAATAAAAGATGAGGTCAGTTAAATAAGAAACAGGAGTAATTTCCTGAACTCTTCATGATTCACCTTCTAAGATTTCAACCTAAAAAAGTGACATATTGATCCAGTTGTAAAGCTCAGTTTATCAAAAGTCAAATTAAATTGTTGGTGGTCTCTATCAAGAGCAAATATATTCTGAACCAAAAATTGGATTGTTGGTTAATCAGTGATGGCAGGTTGAGACAGTTGAGTACTTCAAAGGACTGGGTACTTTAAACAGAATTTACTGAAACTGAGTACTTTCTCCACCACTGAGATTAACTAAGTCAGAAACACAGTCCTGGTTTTAATGAATTGACTATTCATTGTTGGAAAACATCTGGAAAAATCTCAGTTGTTTGAAATAGATGGAATGTAAAGTAATCCCTGTGTTGCATTGCAGGTGAGAAGCCATACGAATGCTCCAACTGCAAGAAGCGCTTCTCCCACTCAGGATCCTACAGTTCCCACATCAGCAGCAAGAAATGCATCGGCCTGGTTGCCCTTAATGGCCGAGTACGCAATGGGAACAACAGCAAACCTGGCTCTTCTCCAAACTCCACAACATCCTCACCTGGAAGCCCCGCCTTGGCTCACCTCCGGCAAAAACTAGAGAATGGGCGTCTCCCTGGCCTGCAAGACCAGCAAGGTCAGGTGGACATCAAAACCGAGCCAATGGACTTTAATGACTACCGCCTGCTAATGGCTTCACAGCATGGATTTGGGGGACCAGGTGTCTACTTAAATGGTCGTAGTGGAAGCCCACTGGGTATGCTTGGCTCCTCACAAAGCTTCTTTCAACAACTGGGTGGCATGGGGATTGATTTCTCTATGCTGGGATACGCTGAACCTCGTGGAAGCAGCCTGAGCGAGGTGCAGAAGGTTCTCCAGATTGTGGACAACACTGTTTGCAGGCAGAAGATGGATGGAAACCCAGAGGAGCTGTCCAAGCTTAGAGCCTATATGAAGGAGTTGGGTGCCCAAATGGAGGCACAGGCCAGTTTTAAGGTGATTGGCAGCAACAGTCCTACCAAGAGCATCATTGATTACACCCTGGAGAAGGTCAATGAGGCCAAGAACCTTATCAATGACTCCAAGATGCAAGTGGATGCTAAGAAAGAGAAACAAAACCAATCAGTTGATCTCAGCGGGGAAGAAAAGTTCTCTGATGAACAGAACCAATTATTAACCCATTCTTGCCAATACTGCAAGGAGATCTTCCCCGGACCCATCCCACTTCACCAACATGAGCGCTACATGTGTAAAATGAACGAGGACATCAAAGCAGTCCTGCAGCATCCAGAAGGCAGTCCTGTTGGCTGCAGGGGGTTGAGGGCTGATGAACTGTCCCGTACTGAGAGGCCCCACAGCCCCACCAACCTTTTCAAGGACCACATGTCAGTGTTAAAGGCTTACTTTGCCATGAACGCTGACCCAAACTCCGAAGAACTGCTCAAGATTTCCCTTGCAGTTGGCCTTCCTCAAGAACTGGTAAAAGATTGGTTTTCACAATGGAAAATTCAAAACAACCACATGGACAGTTTGAGGAAAAAGTTCCCGACTCCCGAGCGTGGAGGACCAGACCGCAGCTTGAGCCGGTCTCCAGTGTCCCTTATAGATTTACACAACGGCTTTATTAACACTGATCCCACCCACAGACTCACAAAGATCAATCAGTTTACAGCCAACAGACACACAAAGGGGGACAAACCAGTAGATCCTGCTGATCCCTTGAGGAGCAACACTTCGTCTCCTCTAAACCTGTCTTCCACCTCATCAAAACACTCCCAGAGTAGCTCTTACACTCCAAACAGCCTCACTTCTGAGGATGCCCATGGGGACACTCCTCTAGATTTGTCGCTGCCAAAACACATGGCACAAAAGCGACCAAAGCCAAATGGCTTTATCACCGAGTACAACGGCGAGGTGTCAGTACGTGAACAGGGTTCTGGATCTCTAGCACTCGTCAAGATCAAGAAGGAGGTCTTGGGCTCGGACAGTGGCGGGAGCTCTATCCATCAGCTGGAGAAAAGCACCAGTCCGATTTTTGGGATTAATCCCTTTGCTGGTGGTCCCATGTACACCTCCTTGCCACCCCATGGAGCTTTTCCTCCACCCACCTTCATAAGTCCTGCTCAGGCCACCATCCCAGGCCTCAGGCCCTACGCCAGTCTTGACCCCATGAGCTTCCTGCCCCACATGGCCTACACCTACGCCACAGGGGCTGCAACGTTTGCAGAAATGCAGCATAGAAGGAAGTACCAACGGAAAGCAGGTTTCCAGGTAAAACTGGGTTATTATATAGAACTTTTTTTTATGATATTGTGTCATAAAAATGATCAGTTTTAGGCAAATGTGATCAAACCTGAGAATTATTATTGTTGGGCATAAAAGCTGAGGCCTCAGAAGAGCTGACACTTAAAGAGCACATGCTAATATTTGAGGGTCTCTTCTGCAGATTTAGACAGGTTTTCTAATCCTTACCCACAGCATTGCATCTTCTACTGATCTTCTATGATGTCAGTCCATTTCTTCAGAATTTGTACCAACCAACAAAGCTAGCAAACCTTAGAAAGCTTTTCTGAGGTAGAACTGTAAATGGATCCTTCTCAAAAGCTCTTTGTACCACAGTCAGTCAGTGTGCCTCACATTGAAACAAGGACTGTCTTCCTTGTTAAAGGAACCATAAAAAGAACCCAATAGATTAGAGCTGCACAATATATCAAATCACAATCAATTATTCCTATATATCAGACATCAATATATGCAAGTTGAATGAACGTTCCCTGCCCTTAATGCCCTCATCTGATGTGCTTGTTTGATTGAAATGCTGAGGCTCACTGGATCATGGCAGCATTGTGAGGAAGGAACTGCTAACAATATTAATACAGTATTTAACAATATCTCATTAGCAGGTCATTGCTACGTTTTCATAATAGAGGAACATTTTGTTTTTATAGCTGTTGGTGTGTGTCCACAGACTGGAGGACAGTCAAAGTATTGGTTAGTGCTGGCCGGTTGAAGGTTGGATGGTGTTGGTTGTGTAAGCTTATAATTTGTTAAATATTGAATCAAATGTTTATGTGAGAGAGGAAATCCTAAATGTTTTGACTGATGTATGATCCAGCGGCCGCCTGCTTTACGTCAGAAAATCTCTGCTGTAAATGCAGACAGAAAACAACCTTGAAGGAGTGTTTGGGCTGAAAGCAACTGTTTAAGAGGAGGTGTTTCCGACCACAGTTTGGTTCTGAGAAAAGTCACCTTGAACATCTCCTGCACACCCTCGTTCATTTCATTCCCCTCCCCCACCTGTTTTTAAAACGTCTCCTGGATGAAGGGACTTACCCAGGTTGGGCCTTTAAGCCCTGTCCAGACTTGGGATCATGGAGCCAGGAGGGGGGTGGCAGCAGAAGGTGTCTCGGAACGTGAAGTCGACAGGTGTGGGATTATGACTGCAGCTCTGTCTCTGTCTCAGGGGGAGCTGCTGGACGGGACGGCAGACTATCTGTCAGGCCTGGACGACCTGACAGACAGCGATTCACTGCTCTCCAGGAAGAAGATTAAGAAGACTGAAAGTGGTATGTACGCGTGTGACTTGTGCGACAAAACATTCCAGAAGACCAGTTCCCTCCTAAGACACAAATATGAGCACACAGGTATATATAACACTTGGACATTTCTTTTTAACCCCCCGTTCTCCTTTTATCTCTAATTTCTTCACACTTTTGTTTCACTCCCTACTCTTTACTTCTGTTTCTTACTTAGCTTCCAACTCTTGGCTCCTCTGATCTGTTTTGTTTCTCTGCAGGCTGCGGCCTTTAACACGTTCTCTTCTTTGCAGCATCTGGTCGGGGAGGAAAAACCATGTTCTGCAGCATGAGTTTCAGATTGTGGTATAAGGGGGAATTTGGCTTTTGTTCCTGTTTGTGTCTGAGTGAAGATCCAGAGGAATAATTTAATATAAACAGAGAATCGCTTTTTGTATTTACCCTGGAAACAATTTGTGACGAAACTTCACTGGTAAAGGTAAACGTACCGTCAGGTCTCGCTTTAAACATAACTTTAGAAAAGATGACTCATTTTAACAGCAAAGGGGTTTTACGTTTACACTGCAAGACGCCATAAGTCATGTGTATGACACCATTCAAAACCAAGGTAATTCATAGTGTAAAGTCATAAAATAAAAGAAATAAGGTAAAGAAAATAACATTAAAAATAAGAATGCATTAAAAACAGTGAGATACAATTCATCTTCAGACAACAAAGAAACAGTAAGTCAGATCTGTATCAAACCTGCATGTATTAAGTCTGTTTAAGGACAACTAGTTGGTGCCTTTTTGACTAATTACAAGTATTCACTACTTTTTTTCAGTCCTGTTTTGACAGGAAATCCTTTAATATAGCAATTTGACTAAGATTGCAGTAAGTTGATCATTGCATGCTTTGTGGTTAGGCCATATTGAGAATAGCTGGGTCCTGATAACTAAACTTGTGTATTTTTGGCCAAAAATATTAATGCTTTGTTTTATTTATTCATCTGACCCTTTGGTCATAATATTATGGCTGCATTAAATAATTATAATCATGTGGCAAAACAAAAATATAAAGTTGCATGTTATCAGCAAGCATATAGGAAGAGATGTAGTTCTCTGTAATCTGGCGGAGTATTTGAATGTTGAACTAAAGTGTTCCAAAAAAGAAGCCATGAGGAACTCCACATGTAATATTTCTCTGTTTAGATTTATATGAACTAAATGACTCAAAATATTCGCAGTCTACCAAGTAAGACCTGAATCAATTTGTATCAATGTTCCACCTACTTTTCCAATCTAGTAGTCGGTATGTAATGGTCACTTTTGCCCATAGGTGAACTTTCTGTGTACAACTCAGAAATGGAAGCTGTTCCTGGATATAACCTGATACCAGAGTCCCATTCTTTAGTGACTTTCTTTTAAAGCTGAGAGAGGATTCATGACAGGATTCATGAAGGTGATACATTCCCATCCTACCTGTTTTATTCCCTGTCTTTCTGTGCATTGCATCATGCCGTATCATGTTGGCCAGATGAAGAAATCCTGAGCAGAAAAAACAGGCAGCCAGCATTTAAACCCACAGACTTCATGTTTAATTCAGTAGTGTTATGTAAACAGTTTCTCAGTTAGATGTTCTGGAGGTTTTGAAGTTTCCTGTATGAACTCTGTTTGTTTTTAGTTTTCACATATTAATGTTTCCTGTTTATTTCCTATAATACAGAGCTTGAAGTTGTTGTAGAAACAACAACTTTCTGAACTCAAACTGATGGTAATATTGTTCCTGCAGTCCTTTTTGTACCTTTCAGAACAATCTGTTTGTTTGACTGTTCATTGGTTGAGTTAAAAATAACTGATAAATATTCCAGAAAGATACATTTTCAAACTTCCTATCAAGAAAACAATCTAAGTGCACTCTTGATTCTCAGGATTGATGATTGCAGTCAGATACAGCAAATCATACCAACTATAATCAATTTTTTTTTTCATAAAAGCAAATGATTTTTGTTGGTTCGATTCTCTGGATGCTACAGTTATGTCCTATCACCATGCCAACAATGAAAGACATCACCTTTGAGAAACAACCTTTGCTATCTGTCAATCTGGGAAGGATTATAAATGTATCATAATGCCATTTCCTAACAGCTCGAAATCTATAATTCTTAAGAAAGAAAGAACATTCATCAGTGGGGACAAGATAAGACAACTGTCATTCTTCTAGGAAGAGATCATTTCACTAAATAAGTCTAGACTTTGCAATGTTTTGAGAAATTGCTAAATATTTCTAAAGAGCTCCAACCCTGACTCAGAGACAGAGATGAAATATGTTATCATCCTTACAGATCTCAATTATCATGGTAAATGTTAATATTTTGCCTGCATATCAATATTGAAAACATTAGCTGGTTCTTTTGACTTGTTTTTCAAAGTTATTAAGAGCCGTTCTGGAAGGTCCAAAGAGTCAAGTGTTGCAGATCCCTGGTATAAACCATCAGTTCAGAGCAAACCTTTTCTCAGAAACCAAACAATGTCTAAAAAACTTATTGAAAAACTTAAGACATGCCAATGTTTCTGTTTAGAATCAGTTTTTCTACTGGAGTCTTTCAGAACTGACCAATTGGTTGGTGTCTGTGTTTAAACACCTGCTCTACCTTCATCTCTTTCACTTTGTTGCATCATCCTTCATTTGACTCCCCAGCTTTCTGGAGCAGAAAGCTGCCACCCACTGATATTTACTACTCTGCGTGTACGCATGTGTTGTGTGCGCGTTACAGTATGCTGGCTGTGGTGGATGTTTCAGGTGTTTCCAGTGTGTTTGTGGGAACAACCTGCCTGCATGTGCTGTGTAAGTGTGTGTGGAGCTGTGCTTTTAGCGCATGTGTGCGTGGGATGCCTGATTGGATGAGGTTCTGACTGGCGGTTGGCAGCAGACGAAGCATCCTGCTCAGTCAGATGGAAGAAATTTCCGCCCATACGGAGTCGTAGTAAATCCAGCAGCGTGTGCGTGTGCGTGTGCGTGTGTGTGCGTGTGTGTGCGTGTGTGTGTGTGTGTGTGTGGGGGTGTGTGTGTGTGTGTGTGTGTGTGTGTGTGTGAGAAGACTGTGCTCCTCCTCAGGTTAAATCTGGCACCGATGTCGTCGAAGCTACTTGATGACATTTCGAGGCATCTCACAGTTGTCGTGGCCATAAATTATAACCAAACTCTAAGTTTGAAGTTCCAACTGTGAAAAGTTTGATAAAGTTTTTCAGACAATACTGCATGAAACCAATAGAAAATCATTTTTATAACAGAATGATATGTATAAACGGCCATGGCATGTCCAATTTCTAACTTCCATACTGAGGCAATTTCTGTCATTTGAATTAACTTTGTTGGAGCAAGAACTCGTCTAAACCCTGCGGGACACCAACCATTGATGGCTGCAGCTAAACATTTTTATATTGCTTTATGAATATAAAGGTTTTTATGAGAAACTGAATTTTGAGTTCACATTGGCTGCAAACATCTAAAATAATTAAAATACATCACTATGATGTGTGATGAAGCTGTATACTGGGTGATCTTGCAATCATAAAGTCTTTATTTTATGTATCTAAAATTCAGAATGTGTTAAATTCTTTTAAAAACATTTAAGTTGGCCTTAGATATGTTTAGCACAGGTCTTAAATTTAGTATATTTTGTATTTTTTGTAATTTTTATATTCTGTATAAATTATTTTTCTTCAGAGACCTTTCTGCCAAGCAAAGGTTTTATCTTTATTACATTCTGTGATTCGTGGCTACCACTAACTAGCTGCTCGTAAACCCTTGCCTGCTAGCTAGCCATTTTGCCTCTATCTTTAAGTGTAAATATAACGTCACTTGACTGGACAAAGTTTCTTTCTCTTCTGATGCCAACCTGTATCACAAGAGACGCTGCATGAATTCTCTGCAAAAAAGTTTGGCATTAGTGCATGCAGTTTTCTTTTGTACATTTGTCATCATATAGGTGTTAAATTTAATTCATAATGGTCTCATAAAAGCCTTTAGAAGTCGCTGATTTGAGCTGGTGAAGACTGCAGAAACTCTTGTGTATAATAATAAAGATTCATTTTTTTAACTAATAAAATTGAGTTTTTCATCACTTTTTAATTTTTTTTAATGAAACTTTTAAGTTACTTTGATGAATGTGAATTGATTAAGTGTGCTTGTAGATATCAGGAAAAGCAAATGTTTTGTTGCTGATTCTTTTCACAGATAAAGTCATTAGAAGAACGCCTGCTTTTTTTGTTGCCTCAAGCTGAAGCTGGTGTCTCTGTCCTTACCGTCCTCTCTGTCCTCTGTGTGTCTCCAGGTAAACGTCCACATCAGTGTCAGATCTGTAAGAAGGCCTTCAAACACAAACACCACCTCATCGAGCACTCACGCCTGCACTCAGGGGAGAAACCCTACCAGTGCGACAAGTGTGGGAAGCGTTTCTCCCATTCTGGTTCGTACTCACAGCACATGAACCATCGCTACTCCTACTGCAAGAGGGAGGCCGAGGAGCGCGAGGCGGCCGAGAGGGAAGCTAAGGTGGCAGGGCTGGCTGGAGGTCTGGAGCCCACCGAGTTGCTGATGAGAAGGGCCTACTTGCAAGGCTTGGGGCCTCTCGGATACTCGGATCCCGAGGAACAGCCGGAGGACGGCGGTGGTACCATCTTAAGGGACGGAAGAGAGGGAGGAGGACAGGAGGTGGGAGGAGTGGACAATAAGAGTACAAGGGGTGACAGATGGACAGGAGGCAAGTTTCAGGAACAGAGAGGAGGAGGAGGGTCAGCAGGAGCCAGATGGACTCAATGATGGATGAAGGGGGCAAAGACTCAGCACAGCTGATGGACACTTGTTCACGAGAAGGGAAGACAGACGGAACGTTGGAGCAGGAGGACTGATGGAGGAAAGAGAACTGGGAAGATGAAGATTTGTTTGTGAGATCTAGATTCTGCTTCATGATGAAGGGTAATAGAGTGCCTGATTGGCTGAGAAGATGATTTAAAGTTTGTGCTATTCATCAAACTACCATATAAGGTCAAAAGTGATGTCATGAGGGTGTGGTTTACCTTGGACACCTGTAACCTGTATGACTACATATGGGTTAATGAAGCTATGACTGAGTTAATTATGTTGTTTTAACAACAACAAAAGAAACGCTCTTAGCTCTGGTTTATCACATTCAGATTTTTTTTCTAAAATCTTTATTTGATTTTTGCAATTAGATTTGTCCCCGACCTGTTTTCAGTTTTGAAACCTTAAAAGAAAAACTGTTGTAACTCCTGGTATTTGCATTCTGGAATCCCAGTTTATATCACTGGATAATTAGATATTTTCATCCAATTTGGAATTAAATAGACAGTCATGTTGAATGCTCACATACAATTGAATTTAATTCTGAAATATTTGTATTCCTCCCAGTTTCCATTTCTTTTTGTTCCATTTGGCCTGGTTGACTCATAAAATATAATAGATTATGACCCTTAATAAAAAATAATAATAAATAAAAAGTATAAAATAACGCAATCTGTTGAGCATTCCAAATATAAATGTAAATACAACTTTACAAAATAGATTTCATTAACTACCACAGTGGGTATGAAATGTCTCCTTGGTAGCCCATACTCAGTTTGAAGTGTCAAAATGATCCTTTTGGTACCAATCATAAGTTTTAGCTCTAAGTCATGATTAAGCTTGGTAATTAGGGAAACACGAAGGGGGAAAGGAAATAACTAAGTTGCCACTTCTGAGCTTGTTAGCCTGCTAATTGCTATCTTGTTAGCTGATTAATTATTCAGCTATAGCTACTTGCTATTTTTTTGTGGTTGTTCCATTAACCACCAAAAATCTAATTCTTTATTTTTTTCAAAATTAAGCTACTTTCCTCAGAGTTGAACCAGATCTTTACATTTCTGGGTTTGTTGGAGGAAGAAGCTGTAAAATCTGATGTACTGAACCTGGTAAATTACAAATGTTGAACATGTTGAGCCGAAGAGTGAAGTGTCCTGATGAAAGAAGTGTCCATTTTAGGCTGAATATGAAAACCAAGTTTTTGATCAGTAAATGTTAACCCTTTATAAAGTAAACCAACCCTAACATTCAGGTGTGCAGGAGGACCAATGACCTGAATCATGAAGCAGGACCGAGTGGTTTAAAATCCATGTTATGCAAAATAAGAAGAAAATAAAAAGAAATAATAATTATTATTCTAATAAACTAAGTGAAGCGCTTGTTAATGTACAGTATTATAAAGGCCTGAAAGCTGTGTGGTGCTCTGATGTTCCTAACCTCTGTGTCTTGTTGTGTTCGATAATACCACTTCAGGAAATTGCACTTGGCTCCCTGAATCACTACAAAATAATGAAAAAATATTGAAAAATTAAATTGGGAAGCCTGGAACACTCAGTCACGTTCTGTCAGTGTTAATGTTGTTATTCTGTCTCCTTTCAATGTGACTTTTTTTTTTATATGTTTTTATCCGACTTTATTATTTTTGCCATCTAACCACATAACTCCGGGCCTCCTGAGTTGTTTTTTCTATGAAGGAATAATTAAACCTGTGTGATTTTTCAGTCTTAAATCAGAGAGGCAGGGGTAGGAAAATAAAGGGCTCGGCTGGAAAAAGAGGACGGAGCCTTTTGCTCCAGAGAAAGCCTTATATGCAAACCTTTCACCTGTCTGTTTCTAAGAAGTGCCATCCCTGTGCAGTGACACACCTGTCCTCTCATCCTGTCAGTATTGCCGTAGATAGATGCCATTCTGTAGTTTACAACTGTTGGTGCAATTTCTATTGTTTTTTTGTTCTTTTTTCATGACAGTACTTTTGACAGTATTACTTTTTGAATTTACCAACAAAAATTTCAATTTTTATTTGAAAATTTTCCACTTTATTTATGTGTGTCCTTTTATATTGCTGTCTTTATTTATTTCCTACTGTAGTGTACAGTATTAGGGTTCCTCACAGAAATATATTTTAGTAAAATGGTTCTGTCATCAAATATTGGGACATAAATGTTGATCAGGTCGTATATTTGTTTTCTTCATGTTTTATTATTTGAAACTACTGAAAAACAAAATCTAAATTTGGGGAACTTTTGATACAACAATTATTGTGCAAGCACTGTATTAATAAAAATCCACTTTATTCATGCCTCTGAAGAGAGGATGAAGAACTGATTATGAAGGAAGTCCTGAAATGTCTGAAGTATTATGGTTTTAATTTTTAATTTTTTATGTTGGAATAAATGTAGCCAAAATAAATTTTAATAAAGCTGTGTTATTCTTCTTATAGCATGTCTGTTTTATTCATCATCACCATAATGAACATGATATTATCGATAAATAGATAGATAGATTTGGGGTTTACCCTCAGGGAAATTGTAGAAAAATTGTAATTGTAGCCTCCACATATTAGCTTACCAGTGTTTTCCATCAGAACAGTCCTGACCCATGATGGCATGGGCTCCTCTGGATCCTTGAAGGCGTTTTGGTATCTAACACTAAAATATTTTGCAGTGGATTCTTAAATATGGTAAATTGTGTGATGGGTCTTCTTGGATTCGGCTTGTTTGCCCCACAGATTCTTTATTGGATTAAGATCCGGGGAAATAGAAAGTCAAACAGAAGCTTCTTATGCTTCTTAAATTCTTCCTAAAGCATATTTTGTTTCATTCCATGAAGCTCTATTCTGCTGAAAGGTCAGAGAATACCATTTATTTATTTATTTTTTTAAAAAAAGGTCAACGATGTGAAAAATAGCCACACAGATGTTCTAAAACAGAAGTCGAAAATAAGAAGAAATCAACTTTTTTAAAAAAGTTTTTAATATACAATGATTTACACATGCCCTACCTACCAAATCTGACTGCTTTATGTATCTAAAATAACTGAGATGAGTACTGCATGAATCATTTATTACTGAAAAGCTAAAAAAAAATCTTATGTTTTTATTTTTGAACAAGTTTTAGTTTTCTTGCTACTGAGTATTTTTGACTTGACTTTATTTCTTAAAGTAAATAATTAACAAGTCACCTGAAGGTAGAACTTTGTAGTTTGAATATAAGTATAATTTACTACTTTAGAAAAATACGTTTCAGTGAAACATAGTTCCTCACAAATGATTTAATCTTTTTTTTTATGTCCAAATTGGAAAACAATACAAGGGAAAAATCCTATTCCTGCCATTTTTCTGCCTGTTACCCATTTGTCTCGACGTGATGACGTCAGAACTAGCGTGCAGCGTGAGCCGAGCGTCAGATGCAGCAGCCAGAGGTGAGCGTTCAGATGGAATCAAACATGTGTTTGTATGTCTCCTCTTCCTTCTCTGTTGGACTCAGGGACTCAGCCGGTCTCAGGTTCTCTGTGTCCGGCATTCTGGTTCCGTACAGGAACCAGAATGAGGGTTCGGTTCGGCTAACGGAGCTAATGCAACTCTTCCAGGAAGTAGACGGCTCCTGCAGAGTTGTCAGGCTCATGTTTTGAGGATATAGCTGTCAGTTTTGCTGAAACAACCTGACTTTCAGCAGATTTTGAGGCTTAAAGAGTTCAGCTGACTGATACTTTTACTTAAAAGCTCTGACGATAAAACTGTGAAATATTATTTCACCATGAGGCAGAACATGGTATTATTGGATGCATCCAATAATTTCTGCATCCAAATTATTGGATGCAGAAGTGATGGAGAGGTTCTGGTAATGTTATCCTCTTTCCTGCTGCCTGGATAAAAAGACAGGAAGTGTTGAGTTCCTCTGCAGATCTTTGCAAAAGTATTGGCTCCCCATTTGACTTTTTATAATTTTATCACGCTACAGACCCAAACATGTTTTTTATGATTTAGTGTGATAGGCCTAAAAAAGTTATACATATAATGTCAAAGGGAAATTATGCATGGTTTTCCAAAATTTAGCAAGTAGAATAAAAAATGTTCATTGTTATCCTGCAGTCAAGTTCGTTTTGGGTTCGCATCTTTTTGGTCACTGAAAGTTTTACCCAATTTTCTTTGATAAATATTTTGAGCTGAGTATCTCCAGCTAGAAATATTATAATGGTTTAACAAATTAAAATTGGGAGAAATTAATCAGTTAGACATTTAGGACTAAGCACAATTTATACAAACACATTTGTAGTTAACTAATAACTAAAAATAGAACAAAAAGTGATTTTATATCATCTGTTTCCAGTCTGAATTTCTAGTTTAATACATTTTTAACTGAGTCTAGTTAAAACACACATTCCTGTTTTATCCACAGAGCAGCTGCTGATGTTTCATGTCTGTATTCACAATATCATTGTGTTAGTCTGCAGATGAAACGGTGAAATTCAGCAAGAGCTTTACTGATTTCTGATGAGTCAAAGAAAAACAGAAAGGAAGTATAAAGGATTCTGAAAAGCAGATGTTTGACAAAAGCAGATTAGTTTTTGTCAAACATCGAAATAAAGACTTTGGTTTAAAGATGATCTGATTGGGAGTCAGGAGGAGATGTTTTAGAGGGTAATAATCTGAGTGAAGTAAACTGGTTTCAGTCTGAAATCAAATGAGAGGACATGTACAGGCCTGATGGACATGAATATATTCATATGAATGTAATCTGAATTCATGAGTTCAGATGAGGTGATCTGAAAAGTGAAGCCATGTAATAGTTCATCCTGAATATTTCTCTCGGCTCTGCTTGGCGTGACTCAGGTTTTGGAGTGAAACCAGTCGACTCAGATCGAAGCAGATTTCTCCTGGTTCTGTTTCAGTCGCCGATTCTGTACGAAATATTACAGCTACTTCATAATGTCTGAGGCAGGAGCTCTGAGTGGAGTAAACAGGTTTAAAAAACTGTTACCGCCGTTTAAATAACACTTTAAAGTTTTCCTGATATCTCAGATGAGTGTTAAACAGCAAACTGTATTCCTGAGGGTAAAGCTGTAGAGATTCATTGAGTACTAAAAATTCTCAACACGAAATGTAGTTTGTTGATACATTGTCTACAGCTACATAAATGTTATTTTTTTAGTAACCAGTGCACTACAGGAAGTTGTGGGGACAGCAGTGTCTCCATTGCAGACTGCAAAGCAAAGCTCTTGCTTTTACATCACAGTAGCTTCTAAAGTGCATTACCACACAGCTGTGCGGCGACTCTGGACGGCTGAAACAAAACCACATTGGGATCTCTTCAGCGTAGTTATATGCTGTTAGTTCTTGCTATTATCTTACATAAAACATGTTGCGGTATAGAGTACATGAAAGCAGAATAGAGCACAAGACTTCTGTCGCTAATAATTTCTTCAGTTGTGATGCACATAGCCAGAACCTTTTTCCGGAGTTACTGTCTAATTCAGCTCTTGAGTAGAGAGCTACAGTGGGGGGAAAAGTTTACACACCTTTGCAAAAGTTTTTGAGGTGTCAAAAAATGAGAGTAAAATAAATTAAAGCAGCGAGCCTTGGACGGCCGTGTGGCGAGACAGCGGTAAGTCTTAAAAGTTTGGCAAAATCTGACCTTTCAGGCAGGAGTTATTGTCGCTTCGTTGTTGATGGCGACGGATTGGTGAATGTTTTGAGCAAGTCTGTAATGACTCACAGAAAGTTTGGTATATCTTTGACTTTATGTGTGGAAGTTAATACACTTTGATGTTTTATGTCGAGGAGTTTGATTTTGCGGCTTGGCTATGCCCACATGCTTTATTGCAGTATAAAGGTTTTGATAACTTTTGATCTCTAATGCCTCAAGAAAGTGCCGAGTCATTTTGAAGTCCAAGTCAAAAGCTGTAGGAGAAGTTTGCATAGATTCAGAGTGTGCAAAAGAGAGAAAATGGCGGCTTTCATCCAAAATGGCCGACTTCCTGTGGGGTTTAGCCCAGAGAGGTGACCTATGTGCAACAAGAGCAACTTGATATCTGACTTCTGATACAATTTCAAGTGGATTAGGTCAAAATTCAGCGATTTTCCAAGTGGAAAAAAGTAACTTCCTATTCTCAAGGGGAGGGGCTTTGACAATGTCAACAGGTCCATCTTACATAGTTTAGTGTAATTCTGCCTTTCTATGTGAAAATTACAGTGTTTTGAATATTTTGGATATATTTGAATATATTATACTCCATGTTTAACATTAAGCCACGCCCCCTAAACATGCTGAAACTTTCAATCTCTCATCCTTCAACTGCAAACCAACCCCATTTGAAGCCGTAAGGTTAAAATTTCTTGTAGGAGTTTGTTAAAGTTCAAGGTTTGTCAACTTCTAAGATGGTCACAAATACATGCTATGACTCCTTGTGTAATCAGGAGTCATGGCATGCCAGTGTTTAGCTTCAGTTCCCTGTAGTTTCATGATAATAATCATATACTTCTCTAACTGTCTACTGTATAAATGACTGGATTGTTTCAGAAAAATATGTATTCACTACACCTTACTTTACTGATGTTGCAATATACATTTTAATTCATTTCCTATTTGGACATGAGAGCAAAGGTTGTAAATGAAGATTTATAATAAGTTTTCCTGGTATTATTTAAAGAATGGTTCAGGCACTCCCCTCAAAGAATCGAGGCTCGACTTGGACTTTAAAAAACTGAACATCTTTGGCCTGTATGTTTTTTTTTTGTTTGTTTGTTTTCAACAATAGGTTTTCCTTCCACTCAACCTTCAGTTAACATGCTTTAATACATCACTTTGTGAGCTGGTAGCTTATGGTCTCCTTACCTTGTTGAGGGTTTTATGTTTCTTGGATAACTCTAAAGCCAGCAGTGGCTAAGATTAAATAGACATAATATAAATTTAACATTACTTAATCAAAAGCAAAATAGTAGTTATTGCTAATTTTGGATTCTTGTTGCTTATCAGCCGAAATCATCAAAATAACATAAATTCTTGAAATGTATAAATCTGTGTAACTTTCAGTTTTTTTAATTAAATTACTGAAGTAAATGCCATTTTAAAGACCTGCATGTAGATAAATTATATCAGCATGATTGACTTCCAGCTGTTCTTTTTTTCTTGTTTAGTTGAAATGCAGACGAGGAATTATGACCTGAAATCTGTGGGATGCTGATGTGAAAAATGTGGGCCTCATACTCTTAATAATCATTCAGAAAACATGATTTAAATCTCCCACATCCTGGATTAGACTGATCAAACTTGACTTATTTAGTTCATTAATGTATTGGTTGTTATCAAGGGTGTAACTTTGTGTTGCAAGTTGTTGGGGACGAGGAGGAGCGGGGTGGAAAGGTGTGTGTGGCGCTGATGTACCCGCAGTTACTGGAAGGCCTTTTGTTTTTTTAATGCTAAAAATAAGGCACTATTATTACTTAAATGCAAATGCCATACAGTCTTATTCAATAAATTAGAATATATGTCCTGATCAGGCTTGTCAGATTAATAGTACCTTTCAAAAATAACTTGCCATTTACATTTTCCAAAAGGATTTTTAAAAAGCATTAATTGACTGTTAATGCAGCCGCAGCTGCAGCCGAGTTACATAGATGCAGGCAAATAAAGAAAAAAGGTGCAGGAAATATCGGTAGAGACTGTCCTCTTCATGCCAGAGTTGGGGGGGGACATGTCCACACCGGTCCTTCAGGAAGTTATGGTTGTTATTGATCTTCATAAGGCTGAAAGTTCCTTGTTAAATTCAGCTCAAACTGCAGAAAGCAGCTGACATATTACCCCCTGACATTTAATGCTGAGCCAACACTGACTTGTTGATCTTTCCTGAAACCAGTACAATAATGTGATGTGTACAAAGAAACTGATTTCAGTCAGATATCCGCCTTCGAGTGACCCGTGAAGTGTCAGAGAGTCAAATGAAAGAAGCTCCGATTCAGAGCGAGAACGACTCGAAAGCTGAGGCAGATCAGGAGCCGCTACCTTCAAATAACACGGGGACTGGCTGCTGATTCATTCAGCAACATTTCATCATCTCACACTGTTAATACGCACAAACACAACGGGACGGCTGAGCACAGTCTGCAAAGAAACACTGCGAGGTGGATGGGGAAGGTAGTGAATGTCAGGGGATTCTCCAGTGAAGTTGCAGTTTGTGCAATGCAGTTCGTTTTATTTTTGCAGAACCCATTCATAACGAAGACTCATTAAGGTTGATTGTTGTTTAATTTTATTCCAGTTCATTTCAGTTTCTTCTAATGCAGCTTGGTGGACAGACCGGAGAGTTTTTGTGGAATGTTTTAGACTTTCTGATAATTAAGAGACCAATATATATATATATATAACATTGCTAGCTTTTTGCCTCTATCATGGCTAAGTGTAAATTTATTGCCACTTGGCTGGACAAAGTTTGTACTTTACATTTGTGGTGACAAACATTCCTATTTTGCCCTAAGCAGTTCAGCATTCCTTATTTGGAAGCTTTTAAGATCTGACCCTTGATCATTAACGTCAATTTCTCTGTGGTTTACCACAAATAACTTCCCAAACCTGATGTATGACTCATTAAAAATAAAAGAAATTGCTTTAATATTTACCGGTGAAACAAAATGTACCTGAGAAATTTGGTGAGACATCACCACCTTCACAAATTACTTGTCGGAGGGCCACTCCATCACACTTCTGCATGGTTGGAACGATCTTGTCGTGGCATTGATTCACTTCTACGATTGTCAAATTATTTTAGCTAATGTAGAAACCCAAGGACTTCCTTGCATAATTTGGATTTTCTTAGCATCTGTCTGTTTTATTTTCTCAGAACCATCTTGAGCTTCAGCTCCCGGTCCTGGTAGCTGTCTCGGTTGGAAAGGGTCACAGACTGATTTCAAGATATTTGTGATGGATAAATGCAAAGCAATGACATTTCATCCAAGTTGATCAAGGTGGATACAATTTGTTGGTTCTAGTCTTCTGTAGTTAGTCTACAGCAGACATTGCTGTTCTAAATTAGTTGGACGCCATTGTCTTCAGATTCTGGTATTATGGTCTGAACCAAAGAGCTTTATTTAACTGGCTACCTCTCTGAATGGTGGAGTTTGGTGAAGCTGTCGCACGTTGTGACGATGAGACCAGATTCTTGGTCGTAAATCTGCTGAGTATTAGCTGGAGTGACCTACATGTTGTTGTTGGTGGTGTTGAGTCTGAGACGGCATGAAGTCAGCAGGACGTTACCGTGGATGAAGCAGCAGACTCGCCCACAGATTCACGGCAAACACGGCGAGAAGCGTTTCCAGAGATTCCACCGCTTGGTTTCCAGGCGGCGCGGTGCGGCGCTGACTCAGCCCCGCGCTGCAGCTGCTGGGGGGATTCCCTGCTGGGGGAAACGCCCACATTAACCCTTTGTTTCATGTGTGTCTGCAGCCTTCCATGTTTGAGCTTCAAGGCGGTGGGAGGAAAGGTGTCTAAACTGGAATCCCCCACCGTGGCTCTGTTTGATTTAAGGTGGAATGATTGATTTCACATTTACTAACACACTTCCTGTCTGGCTGATCAATAAGCAGCTCAGAGCAGTTTGACTTTCCATTGTCCCCGTTGTCCACATGTGCCTGCCTGTCTGGTCGACCCCCCGCCCCGAGTCCCATCAGTTTATTTAGATTTAATCTTTTAACTGATTCGATTAACACATTATTACCAAAAGTTTTAAATACGTTTCAAAGTTTCTCTATTCTTGTTCTTCTTGACTTGCTTTTTTTGTAAACTTTTGGCTCTTGTTTTTATTTTCTTTCTTTTTCTGCTCTAAGGTTTTTTTAAAATGCATATGGAAGTCTTTTAGAAAATATTAGTATTCGTGTATATATTGAGAGAAATACATTCTATGCTTTTATATTTTTATCAGTTTTCTTTGTCCTTTCCTTATTTTATATTTTTTTCTTGTACAACTTAATTTCTCATTTTATAACTTTATTCTCTTATCATACCACTTTATTCTTGTATTTTTTTGTTCACCTTACCCCTAATACTAATAAAAATTAATATTTCATTACTGATATGTTTTTACACACAAGGAAAGGAATGAGTAGAAAATATTTTTTGTCAGAATCAAAGATAATTATTTTGTACTTAGTGAAACAATTAGTAATATGTTGATAGTCACACTATATATTTTCATTATTGAGTGAAGAAACATGAACAGTCAAATGTACTTTAAGGAAATTCCATGATTGTAAAATTCCAAAACCTCAAAATTATTATTTTTAAATGTAATTTTTTTTTCTAGGTTTTTCCACTAATTATATTTTTCATCTTTGTGCATTTCGTTTTTGCCTTGTTAAATCGTCGGCAGGCTGCAGACCAGACTCCAGCCTGTGGCTCACATCCTGACATTTGTCTGAGGAGCTAATAAGAGACAAAACATTGAATTATTTCAGTCAGATATTTAGTTTTAATGGGTTTCTGCTGCTGTCGCCTCTGCAGGAGGCTGAACCTTCTTTATCTGGGGAGTAAAACTGTTCACTGGGAGGCCGGGGCAGAAAAACGAGCCGTCAGTTTTTCTTCTGAAGGCCAAAAGGTCGCCCATCCGTAGTTAATCAGTCCTCCTGACACGTTTTCATATTTCACATTATTTGGACGCATTCAGGAAACAGATTGGTCCATCTTTAGCACAAAGGCTGACATTGTGCTTCTGTTTCCAATCAGATTTGTCTTTCTGACACATCTGCATGGCAGAAGGCTCGTTGGTATCTGTCTCCAGCAGAAGAAACAGCTCATTTCCTTCTCCTGATATGAGTGGCAGCGAGCAGATATGGACTGATGGAGCCGCGTGTGGGCGAGCGCTGAGTGCTGCTGCAGCCACATTAGCTCCCATTGTGGGCAGGGTAATGGAGGAACGGACTGGAAATGGTTGGGAGGGAATTCAGAGGAAGAACAGGGGAGCTCAGGGGACCGTAAGCTGTCCACTTCCTGCCGCCGGCTGCGTAAACCTCCCCACAGCATAATGGATCCTATCAGGACACATTGTGCTGCAAATAGATGGATGTTACTGGGTTTTACTGTGGTTTGTTACTGCAGAGTTAACTGGCTGCACAACAATAGGCTTTCATTTACGACCAGAAAGAAGGAGGATTCACTCTGCCTCCATCAGGCCGGTTTTTCAGCTGCATGTTAACTTTAGCACAGTGTCTGCTGCGACCTCTGACCCTCGGCGTGTTAGCTGCTCTGAGTTTCTGCAGCTGACGGGGATTCCTGTCAGGCTGGAAGAGCCGTGTTGTGGAAATCTCGCCGAATTCTTACAGTCAGACTGTGGAAACACCGTAGGCTGGTGTTCCTGCTGTTTTCATGAGACTGGCCTTCAACTTTCAGATCACTTCTTAATAATGACGCAGCGTTCGGTGACTCATGATGGAGTTTTCAGATGAAAACAGACTCTTTGTAGGTGAAAAATCACTAGCTGAACAGGTCACGATCAGAAACTTTTAAACCATCTGAGATAAATGACGAACTATTTCAAGGCATTTTACAAGATAAAAAGATACATTTCTGAGTAAAATTTTATATAAAGATACAGTTGCGTTCAATAAATGTGAACTGATTATGATTCATTTCCTCTTACAGCTACTGAAAACAAAACATTTAGGATTATTTAGGATAGGATATATTACAACAGACTGATAAAAAAAATATTTATTAACTAGAAATGTAGGCTCAGATATCATTAGATTGAACATTTTCTCTTTCTGCCACATTTTAATCACAAAATTTAATGTATTTTGTGTGATTGATAAAGACAATATATCTGAAACGTGCGGTGTGCATTTGTGTTTAGCTTCCCCGTATAGAATCACTTTTGGTCTTATTCATTTGAAGTCTGGATTTATTTCCTCTTTGCAAAACAGCTCAAACTCAGATCGGAAGGAGAGAATCTGTGAACATCAGTTTTCAAGTCATACTACAGATTTCCAATTTTAATTGAGGTCTGGGCTTTGACTAGGCCAAATTATTGCAATCTTTACTATCCAAAGAGCCATTTTGTCTCTCAGCCCAGCTTTGTTTAGAGCCACAATTGTTATACATGACCCTTTAAAAAAAAACAACTTAAATATCTATTATAGCAAATTTTTATATCTTTTAAAAAGAACATTAATAAAATAAAGAAAAACTAAATTTTTGCCAAAACATTTACTTTTATGTAAAGTAATTTGCTTAAAATTACTTTACATAATAAAGTAATTTTATTACTTTAAAATAATAAAGTATTATTTTATTATAATATGGGGTGTTATTTGCTTAAAATGTCATAAAAAAACCTAATGGAAAAAGAAAAATAAGTAATCACACACAAGCAGACATGCTCTAGTTGCTCACTACGTAACCAGTATGTCATTGAATTTTATTTCCAAGTTTCAAAGTGAAGGGAGCAAAAATATAAATGCATAACGCACTGTTTAGATTTTAATTTTAAAACATCTAATTTGTTCATAGGTTATTGTGTTGGAAATCCCAATAAAAAAATCACAGGAGTTTGTCACTGGAAACTGACAAAAACCTTCAAATCTGTATATCTTTGGAAGAGAAATGCACCTAAGACGACAACTTCACCTCACAGATTTATATATATATATATTAGCCCACATATTGATGAATGTGCCTGCTGACTGTTAACCTCTCATCAGGTCGGCGGCTCCTCCAGCGTTTTGCTGGTCGAAGCGTTTTATGGCGGCTCTCACAAACAGCTGATCGACCTTCTGAAGGAAAACGTTGATGGATGCTCCGTCTTCACGCTGCCGGCCAAAAAATGGCACTGGAGAGCGAGAACGGCAGCTCTGTACTTCAGCCAGACCATTCCTGTCTGTTCATCATACAGGTGAGAGGCACACATCTGACATCATGCAGGTAACTCCTCAGGTAGACTCCAGAATCCAAATAAAAACTAAAAGCTGTTTGTGGCTTTATTCTTGTCCCTTTCTTGGTGTAAGATTGTTCAAAGGTGTCCAACAGCATGGAGTGATCATCTGTTATTTCCTGTCAGTTAGGAGTGACGTAAGCCTTTTGAAAGTGTGGAGATAGAACATGGTTTTTCTTCCTATAAAAAAAGAAGCTAAACAATCTGTGCTTGGATAAAACAGGAGGGCAAGCCAGAGATATCTTTGTAAAATCAAATAACATTTCTTTGGTTTTTGAGACGTTAATCATCAGAAATGAGCATTCACATGATGTCATTATCAGAATTCTGGTCATAAATCAGAGATACAATTACATAGTCATCTACAAACTTTATGATGCGTCTGCCCTTGTTTCTACCCTGGCACTCATTTATGTATAAAACGAATAAAAGTGTGGCAAGGTCACAGCCTGGAGGGGCACCAATGGAGGACAAAAGTACATCAGATAAAAACTACAACATCTAGGGTCTGTTTGTGCAAACTAAACTCCATTTAGTTTGCATGAACACAAGTACTATGATGTTAAAAGCTGAGGAGAAGTCTTTGTATTTATGGGTGTGGGTCTGTAGTAATTTTTAGGTCTGACCCTGTTGAGCTCGGTTGGAAGACCTGAGGCTGAGGAGCAGCAGGATGAAAACTCTTCTGCTGGTTTCAGACAGTGTGATGCTGCTGATCTGATGGAGGATAACGGGATCAGTTTCATGTGCGAGGCCTGGGTCCCTGCTTCTGCTGCTGCTGACTCATTCCCAGACTGGTTTCACAGCAACATGAGCGGCAGCCATCTAAGTTCATCTGTGACTAGACTGAGAGAGTCACAGGGTGTTTATACCATTAAAAAAACAAAAACAAAAAAAAAAAAAATATATATATATATATATAGTTGTTGTGATTAACTAAGGTACTTCTACTCACCTGAAGAAATTCAGCATCCTACAAACTATTGCATCCAAGCAGTCCTTGCCATTGTGTTCTATGTCGAAACAATGATCATATTTCGACATTTTAGACAGCTCTAGTAAAAACCACTGGAGAACCTCTATGCAATTGTGGACCTCGTTGTGATGCATAAATCTGAAATCAAACTAATTAACGTCAGTCTTTTTGGATCAGCTGAGTCCAAATGTTGTTTCTGTTCTGCTAAAACCAACGTGCGGCTTTTGTCAACCCGCGTTCTGAGAACACAAAGCAACAGTTGGGTCCAGACCAGAGGCAGTGAACTACATCAAGGTCCAACAGCCAGAGATTAGAGAACCTATAAGGATGAGTGAGACCTGAAGACCCAGAACTGATCATTACAGGGGTCCAACCCTGGTGCGGATGATCTACATTCAAACAATGGTGTTGGAAAACATGTTTGTGTTTTTATTGTCTGATTGTATTGATGAAATCTTACAGAAAATTTATTATATTTACTTTTTAGAACCAGAGTCCAAAGTTTCTGTTCAAAATACTCAGAAACTATCTGAAGGTCTTTCAATTTCAGCTTTAGCTCTCCTGCAGTGCAGTAGATCCTGGGTATTTGTGGGGCTTAGATCCACAAACACTTATTTTTTATGGAATTTCTTAACTTTTTATATTTTTATTTCCACTGTTGTTTTTCTCCACAGGGTTCTGTTTAGCAGCTCGGTTCTGAACCTGTGTGAGCTGGTGGCTCTGCGACCCGATCTGGCCCGTCTGAAGAAGGTCCTGTACTTCCATGAGAACCAGCTGGTCTACCCGGTCCGTAAAGACCAGGAGCGAGACTTCCAGTACGGATACAACCAGGTGCTCTCATGGTAATCCCAGTAACTCATCCAACCCGGCTGATCATTGATCACAATAAGCTGAGCTCAGTTTGACAATGCAATGCCATCTGATTGGTTAGTGATGAGGAGCAATCGGATTGGTTGATTGTGTCTAATTAAAGTGCTTCAGGTTATTGATTAGCTGTCTGACTGTAAAACTGATTGTTGTTGATCAGCTGGCAGCTCATCAATAAGCCGCAGTTGCTCCGTCTTCTCTAACCACATTATAGCAGGGATCATTAGCCGACGTCTGATGGGACACTTAGAGTCCAATCAGTGTCCCAACCCGTACTCAGGTTCTCTGGTTCTGTCCCCTCTGTTGTTCTGACCGGGTTTGTCTCTGGGTTCTGCAGCCTGGTGTCGGACGCGGTGGTCTTTAACTCCCACTTCAACATGGAGTCCTTCCTGTCCTCCATCGGCTCGTTCATGAAGAAGATCCCAGACCACAGACCCAAAGACCTGGACCGGTTGATCCGTCCAAAGTGTGTGGTTCTGAACTACCCGGTCCAGTTCCCTGATGTCAGCAGGTGGGTTTAAGGTGCTTCACTGATAAACTTTTATATAGTTTTTTCTTGCATCAATCTCGCTCCTCCCAACACCTTTATCAGATTTTACATATTTTGTATCTGTTTATCTTATTTTTTTATTATTAGTATTTTATGTGTTTTGCTTGTTTGTTCCTGATAATATGGAGCTTAAATTTAATTGTGTGTACACTATGTTTATGCTGAATCTAATTGCATCCTGGTAAATGTAAACACCTGGGTTGAGTATGCAAAAAATATCAATAAACATATCAATCAGAAAAGTGGTTCTGATCTCGATCAGTAAAAGCAAAATGAACTCCTGACATCTGAGATTACGATTAAATTTTCATAGATCTGCTTATGATGTTTTCAACAGAGGTAGATGCAGAATTGGATCAGATAAAAATATCAAATACGTTGACGTCATTCAGCCGTTCCAAAGGAGGGATCTCTGTGGTTTTTGTATTTATTTTGGTAATACTGTAAGTGGATTGTATTTTTTCCAAAATATAAATCTTAGCCAGGTTCTTCCATCATAGATTTCACCTGAATTTAAAGAAGCTGTGTAACATGCTTGTCAAACAAGATGGCCACCATGGGCATGCTGACATCACCCTGAACTTTGGAGGAATGTAGCAGCAAAAATAAATAAAAAAGCATGTCTCTCATGAATTTTAACAAATCAAAAAATTGATAAATTGTTAAAACTGATTAGTTGCTCAGCTCTGGTCTGTTGAGTTTTAAGATAAACCTTCCTGTGTCATGTGACCTGTCATTTCTGGAGCTTTGTTCAGGTTCAGCCTCAAGCCATGAAATGTGGGCGGAGCCAGCAGTGTGAGGGCCTTAGCTGTGTGTCTGTGGTTGCCGTAACGACAACCTCCATCCATCAGTCGGCCTCTCATTGTAACTGAATAGTAATCGAGTCCTGCTGAGAGAGACAGACGTTCCATCCATCATGGCTGCTGCTGAATCTCCGACTCCTCTGAGATAAATGAGGATGTCACAAGCAGCTGAGTGTTTCTTCTTCTGCTGCCCCGCTGCAGCGAGGGATGGGGACTGGTTCTGGTTCTGGTTTCAGTCTTCTACATGTTTAGAGTGGACTGTGCAGTCAGAGATGATTGACTGTGCAAAAGAGTTCTGATTCATGGAACAACACGTGAAACAATTGTGGAAACAGCGATTGCATTAAACCTTTTCATTTCATTTCTTGTCGACTCGCATTTCGACAATTAATGTCAAGTTTATTTGTGCAGCACATTTCAGCAACGAGGCAGTTCAAAGTGCTTTAACTATAAAAACATAATGCAGTAATCAATTAAACAAGAAATAAACATTAAATTTTATCAAATGCCATCATCAAATATGTCAGTCAATTTTCCATTTATAATGCCTCAATAATGTTTCAGCTGTTTTGCAGTTTTCTGGAAGTTTATTCCACATTTGTGGTGCATAAAAGCTGAATGCTCATTCTCTATGTTTGGTTCTGGTTCTGGTTCAGTGGATACAGAGCAAACCAGAACCAAAAGACCAGAGAGGTGTGGAAGTTTGATGCAGCAGCAGCAGATATTTAATGTATTGTGGCGCTAACCTGTTCAGGGATTTATAAACAAACTAAACTAAATAACGATAAACGCAAGGTTGAGTTTCTCTAGATCTTGCTGAGATATTAGTCCTTTAATCCTGGAAATGTTCTTCAGTCACATAGACCTCAGAGTCTATGTGACTGAAGGTTCAGGTTGGAGTCCTTCACTACACCCAGATTTCAGACCTGATCTCTAGTTTCTATCTGTAATAACTGAAGCTGTACATTGACTCTGGATCGTTCCTCTCTAGGTCCAAATGTACAAACTTCAGTTTGGTTCTGTTCAGATGGAGAACGTTCTGATTTCTCCAGACCCAAACTGCTGGATGAAGTCCTGTAGTTTGGACTCTGCAGTCCCTCCATGTTCTGCTCAGTGATCTGTCCTCCCTGCGGCGTCCATCTCTGATTATTACCCCGATTATAAACCCTGGCAGCCTCAGTGGTCGCTGACCTTCATCTTTAATCAGACTCAGAGGTGACATCATCACTGTGATCATCAATAAGCTGATTGGTTTTATTGCCTGCAGTCAGACTGCTCATTCCTCAAATGGATCACTGAGTCCTGTTTTCCAGCGTCCTCAGAGAAACAGACGGACCTGGAGACACTTGTGTCCTGCTGTCTGTCCCAGTCTGTCTGGGTTCTGTTTGTGTAATTCTGGTTTTGGTTCTGTCTTCAGTCTGCTGCCTGAACACAAACTGAGACGTCTTCGCCGCTCTGCAGAGACCAATCAGCAGCAGACGTCGAGGTAATCACACGATCAGCTCACTGGGTCGGATCGCCTGTAGGTTGTCACAGGTGTTGGTTCTGACTTGATAGGTGTGAAGAGGATCTATCATCTGATCCCAGAACCATTCTGATACCTGTGGACCAGGTGAAACCTCTACACATTGTGTGGCCTCATAGGTGGTGAGTTCTGGTTCGACCCGATCTACTGCTGCTCTGTACCACAACGCAGAACCTCCCTGAAACTAAAACGTGTGGACCAACACATTAAACCAGTAAACTTCACAATCTGCTGCAACTTTAATATTTTGAGAAAACCGGATCAGACAAGCAGAACTGAACTGAACTGATTCATCCAGCCTTTTATCGTTCATATGCAGTCTTAGCCTCATTAACTGATTTGAAGCGTCAATTTTCATGAATCAACATAAAATATCTAGAGCTGAAACAATCACATTAATAGTGACTTAACAATTATTAAAAACATTTATTTCATTTATTAATTAATTAATTGTTAACTGGAATATACAGACACCAAAAAGTAAATGTTCTGAAAGAAAATTCAAAGCAGTAATTAAGTTGGAACTGTACAAAATGTGTGTGTGTGTATGTCTATATATATATATGCACATCCTGCCATCTGTGTTTAAAGGGAACATGACAAGAACCCAGAGCTGTTCTTCAATACTTTGATCAAACTGAAGGAAAAACAACTGGATTTCCAGCTGTCAGTGCTGGGAGAGACGTTCACTGATGTGCCAGGTACACACTCACCTGCTCCACACACTCACCTGCTCCACACACACACCTGCTCCACACACTCACCTGCTCCACACACACACCTGCTCCACAACACACACACCTGCTCCACACACTCACCTGCTCCACACACACACCTGCTCCACACACACACCTGCTCCACACACTCACCTGCTCCACACACTCACCTGCTCCACACACTCACCTGTTCCACACACTCACCTGCTCCACACACTCACCTGCTCCACACACTCACCTGCTCCACACACTCACCTGCTCCACACACACACACCTGCTCCACACACTCACCTGTTCCACACACACACCTCCTCCACACACACACCTGCTCCACACACACACCTGCTCCACACACCACCTGCTCCACACACTCACCTGCTCCACACACTCACCTGCTCCACACACACATTGAACCTCATGGAGCTGGAAGCTGCTGTTCAGTGGGATGTTCGTACCACTCAGGACTGTCGGCTCAGGTGTGTGTTCACCTGTGTTCCAGTGTCTGTGTGTCTCCTCTGGGTGCATTTCAGTATTTTAATAACGATGTGATGGAGTGTTGATGAGTGTGTGTTTTAGCGGGCCGAGCCCACTCTGAGTTATTGGATCATAAAGTTTTAGTGCAGAACAAACAGCCGGCGGTAAATCAGCCGAGAGCCAATCACATTAGGAGCTGAGTGATTTCACTAACAGCTCTGAGTATTGATCACTTTCACCTGTTAGAGACTCTGCTGGTTTAATCAGAGAGATCTGTCCTCATCAAACTGTCCTCTTCCTCTAATTACCAACATAAACCTCCTGCAAGATCATCACAGCGCAGGAGGAAGAGGAGGAGGAGGAAGAGGAGCAGACTGAAGGCTGAGGGGAAAATGTTTATTGATTTTTAATCAAAAATAATATTCTAAGAGTCAAATCACTCGGTTTCTTTAAAGATTTTAGTCACATAGAATCAGACAATCTTTTGCATTCATCATCCTTCACTAATTATAACCAACAGGAAGTTCAGTTTAAAGGAACACTGTGACCTTCCTCACATGACGAAGCTGCGATCTCCTCCTGCAGAGATCTTCTCCTCCTCCCAGCAGCTGCTCCAGTCCAACATCCTGAACTGGGGCTTCCTGCCCAGTAAGGACCAGTATCTGAAGGTGCTGTGTGACGCCGACGTCGTCGTCTCCACCTCCAAACACGAGTTCTTTGGAGTGGCAATGTAAGTTTTTCAATAACGATGAATAATAATAATATAGTAAAGTACAGGGCAAAAACGATTAGTCAATTAATCATGATGAATCAACTTTTTCCAATAAACAACTAATTTAGTAATTGATTAATCATCATTTGCAAAAAAAAATGATCACATGTAAACTAACAGAATGCTCTGTCATTCTATTTTAGGCAACAAACTGATTTTATTATTAAAAAAGGGAACTGAATTATGTGTTTATTTGCATCTTTTAATATATTTGCAATATTTTTTCAATAAGCTTGAGTGGTTAAATGAGAAATCTGCAGAATGAGCCATTTTTATCCAATTAATGGTCAGAATAAAATTGATTTCTAAAATTGTTACACACAAACCTGCGTCAAAAATAGGTTTGCCACAGTAGAAAGATCTAACTATACTGATACAAAGAAACAAACATTTTTGATACAGCTGAAAAACGTCAGAAAGCAGTCTTTCTCCTCAAGATCAGAAAAATCACACTAATATTTTGTTTAACTCTTTAACTTTCCTTCCAGTTTTTAATGATATGTTGGACAATTTTCAGCCCAATATTTGTAGTTTCTGCATCTTTGTAGATGTTTCTTCTGCTTAAGAAATGAGAAACGATTCTTTGGATAAAATAAGGTTCCCTGTATGAAAAATGTCGATGTCCTTTACGGTTGTATCTTGGATTCAACTGAAAAAGTAAGAGTAAAACAGGTCTATTCATGTAAACCTGGTCTGGGTCCATGCATGCTGGGTTTATACTGAGTTGTTGGTTTTCTGAGGTGTTACACATTTAGAACCCAGCAGCTGTTGTGCATCTTCCTACTCTGGATCGTTCCTGCTTTTTTCTCCCAACGCTTCCAGATATTCCAGATGCAGCTCCCCGTAAGTCAGGCTCAGCTGTCAGAGGTTCTGGAGCGGAAACAACACAATCATGTGGGCCTGAGGCCTCACTGACACTTTGATCCTCATTAGGTCTGAATCTGGTTCTGTCTGATGAATCCGGATCATCAGCAGAGCTCATTAGGGCCCTGCAGCCAGCAGGAGCCAGCTCTGATCAGATTGCTGCATTGGTGTGTTGATCCAAGATCAGCATCTAAAGGAACGCTTCTCCAGGTTCTGTTCTCAGATGTCCTTTTAAAGTACTGGTTTTTAGTTTGCATTCACACCGAAACTCCAAAAAGTCCAGATCGCCGTGAAAAAAAACCCTGACCCTGAACACATCGTCCACTGAGAGCAGAGGAAGAACGACTGCAGAGATTAACAAGAAAGGCTCAGAACCAAGATCCCAGAATGAATAAAAGTCTTAAATGCATGTGCCTAAGATTAAAGTTTTAAAATGTCTTAAATTCAATTAGAAAATTCAAGTCGGTCTTAAATACGTTTATCATAGGTCTTAAACTTTGTAGTTTTGTTCTCATGGGACTGACAGTGAGAGACGGAAGTCTTCTCCGCTCTGCGTGAAATCCCACACACAGCAAGTGATAAAAGCTGAGGGCCGCAAGCAGGTTTTACTTTTGTTATGCCTAATGGTAAAACAGCAGGATTCCCCAAACAACCCCTATGTTTGTGAACTTAGATTTAATTCAAAGTGGCATTAAAAAGTCTCATAAAGTATTAAGTTTGACCTGATAATGGAGCTGATCCAAAGCCTGATTCTTCCTGACTGTTGATGAATGTTGATTCTGGGTTGTTTCAGGTTGGAAGCAGTTCACTGTGGATGTTTCCCTCTGTGTCCAAAGACTCTGGTGTATCCTGAAATATTCCCAGGTAAACACACCTGAGACGGCTCTGCCTTTCTGCCTGCCACACTTGACTTCTTCCTACTGCTCTTTACTGCCACTCCTGCAGTGGGACACTCAGAAAATGTTGATATGGGTAGCTACACCAGTAGAAAACAGTGAATTCACAGCTAAAAATATAATAATAATACTTATATAATTATATTTAAATTCTATAAGTTTATATATTTATTTATTGGGTTTTCCATTCATGCCTTCACTGAAGAAGGTGACTCTTTATGCCTTTCTATGACATGAACAAGATTCTTGTGGATGATCAGCATTTCTCCAGAGGGGTCATGACCCCCCCAGTCCCTCTCCTGGGACCACCACTGACTTCCTCCTTTTTGTCCCAGATCAGTACCTGTACTCGACCCCTGAGCAGCTCTGTAAGCGTCTGCAGGAACTCTGCAGGAGGCCCGACCTCGCCCGCAGACATGTCGGCATGGTAACGCTATCATTTTTTTTGTTTGAAAGTTGTTGTGCTCTTTATTTTAAAGGCAAAACAGGTTTCAGACAGATTGTTCTGGTTCTGATTCTGCAGGTGGACACCTCATTGTACTCCTGGACCTCTCTAAAACCACAATTCCAGGCTCTCCTGTCCACGGAAGGTACCTGAATGCAGCACGATGCTGGTTACTTCAACTTCCTCTGAGCTCTGAATCAGAGCGGTTCTGTTCTGAGTTGGGTTGGATCAGAATGAACTTTAATAAAAGATGTAAATCAAACCTCAGACTAGAATCTAAGTCCAGATTAGAGATTCCTTATGCTCTTAATCTGGCGTCTCACTGCAGGAATAAGCAGCCAGATCCAGGTTCTGGTTCTGGTTCTGAGTCTTTCATGGATTTACGACTGTTTTCCAGTGAACAAATGTCTGTAAATGTTTATTTTATTCAAAGTTTATATGTTTTTTTTTAATAAAAGATGTAAATGAAATCCTGATTTTTAAGTATCTTTGAGTGTCCTGAAAAGCAAACTGTACAAGTCTGATGTCATTTATTAAAGTTTGTTTGTTTCCAATAATCATGTGATTATTGGAAACTGTTACGGTCTGACCAGGCACAAGGGTAAAAGCATATATATATATAAAATATGTTCTTATTATTTTTCTAAAAATTCTTCACAAAAGACTTCCAACATCAAATCTCAAAAATATACCAAAATGGGCCCAAAAGAATCAACTAAGGCATCCCTAACTCAGGATAACAAACTAAACTGACCTCACATAATGAGCTCACAGGGGAATTTAAACACAAAGGCTGACCTACACAAACTAGGAGGGGTGGAAAAGGAGACAAACACAAACAATGCATAAATAACTGATTCAAACCAAAACATTTTGACTACAACACAACTGTAAAAACAAAACAACCTAACACCAAAATTATTTTAGCAGTTGTGCTGTCAGTAGAGAGATTCTTTACATCAAGTCTCCTGCTTCCAGCAGCCTGATGGTTTCTTCCACTTTCATGTATTTTTAAAATTTAACGGCTCGTTATTTTTACTCCTCATGAACTATTCTTACTTTGGCATTTGTTGCTGCATTAAAGGTGATGAACTTTCATTTATGCACAAAGCTGTTGTTTTTGGAGTTTAAACAAAATTTGTGAAATTAAGAGCTTGATAAGGTTCAGTGAGAGTCTTTGATCAGTCATCTCTAAATCCTGAATAAGGGGAGTCCTGTATCCCTAACTGCCCCTGAATGCCTCCAAAGAAGGTCATCAGTCATAGCAGCTGCTCTGATGGTTTAATCCAGAGCTGCAGACTTTAAATCAGAGCTGTAGGTGAAGCCGGAAGGAAAGTGGAGCTCCTCTGATTTAGAAACCATTTAATCTCCAACCAAAGTCGTGTTATTTCTGAAGAAAAGCCTTCAGAAAACTGGAAGAGTTTATATTTCATCATTAGCAGAGAAGAACCAGAACAGCAGCAGGTTTCTGTTCAGATGTAACCAGGATTGAGATGTTTAAGTGGATAGTTGAATAAAGTCTAGTTCTGAGCAGATCTTCCATCAGAGACAGAAACCGTTTGCTGCTTCCAGGCGTCTCTGCAGACTGACGTATTATCACCAAGCGGCAGGCCGCCATGCTGCTGCAGGAGCAACGCTGCTCGCTTCTGATTGAGACTCTGCCTCCTGCAGCATCAAGCCAACAAACTCCTCCTGACGTCTGCTCATCACAGAGCAACACAGGCAGACTGACACAAACTACAGTCTGTAGTGATTCAGAACCTGATCAATAACACATTTTTTAAATTTTATAAATATCATTACTTCATCTTATTGAGGGAAAAAACTTTTTTATAGCCAGTCATGTGTAACAGATATCCTCATGTTGATCTGAGGCTTTGCTACAGGCTACTACTAACGCATCATATTCTGGGTCACAGGGGCTGATGAAGATGATGACGAGGAAGAGGTCAGCTAAAGCCTCAGAGTCTAATGACTAATTAGGAGCTGATAATGGAATCAAATGAAGCAGATCAATGACAGTGAATGATCTGAGTTCCCATGAACAAACTAAACGATGACTGCAGATTGAAATCAGTCGATTAAAAACATTTTTCTCTGCGTTTTCCTGTGAATTGTTTCCTGATCTTCATCATTTGCTCAGAGCCAATCAGGTTTGAGTATGGTGACCTCTGCGATCACCAGCTGAGGGACCGACACTCACCTGAAACATCCATCACCTGATGGCCCGTTGTCATGGTTTCATGATCCTACCTGTTGTTCTGAACCGGGTCAGAACCATCAGGGGACCTGTCCTGGTTCTGGCCCGGTCCATTAACAGTTAACAGCCAGTGACAGTAAACATGTTGTCGCCGCGTGATGAATATTCCCGCAGCTCATTACGGCGCTGAAGACGATCCGGTTTGACAACATCAGAACCGATGAGGATCAGAGTCTGATGGAGCAGATGCATCACCAAGATGTATGTTCAGAACCAGAACCAGAACTTTTTATCTCAGCAATCAAAGAAATAAAATATGAACTTTTTACATTTTATTTCAGCAACTCAGAGATCATACAGACTCCATGCAGAGGAGTGTGTGTGTGTGTGTGTGTGTGTGTGTGTGTGTGTGTGTGTGTGTGTGTGTGTGTGTGTGTGTGTGTGTGTGTGTGTGTGTGTGAACAGTGGACACACTCAGTTGTTTAATAAATGAGCCCTTGGGGGAGTGTTGTGAGGAGCAACACTGAGCATGCTCAGTGGCCTTGGGCCCGGTTGATGCGATCTGGATCAGTGTTGCCTCTCCTGGCGAGCGGCTGCAGACGTCAGAATGCATTAACAAGCTGATGCTGCAGGGTGGACCAGAACTGGGTCAGAATCAGTCACTTCTGGAGGGTTTTCTAGAACCTGATCCATCAGAACCGATTCCATGAGCCCAGATATATCAGACGTAGATCTGGGTCCGTTCAGAAACCCAACAGGAGTCACATGAGTTGGTGTCTGTGTAATCACAGACAGGTGAGTCCAAGAAAACCTGCTGCACCGACTGGGGTCAACCAGGGTCATGATACCTCCGAGCCGAACAGGCCTAAAGAATCATGTTCAGGTTCTAGAAAGGCCTAAAGAGCCATCGTCTTCCAGGAAGAGAAAAATGTTAAACTAGATAAATTAATACATTTATAAAATCACAAAATTTAGAACGTATAGAGACATTTGGACTGAGATTAGATGTTTTAATTGCGATGAATTGATTATTAACATGATCATCAACTAATTTAGTAATGGAATAATAAAAAATTCCAGTTGCTATAAAGTTATTAATTGGTTAATCAAAAAAATCAACAGATCAACTTTTCACTCTATTGATTCTAAATCAAACTTAAAGGCCTGAGCTTATATTTTCAGCTGCAGATCTGCTATAAATGATCAAACATACATTACATGAATGCTCTGTTGTTGCATTTTAGAAAATAAAATGTTTATTTTCTTGTTTAAAAAAATAATTTAATTATTTACTTCCATCTCTTCTAATTACTATATTTTATCTCTTTCTAATTGTATACAAAAAATAGTGCTTAAATGACAAACCAGCAGAATTTACTTTTTTTTTCTTAATTTAAAAGTTGAATAATCAATTAATTGATAGCTTATAAATTGACAACTAAATCAATCATTAGCTGCAGCCATAATATACTTGCATTATGGCTGTTTCTGAGTATGTTTAAACCAGTTTCAGGTCTCAGATTTAAACAGATTCCTGATGTGACCATCAGTGAAACGTCCCTTTAATTAGATGTTTTCTTGTTTGTGGTTCTGTTCAGTACCAGAACCAGAGGACATAAATCTCATTCAGCTGAACCCGTTCTGCTTTACAGGACGTCTCCAGTCCTTTCTGTAACCTTCGCTCCTTTTCCTGATCAGAACATTCGCTGCAGCCGCGGTTAACGGGCCGTTAACGTCTAACTGGACCTTTTACGTTGATTAGTTTGTTTATAAAAGTAAATTAGATCTGCTGCAGCAGACGGCTTCAGCCAGAGAGAACGGAGAGCCGGATGAAGATTACTGTCAGTTACATCATATCTGAGCTCACACTGGAAAATTAATCTAAGGAATCTGTAAAAAAAAAAAATTTATATATAAGAATAATAAAATACAGCAGTAAACAAATGAATTCATATTTGAACTCAGGAATCTGAAGGTTTTCTTTTCTGTGTGAAACCTTTGATTTATTTGAGTTGAAACTTTTTATTCTCAACTATTGACACTAAATAAAACCTGAACTATGATTTTTTTTGTCTTTATTTGTATTTAATTAGAGTCCCAACAAAACATCAACGAGGAAGCAGAAATGATCAAAACAGAAGAGTTGGAGTGTTTAACATTAATTTATAATTTAAGCCTGTCCTTCCATAAACTGATTAATCATTTATCATTTACTTACTCCATCATTTAGTTCTGAACAGAAAACAATGATTAAAGTCAGTAATGACATGTCCCTCCAACACTCACGGATCTGCTGAGTCTACCAGGCCTGGACTGTGATGAAATAGAAATAGCCTGAGATGGAGCCGAGAGGAACTCCTGAAACGGCAGATCTGATCAGATCTGATCAGATCTGATCAGACAAAGTCCAGCAGCAGCAGCAGACGCTCATGTTCAGAGCAGTTCTTCAGATCCTCGACAGCAGATAATCTTCTGACAGAAGGTTTGGGGTGAGTGAAAGCGATGATCAGAAAGTTTGAGCATCCGGACCAGGATTTCCGAGTGTCACTGCTCAATCTTCAAGGGGGGAGATTAAAAAGGGAATTGCATCTTAATCCAAAATAATCCAAACAGAACGGACCCTCCGAGTTGTTCCAAGTTGTTCAGAGGTCCGACGGCCGCGTCCATCAACGGCAGGATTACGGTTAAAATTAGCACGAGAACTGGGTGGTTAATTTGTGTTGAAGCTGCGAGGAGATGATTAATCTGTCAGGAAGCTGCAGGAGATCAAATTGTGATTAAAGTCAGAAACAACAAGAGTGTTTCTGGGACTTCTGGTGAGAGGTCAAAGATTTTACAGTCAGCCTGCAGAACTCTGCTCTAAATCCAGTTCACGTTGTTTATTAAATACACTATTAGAGTATAATAGATCTAAAGAGCACTGCTTATTTATTCAATGCCTTACCTGGATAAATAAAGGGTTTGTTGGCATCTTAAAAACTAATAGGCTATAATAAGACTGGAGGACGTGTCTATTTCCTGGAGTAAATGTCTACAGACTGAACATGTAAATCGAATCATTCAGTCTGTTTTTAACCCACAGAAATGTTTCTGTGGTGGTTTCACATGAAGCTGACAGACTTCATAATCACTTAATTATGAAATTAAAACATCTTGATGTGTTTTTATGCCCTGAGAGATGGAATAAATATTGAGAATGTTTTTTTTATTCAGATCGTTTTATCGTTTATCTGATGAAGCTCAACTTGCCTGCAGAAACAAAAGTGTTTTGTAGTTAAAGAAAACATTAATGAATGTTGTTGGGCCCCTTAGAGGCCCCTCAGGACCCCGATGTCCCCGTGCTTCTGCTCTGTCACCTTTGCAATAACTCTGATTGTCTGAATAGTGAAGATTTCAGTATTTCTGATGCTGCTTCTTTCCGTCACTCTGTGTGTCTTTCTGTCAGTATTTATTGTGCATCACAAAAGTATTGGACCCGCTGAGCCGCTTTACACATCTGAACATTTCTTTGTGCAATAACTCAGCTTCAATCTCGGTTTTATTTCTTCCATCTTCTCATCCACTTTGACAAGCTTCCAGTGACACATTGTGTTTAGTTACTTTCTTTTCAGTGACCTTACAGAAACTGTTGCCTTTGGCCTGGAAATCTGCTGACAGTCTCTGACACGCCAGTATCCATTTCTCAGAGCGACGATTGCATTGCATGAAGTTGTGACACCAAGGAGCCCCGCCTGCAAAATCTTTTATATTTATCTCCTTGACGATTACCAAAGCATGGAAATGTATCGCCACCATTGACCTCTCCCTGCTGGACGTACCTCAAGCATCCGTGTGCAGATTAAGTTTTCTCTTGGCTGCAGATGGCAACGATTAATCCTTGGTTCAGTATCAACTTACATTTAACGCATCAGTCAAAAAATGCATCGTGAAGAGGAAGAAGAACATAAAGAAGTCACACCTGACTGAAAGATTCAGTGATCATCTCCCTGTCTCGTCTGTTTTGATGGACTTTGTTGTACAGTTGGAGTTTTGTCAAATATTTTCCATTTTCAGATGATGGATCAGTGCTCTATCGGATGTTCAAAGCTTTGTTTTATCTTCTAACTTTGCTTTAAATTCCTCCACAACTTTCTCCATCTGGCCTGCTGTTGCTCTGCCTTCATGATGCTGTTTGTTCATTAATGTTTTCTAACAAACCTCTGCGGCCTTCACAGAACAGTTGGATTTATACAGAGATTATGTTTTCTAACACATGTGGAAGAATCCCAGTGAAACACCTAGAGATCAGCAGTAACATGGAAACGTTGGGTCGTGGTGCAGGGTTGCTGTTTGCTGTGTTCTCTATCGTTTCTCTGTTTATGTAGCTGCTTCTCCGTTTCGCTCGTCCCTGAACCCTTGGAGGTGCGTCCCGTTGGACCGGCTCCGACCCGTCTCTGTTTCAGGCTCGCCGTTGCTCGCGGTGACATCAGTCCTGATCAGGTGTCGGCAACGCCGCAGCAAAGGTGGCTGATGGGAAGGAGAAGAGGATGGCAGTATTTATGCAGCTGCTGTCCTTCATCCTCCTCCTCTACCTCGCCCCGAAACACAGCGACTTCCTGTCGCTCAGATATCGACACCTGAGGGCCTCGGGGGCCCGGGGCCCCTCCTAGCTGTGGGCACCAACACAAACAGAGACAGAAACAGGAGCCGCCGCTGACCTCAGATCAGACTCTCAGGTTGATGATGAGCTGATGGGAAAATATTCCAGTGGAAATAAAGACGGGATAACAGAGGATGGATCCGTGTTGTTCCGAAAGCTGAAGCAGGAAACTCCATCAGCTGCAGACGAGTTGAGATGATTCAGATATAAACCTTCATCTTATTTGAAGTTAGTGCATTCTGATCATTTAAAGCTGAAATCTTTGCTAGTTTAGACATATATTGATTCCTCTGAGGCTTGTTTCTCTGCGCTTGTGTGATCTGCTGGGTTGTTGTCTCAGACTCAACTTTAAATCAGATTCAACTCTGGTTTTAAACACAAAAAGGCCTGCCTGAGGCTCTGGTTCTTCTCAAAAGGCTCATAAAAACTCTTTTAATGATGCAGAAATAATAAAACAGAAGTAGAAGTTTGAATGGAGCTGCTGAATTTTTCATGCTGGTTTGAAGCGTCCAGCCAACAAAGACGGGATCTGGTGTCGGCGGCGCCGCTGAGGCTCCCATCATTAACTGGTGTTGGAACTGCAACGAGTTGCTGCAACAAACAATCTGCAGAAAACAGAAAACAGAAAACAACAACGAAGAAACAGCAGCCAGATGATGAAACCAGAGGTCAGATATTAATGAGAACCACAGCAGTAAGAGAATAATCCAGAATCAGTAGCTGTATTTCCATTGACACTATAAATTTGCTTAATGCCAATTTTAGATTGATTTAGATTTTTTAAGAAGCGTCACATAAAGTGAGATGGTTTTTCAGCTGCGTTAAAATGTATGTATTTCACAGAACTCCAACAAAAACACTTTTTTGCATCACACCAGTCACATGATCAACAACCGGATGTTACTACTGGCAGAAACATGAAGAAGACAACAGGAAGTAGTAGGACGATAATGTAAACTTATTCACATCTGTTTTTAATTATGTTTGTTATTTGGTGGAAACACTGCAATGTGTGGCCTCACACAACGCAGTTTCATCAGCTAATGAAGAAAAGATGCTTTAGTTTTGCCACTGAAGACAGATGATTCTTCTTACCCATCATCATCAGGGTAAAAAATATTTATCAGTGCCGGAAGGAAACAGACCGCAGATAAACCATTTCTGGTTCAAACTGAACCCGGTCCAATGATCAGAACTGATATAAGACATGCAGATGAGCTAAAGAGGTTTTGTGTGGAGGTTCTGTTGAAATTTGGTGTTTGCTTCATGAACCTGGACTCAAACTGGACCAAAACGAAAAAACAAAAACATAGAAGACAGAACTGAGAACAGATGCTTAGCTAAAGCATGAATACAAAGTGAAAAGAAATCTCCATTCACGCGTTTATAATCGATTGACAGATTTTTCTGCGTATTTCTGTGTTAACCCAGAACAACAATTTCCAGGATGTCCAGAGTTTTGTTGAGCCAGAGTTCTGATCCAGTCCGGTTCGTTCTGAGCTGCTGCTGGGTGGAGGTGATAAGGATCTGTTCGTTCCCCGACCAGCTGCTGCTGCTGCTCTTAATGATGTGGTGATGCTGACCTCTGGGCCGCCGGGATCTGAACCTCATCAACATGTGGGCACCTTTCGTGCCGTCCAGATGAGCCGGAGTTAATCTGCGGGTTTTAGCGGTCTGATCTTGGCTCGGCGGCAGAGGAAAGGTATTTTGAGCTTCACTCTTCAAAGCTGCTTACGGGCTGAAGTGACTTTAATTTGGTTCTTGAGACAAACAGAGAGAGCAGGACGGTGGTGGATTAATGCCCAGATTACAAGCTGGATGCCAACTCTCCATCTCTGGGTTTACTTCAGGAAACATGTTTGTTTTTCATAAAAACAGGTTATTATCGCCATGAGCACAGCTGCATTCAGGTTCAATCACAGGAACACACACTTGTTCCTCCTGTTCCAGGGAGCGATTCAGTGTTTTTCAGCAGATCCCAGTGATTCTGTATGAAGCTGAAATGATTAATCAGATTGATAGTAATGAAACAAAAAGGCCATTTGATGGTTGAATTACACACTAAAAACAATAATTAAGCAATAATTGCCCTAAACTGTATGATGTAAAACATGTTGAACTGCCTTGTTGCTAAAATGTTTTATACAGATAGACTTGATTGATTGATTGATTGATTGATTGATTGATTGATTGATTGATTGATTGATTGATTGATTGATTGATTGATTGATTGATTGATTGAAAACTATAAACATTTTGCTTACGATTAAAGAAAAGAAAACCTTTGCCTGTAAATATTTTCTGCCAACGTTAGAAGAACTTTATTTGCTGAAAATGCATTTTTTGTTGCAAACTTTTTTTGTTGCCAACTTTCAAGCATTCATTAATGAAATGTGTTGTTAAAATATGAGTGGAAACAATATAATTGTTTTATTCAAAACGGTATTGAATTATTTGTTTACTTGAATCTTTAAATGTATTTCTAATATTGTGTAAAAAGACAAAAGCGGTTAAATGAAAAATCTGCAGAATGTGTCCAGTTTTTATCCTATTAATCCATAAAAGGGAATAAACAATCACTAAAATAATTGTTAGTTGTTCTTAATTTATCATCTCTGTTAAACAAAGACGGATGAAACCTTCTTGTTTTCTGAATTGTTGTGCAGAGAATGATCCATTGTGTGGGAACGTTCCTCTGCTAAGGCCACATCTGATGAAACTGTTTTCCTGCACTTTCACAAGTGTTTGTTCCTGTAAATCAGTCAGAGCAGCAGCGCTCGGCTCCCTGCTGTCACTGTAAGAACTGTAGTTCATATTTAATTTAGCAGCCGTTTAAAGCGAAGTGTCGGCAGCAGCTCTGCTCTTTAATAATTCAGGACTTTAGTGGAGGAAAAAAGACCCTCAGCTGCTGCCATATTGAAGAATCTCTTTCTGTTCCCTTCTGTAAGTGAGAGACGCCTCTGACTGACGGCTTCTTCTCTCCACTGGACGCCGGTGCAAACAGCGAGAGCAGAAAGAGCTGGAAAACATCTCACACATGCTCAGAAAACATATGCAAACATCTCCGGTCACTGTCCTTCACTCTGTTCCTCCTTTACACCCAAAGCCTCGTTTTTCTAACTGGAAACACAAAATGAAGGGAACAATTCTCTAACTCTTAAATTCTTATATTTCCATTTAAAAAATTTGAATTTTATTGGAAAATGTGTTAATTTCAGGAACATAATTCACAATGTAAACACATTGAATAGGTTAATTATACACAAAGACTGTTTTGTTTATAATAAAAAAGCCAACAGCAGTCTGACTAAATATCAGTAACCTGAAAAAATGTGTTTCAAGATTCCTGTACTTAAAGTTCATTATTTTAGAAAAACAACACCCACTTCTGGCCAGCTTTCAGATTTCTTTCTTATTTTTCTGTAGAGATTATAAATAAAATAAACATTTTCAAACCAAAGAGACTTTTAGACTTTTAGGATAGCAGTGTTTTATAATTTTTTCTGAATTTATCAGAGATGTGGCAGAGTGTTGGTCCCTCCATCCAGTGGTTCTGGTTCTGGTTCTGTTCCTTTGGCCTGCACAGAGGAGATCCTGACCTTTGCATCCCTGACTGCGATTTAAAACTAATGATGTTGTCAATGTCTGTGATGCTTGTGAAATGCTCTTCTGAGTTGTTGTGATTTGTTGTTGGCATGTTGTCTCTCTTCACCTTTGTCCTGCTGAGATCCCCTCCTTCAGACGACTGCAGCAGCTTATCTTCGCTTTTCATTCGTGGCTGAATGAAGCAGCGGAGCTTCCTAATCTTTAAAACCTCCTGAAGCTGGAAGTGTTTCTTGTTGTCGGGACGATTAAGAGGAGGCTCGCCTTCATCGCCGTGTTCTGGTCAGAAAAGTTTAATCATCCTGCTGCAGGAAGCTGCTGCTTTCTTTAAGATTTAAGAGGATTTAGAGATGATTGTGAAGTGAACATCGCAGTCGTTAAACTCCTGGTTCTGGGTCAGACCCGGGACCTACAAGGTGGGATGTTCCAGCTGGGATTCATCCACAGCCCTGCATGCAGATGCTCCACCTGAAGGCTGTTCATTTTCATTTTAAAGTTCAAATTTTCTATACTGTGTAGTTATTTCAGAAAGAAAAAAAAAACACACAGAGAGTTAATTAATTTAACATTAGGTTAATATTTACTTTAGTAGACAAACAGATCAAATTCATATGCTTTGGAAAACGTCCAAAGGACAAGCCTATTTTTTATCTAAAAGCAAAGTTATATAAGTTTTATGTTAGGATCTATACTTTAACAAAAACAAAAACACACGTCTACACGCAACATTTAATGCATATGGAGAGAATAACTTGTTTCCATCTCGACCGAAACCAATAATTATGTGGTTGTTGCTGCTCAACATACTCAATAACCACATAGCAGCTGCTATATAAACTCTTTTAGATGCGCTGCTGTATATAGTTAGACCACAGTTCCTTCTTATTGTTAAAGGTCAAGGGTTTTCCCGCAAAGGCACAAAAAAACCCACTTAAAGAAAGAGGAAGACATGCAGAGGCTGTTTCAGTGAAGAGAATAGCTCAGGTGTTTTTCTATGAGTTTATATGGGATTGCTCCTTCTTTCCTCTTCCTCATGTGTTTCTGTTCCTCTCAGTAAAACTGAATGTTTCTGTTATTGAACTGAGTTTTACTCCTGCAAGAAGAAGAAAATCAGTGCTTCAAAGTGTTTCCTATTTATTAAAAGGACCAACAGGTGACCCTCATGCAGCCACAATTTAAAAAAATAAAACATTTCACATACATTTTGTTCTATAGCTTATGATGATCTACGTACGCAGAGTTTTATAGAGTAAATATGGATCAAAACATAAAGGAATATCAACTCTTACACTTGATTTTTGATAATAAAACCATATCTGGATCTTACAAAAATGGTAAGTGTGACCTGAAGAAACAAGCAGATGAGACGGAGAACAGAGGAAATGGATGCACTCAGTAGTTTGGTCAAACGATTGACAGTGGAAGCCTTGTGGTCTTTGAGGGTAATGTAGGTTACACTGAATGAAGCAGTTCCCTTTTTCTGCTTCAGACTGATGCAGCTTTAGTTTGGCTGCAGCAGATCGACTGAGTGCTATTTGCTTTTTTTCAGTTCTGCTTGTCGTCCCACCAGCAGCAGTTAGAACTGAGTGCAACTTGAAATGCACTAAAGCACAAATAAAGACTCCTTTAGAAATTGTAAATATGTTTTAGTCTGTCACTTTCCAACTTCTGGATTTAATGTGATTAAGTTGAAAGGCAAGAAATCAGCAGGGCCTCAAAATAGAGACATTCAGAATCTGACAGTGAAGTATTTTTTATGTAGGTGGGTTATTTTTACCCTGGAAAACCAAAGTATTCAACAGCTTCATCAGCAGCTTCATTGTTGCACACGATATTTTATGAACACACGATGACATCTTCTGATACTTCCTCTATTGCAAACCAAGACTTTCAGATCTTCTGATCAGTCATAACTCTGGCACCATAAAGTCAGGGTATTTACATGTTTCTGTTGTCTAGGTGAATAAATACAGGAGAAAAAAAGCTTCAGATTGTCATAACAGTCTGAAGAGAACCTAAATGCACATTGAGTAGTTCTGTAAAACTCAATGAATGCAAATAATTCAGAAGGCAAAAAACAGGAGGGTGTGGAAAAAGGGGACAGAATTAGGTCCACATATTAATTAAATAGATCAATAACGGCTCTCAGAACAATTGTCCTCTATGGTGATAATTAGCTTCAGTTATTTCCTCTGTGTCTGAGCTAAGTGAAGGAGAGTGTTCAACTGCAGCTACGATCTGACTGATCAGTATATTACTAGTCTGGTTTGCTTTGACTGATGCTGCCTTTGGAATAACATTGAATAACAGTTAAACTTACACAAGTAAAACACAGACAGTTAAAAGCTCATAATTCCATCTCTGTAGAACTTGAAGATGTGATCACCAGGTACTAATTCAGGTGCTGCATGAAATCTTGCAGATGGCGGCTAAGATGCTTCCTGAACTGCTGTGGTCATGGGTGAACGTTATGTTGTGCGTTATTGCATGAGTTTGGTTTTACAAGTGTAATATCACCTTTAATCTGATATTCTCATGTTTTCTCTTTCATACATTTTTTTGTTTTGCATATTGTTTGTTTCTGGACAACCTTAGCAAACTAAAAAGTGAAATTGTAAAATGGATTATTTATGACCTGCTGTCTAACATGGAACATAAAGTGAGTTTGTTCATGTTTTCCTGAATGAAAGCTGTAAACACCATTCATCTGATTCTGTTTGTTGGGCTCTGATCTTTTTATCTTCACAGTAAAGTCTTTAAAGTCGCCTTCATCTTCAAAGTTCTGACAGAAAGACTTCTGATCATCGTCAGGCAGAGAAAACACAACTTCAGTTCTGCTGTTCTGGTTCTGATTTCATCTCAAACGGCCTATTTAAAGGCTTTAGCTGTTCTCTGTGAGGCGTCCTTTGATGAGGACCTGAACCCAGGTTCTTCTGCGGTTCTCCCAGCTCTCCTTCGTCACATTAAAGGAAGAAACAACAGATAAATGAAGCTGCGCCTCTCCCAGCCAATCAGAGGCGCGCAGCACCGCGGCCTCTCCTCGCAGGGGGAACTAATTTATTGAGCTGACGGATGGAGGAAAATACACCATTAAAGGGCATATTTAAGCACATTTGAAATCCTTAGAAGAAGGTAACGGTATTTGAATTCGCCCCGGCTTGAAGGAGAGTCTTTAATGTTGTGTCCACGGGACAAACGCACATCAAAGGCAGAGGACGATCCTGACGCTCCGAATGAAATAGTGCCGGATTAAAGCGAGGGCCAGGTGGCCCCCAGACTGTCCTGTCTGGCAGCGCTGCCGGGCACGCCGCCTCACTCCGCGCTCCAACTGCTGCCTTGCGCCTCGCTATCGTTCCCCGAATGCAAATTAAATCCAGGCTGCTTTGAATTCCTGCAGGAGGAGGATTCTCTCCCCTTCCTCCCTCTCTTATCAGCCCTGCTCTAGGGGGAGCATGGGGGTATTTATATGAAGAGGTGCTCTCCTCGCTGTTATTTCTACACCCTGTGCACCACTTCCACCCTCCCCTCTGCTGAACAAACAAGAGGAGGCCATGTTTGATGCTCCACAGGAGGAGCTGACCTCAGATCAGAGGACAGAAACCTGGAAGACACAGATCTGGGCTTAGAATCACCTGGTGGTCAGGGGGAGCTCAGGAATCAGAGAGAGACACCTGCTGATGAGGGAGTGAGAGAGAAACCTGCCAGACCGAGATCTGGGTTTACGTTGCCGTGGTGATGAAAGCATCAGCTCCAGCAGCAGGTGGAGATCAGGGGAGACACCTGAGGGGAAACTCAGGTCTAACAGAGGGTCAACGCTCTGATGTGAAACATTCAAAGAGAAAGGTTCAAAGCTGTGGAGAAAACTCAACACTGGCGACAAAGTCTAATTAAGACAAATTAAATATTTCTGGGTTTCATTTTTTTTGTTTGAATTTTTCCAGGATTTTATTTTTTGTTGTTACTTTTCATCATGAAGTGGAAATTTAACACCTTTTAACTCAGACATCAGACCTTCTTTGGACACATCTGAGCTTCTTTATTCTTTCAGCTCAGATCTGACACAGTGAAGTTCGCAGTCAGTCCTGCTGCTGCCTTCACCTTCAGTCAGGAGCTGAGAGACTGGAAGAACCAGATCAGAAGAAAAAAATGGCTGCAAGGAGCGTCTTCTGTTACTGATCACATTAATCTGATCACATTAATGTTCCTCTTTCAGCCGGTGAAACAAATAACGACTGACTAAATGAGCTTTAAATTAAAAAACTCATTGGGAACATTTACTTATTTTACTTTGAATTAATCAGTGTCCATTTTTTCTACTTTGGATCAGAACCATCAGCTGAAACGAGACACTGAAGTTTGATGAGAATATTTTAGTCCAAACTACCTGGATGGAGTCAGATTTGGTCTTCAGTCAGTCTGCGGTTCCTCAGGTTTGGTGTGAGCAGATCTCACATCAGCTCTGCGTCTGCCTGTCCTCAGGCTGCAGAATCAATAAACAAAAAGACAAACGGAAGGAGAACACCAACATTTTACACACGGACAGACGGAGAGATAAAATAATCCGACCTGCAGGAGCGGATTAAACCCAGGAGATAAAATCGGGATTAAACCTCGGAATAATCCTGCTGTGTGCCGCTGCCGTGTTGCAGGCGTGTTGGAACGGTGAGCAGCTGCTGGAGGCGTGACGTCGGGACGCTGACGCTCCAGTCGGCTCCTGGTGTCGGATCGCAGCAGGTCCGATCAGTGGCATGCTGCAGAATGAATCACATCTGGAATCTCACAGTCACACGAAGGTGGAGGCAGATCAAGAGCTGATCGTTTTTGCTTTACTTTGGAGAGGTCAGAGGTGAGATTCCTCAGGTTGATGTTCTCACCTCAGAGATCAACCAGCAGATTTTCCTGAACACAGAAGTTCAGTTCAGCTGAGTGAAATTGTTTCTCACATCCTTCTTCAAATTCAACAAAAGGTGTCTAATGTTTGTGCAGCACAATTTTTTGTTTGTGCCGTTATCGTTTTAAAGATGTTAACAAATTATTCCAGAGGTCATCAAGGTCAATCAGCCAGGCTATACATGCAAAATCATACAAAATATGATGTTAATCAAATCAAATGTGCTGCAACAATAACAAAATCACACAAGATTGACATAAATAAATAGTGCTGTTTGTGCAGCTAAAGTGTTTATAGCACAGCTGATTTTTTTTTATTTTGTAAATGTGGGGCGGACTGGTTGACCTTCGATGACCTCTGGAAAAGTGTTATGATCTTGAAAATGGTAGCAGCTCACACAAAACTTTTTAATGCACAAACATTAGACACCAGGTTTGTTTGATCAGAGGGGGATAAAGTTTCTTTTAAGTGATCTTTGATATACAAATATATATATTTTTTAAACTCTGAAGGTAACACACAGTAGTTACTTGATTGAAATGGCACTATGTGTCTTGATAACAACGTCAGTAATTATCAGCAAAGCTCTGTTCTGCTGTACAGTTTCTGTCACTTTGCTTTCCTGAAGGATTCCCAGCGTCTGTCTGTTTCCCCTCCAGGTGAGTCTGATGCTCCAGCCTCTCTCTGTGGTCTCAGGGTCGATGTGTGGCCCCTGGGGGCCCCGTCGCCTCCTCCAGGTAAACATTAGCTCAGTAATTACCCTGTGCTAACAGAACAAATTACCTTCCAGCTGTTGTTTCCTGAGCCGGACTCGGCGGAGCAGCAGGTTCTGGATCAGAGCCAGAAACAGAGCAACTCTGCTTGGTTCTGGTGGAGCAGAGCCAGAGGTGAACTCTGTAATCCTGTTAGCACTCAGAGGCCCTTCAGCCCTCTGAGGGACCCACCGGCTCAGACTGAAGTCACACCGGTGGAGTCCGATCGGTTCTCCTCTTCCTCTCCGTGTTGAAGAGTTTAATCATCAGAGCAGCTCCTGGTTAGCTGCAGGTTAGCAGAGACGCCGTCTTTAATGCAATAATGAATATCTTCAGATGGGTCATGTGGGTCAGAACCGCCCCCGGCGCTGCAGGTGATCACATCCACTTCATCTGATCACTTTAGATAATTAGGAAACAGATAATTGGAGCGACCTGCTTCACATCAGACAGGAGGAAGAGGAGGAGCGCTCTTCCTCCTGTGGGAGGTCAATGCAGCTCCCATAAAACCTGCAGGATGATGAATCTCTCAGGTTCTCTGAGGTCTTTACTGACATTTTTCCAGGTTTTTTTTTCAAACACATGACTTTCATCGACTGTTTATCTGCTGAAAAGAGTTCCTCACATCTTCTGTATTGATGCTGGACAGGTGTTGGTATCGGCTCTGACTGCGCTCACATCCATTATTCATGTGGTCAGTCTCAGAGGCTCTCTGGGTCTCTGTGGTCAGAACCTGTCGGACTCCATCTGAGATCCTCACAGCAGCACGGATCTTCCTCTCAGATCAACTTTAAAACAGGAGAACTTGAAGTAGACCTTTATTTTTTGTTTTTCCATCTTATCCAGATTTTATCTCGGATAAGATCTAATTCAAGTAAAACTCCTAATTTTGTTAAGCTAACTTTAAATGTAATTGTCCATGACTGAAACACTCAATTTAACAGAAATAGCTTATTTTGCTGATTAGAGGAGGACATAATGTAGTTTCTGCAGCTCCCAGTTACCTGGGTAAAGTAGGGGAGTGAAACTACTGGAAGATGAAAGCTAAACACTCAGCCATTACTTCAATGGAATAGTCTGTGACAGATGTAAAAAATAAAATGGAAGAAATAAAGATGAATAGAGATCATAATCATCTTTTACAATAGGTTGAAGTTCGAGTTTGGCTGTTGGGGAACCAGGCTTGAAACTGTCAAGCGTCGTCTTGACAGTAGTCTGTTATGCCTCTTCTAATTTACATCTGTTCAACCCTTTAGGATGAAAATATCCTGAAATATCTGTATGATGGAGAAGAGCCCTGGTAAAGATATCCAGGAAACCAGGTCACCTTTTTATTCACACCTAACTCACATAATCCTGAAGATGTCACTTAAATCAGCTTCAATATTTGTGCTGATTGTAATTTAGCAGTCTTTCTAAAATTGGCTCAGGTTGCCATGAAGATCAGCTGATTGGTTCATGTGGTCAGGCAACATGATCATGAAAAGAGGAAGGAAAGTTTGAGGAAAGTTGTTAAGTCCCACATTTGATCCTGTAGATCTTTACCAGGTGTGAAGTTTTCAACCTGGATTAAAACTTTGCAGTCTTCCTGAGCAGATCGGTGGTATTAGATCTGTTTAGAGCCAAACCCCGAGGTGGAAACAGGAACATGTTAGCATCTGAGCTCAGCGTGAAGTTCAGGGTGAGTCAAAAGCTTCCTGTTTGACTTTTTGACGCTCCTCCGTCTCTTTTTGGGTTCCTGAGTTTCCATCGCCTCGACCATCAGCGGCAGTGTCGCTGTTTGTTTGTTTGTGTTTGTTGTGGACGCAGCTCGGTGTTGAGGGATTTCTAATGGCCTGTTGTCATCACAGAGCATAAATCACAGCTGTCAGCAGCGACATGACTAATGTCGGCCACTCCTCGGAGGACTCAACACGTTTCCTGAAACCATCCCAAAGCTCGGCCGGTTTTAGGCTCTGATTGGTCCATAATGATCCTGGTCTCACTCCAGATTCACACCCGGGGTTTTTCACACATTTACAGAAAGATGTTTTCCTCAGAGAGATGCTCACACCCTCATTAATCTCCCTGATTTGCTGTAATTAAACTGTCAACATGTGGTCAAAGGTCTTCTCAGTGTTCAGCTGAAACTTTCTGCTGATGGAGATCCAAAACCTCAACTGGATCCATAAACTTATTTTATCATTTTTGTCCTTTTGCCAATCATAACAGATATTCTACCTCTGGTGTCCAAAAGTGCAGCCTGGGAGCCATTTGTGGCCCTTGGTCATTTTGCTGTAGCAGGTAGTTGGCCCATATTTAGACTTTTTTTAAATCATAATTAGGGTAAAATTATTGCCAAATTAATTTTCTTAGAACAAAAAAAAATGTTGAGTGCATCACAAAGGATGTATGTTTTTACAACAAAGCTTTCTATAAGTAGAAGCATCTTTGCAGAGACTTTAACTGAAAACCTGATTTTGCTGCACCTATTAGCTCTTATTGAAAGTGTTAAACTCGACTAAATTTAACAAATACTTTGAAAGAAAGTGACTTACTCCAGCTTTTTTCAACTGGAAATTATTTTGTTCAATTGAGTCCAAAATAATCCAAAATATAGACATATTTATTTTAATGCAGCAAATGTCCAAAAAGCCATTAAAAGTTTTGGGTCTTTGATGAATAACTTTTTAAATACCCAGAAAATAAACAATTATTCATAATAATCAGTATAGAGTTTTGTTGCAGTAGGTTCCTCTGCAGTTGGAGCTAAAAATGTCCCACAGAAGCTGCTCTGTAAACTGTTCCTGCGATGTGGACAGAAAATAGGAAGAGGAACTGTTTCTGAAGCTGATACAACTTAATAAAAGCTGCTTAGATTCTGAAAGCAGCTTGATCGACTCTTTCCCTGCAGAAACATCCCACTGTTTTCCAGGAGATAAACTATGAAGGTGATCACTGCTGATCCTGGTCTGAGAGCTGGAGAATCATCACATCTCCTGTGATGATTAAAAATGTCCTGCTCATCCACAAACATCTGAGCAGCGATCTGCGGATCTCCTGGTTGGATTTTTTCATCACATCTTGAACTCTGATCCATAAAAAAATGTAGGCCTGTGTTCAATAAACATTAAATAATCAATTTATGAAGTTGTCAGTTGTGGTTCATGAGGATGTGCTACTGCCCCCTGGTGTTGCTTTGCCTTTACTGCATCATGACATTAAGTTATCTATGATGTTCTTCCTAAAATGACATTTTCAGATACTTTCTGAGGAAAGTGATCCTCACCTCTTGACATCAGTTCTCCTGTCTGTTCCTGCTGCTGTAAATAAACTTCCTACCTTCACAGTGTCTGCATTTGTAATTGTTGTGAGTTCATCAGTGTGTCCAGTGTGATATTAATGTTCTTTCAGTCTTTCCTACAGATCCTCCTGGTTCCTCTCATTCTGGATCGACCTTGTTCTGTTCCATCCCTCCAGCAGAAGGTTCTGATGCACCAGGACAGGAACCCAACACAACCAGAACCACAACTTCCCCAGAGCAGTAAGTCTTCTGAACAGTAATCCAGCTCCTTTCCCATTATTTTTGCTTATTATCTCCTTTTGAATTTATTTTTAAATTATAATATGACTTTGTGTTGAAACTTTGCTTTGTTTTTATGTGACATCACTACAACATTCCCAATACTCTTTTTTTTTAATTACAATAGAGTTGTTTATGATTCTGAAACAAATGTTTAATCAGGTTAGATTTCCCTTCTGCTGCTTCTGCTTCTCTTATCACTACGATTTGCATATCACCTGTCATACAACCTAAACACTAATACTTAAATAATTGATCTTTGATCATTTCCACAGGCTGATTCAGCATATCTCAGCTCTCCCTGAAACATTTCTGCCTGTTTTCTCTGAATAGCAGAATCCTGACCATCTGTGTGCTGCTGGAGGGGCTCAGAGCAGCTACAATATGTTCACCACCACCGGCTGAATGAATGAATGAATCATGTGGCATGTTGCATGTTTCTCTACAGAGATTTGGACAGGTCCAACATATGCAACTTGTGCCTGATAGAAAACATGAGAGAGTTGCTGTCAGTAATATTTATCTGGCTTATTTAAAGCAGGAATATCCTCCACTCACACCAGTCTATCATCATGTTGATCATGTCTGGTTATGTTCAGGATGTTTTATTTATTCAGACACTTTTCCTCTGACAAAAGCACATCAGCATCCACAGCAAGCTGCAGGCGCTGCAGGTGGCACATGATCCAATCGAGTGCCAAGCGCCGGTAGGGAGCAGATGGAGGGTTGAGGAGGGCAGTGGGCCCCGACCCTCTGTCACTGGAGGTAAGTCCCTGCCGACTCCTGGAGGCCTCGTTAATGAGCGCTCAGCTTCCTGTTGACAGAGTCACCCATAAGAGCAAAGGCTTGTCTGCAACACCAAGAGAAACAATCATCTAAAAGTTCCTATTAAACTGGAATCACAGTGAAAAAGATGAAATAAAAATCCCCTGTGGCATGAAGGGAAATGTTGAATCAAGCTGAAGACTCTTGGTGACGTAAAGGAGGAAGATTCAGAATAACCTGAGATGGAACCAAGACTTCCTGTGAAAACATAAAAGTTCAAAACAAGAAGTAAAACCTGCTGAATCTGGACATTTCTATTTGCGCCGACTGGAAACAAACTTTAAATAAGAAGATTTAAAAAATAAACTGATGAGCAGGAGAGTTAATAAAAAAACCCTCTGTCACTGGATCTTCACTGGTTTCAGGTTATGACTTAAAGGCATTTATTTAAAGTCTGGATTATGACCAACCATTAAAATTGATCTCTAAAATTGATAAATTGATCTCCAGCATGTGACAGAAACTGTTTTATTGACCAGCCCTCCAATCGGGAGCGATGTAGTTCTCCCAGTAGAACCACTGGGAGGAGGCAGAGGACCTAAATTATTTCACAGATTATGTCTCATATTATACTGTCAGGATGTGGTGAGAGTTTTAACAAATATGTAAAAAACATATTGCATATAAAAGTTACATACTGCAGCTTTGATGTCCTGAATCTTTCTCACCTTGAGCTTGTTTTAGATGCACAGTAAATGGTGAATCAGGTTTTCTGTGGAATTTAATTCAAACCTTCAACGTGTTGCATCTTAAATCTCTCTTTCATCAGGAAACAGATTGAAAGAATCAATATCAACAGGTTCATCTCTGGGTCAGAGGTCACATGACCGGTCTGTCAAACACTCAGGTCCTGAGCAGCTGTGGTTTACACACATCTGTTCTCAGATTAAAGGACACTTAGGGGGAAATTTGTCCGTCTGAATTAAAAGTGGACTTGAAGGATTAGAGCTGAGCTGCAGGTTGATTATCCTGATGTCCAGGAAATAAAACCTTCATCACAGGCTGGAAGCAGCTTCTGTAGCTGCTGTTTGGAGTTAGACAGGCTGAGAGAAACACAGAGGTCAGAATATGTGTAAATATGTCAGAAATAAAAAATAAAACCAGTAATGAAGATGAATGATCTTTAAGATCTTTTAGTGCCATCAGTTTAGTGGCTGAGCTGAAATGGAGCAGACTGATGGATGGATGGGTGACAGAAGGATGGAGGGATTGGTCAGGTCCCTGAGGATGAAGGTTCTCCAAACGCCCTGTCAGCCCACCCTGGACAGCAGCCTGCTGATTCTTCTGATTGTCTTTTCATTGGTTGTATCTTATCGCTTACATCATGTGTATGTGTAACTTTTGTGGAAGCCAAAATGGGTTATTTTGGCTTCCCCAAAAATATCCCCAAAAATTCTAATGAATAACGATCTTATCTTTCTTATCTTTGGGACACACACTTTTATATGCACATGTAACAGTTCTATTGCCATTTTATTATGGGAAGTGTGTGATAAACTCTTTAGCATGTTTGTCAGTGTGGATCAGGAAAGCTCAAATTAAGCTCAGGTAAGACACTTCAACAGAGCTTTATTGTATTTATTGGAATAATCTATGATATGCTTATCCTTATCAATGTTTCACCATTCTGCGTCAAAGGTTCACCAAGTTGTCAGAAATTAGTCTGCTGGGAAATTATTTTATCTGTTCTAATCTTGTCATCTGCTATAAAAAAAAAAAAAAAAAACTTTATTATATTTCTGTGGTACAAAATGTCCAGTAGCAATAAGTGTAAAACAATAACTTTGATTTGAAGGAACAGTTGCTCTAGTTTTTCTGTTTCAAAATTCCTGCAATAAGGTGTTTTCAGGTAGTTCTTAGATATTATTTGACTGAAGAAATACAGTCAAATTATTAAAATATAGCATGTAAATTATGGTTTTAAGTGCACAAAATACAATAATTTAAAGGGCCAGTAAAATGGCTACAATAAAAAATTGTGAGGTGCAATTTTACCTGTAGAGAAACAAAATATAAGAAGACCTTCCTCCTGCTGTCTATGAGTGAGAGACAGAATACAAAGTTGTGAATCAGTAATATTACAATATTACTGATTCACAAGCCTCCATTATTCCAACTAACAGCCAGATTATGAAAAAATAAAAAGAATTGTGTAATCATGGCTATTTCTGTATATGATATGTAAGATATGTATTGTGAGGCAAGAGTTTCCCCATCACTGAAAGAATGTAAATATTAAATAGAAATTAGTACAGCGTTGGGCAACCCTGCATATGATTTTTGTTAACAACAATCCGAAGTTATATCGTAACACAAATGAGTCCCTGTCCTTTAAAACTGTAGTACAACTTTCATTTAAAACTGTTTTTTTCTGTATTTATTAAAGCTGTCAGTATATTGTGACAGTATGTATGAGACAGCTAATCTGTGATTTTTTTTTTCAACTCCCCTGCCTTCCCCCTATGGTTTTGCTACAATCCACACAAATACACTGCTTAGTCAGAAACAGCCACTCAGATCCGAGTGGAGAGTCTTAGCGCTGTTACTCAAGCTTGTGAATGCGCTGCTCACACCCTCAGAAGATGATCTCCCTCAGACATGGACCAGCTGACCTCCCTCAGATGAAGAGTGTATTGATAAGCTGGCCAGAGACTGCTCCCAGGTGTAGACCTCTGTCAGATAGGGTCAGATGTCATTTTTTAAAGTGGTCAGCCAGGACCCTCTTAACTGCAATCTGACTGATGTGCTGCACCCTGTCTGTGTGTCTGCTATGAATGGAAAGAGCACTCTTTATATATGATCCAGGTAGACAAGTGACTTTAGGTGCTTCCCATTCGGGACTGATGAAATTACAGTTAACCAGCAGCAGGAGGGGGCCATAACAGTTTCATTTAGAGGAAAGAGCCTCAGAAGCTTCATAATACCATCCTATCTGTGAAGTATGGGTCATAAGTGTTGCCATAAAATTAAATTAAATTGAATGCATTTATTGGTGCATGCACAAGTATTTTCAAAGATCATAAACTGACCTTTGTAGCATAGGCTAATTTGCAATGTCTCTTCATAGCTGGTATTTTGGTTACATAAGGCAAATAATACAATAAAGCATAGCAAAAAGAGTTAATAATAAAAAAAAAACCTAATAGAAACACAAAACACATTAAAGCCCTGCAAAAACATAGTGACTTACTCTATTGAAAGTGTAAGTCTAGAAGAGAATTATGGCAATCATACATGACCATGATACTGTTCACTCAAGAAACTGTTTTAGCTTAAACGCATACTGATGTCAGCCAGAATTCAGTTTTTATTTTGCAGGAATAAAATTGTACATGTTAATTTCTGATAAGGACAAAATTGTTGAATTAAGACAAGTTTTACATAATTGAAAGTTACAATTCCCTCCAGGAATTACTGACCTTTATTCCAAAAGGTCAGTGAACAGAACCGGAACCTTATTATGTAGACCAAGGGTGCCCAAGGCCAGTTCTTGAGAACTACCACTCTGCAACTTTTAGATGCAGCCCTTCTTCAAAACACTGGAATCAAATAAATAGCGTGTTACCAGACCGCTGCAGAGCTGAATAACTGCTTGTAATGGAATTCAAGTTATTGATTCAGGCGTGATAGATAAGAGATGTTGATAAAAATTGCTGAATGGTAGTTCTTGAGGACTGCTTTTGGGCAGCCCTGATACAAAGAATGAAAAAATAAAAGATTTCATAAAATTTTCAAAACTCATCAAATTCAGCTTTTTGATAACATGGCAGTGATTTGATAGCATGAGTTTTATTCAATCTTTAATGTGAGGCATTACTTTTCAAACATTTTTATGTAAACTACTTTCTCCAGTAATTACATTCCTGAGGAATTGTCTGAAATTTTAATATTGGCAAGACATAAGCTCATTTCTAGCCTCTGCATTAGTATCCTGTTGTAATAGTTAAATCAATAACATGAATAAGAGGAATTAAAAGTACATGTATGCATTTTTTATAAGGAAAATATCTACTCAAAATATCTTTTGAATGCGTCATTGATAATTTTTCATTGTATTAACTTCCAACTGATTCATCTCCTGAAACCCAAACATTGAGTGATGCAAGAACATACATTGTTCATTCAAGTTAACTGTGAGCTCATCAGATGAGATGATGTTTTTTTAAGTTGTCAGTGATTTGCTTTTTCTGTGTTTATACCTGATACTGATTGATTAATTAAACTCCTTACACCTCATCCTGTGTAGTCACTTATGGTTTCACTCCAGATGCACATTTGATTGAAAATCTGACTCTAGTACTTTTTATTTGTAAAATAATCAGTTCTCACACAAACCAAATTCCAGCAAACTTTTCAATAGTATATTACAAATATTCACTTAAAAAAATTGTTTTCTGCTAATTAGTTTGCATTGAAAGGATCGAAAGTAGACAAATGCACATAAACCCTAATAGATTTGTTGAGTCAGTTTGTCAGAAAGTCAAGTTTGATTGATTCTGTTGAACCTGAATAAATGTTGCTTCCATGCATGTGGAGCCAAACACGATATTCACTACAGTTTTCCGTTTCAGGCCACGTGCGGTATTTGGTGAGACAACAGAAAAACTGCCATTTTTTTCTACTTTTTCCTCATCCACATATTGTGAATTTTTATGTTTTGTTTGATAAAACTTATAGCTAAGACTAGTTTGATTTGAGTCAATTGGATACAAATCAGTTTTTGATTTGGTTCCAACCAACATCCTCATCAATTTCTACCATTTTCATGAAAATATTCTTAGGCCCCTCACCATTTGTGTTAGTATATTCCTTCTCTATCCTGTGTTTTGAGGCATCAAACCCTTCATAAACAGAAATCCCTTTTTTCTAGATGCTACCACCCCCTGGTCTCTTCCAAAGTCCACAGCTCCTTTCATAATAGCCTCTTGTGGCCTAAATGGGCAAAGAACTTTACAGTCATCAGCAAACTCCTCAGTTATGTGTGTCCGCAGGATTTTGCTGTCAGCATATCCTCCCACTAACAGAATGTACTGAATGTTGAAGCCTTTCTGTAAGATTTCGCTGAGACTCAATGTGATGCCTTGCAGACTCTGTGCAAAGAACGATCTGAGTTTTTGTTTAAAGATTTTGATTGATCCATCATTCCAGGAAGCTCCTTTTATATTTCTAAAGAACTTTTCAATCTTTTTGTAAGTGTCAGTGGAATAATTTATGTTTTGAAAAGATTTGTTTATTTCTGATAATTAGGATGATATATTTTAAGTTTGGTTCAAGTTCAAGAGTTGTGTGGAATAATTGTATTTTATGTCGTGTCGAACTGTTTGTCGGGAGTTGTCGCGAGATTTTATGTATGTGAGACTGCGAGATTTGAAAGAAAAAGGAAACGGAGCAGAAGCCTGAATAGAGCTACAGCTAGCAGCCTCGTGCTTATAAGGTATTTTACAATTATGTTTGTAATTTTTGTTAATTTATCGATTATAGTGTTTAATTACTTGTCATTTTAATTTAGAGTGGACGATTGAGTTCTCATAACTTGATTTACGAAAGTCCTCCGAAGTGGCAGGCGGCCATGAGGTAATTGTCAAAACACGTGTCACCTGTTTTTTGTAAATGTGTCTATGTCTAAAGCTGTTTTTTATTTCTGTAGTTTTCACGGCGTTTAATAAAAGAGCCCGTCAAAAGAAAGCTGCGCCAGTGTGTCACTTTGGAGTTATACTTTTTATGTGATCTTTTAGCCAGAGTTGCCAGGTTTAGAGGGCAGGTGATGTCTACATCATCATCCCTTTTTTTGGCAATTGCAAATTCAGACATTATTTTTTGAATTTCATTAGGGTAATTTTTTTCATATCCATCCCAGACTCCATTACAGAATATTTCTTTGAGAAACGTTTTAAATTGTGTGTTCACTGTTTGTCCTCCCATATCATTTCCAGAGGCCTTGTGCAGCTCTTTCAGATTCCTTCCAGGAAGGACTTCATGTACAGTGATGTCAATGGTCCCCCCTGCAAGCGATAGAAGACCTGATGAGAATCAAGTAAACAAACCCAGCACCTTGAAAAAAATTATCAGCAGAAACAATTTTCTTCACATTTAATCTTTTTTTCTTAGTTGGTTAAATAATAAATGGAAGGACAATTTTGCTGTAAGCAAGGCATTAATTAAAATTTATAAAAGCAGAGTTTCAGCTACTTTAAAAAAAAAAACTATAATGTATATTTTAAAAAATTATTTGAATCTATCTTAACCAAATTTAGCTTATAGAAATAGTTCTAAAGAAACAGAAAAATGAAAAATTCACACATTACCTCCACAGTCAACTACTATGTACTGAGTTCCTGGCGACTGATCCAGTTTGCCTTCTCCACGGTTTTCAGCAATAAAACCATGAGGTGGAAGCTTCTTACACCAAACTGATGCAGCTTCAGGTTCAAGTGCAATGACCAATTCGTTTTGTTGGGTCACAATACCTGCCTAAAATAGGTGAAAATATCTCATGTTTACTTAATAAGATGAATGACAAACACCTGCAAAAGAAATGTAGATCCCTTGTTAATTATTAACCTGAGTTGCAGCTTCTTTCATGAACTGTTTAGCTGATTGATCCCAGATGGGAGGAAACGTTAGGACCCAGGTGAAGTCAGAGGCTTCAAATGTCATCCCAGCCACGTTGGTATTAATGGTTGCTAGAGCGTCATCTTTCAGGAATCTCAAACTTTCTGTAAAAACTGTCATGGCTGTCATTTTCTTCCAATTGGCTGCTTTAATCATCATTTCAATCTGGAGAGACTCACACAAAGAAGAAAATAGCAGTTAGAAGATTTAATGATTCAAATTCTTTGGCGCTCGGGCCCGGCAGAAGACTTAAGAAATGCTAGAGCTCCACCACCAGTTATTTGACAGGAAACTCACTTTGCGGACATAGAACGTTGAGCTTCGAGCACAGCCGGAAGTTCCGGTCTGACATAGAATGGAAGGCTGAGGGTAGTCAGTGGCCGAGCAGCTGAGAGAAGCTGTTGGAACACTTTGGACGGTGGTGATGCCGAACCGCCTGTGTGTGCAAAATAAATAGTAGCGCCTTTCGTTTGGCGAACTTAATGAGGAGGTTGTAGTGGTCAGGGAAGGTTTGGGAATGGAAGTTTGACATATCTCTGCTGGGCTGCATACTAGACGCAGAAGTGGACTCACTAAGACTAGAAAAGCCGAAAGAGGCTAGGGGGAAAGCACATGAGAGGAGCGCTTGATGAAAGGAGAAAAGGCACTGGATCGGAGTGGAGTGCTAAGGTTCCTAATAAATAGGACTGTGTTAATACCGCTAATGGGATTAGAGGGGCTAAGCTCTGAAGACCTTTTTACAGAGTTTCCCCATACTAGGGATCAAGGAGAGACTAGATGATGTTGCATAGAAAATAATTCCAGCAGGCAGTCTGCACATGAACAAAGTTTGAATCCACCATTATTGATACAGAGAGCAATGAAGGTGAGAATGGTGGGTATTCTGAAGGAGTAAGGGGGAAGAATTCATAACAGTGCAGAATTTGGTGTCGGTTTGTCAAGCGAACGTTATCGAGGAAGGAGTAAATGGGGTGAAGCCCGATTTGGTGCAATTAAGTGCTGAACGCAGTGTTGAAAATCAGGGGATTCTACTTATATTTACTTGCTCGTTACTTTCCTCTGATCTTCTGGGTTCCAGGAACTCTGCGTGTACAGTGGAGTTTCAGAGAACAATCATACGACAGCTGACTTCAGATATTTCCAGAGTTTTATCCAAAGAATTCAATGCAATACAGAATGTTACAACAGCATTACACCCGGATTATCAAAAAGTCCAACACATGACAAACATAGAATTACCTGCATGAGTTGAAACAGAAAAAGAAAATAAACAAAATGCATTTTGGAAATCTCTCACTCAACACAAAGAGATTCGAACTTCTGCTGTAAAACAAACCATTTTATAAGAATGTGTATTCCCCTCATTTAAATATATGCATTAGAAGGTGTGCCTTCTCCTTGCAGGGCTGTTCCAATGTTAATTTTATTACCTCCTGCTAAAGAGCCCAAAAGAAAATATATGGATTGTCAAACTGGGTCTTGCCATACCAGGCGTCTCCTGCAGACCCTCCTAGACCAGAATTTATGACCTCCACCAAGGTCTGTTTTGTCTTCTGCCTCAGTGCTTCAGGCAGGTAGTGTTTAGTGTACTGAAACAAAATCTAATGCTACAAATAGTAACTATACGTTCGGATTTAAACTGCAAGACTGTCTAATTTGGAAAAGCTCTTTTTGAAAATACCTGAAATAATTTTAAGAGTAAAAATAATGGTTTAATAATCCTATTGTATCTTAGTAATATACTTTGCATGCAAGTAATATGATTTAAAACTAACTAATTCAAAACATGCTGTTTAATGCTTAAGGAAATAGCTTAATATGTTTGATTATACTTTGGAGAAGACTTTTCTTATACATTTAATGTTTTCACTGAACTCTTGAACCAGCACCAAAGAATTTATTTATCCTGATAACAGACACCCCCTGTCTGCGAACCCTCCTTACGGGGAGTACAAGGTTGAAGCTCAGAGTCACCAGGTGTCTTAGCCTGAGTTTTTATCTAAGTTTACCAGTCGTAAAGTCTACTCCTAAAAATTAATTCTACATCTAATATTACCTGTCTCTATAATTATGCTAACTAAACTTATATTCTCAACAGCAGGAAGGAATATAGAGAGCCATTTAGTCGAGCATCGGTTGTAAGAATGATGGATTAGCTCGGGGAGAGTGACGGCAGTGGGTCACAGGCAGCGAAAGACCTGGCTTCTTTCGTAGGCTGAGCGAGTTCTACAAGGAATGCAGGAGAGGAAATGAATGAAAGGTATAATTCTTGATCGACATAATCATCATTTCTAATTTGTCCAACAGATGGTAGCAGGAGACCATGAGAAAGCCAAGAACTGCGTTAAAATAAGCTTGAGACTATAAATTGCCATAAACACATTCGAGTTGCACGAATACACGAAACCTACTGAAATACTGGTGAGACTTACTTATATTAATTTCCAGACTCTGGCGATCATGCCGTTGACTTACTCATTTATCAATGAGCGTGAGCTCTTAAAACAACTCAAGTTGTTGGCAACTTGAGTTTAAGACAATCCAGCCACTTAACTTTGACGGCTTCCTGAGTTCCTCGAAATCTTGAAGCATTTATATTTTGTATTGAGGGCGATGAAGCGAGTTGGATTGCTAAGAGAAGAGCCCGCTTTAGGGAATGTGGCCCATCAATATAATCTGAACCTTCGCCCGGCCTGTAAAACCCCCAATAAAGGGACGTTCAGAAGATGCAGAAATAGGGGTAGAACTAGACAGGATACCTGCTGAAGCGAGAAACTAGAGCAAGACGCTTGACCATGAGTCAACTTTGGACTGGTGGGCTTTTGGAACGCCAGAAGAAAGATAGTCATACGTTTGGCTAATGGCTGCAACTGACTGAAAGGGATTACCGAGAGCACTTCTAAGAACGCTGTCCCAACGAGGAAGAATAAACTCAGTGAGCTGAACCGCCGGCGACGGGTGACTTGAGGCAGACAGTTGGACTATCAGAGATGGGAGTGTAGATTTACAAATGAAGTTGAGGTTTCTAATTTCGGGGAGCTGGATTTGTTGAGAAACCTAAATGACCTTTCTTTGAAACAAAGGCCCCTCTTAAGGAGTTAAGAGGCAAAGCGGCCACAAAGTTGTTGGATTCTCCAAAAGACATTACAGGTCTTAATGTTTTATGTTTATGTGTTTGAGTAAGCAAATGATTTATGTGTAATGAAATAATAAGGGAAGTTTGAAACATTTCATAACTGCAAAGAAAGTAATTATGATGTTATTTAAACTACAAAGTGAACTGACATGCAGCTAAGTGACGAAAACTATATAAGAAAAAAAATATTTAAAACAACATAGAATTATGCAAATACTGCCATTGAAATGAAGATTGTTTGTTTACTAACTGTTCACATACATGAATTATTAAGTAAACAAAGAACTATCCATAGATACCTTAGTAAAACTACCAATAAGATCCACTTTGTTCTACAAAGGTAATTTAGACTGGGCTGTTAATTCACACTGATATTCACTGTTTGATTAACATTAAATGTGATTTTCATACATTGATTTTAAATAAAAAAAAGAAGAAAATATATAGGGTATATATGTTTTCATATTATTATTCTGTGTGTTGTTTACTTGACTCCTTTCTTTTGTGGTACAGTCTTAACTGTTTTTCCAGATGTTTTCTTGGGGGTTAGAAATGTTTACACGTTCTTGTGTTACAAACTGCTTTGATCATTAGTTGTCTGTATTATCAGGTTCCTGAGGAATGGATTTATAATGGTCATCCTTGATTCCTGGTAAGGGCATGTCAACAGAAGAATTCCAGAACATCTTGTGGGAAAGTGTATTGGTCAATTGTTTGCATAACTGTGTGAAAAAGCCAACCTCTTTGTTTATTGACATAATAAAAGGCAGTTGGGGACTGAGAACCATCGGAGTAGACCCCAGACAGTGTTTGACAGCAGTTCTCCACGTCGGGCTCTGCTTCCATCTTATGCAGAAAAGTAATTTGTGTCTTTGGTTGATTCTTGCAAGTTGGGGAACAAAATAAACCCAAAACCTTTAATGCAAAGTTGACACTTCTAATGGACCTTTAATGCAAGTTTTAATGCACATTTCTTTTAAAAGTCTCATTACTTACCAAGTAATGCAAAGTTGACACTTTCTACACCATTATTTACCAAATGACACTTCATGACAGCAGTCATAAACATTCATGGAGACTCCTTTATGTTCATGACAGTTTTTATCTCAGATTTATGACAGTGTCATGACAGTCTTATGTACACTCCATCAAATAAAGTGTTACCATTTTGTAAAATAGACCTTGGTATGCCTGTCAGTACGGATACAAAATGTTGAACACAAAGCCAAAATGAAACACAGACAATCTAATTACACAGGTTGGGGACCTCAACAGAGTTTTATTGCATTTATTGGAATAATTTATCATGTGATTATCCTTGTCAGTGTTTCACTGTTCTGTGTCAATCATTCACATTTATGTTCTGAGAAATGACTCTGCTGGGAAATTATTACTGTTATCACCAGTTTTAATTTTTTATTGTCGTCTGATATGAAAACTAAAGTGCAGCTATGTAATACTTTTGAGGTACAAAGGGCACACCAGGAACAACTGTAAAGCAATAACTTTATGATTTGAATGAGCGGAGAAGTATTTTTAGATAGTATTTACATATTATTTGAGTGAAGAAAGAAAATAAGGCTAATGCAAGACTCACACGAATCCAGCACTGGAACAGAAAATCTGACCCAATTCTCCAGTTACTCCACTGCCACAGTTAGTGGTACTGAATGTGGTGCAAAGGTTCAATCATTCCACAGTCTGCATTCATCCAGATGCCATTAAACACTTTGACAACCTGGTCAAAGAAAGCTGTGGGTGAAGCATTGTGACAGCTGGAGCAGCTTGATTGATGTGTAATTTCTCATTATCTTTTGCAGTTGATTTTGGAGAATTATGTCAATTTCACCAATTTGTTTGAATGGACACAACACTGGTTCAGACTTGACATTGATACATGGACTAGCCTTCTAATTTACTGACTTCTTAGGAAAGAAGCAAGCAAATTTACTGCAGGTTCTGGTAGGATGGAGTTTTGACAGGAGGATTTGTGTATTTGTCAACTGGAAAACAAAGCACAAGAATAATTACTGGTTTTGTTAATGATTTCAAAATGATGATGAATGGATATTCTGAAGACAAAAATCATCTTGAATAGTTTCTGCTTCTCATTAAACAAATCAATTATGTATGCTATGTATCAAAATTCAAGCCTTTAGTGGAGACCTTTCATGTTTTGAGGACAGTAGACTAGTTTACATGATAAGTTATAGACTTTCTAGAAACCTCACCCTTAAAAAAAACAATGGAGACGATGCAGATCTGGAATGTACCCTGACTTTGAAGGCATTCTAATGAAGTTTGGCGATAACCACAGTGAATCCTTGAAATTCTTCTTTTTGCCTTGTGACTTTTATCTTAACATTTAGTCAGCCATGTAGAGAATCTACAGCTGCAGTGTGAACAGAGAAATTTAATTGAATAAATTCACCTCGAGACTATGAGGCCAAAAATTATTTTTTTTATTGATGAAATATTACACAACATACTTAATGAACAGGGTGTTGATATTTAGGACATATTTAACATTTCTAGACTCATTGAAAACATCTTAGTGTCTGTTTTTCTCCATTACTCTAGGTAGGTTATTAAATGTCTGATTAACTCAACATTTTTGCAATTTTGTCCTTTTTTCATCTCTTTATCTATTTTTCAGCTGTGCTGACCAAGAAAACTGAATTACATCAACATGTCTTGTTGTTCATAAACCAGTGTTGTAGTCAAGACCATGTAACCTGAGAACAAGACAAGAACAATACCAACGTGCATCGAGACCGAGACAAGAACAAGACTTTTAGGATCCGAGACCGAGTCAAGACCAAGACCAGTGCCCCGCACTACATTATACATTAAAATTTGAAACATAATCAAAATTGCTAATCCAATTTTTCTGAAAGATTCACATTCCCATAAAATCACCAGTCTAATCAATACTACAAGCATAACAAACTCTTTGTTCTGCTTATCTAAAAAGATAACGCCCTGGGAATTTGTCCATATCATTCATGTCAGAAATCACCACTGTCTGCACTATTAAACATAGCAATTGAGGCAATCCCCTGATGGTAAACAACACTCAACCATGAACACTGACCAAAGATCATCAAACAAGCAGTAACCAACCACAAGGTGCTCACCATGACTGTTCTCACCTTCTCTCCCACTGCATGAAGTCAGGCAGCACACCACTTTGAACGACAGCCAGTCCCAGGGGCTCAACTACATACATATGTGAACATGTCATCAGTGCCCCCCCTACTTCCTTCTCCTATGATATAAACTTGTACAACTCATCTTTAATTAAAGTATCAATAATAATAACATAAATGTAAAAGAGACATTTCTGTTAGCCTGTGTCTAGAACTGAAAACAAAAGGTTTTAGGTGTTCTTGATATGTGTTGTGTGATGATATTAAATGTTTGCGTGAGTCTTTTCTGGGGTTTTTGCCACATGATGAGAAAGAAAATGATGAAATATGGTTTAAAGCAAAAATGTTTCCTAATAATGAGTGTATTTCTAGTGTAAATAAGTGGCTCTCTCAAACTGCAATTAGCAAAAATGATGATGATGATGATGATGATGATGATGATGATGATGATGATGATGATGTAAATCCCACTGACATTGTCTCAAATGTTAGTGAACATTCCCAAAGGAGTGTTAATTCCAGCATTTTTTCATCTGTAAAGTTAAAAGCAGCAGATAAAAAGGCTTCAGTTTTGGCCCGTATGAAGGCTGTAAAAGAAAGACATGCTATTGAAGAAGAGGAAGAGAAACTCAGGAAAAGAAAGGAGATGCTTGCACTGGAAACCGAGCTGGCTGAATCTGACTTGCAGATGGAAATGTATAATTCACAGCTGGATTGTTCCTAACAAACATCGAGCTCATATTATAAAAAGAAAACAAAGGAAAAGGAATTAAAGCAAAGTTTGGACCCCTTTGTGAAAGAGTTTCTTCCTAAAAATGAAATTGAAAATCCAATGACTCAACAGTATGAATTAAAGAAATGAATTAGTGATGGAATCAAAGGAAAATAAACCTCTGGATGTAAGACCAAAGAGAACTATAGCAACAAACCAACATCCTGTGGAGAGTCAACATAACGTCAGTGGAACCCAAATACAATCAAAAGAGCTTTTCAAACATAATGAGAATAAAACCCAACCATCAAACAGTTTACAATTATCTGCCGAACTTCTTGCCATTATGAGCAGACAAACTGAAATCACAGCAGTCTTGGTAAATCAGCAGCAGAATATGACTCTCCCATCATGGCGCATTCCTGTTTGTGATGGTGGTCCTCCGCAGTACAGAGCCTTTATTAAACCCTTCGAACAAGGAGTTGAAATCAAAACAACCAAATCGGACTGTCTGTACCACCTGGAACAATTTACTAAAGGTCAACCTTGTGAGCTGGGGGCAGTTGTCAGCATATGGATTCAGATTATGGCTATACTGTAGCAAAGACTTTATTGCAGGAACATTTTGGAAACCGTTACAAAGTTGCAACTGCATATATCAACAAGGCTTTGTCTTGGCCAACAATAAGAACTGAAGACATTAGAGCATTACAGAGTTATTCCTTATTTTTGTGTGGCTGCTGTAATGTAATGGAAGAGCTAGAGTATGTGCAAGAGCTGGACATCCCTGTAAATATGAGAGTAATTCTTGCTAAGTTGCCATGCAAGTTACGAGAGTGTTGGAGAAGTAAAGCTTATGACATAATGGAGACAACTGGATATCGGGCAGCATTTATTGATATGGTTACATTCATCGAGCGACATGTCAAAATTTTGTCAGATCCCTTTTATGGAGAATTACAAGATTATGGCTTCAGTACATCATCCATCAGTCGTCAACATCAACACTGTAACATCTGTGAGTGCTTCAGGAGAAGATGATCAGAAACATGCTGCAGGAAATGATGACTGTTGTGCTTGTTGTTCAGAACCTCACTCATTAGAAGAATGCAAACAATTCAAAAGAAAACTTCACAAGGACACGTTCTTTCTGTTGAGAAGAAAGGGATTATGTTTTGGTTGTCTGCACTGGGGCCAAAATCAGCAGGAATTGTGAAGAGCAATTAACTTGTGAAATCTGTAATGAAAGTTATCCATCTGTGCTTCATACAAGAAGAGAGACAATTTCTGCTGAGTCTGAAACAGGAATATCGGAACCCCCACTCAATTGTGAATGCAACATGTGGCCGTACAGGGGCCGGTAAGGATCGTGGAATGTTATCTGTGCTCCCTGTAAAGGTTAAAGCATTGAAAAGACAACATGCCATTCCAACATATGCCTTCTTGGATCCAGGCAGCACTGGAACATTTTGTTCTGAAAAGCTGATGCGACAACTGATCCTCACTGGAAAGCGAACTCAAGTCCTTCTTTGAACAATGGGCCAAGCTGAAATAAGTCCAACATTTTCTCTGTGTAATCTTGGGGTGTCTAGTCTGGAGAGCAATACATTTTATCCTCTGCCAGAAGTTATTACACAGTGATAAATGCCTGTGACCAAAGATGATATGATAACATCTGAAGATTTAATAAAGTGGCCATATTTGTCAAGAGTTCACATGCCATCCATAAATACTGAGGTTGATCTATTAATTGGTACCAATGCTCCAAGGTTATTGGAACCTTTTGAAGTCATCAATAGTCAAGATAATGGTCCATATGCTGTCAGAAATATACTTGGCTGGGTTGTCAATGGACCCTTGGATAGCAGGGGTCAATCTAACAGAATAATTGTTACAGAATTCTGTTAGATTCTGTAACAGTGAACAGAATCTTTGTGAGCAAGCTGGAGGAACTGCTAAAGAGCCAGTATGATTGTGATGTCTGGGAAGGATCAGCTGATGAACAAGAAATGTCCAGAGAAGACCAAAAGTTTCCCAATATTATTACTTTCCATCGGCAGCAATACAGGATGGAAAGTATTGCTTGAACCTGCCATTTAAAATAATTGATGTCTGTTTACCAAACAATTTTGCAATAGCCAGAGAATACAAAGTCTCAGGAAAAGGTTCATGTTTCATCAGAACCTTGGGGTTTACGTGTTTGACTGTGCTTCAGTCCTTACGAGGAATATCTTTGAATAGTGAGTTGCTGCAAGGCGCAACCTCACAAACACTCTGCTGGGGGACTTTATGAAGTTTAGAGAAGAGTCAAAAGCCATAATGGGAGACATCAAATCTATGTTTCATCAAGTGCAGGTGCCAGGAGGGGCTCGAGACTTTCTCCGCCTTCTCTATTTGTCAAATGTAGACATTACACAGGAACCAGTTCCTTACAGGATGATGGTCCATCTATTTGGAGCCGTTTCATCTCCTAGCAGTGCAGTCTATGCTTTAAGAAGAACTGCCCAAGATAATCAGAATGGATTTTTATCAGAGGTCATAGAAACTCTAAGACAGAACTTTTATGTTAATGATTGCCTCAAAAGTGCAACCACAGAAGAGGAAGTTATCCGTTTGATAAGATCTTGTTGCTCTGTGCAGAAAAGGAGGCTTCACATTGGAAAAATGGATAGGCAACAGTCGTGTTGTTCTGCAGGCCAACTCAGAAGAGCAGCGAACTAAAGATTTGAAGATTTTGGACCTAGATATCTGCAAGCTTCCAATGGAAAGAGCTTTGGGTCTGCAATGTGTGTGGAGACTGATGCTTTCCAGGTTAAAATGAGGCTGAAACAACAAGGCCTCATTATGCGTGGAATGTTATCTATGAACAGTTCTGTGTATGACCCTTTCTTCAAAACGGTAGGAATGGAATTGAAAACTAAGTCCAATATTATTGACAGACCAATTTCTAAACTTTGCATGGTGTATGGTGTCTAAATTTAATTGTTAATGTCACATTTGTGTCACATATTGTCTCCTTGTTATTATTGTTCTGGGAATTGGCATATTTGTTTACTATGCCAATTAGGGGCCGCTGTATTGGAGCCAAATATGTGTATTTCTGTTTTTGGTTACTAGGTGGGGCTGTGGCCTCCAGTATATGAGCCACAATGTGACAGGTGGCTGACAGGTGTCAAACCCTGAAGGGCACATAAGTTTTGACCGCTAATGCAAAGTCGTTGTTAATAATGCACACACACACCCACACGCCCACACCTAAACACACACACACACACACGCCCACACCTAAACACACACACACACACACACACCCCTACACACACACACACACACACACACACACACCCCCCACACACACACACACACACACACTATGCATCACACTCATCAACTCTCTGGATCCTTGTTATGTCACAAACGTAAAACTATTGTCACAAACCACTTTCATTCAATGAACAAAAAAATTAATGAACATGAAGTCAAGGATTTTATTTTGCTCATTTAAACATCTTTTTGGAAAAATGTCTGTTTTTAGTCAGAGAATAGTTTGATTAGATCAACATTACATAATATCTGCCCACAGCAATCAGCACATAATATCACATTGGGATAAGAACTTTGGTTAATCAAAGGATAAATGTTACAAAAATAATTCAATGAAAAGTTGAAAACAAAATGTAACTTCTGGATAATTTAAAGATATCAGTTTATGTGTTATTTTTCTTTATCAGCTTTGATAACATAATTAAAACAAACATTTTCATTCAGGTGACGTCTCACAGCCGAAAACATTGGACAGTGTCATAAGTACAGACATGGATCAATCAACAGCTCCTCTCCTTGAGGCAAGAAATATTTTTAAAACCCTTGCTTTAAAAGATTCAGGATAAGTTATTCCTGGAGGATCCTCAAAAAATTTGAGATCCGAATCCTAAGTAGTTCCATAAATAAGTACATAAATTCACCTTGATTACCTTGACTTCTCACAAGTGCTATTTCTTGGTACATTTCATTTGTGTAGTAATTTCCTCCATTGGCTGCCACCATGTCATCAATCTTCTTGAACAGCTCTCTGACCTGGCCTCTGTCTGGGTTGGTGTTTTCAAACACATGGAACCTGGCTCCACAGCTTTGGATGAGGCCTCGGAGATTACCGTGCCCCTGGTAGACATACTCCTGGATGCTTGTGCCTCCAAGGTCACCGCCTCGAGTGAACAACACAATCATGAACTGGTTGGCCCTCTCACCAAACAGCTCCTGCAGACCTTTTACGGCATTTTTCTCCTCAGGGGTGAAGCGACCAATTTGGATCACCAGGAGGAAGACATGAGGACCAGGATATGAAACCTCAACGCACCTCACAATTTCTGTTTTAAGCATTTCTGGAGTTCTTTCAGTATCAATGATACCAGGTGTGTCAACCACAGTGACTTTTCTGCCTTCCAAAAATTTAGTGACTTTTTCACAAGACTCTGTCACTGATGTAGAAGAAGGTTGAGACTGGAATCTTTTCTCTCCCAGTATAGTGTTTCCAACACCACTTTTTCCCACACCAGTTTTTCCAATCATCACGATTCTTAAAGCAGAACCTGCAACAGAGTAGACAACATAAGTTTAAGGTTTATCGGGGAGGGGTCAGTTTTAGATATAGAGTGTGTCAGTAACATCAATAATAACAAAAGGTTCATGCTCACCTGGCCCGGCCATTTTTCTTCAACTGGAGACACCAACAAACCACAGAAAAATGTTTAAATTTTGTTGAGAGAGCAGTTTTATTTATACCTTAAACTGTGACCCGCCCCTAATGTTGTGAGCTGTATAAGAGGCAGAGCCCAGGTCAGTTTGCAGTTTCCACAGAGCCTGTCTGCTGATTGCACTGCACTTCACCAGAGAACAATGTCTGACAGTAAGTTCTTCAGGATTCTGAGCTGCTTGTAACATTTCATTACTTACTTATTTAATTTCCCTTTTGGTTCAATAAAGTAGCTTAGAATGTGAATTCATTTGGTAGACTTTTATATTTTATGTGGCGTTGCTGTTAAGTTAATTGTCTTATGTTAATTGTTTTCACAGACAGGAGTTCAGTTGTGATCTTGGGAAACGGAAAGTTTCTAAAGGAAGCTCTGATAACTAATTTCCTGGGGAAAGATCTGTCTCCACTGACTAAAAGAGAAATCAATGCTACCACAGTTTATGAAACCAATGAACTGAAGTTCATATGTACACCGGATATTGAAAAATCCCATTCAGAAATAAAGGCACTGTTTTCAAACAAACAATTTTATGACATGTATTTGGTGGTGGTAGAAAAAGGATTCTCACCTGAACATACCTGGAAACTGATTGTAGATCTAAGCCAGGTGACTGGAGTAGGAACAGAAAACTTGTTTGTCGTACTTCCACCACAGCATGAACAGGTAGCTGAAAATCCCTACCAGTTCAAGTTCTACACCTTCAACCAGTTGCAGTCAAAACTGACTGAGCTTGAAAAGAAATCAACAGCTTCAAGGTAAAGGTGAAACATGGAAACACTGTTCTACAGTTTGATAAGAAATAAAACATAGTAGAATTAATTCTGATGTAGTTAATTTGATGTTATTTCTATAAAAATACCTGCATGTAACATGAACTAATACGGCTCTTCTCTTATACTGTAGTTCTTTGCCGACAGAAGGAAACAAAGGTAAGCTGCAACATGCTGTAACAATTTAATCATCAATAAAGATACAGAATTAAGATCAATTTATAAAATGAAGATTCTATTTATTAAGGGAAGAAGAGGAAATCCAAACCACTGTGGTCCTATTTGACCAGGTCATTACCTCCCTTGTTTAATCAGAAAATGCTATTAACCAGATTAGGAACCAAATTTTAAATTTACCAGTAACACTGGTAAATTTAAAAGACCTTAACAGGAAGTTAAGGTCTTTTAACTTCCTGTAGAATCAGGAAGTTAAAAGACCTAAAAAAGTAACACATCATGCACTCAAGTAAAGAAATGAGAAACAAGCTATTTATGGACTATAAGTGGCTATTTTGTTCCCACACTTTGAACCATGCGGCTTACATATGTACATTTCCAGTTTTTTTTAAAAAAAAACTTTGTAGATGAGGCTTATAAGAAGGGGCCTCTATAGTCTGTAAAATATGGTACTATCTTTGTTTAGAAAGAAATACTAAATTGTGGAATCTCTGGTCATCAAGCTCCAACCTGTGAATGGCTTAAAAAACTAAATGTTGCCCTGGTCAAAATCTGGACTTATGTTTGATTCAAACTCTGTGGTCTGACCTTGAAGAGGCTGTTCATTCAGGCACTGGACTGTAGTTTGATGATACTTAACATGTGAGCAGTGAGAAACTATTGATTACTGTCTTTCTATGTATTTATGCAGGAAGACGCCCGGACACTACAGTGAACCTGGTTCTGCTGGGAATGACCGGAACGGGGAAGAGTGCAAGTGGAAACACAATCATTGGAAAGAAAGTCTTTGAATCCAAAATCAGCACCATTCCAATCACCAAAGAGTGTCAGAAGGAAGAAGCTCAGATAAATTCTCTCAATGTAAGAGTTATCGATACCCCTGATATGTTTGACAATGAGATGGAAAAATCAGTTAAAGACAAACATGTAAAAAAGTGCAGAGAACTCTGTGAGTCAGGTCCTTGTGTTTATCTACTTGTGATGCAAATCAGCAGATTTACAGATGGTGAGAGAGACATCCTGGAAAAATTAGAGAAGATGTTTGGGGAAAATGTTAGTAAGAAAACTGTCCTTCTGTTCACTCGTGGAAATGACCTGAAGCAGGCTGACATGACCTTCAGAAAATTTCTTCATGACTGTCAGGAGAAACTGAAACAAATAGCTGCAAAATGTGACAACAGGTGTGTTCTGTTTGAGAACAGCACATCTGATCCAGATCAGGTCGACAAACTCATGAAGATGGTCCATCTAGATCTAAAATAGAAGAAATTTTCTCAAAGGCATTGATAAAGTCTTGCAAGTTGGTTTCTTTGTGCAAAGTTGCTTTTAATCAGGAACATCTTTCAGTGCTTTATTCGTTTATCAAATTATGATCATCTAATTTTAATGCTGTTCCCCTGTTTTATTTTCCTTCTTCATGTGTAATGAAGTGTGATGACTTTGTTGTGATTTCTCATCTTATGACAACAATAAAGATAAATATAAACCAAACTGATTTTCTTGTCTTTCTTTGCAAAAGTGTGACCAAAGAGTCTTCAGTCATAAGTTAATGCTTTATTGATTCCAAAAAAGAATCAAAACCACAAAATAGAAGCGAAAAACCAGTTTAGAATCAAATTTAGTTTTATTTTTGATTCAATTTACAAATTAAATTCTATGGAATTGATTTCTTGGTTTCTGTTCTGCACATCAAAAATTAACCATGGAGAAAGTTTTTCAATTCTGTCAAAAATAAATCAAAATAAATCTTTGTATTTAAACAACATCAATATGAAAACGCAATAGAAACAAAGAACAAAATAAATCTGCCATGCAGCTAAGAAAAAAGTAAGAATGAAATTTTAGGTCCACCCTGGCCACTGTTAGAGCAATGATTCAGTCCAACTTGTAGGAGGAGCAACAGCAACACGGTGAACAGTACAGGCTACTTCAGAGCCGCTTTATGGAGCTAAAACAGTCTCATCATTCATAAATGCATGGATTAAGGTTGTTTTCACACCAGACTAAAATTGCAACATTCGTTACACTTTGCTAAAGTGCGAAACAAGTGACTCACCACTATAAAAAGTGAAGCTCAAACCTTTAGAAAACTTCAAACTCGTTCTCCTTCCACTCCACACATGAGGCAAATGATGAGAGAGAGAGAATGAGAGAGAGAGATTTTGATTTTAAAAACTCATTTATTCACTCAGTGATGATACATATATACATTTACCACAACTTCAAACTAACACATTCAGAAAATTTTGTTTGGAATTATTTAAAGTAAATAACACACCTTCATAATCCCAAATATTTTGAAAAACATTTAGTTCATCCACTTTCAAATAATATTTATACTCTAACATCACTCTTGCTCTAACCATACTCTTAAAGAGTTTTCAGCATTTTGTTCATTCTCAATTTTAAATTTTCTACTCAAATATATTGCAAGCTTTGCTTGACCAAGAAAAAAATTAAGGAGTCGTCCAATTTTCTTCTTTTTTTTCCATATAAGAACCCAAAAATAAAGGACTGTTCTGTAAAACTTTCTCAGAATAATTTTCTAATATTTCTTAATACTGTAAATAAATCCATTATCCTAAAACATTGTACAAAACAATGAAAGATAGTTTCTCTTGATGAACAAAAAGGACATTTATCCGATACACCAGGATTAATAATAGAAACAAAAGAGTTAACAGCAATAATACCAAGCAAAATCCTCCACTGCAAATCACCAACATTTTTAGTCAATGGTGGCTTATAAAGTAATCCCCATACAGGTTTAAACTCAACACCGGCTTTAAAAAAATCTCTCCAAGGAGTATCTTTTTTATCTTTCAATTTTACTTTATTCAAAGCCTGAGCACATTTCATATATAATATCTTTCCATTCACCGAATCCAAAGGTGTCCATTCATTTTTTTCCTTTCTCTAAAAAAAAGTCCAGGACATTCAAAATCCTTCATTTGTGGCTTGACACACAACTTAAAGAAGGGATCAGCTTTATCCGGCGTTAGAAATCCATCAAACCATCCTTTTATGAGTCTTTTATCATCTTCTGATAACATTTGCTTAAATGTCACCAACATAGTGCCTACAGTTCTTAAAGAGTGAATCTCCAGTCTTCCAGCCAAAGAAACAGCATCATTCATTTCCGATCCAACAATTTCCAGCAGATGTTTCAACGTAACCACCCCTCTCTTCATCAACAGTTCAGGAATCATAGCCATGTTGTCCCAAACTGAACCCAAACGAGATCCTTGAGGACGGCTTCAAGTAACAACCAATGTAAAGATGTGGATGTCCCATCCCTCTTTGTCTCTATGAAGTTCCATGTTTTTAACACTCACATAAAACGATGATAAACACTTTACACTATATTTTGAAATGTCCATAATAAACAAGGTTTTAGCAAAACCTAAATTACCAACTTTTGAAAAAAAGAAACCCGTAACATGCCTCCACAAAACATTTTGATCACCATACAAAAAACTCTGTAAAAACTGTAATCTGAAGGCAGCTTTCCGGCTTTCTAAATGAATTAAACCTTGCTCTCCTTCTTCCTTTGATAAAACCAAAACACTCTGAGGAACCCAATGTAATCTGTCCGAAAAGAAATTCAAAATGATTGTCTGAAGTTTTACCAAAAGACCTGGTGGGGGTTCTAGAACAGATAAGCGATGCCATAAAGTTGAAGTTACCAAATTATTTATAATTAGTGTACGACCTCTATAAGAAACTCTTGGCAAAAGCCACTGAGCCATTTCTTTAATTTACCCTCCATCAGTTCAATAAAATCTTCCCAATTTTTCATTTCTTCAAATTGATCTCCCAGATAAACACCCAAATATTTAAAACCATTTTTTGACCACTTCAATTCATCAGGTAATTTAGGTTCTTGTTTTGTCCATTTACCAACTAACAAAGCTTTACTCTTGTTCCAATTAACTTTGGATGAAGAAATTTTCCCAAAACATTCAATAATTTTGATTAGACTAAAAACATCTGACTCCTTAGTAACTGCCACAATAATATCATCTGCATATGCAGAAAGTTTAAAAGGTAAAGAAATTTCACTTAAATTTCACCCCCTGCAGCTTTTTCCTGATGTGACATAACAAGGATTCAATGCTCAAAGAATACAACATTCCTGACATTGCACAACCTTGGCGAATACCTCTCTTTACATTAAAAGGTGCACTCAAACCACCATTGACTTTCAATACACTTTCAATGTCACAATAGAGGGTTTTAATCATGGCAATGAAACCAGAGGAGAAACCAAAAGCCTTCAAACTATTCCATAACCATTGGTGCTCCACTCGATCAAAAGCCTTTTCTTGGTCGATAGAAAGCAGACCAAAATTTTAAATCCAATAACTTAGAGAGGTCCAAATAATCTCGAATTAAAAGTTATGTTATCTCTTATTGATCTGCCAGGGATACAATAAGACTGGTCAACATGTATAACTTGATCAATCACTTTTTTCAATCTGCATGCCAGAACCTTTGAGAAAATCTTATAGTCAGTACACAAAAGACTGACAGGTCTCCAGTTCTTTATTTCAAACAGATCACCCTTCTTAGGGAGAAGAGTGAGCACAGCTCTTCGACAGCTAAGGGGTAACGTTCCCCTTGCCACGCTGTTATTGAGGACTTCCAACAGATCTTCAGCCAGAACAGGCCAACATGACTTATAAAACTCCACAGGCAAGCCGTCTATTCCTGGAGCTTTGCCATTTTCCATGCTCAGCAGCGCCTCCTGCAGTTCGTCCAACGTTAGAGCATGCTCCAAAACCACGTTGTCTTGATCCGACACCTTTGGCAAGTCATTAAGAAACTCTTCTGTTATCACAGAGTCTTCTCTATAATCACTGGCATATAAAAGTTGAAAAAAAAAGTCCACAGCTCTTTTCCGCAGGTCATTAGGATCCGTCAATTCTTTCCCATCTTCAGACCGTATACAATGGATGAGACGATTTTGTCCATTTTTCTTCTCCAAACTGAAGAAAAATTTTGAAGGAGCATCCATTTCAGAGATACTTTGAAAACGTGAACGTATCAGAGCTCCCTGTGCTCTAACCCCCGAGCAGATCAGCCAATGCAGCCTTTTTTTTCGTTGGAGCGCCTGAATATGGCCTCGATTTACAGTGGACTCACAAAAAACCTGAAGTTCCACAATTTCAGTCTCTAAGTCTTCAATAGATTTCACCATTTCTCTTGTAACATTGTAAGTGTATTGATTACAAAACTGCTGAATTTTAATTTTGCCGATATCCCACCACTGCTGTACAGATGTAAATTGACCTTTCATAAGTCTCCACTGTTTCCAAAAAAACAAAAAACCCTTTTTTAAAAACAACCATCATTTAACAAAACTGTATTGAAATGCCAATATGCACTCTTGATTCTTAAGTTATTTATAAACACATTCCCTATGATCATACAATGATCAGAAAAACCCACTGGACACATAGTGCATGATCTAAATATTTGTATCTGATGCCCAAAACAATAAAATCTATCTAACCTTGCCAAAGTAATATAATTCTCTTTATGATGAGCCCAAGAATATTGCCTTATCCTTCCATTTTTGAAACGCCATACATCAGCTAAATCATAAGTTTCAATAATACGTTTCAATATTCTCCTTGAATGTAAATGTGGCTCCAAATGATTCCTATCTAAATCATCTATTGTACAATTAAAATCACCTCCTAAGATTAAATAGTCTGTTGACCCACAATTTAAAAGTGTATTCGCCAACTCTTCCAAGAAAACACAGCGTTCACTTGGATCCACTGGAGCATATACATTTAGTAAAATCAACTTTATATTTTCATATGTAACAATAACTTTTAACAATCTTCCAGATACAACATCTTCGACCTCAATAGATACTGGAAGAAAATTCCTTGAAAAAAGAATAGCTACTCCTGCACTTAGTGAAGTTTTATGACTCAGAACAAGATTTCCATCCCATTCTTTTTTCCAATCAACTTCATTATCTACAGTGCTATGAGTCTCTTGAGCAAAAGCTATATCAAAGCTTTTAGACTTTAAAAGTTCAAAATACACAGCCCTTTTTTTCACATCCCTTGCACCATTAAGGTTCAAAGATGATATTTTAAAACTACTCATAATCACATAGAAAAAGATCCAAAAAAACACGAAAAAACAGCATCTGACTCGCTGCTTCTTAATTTTCATATTACTTGATACGAGCTCTAATTTTCTGCACAAGTTTTCGAAGTCTATATACTTCAGTATCCCTTAACCCGTCAGAAGTCCTTTGTCTCATTAACCATTTAACTGAGTCCACAAACAATTTTCTATTTGGAAAAAAATCATCTAAGACCACATCCCGTTTTCCTTTTGTCACTTCCAAAAAACCTTCTAATCTGTTCTAGGCTGTAACCGTTAGCACTCTGGGCCATCAGGAATAGAGGAATCAGAAGATTCTCTGTCGCTATCAGAGTCACATAAAGCCTCTGAATCACTTTCTTTTCCATTTTTTTTCTTTTAACTGACTTTTCTTAGGTTTCACCCCTTTCAGTCCTTTAGATTTTCTTTTAGTGTTTGGTACTTTGAAAATACTTTCATCATCCCTGATCAAATTTCCTTCACTGTGAACTAAATCTTCAAAATCCATTTCTTCTTGTGGTCCTTCAGGTGTTTGGCTCATTTGACTCTCTTCAGTCCCTTCAACAGAACTAACAGACATCCTCAATGTCACGTTTTGCAACATTTGACAGTTTTTGCTCTCCAGGTGAAACTCCTTCTTCATCATTAATTTCTTGAGCTCCTTCCCCATCGGCAGCTGCCGGGTTTCCCCCCCCCCAGCAGCCTCCGGAGCTCCCCTCCCCAACTGCGCCCACTGTAGCTTCATTCACCGCATCCACTGATGTCTCTGGCTCTGGATCTTTGTTAACCTGAACCGTCTCTTTTTGAACCTTTTCAGGGCAATTGCGAACCGAATGCCCCTCTTGGTTACATCCAAAACACCTCATTGTTTCTGTTGTCGCAAAAATAGTGTAATCAAAGCCGTCAACCTTAAACTTCATCACTATGCTCAGTTCCTCAATATCATTTTTAAGAATCATAAACACTTGTCTTCTAAAAGACACAACATGTTTCAACTTCTCTGATTTGCAACCCGAAGGGAGCATTTTCATTGCCGACACTATCTGACCGTGACGTGACAATTCCTTCAGCAGCACTTCATCACTAATGAAAGGCGGCAAATTTGACAAGATTATCTTTTTTGCAGGGTTTATTAAAGGGAAAACAGTAGTTTGCGTATTTCTCAAAACAACTCCCCTCTCAACTACGCTGTTCACCTTTTCAATTGAGTCCAAAAACAGAACCACTGCGTTGTTCATTCTGGACGCTGCTTTCACACTTTCACACCCGACAATTTCCCCAACAGCCAACCCACACTCCTCAACCGAGAACTCCACGCCAACCGGTATCTTAATCCCGTGTCTTCGTGAAAGGCTCCTAAAGCCTGCAGAGCCATAACTTTTCCCGGCCATCGCACCAAGCTGAAAAGCTTGGTGCAGCCGAAAAAAACACTATTAAAACCACCAGTGAAAACAGAATGTGCTTAAAGTGCGAAGAAAAAAGGTGAAACACCACTGTGAAACGTAAAAGTTTAAACCTTTAGAAAACCTCACACTCGTCCTCCTTCCACTCCACACATGCAGCAGACGACTCAC